>OX595849.1:7697688-8947688 GCA_951392215.1 Epirrita christyi | reverse complement strand
TTATTTAACTCCACACTGCGATCACCAATTCGCCTGCCAAGCGTGGTGATTTTCCGAAATCGGTTCAGCCGTTACGGCATGTTTGATTAAACCACAAGGATAATTTTGTATAGTCGTAGCAACGAAATTTACTCCTGTTCCAAATTTCCAACACGATGAAACCTAGAAGAATCAGGGCAACAAACACGGCTTGGCTTAATTTGATGGTCCTCACTATACTAGATGGAAAGCACCTGTGTGGTGCCTCGAGAACAAGGAGAAGCTGATACGTATAAAATGAGTACTTACCGAAACATGAGTAGTCAGTGACAAACAATAATAATATAATATCGAAGTGCAGGTACTCACTCTTAGCATGACCGTGCGCAGTTGTTCATGGTGCCTGCGGAATCGACGCATGTGCTCCATCCGTGCCTGTAGACGCTTGTGCGAAGGTGATACTCGCCATACCATTTTCAGATGTTCATCTCGCTTCTTCTTTACGATATCTCTGTTAAAAATGAATACAATCGTGAATTAATCAGAAACGAAGATAAACCCAATTAAAAATAATGCACAATAACCATAACGGAATTTAATATTCCAATTGAAGAAGACAGTTCTTGATGACTCCAATGACGACATTACCTCCGCTAGAGAGTTGGGGTGAAAAAATGGCGAGGTAGATGAGGGTGCTGCAGTTGTTCATCATTGTAGCTAGACTGCAACATTAGTTTGATCAACTCACCGCAATAGGCCTTGAAGTTTCTCGTACTCATCGTCCCAACAAGAGAATACTTCAAAGCACTGTGTCATCACTCGCTCGAAGTCTTCAAAGGGGATGTGCATCAAACGACGCGTTCCTAGTACCTGAAATACAGATTCACTTATTACTTACTAGTCATGCAGCGGCTTCGATCGCATGGTGCCTCCAAACGTGGTACACATTACGTTATTGTATTTAACATTGTTCAACGCATTCTGATCTGTGGTGCAATGGCGGTTTACTGTTTAGGCTTTTGGTAATGTTTTCTTAAATTATCTGTTATCATGACCAGAGGGCCTAGCCAAACGGCATTCGCTTCGAAGCGATTCCATTTCTACAGTCGTAATACAATACAATAGACTACGTGACATATCGATAGCTAGCGTCAATCCCATACATTTTGGACTTTTCTACTGGCGTCATCGCTATTAGAATGTTACTTTGTCTACGGCCTCAGGCCTTGTATTTTCACATTTATCTCTCCTGCAAGAAGTTTGAACAAGAAAGAAGGGGCATGACACATCTAGCTAGGTGCTGTTGCATGTCCGGCTTAAAAATAGATCTCTCCTATCTCCTCCCGTGGATGTCGTAATAGCCGACTAAGGGATTATGGTGTAATGCCTTAGTCGGCTTTCTTTCCATTTTTCCAGTTGTCTAGAATTAATGTGTTTATAATTAATTTTGTGTCGTGATGAGTCGACCCCTCAGTCTCCTCCTGTGGATGTCGTAAAATCGACTAAGGGATTACAACAGGGCATGGGCAGCAGCATTCACCTGAGTACTCAACACGAATACTGCGATCACTAATCCGCCTGCCAAGCGTGATGATTATGGCTATTCCCTCCTTTGTATTTAATGGGGGAGGCCTCGGCAAGTAGCGGACGTCTAAAGCACAAAGTAAGAAGCGGCGGCGTGCTTAAACGCTGCTGATGGTGATGATCGTAATCGTCATCGTCGATGGTTGCTGCAAAACCCAGATTAGGGCCTCAGGACTGCATATATGATGTATTAAGTATTAGTTAGATGTATAAAAAGGGTGTATAGTGTAGGTGTAGAGGACGGCCAAGTTATTCATTATGTAAAAAAAGTGTTTTAGGTTACCTTTAAAAGTTGTTGTCCAAGGTCTCTGGAGATGGCCTCAACAAGTCTCAGCCCGCGCTGGATGGGGTACTTGGTGGAACGAATCTTGCGAAGATGAGAAAAGATTTGCTGCACTGCCAATCTGATGACATAACAAGATTAATGAATGCGCTTAAAACATGATAACGCAACTGTTTTAGCAATTTTAACCTTACCTGATCCTCTCAAGCTCCGTAGCACTAAGCAGGTCGTTGATTGGGAAGTCTTTCATCAGGGGGTTGAAGTCTGAGACAGTTGCTAGGGCCTGTTTCAAACCGGTGTCTGTGTCGAATGAGACCGTCGCGTGGAAACGCTTCCCGTACTTCAGGATTTCTAGTGTTAGAGCCACCTGAATAATGATAGAAATACCGTTTTTGAATATAAATGATGACGTCATCAGAACTCTCATCATCACCAGCAAAATAATTAAGGCAAGTTGAACACATACAGGCAACCAATGGTCATGACGACTTCCGTAGCGCGGTGGGCGAGATGCTAGAGGTGCGGGTTCGATTCCCGATGCGGGACAAATGTTTGCATGATCTGATCATATTTATTCCGGGGTCTGTGTGTTGTGGTACCATGGTACTCCTAGTTCCCGATTCCCACGACACAGTGTATCCTAGTTTGGGGTGAGGACTATGTATGTGACTGTTAGGTATTGTGTTATGACGATAAACAATGTATTAAAACATCTGTTAGACAATCAGGAGCTGAATGAACTGTAGCCTAAGCGCTTTTCTTTCGAGCCCTTCATGCTGGTGAACTTTTAGCTAGATCGCACAATAGCGTATTGTTTCGTAAGACCAAAGACCCCACAATTTTAAAAATTATTTAACCTCAATCTTACTGAGTGTAGGTACACTACTACCAGGTACTAGGTAGGTAGGTACTTTATTATAATACTGTACCTTAAAAGCCTCCATAGGTTTGACTAGGTACTCACATTCGTCATAATAAATAAATAGGCACACATACACATTCATTAAACAAAACAATAACACTCACCTCAATGCTTTCTCTCTTCTCCTGAATTCTATGAAGGGCTCTCTCAAGGTTCAGCCAGAAGGAGATCTCTTGCAGTGCAGTGCCATTGGATGGATCGCGATCCAACTTCGTGACCTGTCAAAATCAACATTGTACTGTGTGTATAGTACTAACTGTCCCACCCACGACTTCGTCTGCGATATTTTTGAAATCCCATATATATTAAAATTTCGACAAAAACTTTTCACACTTTAATAACGATTTTAATGTTTTTCAAATCCTTACTTATCATCATCATAACCAGCCTGTTAACGTCCACTTCTGAACGAGACCTCCCCCATTGCATAAAATGGGGGGATTTGCCACAATTACCATACTACTTCTAAGTCAACTACTCTCGGTTCCTGGGATAGATTGACTATCTACAAACATAATTAAGTTTGTACGGAACCCTCAGGACATGAGCCCTCACTCTTAAATGGTTGAGTATGTCTAGCAGTGGACTTCCACAGGCTGGTGTTGATGATGACATATTTAAATTATTGTAAATATTCTCACTAACCATAGAATAGGCAGGCTTGGTGTATTTTACTAACCCAGTGATCCTTGTTGATTGAAAAATAAATGACATAATAATAATAATTAAATGAAATTTACAAATTGCTAATTACCTTTTGAATTTCCTTGATCCAGCGGTTAACTCCATTCTGAAGCTGATTAAGGAAGGTGGAGTCTTCTACTTTGTCACCAAAGTCGGCTACGCGAGGTTTTCGTCCTTCGTCGGCAGCCCTCCATAAAACAAGCAAAAAATTTTAATTACAATCTTTCCAATTTCTGGGTCAAATTACAAACATGTTTCTCATAACTTTAATACCCATATCTACTTCAGAAGACTTTTTTCTGATTTCCTAATAAGGGGTAGTATTTTTTTTTAACGAGTGTTTTTTTTCAAACCCAAGGTTGATGATATTACATTATTAACAGAAACAAAACAACCATAGGGTTTACTGCTGTGGCTAAAAACTTCCTACAGAAACTTGTTTGGGGCAACTGTAGGTTTTCAGTTACACTTATCCCCATTTAAATTAAACTTCTAGTTATAATTAACCCTGCTACTGTTTGTTGTTATCCTGTGGCAATGTTTTAAGGCAGTGTTTAACTTTTGGCAGATTTTTTGAAGTAAGGTTGTGTAAAGTAACTCAAAACCTAGTCCACTGTAGTAGAAACACTTCCACTGGCTAAAACTGTAATCATTCTAAGTGGGAGTGTTAAGATCTGCCCAAATCCAGCTGCGGGATCTATTGTATTAAATATTTATTTAATTAATTAAATAATTAGCACGGCCTTAACCAATTACACTAATTAACACAACACACATTACTTATAAAACACATTTTACAAATGCATTCTAAATCAAAAATTCATTTCTAATTGTAATTTCTTTTTTGAATTCCATTATAAAATGTAAAGATGTGCACAGCCTGCACTGCAGTACAAACCTCTTGATGACGGCTGCAACTAAAGGATGCACCGGCAGTGTGATCTCAGGGATATCAATGTTCTGTTGCAGATGCAGCAGTCCCATCTCCAGCTCGGCAATCTTTTTCTCCACTGATGGTGCCATTTTGTCTCCATCTCTGTTGAATTACAAGTATTTTAAATTTCTTTTCATTCAACTGAGGCAACATACTGTTCGTTTGATTTTTGAAATAATCACCATCTAATCAATGACGGCCATTTCCGTGTAGAATTATTTTAACACGGGGGTAATCATTTAACTTTTGGTAGGCCAACTCTGTTGATATATCTCAATATTTTTGGCTTTTTGTTTGCTAAGCGTTGCTTATTTTGTTATTGTCATATTGTAACAGAATAAAAAATATAAATAAATACAAAATAATAAATCCTAAATTATATTGTTCACCACATGAAGCCTTCACACCGACAATTTTATTACTTATGACCATAAATACAGAGACCATACAACAGTATTTTGTGTTACAGTTTCAGAGTTTAAACCTAATTAAAATGGTGAAAGATTTGAGTTGAAAGGATAGTGGTCCTTAAAATTCCTTAACATTGCATCAAATTGTACAAAGGTAGGTTAACTTTTTGTTACAATCCCCAGCATTAACATTTACTACAGGCTTTCCCACACAAAACAGCATGTAAATCAATCTATGATTCATACAATAACATTTGTATGAGTCATCACTAAACATAAATTTAAAGGTGTGCTTGCCTACATAACATTAAAATATTGTGTTAAATCACCAATAAAGGTTTACTTTTTACAAACAAAACTACAAAGAAAATGTTTTTGAACATAAATACCGTGAGTTAGATAAAAAATAGCCCAATTAGGCAATGAAAGCAGCTAACCTGTCAGCTCTGCCACTCTCCTTCACATAACTCTTGAAGAATGGAGCCATGGTCTTGCTGATGAAGGCATGGAGGGTCTCATAGGGCGAGCCATCGGAGAGGTTGATCAATCGCAGCTGGCTATGGATAGACTTGTCTGCCTCGATGACTGCACCACGCTTGATGCACACCAAGGCAGCCACTCGGGGGGATGTGAAGTGCACCTGAGATAAAAGATATACAATAAGTAGAGGTTCCATTTAGTTTAATCTACTAAATCTTGGGGACACTGGAACAGTCATCAACACAAAGTCCTTCTCCATTATTTAAAAGAGTTGAGCTGGCTGAGGCAGTCTAACTAGCAACTTTTTATTAATATTAGCAAGCCTAAAATTATTGAAAGCTAATTACTGGTTTTTAGGCTTCGATAGAAACTGTAAGTAGTTTTTAGCTCCTGTTAAGATCTGCAATCAGTCTTGCAACTTTTAGCAAATGTGTTCTGGGATATTTGTGTTGTGTGGCTTGTGCTCCACAAACATCAAATATCTCATTTCATTTCCATGTTTGGCACACAATTCTTTATTTCCTGCTAGTGCCTCTGGTCCAGCGTTTTACTCTTTTTAACCACTTTCGGTACAGATATGCCCATGGATCTTGGCAGAACTGGAGTTGGCCTTTACAATGTGGAACTGTAACTGGTGTGCCAGCTGATGTGTTAAGCGCTCCTTGCATTTTGCAGGTAATTAAAGTATGTAAACAGGTACATTTAGATGGTGCCTATATTTATTTTCTAAAGATAAAGTATGGACGTACCTCATTGCTGATTTGATAAGTGACTGCTTCTTTCTCTTCTTCACCTTCTGTGGGTTGTTCATTGTCATCTTCTGCAAAACAGATGCAAGGTTTAAGTAGTATTAAAGTACTATGCTCAAGCTTGAATCAAGACTCAAGTATGGATTTTTGTGTACAAAATTCAGTTGAGTTCTGGATTACAGGCCTAAAACTCTATGAAAGAGTATAAATAATCATAGTTAATGCTGTACAAATTCCAGATAATTTAGTGAGATCACCAACAAGGTAGATTTATATTTTCAAAGATTTAGCAGGTACTGGGATAATTGAAAAAAAAATTACATCACCAGATGCGCGTTGCATTCCGGCAAACCCTAAATTGCACTGCAGTGCAGTTAGAAAGTGTGCACGTCGGAATCTAATCGATACCGGTGACGTACCTTTCAATGAAAACCGCTGGACGAACAACGATGGCACCTGAGAGTCTGAGATGAACTTCTTGATGCAATCTTGGTAGACTTTATCGTCTAACGCGGTGTTCAAAGCCGGGGGAACGATGTCGTCTTCAGGTAAAAGTACCGTTGCAGCTCTGCGGAGGTAGTTCGCGAAGTCTTGAAACTCTACGACGACCACGTTTTGCGCCTCAGCAGCATTTTCGCTCCCGTCTAGGGAGTCTCCCATGATGTTTTAGGGATAATTTATCAGGTTTAACAAGGTTTTTACAGCAAAATTTAACACTAAATTACGACGATGCGAAAAGGTTTCGCCAACCAAGCCAGTGAGTGAAGCGAAGTGAAGCCAGCTGACAGGGTTGCCAACATTTAAACAATTTACCCCCTACAAAAGATCAAAATACCCCTAAATTCATATCTAAAAACCCCAAAAAAAGCCCCATAATTATGAAAACGACATTTAGTGGCTTACGCTGATCTTTATTCACAAAGTATTCAACATTTTTCAATAGTATGTTATAATACACTCCTAAATAAGCCAGCAGCCAGGATAAATCACGAAAATTGCCCAACAAGTCCGGGTAAACACACATACATGGGTTTCTCATACATGGACGTAATAATATGACGAATACATTACCTTAGTGGCACGGTATTTACAACATTTTTTTGGGCTGAAAATACCCACGTAGAATTTTATGGGGTGGATTAAATGTTACTCATGATTTGTCATCCCTTTGCAATCCACAGACTATAAGTAGAGCTAGAGTTGTACCACAGAATACATTGTACATGTATCACAGCTGTCATCTGTACATTCTGCCACCCACAGAATATAGACAATTAGTCAGCCTTGAAAAAAATATTCTCATGATTATTCTCCTACATAAACCCCTAAAAATATTTTTCCCCAAAAAATCCCATGCCACATGATTTGTCCCTAAATTTAAGGGAAAACTCCCAAACTGGCAGCCCTGCCAACAAAATGAATTTGACAGTTGGTTGAGTTGGTTGACAGCTTGGAGCAAGGAACGTTGACAGCAAGGAAGAATGTATTTTGTTCCTTGCTCCAAGATTTCTTCATCCGTGGTTGACAGAAACGAAATGGTGCTGCCC
Organism: Epirrita christyi; assembly: GCA_951392215.1. Lineage (NCBI taxonomy): Eukaryota > Metazoa > Arthropoda > Insecta > Lepidoptera > Geometridae > Epirrita > Epirrita christyi. Next base: position 8,940,116 of record OX595849.1, on the reverse strand, counting down.
TTGGACGAATTATCACAATGGACAGAGCATTTTGGTTCAAAGCATGTCCGTTTTTTGTCAGTGTGCAGCATGGAAGTAATAAGTACTGTTGTACGTAGTACTTATTACTTCCATGGTGTGCAGTTGTAGATATGTATTAGTGTGAGTGACTAGAGAAGTGACTTCATTGACTAACCTATCGATGAATAATAGCGAAATTAATGAAAAAGGCGTTATAAAATATCAACTCTTTAATTTGTTACATGTATGTATTATCAATGGAACATGATAATGCAAAATTTCAGCTCAATCGGTTGGGTGGATGGAACTGGTTCAAATTTCAGTTTCAAGATTCAAGACCTAAACAAACTAACATACAAACATAACATAAATCCCAACAGTCACATACGTAGTCATGATCCCACACTAGGATTCCCTTGTCGTGGGTATCAGGAACTACGAGTACCATGGTACCATAACACCCAGACCCGGAACAAATATTTTCAGATCTTACAAGCATTTGTCCCGCAGTAAACACATACGCAAAGCATGTGTTGTGTGTACATCAAAAACGGAAACTAAAATATTATCGATAAAACTAAATTGGTTGGTGTAGTACATCACTAGCACAGATGCCTAAAACAATGCCTTTTATTTTACAATAATTAATGCTTTTACACTTAACTTTCATGATTATCACTCAGGAAATATGACTAAGTACTAATAAAAGTAATTACTACAGTTTTTCCGGTTAAAAAAACTTGCTCTTTTAGCAAGTAAAAAGATTAAATATATTGACCAAGACTTACGTATGAAATGACAATCCCGGGTCTTTTACTCCTTCTTTTGTTGTTTTTGATGAACAACACACAGCAGAACAGGACATATTTTCACTTTTTCAAATTTATTTTGATGAAACACTACAATTTCATACGATTTTTTGTTGTTTTTAAAAACTTCGCTGCAATGTTTTGACCGATTAACCGGTCATCAACTTAGACGATTTACAAAGAAGTAAGGCGTTGCCAAACTTATATCTACTTTCTCTTTTACTCGTAGCAAGGTTCCGTGGGATGGACAAAGATATCTGATCACTAATACGATACACAGATGTAAGAGCGGCAACGTCTTATGACTACGTCCATTGTGATAATTCGTCCAAGGTGCTGCCATTGGACGAAAAGTACTATACTTATAAATCTGTGGACGAAAAGGTGCTGCTCTTCCATGGTGCTGCCCCATGGATATAGGCTGTTGGATATAAAGTGTACTTAGAGTAGAGGGTATAAAAATTCCTTGGGTAGGTACCTACTATTTCCATGTGTGCTGCCCATTAATTATTTCTCTAAAAGAATTAAGTACAAATTCACTTACAGAGAAAACTTAAGATAGGTCATGCATAGAATAGAGTATCGTACAGCGTTATAAAATAGTATTTAGTAAATAGGTAAATATAAATTTAAAGGCTAATAATAAACCAGCCAGGTAGGAAAAAAAGAGTCGAGTGGGTAGATCTGGTTAAATTCAAGCGGACAGCAGGCGCCCGCGCTGCTGTCGCGATAATGTTGTCTAAGACCTGTGCACACAGTGAGCTTTAGGTACTATATCCTTATAAATAAATTCTCTAAGCATTTATATCCATCCATGGCTACCCATAGAGAGTATTATGAGGTATTATGTTCCTTGGTGCTGCCAGTAGGTACATCTCCATTTATGCTGTCGAGGTGCTGCCATATGCCATGCGCGATGCATTTCTTCAAAGAAATAAAAAGGTGGGTACGTGTAGGTATACCTACCTACATTATTTTTAAGTTGAGAATTTCCGTATGATTTTGTGTGTCTGGCTGAAGAATAGACCCCTTCGTCTCCTCCCGTGGATGTCGTACAAGCAGACTAAGGGTAACGAATTACACCAGGGGATGGGCAGCAGCATTCACCTGGTTAGGTAGTTACCTACCTACTACGATGCGATCACCAACCGCCTGTCAAGCGAGGTGATTATGGCAAATCCCCCCATTGCATTCTATGGGAGAGGTCTCTTCCAACAGTGGACGTCATACTGCTGATGATGATGATAATAGGGAAAACAAAGATCTAGATTCTAGAAAATCAAAACCATAACCAAGGAAATAAGTTAACTGTATAAATTAAATCAAATCAAAAGTATTTTATACATTGAAATCATTTGGAATCGTCTTATAAACTTAAGAAAATAAAAAATTAATTAATTTTTAAATAAGACCCATTAAAAGTGGAAATTAAAAAATACAAATATAGGTAAGTACCTACAGTCAACCGTGATAATTTATCCTACCCTCGTGATTGATTGTTGGTTGATTATCATCCCGTATTGGGTGGAACTAGTCATTTCAATGATGGATATCTACTTAAATCAGACGGAAGAAGGGTTAAATTATAAAATACTGAGGGTGACGAACCTATCGAAGTCATTCGGTTGAACTCTACCAAATCCCCGTTGGGTAGCATTCCTATCATTCTAACTAAAACTATTTCTTGGTGAAATTTGATTCAAAGCTTTGTTCGCATGGTGCCAAACGCTTTATCGGTCGGTAGTCCTATTTTACAAGTTTCAAACTTCCAAGAAAGGGTGAAACGTTTTCGTGTGGTAATTTGTCGCTAAAATCCTTATTTATTGCAACAGAGAAGTTGGATCGTCCCCGGGGGCAAATTCGCAAACTTTGCTCCTCTAACTTTGCTTCACTGAATACCGACACCTTGAGCACATATTAAGGTTGAATCCCGTTTTCTTGTTTCAGTTGAATTATGGACAAATTCTTACCTACTTTAATACAATTCTTGTTCAATTAAACTTTATCGCCCGGTGGCAAACTGCGGCACTGGGCTATGTATCTACGGACGGCCCAGATTAGTATTAACTCAATGGAATATAATTACCTAGTTGTACCTAGGTGGAATAGGGTTTAGAACAAAGGGCTTAGGATATTTTGGCATTGCCCTATCTCATTCTTCAAGATTTTCTTCCGATTTTTACGTGCCCTAACCAAACTTCTGTAAATCGATAGAGAATTCAATACAAACAAACCATATTAAAATTAATTCCATGAACTGTACCAACCTTAACCAAACTATAAACTGCACTATCTTTTGCCCCTGCTGTGATATCAACAGAGTTGATAACATTAAATATCTAGTAGTACCTAATAATATACCAAGATCTTAACTTCAATAAACATGTTTTAGTACTACCAAAAAACGTCAGAAAATTTGTATACCTCATGAAACTCCTGAGACGTGCCACAAACCTTGAGACTCGTATGGCGAGCACTAACCGGATGACGCAGCGTAGTAATGCCCTCTCTCGATAGGTATCAGGATATTAGAAAGGTAGCAGGAACTCAGTGGGTGGATGCGGACCGAGACCATTCGTTATGGCATTCTATGTTGGTGATGTTGTATATTTTCAAAAAGAACGCGGATTGTCATTATGTTTAAAAAAACTAATAATAAAAAAGATACTTCGGCTTTCTTCACTCTTTCCGAAAATTTTACTCAGTCACTTATTTTTGTTAATTTCGTTGCGCTACAAAGCATTAATACCCCCTCTACGGTGGCTCTACGAAGCTACGAGAATGTGTAGGTAGCCCCTTCTGGTCGGAAAATAGCAACAGTAGAATACTTGCATGCGAATCCCTCATCACAGTGATGAGCCTGCCACAAACCGTCTGACTGAACATCAAATGTGGCTTCTACAACACAAATGTGCACTCTGTTTAATTATAGTTAATGCACAATGACGGTCGGATCTACGCTCCAATGTGCAAGTGTTTGCGCCAAGTTCATCGTAAGTACCTACAGCTTATATTCAAGGAAATTTTGCATAAAAGGCAAAACTTACCTCTGTTTGGAAACAAATGACATAATAACCTACCCACCTTATGACGGGAAAACCCTGAAATTGAAACTATCCATATTCACAATAATATATGCTCAATGAGAAATCTCTATTTGTCAGAATGAACACGCTAGTGTATTTAAAGCTATAATACAGACGGGCGCTATGATATAAATACATCCCGACTACCCAACCAACGAAGGAAATATAGGGAAAATAATTTGTGTAAAAGCTAATTTTGGTACATTTATAAAGGAAGGTGTCCTGAACAACATACTAAAAGTAGTGATGGATAGGGGTAGAGGGGTGGGGGGGGGGGAAGGGGTGTAAAGGTCCCTTTTTTCAGTTCTTTGATTTTATACAAAGGTAATTAACATCAAATTGCCAACAAAAAAGTGTCATACACTTTTTCGCCAGGATCAATAATAGATAGGAAATAGAGGAAGGAAAATTGGCAATAAAAAAAAAGTAGGTAAGCACGGCACGAATAAAAAAAAAAAAAAAAAAATCTTCTAAATCTTAAATATCGTCATCTTTTTAAATGTCTTGATGATATTTTACCGTTATCACTTTATGACCTTTATTCTTTGGTCTATCGAGAGCCCCCCATTGGGGGGCTTTACTGCGTCGTCTGGTTTCACCGTTTATTAGTCCGATTCAAATGGTTCTTTCGATGCAGTTTAGGGAATGATCTCGAGGAAAATGTTATTGTAAATGTTTTTTGAAGTCGTAGTCGTAGGTTTCCTACATCGGGTGTATTTGCGAGGTCTCAGTTCGGGGTGAACCACTATATTAACACGATACATATAATATATGTATAGTAACAGCCAATTTAAAGCTAGATCTCGGCTATATATTAACGCTGCCGTATGTGGGCCCCGATTGATTGTATGACAAAATGTATTGAATTGAAAGATGTCTTACTACCTAGCTTACAGTATAGCGCTCGTCTGTGACGGTCTTTGAATTAGTGATAGATCATATTGGACTTTCTTACAGAGGAGTGAAATAGATGCCACCGATTATTCATGGATGATTGTGCGATGAAAGGATTTTTCTTTCATTGAAGTTCTTTTTAAAGAGCACCTTTCCCTGACTTCTTGGACAATTTTCATTTTTATAAGATTTTTCCTGGCTGCTGGCTTGTGCTGCTGGCTTGTGCTGCTGGAGTGTGTTATTACTAAAAGAAAGCATTAGCCGAGTTGTTCGTGGAAAGTAATGGCGGCGATGAGCTCGCCATTTGTCATGTCTATATTCCTGCGATTGTGCAACCCACGGTGAAAAGAGGGTCTTGGAGGCTCTGCCTACGTCTTCGGGGAAATAGGCGTGTATTTAGTATGTATGTAAGTAACTACCAAGATAATCTTATAAGCATAGGATTTACTATGCTTATTGATGTTTGGCTATATCTGGATTGCTTCTATTTGTATCCAGTATTGTAAATAATACCTAATTACCCAATGTGATTATTTGGGCGTATACCCGGCGTTGCGGTCATGTTAATTATTGACAAATCTATATATACTTACGTAGGTAGCAGCTACATTGGTTTCCGAGTCTATCTAATGATTATTGTATCAAACAAGGCAAATACGGCCTCATTAACCCGCTGGGCCCTTGATAACAATGGACTTGGCGTAATTGGTTGAAATTAAAGTTCGCGCCCATGGACCGTGTTTATGTTTCGGCCCTTATTTTTTTTCTTTTTAAACTTGTTTCAGTGACATAACGACCATATATTATGACCCACCTGATGTTAAGCGGTAATCTCTGCCTTTAACGATGCATTGCTACACAGGTCATATCCACCTATGACGCGGCACGTAGTATTGCACTGCAGCCATACCATTCAAATAAGAATACAGTAATGCAAGCATTACTGCTTGGCGGCAGAAATGGGTATTGTGGTAGTACTTTTCCAGACGAACTCTTTCATAAAAAAGCTCTACTACTAACAAAATGCCATGGAACAATAAAGTGGATGTAAGTGGATAGCTACAAGTAGAAAACTTCTTATCTACGGACCATGCGAGAAGACTATGGAACAAATAGAGAAAGCGATATATAAGTCGCCACACTGTAGTCGAAAGATTACAGCGAGTTCGTAAAAGTTTGTAAATGTGTTCATTCACATCTACTTTGTAGTCTTTGTCGGCGTTATTGTAAACATTTATGAATATTCCCGCTATGTAAGTTGGGACAATCCCGGATTAGTGTGGCAACCATGAGAAATGGGCGAATGGAATTGGAAAAGTTGGGGCAAGTTGGCGGCACGTTTGGATTACCTACTGCTTGCTATTGACACGATGCGACATGTACAAACTTTTATTGTGTTGTTTATCACAAGAATAGTGAAAACACTTTAGGTACATACCTGGTACATAAACTTGTCCTAGGTAAGTTACTTTTAGATTAAATACACAATATTATTTACACAAACTTATTCATGTAATTAAGGTTTTGTGTACGGAAAGAATAATATAACTAATAAGTATAGGTACTTTTACAATATTTGTAAGATCATAATCATCATCATTATCAGTGCCTTTAGGCACTGCTGAATAAGGCCGTCCCCATTGAATACAATGGGGGGATTTGCCATGATCACCACGCTCGGCAAGTGGATTGGAGATCGCGTTACACAAATACTCAGTTGATGTTCAGTACTCAGGTGGATGCGGCTGCCCCTCCCCGGTGTAGTTCCTTAATCGGCTTAATTTAGAAAATACAAATCATTAAATTATTTTGATACGCAACTTTAATCTACTTTGAATATAAAATACAATCGTTTATCCTCTTCTAAAATCACTTTATCCACCTACTTAGGTACTTTGTGAACTCAACACAATGCATTACAACAGTAAAAATCAGTTCAAAGAGATAAAATAGATAAAAAAGTATACCTACTCAGGCCATGTATTTAGAAGACCTAGGTAGAGAGCCTATTTATAGTTACGAGAGTGAATCTAATTGCCTGAGGAGTAATTAGTAGAATTAGCAAGCTGAAGTGGCAGTATATAGCTCGCAGAAATGACAACCGCTGGGGAATAAAGGTTCTTGAGTGGCGACCACAAACCAGATGACGCAGAAAAAAGGAAGGCTCCCCTTTTGATGGACCACAGACATAACAGACATTACAAAGGTCGGAGGTAGTCGGTGGACGCAGGTGGCCCGGGACTATTCATCATGGTAATCCAGTAGTGGATTTCTATAGGCTGATGATGATGATGGATGAGGAATAATTAAAAATCTAGAATCAGCAGTCCAAATTAAAAAACAAACGGTCCGTTTCGTGAACTAATTTTATTCAAATTTTCGCTGAAATTAATCGGGGTGAACTCAGCTGTGCATTGTGCTAGAGCGCAACGTAATCACAAAACCAAAAATTATTTTGCCATTTGTGTATGTTTATTTCTTCATGTTTCTCATTACTGCAAACGCTTTGTACGACCAGTTGATAAGCTGTAATAAAATTGTTGTTATAGTAAGCTTGTTTTGGAATTGTTTACTCAGTAAAAGGGAACAGACGGAATAGTATTTGGCTCTTGAATGTCTAAGCATCTACTAGGTTACATTTTTTGTAACCTTGTTTCTGCTGTAGTAAGGTTACAAATTGTAATAATGCACTGAATTTTGCGCGTTCAATTCCCGCTGCGGGACAAATGTTTGCATGATCTGCAAATAGTTGTTTCGTGTCTGGGTGTTGCGTGGTACCATGGTACTCGTAGTTCCTGATAACCACGACACAGGGAATACTAGTGTGGGATGTATGTGCCTGTTGGTTGACTAACTTATGTATTTTTAATGAGCCGAAGTATCTTACAATAGTGTAGGTGTCCAGTGATAGCGTGAAGATTTTTCCCGCAGTGACTTGCAAAGGACGTTTTGATCGTTCCAGGAACACGATGAGGTACATACACGTCTTGCGATCCAGGTTGACCCACGGTCCTTCAAACGCAGCCATGCGGAGATCCCTGCTCTGCAAATGTTAGGCAAAAAAACCATTATACAAAATAGTTCTTTATTTCTAGCCAGTGCCATTACAAAGTCCAATCGGAGTCCCTACGAGTCTATAGAACATCGGCATGGTTTTTTATTGATGGGCCGATCGGGCCTTTATCATATATGCGCCAAGATGGGGTATTCAAACTGCTTTCCCCCACGGGCGTAGTTATTATAGGTTTTAGTTTCGGGGGAGGATTCAAGAAAATAAAACAACAAAAATGTACACAAACTCATTTTGAATATTTCGGGGGGTTTGAACCCCCAAGATCCATCCCTTGCTACGCCCATGCTTGCCCCCAGCCCCATCCTTACCCCTCTAATGGAAGTGAGTCTCTACGAGGTAGTCTAGGGGCTAGTGATTATAATAGCTGGCCGAAATAGATCTTATAAACCTCCCTTGTTACTTTATTTGGTTTTTACACCAAAGTATTTCAGTAAATTGATGTGTTTGAATGAAAAATTGCAGCTTAAACGTGGTTTTAATTTGGAATACGTAACCAGTTTACGCCGACAAGTAAAAACTAGACGTAAAAAGACAAATGGCTAAAGTACCAACTTTCCATATCAATTCGTCGCCGAACCAGCAGAGTATGAATACCTCAATCAGCATACAAGTTAAATAAATTGCCATCCACACTATTTGCATCGGGTGGCTGGTCGGGTTCTCGATCTGTCAGAAAAAATGGTCTAATGTGAGCATTATTCAACCGAGGGACGTGAACAAAAACGCCATTTGGAGAGCTACGACCTTAGCAATTTACCATCAAGTATCGACGGCGATGTCAGCGCAACCATTTTGTAGCATGCAAACTTCTTATTAGGTTAATGTTTCATCGAGTCTCTCTTAACAGTGATGTGGGGTTCTTTTACATCCAAATACTCGTATCAGTCATAAAAAAGTACATATCATTCGCCTAACGTTGGACCTAATTACTTATGTGGGTGTTATATAACTTATTTATTGTTAATACGCTTGTGTCTTGTATTGTATGTCAGATTGTACTAGTTGAGCTATCAATACATACAGATTGTAAATAAGGACTTTTTATATATTTTTTAAGGTACTTGTATGTATTCATTATGTAAATAAATATATATTTATACACCAAAACCTTACTTGATATATAACCTACACTACATTGAACATACAGACAGACAAACAAATTTTTAACGCTTTACCCCGTAACAATAAAGTTCACACGAATGCCTTGACGAACTTTTTGGCTGAATTTCACTTCAACTTTCCCTAATTTTTTTTAGTTCATTATGCCGTTAATCTTGAACATGAAATACCTTAGCCTTATCAGATTATATCTACATTTTATGACTTGTAGTTTCTAAATGATGGAAGCCAGACGGAACGAAAAAACCTAGTTTTCTCATTAATTTAGAAACTAAAAGTCATATCTATATAATATTTTGTATATATAATTGGACATCAAAGTACGACGTATTCTAGATTTTTTAATCAATAAACCAGAAAATTTAAAGAATTATTAAGCAGAAAAGTTCTACGCGATGTACGCGAACCTGAAATGGTTTCACCTGCATAAATTTACGAATAGATACCGATACACATAATAGACAGACAGACATTGCCTTTAATAAGTATAAAGATTGTGACAATAAAGGGCAATATCTTCTTCTTCATCAGCCGGTAGACATCTGCTGGAAGAGGCCTCCGTCAGAATAAGGGGATTTGCTGTAATCACCACGCTTGACAGGTGGAATGGTGATCGCAGTATTGGTGTAGGGTACACAGGTAGATGCTGCTGCCCATCCCCTGATGTTAGGTTAAAGAATTGTATTACCTACTCAAAAAGAACATGGTTCAATTATAATGAGTTTAAAAACGAAGATTATAACTAAACTATTAGTTACTTAAGTAGGTACTTACAATATTCCAGAGATCTGGTGGTTACTTAAAAAATCTTCTCATATACATATTTTTTTAGGTTGTTTTTAAATAAAGATGATGTAATCCCTTAATCGGCTTTTACGACATCCACGGGAGAAGAAAGAAGGGTCTATTCAAGGCCAGACAAATCATGTCATGTAAATATAAAATTATATGGCAATATACTCAATTCTATAAACATACTATCTACAAAATAGGATCTATACTTAGAGCGGTTTCGCGTGTTGTCCATACGCTAGTTTATTGCCTCATGTTTGAGATTGTCTACCTGCCTAAATGGATATGCTACATATTCAAATGAACTACGATAAAAGTGCATCTTATCATACGAGGTACTTACCGATAAAAACTGAATCCCAATTAAACAAAGCACCATTACGCTTAACATAAATTGTAGAGCAGAAGCTAAACTGAAAGCGCTTTCGATCATTGACACGTATCTGAAAGAGTTTAAAATTGATTTAGGTAAATTATACTTCAGAAGACATAATAATTATAAGAAGAACAGTTTATTTAATTTAATTTATTGGGTTCACAAAACAGATTACAATAAACATAGTGTACACTTATACATTGCCATTAGTTCTGACTTAGATTCGTAAGAATAAGTAAATTGTACTTTCTCATCACCATCATCAACAAGTAGAAGTCCAGTGCTGGACATAGGTCTCCCCTACAGAATGGTACGAATGATCTTCAGCTGCTTCAATCCACCAACTTCCTGCAACCTTTATAATGTCTTTAGACCATCAAGGCCTTCCTCTACTGCGTTGCCACTCGAGAACTTTTATTCACCAACGGTTGGCGAGCTACATGACCTGCACATTGCCACTTCAACTTGCTAATTCTGAAAAATGTGGTGATCTTGGTTCTTCTACGGATTTTCTCATTTCGGATTCTATCACGTAGTGAAACTCCTAGCATAGCTCTCTCGATAGCCCGCTACGCGACTTTGAGCTTGTGTATAAAAGCATGTGAGGCATTGTGTTTTGTATATTGTGATTTTTGTGAATTATTAAACTATTTACTAATATTGTAAATTATAAATGATGTTTGTTTGTTTATTTGTTGTTAAACTATAGGTACTAATTAAAAACTAACATAACTATTAGGCTACGTGTATCAAACTGAAGCTGTACCAAGTTATCTATACAATTGAATAGACTGATTACTTACTTTGTGGTATAATTAATGAGGAGGATACACAAAATAATTTATTCTGTGCGTAGGTGAAGATAGGTTGGAAAGCACATTTTGTAAGGTCTAGTGCGCAAGCCAATTACTAAACCAATTTGTACAAAGTTAGATGCTTGTATACTCCTAGACCTTATTGTAGGATTTGATAATAAAATAAACTATCAATTTGAAGAAGTTTACACAGATTTTGATTTAGTATAAACTAATTTTGCAGATAAATTATTCACTGCTGTATAGAATCTCCAAAGAAAGATAAGTGAATATAATTAAATTAAAAAAACTGCGAGGCATCATCATCAGCAGCCTTAGACGTCCACTATTAACCGAGGCTTCCCCCATATAATGTAATATAGGGATATATCTGCCATAACCACCTCGCATGGCGGTGGATTGGTGATCGCAGTATTGGTGTTGAGTATACTCAGGTGGCCCACCCTCAGGTATAATCCAGTTGTTGGATTTTAGGTAATCCACCGGAGGAGATGAAGGGGTAAATTTTTAGGCTGGACACAACGTGGCTCTTATTATGTTAGTCTGAAGATTTAGATTTGTTTTCTATAATGGTAAAAAGAGAAAAATAGGTAAATAACAAAAAAGTTTACGTGGGCAGACGGAAAAATAGGGTCTTGGTAAAAACAGGTTACGGTAATTCATCTTACGTAATCACCAAAGTTTGTCTTCTGGCAGCTCTGGATTACTTAATACAATGTATACCATTTGCATACTTTACCTTATAATGGTGTTGTGGTGTTTAATGCAATCTTTCAGAACAGCTTGCGCAAAGTACTCCTGGGAGTATTCCCCAATGTATTTGCTATCTTTTATAGCCCTCAAACGCCTCCTATCCGCAATGTCATCGAAGTTACGAAGATTAAACGCTAATATATTCATCTGTCCAACTGAAACATTGTATGGGGATTATCTTAATGATTTTGAAATGGATTTTGCTCCAGTAAGGAAATCCCCTGGCTATTTACCAATAACCATCATAAGGGTACCTATGGCGTAGACATATTTATAATACGTAGGTGCCGGAGCTATGTCACGTAGGCGTAGGTGCTACGTCACGTAGGCGTATGTGCTACGTCTCGTAGGCGTAGGTGCTACATCACGTAGGAAATGTGCTACGTCACGTAGGCAATGTGCTACGGCGTATATGCTATTCGCCGTAGGTAGGCACATCAAAAACGAATATAAAGCTTCGGCTAAACATCACCATAGTGGTAGGTACGCGGAGTCTATTTTCTGAAGATAACATGCCACCTGTGTTGTAGGCACAGCTACAATACGTAGGCGAAAGTGCTACGGCACGTCGGCAATGTGCTACGGTACGCATATAATATACAGCGTAGCACATGAAAAACGAATACAAAGCTTCGGCAAAATAACACCTGTGCGGTTGGGTATGCAGAGTCCATTTTCTGAAGGTAAGATGCCACCTATGTTGTAGACACATCTACGATACGTAGACGTAAGTGCTACGGCACGTAGGCAATGTGCTAAGGTGCATAACCGTAGTAAGTATTAGATGTTATACACCGTACGTAGGTATAAGCACATCAAAAACGAACACAAATTTTCGGCGAAAAAACAGCAGTGCAGTACTCGCAGACAGGCTAACATCACTAGTGTTTACAGAATATTAATGTTTCTACTTACTGGCGGAAGCTACAAACGCAGCTAGAATGGTGTCCATAACGCCATCGATTATGCATGTCGCCGGCTTATAATAAATCTGTTGGAGCAAACAGCTGTTCATGATTTGGTAAATTATTCCGTTACAGGGCTCTCAATTAGTCTCAGATTGCATTAGTTTATATTTTATGTGTTAATCAACGAAATATGTGGTGATTATTATTTAATTTGTACGTTAAGCTTAAATGTTAGTTTTTTCAGTAAATTTAGAATATTATTATAGATATAAAAACTCTTTATTGGCACAAAACAACAGCTATAACACTCGGAAATACGAAATAACTTAACAAAAAACAAAATAAATGCACAATGACTGGTCTTATCGCTTATAACGGTTTCTTACAGACAATTTTAAAATAGAAAGGACTATTGAAGAATGGGATAGTGATGTTATCACCTTTTAATTGTTTTAATAGTTACTAATAGAAAAGGGAATCATTTTCTCTTCTTCATCACAGAGGTGAAGCAGCGTGGTAAAAGGATTTACGGTCAACTCCATTCTTTTATTAGGTTTTAAACGAAATATAGTAAATTATTTTATTCCTATACAACTCACGTGGTGAACGTAGAATGATTCGTAGGCAGGTGATTTATATACATCAATTCGTGGGTACTCAACATTAGTCGGTAAAATGTCGAAATTTTCCGTAAATGGTATTATAATGCCCACTGAAAATTGAAGATAATAACTTTTCACAGCCTTAATGAATTTGCCAACAAAGAAATTAAGATAAATGATATAAATTTAATAATCAAAGCTACTTTTATCTTTATGAATTTACACAGGTACTTGATTCTTGTGAAGTGCTATCTTAAATATTTCTTAGTTTAAGCCAGCGTTAATTGACACTTGGCAAGAGATTTGACAGCAAATTTATCTCGGAAAAACTAATATTATAATATTTACATAAATTTAAAATCCCCAGCTATTGTCAGTATTCCAACACCGGTTTTCATACAAATTAAACCGCATTCAAATCGGAGCACCCGTTGTGCCCTAGATCCTATTTATCATGTGCTGGTCATCATCAGACCCTGGAGTCTTAATTTCAAGTTTAAACTCAAGTTTTACGATTGATCTTCAGAAATATCCAGATCTACGCTCCGTAGATCCCTAGATCTAGAGATTTACACCCACTGCTGGACGAGGCCTAAAAAAAAGGGGGTTTTGTCATAATCACCACGCTTGGCAGGCGGATTGGTGATCGCAGTTTGGTGTTAGGTACTCAGGTGGATGCTGCTGCCCATCCCCTGGTGTAATGCCTTAGTAAGGCTTTTATACATCCACGGGAGGAAAAGGAGGAGCCTATTCTTAGGTCAGATACACAGCACACGGATAAATACACTATAACCTATAACATCCCGCTTTTTGTCGAGGTTTAAAAATATTTCATACAGATGTGTTTGTATTTACTTACCAGATACGGCGCCAACGCACATTGTGGAGTAATACGACATCACGGACCGAGCCGTTTTGATACTTTTGCGGATTATCTCTTTATGCTCTTTCTCCTTCGGCTTGAACTCGGCACAATGGAGATACTCCAACATATATAACACCTTGTTTTTATTTACCCAGAACACCGCTACTTTCACATACGTATACATCTCACTGAGCAATAAATAAAGCCTGTAAAAATTACCTTTTATTAGAAAAGAGGGTACTGAAATTAAGATTTATCATCACCATCCAACGCCTTGAGACGTCCACTGCTGGTCAAGGCTGCTGGGGGGAATTTTGTTAGTACTCAGATGGATGCTGCTTATTAAGATAAATCAACGAAAAAAAAACATAGTAGTTGTGTTTCGTGTAATAAAATAAAGGCTGGGCATAATATTATTTCAACAAAATGTAAGTAAACATCGAACCCTTCTGCGACGTCTCCAATATTTTCCCTTCGCCTCAGCAAATAGATGACTTCTCCGATACCCGGCAGAAAACATACCAGCCACAATACTAACAGAGAATATATAGTTTGCAGCCAGAATTGGATAGTTTTTGGCGATAAATTATTGTACCACATTCCGTAGAACTTCAACCAATAAATGTGCACGGCGTGGTAGAGCTTAGGATTGAGATCATCCCATGGCTCAATCACGCCGTAAGGCAGAAATGGCGAAAGGAAAGACAATTTTTCTTTGAAATTTTCAATCATTTTGCGCCAAAAAATTGGATACGAGCGAAACCTTTGACATCCAATTCTGAAATGCGTCTGCCCGATGCTACCTCATCACATTATCTATGCTCCTTTGTGAAAAGCGGGGTAGGAGAGCGACGTTGAGTGTGTTACTTATACATTATTTTGTAAAACACATTGTTAAGGGCAGGATTTTTTCTTATTTGTATAGGAACATAATTAAAATCCTTATTTTTAACAAATACAGTTAATCTGTATCCAACTTTCTAAAACATTATGTAACACACCCAACAGTCATATACAAAGTCCTGCTCCCTTATTTTTTAACGGAAAGTCACTCGGTGACTAACATTTGACAAGTAAAATTACCATAAATGGTCAATTTTTAATGAAAATTTTGAGCAATTGATGGTTGTTTTACTTGTCAAACACCGAGTGACTTTTAGAGAATAGAGGGGCAAATCCAACGCGTGAATTTCCTGTGTCGTGGGTATCAGGAACTACGAGTACGTTGGTACCACAACACCCAGACCCGTAACAAATATTTGCAGATCATGCAAACATTTGTCCCGCAGCGAAAATCAAACCAGCATCTCTTGCGTGTCAGCTACCAAAAACGGCCTGAAAACATCAACTTATTTTGAGTTTTGTGGGTCAGCTTGCTTCAACAGTTTCCTGATGCGCTCTCTTGTGCGAGCGACATGAGACTGTCCTTAAGTTTAGTTAGATCTTGTTGAAAGTTAAAATGTGCTGCTATAGAATAATAGACTTAAGAAGGCGTAATATGTGATTTTGCCCAACAAAATCGGTTTATAACTCGGTATGTACGGGTTCTACGAGTTAAATATTTTGGAATATGAAAATTTTATATTTTTGTTTTTATTTTGTAAAGTTGAAAACACGATATGTAAAAAAAACCGCGATAGTTTTATTTAATGAAAAATCCTTGTTTCCCACACGTTTTGAAAGAAATCTCAGGAACCCTACGGTTTTTTAAGATAAATTTTACTACAACAAGTAGGTAATAACTATCTATTCTTATGCTAAAATCAGTTTTTTGATAAACACTTTATTTTCGCCATAATAAACAAAAAACTTCATTTTTGTGCACGACACTCGCTAGCGCGAGCGAGATGGCGCGCGGGTTATCGCGTACGTTAAAGAGGGAGCTAATTTGTAGAATAGTGACTTTGTACAACCTTATGGCGTTTTATCAAGCCCAAAAGAGTCTTCGGTATAAAATATCCTGTCACCTTGACTCGTAAATATTTCTTTTGTTGGTGGTACAACGCTGTTTATGCAATAAATTAAGATCTATATACAAACACATTTATGACAAGATATATTCCTCCCTTAAAAGAGTTAAATTCAATATGTCGACTAAGGCAATTATACTAATTACCACAGCAATGTAATTACGCTATAAGAAAGGCACCGCACCTTTAACGATGGATAATGTGTTTTCAAAGAGGTTCCCCATTTGGGGACCTACCATGTTTGTGTTTACAATAACATACTCAATCTCGCTAAAATAATGGCCACTTGTAAAATTCTACTTAACAGTTTTATGATAACTCCGTTATAACAACGATCCGTAAGTCCGCTTAATTAAGCTTCTTTGTTTGTGGAGTCAAGCTAGTGTAGCGTACTTGCGTCCCTTTCGCTTGGACGTAGCACTAGCTTGTCCTGTTAACAAAGTACCATAGTGGCTAGTGGAGTTGCAGCATTCTTTTTATTGATATCTTACCGTACTACCCGTACGGTAAATGTAAACTTTGTAGATTTTATTTTAAAACGAAACCATGAGATAGTCCCACCCACTCACTCATCGACATACGCACACACACACCCACACCCTTACAAAATAGCCACAAAGCCACGCAAGTGATATTTTTATTCTTTCTTTTTACTGATTTCAATTTTCTCTTTGTTTCTTTTTCCTAAAATGTTTGCTATATTTTGTGTGCTTCTTGTAAATATTACATCATCATCATCAGCCTGTAGAGCATGCCCTGTGCTGGGCATAGGCCTCCTCCATAGAATGCCACGACGAAAGGTTTCAAGCTGCCTCCATACACCAACTTCCTGCAACCTTTATAATGTCGTTGGTTTATCGAGAGGCATCCTTTACGTATTTCCTATTTTTGTTTCTTAATCAATTTAAGAATTAAGGATAACCTGACTAATAAATGAAATGTATAGTAAATTTGGCAATTGTTTTCTTGAAAAGAGCATAGAACGGAAATGGTTCATCAAGTACGACACTTTCCAAATGTTTTGAAGAAACTCAAGGTAGACCCCCTAGACTTATAGTAAGTTTACACTAAAAACATAAAGGAAAATACTCTTTAGTTTGCGTTGCTTGATAATTAGCTTCCAATACAAAGGGGTTCTTTTAGTAAATTAGCAGAGCACATCCTGATTCATCATCAGCCATTAGACGTCCACTATTGGACGTTTATTTGCCATAACCAGGATAATTTACAAGCAGATTGGTGTTCGCAGTATTTTTGTTGAGCACTCAGGTGGATGCCCATTCGTATACGTTATGCCATTTCGTTTTTTTTTCGTAGTGTATTCGTTTATTGTAGTTGGGTTTTACCACATATTGATTAACTAAATTGTTTTTTTACTGACTTTGTTAACTTGTTAAAGTTTGAAATAACATTGTAATCATTGTAAATGTATGAAAATGTGCTTGCATTAAGATTTAATTTGAATGCAGATTAAAAATAGTCATTAGCCGTTAATTTCCACTGTTAGACGAGGCCTCCTCCATAGAATGCAATGGGAGATTTGCTATAATCACCTCACGCTAGGCAGGTGGATTGGTGATCGCAGTATTGATGTTGAGTACTCAAATGGATGCTGCTACCCATCCCCTGTTGTAATACCTTAGTCCGGTTCTACGACATCTCCGGCAGGAGACGGAGGGGTCTATTTTTAGGCTGGACACACCAAGGCATCCGGACACACCACGGTAAATAAATAATCCAGAATACTTAATAACCATTTAATTGGAAAATGCTTTTAAAATTATAGCTTACCACGTAGAGTATTTTCTAAACTCTTTGTAAGAAATACATTTTTAACCACTTAAGGCATTTTGCCGTCTGCCAATTTGAGGGTACGATGATGTTACGAAGATATCTGTCGAGCTGTCACTTAACAGAATATTACGCCACTCAATGATATCCAGAGTTAGATATTTCAGTGCCATGAATTATATACCTTTCTAACAGATGCGTTACTGTTGAGTTAGATTTTGTTACTAAAAGCTTTTATTTAAATCCACTTGTTTCGTATGTAGTTAAAAAAGAAACGAAAAAAGTAAACGATACGCGTATGAGGTCAAGTCTTGTATAAATAAAATACTACTTTATCTTTGATTAATTATTTTATCAATTGAGGAAGCAAAAGTGATAAATAATTAGTTAGTAAAGTTATTTTACATAAAGGATGTTGCCGAGAGCTCGTACCAATTGCGTCAAAACAAAATGTATTTCATAAAATTACCCATATTTTTTAAATTACCTAAACATTTTCGATTGATTTACATGAACCCGTGATCTTGAAATGAAGTTTAAATACACAGATTTATAAGTTTATGTTTAAATAGGATTTTGTATTGTTTACTTCCGTGCGGTGACGGTGCCATTGCTTGGCAATGAACCTCACAAAGAGAAATTATTGCAGGTAGGTATAGTCTATGCTCACAAACAAAGAGGATGCAATTACTATACGTAAGACCTCAGAATAATGACTACGTAAGACTCACAAATGACATTATCATTCATGACAGGATAGCTCTCTGAAAGACAGCGGCTTTTTTAAAATACGTATACTCGATTTACACAAACTAACTAGAAACTAGAAATAACGCATCTCAACTTGCGATGGATGATTGCTTTGATGAACCCAGGTCATCATACTTGGCATTAGTGCTGCGAAACTTACGGATACATGTCATGCCCTTGAGGCATGACATACGCTGTGATCAATGGGGATTATCTGATCATGGATTGTGCCCACACCCCCCCGTAAGTATTGTTTGTACTATCTGCATTCAAATAAAATAAGGACTTTAGTTTATTGTTAGATATTGATTGTATAAACATTAATTTGTTACAGTTAACCCCTGATAAAATACTGAGCCATGAATGTTTCATATTAATTCAAGAAACAACGCCCTTGAATTCTGAAAGTGTACCTGAACCTAGTATTGGTCACCATAGTGTGTGTTTTGCATGCATAAATATTTGGAACCACCTTTTTTTTCCATTTATTATTATTTATTGGCTTTTAAACATCATGCCTTTTTTTATAATATCGTTTCTTTTCCTATATATATCCCACTCGACGAATCAACGACACTGTTAACGTTCGCGTGAAGTCTGTGGATAGGGGCGGCACAACCTCGTTCATTGTGAAATTCTATGGGAAAGGCCTATGTCCAGCACTACGTCAAATGGATGAAATTATAATGATGATGAAAATGATGCTACGTACCTATCTAGTGTTATATTGTACATTAGAAATGATTTATTGTACCTATACTTGCTACTTTCCTGACTTCACTAATAGCTGATTATTAATAATATTTAAAAATATACCTCATCGAGTTATTAGAACGTCATTGCCTTATACTTAACAGTTACTGATCCCGCACTAGGATCTCCTGTGTCATGGGTATCACGAGTAGGTACCTACCTACCATGTTACCAAAATGTTGGTTATTGTAACTACCTAATTGCTAAGATTACGCAGACTATTTATTAAGTAAGTTTTTTTTATCAGAACATCCTTTTTATCATGCCAAGGTCCAAAAGATACTAAGGAAGTATTTATTTTAAAACTAACCTCAAAACTTAATGTCCCAAAAACTATGAATTGCGGTCATGAATCTTAAAAAGACTTGTTGGTAAAGCAAAAACGGTTTATTATCCTCATAATACACTAGGTATTGTTTTGACGCAATTATTTTTGGTGTGGTACGAGCTGCCTTGCCGAAACGGCAAGATCCTTTTAATACAAATATTTTTTGAATAATGTTGAAATTGTTTTATTTTTGTATTTCTTATTTTCTTATCAAAAATCAATTTTAACAAACCTATTACGTTTTTTTACCTGTGTAAATAAAAGATTCGGTACGTGGTTACAAAAATAAGCTCATACAAAACATGTAATGAAATGTAGTGTTTAAGATAATCATTAATAATAATTTAATTCACTGTTCAAGATAATAATAATTCGTAAAATGATACTCGCTCAACTCCGACAGACGCTGATTGATCGCTGGCTTATACAAAATAAATTATGGAAAAATTTATAAAATATTATACGATTTATGTGATTCGGAGAGGAGCGGTTGAATTTACATAATCACCGAACAGGCCGAGCTCAAAATGAAATACGTGATCTCACAAACAACGGAAATTCTACAAATGAATTCCTATTGATGAACGTCTCAAAATGTTGATTATGAAGATATTGGATTCAATAAACCAGCAGAGTTTTTGCGAATTTTGAAGTTGGCTGGTCCCTTGGAATTCAGCGAAGATTTTCTTAATTTGTTCAACTTGTAGCTATAGTTAGTTAGCTGAGTATGTTTGGTGTTATGTTATGTTATATATGTTACAGATACATTGATGTTCCCATGAAACTGTACGTGTACGTAAGTGTACTACGTGGGAACCTTAAGTTTACACGCAAGAAAATTGATTGTACCTACATGGTAAACAACTGTAGGTATAACTTTTTCATCCCATCTATTCGAAAAGGACGACTTGGTTCGCCTTTAAGTGTACCCAAAGGTGGTGTTTTCTGTATGAAGCTTCTATAAGTGCGCCGCAATTATCTTTGCCGCGCACTTTTTAAATTTGGATCATATCGAACCCAAATAAGTGCGCCGCAATGAACTTTGTGGCGCACTTTTTGAATTTGGAACATCTTAGTGTTTGAACAAAAATATTGTTTGAATAAATACTGGCTGGTATACGACCGCCCATAGTCGCGCCCCGCGCCAGCTGAATAAAAAAAACATATGAAAAACGCGTTTTCATAAAATTTCACGGATTGTTAGAAATTCATCGTTTTGTTTTGAAACTAGTGGTTCGTCCCGAACTGAGACCTCGCGATGACACCATAATCAGCCCGACTATTTAAGTACCTACTAAGTCATAACATATTTTCAGTTATTAATTTTTAAAAAAATCATCTCGAGGTAATTTCCTACACATCATCGAAATAACCTTTAAATAGGACTAAGCAACGGTCGTAATACTACATACCTGTAAGTATATAAAGTACCTGACGAATCAATTGATAACATCCTTTTGACGAAACAGAACTCCAACATCATTTAAATTCCTAGAAATGGGAGGTCAACAATGGATTTTATATTGTTTTATGGAGTACAAGTTTCTAAATTCTTCAATTTCAGACTTTTTCCTGTATTTGTGTCACAAAAGCTATCAGCATACCAAATTTCAGCATTGTGGGATTGCTGGAAGTACCCTAGAATTTTAGATTTTTACGTTTTTGTTTTTCCCTTATATCTCAAAAACTATATTGTCTAAATACTTATTAAAAACAGTTTTGAAATGTCCAACTAAAGCGCTTTCATTAGACATCCCACTTGATCTGACTGCCTCACTTTTATTTTTTTTATCCCAACCGATTTAGCTCATAACCTTACCTACAAATTGTACCAATACTATCTACACCTATACTAAATTTCATGAAGATCGAATTAACGGTTAGGAAGTTTTCATCGGGCAAACATACATACATACATACAAACGCCGATTTTTTCAACTTGACTCAGAGAATTCGCTTCGCTCGTTCAATAAAATATGAAGTGCCTTTTATTTTCTCATAGTGGGTGATGAAAAGTAGAGTGTAACACTCGGGCGCAAAATATATTTTTGGCTCGGGCGACGTACTTTGAATCCCTCGCTACGTTCGGGATTCTAATAAAGAATCCCTCGCTACGCTCGGGGTTCTACTCTGGAATCCCTCACTTCGCTCTGGATTCAAAAAAGCTCCCTCGCCGTAAAAATATTATTTTGCTCCCTTATGATACAATCTACTATTGAATCGCGTATAGAAGGCCTAAAAATGTATCCCTATTGTGTCAAATACATAGTTAAAAGGTCATACAAATTAATTTTATAAAAAATTAAAACCCCCCAACTATTTTCAGTATTCCATTCAAATTGAATAGAATAGAAGAATAGAATAGAATATAATTTATTTGTATAAAAGAGTTACACAGAGACACATAAAAAACTTACGACTAAGAGGAAACAGACCCGAAGGTACAAAGTGTAACTCCAGTAACAAAATGGCTTTGCCTCAGCATGAGTTGGTTGACTAGCAAGCTAGCAACCAACGCTGGTCTTCCGTCAGAGCCACTTGTTGGCGCTACGGACCAACTACTCACAAAAAGTAAACATACAAAAAAAAAACACTAACAAAGAAAACTATTCATAAGACTAACTAATAATAAAAGAAGAAAGTTATGCTTAAGATAAAATAGATATGATCCACACTTTTGACACAATTCAAAACAAGCCCTGTAACTCACCATTATTATAAACCCTCACAGAACACTTGTGTCACATCTTAGACTTTCCTGATCCTTTTGGTGGTCAAACAAAAATTTCCTTAATTTAAATCTAAAACAATGTAAGGTAAGCAGGTTCCTTATCGGTGGCGGAATATTGTTCCAGCATTTTGAGGCTGCATATCGAAAGCTGCCTCTGAAGCAGGCAGAGCTGTGCCGCTGTGTCACGAGCTGCTTCGAGCACTGGCGAGAGCCACAACCTCTGGAGCTCGACATCCATGACAACTTCTCGTAGAGATAATTGGATAACGGAACTTATGGAAACACAAAAAACTTCTTCGGACTCAAACTTGAAGATTCAGGTTTAGTAGTACCCTAGATCCTGTTCATCTTTGCTGGGTCATCATCAGACCCTGAAGCCTGAAGTCTAGCCATGTCGTTAAAAATTAACATTTTAATCTCTAGTTGCATGCTCATTTCAAATGTAAAATATTTACAAAGCCCTGATTCTATTAAATTTAACAGTGTTTTTTTTGTGAATACAATAAAAAAGCTTTTCATTTTTTTTAAAGGTTTAAAACATTACTTACCTAGTTTTTTAAATAAACGTGTGTTGATAAAGTACCTTGGTAGAGTGGGTCTAATTTGAAAATAAACGCCCCTCTGTTTTATGACGCCAAAATAAAATATTCCATACTCCGTAACCACAAGGACCATTTTCGAACTGTTTTAGATTAAACGCACCCTACAACTTTAAGATCACAGGTTGCTGATCAGTTTTAAGAACTAAAGTATTAATCTAGTTGGTTTTTGTTGCCAAAGGTTTATGTTAACATTAAGGTAAGTACAAACATTAGCTTTGCATAACATTCAACGTCCATGACTCAAACTGTACGGTATTACACTCAGTATTTACAATCTTGATATCGTTTATTATAATTGCAGATCGCTACGGTGGAAATTTCAGCGGGAACGGCAAGGTAAGTGTTTGAAGACATTTAAGGTATTTGTATCGCTTACAATTCTTCTGTGAACATCCGACATTGGGCGAGACAAATGGGTCGTATTCACGCGATACGCCGCCATTAATTAGAAGCAACGCGTGCTGCCTCCCCGCTGATTGCTATCTGTCAGCGAACACGCGAATGCTTGTTCGCTTGCTGCCGATGCAAGACAGTCAAGCTGCGAGTAGTGCTTAACCAAGATTTGCATGCTTTGAATTGATCGTACAATGCTCTAAATATTATTTCTAAATGTTACTGACCTCATTGTGAATACTTACTTATCAAATCGTAGATCTATCACTAGCTACCTCCTTCAATGCAAAGTAATCCAGTTCCTGCTAAGTGATAATGTTATTTGGACTATAAACAATAAATAAGTATTACAACAATTCATTATACAGGATTTTCCATTTCAAATTTCCCGGGTTTGATAACTGGGTTATTCCTGAAATCTCCTTTAAAGGGGATTTCGGGTTTTTTTATTTTCTCAAACATGTTTGGATATTCAAACATTATTTAAAGAGCCTTCTTCGAAATAAATTTACCTTGCTGGCCTAGGCCAGCAATATTATTATGAAAATCCATATCTTTCATGTTATTACAACATTTCGTTTCCATTCCACACCTAAATTGTGGACAAGGCTTGTATATAACATTTCTCAAACAATGCGCAGATATTCAAACAATCAGGGAATGTTTTGCTTTATCATAGTGAATTTGCCATTGTGATAATATTTATACTTACACTGCCGGACTAGGCCGGCAAGGTCGATTTATCTCAAATAAGTTTCTCTAATAATAAGAAAATATACACTCGAGAGCAATGAATCCGGGTCACTTAAAGAATCCTAAAAATCTCGGAAACTAAAAATGCTAGGTTAATGCAATAAATTGTATTTAATAGACAATGTAATACTCCTTAAATGAAGGTATTAAAACTTCTTAGTTATTGTAAAGTTATATCATAAAAAAATCAAATTTGAAAAAGGGCCACTTTCGAAGATGGAACTACGAAATTACAGCATTTGGTTTTGCTTTTGTTTGTAATCTGTCATTTATCATTGTTTGATTTCTGTTTTTTTGTTGTTTTTTTTCTGCGTAAACGCAGTAATGGAAGCACGAGGAGGCAATACGAAGTATTAAAATTCAAGAAAATCGTAATAAAGTTCAAAAATTTCATGTTTCCTATTTTTGTTTTAAGGAGAGATCAGCAGTTTTTTTCTTTATGTAATTTTGTGTTAATAAAATGTATGGTGACTCATATTTTTTTTACCTTCATTTAAGGAGTATTACATTGTCTATTAAATACAATTTATTGCATTAATCTATCATTTTTAGTTTCCGAGATTTTTAACATTCTTTAGTGACCCGGATTCATTGCTCTCGAGTGTAGTAAGAAAGCCAAGCATGTTTGAGAAAAATAAAATGTTTTATGTGCTAACTCGCATTTAATTTTAGAAGTAACGTCATTCATTCAGTAACAGTGCAGTACAGTATTGGTACAGTACGCGTACTCGTAGATATTCTTCGATAAATATCCAGAACAAGAAATAGCATAGCACACCACACCATACACCTACATCGTTACCGTCGGAGGTTTCAGCGCACAATGCCTTTTATTTTATAGTGCAGTGAGCACTGAGGACTGTACATGAACATACTCTTCTGTATCATGTTCAATGTACGTAATCCCTTGGCACTTTGATACTTTTTAAGGTTCCAGAGGGTGCTAACTCTATTGTGCAATATATTACTAAGTGTGCGACTCTATTACTAAGCCTACACCGTCCGTATGTCTATGTCTGTTTGTCTATAGCCAGTTAGAATTTTCACATATTATGTTTTGTTGTGTCATGAAACTTGGCGAATAATAGTAATGCCAAACATCCCGTACAAGATTTTTACAGCCAAGGAATAAAACTTTATGCTATGCTTATGGTATGCCATGGTGTGTCCGACTTAAAGATAGACTCCTCCATCTCCTCCCGTGAATGTCGTAAAAGCCGACTAAGGGATGACACCAGGAGATGGGCAGCAGCATACACCTGAGTATTCAACACCAATACTACGATCACCAATCCGCCTGCCAAGCATGATGATTACGGCAATTCCCTCCATTATATTTTATGGAGGAGGCCTCGTCCAGCAGTGAACGCCTAAAAGTTGCTGATGAATTATGGCATAACATCCCGTAATCAAGCTGGCAACAAAAAATTTAGTTATTGTTTTGATTGAACAATTATGAACTTACATTTGACAAAAGTGATATTCATCAAAATATATCTAGGGTATCTTGTGATGTATCGTTTTTGCGCTACACGGGGAATGTGACTTGACTTCGGAACCCTACACTATGCGTAGAGCGAGATGCATTCGGGTGGTTAATTCAGTATTTACAGATTTAAATGCTTCAATCCTGACTGACGGACTTCCAACGCACAGCCTAAGCCGATGGTTTTAAAGATTTGAAAGTTTGAGGGTATGCAGGTCTATCGAAATTTAGAAAATTTCGGGGACTTCTCCCCGAAATTTCCAAATTTTCGGGTTAAAATGAAGGGGTAACATTTTTATGAGAAAATAAATAAATTGTCCTGTAATCATTCATAATTATGAATAAGTAGAGAACATAATTTTTGGGGGTTGTAGGGGTTTGTAGAGATTATAGGAGTTTGTAAAGGTTTTTAGGGGTTTCTAGGGGTTTGTAGGGGTTTATAGGGGTTGTAGGGGAGTTATAGGGGTTTGTAGAGGTTGTAGGGGGGGTTTTAGGGGTTTGTAGAGGTTGTAGGGGTTTGTAGGGGCTGTAGGGGTTAGTAGAGGCTGTAGGGGTTTGTAGTGGTTGAAGGGGTTGATATGGGTTGTATTGGTTTGTAGGGGTTTTTAGGGTTTGTAGAGGCTGTAGGGGTTTGTAGGGGTTGTAGGGGTTTGTAGTGGTTGTAGGGGGTTGTATAGGTTGTTGGAAGTCGTATGCATTCTTCCACGTGGACGAAGTCATGAGCAACAGCTATTTACAATATTTACGGTCACGTATCAGTTTTTAACGCGGACGAAGTCGCGGGTCTGCTAGTTTTCCTAAATAATCCACAACAACATAAACTAGGTGCGCCTAAAACTTTGCATTCGACGAACCTTAAAAATCAATACGTATTAGTCTCAACTCAACCTAATTACAAGTCGTTAGAAGTTAACGCGAGCTCTGATTAATGAAGATTTATTGTTGCTATCTAATGATAAGTCACGGCTTTGCCTGAAAATACCCACTGTTGATTGGCGTCACAGATAAATTAGATAACATCTTCAGAAAAGTGTATTATGGTCCCAGAAAGCTATTAATAGGTATACAACCATCTCACACCTTAAAAAAACTGTTTGTAATTTTAATATTTTGGCAAAATTAAAAATGTTTCACAATATCCCACGCAAATTGCTGACCTACACAGCTCTACCAGAACCAGAGAAGGTTCTCTAGATCAGGAGCTGAGATCAAGCCACTGCACTGCAGTGCCCACTCATGCACTAAGAGATGAATAAGCATTGATGAAGCAAATATCTGTAGGTGTACCTACAGGTAAAGGTATGTATTGAAGGTTTGATCAAGATTCATATTAATTTCTCAGATCACTTCATGCATTCCACTTGGGTGAGTATCCCATTAGCAAAGACGAAATGGGACTATAGGACGATTGAACCACAGGACGTGAGATATATACGTCCTGTGGTTATATATTATACCTACAACTTACCCTGCAAACGAGTAAAATCAAATTATAAAAAATGGGTTCTTGTTAATATTATCTAAGTATGTTTTTTCGCGGATCAAAAGTACCTGATTGAATAATTTATCTGAAAATTTAAGATTGACTATCCCAATTGTTTGTCGTTTCTAAGCGTGTCAGTCCGCTTGAGCGCGGCAAGTGGAACGAAACGCCAAATTCCTTTTTTGATTTATTTGGCGATTCAGCCTTCGTCGAAATACAATAAAGTACTGTAGGTCCAAAAGGTCGTATTAAAAGTAGCTTATTTTAGATCATTTCCTAGGAGCAGTCATAATGGGTAATCATGGGCCGTGATGGTCTCACCTAAGAACAAGACTCCTCCAACCCCTCCCGTAGATATCGTAAAAGGCGACTAAAGGATTACGCTAAGGAAGGGCAGCAGCATCCATCTATCTGAGTACACCAGTACTGTGATCACCAACCCGCCTGCCATTCGTTGTGGTTATGATAAATAGCCCCTATTTTATGGGGAGGCTTTGTCCAGCAGTGGACGTCCACCAGCTGAGGAAGAAAAAAAGCAGTCATAACCTTAAATGAAAGATACCTAAATTTTCTGTAAAAATTATCAGAACCAGAAAAATATTTTGTTCTCCTTGCCTTATTTTACATCCAGTGTTTGCATTTCTCTAGGGCAAGAGATATTGCACAAATTAGGCTAATAATGTACTTTAGCTCGCTGCAGAATCGTGAATTATTAAATGCATGAGCCTTCTTCATTATGAAATTAGATGCAGTTAGTGTTATTGCTTTTATATATGCAGGTACTTAACTTACTCATGGTGGTTATTCGCTATGACCTAAGAGATTCCTCGTCAATAACGTGTGACGTCACCTATACGATTCAGCGATGATTCCCCGCAAATATCGTAACGAGCCCGCGTTATGTTACGTTGGTCATAGCGAATAAGGGGGTAGGTCTGTGTAATCGACTATTTTCTATCTTGGCGGGCATACTTACTGCTATGCATTGAGTTAAACTACATTAATGCTACCGTGTGTCTAGACAAGATATAAACACGGCAGCCAAGCTTTAAGTTTTGTTTGGGCAGGTACATGTATGCTTTTTCTAATTTCCCATTATCAAATATATAAGAATCAAAGTCCTGACTGAGTGAAAACGCGCAGCCTAAACTAAGTCAATGTGTTTGGTCTGTTTTGAATTGTTTTTGTGAGACAATTTACAATACTGACAATCGGGATCAGATGTTGGGAGTAGTTCAATAGATCTCCTCAAAGGAAGGGTCGTGTTTGAGCTCGTTTTAATTGTTTTTGTGAGATGCCGGGAGGGGTTCAATGGGCCTTCTCAATGGATAACAATAGAAGGGACATGTTTGGTCAGTTTTTGTAATTTAAAATGTGTAGTATACGAATATCACGTAGACAAAGTCGCAGGTTTTAGCCAGTCTCTATGAGCTTGAATTTCTAAAAAAAACAACAATTACTGAAAACATTAAGTACATATTATATACATATGCAG
This sequence comes from Epirrita christyi, assembly GCA_951392215.1. Taxonomy (NCBI): domain Eukaryota; kingdom Metazoa; phylum Arthropoda; class Insecta; order Lepidoptera; family Geometridae; genus Epirrita; species Epirrita christyi. Next base: position 8,911,489 of record OX595849.1, on the reverse strand, counting down.
GGTGCCCAAAATAAAAAAAAAGTGTCACGAGAGAAGAATTCCTAATAATATTAGAGCAATAAGTTTAAATGGAAATGCTATTGAAATGTTTATCTTCGAAACACATTTAGCTGTGCGTACTAATCTGGTAATTCTCGTAGCGATCATAGAGCTACGAAATAAAAGCTTTTCCGGAGCTAAAGCTTGGGTTTTCTAAGAAGCAGCCGTCATCATAAATAGAGGGGCAGACTTCAACTATTTTTTTTATCTTACCGACCTTATTCCTCAAGATCTCATAGAAAATATAGAGTAGCTCTTCTCAGTAGCCTTAGTACTTCTTAGTAGTAGTATTCTGGAGCCTATCTTGCAACGATTTTATATGATTGTGCTATTAAACTACTCTCATGAATTAAAAATGATTTCCCTACCGAGCATCTCTTGTAGTTTTGCAAATAACGGAGAAAACCTGTCGCCCCAAGCAACTTGGGAAAGATAACAACTTGTAAGGTTCTGTTATAGTTTTCAGGAGATACTGTAGAACACAGTAATCTCTTCTGGTATATGAGACTGAGAATAATTTCACTATACCAGTGTAAGTCTCTGTTTATTTAAAAGTAGGAGTCTCTAGGAATGGCAAGATAATATTTCTTAGTTTCTCGGTGGAAACGGACGTGAGTGAACGCCCTGCTCGTCATTAGTGTAGTCGGGAGCGTCACTGGCTAATTATAGAAGATTGATGGAGGCAGCTCTCGTCACACTTCACTTCGCAACTAAAGGCGGCTGGAGGAATGAAGGTGAGATCGCAATTTTCCTTATCACTCTATTAGTGATTTTTGGTGAGGTAGCCTGTTACTCGTAAACTTTTCACTGTATAGTTTTTCTATATAGGTATTAAGTACTTATTCGTTTTTACTTTTTTCGTATAATCTCGTAAAATTTACGTACAACCCCGGCCATTCTTCTAATCTTACAGATCTCTTTCTATACAAAGGTTGGCTGGAAGAAATCGCTTCTAAACGATAAGATTCTAAACATTGTACTTTTATTTATCATTTTAAGTTTTGAATATTTTTTATTATCTTAAAGTGTTATTATCTTATAAAGTAAGTATTATTATTCCATGAGCTCTTAAAGCGATTCAGTGCAAAAACTATTTAGTACAAAATATCGGTACAGTTCTTTTCATGTATTAACATTACGGTAGGTAGAGTAAACAAAATCACAAAAATGTCACTATAGCACGAAAGCTGATTTTTAACTGCTTTACCAAATAAACTACAGATAATTATAGATAACTTAGATACTTCAATCAATGCGGGCTTTTATGCCCGTAGATTCCAATTTGACCATGGTTCATAACCATGGGATCCTGCTGGCAGTGCTGTGAACATTAAAATTATAATAGTTTTAGTGATGCACTTAATCAGCTGGTAGACATCAACTGCTGGACGAGATCTCCCCATAATCACCACGCTTGGCAGGTTAATTGGTGATCACAGTATTCGTGCTGCCTATTCCCTGGTGTAATCTCTTAGTCTCTTATTACAATATCCATGGTAGGAGTTGGAGGAATCCTATTTTTAGGCCGTGACCACCTCGGCCAGAAGAAGAAGTGATGTCCTGCGATGGTTATGTAACAGACTTGTAACGTAAAATGTAATAAAGACAAGATTTTGAAAAACTGTTAAATTCGGACAAACATACAATACAAAATAGACGAACAAATATATAGTAACAATTCCGCTCCTCTCCAAGAAAACTCTGAAAGAATTCGACACGTGTTTCGCATCTCAACGAAGCATCCTCAGGAAATCCTCCTCAGGAAGGGGAGGAGGAGGATCCTCTCGTTGAGAGGCGAAACACGTGTCGAATTCTTTCAGAGTTTTCGTTGGAGAGGAGCAGAATTGTTACTATATATTTGTTCGTCTATTTTATATTGTAGAATGGATTTCCGCAAAGTCACGCTTGAATCAATTAATTATCGGACAAACATGTTCAAGTTTCGTTCAATCTCAGAATTTGGTTATAAAATAAAATAGAGTTACGTTCACTGTTTTCATTTACTATTCGGTATGTATTTTGTTTCGAATTTCACCCTCTTTGATCCTGACACTATTGACTCTCGGTACTTGTAAGGGTGTGGATTTCCACGGAAGAACGGTGTAAACACTAAGGTTTACTTAATCCGAATTGCAAACTTACTACGCAAACGTGTCGGCGACGGACGTCATCTTTGTAACTTAATCTGGAATTAACGCTTGTTAGTTCAAGGAGCAGTCAAGTACACAACCGTAATCTCATTAGAAGATATCTTAGCGTACAATAGTGCAATATGCTCAAACATCTTAATAATCAATAGCTGAATTTTTAGAATAGTTATTTTATTTTAAGTACTGTTTGTTTACTAAGAAAATAAAATAAATAAATAAGTACAAAGGGCTAGATGTAATCCTAGTAAAGATATTTAAGAGCATTTTCTAGCTTGTATTATATTATAAAAGAGACAAAAAAAAAAAAAAAAAAGAAAAAAGTAATTTCTTCTACTACAATTTCCTGTCATTAGATTAGATGATATCATTATTTTGTATTGTCCATGTCATTGTATCTTAAATCGCAGTCAGGTAGTAGTCACCCGTTTGGCATAGGCGTATATAAGATATAAGAAAGTTAATATTCCAGTTCATCATAACGATTGATCAAACATAACAAAATGTGAAGCTATCTTTTATAATTGGAGAAAACTCACAACGGTATTATAATAATAAATTGTTTCAAGAAAATGAGAGGCTGTGCTCCCATTTTTTCTATTACGTAAATCAAAATAAGTTCCAACAATTTCCTGTAACAGTTGTATCTGGGTTGGGATTCCCTTATTTAACTTTACCGTACTAAGAATCAATAGTAGCAACTATCTCGAAAGTCCCAGAGGAAAATTAGCGCCCTTTTAGGAAATGAGAAAACTCACCATTCCCTTTTTGCAGATGAGAGTGAAAAGGGTAGAAAGGAATGTTAGACATTTCAGTTAAATCGTTCTTTGGAAGTAACAATAGTTCGAAATTCACAAATGGATTTCAAAATTGATTGTTGGTCGTGTCATTTGTATGGAAATCATTTTGCTTTCAGTATGAAAATGTAGGAGCAATGTCTAGATTTTGAAGTTTGCTTCAAAATGATAGACAAAATTATAAAAATCATAAAAATACTCGCAGATAATATAGGGTACGCATCGTAAAGATGTTAGATTTATATTAAGTCGTGGAAAGTAGCTGGATTAAAAATACTTTTTTCTTGGGTCATGACATTATTACCAAGCATTAAGATTCAAATTCAAAAATTATGCATGCACATGATACCGTATCGTTGAGCGTACTTTTATAAAATAATGAAAGCGACGAGAGGTTTTTTAGTCTTTTGTTGGCCTCCGATTTCAATTAGAAAAGGACAATGCCGACAGAAAAAGGAGGGTGTGACGTCACAATAACTCTAACTGTTATCAATCTTCATTAACATGGACAATGCACATTTCATATGGGATTCAAAAATGTTGCTCCCAGGTTTGTTGAAAGAATCATGATAATAAAACGCAAATTAATGTGCAAGTATAAAATTGGTCCATACTTAAGTAGGGTGCGTCTAATTTAAATCTGCACGCATTTCCACTGCTTTTACTTAGCACTTCATACAAGTTTGACGTTCAAAAACGGTCCTTGTGGTCCAAATATCAATAAATAATTTGAATTTAGAACAAATTGCTTTCCGTGTTCGAATGGTATGCATGACTTTGTTGCGGCGAATGGCGCTTCTTAGAAAAATGTATGGGAATGGTTTTTTTAATTATTGCAAAAACTTACGATTTGATTTAGTATTTTACTTTGGGAAAAGTGTTCCTGGTTGGAAATAGAGTCGATTAAGACCAACTTGTTTTTTTTGACATATGTCATTTTTTGTTTTTTTCAAAAATCTAAAAATGCCAATATTTTTTTCTTCAAAATAAAACAGAAGGTTTCTAAGAACAAAACCTTCTAACTACAAAAGAAAAGGTAGCTACCCTTAAGGGGCCAAAAATTTGCCCCACCCTGTATATTATATATATTCGAGACCCATCCCACCACCCCATGGACCCATATAGATCTCGAAAACGGCTCTATAACGATTTCGATGAAATTTGCTGTATGGGGGTTTTTGAGAGCGAATCGATCTTGCTAGGTCTCACCTCTGGGAATCACCCTGGTACTAATTGATTATAAAAAAACATGAAACTTGACATACTAATTAAAAGTAGGTGCAATGGGCAGTGTTATTGCTCAGAAGCGATTTCTTCCAGACAACCTTAAATAATAAAATTCAATATTAGTGTCTAAGCTCTAGGTATGCATACTTATATTATCAAGTTTTCCTTAAATAGCTATAAAATTCGTAAATTTGATTGCTGATTTACAAACACAAACAAAAAAAAACATGAAATCATCATAAAAATCCGCATCTGTAAAAGTTGTCCAATCCAATTCAAGTTTGTAACTGTGACAGTCGAGTTGCGTAAAAAGAAGATGTCTTCCTCGGTAAGTATGTTTTTATTAGGCGACGACAAGGATTTTCTGCTGCCTTATTCAGTAAATGGAGAAAAATGTAATTGCAATCGAATATGAGCCAACCATCAATCAACTCGAGATCAAATACTCAAAATTGAGATTCCATAAGTGTAGCCCATCATCAATAAATACGATAATTCAGATGCAATATTAGTCGGTTTGACGATTTGATCTCGGTCTGATTGGTCTGAATGCAGTTAAAATCGAATAGCAACCCCTATTGTCACTGAGAATGGATTTTAAATAATTTCGGGGTTATTGATAATTAGCTCCGATTGCATATCATCTCAGTTGAGTGAATACGGCAGTCGGAACCAACTGAATTAAAATGTGACATTTTACTTTGTGAGTGGTTTTAGCACATTTTATCTACATCCCAAGCACGAACATCAAACGTTATCAAGACGATCGTAAAATAAATCGTGTTAAATATTAACCTGTCAATATAAAAAGATATCCTGATACCATAGGCCAATATTTGACATAACGCTGTCTCGCTAGCGTCTCGATAACGTCAGATATTGACCCCGCAGTGCCTTTATTGCCCAACAAACTGGTAATTGCCCTCGATTACGATTTTACAGTACATTGCGCACTATGCTATGAATATTTTTTGCTAAAACACACTGTGCAATCTACTGCGAAATCGTATCGACAAACTGGTAATCTTAAGCGATTATCAGATTGTTAGAAAATCGTGGGCAGAGTCAGAGACGGAAAGCTTTTTTTCTATATAAAAAGGAATTAAAAATGTCGAATTGTAAAGTTTTCAATGAACATGGCAGAGGTTCTATGAGCCTTTCTTAAGTCTCTTTAAAGTCTAAGTTTCTAAGTTCTTTTTTAAGTCTCATTATCTTCTTCATCAGCCGGTAGACATCACTGCTGGATGAGGCCTCCCTCATAATATCATGCCGAGAGTACAACCCGTTTCGGGACTTGGCAGCACATTGTCTTATTGGCCAAGACTACGAAACGAAACTTCATATAGTACCTAGTTTTCGAAAACTATCATTACCCGTAGGTACTAGTCGCACAGTCTCATTATAACTGTTAACTGTTACTGAAATTCAGACACATGATAAGACTTTGAACTTTCAAAAATATGTAACGAACTTTATCTCCACTTGACCTTATCATAATATCTCATTTCTGTATTTTCAAAACTATCTTTACGTGAGTGTAAGTGAGTGAGTATTCACACTGAGCGCAAGCGCACTTATTCCGAGCACTTGACACAAATGTAAGACGATCTGAGTGCGGCCGCTGTAGTGTTTAAACGCATATTGTTTGAAATACTGATCCGTGCGTAAAAAAAGTCTCTTTGTAACTCCACAAAAAACTCAATGTCTTTCTGTCAGTTTGTCAGCCTGTCTTTATGTGTGTACGCATTTAAAAATAAAATACAACACCTGTCTCAGCTTGTGACTCGAGGTAAGAAAACTGGATGGGTTTTGATTGTATAGGTTTTCACCATCATGTTGTGTATTTACCGAGAAAGGTTTTAGATGAACATATAAGTAAGTACTAGTATCTGTCCACGGTTTTTTTCAGTTGGTGCAGGTATAAAAAGTAGCTAGTTTCAATCCAGGTCATAATTTATCTCTTTACCAAATTGCATCGTATCAATTCAGCCATATGCATGATTAAGTAAGAAACAAACATACAAGCTTTTGCAATAATTGCAAATGCAAATGGATGTTTATTTGTTTGTTGTTTTGTGGATAGGATAAAGATTTGTGGGCGTAAGTGGAGCCACGGGCAAAATTTAAGATCTCAATACATTAAAGGTTTTACGGCTAAGGGCGTTTGCATACAAGTAGCCAGTTAGTGTTGCATTTTTAAACCATCGTGCTAGAGTAAAACTGGAGTAAAACTGGAATATTTCTAGTTGTGAGCACGAATATATTAAAGTTACGAAGTATCTAACCATGCTAAAATCTAGAATACAGAGCCAGATTTAAGAATGCTATCAAAGTACTATAGTTTTTTTTTAAAACTCTAAGTAAAAAGAACACAACAACAGATTTTTCCTAAATTAGAATTCACACAATTTATAAAAAATAAACAAGTAGAGCAACGAGTTATTCACAGACAGCTAAATAGCAGTTAGCCCGCTAAGATAAGCCAGTAAACCGTAAAGTGTCTTAATTCTTCAATTGCTTGGTTACTGATTCAGATTCAGAAAAATCTCACTAATACTATAAAATGTGAAAGTTTTTGAGTATGTTTGTTACTCCTTCACGCTGAAAAAGCTGAAGTGATTTTGTTGACATTTAGAATGGAAATACCTTGTACCCTGAATAACCTTTTATCCAGTTATTCCCACCGGATCACTGGACTTATGCGCGTGGAAACGCGAGGCGCAGTTAACCACGAATATATTCTAATTCCAAGTTGGGTATTAATACCTGTACTGAAGTCCCGCTGTAGGGTGGTACTGTGCATTGTGATAACTCTAACCCAGCTCCTTAAAGTAATGGAGCAGGTCTTTGGGTTGATGGCAACACTGTTGAAGTGTGTCCCAAGGCATCGATAATGGAGAGTGGGATCCAAGGAGTTCCTGCAAACCCGTCTTGGCCCTGACCTCTTTCATGGCTGCACAATTTAAGTTCACGTGTTTCTTTCAGCAGGCAGTCCCGGCATACCCCACTGTCATATCAATCAAGAATATATTCATGAAGGTTTTTACGGATCTTGAGTTTCGATCCAGTACGTACCTACGCATTAGAACAAGCCAGTGCCACTGGATTGTAAAAACTGAATAGCCCTTGAAGTTTAATAAAATCGAAAGGTACTTGAATCTTCTAAAGGTATAGTGTATTCCAAGGACGAGGTCGTCTTACTATCTATCCAATTAAGTAATTACTCTCATTGCGCGAGACTTCCAAAAAGTTGTTCACGTTTCAGTACCCATTCGCATAAATTAATTTATAAATAGAAACAAAACGGGTTTAACTGAAACTGGCGGCACCATGATAGCGTCTTGCCTAATTTATCATTACCATCGCTTGACAAATTAAAATTATTTCAGGTCCTTTTGTTAAAATAAACCACAATAACAGAAGCCATACAAATCAGCTAAATGCGGGAAACGTTACCAATTCCAAGGGGGAAATTCCGGTGGGAAAATATCTTTGGAATAAATGTGAATAAATAGGGCTTGGGAGATTAAAAGCGGACCACTTGATATATGGCAAGTGTCGCCGGCACCCCCGGGCGTCGGCGGCGGGTCACGACCAACTGAGCAACAGATTAAAAGAAATTGTGAGATTTAAAAATAAAACAATTTACATTTCATTTATTGACCGAATCGTAGCCGGAACGTAGAGAAAGCTTTTTGGCAAAACAGACTTGTTGGACAATTTCGGTTGGTATAAGATTTGTCCTGGGCCTGGCTACTTGCTTATTTAAGAGTGTGTTATTACTGGAAGAAAGCGTCAGCCGAGTTGGTCGTGGGAAGCAATGGTGGCGATGAGCTCACCACTTATCACGTCTATATTCCTGCGACTGTGCAACCCATGGCAAAAAGAGGCCCTTTGAGGCTCTTCCTTTCCCTTCGGGGAAAAAGGCGTGTGTTTATGTTTTATATATTTATGTATACGTCCATTGTCGTCGTTGCTGACTACTACCACTACTAATTCGTATATGGTGGCTATAAAAAGGGCCCAGTAACCGATGGTGAGAGCATAATGTGGTGAAATGACTTCGTGCGGTTCTCCATTCATGCACATAAGTGTCACATTGTGTTTAAATTTTTGGTTCTTAAAACATGTCGGCGATGTTTTCCTTCACAGAACATATATGAAAGCAAATGCTGAACATAAATATTTCTAGTGCAAAAACAATTGGGGCACTACTGGGATTAGAACCCATAATCGGAATTCGGAGTTCCTCAGTCTAAACAGGGTTTTTTTTGAAATGGGACAGTATGGGGATATCCGAATCCATAAGAGATACGGGAAAACTGTCTTTGAAACCATTTACTCATTTTGAATGAAAACGATTTTGGCATAGTTATTGTATTGGTCAAGCGTGAGTTCTCCATAAAAATGAGTTGTTTAGTTGTTTTGATCAAAAAAAATTTTAATGCGTTTCGACTCGGTTTCATGTAAGGATTGTTTCATTGTATCGGAAGAAAACAATCTGAGCAGCAGAAGGTAGTCAAATTTAATAAAATGTTTTCTCATACAATTTGTAAGTATAATCTCGTACATACGTTAGTAAAACTATCGCAAAAAAAAAAACTAAATGGCCTTTCTCTTTCTTTTTCCAGGTACGGTTAAGTTTCAGAATACCTCTAGTGGCCTCAGACAAAGATGTTCTTATTAAAGTTGGACTAACTTCTACAGCTCTGATTTTTCTTATTCCACGAGACCATCAGAGCAGTAGAACAACATTCACCACACATCTTTGTCTAATGCCACTAGAGGTGTTCTGAAACCTGAATCTTCACGGGGTAAATGGTTATTTAATTAAAATTGCAGGTTTAAAATGGAACCAATTAATTTCAGCTTAATAAAATAATACTCATTGGCGCGTCCAAGGAAAGGAATATTATGATCGCGATTAAGTAGGATTTTAAGTGGAAAGTTGGGCCCAAAGTACTAATGGAAAAGTTTTGAAGAACTGAGATGAAGTGTATGAAAGAAGGAAATACGCTCGCACAAGTTTGCGAGATTGTTCTGGAATATAAAATACATTCAAATTAGTATACAGCTAGTGTAGAGACAATGGAGAGCTTCATCGCAATATACGCAGTCGAAATTATTTTGGTTTCTATGCATGAAGATTTGAAACGTAATTTGTATGGTGTTATAAAAATACTTAACAAATGCCAAACATTATACCTACTAGGCCCCAATCCCTAGTACCCACCAATCTAGCCACGGAAAATTAAGGTCTCTTTCACACTTAAATTCGGGTGAGATGGTAAGTACGTACATATAATAGTGCTAAAAAAACTTGTTTCGTGAGTGCTGTTCATTACGAGGGTGAAACCAGTCTAGAGAGCAGTTTGCGAGGCTCGCGCTTGACCTAATTAGTGTTACGCCACTGTCGCTATCATGAGGATTTGTTTTTGTAACTTATTCAGTTTTAGAATATTCTTCTTCTTTTTGTCATCAGCTGGTAGCATCCACTGCTGGACTAGGCTTCCCTATAGAAAAATAGGGATTTGACATAATCACCACGCTTGGCAGGTGGATTTGTGATCACAGTGAGTCATAAGTACCCACATCGATGCTGCTGCCCATCCCCTGTTGAGATACCTAATACCCTGGATTAACACATAAGCTACTTTTTATCACCATCCCACCATTGTATTTAATCGGGGAGGTCTCGTCCGGCAGTAGACGTTAACAGGCTGATGATGAATGGTGATGTTGAATATGGAGCCATGGTATGGTGATGGAGAATAAGGTAAAATTCCTATCTTAAGATCCACAGATGTACAGTATAGAAGAAAACAACGAGACGAAATTTTTGTACGAAAAAAAATAATAAGTTCCAACTTGCCAAACCATGCCAAAATATAAAAAGGTATCGGCCGTAAAAGTAACAGGTTGAAGTAAGTTATCACATAAGCAAATACACCTTTATTTACGCACCTCGCAAGTTACCAACATATCCCTGCGAAGATTCACCTATCAAGGGAGGCATGTTACCCACACGGACGGTGGTGAACAAAGGGGGAAAGTTACTTAAATTAGACGACCTTTTGGTATGGAGCCAGTTATTAAGTAATTTATTCATAAGAAATTTTTGTGACAGCTGGCTTCCCGCGTGACATTTATGAACGGATTACCCCATGGAAGAAGAAATACTTTCTTCCATGAATTACCCAGACTTGTTGGGCATAAGATTTGTCCTGGCTACTGGCTTATTTAAGAGTGTTATTGCTGGTTAAAAAGCGTTAGCCGAAGCGTTAGCGTTGGTCGTGGGAAAACAATGGCGTGAGCTCTCCAGTGGTCACGTCTATACTCCTGCGATTGTGCGATCCACGATGAAAAAAGAGGCCTATTGAGGCTCTGCGTACCTACCCTTCTGGGGGAAAAGCGTATGTATGTATGTTATTATTCAAGTGCTTCATAAATGAAACAAAATTATATGACTTATGAAATTAAAATGGTTTCGTGTGTAGGTACCGTTATTGGATACACTTGGATTTCATTTCAGCTTTTTTCATTTCATTCTTAGAATATGATGTAATATATTGAAAGCTACTGTGGCGATGGCCGTGAAATAAATAATGGATTGTGAAAATAAGTATTTATTTGTAGGTGCTATTGAAATATTCCCAGACCGAGTTTTATGAATACGCATTCAAGCGAGAAAAATACGTTTGTAAATGGATTTGTTCCTTGTTTCTAATTTGAATACCTAATATTATTAATTTGAAGTATAATATCTTTGGTTATTTTAAGCGCACACAATAAAAAAGTTGTTTAAGTGCGAGTCAGACTCGCGTGGAAAGGGCCCCGTACACAAGATGGTTACCATAGTAAGCACTAGACCATTAACTGACTAGTCTTTAATACGATTTATGTTAAAATTTTGGAGTCGCTGCGTTACATGCTTCCTCAGTTACGGTAAAGGTTACATACTTGATATTAATATAGTGGTCACTTGAGGATGTAATCTAAATAAATTAAAAACAAAAACACGATTGGTAAAGATTTTCTAGATAGATTTATTTATAAATTAGTTCTCTTAAAACCTGTTTTACATCCATCCTTCTAATCTAGAAAATATTGACGGTCAATTTTTATATTATTTAGTAGGTAATCACAGTACTTAAATAAATAGAAAATGATTTCTTTTTGTATTTGCTACTTTTTAAGCAAAATAAAGTTTTATAGTTTGTCGCTTACGTCAATTACTTCAAAGTGGCACAAATCTATACACTTTATTCACTTCCCGGTGTCAAGTGAGTAATAGTGCTATCACTTTCTGGCAGTTCTGCTAGACTTCGCCCACTCGAGAGCCAAAATGTTTTAACACATCGTCTTAAAACAATTTTATACGCATTTTCTCATTTATTAATATTTTCCGTTAAGACTCATTTTCATTTAGGTTTTCCTGTAAACTATGAGAAAGGAACTATATTCCACTAGACATTTTTGGTCTAGTCGGAAAAAATTGGCACAAACATTGTGACAGACAGACAGAAACCTGAGTGATCCTATAATTGTACCGAGCGTCGCGTCGGTCCTTTTAGAGGTATGATACTCAAAAAATGTAGGTAAGTGAGTAAATATATAAAATGTAGATCCAGATTATTTAAAATGATTAATTTGGGAAAATAATGTACTTGCTCTAAATTTTCCCCAATATTCAGTAAAAAAAATTCATAAGAAACATTACTAGTGAATATTGTTCATGAAAACGTAGACAATTTTCTTAGAATTTCGTAATAAAATGTAAATACTCCAGTTTCAGACATAGCAAAATAACTCTAATATAATCAAATCAATTTGGGTATGTCATGTAGCAAGCCACCTTTTCATAGGAGCGTTGTTCAGGTAGGGGAAGTCATACTGTATCACACAATATGAAAGTGACAGACAGACGAGATCGACGCTGATACGGAAACATTCACTTCGAGTGGAAATTGAATTCCAATACCTACCTACGAGTTTGCTTGAACACCTATATAGGCACATTCTGTGCGTGACAAATTGAATGAAATATTATACGGTTACTTGTGATTTTGCGAGCACATAATACTAAAATTGTATTAGGGGTTCACTCCAATATAACAATTTATGTGAAGTATTTTATTGAAAGTGTATGAAAATGTTAGCATTTTTCGGTGAAAGCCTGGGGAATATCTTCATCATAATCAGCAGCCTTTGGACGACTACGGAAGACATTGCCGTAATCACCACAATTGCAAGAAGGATTTGCAATCGCATTAATCATTTTGAATACTCAGGTGGATGCTGATGCTCATCCCCTAGCGTTGCCACTGGTTGCCACTTAGTCTTTTACGACATCCACGGGAAGAGATGAAGAGGTCTGAATAGACCTCAGTGAACGCGGATAAACGCGTTCACTGAGGTCTATTCTCAGGCCGGAGTCCGGATACACCACGTCATAACACACACACACACGGCCATACTTTATAATGTTTAAAATATGGTTGCCGCTAGTGCCTTAAGATATAATTTAATTTATTATTTGTGAAATCTTAAGCTTTACAATCATAAATTGCAATGTTTGCGAACGTAGAACAACTAGCGGTGGCGCGAGCTAGAGGACGTTCACTCAAATTTATGAGTCGCACTGCGGAATATAAATTCTTGCCGAGGCTCTCGGGCAACGAGAACGCAAAAAAATTATAAGCTAGGCTGAAAAAGATAAAATATAACAATTAATAAATGACTGTAAAGTTCGCACTGTAAGTTGTAGCTCCAATCTATTCTAATCCCACTTCAACTTTGCATATGAGTGGGTGTGCATACATATGTCTGCCTACTGGGTATACATAATTTATTTTGTATTTGGCATTAATATATAAATAAATAAATATGGGTAATAGAATGGGAGAAGCCACTGGCTCCTGAAACACAGTTTTTTACTAGTTCGGGAGCCTATGGTCTCAAAATTAAAGTATAAATCTTTTATGCCAAATAAATTTATTATTATTACTAGTTGCGCCCCGCGGTTTCACCCGCGTGAATAATGATGAAAATTGATGGTGATGATGATGATGATGAAAAGTAGCCTATGTGTTAATCCAGCGCGTAAAGTATGTCCATTCCAAATTTCACTCAAATCCATTCAGTAGTTTTTACGTGAAAGAGTAACAAACATCCATCCATACTCACAAACTTTCGCGTTTATAATATTAGTAGGATTAATGTTGTCACGAGTATTTAACGCATGATTTCATCAGCCAATAGACATCTAATGCTGAATGAGGCCTCCCCATAGCATGCATAGTGTGCATAGGGGTTTTGTCGTAATCATCACGCTTGGCAGGCGAATTGGTGATCGCAGTTTGGTGTTAATAAGTACCCAGGTGGATGCTGCTGCCTTATTTGCCTTTTACGAAATCCACAGGAGGAGTTGGAGGAGTCCTATTCTTAGGCCGAGACTACAACGACACATATAAGTATACAACATATCGCGTGTATTACCTTATTATATATTTACCCGACGCTTCGAATGTGGTTACAACAACCGTGATCGCGGGCTGCCTTGAGTGTATATATGGAGCTACCGTCAGGCCACCGCCACTCGCTCAAGGTCGCGCGTTACCTACATCCAATTCCATCCTTTTCCCAAAGACAACAGGGACGCACGCGCCTGAGCGCTCGCACAATAAGTTTCCCGCGCAAATATGACTTCGCGTGCATATTGTGCTGTAAATGGATGCAGTAGTCAAAAAGACAAACAGAGACATATCATTTTATTTTTTAAATTGCCGAAGGACGATGAAATGCAAGTTATTTGATTGATGTAGGTACATTAGTTATTGTCTGTAGGTGCATATCGAAGTAATGCCTTTTATAGGTGTGATTTCATGTACATTTAGCATAGATTGCAATGATCTAGGTTGGAGATACCTAAATAATTACTTGAATTTTCTACCTACTTACGTGCATAATTTGATTTCACTTCGGAATCGCTCTAAATTACTTATATAAGGACCTAAATACTTATCTACTTTATTTGCCCATAATAACAATATTGATAATAACAAACGGTAAGTACTTAAGTTATTCGTACAAGTCGACAACCCTTACGAGTAAAATCACTCCGCGCCAGACAGCGACAGAGTTACGCGTTAGGAGAGAGCCGCAATATTTAGGTGAATATTGCGTTAGGTACAAAGCGCTTGTGCAAGCTGAATTGCACTTAATAAATAAAAAAAATCGCGAAGTGAGTCTTCTGTACTTGTACTAATATTTATTCTGTGCTACCGTATAGAAGCAGTGGCAGCTCAGTTACTGTGAGGGTAGCTGCTACCCTCATTTGGTCTTCCAAATTATAAATGTCCGTGTTCATACTCCGACACCCCACACTGACTGTATCTACGACGCACACACTTACTAATAATCAATGATTGGATCCCATGACGTAGTCTAAAGCCGTACTCACGGTTGAAATGGGTAGGTACTTACTTCTTGATTTAAATAAATGGTTTCTAATCGCGAAAGTTTAAAAAATACTATTCGGTACCTACAGTAAAAGAAGTCATGCTGATAATGAACTATGAAGCTCAAAATGTAGCATCACGTATTGGTAGATTACGAAATTAATTATTACTCTACCAAGACTAGTAATCTAGTAAGTCGAGTTCAGGTCAGGTTGTTAAATGTATTACTGACTCATTAAATAGTCTCCAAGTGTGATCAATTAGTGACGATCACGATAATTTTAATTAGATTATCGATAAGCTTAAATGCCACTGGTATGGTTAAGCTTTTATTAACATTTTGTTGTACTGGCATGATGGCCAGTACAACAAAATGTTAATTTTGCTGTGATTTATTTTATTTGGGTACCTATTTTAAATGTGGAGTCAAAAGCTCTTCTTTTACACGGCTGTACCTACCTACTTACTTACGGTGAGTTGCCTGTCTTTCAATCGTCAGACCATACTATAATGCGAAACCCTTTTCATCCGCTATCTATTCAAAAGAATTTACTTCATGAATACAAATAGGACAGTTGAACGATAATATTCGGTGGAAATTGAGTGCGAACGATCTCTATCATTTGCATTTAGAACTTATGATAATTTTGCCACTTTTCCCTGGGCTTGGAGTATCGCTACACCTGAACCGGGAACAACTCTCGATGAAAGGTATCTGCAGGGAACAATTTTAATATAATGTAATCAAGTAGTACGTTTTTTATAGTCTAGTTGTAAGCCAACAGTAGTTTGTGGTTGTAGTTATTGACACGGGCCTCTTTCACGAGTGTTCTCAGTGCGGTAAGAAGTTCAATACTCTGCTCCTCGCAGACGACGTCAACGTCGCGGGGCGGGAAAGGAGCCGTTGTCCGAGTTTTGTTACAATCATCATAACGATGACAATTACGAGGATCGTCCGTGAATTACGTAATAGCATTCATCTAATTTGTGCGCGCTCAATGGAAATGGCACAGATTAATGGCTATGAAATGCACGGAAGATCATAGTTACGTTTTCGTTACAAAACTTGCTGCAAAACTTAGAATAGACCCTCAGGTAGTATAAAAATAGAAAATGCTTCATCGTTCACCTTAATATAATAAATAATAAATAAAACTTAACATGATAATTAAAAGTACAATGGGCGGTCTTATCGTTTAGAAGGGTTTTCTTCCAGACAACTTTTAGATGGAGAGAGATCTGTGAGATCATGAAGAATTGCCGGGGGTGTACGTATAAAGATAAGACTATACGATTGTCAGTTCTATACGACCTGTATTTTGCCACTTCAACTTGATGTCGGTGATCTTGGTTATTCATACGGACCTACGCAATTTTCCTACATAGATTCACATCATTATAGAAACTGTATATTATCAAGTAGATGTCGATGTACATATGGGGATATAATCCCTGCCAGAATAAAAGCGAGTTGTTCCTATTTCTCGGATGGCTTCCAATTTCTTTTTCGCGTGTTCGAGCCCAATCCGCGAGATTTATATTCTCCTGTGGGTGTGTATTGAATGAATAAAAAAAATTGATTGGTGGAAATAAATGGATACTTAAGTAAAATATATAAGGAAGGGCTTTATCGCGAATGCAAGCGAAAAATGGAATGTGTTTGTGCCGAGGGTATAATAATGATGGATAAGCCGTTGATCTGAGAAACTGAATGCAAAAAGTAGATACATATAAATGCCGTAAATATTATGGATATTTCATTTCAATAAACCACAGATAAAAATCTATTCACTATCATCATCATCATTAGCCTTTAGACGTACACAGCTGGACGACGTCTCCCCCATAGAATGCCATGGGAGGATTACCATAATTAGTACCACGCATGGCAGATGGATTGGTGATCACAGTATTAGTAGTGAGTACCTACCTTCTCAGGTGGATGCTGCTGCCCATCCCCGGGTGTAATCCCTTAGTCAGCTTTTACAAAATCCACGGGAGGAGACGGAGCGGTCTATTCTTACGCCGGACACATCACAGCATAGATAGGTACCTACTGATGATGAATAATACCTACCTACTTTGGTAACATACCTATACCCTGATTTTTTATTTCATACAATTTTTGTAAACAAACAAATGTCAAGATATGCCACTGTGAGTATAAGTGTCATGATTGTGTAGCATACGTGTAAATTCTCATATGACACACATACATGACACTTATACACACAGTGGCATATCTTGACATTTGTTTGTTTACAAAAATTGTTTGAAATTAAAAATCAGGTTATAGGTACCTACGCGTCAATACCTACCTACCTCCTATCTCCTCCTACCTAATCCTACCTACCTAATGTTTGGGTCAGTATACTGGCAAAAAGAAAATCTGTATAAGTTTTGATACATTTAAACAGGACTTCAGTGTCTATTAGATATGCGTTTGCAAAACGACCTAAAGAAAAACATTTTGTGAAACTTTTCGCTTTTTGTCCAAACGAGCAAGCGACAAAATGAATAAAAGAGAATACTTTTTCTTTGCAAAATGTGACAAAGAGGTGGTGCGGGATTTCTCAACGTGAATTGTCTGTGACGCAAAGTCGCTGTGACAAATAGTGTTGCGTTTTGCAATATTTTTGCCTCCGCCACGCGTTGCTTCTTATTTTTGTGGAATATTTTTCATCTTACGATGAAAAGATGAAAATCTTATGAGCTCGAAAAATAGACAAACAAATATTTTTAGGGTTCTTTAGCTGAAAACTGCACCGGGACCCTATAATAGTAATCCCTTAGTCATAGGTGACTTTATTACGGATGTGTAGCGTAAATAAACGAATTCGATATCGGGGAATAATTATGGAGGGCAAACTAAAATATTAACAAAAAATGTGTCTAATGCATCAATCAAAATATGAAAGAAATCGTTGTTTTTTTTATTTAAAAAAATGGTAACCTTTAAAAAAATATGCGAAAGTTTGGTCAACTTTCGCATATTTTCCACATATTATAACTCTGCAAATACTGAGCCAAATTAAAGAAAATATACGTAATATTTGGCCTCATTCATAGTTTAAAGGAAAACTTAAGTGGAAATCCTAAATCTTAAATTCCTACGGAATCGGAAAATATTCGTAAAGAGAAAATGCGTATAAAATGTGTTGATTGACTAGTAAGTTTAAGTTTGGTCTAGTATCTACGGTTTGTTGCCCGTGGTAACCAGTAGTAACGTATCATGGTAGTACGGAACTCTCTCCACGCAAGTTCAACTTACACTTGACCAGTTTTTTTGCAGTTAAAAGCGCTTTTGAACGGTTAAGAGTTCTGACTATAACATACATATTACTAAAGGGAGATTGAGTGGGTAATTCAATCTTAAAGTGATTTGTAGGTTTGATCGTTAACTCCTATGTCGATTGTTTCTATACGATTGTGGTGAGTATTTACTACATCGTTTTGATTGTATATTAACAGCTTTGATTATATACACACTAGATAGAGTTTCGTCCTGCAATCACTACAAAAGAAACAGGCCAGCTTTTGCTAGCGCGTGTGCGTGTCTACACACACAAACATGCATGCAGGTTTGTCTTACACTCGCATCACGTCATTGCTTCTGTGTCTGTTTGCGTGCGTAAAGATAACAGTACCTAGTTGTCTAAGGCCACAAGAGGTATTCTGAAACGTGCCCGTACCTGGAAACAGCAAGAGGGAGGCCATTTTGAAAATTTATTGCGATAGTTTTATTAACGTAGGTACCAGATTACTTACAATTTGTATGATCAAAATGTTTGATTTATCAAAACTACTCATTTTTATGGAGAACTCACGCTTGACCAAAAAAATAACTATGCCAAAATCATTTTCATACAAAATGAGCAAATGGTTCCAAAGACAGTTTTCCCGTATCTCTTATGGATTCGGATATCCCCATACTGTCCCATTAAAAAAAAAACCCTGTATATAGGCATGTATAAGTTTTGTATTCGGAATCGGTTCTGGTATACCAGACATAGAGTACGGATCAAATTTCACGGTTGTCCATGCGTGCAATATTGTATTGTTAGCTCAATTGGCGTATCGAAATTCATTAGGTCCTTCCTACCTGATGCTACTGCTTGATTCTCAATGCGTTATCTCGTTGGTGCGCGTGGTTGAAAGTACTCGTTGCTACAAAACTCGGATCCAGTGTCCTATTTTCTCGAATAAATCTCATCCACGTGATGACGTCACATCTCGTATGACACCTATACAAAATTAAGTAAGTATTAGTAGTAGGTATTATGGTACCATATGGTACTCGTAGTACTTGATAGTACCCACGACACAAGGAATCCTAGTATGGGATGATGACTACGTGTGTGACTGATGGGTGTTATGTCATGTTATAACTCGCTCTACAATGTTTTTGGTTAATTGTCTTAAAAATCTAAAACACGCGGTTATAAATCTTATCCACAATATCAATAAAAAATCATGTAGATATTTTTAAATAAAAAGAAACAAAAAAATATAGTTTCTTTTTAATTTTTAAACTACAAGTCATAAAATTTGTATTTAATTTTTGTTTTTTATTTTGTAATTTGTGTGTTTTTTTGTTGAAACAACTGGATAAGACTGAACAAGGTCAGCAGAATTTTAGATTTTTGGAACTATAAATCAGTTTTTTAATTTCTAATTCTGACTTTAAGTGCGCCTGTTTTTTCCTTGTCCTCCTGATGATTTACCGTCACAGTAATCCCTTGTAAATTCCCTGTGCCCTACCGTACAAATAATGTAGTAATTTGTCTACCAAACTTATAACGGTAGGTGTTTAGTTCAAGTTTGTTCACAAACCAAAAGCCGGATTATCCCGCAATGTAAAGTGGATCTAAAATCAATAAGACTACACTCAAGTGTCGGTAATTGTGTAAACTCTTGTAGGTATTTGTCACCATTTCCGCTGATATATCGTCCAATATAGTCGTGTTGTGAAGAATAGCTGTGATCCCATTAACGTCACGCGCAAAACAATTCGCGTTCGGCACAGGATTTGTAGTGGCACTGATTTGTATGCTCATTTATGTAGGTACAAGCGAGCAGCAAAATTACTTAATCATCACCGTATGTGGTTTATGGTGCTCAGTTTGACCTATCAAACAATGAGAAGAGAGTGTCATGCTGTGTCCGGCTTAAGAATATTTAGACCCCTTCTCCTCCCGTGGATGTAGTAAAAGCCTTTCTGAAGGATTACACAAGGGGATGATGGGCAATAGTATACGCCTGAGTACTTAACACCAAAATGCGATTATCAATACGCCTGCCAAGCGTGGTGATTATGGAAAATCCCCCCATTGTATTGAATGAGGGAGGCCTCGTCCAGCAGTGGTCCACATCACCATCATGATCATCATCATCAGCCTATAGAAGTCCACAGCTGGACATAGGCCTCCCCCCTAGAATGCCACTAACGAACGGTCTGGAGCCGCCTCCATCCACCGACTTCACTACCGATTTCACTATCATAATACTCGTTAAATAGGCGACACCGGTTAAAATGCCATCAAAATTACACGATATTACTAAAAAAAAAACGCTTTCGTATAGAAAGGACATTTAAGCAGAACGCACTCTAGAAATTTATATAAAACAAAAATGGACGAAGTTTTTTTTCGAAAAAGCGGAAAAAGTGTATCTCTTGTGTATCTATCTCTACTCACCCATCTGATCTAACCTTTTACCTCGCCATGTGCAAGCTACAAAGGTCATAAAACAAGAATATTGCAATAGGTATTCATCAATTTAATTACTTCAAAATTATAAACTCCAAAGTGTTTCAATTGTTGACTTGGAGGAATATTTTACGATCGTTGTTTACAGTCCCCAAAGTTATAGACAGCAAAAAGGATTTACGTACTTTGGGGCCGAAATTATGAGGCAGTTATTATACCTATATACCTAAAGCTGTAATAATTTAGCTTCAAACAGTATCTTGAGCTGTAGATAATTCATGATTCTATAACGGCATGCATTTTCTCGAGTCTTGTTGTGTTTTCTAGTTTCATAATGAAACAACTTAGTGCGAGAGCCGACCTATGAAATGAATGCAGTTATTTGGATTTTAATAAAATATATTATAAACTCAATAACAGTCACAAGTATTTTCTACATGCTACATTCTAATGCTACAAGATCACCTGAGATAGAGGCAGGGCATACCCCTCAGGCAACGGAAAGGAAGAGGAAGTCCTAAGAAAAGATGGAAGAGAGTGGAAGAAAAAGAGGTACTGCGTCGACCCCAAATAAATTTAGATAAGGGCAAAACAATGATGATGATGGCAATAAGATCGCCTACTCAAAGATGCCGCACTTGCCCGGAGCAGAGGTGAACCTTTCCCTTCTGCTGAGATATACGGCACCTTCTGAGGGGATGTTGTCTTTGTGGCCCACCAAGTTGAGGCCCAAATTCGTGATACGACATGTAAAACGTTGTGACACTGCGGCCCGTTTATAGTAGGTACTTAATTTAGCAGATACAGAGCAGGTAACGCAATTTGATCGTCATCTTACTTGCGGATTACGTAACTATGTTGCTATCAGTTTCAATGCTGTTTCTATTCGAAATGACGCTCTAGCGATTACCCAATTTAAGCAGTTTGCCCACAAAGCTTGATTGCAACTAGTGAGTAATCGCAGAAATATGTAATTTTGGATAGAAACAGCATTGAAACCTATAGCAACAGAATTAAGTATTTGCATCACTGATCAAAATCCAGATCAGTACAGTCAACTCTCAGTCAGATCTCGTACTATAAAAGCCGTCAAGCGTGAGCAGGTGCTAAAAACTTATTCTCATTACTTTTCTCACCGAGAGCCTACTATACAGCTGCTCGTGTTGCTTTCGCTTACTTTTATAAATGTTTTCAATTGCAGGAATTGCTGTAATTTAAACTTGTACGGGCACTTCCATTTGTACAAATTCTACAATTTGTTCGGGGATTAGGTACTTATCTTCTGCAGACAAATTGTAAAATACTATGATTCTACGTTGGTAATGGACACGCGTCGGTAGTATGGTGTGATTCTCTCTAAATTTTTCTTGAAATTACTTTTAATATTTCTGCTCATATTTTAGAGAAATTATTTTTTAGCATTTTTTTAAATTAAATAATGTTTATATTTTGTAATAAGAAAACGTGAAATTCGCAAATCATTCGTAGATTGTGTGTGGAAAACTTGTTAAGTGATTTTAAATAATAACATGTTTTATATTATTATACTTGATTCGAAAATAAAAGGCCTACATAGTTGCATTCCGGCCGGACCCAAAGATAACACATAACATTACACCCCCAACAGTCACATACGTAGTCATGATCCCACACTAGGATTCCCTGTGTCGTGGGTATCAGGTACTACGAGTACCATGGTATCATAACACCCAGACTTAGAACAAATATTTGCAGATCATACAAACATTTGTCCCGCAGCAGTAATCGAATCCACAACCTCATGCATCTCAGCCGGCTTCTGTCACCGAGCTGAGTATATAACTCAAGTCGTGTTTGGGCCGTCATCGAGCACTGAGAAAAACCAGTGACACGAAGTTGTAGTGGAAACTTCTGCAAGTATAGATGGAAATAAAGTAACATTTGAAAGTGTCTCCATTAACGTCATTCATTTAATGCAGCACAGGTAGACCTACAATGGAGAATATAATGTCTCGGTACCCGGAGGTCTCGGAAATCCCGCCCTCGCAAAATGAAATATGATTCGCATTAACTAAAGCTCTTGTTGTGTCCTGTTTTTGTCGCCGAACGGTTTCGTACTTGTACAACTGGATTCAATTCGAAATGCTAAATAAATGCGACTCGGATGTTCTTCCTTTGTTTTAATTCCAATTATTCTTGTTCTACACGACTGGATTTTATATTTGCATTTTGTTATCTCTCACTTTTATATCGTTTTATACCAACTTGACAGTCGACGGAAATGGGACAAATGGAACTCACTATCTGGAAAGCTTTGGAACTTAGCTTTAATAAAAGTAATAACTGGAAGATTGCCTACTTGATAGGAACGGTTATCTCTGACCATTACAATTGCAACAGAGATAAGGACGCCACATTTTTATAACGTTTTTAAACGCCTGTTATTGTTATGATTAATCTATTTACTTTAAAGATAAGCAGCAGTTCAGAATGATCCTCTGAAACCACACAACAGTTATTACGGCGCGGTTTATATTATGAAAAACAAGATATTATTTTATTTTTAAGTGAAGTTTATAGATGGATTCACATGTATTTACCGTCCGAGCCGTGGATGTAGAAAAAGCTGACTAAGGATTACACCTGGGGATGGGCAGCAGCATCCACATAAGTATTCAACACCAATACTACGATCACCAATCTGCCTGCTAAGCTCGGTGAATATGGAAAATTGTATTCTATGGGGGAGGCCTCGTCCTTCAGTGGACGCGTAACGGCTGATGAAAACTGAAGAGTACCTATATCTTACATTTGAATAGGTCCTTCAGTTTTTACATTTCGCGTAACTGATTTCATTGTTGTCACTTTCATACTTTTCATTCAAGGCTTTGATAGACCTGTTTTGATTAATTATGTACTTTACAATAGAACTTAAATATCTTAGTGGTCCTTGAGAATATAATAATTAGTTATCGCTCAGCGACGCTCTGAAATTGAAATACTTAATTATATTGAAATAAGCTATATCAAAGTACATTACAAGCAAGAATGATTCAAATAATTAATGTGGGTATGTTCTTAGCGTAAGGTAACTATTACCTAATGTTAAACTGGATAAAGAAATATAGCTCGTATCAGGTGAAAAGTGTTAATGCGTAAACACATTAAAAATATTGTGTCGTCAGAATTTTAGTTTTTGCTTCGTATTTAAATCATGTTCAAATAATTATAGGCAATGTCTCGTGCGGGGCTTTTCTTTTTTTTCTGTTACTGGAATTTGTGACAAAAAAAACAATTTTCGTAGGTGTGTTACTGGTGGGCCATTTACTCCCACGCTTGATCTTCGTGATATTTTAAGAAATATTTATTTTGTCGCCCTTCTATCCTATTTTATGACAAGTGCTAAGGCTCTTTGGTACCCATCATTCAAAAGCCATTTTACTTAGTACGGCCAATATCAGAGGCCCAATTCTTTAATTTAAAAACATTCAATTCGCAGTATAATCTCGTCTCAGTCGCACTGTCAGCTGTCACCTATATAGTTACTATTACTTAATCTTAGCATGTATACGCGAAGATTAAGTAATAGTTAATATACGAGACAGTGCGACTGACACGAGATTATATTGTGACTGGAATGTTTCAAAGTTAGTGAATTGGGCCTCAGGTACCTACTTACACAATACAAACCTTCGCAGGTATTTACCATAAGTATTATAATATTATTATTATTATAACTCCACCAGGTATGCTCTTCCGAAACCCAATGGTCACGTGGGTTAACACCAGCCTACGTCATTGCCAACGAAAATTAACAGCCCGTTTCTAAGCTACGCAGCAATCTGAGTTAGATTGCTCTACGTTTAACACAAATACGTTTAATCCTTTCTTGATTGTTTAATTTGATTAAACAAAGAAAATTATAATTCCAATATTTTTTTAACAGATTCACTGCCGTAAATCAGTAATTGTTGCAATAAAGTGGCAACATTAGGGTGACGCAAGCTGGTGTTATTTTCAGAGTAACATCTGAAAATAACACTTCAAACTCACTTCACTTCCGAAAGTGACTTTGTTTTCATGGTATTTACTATGTATCTCCTTTCATTAGGTATTACATAAAGCTTGGTTGTCGAAGAAGCGACCGATATGGAGATGCAGTAAACGTTTATGTTTTTGACGTTAAGTTAAATCAAATTCTCTGTTATGTTACTGTTGTATTCACATTATATTCACTGATTCAAAATGCATACCTGTACAGACGTACATTGAGTTGTTGAATAGTATTAATGTGCATTAAAGGAGCCTCTGCGAAGCACACTGAATCCTTTTCACCTTTTCCTTTCCACTTGGTTCTTACACCATTGGTCACTACTAGGCCCGTACACTATTGGTCACTAGACCCTTTTCAGGGCCACCATATCTTAAGTTATTCTCTGACGCAGGGTGACCAAAAAAGAACCAGTGGTAATAGTATTCATAACTGAATGTATCCATGTGTTTTTTGAATTAGCTGAATAGCTGTACCCTAATAATGAAGACATCGTGATGTATCCCGCACGTCGGGCGTCCCTTAGATATTTCTGGAATGATAAATGAACGCCGTACGTGATGTAATGCCCGAGATCCCGGCGGACGAGGGAACTTGAAACGTACTCGTATGTAGGGTGATACCATAGGTCAAGGAAGGCTCTGCGTGGAGGATGGATGGATGAGAAAATACTTACGGGGGGTACCAACTTTTTTATGATTCAAATGTCAAAGGCTATTTTAAGGGTTCCAAGTCCGACAAACGACCCTTATGAGATCGTTTAGGCCATCTATCCATCCGTTCCAGTCTGTAAAAGCGTCATAGTTGTCATAGATATAAACAAAAATGCATGAATGGAGGTAGATCTCAATGTTAAGAAAATAAATTATATGCATTTTGATTTATAGGGATAGGTACCTTCATTTGTAAAGTAGAGGTGTTTTTTAGAGCAACTCGATCTTTAAAAGGTCTTTTTAAATTAGTCAGTGTATTCCCACACCATTTTTTGATTAGCTCTACCATCAGTGAGATATACCGCGCCAAAATTGGTTTACAATGTGATCTCGATACATAAAACCTTGTAATTCCTCATGTAAGTGAATCATGCTGGAAACATGACAAGACGTTTATGTAACTACTTATTATTAATTTTAATTTAGAATCTACATTATATCCAAATAGTAACATTGTAATTGTGTTATTTTTACTTTGTACTCCTACTAGACTACTAGGACCCCTACTAGATTGACTTTTTTTTTACCTTCTAAACTAACTATAAATTGCGACACCCTGACAAGGTACAATCATGACACCTACTCAGGTGAAGTATTATGACATGCAACTACCTTAAATAATAATTGTGAATGCAAAAAAGATTTAACAATGAAATTAAAAATAAACGTGTTTGATGAAAAACTCTGACTTGACTTCGGAACGCTACATTGTATGCTCTAATTATTTAAGGTTTAGGTAGGTTGAGAAGAAATTATGCAATTTTCTAGGAAATAAAGATAAGACAGGTATCAGAGTCATGGAGAAAGTATAGCTTGTAAGAGTTAGTATTTGTATAATTCACGAACTGAATAGTTGTCTCTATTTGGGGCATCAAGAAAATATTCTTTTTTATTCTCTACGAATGATATCATTCTGTCTCCGATGGAGATAGTGCCTTCGTATAGAAACATACTTATTGTGTTTATCCTGGGGGTTGTGTGAGAATCCAATACTTGCGATTGTAAAGGTTTGCAGTTGACATAATAAAAATGATTGAAACATCAAAGGAAAAGCAACCTATAGTTCCTACACGGAGATTTTTATTTGAAGCGGTTTTATCATGTCGTTGTTTTGTACAAATGTTTTTATTATGTAAAACTTTTAATGTAAATTGGTGGTTTTTCGATTATTATTTCAATTTGCAGGAAGTCGGTGGATGGAGGCTTCTCAAGACCGTTAGTCGTGGCATTCTAAAGGGGAGGTCTATGTCCAGCAGTGGACTTCTATAGGCTGATGATGATGATGATATTTCAATTAGGTTTGTTTGTTTGTCGTGTTACTATTCTGCTTTTTGTTTACAGGTTCTTTGAGGTATAGTAACTTTGAAAAGGACCCTGTGACCAACCAAGGAACCAGTGTGGTGCAAGGATTTAGCGCAACTGACAGAGGCTCTTTTCATTTATATGTCACATATCTTCGAACTTTTGGTTCTAGAGCATGCCGGGTTCCTCACCATGTATTGTTTCCCTTCCCCGTTTGGGAGCACGAAGTATAATATTCATTTACTGGAAAATTAAAGTGCGTAGCACATACTTTTTTAAATTTGTCGGTTCTCGTCAGGGATTCGAAACCATGACCTTAGAATTGAAAGTCGGGACGGCTAACCACTACACCACCAGTGGTTTTAATTATGTAACCAAGCATAATAGCAAATGCACTTTAAGCTTCGGAGTTAGTGTACATAGGTAGCGTAGCTGCCAAATTATATCTACTTGATAATAAATTCAAAATTCCTACCAAAAATTTGTACATTTCAAGAATTTAAATTTAGGAAAGATGTTATTAATTTTAACAGAGGGATCAGTAAGTAATCCTTCGTTTGGGAAATCCAATAGCCTCCTTAAGAAACTTTTGCCCACCAAATAAAATTTTACGCGTGTACTAGCATTTTTCCGGGCGTAGCAGTCAAAATACGATAAATGTTGCCTCATAAATTATTCCAACTGAGGACAATGACTCAGTCTTTAATTTATACGCGTATTATTCGATTTTTTGTATGTGCGTACACATAAGCGTATAATTACTTCCCTTCGGTTATTTACAGAGACCCTCGTCACTGAGCGCTTGTTTTACACGTCATTCTTGTTTGCTAATGAAAAAAGTGCGCGGAAAAAAATAAATTGCTTTTTATTGTCTGGCCGCAGCCGCGCGGGTGCGTAAATCAGAGATTATAAAGGTTTTTTTTGAAATACTGTTCACTTTAAACCAACGCAAACATTTGTCACCAGCACGATAACACACGTGAACGAGAGGATAAAAGTTTTATTTCCGGCAATTTATTACGAAACTCTTTATTATCTACTAGCTTAGGATAACATAATCATCATTATTTAGCCTTAAGAAGTCCACTGCTGGACTAGGCCTTTCCTGTATAACGCAATGGGGTATTTGTATTTAATATAATCGCCATGATTCGGGCAAACGGATTGGTGCTCACAGTATTGGTGCTAGGCAAAGATTTTAAATCTTTGGTGCTAGGTACTTAGTTAGATGCTGCTGGTCTATTCCCTGTCCACATCCTTTACTCAGCTTTTACGACATGCATAGGAGAAGACGGTTTCGTGGAGAGAGGATCTATTCTTAAGCAAACATAAAAAATAATGAATATCATAATTATCACCATCATCAGCATAATAGAAGTTTACTGCTGAACATAAGCCTCCCCCGTATAATGCCACGATAAATAAATAAATGCTGGATATTTCACACAACATTATCTAGCCCCAAGCTAAGCAGAGCTAGTGCTATGGGTACTAGATATCTGATATACTTAATACAATATACATTACATAGATAGATATTTTTACTATACATAGAAAATACCCAGAACACCCTGAACAAATACCTGCAGATCGTACAAATATTTGTTCCGAGGCGGGAATCGATTCCGCAACATTCTGCGTCGCAGGCGAACCTTCGCCCGCCGCGCCACAGAGGTCGTCACGATGAACGGTTTCGGGCCGCCTCAATCTACTGACTTCACTGATACCGATATATCATATAATTGCACATAAAAGAAGCCTCTGCGAGGCGCACCGAATCCTTTCACCACACTGGTTCTTTCAAAATCGATCCCCCGATTATAGTAGCAAATGGCAATGGGGAACGCAACAATGAGGATAATTTTGGCATTAGCGCCAAAATTATCCCCATTGGGTTGGTTGAGGGTTAACACGAAAAAACTAGTGACACAATAAACGAACAAACTATTGCTTTTCAAATACGTTTGGAATATAACGTAACACCCGACAATCATATGCATAGGCCTTATCTCACATTTAGGATTCCCTGTCCCACATTTTTGTTAATTAATTGATTCAAGCGTGACTTTGCGGAAATCCATTCTACAATATAAAATAGACGAACAAATATATAGTAACAATTCCGCTCCTCTCCAACAAAAACTCTGAAAGAATTCGACACGTGTTTCGCCTCTCAACGAAGCATCCTCAGGAAACAGTAGGCTCACTGCGTGCTAGAATGAAAAAGACACACTACTGCAAAAACTCCGCAGCCATGTTGCCTCTTCGAACGCCGAACAGAAAGACTTGTCTTTCTGTTCGGGGTGTGTTTTGTGAATTCTTTCAGAGTTTTTGTTAATATTTGTTCCGAGGCGGGAATCGAACCCGCAACCTCCTGCGTCGCAGGCGAACCTTCGCCCGTCGCGCCACAGAGGTCGTCATAATATCAATATGTCAATATTAATGTAATTTTGTGTACATTTTTGTTAATTAATTGATTCAAGCGTGACTTTGCGGAAATCCATTCTACAATATAAAATAGACGAACAAATATATAGTAACAATTCCGCTCCTCTCCAACAAAAACTCTGAAAGAATTCGACACGTGTTTCGCCTCTCAACGAAGCATCCTCAGGAAACAGTAGGCTCACTGCGTGCTAGAATGAAATGATGTTATGGGTATCAGGTACGAGTTATCTTAGTACCATAACACCCAGACTCCGATCAAATATTTACAGATCATGCAAACCTTTGTCCCACAGCGGGAATCGAACTCGCAACTCAGTCGCTCACTCGCCCACCACGCTACGGAGGTCGTCAAAGAAATATTATTCAAAGAAAACTATAAGATTTTAGTAGACTTAGGTGAGTAGAATTTATGCGGCGTCATTTTTCATTCTAATGGATCGTAAAGTTAAGCCGCTTTGACGCTGGTAACTGACGAGTGGGATCACTTGAAAAAGAATCCAAAAGGTCTTTGCAAGTTCACCTGATAACGCACTTATATTTACTTACAGAGCGAATTTTTGCCTGTCTCTATTCGAAGGGAGCTGGTTCCCAATCGGTGACTTCGTAGATGAATTTATAAATAACGTTTCTCATGAATTGTATTTATTGACTTATGTCTTCAATTTTAGGGTTCCGTTACCCTAAAATTATTCCCAAACTTAACCCTATAAAATTTATTTCAAAATATTAGTCAATACTGTTGGACGAGGCCTCCAGGAGTCCAGGAGGCCTCGAGGTGTTGAGTACTCGAGTGTATGCTGCTGCCCATTCAATCCATCCACGCGGTGTAATACCTTAGTCGGATTTTACGACATCCACGGGAGGAGCTGGAGGGGTCTATTCTTGGGATGGACACAACATGACATTGCAAAATATAAGTACAACATTGAATTTAAGTAAACGTACGTAACTAAATCCGTATTAAGCTTAATTTCCGAACCTAAGAAGGCGTACCTACTATGTGAATTTGCCCAACAAAATTGATCTATAACTCAGTATCTACGGGTTCTACGAGTTAAATATTTTGGAATATGAAAGTTTTATATTTTTGCATTTATTGTGTAAAGTTGAAAACACGATATGTAAAAAAAACCTCGATAGTTTTATTTAATGAAAAATCCTTGTTTCCCACACGTTTTGAAAGAAATCTCAAGAACCCTACGGTGTTTTAAGATAAATTTTACTACAACAAGTAGGTAATTACTATTTATTCTTATGCTAAAATCAGTTTTTTGATAAACGCTTTATTTTCGCCATAATAAACAAAAAACTTCATTTTTGTGCACGACACTCGCTAGCGCGAGCGAGATGGCGCGCGGGTTATCGCGTGCGTTAAAGAGGGAGCCTAAATTGTAGTATAGTGCCCTATTAACGTAAACTTTTCATATTTATGTAATAGGAATATTATTTCTAGGAACAAAAAAGTTAACAGTCTTATTAAATACTAGATAATAAAGAGTGTTTAATAAGTGATCCTATTAGTAATTTTTTCAGAAAATCAACAGTATATTACAACATCACGAGCGGAAATAAGAGGGCAATAAATATAACAAAAGATAAAAGTCCCGGAACCAGAAATGTTCTGTTGATACCTACGTCGCGTTCAAATTGACCCAAATGTCATTGACGCTTCGTGTCGTTCAAAAATTACGTTACCAGATAGATCCGTTATATTAGTAAATACTCGTGGCCAAAGTACAGGATATGCCACGTAGTAGGAACCGATCCTACCTTTTTAACAGTCGTGGGTTCAAATAAGGCAGCAACAGCAACAATCATCGCATTTTCCATTAAATCTAATAAGAATAATGAAAAACGTTGCCAAGTCGTGTATTTATTCTTGGTTGGTCGCGCAGGAGTTTTTTCATACTTCTTGGCAAGCAAACAAGCATACGGGCCACGTGATGGAAAGTAGTTATCGTAGTCTATGGACGCCTGCAACACCAGAGGCACAACACGCGCGCTGCCGAGACTGAGACATACCTACATCTGAAAAGTATCATGTGCCTGTAATTTTAAAAATTTCAAACCGAAACACAGCAATGCGAGCGCTACTGCTTGGTAACAGAAATAGATACGGTGATAGTACTTCCCCGGATAAACTCTTTTACAAGAAGTTCCGCTACTAACAAAAATAGGAGTAAATTCATCTAGTTTATAAGACGATTCAAAATGGTATTTGAGATTTGAACTAATTAATGTTGAAGCATGAAATTGCAGTTGCAGCTAATTTCAAAATAAACAATAATAATTATAATATTATTATTATTTTAATACTAATTTCAGATATAAATCTTCATCCCATTCAGAGCTAAAATATACCTGTTTCAAAATTGTATAGGTTGGTACTTACCTACATATAACATATAATAGTCTACGTTTTATGGCAAAGAGGCGTCTGAAAACATAATATAAAGTAGAATTATTCAACTTGTCACAGCGAAGAAAAAGCAATAAAGAAATGAATATCAAAAACCTGGGGAGGTAATAGAATATTTCATATACGTAACTTAGAAAGCCTGGTTGTATTTTTCCCACGTTTATGTCCATTTAATATACTGAAATAAAATGCTAGAGACCAAGCTTATATAAATTTTACGTTTGTTGAAATTTAAAATACAAAATCACCTTCAGTCATTTCAACAGGTATTTAAGTTTTCAATAATAACCGGTCGTGTCTGTTGACTTGTTGAAAAATAATGGCGCTCTTGTCACTAGTACATACATACATGCTTTTTTCCTCAATTTTTTAGTGATTTGGTCTTTTTTATTTCTATTTCGGAGGATAGCGGAAATTCGATGGCTGTAAGTCGATGATCATAGTTCATTTATTGATAACAATAATAAGTTACAGTTCAATCAATAATCAATAATAATAAGGTAGTAGACAATGAGACTTCACATTACTCAGGTACATAAAATAAAAATAGAACCCAGTCAAGTGCGAGTTGGACTGGCGTGGAGAGGGTTACATACAAGTAGACTAGCATAATAGTAACCGCTAGACCTAGACACCTACTACACTAGATTAAAGTATTACTCAATCAACAATTTTAAAAGCATTTTCTCATTACGAGTATTGTGCATTTTCCGTAAGAATTTGAAGATTAATGATTTTCATTTAGGTTTTCCTGTAGGTAAGGCCCATATTGATAAAAAAACAAAAAACATTCAATAGCAATATATGTCTAACATTAATTAAATACATATTGCATGGCAGAGATCTTTGTTAGCGATAAGGCCGCCCATTATATTACCCTTATTTTTTTGTGTATCTATTTTTACATACACAAAGTAAGTAAGGTAAGTATATGTATGAGTTTAACATAATCATAACAGAAGAGCTTAGGTAACAACGCGAATAAGACGTTGGTAGGTTACCTATGCATCTACAGTCCCAAAAACTTATCTGGTCCGGAAAAGTGGAACTAACCACACAATTTCTAAATCAGATTTACTATTCTAACACTCAATTTAATTAAAGCAACGCCGTCACCGCGGCGGGTGATGATAATATAAGTTCTCTGTGTCCATAAGTGGAACTAACTACGCTCTTTTTTAACCAGTTTACTATTCCAACACTCAATTTGATAACAGCAATGCTGTTACCGGGTCAGATAAGTTCGTAAGGCTGTACTGGCCTAATCCTACTCTAATCCTAACAAAAAAACAATACGTCTCGCTCCGTATATATAACACGTTTCATCAGTTCTGCCAAAGATATCTGCGTAAATCCTAAGTAAATTCGAAGTGTTGTATCTGAGCGAGATCTAATTGGCATTGTTTGAGTAGGTCATGTCCGGCGACGTACACGCAACCATCTGTCATGCGACAAGTCTCCGTATAACACATGCTATGAATGGCGGCTCCCTGATGCTCTATTGTCTCTCTGGTATAATAGCCTTCATCCCTCGTACGCGATTAGTGTTCGTTACACACCCTATAATTAGTTTATGAGTTGTTGATAGTTCGTTTGAGTAATGAAAGTCGTGTTTTATACTTTAGTAAAATGATTGTAATATTTTTGTTTATTTTACGTCTTATAGTAGGTGGAATGTTGGGGAGAGTTGAAGGTGTATGATGTTATAAAAAAAAAAAAAAAGTACTTGCTGAATGTTACAAACTCACTATCCTTTTTCGTTCATATTTAAGCCTATTTCCAAAACAAAGAACGGCCATATAACATAGCAGACCATTAGAAACAGCTGGAAGGTTTCCGAACAATGAACTACTTGAGAATACTTTACGTTTTCTAACGCGCAATATAAAAAGGCAGGAAGAAAAAAAATCCACTTTGAAGTGAAAGTCAGTAAACCAAGCTGATTGCCACTTTTACGGTATTTCAAACGGAACCCTCGTCACTCCTTTTAGGCGCTTTTTGTCGGTATTTACAAATGCAAATGAGAAATCTACCGGCCTTGGAAAATTATTTTATGTTGCGTAAATACTGGGTGCTAATTACGATACTTAGCTGGATGTTGACCTTTGTTTAATATTCCTGAGACTGCACAATGTTTTACTGATGGCATTAGCTATTCAGCTAGTAGGTACTAACAACACATTAAAATGTAAATCTTTACCACATACTACTATCAAAACTGTACCTTCGTAATAAGGTACTTATTGCAATTTAAAAGTTACGACAAGTGCAAGAATGAAATTGTTAAGAAGATAAAAAACTTATTGCTTCCATAACTTTCTGTAAGGATTCCGAGAGCAATAACTACAAGTGGTACCTTTTCACTGCACAGATGAAGCGTGTCTTTTATAGATTTTATTTGTAATAAGGAGGTAACATTTGTGAGATAAAATAATCTTAAAAGCAGACAATTGCAATTACAATTGCAATTACAATTGCATTACATATAAATTTTGTACTATTCAATGGTGAGTCCTCCATTTACTTATTACACATTATACTTGGAGAATGTCCTATTTCGAATCTTCATGTCTAAAATATGTTTGGTCTAACTTTGTTCGCAGGTCATTTAATTTTAGCAGATAAATTTTGGTGTATTTTTTGCCAACGCAATTGTTGATTTTATTCTTATTCATATTCTTTATTGCACTGAAGTAAACACGTAACCACTTTCTTCTTGGTCATTCAGGATCACATTTTTGTTCATCCGTCGTCGGTCTGTCTAACTGGCCGCCTGTACATTTTATTTATATGAACAAGTTATGGAACAGGCAGACAGCCCACCTGATATTATGCGTTAACCTCTGCCTATATCAATGCATTGCATCACAAGCTAAGTCCACCTGGAACGCACCCTGTGTTGCATTGCGCCCTCCACCCTGAGACATAAAGGTGAAAAGTCTGGTGTGCTTGTAACTTCGGCACCCATACCACAGAATAAATATTAGTAAAAGCCCTTCAAACCAGAACACAACAATGCTCTAATTAATGCTTGATGGCAAAAATAGGTATGGTACTTCCCCGGACAAACTATTTCACAAAAAGCACTAATAGGTATGACGTAGGTCTGTTAAAACTCCTTTTCTCAGGAACATGTGTTTAATAGTGCTGTAAAGAAAGATTTTAACTCAATTTAGCTCTGACAAAGGTACGACATTGCATGCCTCATCTTTGTATTGAAATTACCACAATTCATAAACCTCTAAGATAAAAAGTAAACCAGTAAACCCAAAACGCTGAAGTTTTAACTGTTAGGAGTATTTGTGACTTAAATAAAGAGAAAACTTTGGGTGAAGCTTAACTTTTTAAGCTTGCCATTTAGGAAGTGAAGTTGTGACGAGGTGTACATGGTAACCATAAAGTTAACATACATATAACTTTATGGTTCCCATGTACACCTCGTTGAACTTTTCGGCTGAATTACGCTGAAATTTTAACAGGTTATTTTTTTTCAATAATCTAGAATACTGTGTACCTGATAAGTCTTTTCCGATTATATCTAAAACAAACAAGATTTTAAAAAAAAAAACGGTTGTCTGTAAAGTCGGTTTACTGACGATAGTTCAACGTGTCAACGTCGTTATTGTGCTTCTTTGTCGCTCGTTCCGCGCTCGCGCGCATGCGGCGTTAGCGCATGCGCATATATATATATATATATATATGTGCATAGCGCATGCGTTTTGCGAGGTGACGCATGACGAGGTAACGACGTATGACGAGGTAACGACGCATTAGTCATGTTTTTTCGAGCGTGCAGCCGGCTCCATCGATTTATAAGACGTTGACACGTCAAAAAAAAATATGCTTATACTCACATTATATTTTCAAACACATCACATCATTCAATCATAGTTTATTGCGTAAGTTTTCATCGCAACAGCGTGGCACCAGCGTGCACCGCGCTGCTGCGTGCCAGCCCGCACTGATTAGTAGACTTAGTATGCGCGTGTAAGTGTGAGTAAGTGAGTAGGTATTTACCGTGGCTTTGATTGCCACATTAAGACAAAAGTCAAAAGAATTTTATTCATTGTAACCACAAGGATCATTTTGATTAGCACTTGTGTTATTTCTACTTAGTTATTGGCTATTCATATGGTTCGGGGTTGCCGTTGCATAAAAGAGCATAGTAACTATGTATCTGCTGTCGTCCCTTGTAGTATACAAATCTAATTTTGAAAATCATAGACACACACACATCGTGTTCATGTGTATGTTTTGTCAAAACTTATATATATTTTTTATGCTGGTTCGCTGCAATTAGAATTTTGTTATCTTTCTTTTTTTTTATTAAGAAAAAGCGTGATTTATTTAATTCTCAACAGTACGTAGAACTCTTATCGTGACACGTCTTGAGATGCTGAAACTGCTATGATTTATGAGAGGCCTACGTGATTCACGGTTGTAGAATATTTGTTGGCCGGCCCTGGGGATACGAATAATTTTTATTCATTGAAAGAAACTCGCCTTTGAGATATTGGATAAAGAGGTTTCTTCTTCGAGGAAAGAAGTTACATATATATGGAGTGTTTGATTTAGTACTAATATTACAAATACGAAATTTTGGATGCTTGCTTGCTACTTAATCATACCTTAACTACTGAACTAATTCTGATAAAATTGGTATACATATTAGGTATATATAGTTATGTAGATTGTAAGTAGGGACCTGTATTGAGACATAGGTTACTTTTTCCTGGCATAACGCAATTGAAATGGCGGGTGGACACTAGTACGTAATAAATACATGTGATAGATAGATTAGATGCGAGAATTCTTCCAGATTACCAATCCATTTTAATACTAATTACCTACTAATTTGCCCATTTGCACCAACTAATACTGGGCTTGCGCGCAAACTTATGAGAGTTAAAATGACAGGTTTATTCAAAAAAACATCGTGAATAGTTACTAAATAGAATGAAAAAATCAGGAATTAGTTACTAAGATAAATAAAATGATTGATTTGCATATAAACTTTTTTATGGCAGTAAAACATTACTTATCTCAAACATTTTCGGGGTAAGTACCTATATATTACATAATTATTTTTACCGCAAGATTAAAAAACCGGCTCGACATAATTCCCGGAGGGTTGGCTTCTGTTTGCGACAAAGTACTTAATAAGTAAGGATAAGTGCGAGTAAGCCTCGCGTCCTGAGGTTCTGTACCGTTAATTTGGCTTAACTTGTCCTACCTGTAGCATTTTGCAGATACTTTCCATACAACATTTTGACGAATTTGAAACATTTCGTTTTGCTTCAAAGTCCAAGTCAAATTATTTTATTCATTGAAATCTCAAGAACAACATTCCTGAATCTTCTTAAAATACTTTAATCTAATTGTTTTGTGATTCGTGCGACAAATATTTATTACTAGCTTCTGCCCGCGGCTTCGCCCGCGAGGCCTACAGGAAAGAAATATATTTGTTTTCCAAAAAACACTTGTTTTTTCCTATTAGCCATCCCCTATCTATGCATTGGACTTATTCCGGATGACAATAATGATAGTTATGATAGAACTCGGTCGATATGTAAGTACGTGTCAATCGTCTCACAAAAGAGATCAAACACGACCAGGCGCGATCACGGCCCAGGATTTGGGGGGGGGGGGGGGGGGGGGTCATCATCAGGGTGTCCCTGACTTTTCCTGACCAGTTTTGCATATTTCCCTGACGAACTATTCGTAATTAAGAAGTGTTTTTGTGATTTTAGTAGCAAGATTAGCTGGAAATTAGCTGTACCAGAGGCGAAAATTTCGTTTTTCACAAGTGTAAACAGGCAAATTTCTTATTATTTTAGTATCAAGACCAGCGGTAAAAGTATCATATATGAGGTAGAGGCGAGCGGAGCGAGCCACGAAAATTTCGTATTTCAGAAGTGTAAACAGGAAAATTTCTTATGATTTTAGTATCAAGACCAGCGGAAAAAGGAACTGATCTGAAAACTGAGGTAGAGGCGAGCGGAGCGAGCCGCGAAAATTTCGTATTTGAGAAGTGTAAACAGGCATACTTCTTATGATTTTAGTATCAAGATTAGCGGAAAAAGGAATAAAACTGAGGGAGAGGCGAGCGAAGCGAGCCGCGAAAATTACGTATTTCAGAAACGTAAACAACTAAAGTTTTTGTGATTAGCTGAAAAATAATCATAAAACAGGAAGCGGCGAGCGAAGCGAGCCGCAAAAATTATGTATTTCATTCTAATTTTCATAATTTTTCTAAAAGAAAAATTACGACTATACACCACGTAGGTACTTTACTATTCTCCTGCTGACGTTTCGTTGACCATATTGAGGTCCTTCCTCATGAGCACCGACCGCGACCACGCTCAAAGGTCGTGAGATGGGAACTCAAATGATACCAAGCCACGATAACTTGAAAGGAGTTAGAAGAGAGGTAGCGGCGAGCGAAGCGAGCCGCGAAAATTTCGTACATATTTACGAAGTGTGAATCACCAAAGTTTTTGTGATTTTAGTAGCAAGACAAGCCAAAAAGAACAGGCAAATTTCTTATGATTTTAGTATTAAGACCAGCGGAAAAATAATTAAACCGGAGGCAGCGGCGAGAGGAGAAAGCCGCGAAAATTTTGAATTTAAGAGTGTAAACAGCCAAAGTGTTTGTGATTTTAGTAGCAAGATTAGCTGAAAAAGAACCATAGAAGAGGCAGTGGCGAGCGAAGCGAGCCGCGAACGATTTCATATTCAGAAGTGTAAACAGGCAAATTTCTTATGATTTTAGTGTTAAGACCAGCGGAACATTAATTAAACTGGAGGCAGCGGCAAGAGGAGCGAGCTGCGAAAGTTTTGAATTTAAGAAGTGTAAGCAGTCAAAGATTTTGTGATTTTAGTAGCAAGATTAGCTGAAAAGGAACCACAAAAGAGACAGTGGCGAGCAAAGCGAGCTGCAAAAATTTCGTATTTCAGAAGTGTAAACAGGAAAACTGTACTTATTATTTTAGTATCAAGACCAGCGGTAAAAGTATCATACATGAGGCAGCAGCGAGCGGGGCGAGCCGCAAAATTTTCGTATTTCAGAAATGTAAACAGCCAAGTTTTTATGATTAGCTGAAAAAAAATTACAAAAGAGGCAGCGGCGAGAGCAGCGAGCCTCAATAATTTTGTATTTCAGAAGTGTTAACATCCAAAATTTTTATGATTTAAGATGCAAGATTAGCCAACAAAGAACTGCAGTAGAGGCAGCGGCGAGCGGAGCGAGACGCGAAAATTTTGTATTTGAGATGTGTAAACAGGCAAACTTCATATGATTTTAGCATCAAGATTAGCGGAAAAAGGAACAAAACTGAGGTAGAGGCGAGCGAAGCGAGCCGCGAAAATTACGTATTTCAGAAACGTAAAGAACTAAAGTTTTTGTGATTAGCTGAAAAATAATTACAAAACAGGAAGCGGCGAGCGAAGCGAGCCGCAAAAATTTTGTATTTCAGAAGTGTAAACAGGCAAATTCATTATTATTTTTTGGGGAAAAAATTTGGGGGAGGGGTCTCCTTAGGATCCCTTTTCCCCCCTTTTCCTCGGACCGCCACTGAACACGACCCTTCTACTGTTACCGTTCGAAGAGGTGAGACGGCTGACAATACGTGACAGCCAGAGTCCGATAATGAAAGTGGAAGAGGCTTAACTCTCCCATTTTCATCTTTGGACCCTGGCTGTCACGTATTGTCAGCCGTCTCACAAAACCAATACAAAACAGCCCAAACACTACCATTCTACTGTTATTGGTTAAGGAGATCCGTTGAACATGCCCCCCCTTCCCCCGGCTTCAACATCAGATCATGGCCCTCATCTACCGTTAAAGATAAAAAAAAACAATTTAAAAGAGCCTAAGCACGACTATTCTAGGTATTGTAGGCAAATAATTGTTTATGAATTCAGTTTCCATCATCAGATCGACTTCATTGAGGTCTTCTTTAAAAATTAAATAAATAAATTAAAATTGAGTATTAAAAATTAAAACATTTTTGATTTCATTTGAAACGACACCTCACTCATGTTTTTCAATTAGGGGTCCCATTTCAAACTTGAGGGCCTGAATATATTTTAAACTCAACAATACCACCGTGAAACTAACTTTTACCACGTTGAAATACACTAAAATCTAGTTTAATCGTAACGTGTATTTTTTTTACAAAGAAAACGATCCCTTCCCTTTTTTCAGCAAAATTTCAGGTATCGCTGAAATATTTGTTTGTTAATTTAATTTGAGGAATCTACATGTGAAATTTCATGTACCTACTACCAACGGTTTCTGAAATACAGAGCATTTTTGTTTTACATTAAAAGCCCTTTTTGGACCCCTTAGAGGGAGAAACTTTCCAAATTCCTTTTTTGGTAAACCCTACAATCTAAAAGGAATATATTCTCCCAATTTCAAGTCTTTAGGTAGGCTCTGTAGGTGGCTGAGGCTAGGGGTTGTCTGTCTGTTAGACAGTGTCTCATCACCCCTATTAGGGGTAGTTTGCAAAAATACATATGCTTAAACTTTTATCATTTGTACTGAAGAATATTTATGCCAAGTTTCAAGCAAATCAAACCACGCGTTAAATAAATCCCATACAAACTTTAACTCTCTATCACACCCCTTGAAAGGGTAAGTTTAGAAAATATATTATAGCACACTTTTATCATTTGTATTGAAGAACATTTATACCAAGTTTCAAGTTTGTAAGTCCAAGGAATACGATTTTTCATACAAACGTTTTCATCCCTTTTCATCCCCTTAGAGGGAAAATTTTGCAAATTCCTTTCTTAGTGCGCCATTTCATCCTAAAAGGAACACACCCTGCAAATTTCATGTCTCTAGGACCAGCGGTTTAGGCTGTGCGTTGAGATATCAGTCAGTCAGTCAGTCAGTCAGGACTTTGAATTTTATATATATAGATATA
The DNA here is from genome assembly GCA_951392215.1 of Epirrita christyi. Classification (NCBI taxonomy): domain Eukaryota; kingdom Metazoa; phylum Arthropoda; class Insecta; order Lepidoptera; family Geometridae; genus Epirrita; species Epirrita christyi. Next base: position 8,871,266 of record OX595849.1, on the reverse strand, counting down.
CATATATATAATATATCCTACTAATCCTACTAATATTATAAACGCGAAAGTTTGTGAGTATGGATGGATGTTTGTTAATCTTTCACGTAAAAACTACTGAATGGATTTTAATGAAACTTTACAATAATATAGCTTATACATCAGAATAACACATAGGCTACAATTTATAAAGATATTGTTTGAATTGTCCATAATATGACGATAAGTGTCAAGTAATTAGGAAAAAATCTACCATCTGCGAGCTATTCTGGCGTGCGCTGCCAAAACCGCTAGAGTTACACTTATGTAATGTATGATAGAAATGTTTATCTTAAATAGTCCTACAAAAAAGCCCGTGACAGTATATATCTATATCTTATGTGTAAGCCATTACAGCCAAAATGTGTATAATATTATAAACGCGAAAGTTTGTTACCTATTATGTTTGTTACTTCTTCACGCTCAAACAGCTGAACGAATTTGAGTGAAATTTGGAGTGGAGATACCTTTTACCCTGGATTAACACATAGGCTACTTTTCATCATCATCATCATACATTTTCATCATTATTCACGCGGGTGAAACCGCGGGGCGCAACTAGTATATATATATATATATATATATATATATATATATATATATATATATATTTATATATATATAATGACACTCCTCCAGTTTACATACTTTTTTTAAGAGCCCTCATTCTAGGCTTGTAAGAATATATAACAAAATACCAGAAGAATTCAAAAATGAAACAAAGGACAAATTATTCATTAAAAAAATTAAATCTGTATTGCTCAGAAAATGTTACTACTCCGTCGATGAATTTATCGCTGACAAGTTATAAGCCAATTTACCTACTCATTTATATCGACATGCGCATACATTAGGACTTTATTGCCCGTCCGCCTGACACATAATTTACCGGTTTATTTTAATTTTGTTTAATTTTATTTAATTGATTTGACTTGTCCTAAAGGATTTTTGTCATTTTTATTTGTAAATTGTATTGACATAAAATTGCCATTGTTTTGACATTTGTTTATTGACCCGCTTTGTTTGTTTAATTAAGAATAAATAGTCAGGCATGCAAACAATTTAATTTAATAATATAATAATTTAATCTTATCTAATAAAATTGCAGCGCCCTATCGGCGTTTATGTGTGAGTACTTAACTAACCTAGTATAATAAGACCAATACTTACTAATATTAATGTACTTACTGCATAAGAGCAATAAATAAATGAATATGAATATGAATATATATATATATATATATATCTGCAAATATATATATATATATACATATATGCCAATGATCATAGCAAACCTTTCAACATTGTGGGGTAACTAGAATAAAATTATTCTTTTGATTTTTCAAACAAAGTAGTTCAACAAAGAGAGCCCATTAAGGGTTTAGTTTTTTCTTTTTGAGGTATCTAAGAACCCTAAAACGGGGTTAGTATTTTAAAACAAATTAAATGTTTTTAAACTTCATTTAGAATCACAGGGGACCCTTGTCAACCTACGCCTGCTTATTTTCGCTTATAAAGAGATTAAGTGATATTTGAGTAATTTATTCGTGTTAAGTAATTCAAAACAATCTGCAATGTGTAGCTTTTATGTTTGAATTTTATGAAGGATAATTATTACATTAGAACGATCCACGTTGCTTTGTATCTGGATTTGTACCTCTCATTAAAGCAGCTTTTATTCTTAGTCTAGTTTCTTACAGAAACACAGAAAGTAAAAGCGATTAATTAAAATTGAATGATTGCAAACAGATTTTGATTGTTTGATTCTAAAACTAAACGATCAATCACAACATAAAATTGTACCACGTCATTCAACACTTCATAAACTAACCCAACAAAAATTACTAATGCAAAAATGCTACGGCTACGGAGTGTCAATGTGCTACGGGCTACGTACGCTACGGGTGCTACGATGCTACGCTGACGCTAATGGAGCGGTGTTATGTCCAATGTAGAGGTAATCAATCAGAGGCCGTAGTCTGAGTTTTGAAAAACAATTGACACGGATGTATGTTGTCTTACTCGGATTTTGTATGGGAATTGAGTTCACTAAGTGTATGTTCATCAATGTCTCTATACAAAATCCTTATTAGGCTACAGCTACACCATAATGGTGTAACCGCTACACCATATTACATCCGTGTCAATTGCTTGATAAATATTATTATACACTCAAGGGGAATAACATTCGTTTCTCAGTTTTCGACGCTGTGTATCTTAAAGTAACCGTTATGTTTAGTTACATCCTCAGGAATTTGCACAATATTTATAGAATTACTTATTACTTACTTATACTATTTAACGAGCAATGTATATATATATTTTAAAATCTCAATAACGACTAACGGTTTTGATGTAATTTGCTATATGGGGGTTTTGGAGGTGAAAAATCAATCTAGCTAGCTCTCATTTCTGGGAAACATGTTTTTACGAGTTTTCCGAATAAATCTCGGTCACCCAGGTACATAAACATTAACCTACAAACAGTTTTCTGCAGCTGAAATCATAATAATCATGTAGTGTTGCCAGGCAATGCTAATAAAACTACTCATAATAATAGTCACAAAGAAACTAATTTAATTTCGAAGGGGAACTTAAATTAAACCGGGCTTTTGTTGGAGATGATTAATAGGTTGCGCACTGAGAGGAGGTCGCTTTCACTATAGTGGTTTGTCTTCACGCCTCGATGTTTATGGATATGTACATAATACAAGATGCCCACAAATAATATACAATTAAAGTAACGTGTCTACATACTGCGGAATGAAAACCTGCTCAAAATGTTTTGCTCGTTTAAGATTACTTTCATTTGTAGACCGATTCCATAGACCGATGGTTGTAATTAACCACCATTCAACACCTGTTATTTAGAATAACTAGTTAACCAGTTTGTTAAAGATTGTTTTGGCCAAATTGAAAGATAGTCTGAATTCATGGTTTCTAATTAAATTCAAAACCCTTGATCTTGAAATTTAATCCTCTATGTTTACGAAAACAAGTACAAAGAAATTACTGATTGGATTACATAAATTGCCTGACAGAAGTTTCCACAGAATTAAACCGGACGAGGAGAAATGTGAGCGTTTTATTTGAAACAATTTCTTTTACTGGAAAATAGGGGACAATTTCTGTAACGGACCACCTTCCGTAATGTAAGTAAGAAAACAAATTCGTAAATAAGTTAGCTTTTAAAAGTCAGTTTTCTAGGCGCAGGTAGTCGTTACCTGAAGGTATAATAACAAGTTGGAATGAAACTTTTATAAAAAGAATAAAGTCGACGTTTCCCAAAGAACTTTTAACAAATGCTTGCAAAACGCTCCTGTCTTATTGCCTTCTGGAGACTTATTTCGTAACTTTTCAATCCTCCGCCTACTTATAACTTTTCCCATCACAATGACTACGCTTAAGACGATACAAGTAACGCAATTCTCAGACAAATCCACGCGAGATCCCTTACAAACATATGGGTTCTCAAAGTTTTAACTGAATTTTGTTATTTCATTCTATTGTTACAGATAAAAACAAAACTCGTTAGTGCAGGGTTAGTTGTTGTTTATTTTTGCATGAAAATTTAAACTTGCTTTATTACTAAAATTTAGCTGCGTGGTGAATGTTTGCTGGTACCAATTTCAAACTACTATTGGATTTACAATCAAAGTAGCTATATCTAAAGTTAATTTTGGTGACTTTACACAATCCAATAGCAAATATTTTTTATTTTTTTAGATGACCCAAATCCATTTGTAACCCTGTAACAAGCTATAACTTGTGTTACGAGATGATATCATTAGGCTCGTACAATAGATTAACTAGGTCGAGAAAGTTACTTATTCCACTTCCTAAATTGTAATTTAGTACGCCCGTTAAAAGTTTTACGAGCAATCTTCGGATTCTTCCGACAATAATCTGCTTTAGCCACCATCAAACCAATGGGATTCCAAGTCGTTCGCCTCCGATCAGCAAATTGACTGACGACGCTCTAACCAATTTTTTCCTCAGCGTTTTAGTACAAAAGGAAACGATAATCTCACTAATCTTTAACACTTGACTGCGCGCATCAGCGCATTGTTTACTGTTTCTAGTAAGTATAAATCAATGTTTTATCCATCTCTGTCTTCCGCAGGATTCTTTGATTTCATGAAATTCAGTTTATTGAATTTATTAAAACTGCGTAAAAAGTATCGAAAACCTCCAAAAGCTGGTCATCGTGGGAAACGTGGAAGGGAAAAGATCACGCGGTAGAACCTGAGAAAGCAAAGTTTTACGATGATGGGGATGATGGATGGTCGCCAATAGGAATCTCTGGAGACAAGCCATCCCTGGAGTCTCCAGCCATCCCTGGAGTCTCCAGCGATTTGTCGGCTGACCGTATTTAGGTTTTTGGGCGTATGAAAAAATTACTATTTGTAATAAAATATTAATTTTATCATCATCTACCGGAAGGCCTATTTAATCCTACTATCCTACTAATATTATAAACGCGAAAGTTTATAATATTGTGAGTATGGATGGATGTTTGTTACTCTTTCACGTAAAAACTACTGAATGGATTTGAGTGAAATTTGGAATGGAGATACTTTACACCCTGGATTAACACATAGGCTACTTTTCATCATCATCATCATCATCAATTTACATCATTATTCACGCGGGTGACACCGCGGGGCGCAACTATGTAGTAAAAAATATTTTATTGTTAAATAAGCCTTCAAAATATTTTTAGCTTTTTTATGTAGCTATTGTTACAAAAAAAGAACAATGGCAACAATTGGTCACGTCAGAAATAATGATAGAAAATTAATGCTTTGTACTAGTATTATATTTTAGGAATACTTACCTAAAGTTACCATCCAATTAACGTTCCTGCGACTTTTTCCATTTTAACAAGGGTTTCACTTTAAAAACAATAAATTAAAGTTTTTTCATAAAATAAATAAAACTGCAGTAGAAAGTTGAATATTCCAAGTTTTTCATAATAAGAAATGAATTTATAGCATTGGAGAGTGGCACTACTCGAGCTTGAGTAAGTTTTGTGAGTTGGGAGTTTAATAAAATAAGATCCCAAGATAAATTTGCTTTAGATGTGCTATCATTATAATCAAGGTAATTTCTCATTAAATTCTGTTTACTCTTTACGTATTTGAAACAGAAAAATTTCGTAGAGTATTGCGGTAAATATCAATATTTTTTTTCGTAAATGTGATTCTTGGTTTTGGATGGTAGCGCTTCCCTAACACAATACTGGTAATTTAATGGATTCCGTTACAATCCGTCTTGCAACTTCTCTACGATTGGATGCACGGCACTGTGCCCGTCATTAGTACCAGTGCGGTACTGCGGTCGAACAGTTTGGTCACGACGGATACACCAGGACAAGATAGCGCAGAAACTCTGATTTTGCAACGATAGTTTTGCTTAAAGATAAATTTACTTTAATTTGATTAATACCAAACGTACCAGGGTTTTTTTTTATCTGATTTTGTGGTTATTTTTATGGAACGTCACATTTAATCAGAGAAGAAATTATTAGAGTGCTATGAAATGTTAGAAGACTGTGCTATCCAACTTGTGGATGTCGATACCCTAAACACAAAATCAAAACGTGATTACTATATTTTGGTCACGTAATCGTATTACTAATAGGAACAAAACAGGTAATACCACCTCTAGACATAATCATTTTGTTCAAAATTCCGCCAGGAGGAAACCCAACCTCACGGCAATGCAGCTAGTGCAAAGGCTTTAGTTAGACCACCGGCTGTTAGTAAGCGACCAAACAGACCAGAAGCATACAAAACGTTGCATATCCCTAGACAATATTGATGTGTGTGTATTTTTATCTGTACTAATACATACAATGTATACGAGTATTAAATGATCACTGCCAATTATAATACAATTTAACTAACGTAGTACCAACCAAACTTTATTTTTAATTTTGTTCTGTATTTTTTCTTCTCTCCTGTTGACAGTATAAATAATGTTGAAGGTACCCAGTTTCCCGTTCCCTTTCATTTAAATTCAGTCTAGGAGAGCGGTAGGTATTTACTTACAACAGTGTAACAGCTATTTACAGTTAATTAGCCTATCACGTTGCTGACATCCCCGGAATATAAATTAAATTAATTAAAAAACAATGATCAAGTGACACTCTCTTCTTGTGTTTTGTATTTTTAACGTTGTAATTACAACTGCTATTTTAGTAATATGAACGAATTTTACAAATCTCCTGCAGACGTCTTTTTGAAGTATTTGTATTCTAATTTGAATTATCAAAATTATACATTATGTAAGTACGTTGAATTCTTAGGAACACTATTTGTTTGGTTTGCACGAATAAGTTCTTAACGTAAACTTCATATTTTTTTAATTACATACACACTTCCTTACTCTTTCTTTGAAAATAGATTTTCTATTGAAATGCATAATTTGTCATGTAGAGCCCAGATTGTTTTTTTTTTCAAGATTTACAATATTCTTGTAGTGGCTACAAATATCTGTAAATGTGCTAAATTTTAGCTCTATATCCCTAATAGTTTCTAACTGAGATGATTGTGACAGACAGACCTAATACATAATACCCAACACTAGGATTCCCTGTCTCGTGGGTATATCAAGGAAACTACGAGTACCATGTTACCACAACACCCAGACCCGGAGCAAACATTTTTCCTGCAGTGCAATTTAAACCAGCACGTCTTGCGTCTCAGCCGGCTACTCACCCACTGCAACACGGAGGTAACAAATACACACACGAGATACACGACACTTAGGGAAAGATGACGAATTGACAACGAAATTCTATAAAGAAACATGTGACATTAAATTATCTTTTGTTATTCTCAAAAAAGATCGAAAACGACCAAATTTTGTGAACCGCAATTAATATTTAGTATAACACCGTTTACAATAAAACAGAGCTCTGTGACGGACACGTGAAACAGACCTCTTTAGTTAAATTTGGAGCGTGAATCCACATGATTCGAATATTCTTTTTGCTAAATTCCGCATGCGACGGCTGTTCAGAGCAACATTTGTTTTAACGGGAAGCTAGGGACGAGAGTCCTGCGGTCCAAACGGTCATTTAATGCTAATAGGAATAGTGCTTACAATGGGATTACCTACTTAATGTCAAGGCTTCACGTCCCAGCTTAGTTTTAATTTACCCTTTGTTAAATATTGAGTTTGAGTAGTTTTTACATGAACGCTAGATATTATTAGGCCCTTATTTATGAGCTTTTGAGTTTTGATAATAATCTATGAGATATATTTTTATAAATGGAGACCTTTTAGTTGCTTCATAATTTGTGTTAAAATCAAAGTTCAGTTGCTTAAGCAAAGTGTCGCTAAGCACTTTAATCTTAGTGTGATTAATAATGTTACACCACGAGTCAGACTGTGACAACCTATAATTTTCCACTAATGCGGCGAGTCACGGCACCGGAATGAATTTATATAGCTACAAATGTTCAATTTAGATAAGTTTTGTATATAATGCATTTGTTCAGCTCTACCATTAAGTAATGGATGGTTCTAAGAGTTAATAATTCGCTTCTAAACTACCTACAAAACATTATTTTGCTGATGATTGGTGTTTCATTGTAATGCATCATCATTATCTACTAAGTCATTCATAATGAAATTTACTGATGAAACTGATGGGCGAATGTTGTGAAACTACATTCCTAGTATAAAAGATATTTTAGTTCAAAATATGAAAATGTGAACGTTTCCCCTAACAATTAAGGTAAAACCACAAAATACCTTAACAAAAATTCATTATACAAGCTTAACCATAAAGCGGGCATATTTTTCGCCGGAACAATGATCACATCTAAACGAAACATTGTACGGCCTTGCTCGGGCAAAGGCGGACCGGCGTCAGAGCCTAATTTATTACGAAGACAGCGTAGAATAAAAATGTAACAAGAGCAAGAGACGAAATGAACGAAAGCTAACTTGTGTTTGTATACGTACGTACTGCGCCATTTAAATTCTAATTTTTAACGTGAACACGTATTCAACATCGGGTAGAGCCACTTTGACTACTAACTTTGATACTTACCTATTACGGTGAGAAACAATGCAGTTTGCCTCATCTTTGCAACCCATATTTTTAATAATAAAGACATACCTACCTACCTAGATCTAATTTTATCTATTAATCTAAATTTTCTAAGGTAGACATTAAAAATAGTATAAAGAAGTCGGTGGATGAAGGCGGCTCAAGACCGTTTGTCGTGGCATTCTAATAAGTACGCCTATGTCTAGCAGTGGACTTCTATAGGCTGATGATGATGATGATGATGATGGTAGTGGGTATTTTACAACAAATACTCACGTCTCACTTGCGGCTAGTCTTCAAAGCTTTGTATAACTTTTGTTCGTCTCGTGTCTATCATAATAGAAATTACGTTAATTATCTTTTTATTACGTTTTCATGGAAAAAGCTCGTTATCAGATTTCTGTTCTTTTTCTGTCTGGAAGCTACTGGCTGTTGGTGTGGCACACAAATAATTTGCACCAAGAACTTCTGTTTTGTACAGGGTTTTTGCACAAATCAAACATTGTTCTTAGTACAACAACCACTTTTCTGCTGCCACACAGTAATGTGTTCTAGTGTAAATGGTTGCCGGCGGCACTATTATGTACTATTAATAGTTATGTCTCTGGGCGCTGTGTAATGCCACGTAGGGTGCGTCCTAGGTAGACGTGGCCTCAGAGGTATTGCTAGTGTTATAGGCAGGGATATCAGATACGGCAATAAATCAATCAAAAAAAAAAGTTTTCTGAATGACTGACACATTTATGACGCTTCCGAGATAGATAATGTCGGTGCTATACAAAACTGAACAGCTGCTCACGCTCTCTTCTGAACTATGTGCCACAGCTTTAGCCGAAAACTAAACCTTTGTTTTTCCAGATTGTAGGGTGCGTCTAACTTAAGCCTGCATGCTCTAATGCATGCCTGCGGTCCTTGAGGTTACGGATTATGGAATATTTTATTTTGAAACGTGTGTCTTTTTGTCCCATTGTGTGTCCGGCCTAAGAATAGGCGCCACCGTTTTGTCCCGTGGATACAATAAAAAGCCTTACTAAGGGATTAAACTAGGGATAGGCATTAGCATCCACCTGAGTATACAGGACGTCCCACGGCAATGCCACATGGAGGGAAAGTACCTTAAATATTGTAGATGGAACATTTTACTGAAAGAAGACATTATTTGAATTTAAAAACAATTTAAACTGCATTCATAGATATTTAAATAATTACATGGTTGAACCGGGAAACGAACTCGTTATACGAGAAAAATAATCATCCTGTAGCTTTATCATACCGATTGAAAGGCTTCATCATAAGGATTATTTTTTGCTAAATAACATAGTGTCAGAAATAAAAGGAAAAAAGGAAGAATGCAGTTTAAATTGTTTTTTAAATTCAAATAATGTCTTCTTTCAGTAAAATGTTCCATCTACAATATTCAAGGTTCTTTCCCTTCATGTGGCATATCCGTGGGACGCCCTGTATACTTAACAACAAACAGCGATCACCAATCCGCCTGCCAAGCGTAGTTATTATGGCAAATCCCCCCTACTGTATTCAATGGGGGAAACCTCGTCCAGCAGCGTAACTTACCCGTGGTACAACTGCTTGGCACTACCTGTAGTGCCTTGGGAAACTGCTATTCTCATAAGCACTAGCTAGTGGACGTAAACAGGCTGGTGATGATGATGATGAATGGAATTTAGAGCGTTCAGTATTAGATTAGACGCACCTTACATCATTTCACATTTACATCATAACATAGTATAACAAATAATACACAAAGATTCGTTCTCGCTTCATTGAATAAGTAGGCGATGATAAAACTGTCTTTTATCGATATTTACGTTGGGTTTTTGAAACGACACTTATCTGTTATGATATTGTGTTACTGTCGCGTTGGACTGTAATACTTTCATTTTATTAGGACTTATTCCGAAATGAACGAAAACAAACTATTGATTGTGACACTTTACTTCATTCTTGACTCCTAAGTACATGAAGTTAAAATGAAGGTCTAGGTATGTGATGTGCGTAAAATAAAACTACACACATCAACATTGTCTAGGGATATTCAAAATTTTGTTGATTTTTACAAAAACTGAAAATAATTTCTTAGTAAAACTAGGTATGGCAAGAATCTTTATTTTGTGTTGTTTATAATTAATAATAAAATACAACTGTTTGATATTATTTTTTATTAAAAATTAAAGTAGGAACAAAATCTCGAAAAATCTGAAAATCTACAAGGTTCGGTAAATTGTGTTATAACTATTTTTGCGTTGCTATGACTTTATAAAATTGCCTTTTTACAATTTAATAATCGGTGTTGCCTCCCCTGACGTTGATAACACATCTGCACCGGTTATTCATACTCAAAATTAGGGTGTCAAAGTCTCGCTGGGGTATGCGATCCCATGTTCTTTTTAAATGGCAAAAAAGTTGGTCTTCTGTGGTCAAATTTGACGGCAAATTGCTGAAAGCTCTTCGCTGCAACATGTCCCAAGCGTGTTCAATTGGGTTTAAGTCGGGTGACTGTGCAGGCCAGGTCAAAACCGTGACATCGTGTTCCTGAAGGGCAGCTGACACCAATCGCGCCGTGTGTGGAGGGGCATTATCATGCATGAGCTGAAATTCCTGGCCAATTTGAACTCTGTGAGGGATGATCACAGGTTCTATAACCTCGTTCCTGTATTTTACTGCAGTCATGCTGCCTCTTATCCAAATGAGCTCGGTTCGCGCGCCTATACGAATTCCCGCCCAAACCATGATTGTCCCACCTCGGTACGAATGGACCTCTTGTGGATGCTGGAGGCGACTTTCTCTGCCTGGAACTCTCCAAACACGTGTTCTTCGTGAATCGGGGTGGAATCCAAACCGAGACTCATCAGTAAAAAGAACCATTGTCCAATGGCCATTGTTCCATAACAAATGTTCTTGAGCCCAAAGAAGTCGCCTTCCGCGATTGCCTCGTCGTACAGCTGGCACACGAAGCGGCCTACGAGAATGAAGGTCGACTTCATGTAGCCTTCTTCTGACGGTTTGGTCGCTGACTGACAGCTGATGGTCTGACTGAAGCCTTTGCACTAGCTGCTTTGCTGTGAGATTGGGTTCCCTCCTGGCGGAATTTTGGAGAAAACGATCCTGTCTAGGGGTGGTTGCTCGTATTTTTCCAGTGTGGCGCTCTCTTACATCCCCAGTAATACGATAACGTGACCACAATCGAGAAATTACGTTTTGATTGGTGTTTAGGGTATTGGCAACCACGCGTTGGATAGCACCGGCTTGTAACATGCCTATCGCTCTTATCATTTCTTCTTTGCTTAAATGTCGACGTTCCATGACATTACGAATATCACAAGATTCGTTAAAATTAAAAATGACTTGGATATCACTTATTAATAACTAAAAAAAGGTTAATTTATCTTAGGCAAAATTAACGTTGTTTAATTTAAATCGGAGTCCCCATTCTATCTTTTGTTTGTTGCGTTCTATTTTTTTTATTTTTTTTAAATTTTGAAAAGGGAACAAAAGAGTTTTAATTCCATATTAAACTTTTTCTAAAAAGCAAATAGTTTGCAAGCAAATCATTTCGAAATGAAATATCCCTAGACAATGTTGATGTGTGTATTTGAGCCTGTTCATATTATGCCCTTGCTGTTTCACTTAGCTTCCAAAAAGTCGTCCAAAATTCTACTTATCTTTTTACCACAAACCATAACACATGCATATAATACGTATGACACAAGTGCAAAGGCTTTTTTCATAAATTTTTAAGGTTATGTCCCAACTCTTAAACATAACATAAACATAGCACGCAACTGTCACATACGTAGTCTTGATCCGACACTAGGATTCCCTGTGTCGTGGGTATCGGGAACTAGGAGTACCATGGTACCGTAACACCACCCGGAACAAATATTTGCAGATACTTCAAACATTTGTGCCGCAGCGGTAATCGAACCCGCAGCCTTTTGCATCTCAGCCAGCTGCTCGCCCGCTGTGCCACATTGGTCGTCAAAGTCTAGTCCATTAGAATTGATTTAATCATGTTTATTTTCGTACAAATCGGACACAGAAATAAAAGGTACTATCAAATTGGTTAATGGGAATAAACCCGCACTATCACGCTTCGCCGAAGCCCACCGTGACGTCACTCGGTAGCTACCGCAATTATTTAATTTTATCCGAAAAATGGCTTTGGTGTGTCCAATCTAAGAATAGACCCCTCCTTCTCCTCCCGTGGATGCCGTAGAAGCCTACTAAGGGATTACAGTTGATGGGCAGCAGCATCCATCTGAGTACTTATCACCAACTGCGATCATCAATCCGCCTGCCAAGCGTGGTGAGTATGGCAAATCCTCCTATTGTATTCAATGGGATTTGTTAGCCGTTCGTCCTACATGCAGTTAGTCCAAGTCACGGTTTGTCCAGTAAGCGTTTGGTCCAATACGCAGTTAGTCCTAAAATCTGGACGAACTGCAATTCACTTGGTAGCAGTTGGTCCAAATCGGAGTTCGTCATATTTGCAGTTTGACATACCGGCAGCCCACCCTAAGCCCAGTCCGTCTCATACGCAACTCGTCCTATATACATGGGTATTGAGTATTTACATTTAGCCCTTGATACCAAACAAAAATGTTACTGTTCCGGTTCAGAATAGCTATTTGTCATTAGTGGACGTAAAAAGGATGGTGATGATGAACAGAAAAGTACTTTTGTGAAATGCCTTCTAAAGGAGTGAAGTGTGTTCGAGTTCTTTAAGATATTCAAAGTCTGTCTACTCAAGGGCGTATAGAACTTCGTCACGTACTCCGAGCATATCAATTTAACCCTCAATTTCACTAACGACTGGCAATAGGCTGCATTAAAACAACGTTTATCGTCTTTTTAAGACTCACTAACGTTTTCGCTTACGTGATCGACTGATTAGATCGCGCTGGCGTGTTGGCCTCAATGAAACTTTAGGTAAGAATTTGAAGGTCTAAATTAATGTTGTGACTTTCAATGCTTTTTTACAATGACATCAATGTGTCCGGTTTTATTTCACGGATCTGCGTGACCATAATATCCATAAAACGTGGAAGAAAAAAAATATCATAACATAACAACCCAACAGTCACATACATAGTCCTGATCCCACACTAAGATTCCCTGTGTCGAGGGTATCAGGGACTACGAGTACCATGGAACCACAACACCCAGACACGGAATAAATATTTGCAGAACATACAAACATTTGTCCCGCAGCGGCAATCGAACCCGCAACCTCTTGCATCTCAGCCGGTTACTCGCCCGCCGCGCAACAGAGGGAAATCCTATACCGGAAACGAAAAATATTCTTTCAAGAATAAATATGTGTATAAAATATGTTATACACATATTTATTCTACTATTATTTTAGTGGTTACTATAGTAGCCACGTGAGTCCGACTCACTCTTGGCTGGTTTTTTTTCCAAGTAAACTACCATAGACTAACTTTACTGATTATTTATTGTTTCGTACCTATATATGAAAAACCACTCAAAGAGACAATCAAATTAAAAAAAAGGGTCGGCCTTCAATTTCTTAATAATCCGGTTTCCATGTAACACATACATAAGTGCGACGAGATAACATACCGTCATGTACAAGTTTATACCAACAAACGACATCCCCGGGGCTTTGCCCGAATATGTCTTTCAAGGGGAATTATGAAAATATCACCGAGATAACTGGAGGCAGGAGGCGGTCACCAAAATTTGCTCCTCAATAAGGATGGGATGACAAACGAGCGTCCCGGTGACTCGGCGCAAACTAACGAAATAGATGTTCCCGGATCTCCCGGGGGACGCACTTGGACACGGCTTTTTATTCTATAAATCTTGGTATAATACGTTTAAGTGCAGACGGTCGAAGACTTGGCTGTACAATTTTTATGCTGTAGAAATTTTAAGCCGTACTATAAATATTGATTGAATTTGATAACATTAACTAATTATTACAACGAACCGGCTTAGCCACCTCCATCCACCGAGTTTCTGCGACGTTTAGTCGTCAAGTAATGGGCGATACATATCAGGCGAGCGAGCAGCAGGCTATAGGAGTTGCATTTCAACATTTTATTGCTGATACAAGTAACTGTTTTAATGACATTTCGGGACGGTAATGGTCGAATTGTGACTAGCTTTTACTGAAATTATATTAACTGTAGGTAAGAGTGATATCACTTTGTATCAAGGCTCACAATCAAATTATTTAATTAATCTAAGAGGCCTGGGTTCGGTTAGTACATTTCATACGTAGACAGCCAGAGTACAATTCTCCGTACCCGTCTACTAGGTACTTGTAGTTCTCATATTGCGGCCTTGACGTTTAAGCAGATTGCAAAGCAGTTCCACATAAATTATGTATGAAATTGCTTTGCATTTCGCTCGGTTAAATGTCATTCAATGTCTCGTATTGAGACTTATATGTACCTATGTAAATTTAAAACACATTTCATCAAGACGATGACGCTCTGAATGATATTACATTATTGATGCTAAATTTTTAAAGTAGGTACTATGTTCGTATAAAGTACTTCAACATTTCAACTATGATTTTAAGAGTTTTGCAGCAAACATGTTGAAAGAACAAATATGTGAATAAGTAAAAAGGTTTAATATACGTGAAAGCGCTACGAGATACGCGTGAGTGTTTACACAAAAGTTTCCCGGTGAACACGGACCAAAAGATTTTTCCAATTTAGCGAGAAAGGCTCAAATACTACAGAAGTCACAAAGCGAAAAAAGTAAAAACATAGTCCCATACGTGACCGTAACTTGTCGAACCCGAGGGACACTGGCCGAACATGAGATATAAACGAAAATATCATTGAAAGCTAGAAAAATGTACAAGCTACGAATTTTACGCATATAAATTCAGCATTTTAGCGTCAGAATATGCAGAGGGAACTTTTTAATGATAGTGCAATGAACCGCTAGACCTCAACCGCCACTTTGAGCATTTTCACTTGATTTGTTGTTTCCATATTTTATTCACAAAGTGCTGGGGAAAGTCTACCTATGGGTACTGAATATGAAACATGACCAAGGCATTTAGGATCTCAAGTTTTCATCTATCTGTAGATGTGTAGGTTGCCTAAAGCTACCCGTAAAGCTGTTTTTATTCTTTTTGGGATTCACTCTCCCGAGTGACCTAGCATGTAAAGCTAGAACGCTCTTTGGTGTTGTGGGCATCCTTTTGGAAAGCGATCGGTCAGCAGTTAAGGACGCGCGTTCGTTATTGTCATCTGATGATACACTCGCTCGTTCTGATCGCTGTACTTATTCAAATAGCATCAGCGATAGGTACCTACCTAGATATCGTGGGCTCTTTTCTATACCTTACTTATAAAGTGACCGAATAACATACTATGCCCGAGTGTTGCGGGCAACCTTTCGGGAAACGATCGGTCACCGAGTAGAACGTGTGCCCGTCACAAAACATGGTATACATTCTCGCTATTCAAATCGGCTCGTTTTTCCAAATAACGGGTTTGTTCTAGTATTGATTTTAACTAATAATATTCTAAATTAAGATAGCACTGAACTTATTATTAAAATAAGATGACTTTTTCTCACTCATTACTAATTTTCGCTTTATAAGGAACATGTTATGAATGAATGACAGTTAGACATTAGGGAATTGGGAATTTTCTTAGTATCATAGTAACAAAGATTTTTACATCGCATCTATTCGAAAAGGACGACTTGGTTCGCCTTTAAGTGCACCCAAAGGTGGTGTTTTCTGTATGAAGCTTCTATAAGTGCGCCGCAATTATCTTTTCCGCGCACTTTTTGAATTTGGAACATCTTGAAAAGAATCAAACACAAATAAGTGCGCCGCAATTATCTTTGCCGCGCCCTTTTTAAATTTGGATCATCTTAGTGTTCAGCGCCAAAGAAGGCGAACGCAAATATTGTACTACTATTGTATATTGTACTGGCTGGTACGACGGCCCATAGTCGCGCCACCGGCTGATAAAAAAAAAAACAAAATAGAAACGCGCGGACTACGGCCCGCGATTTCGTCATTTTTAACCGACTTTACAAAAAGAAGGAGGTTCTCAATTTGGTTGTATTTTTTTTTAGTGTTTGTTACCTCGTATCTCCGGCTTTTATGAACCGATTTGGAAAATTCTTTTTTTATTTGAATAGATATACTTCCAGATTGGTCCCATTTTCCCAGAATCCAGTTCTGATGATGGAATCCATGAGGAATTGAGGGAACTCCTCAAATATTGTAGGCATACATATGGCGATTTTGATATTTTCAGCAACATACCAAGCATTTGCATTCAGAAAGTATCATAATCCTTTCACCACTATGGTTCTTTCATATTTTTTTTTTCATCCAAATATTTAGTCGAATACAATGGCGGAAGTCTGTTTTTTAAATGATAAGTTATTCACGGATTATTAGAAATTCATGGTTTTGTTTTGAAATAAAATATGAGGCGCCTTTTATTTTCTCATAGTGGGTGATGAAAAGTAGAGTGTAACACTCGGGCGCAAAATATATTTTTGGCTCGGGCGACGTACTCTAGAATCCCTCACTTCGCTCTGGATTCAAAAAAGCGCCCTTGCCGTAAAAATATTATTTTGCTCCCTTATGATACAATCTACTATTGTGCTCTAATTATTTTCTTTTTCTCTAGCAAGATGACCATTTGTGACTACACTTGTCTAGTGAAATATAATTTTAGACTACTTGATTTGAGTATGTATATGAATAGTAAACTTAATGTTTTTGCATATCTTAGGTACTAGGCAAATAGGCATTTTTCTAAGATAGCTATATTTATGCGACAGATACATATGCCAGAAACAAATTTATATGATTGATTAAATTAAGTTGAGTAAGTTTTGCAAATTCGCTGTAAGTTTTGTAATTCCTTTTAACTAAAATAGCTCTTTAAAAATAGGTATTTCAACAAGCTACGTTATGTGATAGCTTACCTACTTCTCGGAGCTCCATAATTAATTTAAACTGTTCAAGTTTATATTTCCGACGCTGAAACAACTAACAAGCATTTTGTGCTGTTGATTTTACGAATTGCTAGCAATAATTAAATTAAATATTATGCCTTGAAAACATTTATTTTAATAGCAATCAGGGTCAGTGCTACAATTCGTTGTTGACGTATGAACATCAAAATACAAATTAGTCTTAGCATTACAAAATGTGTAGGTACCTGCTTCACTGTTGTGACCATGGATAATGTGACCCAGAATAATGACGTATTGCATTTTGTCATGTTTCTGGCAAGCAACATTTATGGAACTTTATTGTCACGAAGGAACTCACAACGTGACCGGACATAGGGTGTCAAAGAAATAGAGCTTTGACTCAGTTATTTTTCTTAGGTGTTTCTCTCGATACTTATTTTATTTTAGCAACAAGTCATTGTAAAGGTCGTAGGAAGGCGGTGAATGGAGGCGGCTCAAGACTACTCGTTGTGGCATTCTACGGGGGAGGCCTATGTCCAGCAGTGGACTTCTACATGCTGATGATGATAGCAACCAGTTCCAACAGAAGTAATATTTATATTATTTTCAAAATTTTGAGAACGATTCCGTGTACTAAGTGGACACGTTTAAGTTGAGTCATCAAGAACGCTTGTTAATCTAAGAGAACGTTTATTTAAGTACAAGTTGTATCTTAGATCATAACATACAACGTTTTTTAATTGCGGATTTTATAATAGTTGTCTTCAGGTATTTGATGTCCATAATGTCAACATTTTATTTTAGCTGTTATAATAACAAAGCTTGCAAGCTTGTTTGCTTGCCAAGTAGTATAAAAAAAATAGTTGACAAACGATTAAACCTAACTGAACTACTTGACGTGGTGTGTATGGCCTAAGAATAGACCCCTCCATTTCCTCCCATGGATATCGTACAAGCAGACTATGGGATGGGCAGCAGCATCTGCCTGAGTACTCAACACGAATACTGCGATCACAAATCCGCCTGTCAAGCGTGGTGACTATAGAAATTCTCCCCATGGTATTTTATGGGGTAGGTCCCGTCCAGCAATGGACTCCTAAAGGCTGTTGATGGTGATGATGATTATAACTACTTTTTGGGTTGACAATAGTAACCTAGCTGCAATGCAGGATAAGAACCAGCGAAAATACAGAAACCTCAAAACAAAAACGTCGACATCTCTTTTAAAATAAGTCAACACGCCAAAGTATGTTGTAAAAACTTCAAGTGAGCCACTGCAATCTCTCCCTAAACGTCAGCTAAAACGGGTTCATCCTATATACCCTATCTATCTGTTTGCGATAAGAAAATGTACACACTTTCCTTTTTCTTTTGCCAAAATGTTACCCTTATCCCTGAAGGTACGGGACCAACCCCAATTCAGTCTTCATCTACCCAAGTTTCTTGGCATTGCTTAATACAATGTAATTTTTTGTTCTTACTTGCTCGAATTCTACTAGATTATTTTTTTGTAGCAAACTTTAGTTGTATCCGCTTAATTTGGCTTACTTTTTGAGCAGATTTAATTCCAAAATTCAACGTGGGTACAATTGGTAAAAGTTTTCTTTGTTTGTTTAAATGAACAGAAATTTAAATGCGATTGGTTTTTTAAAGTTCTTGGTAAATGATGTTTTGTATATCTTTTGTGTAGTTTTGATACAATACTGAGGTGTGCCGCTTATAGTCTCATGATTCAAATGCTCATTCATTGGGTGTTTTTAAGACTGAGATTTTATTTATTATTTTTCTGAAAGTATTTAATATTAATTTAACTTATCGTTTATATTTCGTTAAGGAAGTATCGTCTTACATAAAAATATACTAGGATCTTGGTGGCAATTAAGTAGGTACATGTGAGCTAAATAATGATACTCTAAATAATTTATAATCATTTAATTTCTATCTTAGCTTATAAACTTTAAATAACATAATATTTTAACACTACCTGATACTTTATTACACAACCGTTTCGATAACTACTTCGACAAAGACGGTAAAGATAACATCACCGTGTTAAAAATTAACGTATGAAATAAAATGTACTATTTGGCTGATATTTTACAAATGTTACTTGTACAACATTATTAATTTATTTACAAATCCAGATATATACAGGGCTTGACTAATATTCACAAGTCTAATCAAATTATCACTTAATCAAATACCTATTTAAATTTATGAATTATCAAACACAATTATATTTGCCCTCACAAAACATCTCTTTGTACAATTTAACTTGCCTTCGACATGTTTATTAATTTTCTATTATTTAAGTTTAAGTACATTTAATTATTTACAAATTGAATAGTCAAAAATATGATAACATTAAATTGGCAAACAATGTACTTATAAATTATATAATGTAGGTTTTCAAACTAATGAAAACTAATAAAGTAACAATAGGCATTCAAATTACATTTCATAAAATATTCAGATGCAGATTCATAATCACATATTTAAAGTTTAATCTTTTACATTATTAAGTTTTTTAAAACCTGAAGATAATACTCCAGTATCAAAATAGTATTTTTTAAACTTTCTATATCCGAAAACAATTGTTGATTAGCACAAGTATTTTTCGCGCATTTACACCTTTAAACGGACAACAAAGTGATCCTATAAGTGTCCCTTATTTCCTGTCCTGTGGTCCTGTTTTGTGGAACCTTAAAAACAGTGTTAATTAATTAAAAAGATGAAAAACGAGATGAATACCCGTGATTATACCAATAAACATCAATAAATTAGTTCAAACATCATAGATCAGTACCAAAAAATGTTATTCTCACCCTAAAAGAGCAAAGATAGCTCACCTAATCTTTGGTATTTAAAAGACATTCACTAATCTATTTTCGAACAAAATGAACTCAAAAGACATAATACCACAAGGGGACACCTACTCTTACTTTCACTCACAAAAAGCTCTCAACTTCTTTTATTTTGGCTAATAAAGCAACCCTTATTCAGAAGTTTCATTGTCTACTTAACCTTACAATAAAACTTTGTAAAATGTTCGTTACGGTCCCAAGACAGAGGTTTTTCAAGTTTCTCATTATGAAACGGACAGCTAAACAAATACATGGGCAGGTATTTTTTTCTTTATTACCTGAGAACATTTAATTTGTTTTCAAGTGCTTTGACTGCTTTATAATTCTCGTCTTGCCAATTCAGATGAGAGTAAAATTAAACCTCAAAACCCCAGTTATGAAATTATGATTGCACATGCAAATAAACCCTCAGTCTGAGTACTGAAAGATTCTTTTGAGGATTAGTATTTTTGAGAAGAAATCTTTTCACTTGTGACCTTTTGATCTTTCCATCTTTTGAATAGTTTCCAAGTTAAAGGCGACCATTCCAATTGTTCGGATCTCTCAGTGGTAAACGAAAAGCGAAATCACCGAGAAGACTCAGTGAAATCCGATTCCACTCGGTTTTACTGTCGGGCAGGCAATCGATTGAAATGCTTGAGAGTATATAGGTAAAGTCATCTCTCGGCGAGAATCCAATGCCATATACTTACCAGGGATAGTTTACAATATAAAATAGCTATGTGTTTGTACCCAGTAGGTACAATAGGTTTTTGGTCAAGAACGCAACGAAATCTCAGGAAGAATATTGATGATTTTTGACATAAAAGTAGAATATTTGACGTCACTTGTACCAATCTATGCTGAAAACAATATCTAAGTTTTGACTGTATTCTATTTTCAAGTCATACAAATTGTGGATATCTCTCATAAAATGTATTGGACGTGAAAAAGTAGTATACTCCCAAAGGGAGAGGATTATAAAAGTTCGCCGCACTCTCCTCGAGACGTTGTCTAAAACTTTACCAGTGATTCAACTTTTGGGGGCCATGTCCGACACAGACATTTACAGCCGACGAAAGAGTAATGTAAACATTTTCTTGCATAAGTAAACCTTTGCGTTGTAATAAGGGATGTGCGAGTCCACCGGGAAAACATGCTTTCACATTTGCTGCACTGATTTTCCAGTATACTATGTCACAGTAGATAGTAGTATTATTCGAG
Organism: Epirrita christyi; assembly: GCA_951392215.1. NCBI lineage: Eukaryota > Metazoa > Arthropoda > Insecta > Lepidoptera > Geometridae > Epirrita > Epirrita christyi. The sequence goes on along the minus strand of OX595849.1, from coordinate 8,850,164 downwards.
TCTATACTGCGTACAGATATGCCTATTTGCTCAGCTTGATTGAACGCAAACAAAGTGGTAAAGAGAGCAACGTAGAGCTAAGATAGGTTGAGAAATTGATCTTGGTTTGCTTCAGCGGCTAAACAATAGGGTGGTAAATCGATTTCATTGAAACCTAGGCTCTTGACTTAACCATGAAAAGACAATGCGAGGTTGACAACACGGAAAATTCAATAAAGGTAAATAAAGACTAACTCCCTTATTCATAATCATTTTTTAAACCTATTTTAGTTAAAATAACTTTTGTTTTGTTCTCTCTGATGTAAAATGATATACGCCAAAACAAGACAAAAGATTTTTAAGCTATCAAAGGTTTAAAAATTTATTATGAATAAGGATTAGACTAGAGACAATGTTATAGCAACTTTTAATTTTATTAGTGATTTATTTCTCACAATATTATTATAAGACGCTATTGAAAGACGTAACTGAAAGAATCCTTGCAAAGTTTTATCCTTTATGGTATAAGTAGATAACGTAAGAAACTAAAAACGAATCCCTAACTTACAGAAAATTGCAAACAAATCAAGCAATAGAGCTAATTGGCCAAGTATAGATAAAAAATGAAGTACTGAAATACCACAAAATATCGTAAAATGTTTATATTCACAACATTATTATTTGTCCGAATGGATGCCACTTACAGCAGTATAACGAAAACCTTTATAAAAAAATAATCTTACAACTAAATGATATTCAACGTCGTTGTATTAATATAATTAATTAAAAAGGAATCTTATAAGTAATCGCTAATTGGTCACCTCGTTCCAAACGTTCTCAGCAGGGTGTCTAGTGTGCGCATGATCATGGAGCCGCCGTATAACATAACGACTAATATAACTGGTTGTATGACGTACTGTGAGCCTATTAGCAGGTTAACGAGTAGGTGGTGTCTGGGCTGCCGGAGCGTGGCCACTGAGGCCATGGAAGTGAGAATGGCTTTGTTCAGGCTTGGTGGAGATGACCCGGAGCTCTGCATCGCAGCCGGCCGCTCTCCACTGAGTACATGCACTATCACTGATGCTGATTCTGTAACAAAAATTCTCAATTTATGCTCTTGCTGCTGAAGACTTGTTAGTATAGTAGTAGATTGTGCTAGAAGTAGACTGTTCCAACATTTAAGAAAAAAAAAACAACGGGGCAAGAGCAGGTCGAACTCGCGTGGACCTCTACACGCACTCTCCGTACAATTAGGAAACCACTAGAACCAATAAACTTATTATTCGATCAATACAATTTTATATGCATTTTCTCATTAGGCCGGGTTCCCACTATGCCGGACCGGCAGATTTGCCGGTCCGGTAAAACTGCCGGAAGGGCTAGTGGCTGCATAATTTATATGGAGCTATTCACATTATCCCGGCTCCGGTATTTTTGCCGAGCCCGGCATTTTTACCGAGCGTTTTGTCACTACAAAATGCCGGCAAAATCACCGGACCGGAGTAATGTGAATCAGTTCCGGCCCGTGTTCCCCGCCCCGCCCGTGCTCCCCGCACTTCATTCGGCTCGCACAGGTCCAAATTCAACTGAGGTGCTTGTCCGATTTTCTTGTGGGATCCGGTGTAATGTGAACACTCTGTCCTGTGTCCGGTTTCCGGCAGATCTGCCAGTCCGGCATAGTGGGAACCCGGCCTTACGAGTATTTTCAGTTTTTTTTAAACTCAAGCATTTTAGAATTATATAAAAAATAAATTTGCATTTCTCATAACCAGTTCTTTCATTTGAATAATTTCACGTAATGCATTTGAAACAAGTGATTTTTTTTCATTTTCTATTTTGTTCATCAGAATTAACCCTCGAAATCAGAATTAATTAATTTAAGCTACACGTCCGTGATTGGGGACCCAATATAATGTAACTCTATGTATGTACCAAATTTCTGAGAAAATACGTTGTGACAGGCTTACAGGCAGACAGACACCTGACCCAGATCTGAGTGTTCCTATAGTGGTTTCGATGGTACTTTTTGAGGTACGGAACCCTAAAAGACTACTTTCATTGTGATAGGTACCTCCTATTTGGGTGATCATGAAGTATTAGACAAAGATATGCATGAACACAATCAATTTAGGGACCGTCTCTACGCAGTGGTTTTTGAGGACTCTTCTCTCGATGGACTGACGATATTTTAAAGATCGCAGGAAGTCAGTGAATGGAGGGGGCTCAACAACTTTCGTCGTGTCATTTTATGGAGAGACAAAATGTCTATTAATGGAATTCAACCGTCTAATATTGATGATGCCAACAGAATATAAATCAAATCTAGTGAAATATTACCCTTTTTACTGTAGTGACACAATTTAAAACATAAATTAATGTTAATTGTGTTTTTGATTGCAAAGCGACACGTCATGATTTAACTACAACAGCCTATAAAGCCGTACATTAGTTCACTTTAAATTATAGGTTAGGCAACGTTAAAAGGATTTTTAAGCTATTAGAACATATAGGTATGTTTTAAATGTAGCATCGACAATGCCCCCGGCAAAAAACCAGTCAACTGCGAGTCGGACTTGCGTAGACTTGAGTGTTCCGTACAAGTAGGCTACTATAGTAACCACTAGACCAAATTAAACTTATTAGTCAATCAACACAATTAGGTATGATCAATTTTCGGATATTTTCTTTATTTTTATTTTATTTCATGAAACTAGAAAAAATATTTTTGTATTTCTCATTACAAGCTGTTTTTTAATTGAGATGAAGTTATTTTTAATGTTATTGAATTTTATTTTTATACTAGTCTTTGAAAGACTGACAGACAGACAGATAGACAGAAGACAGACACCTGAGTGAAACCATAATGTAACGGAACCATCATGGTTCCGTTGGTACCTTTTGAGGTACGGAACCATAAAAACATTTAGACAACATTTTCACGGGACCAACGAGGTGCCGGTCGAGATCATTTCCTAAACAGCAACGAAAGAACCATTTTAATCGGACTAATCAACTGTCAAACCGGACGACGTAGTAAAGGAATATCCCAAGAAGGTCTTGATGGACCAAGGACATTATAAAGGCCGCAGGAAGTCAGTGTATGGAGGAGGCTCAAGACCAGTCATGACATTCTATGGGGTAGGTCTGTCTACAAGCGATGATGATGAAGTAGGTACCTGAACTGCTCGGTGCACACGTGTAGTTCCCAGAGTCGTGAGGCGCAGCGCGTGCGATCATCAGTCGACTCGTGCGCGTCTTTTGCTCCGTCTCTACGCTGATACCACCGCGTTGCGCGTAGTTCACTACTTGCTCTCCTCTATACCAGTAGATGAAACTGAAATAAAATGGTTTATTAATTTTCTATGCCATGGTGTGTCTGGCCTAAGAATAGACTCCTTTCTTTCCCCCGTGGATGTAGTAAAAGACTTACTAAGGGATTACACCAGGGGATGGGCAGCAGCATCCACCAACCCGCCTGCCAAGCATGGTGATTATGGCAAATCATCCCCCCATTGCATTCTATGGGGGAAGCTTCATCCAGCAGCGGACATCTAAAGGTTGTTGAAGATTAATTTTCTGAGTAAAGTAAGCACCACATTATGATAGATCTATTTACATTTCCACGTTGTATTGCCAATTGAGAATAATATAATTTGTGACTTTTATGACATTAAGACTAGATTGGAACATTATCGGAACTCTATTATGGACATAAAAGAACAAAGTTACCTACTTAAATAAAAAAATTGGAGTCAAATCAAATCAAATAAAATTAAAATAATTTTTATTCATTGAAATCACAAGAATCATTTTGAATCGTCTTATATAATAGTAGATTATGCACTAAGGGAATAAAGCAGTGTCTTATGTCGCGGGCCGCATATTGACTCCTGAGCGTAACGAGGTATTCTAAAGTTAACTCCCGAGTGTAGCGAGGGAGTTATATAGAGTCCTGAGTGAAGCGAGGGGTTCAAGCTGCCCAAGACGAAGACAGGCTTTATTCCAGAGGAGCATACTCTACTTTTCACACTTTCTGCGAGACAATAAAAAGCCAGGGCTTGTTTTGATTTTTGCGTTAGTAGATTATCAATAATCTCTGCAATCTCAATAATAAGCGTCTGTTTTGATAAACTTTGGAGTAGAATCACTATCCTTTGTAATTTTTTATCAACATGAATATTGCAATATTCATGTTAATAAAAAATGTCATGTGAAACAAAAGAATCTTTGGTTTCACATTCTTTGTAAACGCACCTTTTTATTTTTTTTGAGTTCTGCTTATGGTGGCCAGTTCGATTTTCAAACAAACCTCTTTACAGTGCCATATAGGCATTTTTTTACTTAGAGTTTTTCCCGAGTCTCCACACGAATTTGACGTTCCAAATTCAAATCACTTTAATCCCTAGGGAGTTTCATACAACTTTATATCCCTAGAGCGACAATGCTGTACTTTACGTTGAGATTGCATGATTTGTAATTGGACATTGTCGAGCAGGTGGTGTGAAATAGTAGATTATGCACTAAGGGAATAAAGCAGTGTCTTATGTCGCGGGCCGCATATTGACTCCTGAGCGTAACGAGGTATTCTAAAGTTAACTCCCGAGTGTAGCGAGGGAGTTATATAGAGTCCTGAGTGAAGCGAGGGGTTCAAGCTGCCCAAGACGAAGACAGGCTTTATTCCAGAGGAGCATACTCTACTTTTCACACTTTCTGCGAGACAATAAAAAGCCAGGGCTTGTTTTGATTTTTGCGTTAGTAGATTATCAATAATCTCTGCAATCTCAATAATAAGCGTCTGTTTTGATAAACTTTGGAGTAGAATCACTATCCTTTGTAATTTTTTATCAACATGAATATTGCAATATTCATGTTAATAAAAAATGTCATGTGAAACAAAAGAATCTTTGGTTTCACATTCTTTGTAAACGCACCTTTTTATTTTTTTTGAGTTCTGCTTATGGTGGCCAGTTCGATTTTCAAACAAACCTCTTTACAGTGCCATATAGGCATTTTTTTACTTAGAGTTTTTCCCGAGTCTCCACACGAATTTGACGTTCCAAATTCAAATCACTTTAATCCCTAGGGAGTTTCATACAACTTTATATCCCTAGAGCGACAATGCTGTACTTTACGTTGAGATTGCATGATTTGTAATTGGACATTGTCGAGCAGGTGGTGTGAAAACTTAAATTACTCCTGTTCCAACGCGACCAAGCCTAGATGAATCAGGCAACAAACACGGCTTGGCTTACATAAATGGTCCGTCTTACCAATCTTAGTCTTCGTAATTTCTTAATTCTTTATTGTATACAAAAACGGCGAGCTTAACCTAAAAACAGTTTAAGAGTAATTTTTGCTTTTTCCAAACTTCCAATCTCAAAATGAAATCGTTATAAATTAGAAATAAACTTTAAAAGCCAAAACGCCTCGCATATTTTCATAATCTACTTGAGTTTATCTGCCAGAAAAAGGACAACCATATAGCGAGATATTGTGACAGAAAAATGGGACAGAGCTCGCAGCTCGTGGCAGTGACACGTGTAAGCCAGGAACAGCCGTATTCACGACAATTGCTGCCTCCGCGCTAAATAACTCAGGCTCCCGCCATGAACAAGTTACAATGAAAGGAAACTTGCTACGGTGAAGTTGAAAAGCATTCACCAGAAGCAAGTTACATGTAAATCGCTACATGAGCTCTCGTTAGTAGAACACATTCACTTACAAATTGATATCTACACATATGCATCATTACTTTTTATCCTACTCATAAATATTTTTTATGAGTAGGACTATAATATGACTATAATATATATATATACTGAATCCACGTTAAACCTACTGTCAACATTGAATTACATCCTCAGAGTAATATTAATAATAATAATTTATTTATTAATCAGAAATTCATTAAATAAAAGGTATACGTTACACAAATATGTAACCATTGACAATGGCTACGGTAGGTACTGACATATTATATTATAGTTACTGTTACGCATACGCAAATCCCTAACACCTAAACTAGGCCGTGCCTGTATTATAGGTGACTTCCATCGGACACAAGAACAATTATGTACAGTGTAGCAAAAAAAAAATGTATAAAAATTGCAACTACCCACACTCCGTACAGAAAAATAAATTGCAACACACAAACTTGTTCGACCATACGGAGTATCCACCTCCACATCATTAGTTTATTATAATAGATACCAAAGTTTTGATGCATGGATGTTTAGATGTTTGTTTGTTACTCAAACACGCCGTAATGGCATAACCGATTTCGATAAAATTTGGTACACAGATAGAATATGACCTGGATTTTGGTACAGGCTACTTTGTATCCCAGTATAAAGCCGGGTCTGTTCCAAATTTTCTAACAAAACATGTTAGCAAGATATGTTGTTGTTTGTAAAACACCAAAACATGGCGCAGCAGACCCAGCTTAACGTGAACAAAGTCGAAGACGGAAACTAGTTAAAAACGATAGAACATTCGAAATGAGTAGGTAAATAATAATATGCGAATTGAGTAGAGTTTTATCTAATGCTATCTAAGCTCTACATCTGTGAATCGATACAGCTCTCAATAAAGTTTTATTGTACTTAATTTGAATTATAGGGGTCACAAATCTCTTTTTTCTCCTAAAAACGAATAACCTCATTTTAAATATGTTTTTGTGGGGATAGTATTTATACCACAGGAGTCTGGTTTAGAAATAACTAGCTGGCAGTTGGCTGGTAGTGTTTGAACAAAATGTTCGTGCGGCGACTTACTTTCTAGGCTAACTTCTACTGCGAATGAGAATTTGTCACGTAGGAGCTTTACTTAATCCTATAAATACATTTGTGACCTCCTTAAATTATTAGGTGTTGTGCTTTTGTATGGTCATATGTGTTTTTGTTACAACGTTAAACTAGGAACAACCTTAGTGATGCGACTTCCAGAGTGATTTTTAAATCGAAATTGCGAAAGTGGCTGCTTGGTAATATATTTTACTCAATTGATAAGTTTTACGAGTTGCCAATTATTTAATTATTTTAATTCTGACGTGTGACTTGGTGTTATTAATAAAGAATTGTATTGTATTGTATAAAAACGAAGTTGATTTGTGAGGATGTGTGCACTTACATACAAATAAATTATCGCATAGCTATTCATGCAAGGACGTTAGTTATGTGTTATATATTATGTGAGATCGCGTAAGCTTCTTTTTGTTCTTGAGGCACCACAAAGACGCATTCCTAGTAGTAAGAAGGATCATCACAAAAATAGCGTGTGCCGTGTTTGTTGTCATGATTCATCTAGATTAGGGAGTTAATATAATCACCTACAAATAATACGTATAATTTCAATAAATAAAACACTTAACTTTGACTTGTTGAAAAGCAAGTCTTGCAACTTTTGGGACTTAAGAGCTCGGCCTGCCATGTCGATAGTCTTGCATATCAAACAATATTAATAGCAAGGGTATGGAAGAGATTGCTCTTAGCGATAAGATCTTTTTAAGATTAAGATTATTATTTTAATTTTTACGTGGAGTGCAATTATGTGTTTTTATCTACCTTGGTTCTTCAACGGATCTCCTAATATCATTTTTTATCATGTATTGAAACTCCTAGCATTGCTCTTTTCATATCCATCCATTGCATTGACTGATGAGGGTGTAAGGTGTGGGTGACATTTTTAACTACTAGCCTGTTTCTACATTATTCATGCTTGTACTACTATTCGCAGTTTTCATTTTATGAGTTCAGTGAAAAGTATATTTTGCTCTCACGCCTCGTTAAATACTAGCAAGAGCTAGTTAAAAATCCTTTGCAAAATCAAAGTTGATAGAAGCAATCTCCACTCCATAAAAGTCACTTGGAATGTCTCTTTGAATGGATCCTGCAGTAACAAACGAAGTATCTATCTACGTGAGTCACGTGGCCGAGGGGTTCTATTCACGTTTCTGCATTGCGCTTATGTGCTGAAAAGCTGAATTTTCGCACGCTTCATGCTTACAGTAAAATGGCTGGTATTAAGCTATTATTTTCAAATTATAAACGTTTCACAGAAATTTTACATTACTCCTTTAACCTTTTGTAATTTTTACCTGTAATTTTATTGCTTTGGTGTGTCTGGCCTAGTAATAGATCTCTTCGTCTCCTACTGTGGTGTCGTAAAAACCAAATAAGGGGTTACACCAGGTGATGGGCAACAGCATCCACCTAAATAGAGAGCGGTACGCGCCATAGTGCGGATTCCACGAGACATATCAGCCCGTCCATATTTAAGGTCGTTAAGAATCATGACTACTTTACGTTAGGAATAACTTGGAAAAGTATGCGAGGTATGGTGACGGTCATAGGCATGCGGATAGGTTGCGGGCGCTTCCACGGCGGCTCACAAAAATGTCAAAGCTGATCGATGTTATGGGGCCGACGGTATACAATCGTCTACCGACTGTTATTACTGACGCTCCGTCGATGCAATCCTTCACATCGAAGCTGAAGGAATGGCTTATATCAGTCGTTCTATGATTGTAACGATCTCACTTCCTTGAACCCTACTTGGTAAGAAATATTAATTATTAGGAAATTAATTAATACTATGGCACTTTGACAATTATAATTATATATAATAGATAGATTGTTGTTTAATACCTATAGACTTATGTTTAATATATAATACCTAATGTTATTTTTTATAATTTATATAAATTGATTTATTGATTTGAATGATTGACTAACTTGTTGATGAAAATATGTACTTAATTTTTTTTTTTTATATGCTTTATCTTATCAGTGTACCTAGTACCTACCTATAACCTAAATATGTACTTTCACTTTATAATGTATCTACTAAATGACATGCAACAATAATCCTATCCTACTAATATTATAAACGCGAAAGTTTGTGAGTATGGATGGATGTTTGTTACTCTTTCACGTAAAAACTACTGAATGGATTTGAGTGAAATTTGGAATGGAGATACTTTACGCCCTGGATTAATACATAGGCTACTTTTCATCATCATCATCATCAATTTTCATCATTATTCACGCGGGTGAAACCGCGGGGAGCAACTAGTCTGTTATAAATAAATAAACTATAAACTATAATATTCAATACCAATACTGCTTTTAGCAATCCGCCAGCCAAGCTTGGTGATCCCCAAATTCCCCCATTGCATTCTAGGGCCTCGGCGTCCAACAGTGGACATCTGACGGCTGATGATGATGATGATTTTTTACCCGTCTACGGCATCTATGTTCTATTACTAGAGATAATATTATTCAGGGAAAATGAGTAGGTTTTCTGGGGTAAAGACACAATTTACAAAGAATAAATAAATAAATAAACAAATGCTGGACATTTCACACAACCTAGCCCCAAGTCAAGCAGAGCTTGTGTTATGGGTACTAGATAACTGATATACTTAATACAATACATTACATAGATAGATATTTTTTATTAAACTTAGAAAATACCCTGAAACAATATCTGCAGATTGTACAAATATTTGTTCCGAGGCAGGAATCGAACCCGCAACCTCCTGCGTCGCAGGCAAACCTTCACCCGCCGCACCACAGAGGTCGTCAAAAGGTAAAGGTAAGGGGTAAGAGATTAACAATTTGTCGTGGAGGAATACTATACTATAGTATTCCTCCACGAATGAATTTTTGAATATTCAAAAAAAAAAAATTATGATGTTTTTACCTTCATTATTAATAACGATCCTTATCGTACGTCACACTGTATAATATTACCTACCTATCAATTAATTTAGTGAGTGCCTCAACTAAGCGAGATCGATTACCTATATACCAACATTGATTATCAACTATTCATACGTACATTTGGGGACTAATTATAAATGTATTAGGTATGGAGACATGAAAAATTTACCCAAATGTATTTGTTCGTAGGCCTTTAATATTAATATTACTCGGCTACACTCGTTTGACCTAAGCTACCTGAATCAGGCCGGAATAATGTTAAACCCGGAAAAACATCACGTTGTGATGGTTGTTTTTTAAGATCACGTGTTGATCTTACACTAAGTAATTTAATCTGTGAACTACTGAGAGTCTTTCTTAAAATGCAATACATACACAAATTAAAAATAGTAAAAAAAAACATAAGTTAATAAGATTCACTCCCTCAGTTAACTAAGAGTTCACTCACGAATGTTTTGTTTTATAACATAAATTGCCATTATCCATAAATTAAGCAAGACGATGAATTGATAAAAAAAATATCACGAGCATATTGTCCTATCAATATTCAAATTGTAGGCTCGAGTCGATAGATTTCAGACACAGGCGCCATTAAGCGGTGATAGGCGCAGAATGCTTCACTTAGGGACCCCAGCCGACCCTTTTATCTGCAAATAAGCTTATCATGTTTATGGATGCGAGACTAAATGTATAGACCGGTGCGCGGTGTGAAAAGGTGCGTTTCACCATCGAAAACTTCCATTATAAGATCGTAGGTGGGTCGCCTATTCACCCCGCGAAGATTTGCGTTACGCACGACAGACCGCTAGTACTTTATTGATATTTTTCAACAGATTAAAGACCTTATTACCGTATCTTATGGTTTATAATTCAAGTGTATAAAATTTCAGCTTCGTGCGGTCGCACAGTCTAATTTTAGAGGCGAAGTTTTTATGCGTACTTTTGTAGCTTTTTAATGCACGGTTTGACTATTTATAGCAAAACGAATGTATTAAAAATGATACGTAGAAAAATAACGTGCAAAGTTTATATAAAACAACGCGTAAAACAAGATTTTAATATGAGCCATCAAGCAACATTAGTGCCTATCTCATAGAAAGTGAGCCACTACTAATAAAAACCAAAACGATATTTTTCTGCTCGGGATATTTTTGCCGAAATGTCTGCAGTGAAATTATACTTATGAGACGGAGTCTCATTTAACGTATGTCACGTACGATCATCACACAAACATCTCACAAGAGTTGTCTCTTCAAGATAAGATGTGCGGTAGAAAAGTCTATTTTATTCCTTGAAATAGAAAAGGACCGAAGGGGATTTCTGCGGGCGTTTTATTATGAGATTCTCAAGTAGTGTTTTTTTTAATGCTTGAAGTTATTTTTGGATATATGTCGGAATTTACATGTAGTCCACCTGATGTTAAGCGGTAACCTCAGCCCATAACAAATGCAATACCTCTTAGGTCACGTCCACCTAGGACTCACCCTACGTGACACTGCACTACGGTCACCCTGGCTACTGCTTGGCGGCAGAGATAGATATGGTGGTTGTAGGTATATACCTACTTCGCGTGAACTCATTCACAACAAGGTCTATATTTAAAAACACGATTTTCAATCACATAAACACTATTTTTTGCTTAAATTTGTTATTTTAAATTGAATTTCCTGATTTACAATTTGTAGCTATTCTCATCATCCTATCCTACTAATATTATAAACGCGAAAGTTTGTGAGTATGGATGTTTGTTACTCTTTCACGTAAAAACTACTGAATGGATTTGAGTGAAATTTGGAATGGAGATACTTTATGCCTTGGATTAACACATAGGCTACTTTTCATCATCATCATCATCATCATCAATTTTCATCATTATTCACGCGGGTGAAACCGCGGGGCGCAACTAGTCAATCATATTTTTCATTGCTTCTACGAAGCTTTTATTTATGAAACTTGTTTTGTTTGTGAGGTACATTGTTTTGTCAAAAATCTCACGTTTACTTCTAAGAGATTCTTGGCATGAAGCCAGATTTTGGTCCAGATTTTTTTTTGCCTTGGTTTTCCGAAACATGCTTGGAAACTCGTGGTGGTTATATGCGTTAATCCTAATAGATAGGCACTTAGACCTTCATTGCCCTGATTTAGCTGGCTCTTGAAGCTATCAAGAGCTCTAATGTCTATTTGATCGAATAATCCTTACCTCGGCGGGTCGGGAGCGTATTTCGCAACGCAAGTGAGATTGATGTCAGACCCCGCTCGCACGAACAGTTCAGGCCCCGACAGGATCTCGGCTTTTGATACTGAAAACAACATTTCCGTTAAACTATTTGACTAGTACTTACAATCAGAAAGTAAAATATCGGGCACAGTAGTAGTCAAATCTTAAACGCGTAATAAGTAGCTATGTAAAATTCGTCAAGTAGTTCCTACGTACATAATACGATTGAAGAGTACCTAAGTAGGCTACAATAATGAAGCGTAAATGACTGGTGTATTTTAAGTCTGAAGCATTGAGTTAATATAAAAAACGAGAGATCAACAAAGGTTAAGGCAAAGAAAACCTTAGCCTCATCATCAGCCGTCACGTCTGACGTCCACTGTTGGACAAGGCCTCTCCCATAGAGGCATCCCCACCACGCTTGGCAGTCCGATTGGTGATTGCAGTATTGGTGCTGAGTCCTTAAGTGGATGCTGCTGCCCATCCCCTGGTGTAATCCCTTAATCGGCTTTTACAACATCTATGGCAGGAGGCGGATGAGTCTATTTTTAGGCTGGACACACCACACGTCTTACGCCTACGTATCCTTAAATGCAAATATTCCATTCAAAAGTGACTTCACCAATTTTACCACATTTGATACGCGTTGCAAAAACTTTGTGAGAGGAGGCTTGTGTTAATTAAATTAAAACGTAAAAGTTGGAAAGAAGGACGAAGACTTGTGTACGTAATAGACCGTATTTCTTTTATAAATAAAATAAGTGATGAATTGGGTTGACGGTAAACTGTAACAATATTGCAGCGCCCTGCCAACATTCTATTTCTTACAGACTACTGCATTGCGCTCGTCAATATGAGACACAAAATGGATATTTTATGTTATTGCAATCATTTTGGGTGAGATGAAAACTGATGATGCCATACTGAATCCAACAGTGATGAAAAAACAATAATAGAAAGTCTACTTTTGTTTTGAATGATTTGTAATTAAGGTACTTTTAAGTTCCACTTGCACCAAAATATAATTAAACCCTCTTATTCATAATCAATTTTAAAACCTTTGATAGCTAAAATAGCTTTTGTTTTGTTTTGGCGTATTTCATTTTACATCAGATAAAACAAAATAAAAGCTATTTTCACTAAAATAGGTATATATAATGTCAATGAAAATAGATTTAAAAAATAATTATAAATGAGGGGGTAAGTAGGTATTTAATTCTAATTCAAACTTCAAACCGTGTGGAAAAATGTGACTTGAAAAAACATGACTAATTTGAGTTTTATTTTGTGGTACAATTGGGCCGTACCTACTGTGGTGTGTCGTCTGCTTCTTTTTGTAGAGGACGCCAAAATATTTACGAAATTGCCCTCTCCTAAATTACTATCTATAATATACTACGTGTAAGAAACGCATTAATGTTTTATGCTTCGGCTTTTACTGAGCTTGCAGTTTGTAAAGCTCCATAAAATTTTATGACATGTCTAATTGTCATTTACCCCGCAACTTGCGTGGAAAACAATGGTCCCGACTGGCAAACCACTTTAAACTGGCTGCATTTATACAAAGAAACTTGAAACTTTAAGTACCTACCAGTACCTACCTACCTAGTCTCTGTTTTAAAATAAATAGCTGAAAATTAGCAGAGACTGTCTTGTTGAATCGCGCTCAGTCTACTTATCAATGGTCTATGGTGCATTGCATGTTGCCTGATGTTGCCAAGTTGAGCATAAATCAATGCATAACATCATTTATGTAACTTCTAATAATAATACAACTATTACAATGTCTTTGTTAGTACTTTAGTATGAACTACCTGTCAGCCAGTGCCAATTTCTTAACGTGAGCTGTACGGAGTGTAACGAAAATTTAAGAATCCACAAGGTGAAGCTTAATCAAATCCTATCCTAGCAAAATGTTTGTTGCGAGATCTTTTTTTATGGTACCAACTACCAAGAGAGGATTTTTAGTAGAATGGTATTTACTCTGCATACATGAATTATGTATTCACAGCAAGCCTCACAATACTTCTGTGTACAATTCCGTACAGTGCACAGTACCCGAGGGATTCAAGCAGTTGCACTTTTCGTGTGTAAACGTAGCTTTTAGTTGGCATTTGTAACATTTTGGTTGTTTCGAAAGACCGGATGTTTTATAAAGAGCGTAGCTATTTTGATTAAATGAACTGATCTTGTTTGTTTGCATAGTGTTTCTTCTTTTTGATGAGTATGCTTTTTATAGAGCGCGTGGCCGTAAGTGTCCGTGGCTTGTCCGGCTTAAGTTTATACCCCTCCATCTCCTCCCATGGATGTCGTAAAACTGACTAAGGGATTGCTCCAGGGGATGGGCAGCAGCATCCACCTAAGAACACAACACCATACTGCGATCACCAATCCACGTGCAAAGCGTGGTGATTATGGCAAATGCAAATTGCATTTTAGGGGGGAAGCCTCGTCCAGCAGTGGCCGTCTAAAGGCTGCCTATGTTTTGTAACTATAAATAATATATCATCTCACTGATGGAAATTAATGAAACACATTCACTCGGCAACCGGGCCAGCATAACTGATAGGCTTATTGACCTAATTCCGATCCTTTTTGTACAGAAAACAGCTCATAGCTCAGGGAAACTTCGGAATAGGGTTGTAATGAAGAATTGCTTACCAACAACGGTGAGTCGGAACGATAAACTAATCTTTGGCTCCGTAGACACTTGACATTCGTAGGCACCGGAGTCTCTTGGCTGAGCCGGTGCAACGCGCAACGTCCATTCATCCGAGCCATCTGCGTGAAGCGCAGCGAATCGCGCATCGCTGCTGTAAGTATGGACACCCACTGTAAGGATGTGGAGGTCTCGTTTTCTGATCCAGGAAACCTGTAACAATAGTAAAGTTTTGTTTCAAATATAGAAATCATGAAGCTTGTAGCTATTTTGCATTATTTTAGTAGAATTTCTTGTGAAAGAGTTCGTCCGGGGAAGTACTAATACCACCGTACCTATTTCTGCCGCCAAGCAGTAGTGTTCGCATTGCTGTGTTTCGGTTTGAAGGATACGGGTGCCGTTGAAATTACAGGCACATGAGACTTTTCATCTTTTTGTCTCAGGGTCGGCAGCGCGCGTGTGTTGCCTTTGGTGTTGCAGGCGTCCATAGGCTACGGTAGCTGCTTTCCATCAAGTGGGCTGTATGCATGTTTGCTTGCCAAGTAGTATACCAATTAACGCTCACTGTCGAATAAAGATAAAGATACATGTAAACAGATCTATCTTTCTATGCCACGCGCATGGCCTCAATATCATCATCATTATCACTATCGATTCCTACAATTACTATTACGTTGTAAAATGACGAAACATTCTTTTTTGTCTTCTATTCATATATCGTTATCAATCGTTATTGTTTGTATCGTTTCGTTTCGTTCACTTCAATGGCAAATTATTAAAAAACCTAACAACCTACCTAGTGACGTCTGGAAGTGGCTACTAATAGCAAAAAAAATAACCTAATAACCTACCTAGGTGCTTACTGGTAATTATTATGACCATTTCCGCATGCTTCTACTGGGTCCGCCTACTATTAGGAGCACAAGGACTAATATATGTTTCTATTGTGATATCATTATCCAATAAGTACACTCATAATAAATAGTATTAGGGCCTATTTCAAGCGGTGGACTTCTACAGGCTGATGAAGTATAGAAAATTAAATAGACTTCCGAAATCATTTAACGTAATAGTATTTTTACGAATTGCTCATCGACTAATTTTTAAACGGGATCGAGTAAAAACTTTGTAATAGAGACTAAGGGTCGAATTCGCCAACAGATGTTGATAATTTAAACAGTTGTTTAAGTCATAAACGGCTGTTTAACAATATTTTACTGTTCACCATACACTAACTAAGTACTGTAATCGACTGATTAGCCTAAACGTAGTAGCCACCTTAGTTTAACCATTGGTTTATTGCTCCGTGAAGTGAAGTAAAAACAAGAATAATTACAAACTATTATTGGAAGATGCTTTGAATTATATCTTTGAATAATGTATTAGATGATTTTGAAGAACATTTATAATTTTGCCCGCTCCCCGTATTTACCAGATACGTCGCAATTATTCCGAGGAATATGACGAGAGAGCATTTGGTACAAGATTTCATTTGTAAAAAACGTTTATCTTCCATATTCACTGATTATTCCAAAGAAAATAAAACTTAAAACTGCTTTACAATAAGAAACATAAACATGAGTTTGATCACAGGGTTTGACAAAACAATTGACTGACTGACTGACACGACCATTAAAAGGATGCCAATAAAAAAATACGGTTACGCTACGATCATAGCTTTGACAAAAGTGGCATTAGAATTAGTAGTATTATACTGTACCCTACCATTGTTGGATGTCGTTTGGGTGAAAGCAAATATAAGCGGAAGCATTGCCATCTTCACAAAGTAATGTTATACCATTCGATCATTTTCGACTCATTCGTTCAAAAACGTTCGGTTAACTAACCGTTGTTTGAAATTAGATGATGAACTCGAAAAGAGCGTTGTCTGTTTAAACAACTGTTAAATTGTAACAAGGCGGTTACGTAATCAATGGTTATGTTGTAGTTGGCGAACTCTACCCTAAGTAAGTAAGCAGAGATAGGTAGACACTTCCGTGAACTAGGAAACTGGTTCACATTTTAAATTATCTGCCTCAACAGTTTCCTTGTCTAGTTGCACACCAAGCAACGTGAAATTTGTGCAGTCTCGATCTCGGCTGTCGAGCATCGTGAATTTAAATGTTTTCAGACACTGTGTACTAGCTTTGTTGTAGAAGTGTGTAAGAGATTTCGAAGAGAATAAACGATTGAAATAGTATCCTGCTCTTAAATATTGAACTAGAGTTAATAAGATAATTAATTGATTCAAGCGTGACTTTGCGGAAATCCATTCTATTATATAAAATAGACGAACAAATATATAGTAACAATTCCGCTCCTCTCCAACGAAAACTCTGACAGAATTCGACACGTGCTTCGCCTCTCAATGTAGCATCCTCAGGAAACTTCCTCATCTTTGTTGTTCTAGCCGCAGTGAGTCTACTGTTTCCTGAGGATGCTTCGTTGAGAGGCGAAACACGTGTCGAATTCTTTCAGAGTTTTCGTTGGAGAGGAGCGGAATTGTTACTATATATTTGTTCGTCTATTTTATATTGTAGAGTTATTAATACAAATTCATACATAATCGTATATCCTTGCATATATCTGTGAGGTTTTACCGCGTTCACTGCTGTGAGAATTATTAATCCCAATAAGATCAAGCGATGATTGGCAACCTCCGTGGCGCGGCGAGCGAGTAGCTGGCTGAGACGCAAGAGGTGCGGGTTGAAATTCCGCTGCGGAAACAATGTTTGTTTTATCTGGAAATATTTGTTCCGGGTGTTATACTATCATGTTACTCGTAGGTCCTGAATCTGATACCCACGACACAGGGAATCCTCGGATTAGGGAAGGGAGATCAGGACTATGTATATGACTGTTGGGTGTTATAATATGTTATAAATGTGCTTGGCACATTTCCTCTTTTTTTTTGTACAGACGGCAAGTTTAATTGGCTAAGAATTGGTTTAAGGGTGTTTAAAGATTGAAGTATAAACGAAATGGTTCATATTTTTCTGAACTTTTTTATCACAAGTTGTGAATGAAAAAGTAAGAAAAATATAAAGTAAACTAAGCTACATTAAAGATATATATTTGAAATGTCCTAATGCGATAAAAATATAAATTATTTGTCACGCGCGATGTTGTAACTATTATTTAATCTGTGATACGGGGGTAACAAATTAGCTTTGCTATCTGTACATAGTTACCATTCCACACATGACAACTAAGCTATTCACAGCCTTAGAGCGGTTTTGTACTACGTCCGATCCGAGTCCGATCCGTATCCGTGAAAATTCGGATCTATAAAGAAATCGGATGATGGAAGCCGGATTTAGTGCGTAAACTACCATAGAAATAGTTCTACGACTCCAGACCGTATTTTCACGGGTTCGGATCGGATTCGGATCGGACGTAGTGCAAAACCGCTCTAAGGTATGTGCTCAGAAAATCTAGAAATTCACAAGACAGAATAAATATTTAGTATATTTGTAGCAGTTGGTATATAAACAAAATTATGGTGGTGTAAATAACGTACATTTTCTATTACTTTCAACCTATATCTGTACGTCAAAGGAAAAAATATAAATTCGTCACGCAATAAATCAGCCCAGGCTTGGTTTTCTAGATTAGTATTTGTATAACGAGTTTCACATATGTTTCTCCATTCTTATGTCTACTCAAGCCGAAGATAATTAGCTCGATGAAAGAAAATGAGGTTGTTAAATTAGATTCATCATTTTCATCATCATCATTAACATGATGAAGTCCACTGCTGGATCTATGCCTAAAAGTTCAAATCAAATCAAAATAATTTTCATTCATTGAAATAACAAGGATCATTTTGAATCGTCTTATATAAACTTAAATTACTCGTGTTCCAACGCAACCAAGCCTAGAAGAATCAGGCACCAAACTCGGCTTGGCTTACAAAAATGGTCCGTCTTACCACTAGGTGAGACGCGCCTGTGTGGTGCCTCGGAGCAAGCAGTTGCTGATACATAGTAAATGAAAACTTAAACACCTTAGGAAGGTAGTCAAAAGTAAATAAACATCAGCGAAAGTATGCAAGATAGCACACGCTACGCTTGTTATACTTATAAATAACAATCTAATAGAAACATGTCAAAATTCAAATATTATTTAGTGTTATTAAATGTTAATTAGTTGCATCATCATCATCATCACCAGCCGTTCATTTACTGTGCAGTTTGTGATCGCCACTCGATTTCTCTCTACCTCTATTTCTAAACGGATAGCAGTAACATCTACTTAAAAAAAGAAACTAAACTAAAAGTAGGCCTCTGTTGTTAAGATAGCTTGGCACGTCATGGAATACATCCGCTAATATGCAATGACAAACTATAACCAGCGAAAACCATATCATCTGTAAATTTTGACATCTAAACTCTACATTTTCAATATAGTCAACAACATTTTCAAAATTCAACATTTTCGTTTGACGACCTCTGAGTAGACAGCTGAGATGCAAGAGGTTGCGGGTTTGATTCCCGCAGCGGAACAAATGTTTATATGATCTGCAAATATTTGTTTCGGGTCTGGATGTTAAGGTATCATGGTACTCGTAGTTCCTGACATGGGTGTCAGGAACTACTTGTACCATACACTACGATTCCCTGTGTCGTGAGCGACACAAGGAATCCTAGTGTGGCGTACACGCATGTGACTGTTGGGTGCTATGTATTTTAGGTATTGTAAAAACGTTGCATAAAAACTGCAATTTTCTGTTCGTCACGAGTGCACCAATCTCAGTGGAACTTGTGACTTATTTACCAGCACATAATCCAGTTAATAGTGCAGTGCACGCAACACAGACTCTAATGAGTTGCCCATTAGCAGTCGGTTGTTTTGTTGTGGCACGTCTTGCTAGTAATTTTGAACTAACATTGGTTCTTTAGCTAATAGAAAACCACTGTAGGAACAATAAACAGTCTTTCTACAGATAATGGTTTGTCTATATATTGAAAGTATGTTGTCCCTATGTAACCAAATAAAGTTGCAAAAGCACAGAAAATTCACTGATTGGTTGTATGGGAGTTTAACTAGTTTCCAGCATTAATAATTTTGGTATTTTAATAACTTACGTTTCGTTTTCACGTATAATAATCTGAGACCAATATAGATACTAAAATTTGTTATGGTAACAGAAGGTCAAATCGTGATATAAAAAACAATTTGAAACCATAACGTAAGTAGTCGATAGCGACGGCTTAACTCTGGCATTTCATATATTATTTCACCAGTCTGTCGAATTATAGGAAATATTATTCCTCATAACCAGTTGAGCGAGAGAATTCCGAACTATAATCCGCCACGAAGGCCTAATAACGGATTTGAGATGCCACATGTCTGTCAAGCTTTCGTTTCAGAAAATAATGGTTTTGTAAGCTGTTTATCTTCAGTTTAGTTTACCTAGTGCAGTAGATAAGATAGATAGATACATAATCGTACAGATTGACAATCGTCAATCTGTACGATTGTGTATTTATGGTATCTACCTAATCAGGTATAAGTATAACAATTATAATCATTTATTAATTTATTAAAAATAAATTTTATTAAAAAATAAGGTCGCGGGGTGTGATGAAGAGGCTTCTGAACTCAGTCTCGAAACGTCAGCAAAAGTGACGGAAAACAGTGGTAATTAGCCGTTTTTTCAATTTAAAATTATTAAAAATAATTTAAGTACTAAATTATTCATACAAAAACAGTAATTTGAAACTTATAATCGTAGCTAAGGCGAGAAATTGATTCATACATCATCTATAATTGTATAATTGTTAGAACCATTTAATTTTTCTCAAATATTATGTGATCATAATTGCTTTTATACTCGCAGAACCTCCGTGACCTTCGTGCATTATTTGACTCTTAAGTCTAAAACAGAAACACGATAAAAATAACTGTTTTCTTTGTTTTTTTTGCAATTGAACGTTAGACGATTAACATGTTGAACTTCAGTTAAAAAAACTAACACGTAGATTTAATTTATCATTATCAATAAAACAAAGTCATTTGAATTTGGTTTTGAACGAAGAAAATGTAGAAAACGTTATTTTGCCGATCATACTGTTGCGGATTGTACAGTACAAGATTGTGACGAGCTATGTACCTATAGCCTAAATATAAAAATATACTGAAGCGCCACGAAAGCTATAGAAAACCTAACATCATGTCAGCGTAGATCACTGATCATACTAACATATAGTCTGCGGTATATAGGGATCCTCTATATTAGGGTATCTATTAAGGCACTGATATTACTCTGAGATAAATGAATAACTTTAAGCTTACAAACTCGTGTCCCTCAGATTTACCATAAATTTTAATACAAGGGACACTCCAACTAAACTTTAACGGAACCTAAATAATTAATGTTTGCCTCACACTTGGCCTGCCATTAAATATTGCTCAGTGGGAACATTTCTCGACGATTGAAGTTTTAACATGCATCCGTGATTACTTTGGTCCTTTTAAAAGGATTTTCACAATTATTTGTTTTTCATAATAGGTATTAGGTACAATAGGTATATAATTTTTACAATAATAAACATAATATGGTGTCTGTGGTGCAGCAGGCAAGTAGCCAGCAGACACGAGAGGTGCGGATTCGATACCCGCTGCGGGACAAATGTTTGCATGATCTGCAAATATTTGTCTGGGTACTGTAGTATTACTCTTAGTTGCTCATTCCCACAAATAGGAAATAGTGTACTGTTAGGGGTTTTTATGCTAAACATTGATTTTTAAATTTAATAACATACAGTTTGTTAAAACTATCAAAAGCTAAACCAAAAATACTCACAAAATGACATGAGCCGTCACCGCTTTACGTACTTTGTGGTTGAGCTGTTTTGAAGATAAATGGTAACGGAAAACTGACATAAATACAACTGACAACTTCAACTCCAAACGCATAATTAAACGATTCCGTCACTGGTAAAAATGTGGAAAAAACCCGTCCTATTTTTATTTTCAGACGAAGATTAAATAGCAGAAATGTCTCAGAAACACTACTACAATAATGTTTATATAATGTCTTTAGTCCATCTTGCTTCAAAGAGTGATAAATAAAAATAAAAAACTGTTATAAAACAAATGAATTAAAATTGTTACCTTCCTCATCTACACGATTTTAAGCCACAGAAGGTATTTTATTTATTTACATTGTAAAGAATTGGTAGATTACGAGTCAGCAATGCTACAGTTTATGTTGCTTTTCTGCTGCTTATGTCTTATTAAAGCCGCATCAGCCGCAGTAACATTAGAATTTGTATTCGAGACTATTCACTGCGGGGCTTAAAAAGTTTCCTTGCGGCCCAGTTTAAACCGTGTCGTAGCGAAGACAAAACTAACTGGATATAACTAGGAACCCAACCATTCTTTCTCTCGGGGCTGAAGTTTTTATGGGTCAAGCCTAGATCAAGCTGGATTGAACTCGGAACTAAATAAAATAGTATTGTCACCATTCGCAGTAAATTGCATTATGCAGATTACTGTTGATTTTGCTTGTGAATAGACTTCCTTCAGAGTGGCTGCACAAAAACTGTTTAGGAAATAAATGTAGATGGGAAACTGTAACGATGGTTTTACTCATAGTATTAGGTTTTGGAATACGTACTCTAATGTTAATAGCATCCTTTTATTTTAACGTTTTTCTACTCTTTTGCCATTTTCCTATTTTGGTTAACTATAAAAATTTTTGATAATAAAAATACAAATAAAAAAAAACAAATCAAATCCAGCATGGCAATAGCATTTATATTAAACTTATTTATTTTTCAGTTGATCAATAATATTAAAATGACGAGAAATGCATAGCACTTCCGTTGAGCTTGCGTAGCACTCGCGTAGAGCAAGCGTAGAACTCGCGTAGATCACACGTACCTACATCTTTATGGTTTATGGCCGTATTTAATTGTACCTCTTTTATTGTTTACAAATAACGAATGAAGTCTTTCTGCTTGACCAGGCCAAAGCCCAAAGCTTTGATTTAGTAAAATACATATTTTTTCAGTAAAACAAATCTTCAGAGATACGTAGGAAAGAGTGGACAGTTTATAAAAATACTGGCGATTAGTCTAAAGCGTTGTCTAGTTGTACGTGATTGGAAATACTTTTTGTTCCGATAATAATATGACCGAGCTTGAAATGCCCTTTCGAATGAGGTATAACATGTTTTTGGCAGCACATTTTGTGTTAGGCCAGTGTCGCCCCTACCAATAATATCAAAGCTCTTGGCATTATACAGGCTTAAACAGAGATGATTAACTGATCATCGTTAGTTAGGGAGCAAAAGTCACGACCTAGATCACCGCCATAGTTCTATTGGCGCCGCAGCGCGCGACCTCATTAACAAAACAGATTGCGAAGTTTCCATTTTAAAAATGACACTATTTTAATACGTAATACGATTGAAACGTTAAAATTTTATTTAGGTCATTTCACAGTTTGTGGATTGCACCGATTTCTTTCCTATAATTTCTCACATGAATTAATATAGAATACATACAGTTAACTATCAACGTAACATTTTGTGAGGGAAAACAAACAAAAAAAATGTGTTTGTTTGGGGGGGGGGGGTTTGTGCGGAGAGGGGGGGGGGTATTTGCATTTATACTTTATACTATTTTTGGGTCATAGATAAATGCAGTCATTAGATGTTAAGTGTTTGGATCATACCATATTTTTTTTTTGTGTTTTGTATTTCTGTAATGAGTTTTTGCTCGAAGAACTAACAACCTTTGGGGAATAAAGGTTCTCGAGTGGCGACCAGAAACTGGACGATGCAGTTGAGGAAAGCACTCCTCTCGATGGACTAAAGACATTATAAAGGTCGCAGGAAGTCGTTAGATGGAGGTGGCTCAAGACCGTTCGTCGTGGCATCCTAGGAGGGAGGCCTTTGACCAGCAATGATTTTCTATAGGCTGATGATGATGATAATTTTTGTACCGGAGGCCAATAAAATTCAAAAAGCTAATAAGAATAGGTAGCTGTTTTTACTGGTTGGTATTCATCATGAAATTATTTATTTACTGTTATTTATAGAAGATCAAAATCAAAAACAGAGATTAGGTTGAAAATAAGGCTGCAATGTCATAAAAAACCCTGGTCATTCCAGAAAAAACACCGGCAACATGCAACTTACCAACTGAGTAAGCAAATTGGAAAAAGTTCTAAAAAGTATATTTTATTTCTCGTTGGTAAAAATCAGTAGACAAAAAATAGAGCGGGGCTAGCTTGATAGCCACCTGCAAAGCAAACACTTTTTAAACTAGAAAGCTCTTCGTGTGTCTGATAGTAGGTACCTATAATTTAGTGTAGCACTGCAACTTTTGAGTCAAAATATCATTCAAATTACAAATTATAGTATAATACTTCTGTTAATTAAATAAAGTAGGAATACAACTCAATGCTTAGTTAAAGCAACGTCATAACCAAATAGGAATAGGCCAGTTAAAATAATTGAATCCAATAAAATAAGCTGTTCAAAATTAAAAGAAGGTAGGCAAGTCAAATCAACCGAATGTGTAAGATTGCTAGATATATCAAATCCATTCAGTTATGTAAGATAGTAGCTAGGCAGGTTAGATTAAACAGGAATTTTCTAATTAATATTAACACATAATTTATTCACCCTAAAATTTGTCAGCCATAAATTAATCCAGAGAGTAACTAATATTTTATTAAGAGGTTATATTTGAACTTTTTGAATGTTTAGAAGGGAGACTGATGTTGTTGAAATAAAACGTTTGCTGATTTGGGATGGTACATATGAAAATGCTGTGTGTTTTGTGGCAAAGTTAAATAAAAGTAATCTTAAGCAACGTATTTGTGTTAAAAACACAAGCTGGTTTGGATTTTAAATTGAATTACGCATTTCACCACTTAAGTAACTAATCCACATCTATTTATTACATGTACCGCAGAGATTTAAGACATATAGGTCTACAATCAGTAAGCTATTGCAATTCTGAGCGTGGCCGCTAACTAATGGTCTCATACATAAGCTCAACGCAAATAGGAGTTTTACCAGCAATTGGCGTCAGCTGGATGATGATAATGGTGATGAAATACGACATATCTTTACTTTATATAATAATTATGAAGCTCACGTTGTATCAAGGCATATTAAAACGGTATATTGCGGTATTCCTAACATCTACCTCAATCCAGTAAACATGTTGAAGGTAAATTGAAATATGTGACATTTTTCTAACTGCATGAAGATTTAATTTGAATAAACTTAGATTTTGATTATATAATTAGTCGTAAATCTAAGTTGCACAAAAATTTGCATGCACCATTGTCTATTATAAAATTTTCTATGGAGTTAACTTCGATTTTGGTTATAAAACGAATCATTAATCAAAGTTGCACAGAAATGTACATGCACCTTTGCCTAGCATAAAAGTTTTCTCTAAAGATTTTCGCACTAAAATCTGAACGTGGATAAAATGTGAGGGGATAAGTGAAGTGAATCGGCGCAATCTGCGGCGCGAATGAGTCAGCCCTCACTGGCAATTTGGGCACCATTCACTCGCTACATCGGAAACCACATAGAAGATTGCCCACTCCGTTGAATAGTGCTGAGCTAAAAAGCCATCCTTTAATGTCCTCTATAAATTATTAAAGATATAAATTATTTTATAACAGAAATATGAAAAGATTGAGGTAAGTTTCTGTGCTGGAAAAGCAAAGACCTATATAAAGTTCTTTGCTTTTCCAGCAACTACTTAAATGCACTTACTTGCATTCATATTTAAATTAACAATATTAGGTTGTAATAATTAGAAATTAGTGGTAGAAAAGGAGAAAAAACCAAATCTAGCACTTTTAAATCACTTAGAGCACCGTCCTTTATCTTTCTAATTAATTCCAGTCCATTCCAAGGTTGTCTGGAAGAGATCGCTCTCAATGATAAGACCCATTGTACTTCCATACGTATTATAATATGATTATTTGAATGCTTTTATTTTGAATGTGGTGTGCAATTAATGTTTTCTATCTTCTATCTATCTTAGGGTTTGTGTAAAACAATTTTTGTATGTTTCAATGTTGTTAAGGTTTGTAATTCTAAATTTATGCTTGTTATTACATTTGCAATGAGTGTCTCCGTTAATCAAGGTGTACCGCGTTGCTTGTTAGCACACGCAACTTTATCTGTCGACAGTGAAAGAGGCTCCTAATGAGCGTATAAATTACTTGCAATACCCAAAACATAACACATAGCCATAACACTATTTACTTCTATACCAATTTGCCAAAACGTTTATTCATACAAGGATCATTTACATAAACCAATAATGTGTGATTGATTTATTCCTTTGTTATTTTAGGGTTGACTAGAATGTTTCCCCCATTACCGTCAACAAACCGAGGTCGATGAACGAATCTGATAGCGATACGGAATGATGAATTTGACATGATCATATTACTATAATGATTATGACAGCATGATGACTGTCTGGGCACAATGTGCTTCAAAAGTGCATGTTAAAGTTTAAGTTCATAACAGTTCCGTGCAATGTGATTTCTGTCTATTTCCTATTTTTGCTTCATTCATCATCATCCGGATGCAGAAGTCCATAGCTGGACATAGGATGCCTAGACAAACGCTTATCAGCCACTTCCATTCACCAACTTCCTGCGACTTCTGTAGTCGATCTATTTTACTTAATTGCTATCTCAGTTGTCAGTTGTACAAAATTACTAATAACAGCAAAATTAAAATGGAGATCTACTGTGAACCAAAATGGGTCCACTATTTGCGAATTTGATAGGTATATGTAATTATCACAGAGTAAGTAAAACATTCTACGATCGATTACAAAAAAATTAAAAAGTATTTACAAGAAAATGTTCTCTAATATTTTATCAAAGTTCAGAACATTGAAATTCGCTTCAGAAATCTTTTATAAACTTTCCGAGTTAGTGTAAAAGTTTCAAGGTTTTTTTTACCCCTAAGTTTTGCGAATTAGATTCTGTATCGTGAATCTAAAGTCATTATTTATACATTTACCTAAAAGCCTAGTTACCGAGATCTGAAAATACGTAAAAATTTAAACTTTTGTGATAATTTTGTGGATTTAATTTTGTTGCCTCGCGCTTCATGCTGTTGTCAAAGTATTAAACTGGTCACTTCGCAGTGCAGGTATACGCAGGCTAGCCCACGTAGGCCCCTCCAGTGGCCTCGCGCTTCGTGCTGTTATCAAAATATGAAACTTACCGCTCGATCGGCGAGGTTCCGCACTCGGCAGTGCAGGTATGCAGGCTGGCCGACGGCGGCGGTGGCCTCGCGCTTCGTGCTGTTGTCGAAGTACGGCTGGCCTAGTGGCTCCCAGCCTCCGCCGCCGGCTGATACACCTTAAATAAAGAAAAAAATTGTTAAAAAAACACAATCCTGTGAAATCACAAACTAACTTTGCTATCAACTGCTAGTTCGAAAGTCAACTTTGAAACAATTCGAACAAAACTTTTATCAGATACTAACTGTATCTACTGCAGCTGTAGCTGAGTTCACTCGCGTTGCGTTGAATAGTAATAACTGCCTGCTAGGTATTTTGTGTAGGTAGTCACCAGTTACATAGTCAGTAACTTTCTAAAATACTCAAGCTATTGCAGTGTATTTTGTAGCTTACAGTAAAGCAAGTGAAACAATATACAGCAAG
This sequence comes from Epirrita christyi, assembly GCA_951392215.1. Taxonomy (NCBI): domain Eukaryota; kingdom Metazoa; phylum Arthropoda; class Insecta; order Lepidoptera; family Geometridae; genus Epirrita; species Epirrita christyi. Next base: position 8,822,912 of record OX595849.1, on the reverse strand, counting down.
CATGGAAGATGATGAGATTCAAACGACCACCTAGATTATGCGTATTTAAACGGAGCAAGCCGCGTTGAGGTGAGGTATCATTTCTTCTTCATCAGCCGGTAGACATTCTCTGCTGGATGAGGCTTCCCCCGTAGCATGCATAGTGTGCAACCCATAGCATGCAGTGGGAGATTTGCCATATCCCCACGCTTGGCAGGTGGATCTGCTTTCATCCGTCCGGATGTATGTATGTATGTTTATACCTACTCGCGTACAGGTCATATTTTCCAATGAATCTTGACGAAACTTGATATACAGATTCTACAAAATCATAGAATTTTTTGTCGTTGGCGATTTTTGATTGGAGGGGTATTTCCCCCAAAATGGAGCGGGATTGCTGCGGTGACATTTGCGCCATGATCACGGGTAAAGTTTACTCGTGATCATGGCGCATGAAACTGTGCCGAAATATCGTGAATCAATAAAGCTCAAAAATCTTGGTAAATATCCCGTTTCTAGTGATAATTATGTTAATAACCATGATAGTTTCAAAAGTTATATTATAATATTAATTTTTACTCCAGGATAACTCTAAAATAGATAGGTTTTTGAGATAAAATTAAAAAAGGAAAAATATGAGCTCTAACTTTTAAGAGTTTCGATGACTTTGTGGTTCAGGTAAGGTTAGGTATAAAATATGCTAGATCACGCTTTGGATGCGATTCTAAAAGTTTATCTCAATTATGTGTCAAACTCAATGATCATTAAAGTACCAATCTGATCATAATTGTTGCATAAAAGTTTGTGCTCGTGGAGTCTACTGTTTGCTGAACTACAAACACACAAACTGACTCAAACAAACAGACCTGTTCAGGTAACGGTCGCGAAGGACCCTTTGCGGATGCCTGGGTATGTAATATAATAACACTTCTCAACAACCCCTGTATTGATCGGTAGGATCCGCGTCCTACCCAAATCTAGCGATTCTTACGGTACCTATGCACGACACCAACATCAGCGTGCTAGTAGTCTATTAGTAGGTAGGTAAGTACTATCGTGTCGCCTGTCATGGAAATGGAACAATCAGGTATACTTATTCCTATTTATCATACATATATTATTCAGTACCGAGTTAGGGTGCTTTCCTCATGACGGAAGTACCAACCGCGTAGATCAAAATTAGACGGAATAGCATGTTTGAATTTTAGGTAGCCAGAAATACCCCCTCTTCTAGACAGGTTTACGTAAAATGACTTTCCGAGATTGTATTAAGATGGTGGATTTTAAAACGCCGAGATACCTGAACGCCTAAAATGAATATTACTTCCTTTCGTTTCCGGGATAATAAATATTCTTAATGATAATCCATAGCATAAGGTTTAACGTATTAACTATACTAAGTTTCTTCAAAATCCGTCCTGTAGTTCCAGCGAGATGCTCTTTTAAAGGGACAGACGAAAGACACGCAGATATAGATTAAAAAAAAAACTGTTTTAAGGTGTTGCAGTATAAACATAGTATACATAGACTAAAGATTAGGTCACACAAAGCCAAGTACAAATCCAAATCACAAATTAGAATTAAAGAAGACAAAAACTTAGGGAAATTATGTTTAAATTAGCTTATTGCTTTTCAATAAAAAATCTGTCAAATGATTTTATCATCTGTTATAAAATAAGCCTAAATAAATAACTTCAGATAGATCAAACCAGATCAGATGGTTTCCGCTGAGAGGAAAAATATAAAAGCAATAAAGTACAAATTAGCATGTCGGCAGCCAGGATGATCCAATAAAAATTCCCAGACGAGTCGTTCCAAAATCAATTAAGAAATTCATTTGCTAAACCTTCAATGTCGCTTAAATCAGTACGATTCAACTCGCTCGCCTAATAAGTTTCTAGGAGAACTTCATAGATGTGTTAGATATTTTTAAGTACCTAGGTATATTTTATTTTCATTATACTTCAAATAAGAATTAAAACTCTCGCAAGACTAGTCCAGATCAAAATTATGAAAATATTTGTATTTATTGTTGTCTGGGTGCCTACTTTCCGAAACTTTTCTTTACCATTTTCTCTTTCGATCATCATAAGGCAGCACTCCCTCAAGGGCATACTGGATAAACGTTTTTGATCCTCGTAAATTTACTGAATTTCCTAAACGGCATCGAAAGTTTTTGGCAACGTCCCGATTATGGCCCGATCCCACCCGAGTCCAGCTTCCATTAGTCCGATCCCTTTCAACGATAAAAACGTGCTTTGTTTCCCGTCACGTCCCGTTATTTTTTATTCTTCCAGTCTTTTTGAGCATAAACCGGAGTATTTGCAAATATTTCATTATGGAGTCAGCCTATTGAAAAAGAAATTTTGTTATTGCAGAGATAAAAGGGTTTTCATTTGTTTCAATTGGGTATTGAATGGTGTACAGGTCATGTCAGTTTTTCCCAAAAAAAAATGTAAAAGTTTTTATTTATCTTTTATTGGGTGTGAAAGTGTGAATAACCCACTACTTTTTGGGGTCCGAAGTTCAACAAGAAACCTTTATAGTTTCACCATGTCGGTCTGTCCGTCCATAGTCAGAGCCATTTTACTCGTAGATTTTAAGTACTATCATGCTGAATGTCCAGTTTTTATTTATTTAAAAGCCCGACATATCCACACTAAGCACGTCCCCAGGCATTCTATAACTGAATCCGTCAGCCTATGACGGGATTCGGCGTTAATTTTTGATGTGAGGTCCGGTCTGTTCGGTTTGATGCTTCTATCGGGGAATAGTCAGGAAAGTATAGATATTTCATGCTGTCAATCATATTGCGGAGACCCAACCGATACGTGACTTTTATAAAAAACTTTCCATATAAGTATCCTATTCTTTTTTCGTTCGGGATTTGACTCAATACAGGTAATTTATCTCAAAACAAATTAAACAAAATGATTAACTATTTATCTATGTCGAGAGAAATATTTTTTGTAAATATTTTTTCATAAACCTACCATAATATAAGAATTATTATGTTTTTTCGATTCAGCTAATCAACAACTTTTTACAATGTGGTTAAAAAACATGAACGTAAACTTACCGAACAATATGAAAAAACAGCTCAGCTCGACTGCCCACATTTTCACAATATGTCTCTTCACATTATGCGTCCACTGATCACCTCACAGAATTGTCACTAAGCACATACAACTTTATCATATCGAGTACAAATCACTTTGTTTGATACATATACGTCGTTTTTTGTATCTTCACTTATAGCACCAATATACACACTTGTGTAGTCTATTTTATCTTCAGTAAATGTCACTCCGATGTAAAAAGGTCAAATCTGCAAGTAAAAAATATAGTTTATTATAGGTGCCTTGTTTTGACAATATATACACTATGTTTTTTGATTCCGTAGATTTTCTATTATGTAAATTTATTTACGTCCCAGAACACATCAGTGATTTTTAGGTTAGTTTAGTACTTCAAAAGGTGCCAAAGGTGCTTGTTTTAAAAGATATTCAAGAAAATTGGCCCTATCTCCGAAACTACTAAGCGAAAACTTAGAAAATATACGGAATATTAACCCTCACTTATAGTTTGCAGGAGAACCTAAATGAAAATTCTAAGTCTTTAAATTCCCACGGTAAACGGAAAATACTATTAATGAGAAAATGCATACAAAATTGTGTTGATCAACTAATAAAATATACTTTATACCATAATTTATCGTAGTTAAACGACATTCTCGCGTGAAGAGGGTTCCATACTTGTGTGGAACCATTCCAAGCGAGTCCGACTCGCACTTGACCAGTTTTTATTTACTGGGTGTTCCAAAAAAGAGTTTCAAGTAAAAGAGAACTAATGGTACATCCAAACCACTGTCTATCTGACTCTGTCTCCTACTGCTCACTAAAAACCGAATATATTTTCTACCGGTATTTTTTTTAATGAAAGGATATAGCTACTGTACTGGTGGGGCATTATTTTATCTGTTAGAATTGGTTTAGGTAGCAGTAAATTAATGTTACAAAACATGGTTTCAGTGATAATTTTTTAGCGAGAATCGGAGAAAATTAAGATTTGTCTCTGCGGAAAAAAGTTAACTTTTCAAGGGTCTTGGTAAGAAGTTAAGTTTCGTCATGGGATTATTTTCGCACATTTTCATTTACTGAAAGCAGCTTCTATATATTGTAAACTTTGTACGTAAGTAACAATGTAAGTAAGAAAATCGTGAACACATAATAAAGCTGTAAATAGCTGTAGGAGATGAAACTCTATCGCTTACTAGGCCGAAACTTATATCTTGTGCGTCTACATCTTTTATACTTAAGTAGGGCTAACATTAGAATAGATTTATTGATTAACACTTTATTGTTCACCAGGAATATATATGTAATAGGATTTATTTAAATTACCAATATAATAGGCAGTCTTACAGCTGAAAGCGATTTCTTCCAGGCAACCTTTGGATGGACGAAAGATGGATGGTTTAGGTTTATTATCCGCACGGGTATTTATAAAATTATTTTTCTCTAACTGTTCTACCACTTGGTTATACTCAGTAAATTAACAATTTATTCGAGAAGATCTACATACGCATTGAAACTCAAACAGTTGAACTAGGTTTCAGGGTTTCACGCAGTTAGTTCCCAAGTTAGTACGTGAAAGTCCGGGCACAAGTGCGCGGGACATGGGTCGCCGAGTAGTTGCGGTTCTACTTGTTCCAGAATTTGCTTCATCTTAATAGTCAGTGAAATGTAGAATTGTTCTATATCTAATGTATAACAGTATTTAGTTGCATGTTCTCTACTTGAAACTTAAACTCCTTGGATTAAAATTGAAATATTATTCAAGGATAAGTTTTGTAAATAATACTACGTAGGTATTTTCTATATGTAGTGAAACTCCGAGCATAGCTCTCTCTACAGCCCACTGCGTGACTAACCACCACCGTTGGGAAATAAAAGTTCTCGAGTGGCGACCACAAACTGGACGACACAGTAGAGGAAGGCTCCTTGCTGATGAACTAATGACATTATAAAGGTAGCAGGAAGTCGGTGGATGGAGGCGGCTCAAGACCGTTCATCGTGGCATTCTAGGGAGGAGGCTTATGTTCAGCAGTGGACTTCTACACGCTGAAAATGATAATGATACTTGTACAGCAGATTTAGCAAAGAGAATACATGTAGTATCTACCTATTAGTTATTAGTTGTTCTAAGGCGTGTAGGTAGCTGCTGAACTATAAAATTATATTAATATGCTTCAGGCACGTATTAACTAACTCGTAGAAACAACTTCTCTATTCAATTCGGTTCAATTGCTTTAATAATTCTCTTGCTTTGGCGTATTTCAATATTACCGTTATCCATATAATTAGGTTTAGCAACTGTTCGATAATACAGCTATGGCTCAACTATTCACAGATACCTACTGTGTCACGTGGATGGGCCGTGTTTCGTACAGAGTTCCCGTTCACATCGGTGCGACGCGCGTCACGACATCGCACAACCCATCACCACACCAACACACTTTAAGTCATAACCATGTTGTTTGTTTTTGGAATGCAACGTTGTGCTGAAGTTTTGAGAACTAACTCTCAGAAATATTATGTTCAATCATACTTAAGACAAATTTAATTTAAAAATCCCCGACCATTTTAGGTTATTTATGATTTTTAAAATCTCTTTGGAAACACATCTTTGCACTCTATATCCTATTCATCTTGCAATAGTCATCATTGGAACCTGAGGCCGTAGACAAAGTAATATTCTAATAGCGATGACGCCAGTAGAAAAGTCCAAAATGTATGGGATTGACGCTAGCCATCGATATGTCACGTGGTCTATTATATTGTATTACGAATGTAGAAATGGAATCGCTTCGAAGCGAATGCCGTTTGGCTAGGCCCTCTGGAGTCTGAGGGAGTCGTATCGTCTTAGTTTGAAATCAAACTTGAAGATTCCCCTAGATCCTGTTCATCCTATGCTGGTTATCGTCAGACCCTGGTGCCTGATTTAATTGAAAATTAACATTTCGAGCTCATAGTGAAGGTTCTAAATTGCAAAAAAGCCTGAAATCCGTTCAAAAATATTATTTCAAGCTGACAATCCTGGAAAAGGCTTAGGTAATCAATTTCCACTTAAACATAGCTATCATAATTTTTTTATTCTTATCAATTATTTTGAGTGGATGCCCAATGGCAATGTAGAAACTTTTAGTTCGGGAGAACACAAAAAAGTAATGCATTACTTTTTGTGTTCTCCCGAACTAAAAGTTTCTACATTGCCATTGCCAAGTGGAAATTGATTACCTAAGCCTTTTCCAGGATTGTCAGCTTGAAATAATATTTTTGAACGGATTTCAGGCTTTTTTGCAATTTAGAACCTTCACTATGAGCTCGAAATGTTAATTTTCAATTAAATCAGGCACCAGGGTCTGACGATAACCAGCATAGGATGAACAGGATCTAGGGGAATCTTCAAGTTTGATTTCAAACTAAGACGATACGACTCCATCAGACTCCAGAGGGCCTAGCCAAACGGCATTCGCTTCGAATAGAGAAATTCTCTATGATGTATGTATGATATTGTAACTGAATATGGATTATTGTGAAAACGGGTCCAAATACTTTTTCCCAGAATCGAGAAAGTTTTGAAACGTTGAAGAACTTTTTTGAAAACGAACATTAAATTATTATTATTATTTTTTACATTTGTGTAAAAACTACATACTCACGGAGAACATTAAATTTAAACCATGCCTGAATTTCGACGCAGCAATGGTCTATTTGGCCGAATTGATTGCTCATTAGAGGCGAAAATGTGGTTTTTAATCCCACAGGATCTGAGTTTTAAAGTCAAATATAAAATGACTAGTTGTTCCAAACTTTGCATAGTGACTATTCCAAAGTTTTATGCTTCGTCATACAACTTCCGGCAGTTCCAACAAAGATGTTGGCAGCTGAACGTGACCTGTCAGAATCAAGAAAACAATTTCGCGGTATCGCGTCTGGAAACGTTTCCAAATTAGGACGTGAGGTTACCGTTACATACTTGTATGTTATAACTGTAATAAGACGTGTTTGGGACCCAAGAAATGACGTAGTGCCCACATGATTAGATCAATGGCAATACTTTAACGCGCACATCAACAAACACAGATGTAATATTTTGTATGCTAACGGCTTGTGACATGGATTTTTGATAAGTTTTCCTATTCAACATGAATAAGAAAAATGTATAAGTACCAATAGCCATGAGAAGTAAAAAAACATGCAGTGCGTGCTACGTGAATCTAAGCAAATCGTGTATTGTAAATTCAAGAATTAACAAGACGTACACTTTACCTGCCCTCATAAAACCAAAACCAAATTAGTTTGTCATGATACTCGTTTTGCCCACTGGTGTACGGCTGATAAAATTCAACACGAGAAAGACGATGAGGTCAAAATCAAGAAAACAGCTTATTCTAACTGGCAGCCAGTCCTATAAATTACCATTACTTTATTCGTCTAGAAGACGCTATTACAGTAATCAGATAAACCCGGCACCGAATAATACCCCACTCTTTTCTGTTTGCATAATGAAATAAGGAATTTACTTGCCGCATTCCTACAACCCTTCGTTAGGATCCCATCGCTAGGTAAGTAAGAACAATATGACTTTACGAAAATCCAATGTAGTGTCACAGAATAAATATTAGTACAAGTAGTGTTCCACTTAATATTATAATGGTACTATTGGGTGGACGAATTCTTATCTGATAAATTGTTAATATAATTGTAATGACATGCCTGAACATGATCATTTGTGTTATTTAAAGTAATTTAGTACTTAGTTTGATATTGATTTTTCTGATTGATTGACTTGTTTGTTTTACTTTTTTAGGTAGATGCGACTTTTTTTAATTTAACTCTATTAAAATTGCAGCGCCCTACAGGGTTCATGTACTTTCATAAGCTACTCTTACACCTAAGCTATAAATTATGTACATGTTGACAATTTATAATAATAAATAAATAATAACAGCAAATAAGCTTACTTTTAACAAATACAAAATGTACAACCCGAATATTTTTATTATTACCAAAACAATCTTTCAAACGTACGGACGGAACCATTTGTGTATCATTCGTACTTGGCTGAATTGATGTTTCTGACTTAAAAACAAAAATATCTAATCTTTTAAATACCTAATCCTAATATGTAATTTAATTTTAGTAGGATTAATAAAAATATGAGTAATATTTGTCAGTTTCAAACGCTCCCACTAAATAACATTCGTCTGTTTCTAGTTATCACAGCTTTGCCACTACTAGTGATAATAGAGAAAAACAAATCAGTTGTCACCAGTGATGGCAACTTTGAAATTTATATTCCCATAAAACTTTAAGCTAATTAAATAATAATAAAATTTATGACGCAACCATTTGTCCATTAGGTAAATATAGTTTCAATAAATGATTATGAGAGTAAGAGTATACCAGACCACCCTATATAATTATCTTTTATTACTTTTATACTCCCAACACTGATTAGTTTCCCATCAGACATTAAACAAGCCAGGTGTAAAATAATAAGCATTGTTGCCTCGGAAATAATTGACACAGTTGGTTCCAATCACATGACCGCAGGACCTTCTAGCTACCTTGTAGGTAGGTATGCGTCGTATATATTTTTGTTACTGTTGAGTATCTAATTTTTCCTTGTTGTATTCTATTTCGTACCGTGGTGTGGCTGGCCTAAGCAATGGTGGCTGCGCTGAGAATGAAGTCCACAGAACAGTGTCAGGGACCCATCAAAATAACAAATCACTGTAAGATGCTGGAAAAGGCAACAAATATAATCCCATGCGTCTCGGCCGGTCCCGCCTTACCTTGTGCTACCCGCAATTTAGTATTTTTGCCGTTGTCATGTTATTTACATTGCGTACTTTTCTCGTTTCAAATAAATTAAGTTTCTAGAATAAATAATGGAATGAATTAGCTGCCGTATCCCAGGTGCAACATAGCACGGTTGCTAACAGAACTTAACTTGTAGTACTACCAAATATATACTAACATTATATAATTTAATTTATTTTGTACTAGTTGCGCCCGCGGTTTCACCCGCGTGAATAATGATGAAAATTGATGATGAAAAGTAGCCTATGTGTTAATCCAGGGCGTAAAGTATCTCCATTCCAAATTTCACTCAAATCCATTCAGAAGTTTTTACGTGAAAGAGTAACAAACATCCATACTCACAAACTTTCGCGTTTATAATATTAGTAGGATAATCTGTTTCATTGTACTTGTTTTGAATATTAAATAAACTAAAAAATCGACAGGAAACAGATTGAAAAGCCACCACCTAGCCAACAAAGAGTACGAAATGGTGGCTGAAGACACGAAAGTGACTCCTTTCTTCCCCACCCCCTTACCACGTATACATAGACGGGAACACTCAAACAGAGAAAAGGAGTGGCCTGCGGCTTTTACAGCCATGAAATTGGACTTTCAAGGGTATAGCCTCCTTACAAAACTAACACCATTTTCCAAGCAGAAACCCTGGGGCATCAGCTAGCGGAAAGAACATAATTATCATTGCTAAAGTCCACAAACAAGTAGACCATTCAGGGATGAATAAGTTTTTTTTTTATAACAGACAGTGCAGCACTCATAAACGTGCTAAGGAGACCGGGCACCAGGTTAAACATGTGGACGAACAGTCATGACCCCTTTCTAGGTATATACACTCGAGAGCAATGAATCCGGGTCACTTAAAGAATGTTAAAAATCTCGGAAACTAAAAATGATAGATTAATGCAATAAATTGTATTTAATAGACAATGTAATACTCCTTAAATGAAGGTAAAAAAAATATGAGTCACCATACATTTTATTAACACAAAATTACATAAAGAAAAAAACTGCTGATCTCTCCTTAAAACAAAAATAGGAAACATGAAATTTTTGAACTTTATTACGATTTTCTTGAATTTTAATACTTCGTATTGCCTCCTCGTGCTTCCATTACTGCGTTTACGCAGAAAAAAAACAACAAAAAAACAGAAATCAAACAATGATAAATGACAGATTACAAACAAAAGCAAAACCAAATGCTGTAATTTCGTAGTTCCATCTTCGAAAGTGGCCCTTTTTCAAATTTGATTTTTTTATGATATAACTTTACAATAACTAAGAAGTTTTAATACCTTCATTTAAGGAGTATTACATTGTCTATTAAATACAATTTATTGCATTAACCTAGCATTTTTAGTTTCCGAGATTTTTAGGATTCTTTAAGTGACCCGGATTCATTGCTCTCGAGTGTATATAGAGGGATAGGGATGAAGCAAACTCAACTTAACCTCAGACTATCAAAACCACAACCTGTGGAGATCAATGAAAAAAGATGAGATTACATTCGATTATGGAACATCAAAAACTACGAGAACAAAGATCGAAGTGTAAACGGCGATCTCGCTAGGTCACACACCTGGAATATATCCAAATGCCTGAGAAATCCCTGAGATAAGCACGGTCGCCTGCTAGTTTATATTGTCTGAGATAATCAATATATATAAAATCGTTGCGTGACTGACTGACTATCAACGCACATCTTAAGTGGTAAGTCCTAGAGACCTGAAACCGTACCATGAGCTCTTATAGCGATTCAGTTCAAACACTGTTCAGTACAAAATATCGGTTCGTCGTTGACATCCGTCATCATTGGATAACTTTAATCGCAGAAATCTATAGACCTTCTGCTACTGTGCCTTTAAATATAGCTGCGGACATCACGGAACCAATATTTTGTACTGAATAGTTTTTGAACTGAATCGCTATAAGAGCTCATGGTACGGCCTCTGAAATTTAGAGGGTGCATTCCGTTTGTGGTCTAGGGGTGCACTAAGAAAGGAATTTCTGAAAAAGTGCGGCATTGAAGTTTTTATGTAAAAAAATTACGTGGACGAAGTCGCGGGAGCATTCCACTAGTCTGAAATAATCCGCAAAGGCTTTGTGAGATGGATCATGGCCTGAAGCCTGAGATTCAGAAACAATAAAGACTACAACATGTAATATTATTAAAAAATACAAAACCTGATTGCGAACAAAACTGAAGAATGGTAATAAGTTTCTGTTGAAAATGTATTTTTCAAAACAATCTTTTATTAAATTAGTGATCGGAACTATGAGCTGATCAAAATGAGCTCAAACTCTGCCAAGCTACTATTTATCATCAAGGAGTTCCATTGTCCGCCTTCTGTCTCCATCATCAGATCAGCTTGCCATCACCATAATATCGTATTGTCATCTAAACTTGGCAAGTATGAAAAATTTCAGCTCAAACGGCTGCGTGGGAGTGGTTCAAAATTCAGTTTCAACAATTGCCCCACACTAATTAATATACGTACTAATGTTTAAACAAATAAATGCTTTTAAAAAATAAGAAGTTTTTTTGATAAATGTATTTTTCAAAAAGCTTTTATGAAATATACTTGCTACTGATGATGATGGTAAAATAAGTTATCAGACCTGTAAGCCTATTAAAATTAGCCCAAATACGAACAATCTACTATCCATTCAGGAGTTCCGTCGTTCATCATTAGCCATCACCTTCATCATTGGTTCAGCTATAGCTGTCACCAAAACAAAATGATGTGTTATCTTAAGCTTTCCATCATAGATTGCAGTGTCGCTAGACATATGATGAACAAACCCATCTAAGAACCTTCCATGAAGTTATATAAAACTACTAGTTGCGCCCCGCGGTTTCAACTGCGTGAATAATGATGAAAATTGATGATGATGATGATGATGATGATGATGAAAAGTAGCCTATGTGTTAATCCAGGGCGTAAAGTATCTCCATTCCAAATTTCACTCAAATCCATTCTTTAGTTTTACGTGAAAGAGTAACAAACATCCATCCATACTCACAAACTTTCGCGTTTGATGATGATGATGATGATGAAAAGTAGCCTATGTGTTAATCCAGGGCGTAAAGTATCCCCATTCCAAATTTCACTCAAATCCATTCAGTAGTTTTTACGTGAAAGAGTAACAAACATCCATCCATACTCACAAACTTTCGCGTTTGATTATGATGATGATGATGAAAAGTAGCCTATGTGTTAATCCAGGGCGTAAAGTATCTCCATTCCAAATTTCACTCAAATCCATTCATTAGTTTTACGTGAAAGAGTAACAAACATCCATCCATACTCACAAACTTTCGCGTTTGATGATGATGATGATGATGATGATGATGATGATGAAAAGTAGCCTATGTGTTAATCCAGGGCGTAAAGTATCCCCATTCCAAATTTCACTCAAATCCATTCAGTAGTTTTTACGTGAAAGAGTAACAAACATCCATCCATACTCACAAACTTTCGCGTTTGATGATGATGATGATGATGATGAAAAGTAGCCTATGTGTTAATCCAGGGCGTAAAGTATCTCCATTCCAAATTTCACTCAAATCCATTCAGTAGTTTTTACGTGAAAGAGTAACAAACATCCATACTCACAAACTTTCGCGTTTATAATATTAGTAGGATATTGATGTGGTCTACACGGATTTCGAAAAAGCTTTCGATCGTGTGGATCATTTTATATTGTCTAAAAAACTGCAGCACCTAGGCATTCATGGTGATTTATTGAGATGGGTGAAGTCTTACTTATCAAGACGTTCTCAGGCTGTTGTTGTTGGGGGTTTTCGATCTGAATTCGTGCGAATATCATCCGGAGTTCCCCAAGGTTCGCATTTGGGACCTCTTTTTTATGATATTTATCTTTATGACATCTACACATGTTTTAGACATTCTAAGTATCTCAAGTATGCCGACGATACAAAAATTTTCCTTGACATTGGCAATTTGGATGATTGTAATAGACTCCAGGCAGATCTTAATAATCTATCCGACTACTACAAGAGAAACAGAATCAAAGTTAACGTTAATAAATGTAAAATTATCACATTCTCTCGGAAATTACGCTCGGTTAATTTCACATATTGCATTCAAAATACTCAAATCGACAGAGTTAACATTTGACTTAGGAATAAATTTTGACTCGAAACTTGCCATGTCTGAACATGTGGATACTGTCGTGAATAAAGCGTATAAATGTCTAGGTTTCATTAAGCGTACATGTCAAACAATCAACAATGTCAATTGTATCGAATGCATATATAACGCTTATGTTCGTAGCAATCTTGAATACGCTTCTTGTATATGGTATCCGTACTACATAACGTTTACTCAGCGCCTTGAACGTGTCCAAGAGAGGTTCATTCGTTTTTTAAACTATAAGACCAGGCAGTGCTTTGAAAGTTACGAGGAAGGCTGTCGCTTTCACAAATTAATGACTGTTAGTGATCGTCGGACGGTCATGGACATGTTGTTCTTATATGATGTCATAAACTCGCGGATCGATTGCCCAGCCATAGTTAGTCAGATAGGACTACTGGCCCCGTCTTACAGAACTAGACACACAAGCTTATTTAGTATACCCTCAAGTCGCACTAATTATTTGAAAAATTCTGTTTTTATTCGTATTGTCACAACATACAATAAAATTTTCAAAGATATTGACATATTTGATTGTTTGAAACCTACCTTTAGAGGTAGGATTATGATTATTATTATTATTGATTTATGGTAGGCATGTAATCAACTACAATAATAAGGCATGGTGGTGGGTATTTGTGAATTACCTACTGGTTTTTTTTTTTTTTTGATGGTCTTTGTTTAATATGGCATGTTAGTTAATAAGTAACAAGTTTCACAAGTTAATAAATAGTTTTCTATGACCTACACATAGGCATGATTAGCTTCCTAATGTATTTAAGTACCTTACTAGATTGCAGACAGCTATTGTTTGTTCCCAGCATTTCTTTTTTCATCTGTTCAAATGTAGAAACCGTTATTGGCCCTATGTTTATATCTCTAAGTTTCTGTTTATACATTTTGTATCGCTGTTGGTTTCTCTCAATAAATAAATAAAATAAATATAACAAAAACCGCATTCCAAATGGTTAAGCTGATTTTAATTCCATCATATATAGCAGCGCCTCCTAGTGACTTTTTGCCACTTCATAACATTCTATGACACACTCGGGGTTGAGAAGAATGCACAAATACCTTGTTTATCAAAATCTAGCTTTCAAGAGAGGCCAAAGGTAATCCCCGAAAAACATAACCATCTCTGGGCAGTCGGGTAAAAAGTGGCCTTATAAAAAAATCACTTTCCTCTTTTTCTGGTTGAATTATTTAAAGATCTGAGGATATCCTACATGTAATTTAATCGGGTTTAGTAGAGAGCTTGTGTATGTAAAATGTTATGCTGGAAAATATAAATTAATCGTTTTTAGGGTTCCGTAGCCAAATGGGGAACAACGGAACTCTTATAATTTCGTCCTGTCCGTCTGTCAGTATGTTTGTCCGCCCGTCTGTACGTATGCCACAACCATTTTACTCGGAGACTATTAGCACTACACAGATGAAATTTGGAAAGTAGGTGTATGAACCGCTATAAAATGGTGTAGAAAAATAACGATAAAAAAAAACAAGCGGCACTCTAGGTAACATGCTCCATAGGGATGTAACTGACGGATGAAAAAAATTGCAATTCACATAAGCGTGTAGGGTATATTTAGATAGATCTTCAAAAATGATGCAGAAGTTTCAAAATTACTCTTTATTTAATATAGTTGGTTGGTAAATATGTGTTTTTAAAGTCAGTAAAATTATTCAACTAAAATTGGTTTGACAAGATGTTGTATAGTTTTTGAGATACGGGCTATGAAAATGAATGAAAAAAACTTTATTGAGGACACAATGTGAGATAAACACTTAATATAAACTTACAGTTTAAGTCCTAAAATCGGCGGTCTTATCGCAGAGAGCGATTTCTTCCAGACAACCACGCGCCCCGCGGTTTCACCCGCGTGAATAATGATGAAAATTGATGTTGATGATTATGATGAAAAGTAGCCTATGTGTTAATCCAGGGCGTAAACTATCTCCATTCCAAATTTCACTCAAATCCGTTCAGTAGTTTTTACGTGAAAGAGTAACAAACATCCATACTCACAAACTTTCGCGTTTATAATATTAGTAGGATTTTTTAACTTTGTTTTTTAACCGTGAAAGTTTATACTGGCTAAGGAATCCTTTACTGTGCGTGGTCAAACACACACTTTACGGTATTTTTATTTACAAGATTCTTCAAAAAAGAACAAAAATTATTGTTGTTACTTTTTATTTCTAGCAATACCACTCACCTACTCAAATTCCAAGGTTTTTACAACTAAAAGTCACTATAAATAACCATAATCCAGCCCGTCGAGATTATTAGCAATGTGACAAAGCAAAGTAGAATGAGGCTAGCGCAATAAAAAGTGAGGTTGCGTGATAAGAGTCGTGATTAATGTTCGCAGTACGCATTAAAAGCAATTTTATTCCCATTTTGTATGACTTTGTGAACTTATACTTCTTTTGTTAAATAATTAAAAAGTTCCAACTCACGAAAAATATGGTTAGATACTTTTCATACAAAATAATTCAAAATATTCATCAACAAAAATTGCTTACACAAACTTTCTGGGCCGCAAACTTTTTAAAACTTTCTCACTGTCCTTCACATATCTACCGTTGTTGCACCGTTCAGAAATAATTTCGTATGGCGTGTTTACATTGGCGGGTTTCAGTCGGCGGGAAAACGTGGGTCGCGGACTGCGCACTCGAAATCTGTTCGCGGACTGGAGTGGTCTTCTCTAGCCGGCCTCCGCCGTGGTGCGGCGCGGGCGTACATGCGCACTTTATACGTCCCTATGAAACCACTGTGGAATACGTGTCTGTAAACGCTCCTCTCTCGCATTAGTCCAAGATAAACCTTTTTGGGATAGCGTGCATAAGGTTTTACTATTTTAAAAATGGTGGTGGTGCGACGTAACTGTAAATTATGTAATGGTTACTTAAAATAAAACCTGGATAAGATTTTCCTTCTTAAATTCTCATACCGTTTGGATTTTAAACCTCTTTGAGTCATTTTTGCAAACACGAATACATAATTTGTTTTCTTGGATATGATTCGTGTAAACATTTAATACAACGACAATGTCATGAGTTCTAGAGCTATCGAGCCTTTTTGAGCACCTATAATGGTTAATCTCCGAGAGAGCAACGCTGTGCTTCAAAGTCACGTTATTATTACGCAGCACTGAATAAGTAAACACTTATTATGTGTATTGCTTGTGTCTCTACGAGATTGTATTGGTCTCAGAGCAATAAATAAACAAGTTAGAGCATGGTGACGATAAACCATCCACATGTCACCGTTAAGAGACTAAAAGGTTACGGTTGACAAGAGAAAGCAAGGCTCTCGATTGATTGTGCTCTGAATATCGTTCACTCTTGTTTTACAAATTATACTTAATTTATTTATGCTAATTGATTATTATTCTTAATTAAATTAGTTTGAAAATGATGCACGTTTTTGTATACTTTCAAAAATATATGCGGAAAATCGAAACGCCAATACAATTTAATATGGCGTAAAAAATGTATGCGACCCTGTTACTCAATCGTAGTAGCACAGTATAAACTAAAAAGAGCATTTCTAGTTCACATGAGCTTATTTTGTACTAAAATACTGGCATTATTTGTTTTTTTTCCTGCCCTAAAAATATTATCTACATCAAAAAAATCCACAACCTCAAATAGCCTAAACGGTAGCTAACAAGCTAAGAAATACCAGTAGGTACAGCGACGCTTACCTCAAAGCAATAAGTCAGCAGTATATGGTAATTTCAGGTAGGCCTTACGTAGCTTGATATCTCGTAAACAGAATAATGCCTTCCCTACCAAACGTGACTTAAGGGCATATTCGCACTGTTGCAAAACAGTTTGCTGGCCTATGTCTATGCCTATATGTTAGAGGCCTATGTCCTGCAATGGACTTTTACAGGCTGCTGATATTAAAACTTATGCATTTATCCGTGGCGGCAGAGAGTCGTCAACACACAATTAGGACATGATTGATCCACACATGATACATAATTCATCGCGTTGGTGATAATTAGTGTGTATAAATGTACTCTGTTGTGATAACAAAAGAATGACAAGATGGCGACCAGTACGTCTAGTATGGGTTTTGATAGTTTTCGAAAACTATATGGAGTTTCGTTTCCTTCCATACATTTACTAACAGCGTCCTTAGTTTTCTTCTCGTTTACGCTAGGGGCGCTGCATGTAAATGTATGGAAGGAAACGAAACTTCATATAGTTTCAAAAACTATCAAAACCCGTACTAAGCCCCCAGAGTGACGAAGAAAATGATGAGTGACCATGCTTTTGAAAATAGAGAGAGATTTAGCATGTCGGCTTGAAGCAAGTAATGCATTCCAAAGTTTAGAAGAACTGCTGTGGAACTATGAGCTAGAATTTTCAATTGATGAGAGTGTAAAGGGGGTGGGAGTGGTGAGAATGGCAGAAACTGAAAACTTTCTTTTAGATGTGCCGTAGTAGAAGAAATGAAGAGAGTCAGAGATAGTTATAAAATCGTTGGTCAAAAATAAAAATACAGGGAAATAGATTCTCGATTGCTTTTACAAGTAAACTCTGTCTGTATATGCGTAAATAGTGTTCAATCAATTGAAGTATTTTTTTACACGACTACTCCTAACTCGTACCTAACTGAAATAATAAATTCAATCATCCAGCAGGTATTTCAAAATATACGTATTTGATTAGTAATGCGTACACAAAGTTACTTGGTAAATAAAACCTATCGATTTGATAAATAAAATATTTTTTTCTGTAACTGGGCAAAGTACCACATCCTGACTTTGTGATAAATTATAACATTGCACGTGATTGGTTTCGAAAAAAGTAAGTTTCATTAAAGTTTAAAGCCCTTATTATTTTTTGCGTTCTATTCAAGTTGGAAAAAAACGGAATACTTAGATAACACAACGGTGTCCACAATATTTTTGTTCAAACACAAACTTAAAGATTCAACTTTAGTAGTACCCTAGATCTTGTTCATCTTATGCTGGTCATCAAAAAACCTTAAGTCTGAAATCTAGCCTAATGTCAAAAGAACATTTTGAGCTCAAGCTGAAGGTCTAGTTGCAAAAATGCCTAAATTGGTGAAAGGGTTGCAAGTTGATGATCCTGGAAACGGCTGCACCAATTTCCACCAACCATAGCTAATATCCATCCCGCAAACACCATCGTTCATATAAAAAACCACAGTGAAATCAACGTGCCCGTTCCGAAGCCATAACGCTAAAGACCAACAGACATACAAACACACTATGGCCATGAATTTATGTTTAATTTATAATTATAATTATAATTTAAAGAATTTATAATTTAATTATATTTTCTTGTTAGTCGGGGGTTAAAAATCACGCATGACAGATGTATGGATAGACGGACAGACATTTGGACACATACGGAGTGATTCAATAAATGTTCCGTTTAGTTGACTTGAACGGAACACTAAAAAGTCCCATCAAAACACTATATGCAGCTTCGTAGCACCTTCGTAGCTACAACATCTACGCCGTAGCATGTCAGTATAACTCCGGCAAACTAGATATTTCTATTTTATTCTGCACCTTTTGCCTACGATTCTATTTCTGATATTAATGTTTACTATGTTTGCGATACACTTGGATGGGTTATTTGCTTATTTGAACAAACAGTGGTACCCACACGTGTTTACGCATCTGAACTGCCACTTGAAGAGCGAATTTGTTCCATACTTGTCTATTTTGAGCTTCAGGTGCTTGGAACAGTCTGTTCAACAACTTTGGATATTATTTTTGTAACGTAGAGACAATATCAGACAGGCAATATCTTATGACTACGCTCACTAGTTTTTGTCTATTGTTTTAATCAAACCCCTGTGGTTATTATATATTCTATGTCAAAATTTAACGTCGAGTTTTAGATAATCCATTCATAAATTCAAAAATCATTTTTTATATATTCGGTATGAAGTACTTATTCTGTACTATAAAACGAGAAATATTTTTATAATTCTTTTATTATTATTTTTTTAGTATATGTAGAGATCTCAAAGATCTCAAAAACGGCTCTATAACGATTTCGATGAAGTTAGCTGTATCGGGGTTTTCGGGGGGCAATAAAACGATCTAGCTAGGTTTCATCTCAAGAAAAACGTTTTTTTTTTAGTTTTCCTTTATAGTGCTATAGTCACAAAATTAAACGAATTGCACTGACCTTAACATAATATTCATAAACTGAATATATTATAATTAAAAAAGCTCTAGTCAGACGTCACCCAGAAATACGATGGCTGCCTTGCGGCATGTACAAGTACATCTTAGTAAAAACAATAGTAACTTCCAATTTAAAGGTATGAAAATACGGGCGTTGTCGAAACTTTATCAAGAAAGGAGAATTTCTTAATTCGTAATTTTTGTTTGAATTTTTCTGCACATTTTATAATGCATTAAACACATTTTTTTACTCTAAACTAATCCAAGCTAAGTCTTAAAAATATTATTCTTTTCTACGAACTACAATATTCTAGAAAGTTATCAAAATTTCATTGTTTTGCTGCTGGTTTTTAATAACCAGAGAGCACAACTTCAGAGTGGAGACGAATGTTTTTCTCGAAGCAGGTATGTGAGTTTTTGTTTCGGTAATTTTACACCGTCGCTCCGGGAATCTCGGTAGAAGTTGAAATTATCTTTGTGTCCGCAAGGAATAATCTTTGTAAGACCGCGGAGAAATGGCTCTTTCATTCCAGTTTTACTTTCTTTGCTCCTACTGAGAAATTAGTATTCTTTTACGTTCGCCTCACCCTACTTAGGTAATACATTGAACGGGGGCTGGAATCCACTTTTATTGTCTCCAATAGAAATGCAAGTGGGACGTTTCATTTGTTCGAAATAATATTAAGGTGAAACGTTTCGCTAGTGGCGTGAAATTCAAATTTTATTGTGTTTTTTGCACATTACAGCTTCTTGAGATAGCAAACACATATTTTGCAGGAATCAGGAGACCTAACACACATGTTTGAATTAATAGTAACTTATAAACATCACTAGTTTAGCTATGAAAATCAATGAATGATTTGTATAGTGTTATTTTGGTTCATTGACATTCGTAGCGGAACTAATTATATTTATGAGATACATGTGTGTTAGGTCTCCTGATTCCCGCAAAACCAGTTTTTGCTATCTCAAGAAGTGTAAGCTACAGGCATTGGCGTCTCAGTAAATTCAACCCCGGGTTATGTTCTAACACGGGTTTACATTTTTATAATCACAGAGTTTTTTATGGTTTATTTGAGAAATGACATTGAAATACTCTTGTTTGCTTTTTTTGTTCATGTTGCAATTTTTCCGCAGCATTGATGTAGATTATGGTATATTTTTAAGTTTTACATTGGTGTAAATTTGTGCTTCAATTATCTAGTTCTAGGTACTATTTATTGTTATTTATTTGTTTACAAACAATATAAACATAGTACAAAACACTAGTACTAGATAGAAAACCGTAATTATTTTAAATTAAACAAATAACACTCAGTTAAAATAGCTTTTGTCTTGTTTTGACATATGACATTTTACATCAGAGAGAACAAAACAAAAGCTATTATAACTAAAATAGGTTTAAAAATGATTATCGAATTCAGCCGATAAGTTAAAATATCCATGGTTCATTAATGCTTGTTATATCATTTCGACAGCGACATACAGATTAGGTTAATTAACACTTATGATTTGATACTTTCGCTTCCTGCTTTACAAGTAGTGTTGAAAATTCAGAACAAGCCATTTCAAATTCAAATAAAGCGAATCAACACCAAATGCTAAATATATTCGTATGGGCAAAAACCTCCCATCCGATAGTACAGTAACACTTAAAAACGTGTAAACAACACGTTAGCGAAAATTACAACGTATACACAGCATGTTTAAATTTATGGCGTGATCGTGTGGTTTAATATTGGGGTCCGTGTATCACATACTGTGGGGTGTCTAACTCCTCGCGTATGGAGCCTGTAATTTGCATTTTGAGTAAACGTCGTGCAGTTAAAACTTTCCCCGCTAAAAGCCGGTACGTCTGCGCTCTACAAACTTCGTCCGTACGAACATTATGGTCTGCGTATGCTACTGAAATATTATTAATAGCTTCGGGTTCTAAGTATTGGATTATTGCTGTTTTAAACTACTCAAATACGTATACAAACAATTTTACCGGTTTTATTTCCACATGTTTCATAATTAGAGGAAGATAATTAGTAAATTAGAGGAAGAAGCGGCAGAGGAAGCCTTTCGACTCGATGGACTAAAGATTATAAACGTCACAGAAAGTCTGTGGATGAAGGCTTGCTCAAGACTGCTCGTAGTGGCATTCTATAGATATAAAAACTACACAAAAAAAGCCAGCCCTAGCAGTGCGCCCAGCAGTGGACTTCTACAGGCTGATGATAATGATGATGTTTCATACGAAAGCCACCTTATAAAAAAAAATGTTTTTCTTATACTTTACCCTGACTGCAACCAGTTCAAAATACCGTTCACGTGTAGCCAAAAGCATTTTGGGACTTAGCTTTGTACAAAACAATTTAGGGCAGGTGATGCTCAAAGCACACCCACGAACGAAACTGAAAGGAGCAAAATTTTCATCTTCACTGCCACTTCTTAGAAGCGGTGACATCAATTATTTCTTTGACTATGTTACATAGTATGTTATATTTATACATACATATTATGTATTTTTTGTCAAAGAAAACCTTTTTCTCGATGAAAATACAATATGACCTAAATAAAATCACATGTCAAAGGTCTTATTAATTGAAGCCTCTTATCATTTCAGTTGCGAGGTGGAAATAAATTATAGGACAAGGATCTTAATTTTTAGGAATAAGGGTCAGTTCACACCGAGACTCGACGCGACGCGACAATGCTATAGTGGTTTCGCACTGCACAGCGCGCCGTCGCGAGACGCATCACGACGTCGCGAGACGCATCGTGAAGTTGCTGGCATCGCGAGCTCCCACCCATCAACTCTATATGAAATCTGGACAAAGAATAGTAGAAACATGTCGCCACGATGGCTTCAGGCTGCGTTACGCGGTTTTGCGAAGCTCAGCGCTGCTCTTGGACGCTGCATCTACAGGCGAAGCGCAGCGTAACGCGACGCCACGGGGTATTTTTGAATTATCTCAATCAAATGTGTATATTTTTTTCCAGTAAATAAAATTATATTTTGTATCACTATCTTAAAAAGATAGTGATCTCGCGTCTCCGCGTCTCGTCGCGTCACGTCTCGGTGTGAGCTGGCCCTAACAATCCAATTTTATCAAAGAATTTTCAAGCGTAGGTACTCTGACTTCTGATTCAAAGGTCGTGGGTTCGAATATCGGGAGTGGACTAATAGATGTTGCCACTCGCAAAAAGGATAGTGAGGACATTGGCTTGTATTGCAATAATCGGCCTTTTGCGGTTGTTTATTAAATCAGTATCAATAACAGACTACGTTCCCACTGCTGAACTGCAGGGTTAAACGTAATTAAGCGTGAGTTTAGCTGTATTTTAAATCATTGTTACGCGCCCGCTATCGGATTTGAACCCACATTACATCAGGGTTTATTCTCACTGGGATGCTGATAATGCTCCGTTTGCTG
The DNA here is from genome assembly GCA_951392215.1 of Epirrita christyi. NCBI lineage: Eukaryota > Metazoa > Arthropoda > Insecta > Lepidoptera > Geometridae > Epirrita > Epirrita christyi. Next base: position 8,800,281 of record OX595849.1, on the reverse strand, counting down.
GGAAAGAACAGTCTATAATCCAGCCCAGTTTGGATGATTCTCAATACTAAAACAGGCTGTGATAACTCACGTTTCGCAAACTAGCCCGACCGATACTTCCCTTTGACGATGCTATTACGGTCATAATGCTCACATAATGCGGTCACGTTAATTCATACAATGGGTCCAGTTATGGGACGACTGACGGTTTATTTTATTACTGAGAGTAGGTTTATGCCAGTAAACCGCAGTAAAGAGTAGCTGGCATGCTAGTAACTTTTGCTAGTGAGTTATGATAAAAACGATATGTCTGCTAGCGAAAAGTACAAAAACATGCCAGTAAGGCTAAATTCACACCAAGATGGGGCGGGGCGCCTCTTTGACCAGTTGCGTGATAGCTCTCATCGCCACGTGCGGCCTCGCAACCTTTTTAAGCTCAAGCGATACTATGTATTATAGTCATGAAGATAAAGTTTAAAATGCCGCGTAAGTTATGGCTGCGCTGCAGGCCGTTGCCATCTGCTGGTATGCTTTTGTGCAAGTAACCTTTCAGTTTTTAATTGGCATTGATAGTTTGAAATACCTAGATGAATCAACTTCTTTATATTTCAAATCAAATATATTTACTTAGGAACAAGAAACAGTGGCATAAAAATACAATTGAAAACGATGATAATCTAATAATCTAATAAACTACTCACTACTACTCTTTACTAACGAAGAAAAAATAAATAATAACAGTTTTATAAGTATTTTTTTAAGTATTTTTGTTTTACCTTTAAAGTATCAAGGCGATATTAGAATTTATCTATAACCCAGACGGACAGCGTAGGCTAGTAATGACCGTGGGCAGCCTTTGAGTGCGGAACACAAGTCCAACAGATTGAAAGTAAGTAACAACCTTCTAACACCAAATGAAAACTTTCAGCATTCATGGTATTTCCTTGTGAATTATTTTCCCAGATGATATGCACTTAGGCGTTAAATCTTTAAGAACTTTAAAGCCGTATAAAAGTTCAGTAATGTGTTCGAAATTCTGTGAACCAGTAATAGGAAGTTTAATAGAACTTAGTCCACGCCTGGATAAGACACTACTGTCATGGCTCAGGGACCTTGATTCTTATTGCTCTAATAAATTCGATTCCTTTCAAATGTATTATATGTAAGGCTTTCCTATCAAAGTTTGGTTGGCTTTCGGAGAATCCATTTGGCGGAATAGTTTTGTATCGCTTTGCCACAGGTTTTTCTCAGACTTCATTTAAGGGCAGAAAAACTAAAATGTCTTGGTATAGAAACATTTTAGATTCAATATGAGTGTTAAGAGTGTTTCATACCAAATCCAATAAAGTCTTGACTGTACTTATGCTTAAAGGTTGCCTGGGAGAAATCGCTGTCAGCCATGAGACCGCCTTAGAGCCTATATAAGCTTATAAGGTACTGTGATAATGATGTCTATTTTTTATTACATTATCCTAGTGAACAATACGGAGTTCATCTATCTATCTATCTATACTTATCATATTCCCGGAAAAGGAAATGGGAATTTTAAAAGGATTATGAAAAAAAAATAAACACGTTACTCAATGTTCAATAATGATGTATTCATCATTAACAATATAAAATTGAGAAAAAAACTAAAAATGATTTTTCTATATTAACTTCATTTCTCATGCCCTTAAATGTACAATGTACATACATTCATGCCATACATTAAGGATTTAGAAACTGTCAGCAAGGCAGTAAATACTGATTGTAGCAATATTTTACAAAGTATAGACAAACCAGTCTAGTTGAATTTCACCTGTCGCTTCATCTTAGCAACCGAAGTTGTAGGTAGGAATTGATAAGGGTATGACAGTTTGTGATGTATATCCACGTATGTACCGTATCCCTGTGTCAACTGAGTTTAAACCCATTCAAACTTATCACGGGGATTAATTAAACAACTGTCACATGCGTTTGAATTCATATAATAATCATTCCCTTTGAAAAAGGAAACATCGGTATGGATATGAAATTTTTATGTATTATGAGATGGTAATATCACATTTCAAAAAGGATTTAACTGTTTCAAAGAAATAATAAATCCTGTACAGGTGAAAATAATTCCTGCTCAAAGTAGAAGTAAAAGTACGTTCAGAAGGTGCGTTTCAATATCGGATCAGAACCACTTTATTCTTCAATTAAGTTCGACCACCGTTTCATATAATGGATGTAAGTGCGTTATAATGTCCAATCTAGCCCCAAGGATTGCGAGTAAATTTTACGTTGAGTCCATCCCAACTGTCCCCGACGATTTTTTATTATTGGTTGAACGAATTTAGTATCTGGGGAGATATAAAAGGAAATGAAGCTAAGCCCTTCGGAAATCTCAGAAATTGGTCTTTTTCTCGGAGTGCGTATGAGGACAATGGTAGGGCTCGAATCCAATGAAACACTGTTACTTTCTTTGCTCTTGGGAACAGTTTTTACGATCGACTGTGAGATTTACGCTTCAGTACCGTTTCGAATACTTGAATATTTTAATAAGCTAATAATACCCTTTCTGTGAGCGATGAGTAATGGTTTCCCTTTCATTTGCAGAAACAAAGGGCGTTCGAGTCATATTTTTTGACTTTGACAAAACCTTTACCTTATTTCGCTGGCTGTTTCTCGGAAGGTTCATTGTTACATTAGAGATTTTAGCACAAAACTTGTGAAATGAAAAGTTATGATGACTAGTTTAATTTTAGTGAAATTTGTCTACAACGGAGCATGACACCGGTCTGAACATACTTAGATATTAACACAGGTATAAGTATAGTTGATCGCACCCTCGGGTCCCATTGCGAGTTTGCCTCTACAGTACGGCTTTCAGGCGAGCGATCGCCTAGACCTTGCTCGAAAGATGCACACGATATGTGTAAAATAATGAAGTATTTAAATATTAAGGAAAAATATGCTGTATACCATTTGCATTAGGTTGTTTTTAAGGGTTCCGTACCTGAATGTTACCAACAGAAACAATAACGGATCACTCAGTCTTTCACAGCCCATTTTTTCCGAATCTACAAGACCATGCAAATAATAAATTTGGTACGTACAAAGAATCAGGTAACCCGATCACGAATATATAGCGTAAATTACCGAATTCTGATTCCAGGGGTTAATTTTGGGAAGCAAACTAGAATAATAAAAAAAAACTTTTGTTAAGTAAATGCATCATGACTGTGACATGTGTATGTATGTACATGTTATATGATTATTTTTTATGTTTGATGAGAAATACAATCATATTTTTTCAAAATTTTGACTTTTTGATATTTTCGACTTGCACTTGACCAGTTTTTGGATATGTATTTCTTATAAAAAAAAACGGTTGTCTGTAAAGTCGGTTTACTGACGATAGTTCAACGTGTCAACGTCGTTATTGTGCTTCTTTGTCGCTCGTTCCGCGCTCGCGCGCATGCGGCGTTAGATATATATATACGTTATATATATATATATATATATATGCGCATAGCGCATGCGATATATATATATCACATGCGCATATATATATATATAGCATATATAGCGCATGCGGCGTTAGCGCATGCGCATATATATATATATATCGCATGCGCTATGCGCACGCGCATGCGCATAGCCCATGCGCTTCGCACATGTGCATATATATATATATATAGCATATATAGCGCATGCGATATGCGTATATATGCTATATATATATATATGCGTATGCGATATATATATATATCGCATGCGCATGCGCATATATATATAAATATAGCATATATCGCGCATGCACTATATATATATATATATATCTATCGCATGCGCTATGCGCATGCGCATGCGCACAGTGCATGCGCATATATATATATAGCATATATAGCGCATGCGCTACGCGCATGCGTTTTGCGAGGTGACGCATGACGAGGTAACGACGTATGACGAGGTAACGACGCATTAGTCATGTTTTTTCGAGCGTGCAGCCGGCTCCATCGATTTATAAGACGTTAACACGTCAAAAAAACCTAAATATTAAATCTAGCCGTCATTTTACGCGATGAAAGAATATATAAAACATCCGCTGCCTCACTCAGAAAAAAATCGCTATGAAAGTGGCCACATTTCGAAAAGCCTCGGTAGTATACGGCGGTCTCCATATTTTGCGGCATATTAGAAACTAACGCGCACCTAAGCTAAAATATGGAAGTTTGCTTCGAGAACACACTCCGGTAATTGTAAAGGAACTACCAAACTTTTACTGGGTGAATTTGCTGGTACGGAATGGTAAAGTTTTGTCAGTAACTGGTCATTTCTTCATAGTAAACTGTAAATTGCTAGTTTCCTTTTGATAGCTGAGTCTGACTAGTTGTAATTTATTATAACCATTACCGCTTCTCAATGGGGTGCATTATGCAATCCCACACTAAGTTTTCAATGATATTATTAAACTCACTATGGAGAGCTTGAGTTGAATCTTTCACACTTCGTTCTCTTTCGGTTTAAAGCTACTTTGGCTAAATGTAAATCAACTGGGATGTATTCTAGATTTTATGCTAAACTTTACCCAACTTTGGCTTACTTCAAGAAAGTGATACGAACACGAGTCTTAGAACTAAACCGTTTTTGGTTATTGGTTGCTGGTAAGAGATCTTACTTATATCTTTCTCTTTTAAAATGGTTAGTATTATTCAGGCCGTGGTTGTGATGTATCCAGCCTCAGAATAGACCCCTCATCTCCTCCCTTGGACTTTGGTGTTGAGTACACTCAGGTGGATGCTGCTGCTCATCCCCTGTAATCCCTTAGTCGGTTATTACGACATCCACGGGAGGAGACAGAGGGATGATCACAAATTGGTGACCGGAGTTTTGGTGTTGAATACTCAGGTGGATGCTGCTGCCCATCCCCTGGTGTAAACCCTTAGTCGGCTTTTACGACATCCATGGGACCAGACACATTTATTGTTCTTTTTTTTCTTTTTTGTTTATACTACAAGCTAACACGCATACGGCCCGGCCCACCTGATGGAAAGCAGGTTTTGTTTTGTTTTGCAATAAATCAAGGATCATCTTTGTTTCTTTTAAAGTATCTTCGTATTCGTATGTATATATATCAATCGGCACCAGTAAAATTGGGTCCGAACTAAGTACTAAGTAGTCATAATATCCAACCTTGAAATTGCTCGTTGCAATTAGACAGTTGTTCCTGATTTGGAATATGTAAAGCAATTTCAGTGTGCTCGTTCATACGATCAATAGGTCGTATCGTACGTCACGGTGGCAGATTGTGGCGACATCGATCAGAATAGTTTGCTAGCAAATTTGGCAGCAGCTAAACCAAGCGGGATTATGTGGTGCTGGTATAAGCACGGATTTGACAATAATCTGATTTATGTACCGCGCGCACAATTATGCCCTGTTGTATACGGACAGATTGGTTGAATAAGGCTGATTCTATACTTGAATAACTATATAAAAAAAAATAGCTACTGTCTGAAATTTATTCGCATGGGAATGAGCACACAATGCGGTAATTTGCGGACATAACATAGCCGCCATACCTAAACCAGCCCCCGAATTGTGTATCGAACTGGGTAATCGCTTTTGAATACGATTAAAAGGTACATTGCGCCTTATGTTTCGAATATTTCTGCTCTTGGAAAAGAAGCTAAAACACGCAGCGCAATGTACTGCAAAATTGAAATCAAAAGCGATTACCAGTTTGATAGGCAATACCCCCCGGGTCACTGAGCTACCACAGGGTGAGCAAGAAAGACCCAGTGACGTGATAAATGAGCAAACTATTGCTTTTTAAATTCGTTTGGAATATGATACAACGTAACACCCAACAGTCACAGACATAGTCATGATCCCGCACAGGATTCCCTGTGGCGTGTGTATCAGGAACTACGAATACTATAGTACCACAATACGTAGACCTGGAACAAATATTTGCAGATCATGCAAACATTTTTCACACAGTGGGAATCGAACCCGCACCTTTTGTATCTTAGATAGATACTCGGCCGCCACGCCACGGAGGTTTTCATATGCGTCGAAGGTATGTATAATCACACCGCATAATATATAATTACACTCAGGCGAGTGTATTAGGTATATCCCTGTTGGATGCTTAAAAGAAAAATGTACAATTACTAAAAACTCAATATTTCATTTACTCAAAAATAAATAATATCTAAATAGGTACCTAGTAACATACAACATAGCTTTTACATACTTCTGATTAATTCAACTTTTATAGGAAGTTTAGACTTGGTATCCAAAAAAGTTTTTTGTCAACAGCAGTGTCATTTCCCTCAAGAAACAGAAAATCTCAAATAAGAAATGCCCAAGTTACCTAGCACCTTTGTAGAGAACGGGTCAGAGATGCTCATTACGGTCCAAAGCCTAATGATGCACTCGCTTGTTAGTACCGCCTTGTCACGTCAGAAAAAGCTTACTGCATAAAAAAATAAAAAAAAAACGTTCAAGTATGAAGAAGAAACGAGCAATTAGGTAGTGTCTTGAACTCGTATTATCCACTAGCTGTGCTAGTGCTTGTTCGCTCTCAGGTAGGGTCTGAGTCTAGTAGGTTAGGTTTGAAATCAAGGTATACTTGATACTTTAATTTCGAAGATCTGAATTATATGTCGTCTTTGGCATGGCGCTTTCAGAAACAAACCACCAACAGAAAGGCATCAAGTGTCCAAATTAAAGACGCAGCATGGTGTGTTACTTTCATTATGTTAGCGACAACGTTTACGTAACTACGCATTCTGTAGCTATAATAAACACATTAATTTCCTTAATGTTCCACTGTCGGCTTAAAACAATTTCCATTTATTACTAGGCAATATTGCGGCATAACGCAACGATAAGCCGAGATGATCCACGAGTGTTGTGGCCTGCTCTTTAATTCAAACTGACGGTTAATAAACCAAATTAATTATTAAGAACCGACGATAAATGAGAATTGAAGAAGTAGAATCCTATTAGGCTAATACGGTAGAAATCCGCGTTCGCTCCACAATGGGCCATTTAGTCGGGGCTGGATTTACAAAACATTGCCCGTAAGCCGCGGCCGGAATAAACTTTATTAGGAAAAATGTGTTTACCGCGCACAATACGAGTACGAAGGCGTATGTAACGCATGCTTATTTAACATGTGCCTCGATGATTAGCGTCGGTTGCGATATTACAGAGTTTTTGCTTTTTTTACATTACGAAGCTTGAATGAAGAATGTTTAGCTAAGCCGTAAAAATGTTTGACTGCGTTTGCGATATTTAGTGTTAGATGTGGTCTTGTAGAGATTATTGAATCTGTGGATGGTAGTTTTTGTTTAAAACTTTATTTTCGGCGTTTATTTTCTAATTTAATGAACGAGTTAACCACAAAAACTCAGACAAAATCCGAGGTTGATAGCTGTGCTTAGATGTGCTAACGAGAACCACCAAACATTTTAATCGGATTTGAGGATTTCATAAAATAATTCGCACAGTTTGACAACTTCAAGAGGTTTCGAAAATTCTCTTAATTGGTTTAATTTATATTTAAATCATTCATCACACCCGGAACGTGAACAATATTATAAAGGTGGGATAACGGAAAGTAATTAATTAATAAACTTTTTGACGGACTTCGGCCTGAGAGTTTTGGTCGATTTCCGGTTAAATTTATCTTTTCTACTTGACAATGGCCAATTTTTTGTCAAATGAAGCTATCAATTAGAAAGAGGATTTTTTTTATGACAATAAATAAGAAACCGCTTTCAAAGGTCTATCTAAAAAGTAGTAAATAAATTAAAGAAAATACACATAGCCGAATGTTCTCGCAATGCTGCTATAGAGCCGAGTGGAGACGCACTGCAAGAGCCAACACTCAAGCAAGACCTGCATAACCACGTCCACTCTATCAAGAGTTTATGACTAAGATCTTGATTACATCAGGAAACTTTATGACGTATTGAAAGACAATTGGCACGTCGTGTAACCCTTTTCCAGCGTGATATCGAATGACCTAAACCTGTGATATTTCGAGTAGGAAACTCAAAGCATACCTACAGGCCTGAAATTACAAGCAAGCATATTAAACGATCTGATTGATGTCGGGCAAGTGTGAAATTGAACTGGCATGAGGGTGAACGTAAAATCATTGAGGTCTTAATACCCATTACTGATAGAACATTCAAATTAGAGGGATTCATTTCCACGTTTGAGAAGCCAATTGTGTGAAAACTGTGTAGTAATGAACCGTGTTGGTAATTACTAAGCTCTAGACTTAGCTGTTTTTAACGACAACAAAAAAGGAGGTTCTCAATACTTTTGCATTTTTTTAAAAAAATTATTCTCAATGTTCTGCCTCATTTATTCGTCATGTATAAATCAATTTGGAAAATTATCTTCCAGATTGGGTCCCATTTTTATCAAAATTCAGTTCTGATGATGGAATCCATGACGAATTGAGGGAATTCTTCAAATATTATAGGCATACAAATAGCGATTTTGGTATGATGGTTAAGCTACTATGAAGCAAATTTAAATAAATAATTCTTATGAAAATGGTATACCATCAAACTGGAAGGTAGGCACTGGAACTCCGTCACAAAACAATGTATCCTAGCCGTATTTGAGCATATTGGAATTGCCATGATATGCACTCTGGCTATGATACTGCTTCCCATCCCTTGATGTACCCTCTTAGTCAGCTTTTACTACATCTACGGGAGGAGACGGAGGAAAACGTAACATATATTTTAGAAAACCATGAACAAATTAAAAATTTTGCCACAATTAGAGTCGTCCTCGTGACAAATGGCACCAACTTTTCGTCTTATCGGCCAACAAGACGCTAATTACTCGCGTCTCTTTTTGTGGGTTGTTCAGTAATACCGCCTTGAAATTTCTGAGTCTCTCAGTGTATTATAATATATGTATAAGTAGGATAGCCACAGAAGCCATAATTAAAAGAAAAAGTAAATAGGATAATGACATCAGAAAACCACTAAATATAAAACTCTTACCCACCAGTTTAATCATTTCTCCCAGTCCTTTATGGTTTGCTGGAAGAAAAGTCTTTAAGGGTTAAGCTCGCCTTTTTTTCGTTTTAAAACTCAAGATTTATACCAAAATTAACTTCCCTCAAGAGGACAACGCGGGTGAAACTGCAGGCGACCGCAAGTCATCAACAGTATTGAATGAGGCGTACCCCATAGATTGCAATTTTCAAATGATTGGGATTTGCTGTAATCACCATGTTTGTCAGGCGGATTGGAGATCGCAGAATTGGTGTTGAGTACTCAGATGGATGCCCATCCCCTGGTATAATACCTTAGTCGGATTTTACAACATCCACGGGTGAAGGCCGGAGGGGTCTATTCTTAGGCCGAACACACCATGACACAGACACAGGTGACCGCTAGTATTCAATAAAAAACCTTGTTATGTCGAAACTAGCCAATAATAATAGCCTTTTGTTTAAACACTTAACCTTAACTTAAACTTTTGATTGTTTTCGAAAACTATATGAAGTTTCGTTTCCTTCCATACATTTACTGACAGCGTCCTTAGTTTTCTTCTCGTTTTCGCTAGGGGCGCTGCAAGTAAATGTAAAGAAGAAAACGAAACTTCATATAGTTTCGAAAACTATCAAAACCCGTACTAACCCCCCTGATAGTAAGTTTAATAAACAGCGGTTCCATCCAAGAACGCAACGTTCAATTAACTTAACCCAATTGTGTTCACGCAAGAGTTTTCTTATCTTAACTCTAATTAGATAACACAAATAATCACAAAATCTTCCCACTTCCCGTTGTTGGAACAAGAGAAACAATATACCTATGCAATTATATATTCCGGGAAGGCGGGGCAATTAACATGAAAATTCTCGTTAGCAGTCGCAAAGGGGAACTTTTGATGTTAAGGAAGTGGGGAAAAAACTCAAGTGCGGCTCCCAGTCTCATTAACAGGCCTTTAGTAGTGAGATGCTTCTGGGCAGTGGCCACATTAAAATTTAAAAACGGTTGCATTTTTATAGATTTTAATTTGTACTCTTTTCCCCTGTCTTTTGTTTAGAAGAACGATCTCGGGAACGTCTTCGACTTCCCCTGCGTTTGTTCCACTTTGGAAGAGATGCCCAGAAGATTTTTTAGAAAATGATTTCTTTGTTTTTGCAACAGAACAGTTTCGTAATCATTATTACAAAAATACTCCTCTTAAAAACAGGGCTATATACCTAGAGCTGGGAATCATATCATTCCGACCGTATAAGATCTCGTACCTACATAATAGGATAAAGATCCAGTTAACCTACGTAAAGCAACTATCTAACGAAAATCACAAATTACATACGATAGCAAAAATGATATACCTATTTCAAAAAACAAAAAATATCGTCGGTCTTTCTGTGTTGAAGATGAAAAAGGGATCAGAATGGCATGTGCTGACACAGAATCGTGAATAGACTTGGAGGCCTTTAACAGAGTTTTGAAGGTTCGCGGTTCCAAAAGGAATGTTATTATGTTACATTCTTTTACAACCTTCGGCATGTCTAGGAATTTTTGGTTTTATACGCACGCAAAATATAATAAAATTTTGGTAATTTTGCCTTTAACATTATTGTAGCAAATTTTACTAAACTTTTATGTGCATTTGAGTTTGAAACTATGCTTGTAGGATACTTTTGCGCTTATTTTTGTTATTTTTTAAGTTCCTGAAGTTAGTAAGTACCTAACTCAAAAGTACCCAGAGAAGTACTAAGAAAAAATACAAATAATTTTCTATAACCTGTCAAAATCAACATAATGAACGCCACTAGAGTAGGTAGGTACAATACAAACACACATTGGTAAATATAGTTGCACCCGGGGTTTAAAAATAAGAAAAATGGCGCCCATGTTACGTAAAGTTTTAAAAACGTCCGCGTTGTTTGAAACTGTGTCTCGTTGTTTCGGAGCGGTGAAAAGTAAGTTTATGAAACAATAGAGTGATGGTCAACCACAATGTACCTAAGTTACAATGTGTATAGTGCAGCGAAGCGTATAGTGTAGCGATCAGAACTTCACAAGCACGAAAAAAAACATTTACGTCTTCGGTTTTTGAACGGTTAATTCCATTGTAGGGAGAGTCAGTTCAGAAAGAGAGCCGTCGTCATGGGATTTGACGGTGCAGCTGTGCTTTATTACGTTTTGTTTAGCAGGCAATTCAAAATATTTAAATTGTAAAACATTCATAATTTGTTTTAAAGTTTATTTTTTATTTTTGGCCCTTTGTTGGTAGACAATATTGCCAATGTCAATGTGGACAGATTTATATCACAGCATACAGAAAAAACTAAAATTTACGAAAAAGAGGCCAAAAAAGAGGAGTTCACATAATGTTCTGAATAAATATTAACTACAAGTTAATAACTTTTATGCTTTATATTGATGAATGGCATATGACAACATATGTTCAAAATAAAGGGAATCTGTCATACGTCAACTTGTGCACAGGATATAAAAACACTGTCAAACTTATTCAAAGTAATATTTATTTAGACTGGGGCTTAAATTTACAACATTTTGTTTTATTTATTGTACAAGTAGGTAAATTTATTTTACAAATACAAATACTTTTAAAAATATTTTTTTATTTCAACAGGAATGGGTATAGCGGGCAAAGATTTTTGCCCATCAGCAGTCGAACGGTAAGTATAGGTTATAAAAAAGGTCGTTTGTTTTATATAAATTATTGTACTTACTTGGTTATTACCGACCAAAAATAATTAAAATATGGACGCATTTGAAATTCTCTAATTCAAACCACTTTAAAATAAAATACTCAGAAACGGTCATCGCATTTTAAGTAGGTACCTAAATTAAAAATACCGCGTGGCTAAAGCTGCAAAATGTACGGAATTTTAAGATGAAGCCAGCTGGTGAGCCGGTATCTAGCCCATCTAGATAATGAAAATTCTAGTTTGTATTTTTAAACTTGTGCGGAAAAATCTTAATACTGGGTCTACAGAACTGTAGAGACGAGTCTTCGAAATAATACCACCTAATCTCTTCTCTCTGCTGGAACACCTGCTCAGCCGGTATTTACTCGTCCCGAAATAGTTGTGGCGGCGAGCTTTCCAAATGTAGGTAATTCTCGTTTTTATATTTACATTCATTTCTCTGTAATAAAAACGGTAAGAGTGGCGATGTTCACAATCGATAAAGGTGCGGTTTGAAAGGATCCGTCCCGAGGCAAAATTCCTCCGTAGATTCATTGAATGCAATAAAATTTTCTGCACAATTGAAACCATTAAAGATCGTCGCCACTGTGCAGCTCTGAATGTTAATCACGAGCTTGTGTGAATAGAACAATCACATTGTGAGAATAGCCTTTTTTATCCGATTCCCATTTGAGAAATGCAAGTGTGACTTAAGAGCATAATGACCTTATTTAAGTATAAGCCTGTTTGGGTGCCTAGCTTTATGGGTAAGGCCTAGTTTATAATAACGAGTTCTCGGTGGTTGTTTTGCTGTTTCCTTTGCTGAACAGCAGATAGCTTCCGAGTATCATGGCTGCTGTGACGACAGCAGCATTCTAAGGTGAGGCTGAAAAACAGCGTGGCTGAGCCCTCGTCCTTTTCTCGTACACTAACTATTAAACTATATTATAATTGTACCTTTGTAACTAAGATTAGTGTAAGTGAATAAATGCCCTTTTATTTAATTTATTTATTTTATTTTATTTTATAAGCTAGTGATTTTTCATACTCAGCCTCAAAGATGGTCAGATCGTGTTTCCACAGTAACTTACTTTAGTTAGACAGTAACGGAAATTTTGACGCAAACATAATACTTATGTTGGTACATTGCCGAGTTGTGTTTAACCTCATGTCTGTAAATTGAACCAGCAAGCGAAGTGTTTTGTCACGTCCGTGGCCGGCACATCGACCGTCGGACGTGACGTCACGCGCCCTCTGATTTATGATAGAAAAGTCTTCGTACCAGCCTTACGAAAAATGTACCAGCCGATAGCCTCTGCGGGACGTGAGGGCGCCACCGACAAATGAACGAAACTCATTTTATTCTATGAGTAGATGGGATCATGAGACATTTATCGTGATCGTGACGGGCTAGCTCTACAGAGAGATGCCCGATCGGAATATATCGCCGTCGGTTGTATGATTGCAGTACTTCTAACGAACTGTGGACCTAGTTAGCTTGTTTACTTAGAGACGCTCAGATACAAATCCATATTACACCATTCTAGCCTTCGAATACTAGCTTATCAAGAATTTGTCTGAGACGAATAAATCTATCAAAAATATTGTTACATTTTCGTTGAAAATTCGACTACATTTATTTGACTCTTTTATGGGCACTATTATTTTTACATGCACCATAAATAAAGGTATAACTGCCGCATTACATTATGCATAATTTGTATAGAGGAAGTGCCTGTAGCATCTTAATTCCATAATAGTATTATAGAGCACTGCAAGAAGAGAGAATTAGCCTGGCTTACCGCTTAATCTAGTTCCAAGAAAGACACTCTCGCACAATAAAAACAATTTACTCAGCTAATGACAAAGAAACTCAGAGAAAATAAGATTTTTCTCGTGGCTAGAGGCAGTCCAACTACCTACAAGTCACTTCTCGCAATTTAAAGAAAGTGAGTTTCAGCAAAGGAACCCGTTGTGTGTTAATTAAGGGACTTTAAAAAGTAACAAGTTACACCCAACATTGCGATTTTAGTATCACTTGAGATAGAACATTGGCGATAATGTCTTTAATAGGTTTTTGCGAGTATTTTAGATTGGGTAGAATATCTGGCTGTATTTACATAACTATAGTGTAACGCTGACTAGCTTTTGACATAAAACTAACTTATGGAGCAGAAGAATAAAGTCAATATTTAATTTGTGCCTGCAGACTCATTAAGATCTCGTGCCCCAATGGTTACTCGCAATTTCGTATTCAGAGTAGAAGCTTTGTGTCCTAGCCTACGGGGTAAATTGCCATATCGACCTCGTGAACCGCGTAGTCAAAAGAGCCGCCGCTTGAATTATGTTGAGAACGACGACGGAAAATTGATATAAAAATTGCTCGTAAAGCATAAAATTAAAACGTGGATCGCGGCGGACGGTGTTGCAACACGCTAAATACCTGTCGTATTTCAGGCGCCATCTGTCGGCGACGGCGCTGAGACTGCCGCTTTTAATTTATTAACCAATTTGCTGAACGCCCCGAACCGCGCTCCATTCTCGCTATTTTGTTTCTTGACTTAATAAATTTGAAGTCATAATCCATGTTGAGTTCTTGCGGTGGAAATGACTAATTAAGTATTTACCTCTAAATTCAGTCAAAATTTAAATTCAATTAGCATTGTTGAAAGAAAATACCGAGAAAAGTTGGACGTAAGGAGCCTCGGAACGCGAAGACGCACTTAAAAACTCCGCAAGGAATAAACATTTACTTTACGGAAGTGGTTCATGAAATTCTTTTATGTCGGGAACCATAGAGCGCGGGTGATTGTACACCGAGGACTGGGAACTTTGCCACTTATTCGCGCATCAGTTCGCGCCTTGGATGGCTCTGTAATGTGTGCGTTGAGAGTATCTTATCTACCTCCCAGCTTCACATTTTAGATTTTATGGTTTCTCGACTACTTACTTTTACTTACACTCACACATGTTCGTGTTTACACCAAATTAAGACTGTAACTATTATAGTCTTAGAAACAGCATTACAGTGTGCAGGCAATTTTCTTGAGTAGATACCTAAACAACTATGTTCATATGTTAGTCGTAAAACCTCTACAATGCTCACACAGAGTTTATTTTATGCAATCTGTGATGTTGTATGGTTTCACTAGGTACCTACTCTTTAAGTTGAAACTATTTAAAGTTTCAACTGGGCATTCAGTGTTGAAAAGTTTTAAATTTTATAGCAGTTGTAAGTTTTTTATGAAAGAAAAAATATAAATAAGGACAATATCATGGCTTATGCTTACCGAAATTGTAATGAGCTTTTAACAATCAAGAGTCTAGGAGCATTAAGTAGCATCTACGTTTTATAATCTAAATTATAGTCTGTATATTAATCTATATAATATTTATGTACATATTATAATATAGTACCTATAGATGATTAAAGGTATCACATACGTAGCATATACGATAGTATTTTATATGTGTATAAAAACTTATCGCATCCAAAGTATCGCATCGTATATTATCGTATCTGCTACGTGTGTGATACCACACGTAGCAGATACGATAATATACGAAAATGATACATTCACGCGGAAACCTTCAAACTGTCTATACTTGTTTCTTGGTGCGGATCTATATATCTATGCGGATATACATAGATATCATCTGTCCATCTTTTGATATAATGTCGGTGCCTAAAGATGCTTGACGGTAAAATATAAGTGATCTGCTACGTGTGTGTTGCTCCTTGAGTTTAGTATAGAGAGCGATATGGACAGACACGCGCTCAGATACAGATATCTTACCGCATCTACTACGTGTGTGACACACTTTAAACTCAGCTTTAGTTTTAGTCGAATGTGAAATTATTTAAAAAAAAACTTTAAAAATGTCCAAACGCAAGTGTTTGAAAGCCTATAGTAATATTATAAATGCTAAGATTAAAAAAATTTGGATGCTTGTTTGTTTGCTTTGTTTGGTTGAACTGATTTCTTTAAAATTTGAAACATAGATTGGATTATTAATACTGGATTTAATGATTAATTTATCTCCCGGTATCACGTGGGCAAACTCGGCGCGGGAGGATACTAGGTACCAATAAGTCAAAGTAGACAGAAGACTAGGCCATGCTGCGGTAGTTACGTCATACGGCAGTGCCGTAAATTTACCGTTTAGAATGTACCATTGATGGTGCTATGGCCAAAAACGCGTAGTGCCAAATATATGGAACCAATATGACAGTGACGTCACATATCCAATTTATTTTATATTTTACATAGAATTATAACATTTAAAGTAAGGGTATAACTACCTTATTATATTATAAAACATTATGAATAAATGCTCATAAAAAGTTAAAGCTTAAACTCTCAAAAGAATTCATTTTATCATTTAAGCACTCAAGAAAAGGAGCGCTTAAATCAAAATATTTTAGCGCTGACAGATGCCATTTGAAACAAATTAGTTTTATAAAAGGCAATGAGTAACTTTTATAAGGATAAAAACAGCTAGCCCACTCTACAAATACGCAATCAACCAAAACAAAAGCACACGTCAAATATCGCATATAGAATAGAAAATACTTTATTGTACACATTAAGTAAATAAAAATAAACAACACTTAACATGATAATTTAAAGTACAATGGGCGATGTAAAGTAGATTACAGGCTGATTATGATGATCATGGTACTCGTAGTTCATGTACTGTTGAGTATTATGCAATGCTATGTTAAGTTTCAAATTGTTGAAACCTCCTTATAAAAATTGCATGAAATTTGAGAATCTGTCATTTAAACAACAAAACCTTGAATTTGTACCTGAAACAGTATGATCGTGAAATTTCAGGTAAACTGCCGATCGTTATGAGTGGACCAACTCTTTCCTTCATTAGGTTGTGCAAGGAGTTACCGTACAACATTAGCATTCATGTCGTTACGTTTTAATTTATGTTGGAGTCGGGTGAGACGTTTAAAATTAAACGTATCATCTAATATTACAAGTCGTAAAACAGCCAAACGCTACAATGAGAAGTTTAGACGTATGGCGCGTCACATCGTGTGTAGCTGTAATGAATATTGTCAGCGTGGATGTGCAAAACTAGAAAATTGTCTAAAATTATTATTTTTTGCCAGCATATGCAGGAACAACATTTTCATAAATGTTTTAGGGATTTTTTTATAAAACCAATTTTTTTTTAATTAACCATACTTCCTGTTCATCTTGTTCAGAATTTTTTGGTTTCAGTGGTTTGTTTAATTTTGTTCTGGCCTCCATGTTTTGTTACCTTGGAGTGATTCTACGTAGCTCTTCTAATCGCATTTGCTACTACAGTTTAATTGAATAATACAGCTTCATCATCATCATCAACCTGTAGAAGCCCACTGCTAGACATAGGCCTCTCCCCTAGAATGCCACGACGAACGGTCTTGAGTCGCCTCCGTCCACCGACTTCCTGCGACGTTTAATAAAGTTTAACGGTTATTTAATTTAATCAGTATTTCTGTTGACAACGACGTTGAACTAGCGCCAGCCAATGGCAGCGCGCGACTGAGTTCGACTGACGCCCAACCCAAGTCACCGCAGTCCCGTTATGTAATATTTTTTTTTCCTAGAAATATTTTATCATATTTTAAAGTTCAAACTACAAATTATAGGTATAAAAATTTGGTAAATTTACGTCCAAAAATAATAAAATCGGTGTAGGTAACAGCGATAGGTAGTTGCGATTTTAAGACAAAATTCGCTCATTTTTAATATTTTTTTATTCAGAAATATTTTGATGTTACAGTTTAAAATAATAATGAGAAATATTGCCAAAAATGTGAATATTCATTTATTTATATATTTGCAGGCATTAAGGTGCAGCCGGTAATTACAATCATACATAAATATTGATTGACCTGATGTAGCACCTTAACATGTTGCATAGATTCATTACACAAATACCACTAATTATTTTATCTTGGTTTTGTTCGTGGTTTAGTTTCCATGAACATTAAAGGCTGTGCTCAGAAGACTTACAATACGAGTTTTCAAAACCAAGTTTAAAAAAAACGTTTTGTCTTCAAAATTATTCAATCTTGGAATTCAGCAACTAAATACTGCACATCCTTTTTAGCATTCGTGCAAATAGTAGAGAAGCGTAAATTGTTTGTGAGTATCGGACAAATATGCGTCAAAAGCATTTTTCTAGCCGAAACCGAATATCCTCTAAATCTAGAACGGCTTAACATCGACAGTGGTACTCTCCGTAGTGAATGTCACGCCCGGAGCGGATTGGGAGATTTTTCAGATTTTCCGACACAACGCCACGCTGCTATTGCTCCTGCCTCGATTTTCCACTGCGAGAATACCAGCCAAGGTTGTTTAACATAATAGGAAAGATGTTACAAAAAATACTTCAAAAACTCGTCGTCAATAGGTAAATATATTTCGTAAATTCAACGTTCCCGAGATTATTCGAGATGGCGGTGGCGGAACGGTTAAGAAATTGGATCGGTAGATTTAAGCATAAAAGTAATGTTTTTAAATCCAATCCTTTTACGACAAAGATTAAATACGTGACTGAATTTTCTTTAGACAAATGTTCTGTAAACTTATTTTAACCTCACATTTTCTGTCCAACTTACCTAAGATTGTATGTGTAGAGCCTAGAAAATATCACAATGTGAGAGCTAGTTCAAGACTTCATACTCTTAAATACGCGACGGGCCTAACTAAGCAACTATCGTATTGTAGTGGAGTGTAGCAAGGAAAGGCAAAACAATAGTGTCAAATAAGGCTACTATTTTCCTTAGAGACGAATTTCCTTTAACGAAATGTAGGAAATTAACACAGTTAGTGGGCCCATAAAGCGGCCAGCGCGACTTTGTAAGCATTGAGTGCTTTTGGCTATTAGGTTAACTCGTCCATTAACTGCGCTTGGATTCGACGTCTTGTGTTGACTTTCTTGAATTGCTTATACCAATTTTATTACCCCAATGGCAATGTCAGAAGAAATAGATATAAATAGATTCACAATAATCCTAAAACCAATGAAAAGGAACAAACCCTTCTTCACTTAAATGTAAAACGAGCAAAGCTGGATGTACAGGGTATTCATAGATTGGTCAGTTGCGGAAAACTTAAACCGAGACACAGAAAAATATGAAAACAAGCTATGGCGTCAATGTAATGGATTAGAGAGTAATCAGAATTATTTCTTTATGAACAAAGTTATCATGATAGCTGAGAAGAATACACGGATCCACAACTTCCTTAAAAATAGCCCTCAGTGCAACATTAAACACAAAAGTTTTTGCTACAAAAATAAAACTACAAAGTTGACACACTGCATGCGGAAAACGTCGTTGGCGGTTGCAAATATTCGTGCAGTAAAACTAACAAACTCGTGCTCTTTACCAAAATATTCATGTCAAGAACATAAGATAGACACCGTTTCTTCAAAAGATGCAGCACGCAGCGTCCAGCGTGTCAGCGTTAAGCCGCGGTCCAATGAACCGTGTTTTGGTGTTTTATAAACAATAAATGTTTTGCTAACATATTTTGTTAGAAAAATTAGCGCAGAAGACTCGGCTTTAGTTATTGCTGCCATCTCGTGTCGTCTATTTTGTGGTCTCCGTGAGATGCGGCGCGCTGTATTATGTCAGTAATTTGCATAGTATATACGCTTTTTGCGTAAGACTTTTCATCTTTGTCTCAGGATGAGGGGTGCAGTGCAATGCCAAGTAGGGCGTGTCCTAGATGGTTGGGACGTCAGAGGTATTTCATTTGTGATGGGGTTATTGTCTAACATCAGGTGGGCCTCATTTTAACCTTAACTATTCAAAGAAGCAGAGGTACAATAAATTGCTTACAAATATTTTAAACTATAGTTAAACTTTAAAACTACATTTTTTAAATTGAACCTATAGGTACTTACTAACTAAAAATTATATAAATTAGGTACTAAAATAATAAAAATTTCAAAATACAGACAAATTAGTTTTATGCGCGCACGCATAGAGAATATTGAACTGACGCGTGGCCTTGTGAACTTCATACTCCTTTCAAGCGCTCTGCGTTAGCCTATTGACCTACCTGACATCCCATCATGGGTGTTTTGACTATATAAGCTGCGTCACTAGACTAGAAAGATTATTCAGTATATCTACTTCAAATAGAAGCTAATTAATATAAATGATATTAGTGTAACGTCACATGCGAGATACTATTGCGCTCGAGCTAAACCTACCTACTCACTTGGCTATACCACCGACTGGCTGGGACCACGATTGAGCCGTTGACTTCATTAGACCGGCCTGGAACTGGAAGGTATTAGCTGCCCGGACCTACCTGCACGGGACATGAGGGGACTGATCCTGGATAAAGAAACCAATTCTCAGTCTGACCAAGATAATAAGCTTAGGCAACAATCCCAATCGACCCCTATTTATTATACCTACCTAGTCTCCTAGTCTCAAGTTCTCAACTCTTATAGAATCTCACCCAACCCTCAATTTCTTGTTTTTCGATTAAAATAGTGGTTCGAAATTATATTCTATTCGTTTTTTTGACATCTTGGTCATCTTGATACTCGTGTAGACTGAACCGATCCATTTAGGCTCTGCTGATCGTCACCGAAAGTTACGTTATTAGAGTTTTTTTTTTTCGATCAGCGCCAATCGGTGGCAATTGAGAATATGCAGTGGTGCACTCTTTTATTTTACAATTTATCAAAAATGTAAAATCCATATCGGGAACCAACTGTGGTTTCCATGTTCCATCCTTAAAATTCGAAATCATTGATACAAATCTATAGGTTTTGATAAATCAATAGGTCATATCGAGCTAACGGGATGTCTCTCTCACAAGAGCTGTTTGCACGACCTGTGTTTGCACACTCGGTTGCGTTCAAGATTGAATTTCAGAACCCGGTACACGGGCTCTTCAAAGTGCAGCACAGACCTCTTGTTTAAGTACTTGTACCAAATTTAGGATTGAAACGAGCTTGTATTCTGCGCTACAAATTGTTATTAACATTGAAACTGTTTATTGTCAAATAATGAGCTACACAACATTTTACCAAGTTTAATTATACCAAATGCTAGCCAAATGTTGGCCGTGGTATGTCCAGCCTAAGAATTGACCCCTCCGTCTCCTCTCATGGATGTAGTAAAAGCCGACTAAAGTATTGCACCAGTGGATGGGCAGCAGCAGCCACCTGAGAACTCAACACCAATACTGCGATCACCAATCCATCTGCCAAGCGTGATGATTATGGCAAATCCCCCATTGCGGAGCCCTCGTCCAACAATGGACGTCTAATGGCTGATGATGATAATGATGAATAATGATTATAACATCCACAAGTCATAGCCCTGATCCCAAACTAGAATGCCCTGTGTCCTGGTTATCAGGAACTAAGAGTACCATGGTACCAAAACACCCAGACCCGGAACGTATATTTGCAGATCATGCAAACATTTGTCCCGCAGCGGGAATCGAACCCTCATCTCTTGCGTCTCACTCCGGCTGCCGGCTACTACCTTACCTTACCGCCACGCCACAATGAACACAGAACGAAGCAAATACAACGAATCTCTTATTTCTTATGTAAGTTTTTACTTAGAAATCAAGCATGCTTTGTCTTGATGGCAATTGACAGCTGCTGAGTAAAACTTGTGGAAAAATATAAATTAGGAAAGGTAAGACAAACGAGTGGCATAACAAAATGGTATCTCTATTTATTTCTTTAGGAACATTGCGAGCTGACTTTGTGCCTTTAGATTTGTGTTTTCCGCTCAGTTTCTCATTATTTATTCCCGAGGAAAATAAATCTAGAATTCTAAGAGTATTTCACCTCATCAAGGTAGATAGATAACCACTAAGCTCCAGTCAGAAGCATATTGCCGGCATACGTCCAGCATTTAGGTACGAATGAACGCGTGCATAAAATAATCACCGCACTACTAATATAGTGGTGCACGGGTTAGACGTGGGCGCTCATAGACAGAGCGTAGGAAACGTGCTTTGATTTTTTTAAATTTTCTTCGCAAATATTCATTTAGAAACTATGATTTTAAGATTCTTGCTGACTCAACCAGTTTCAGAAACTTTAATATAAATAAGTATAAAGTTTTTAACATTCCGTATCAAAGAAGCTAGAGTGTTTGATATTTTACCTTCTAGAGATAGGAAATAAGAAATAAAATTTGCAAGAAGATATTTAAAAAGTAGAGTCTCCGCAGTGGTGTGTCCGGCCTAAGAATAGACCCCTCCGTCTCCTTCCGAGGATTTCCTAAAAGCCGACTAAGCGATTAAACCAGGGGATGGGCAGCAGCATCCACCTGAGTACACCAATACTGCGATCACCAATCCACCTGCCAAGCGTGGTGATTATGGCAATTCCCATTGTATTTTATGAGGGAGGCTTCGTTCAGCAGTGGAAGTCTAAAGGCTGCTGATGATTAGAATGTCTAGGTAGAAAACAAACCTAATTCTAATAAATAGAATACTACAATAATCATTTTGATCAGCGTGCTCTTCAAATAAAACAATTTCGTTAACATTGCCTTCGCAAATTCAAAACGTAATATTTCGTAACAAACTAATGCGAAAATTTTGCTTGTTTCAAACTATCCCAAACTTGGTATTACCCTATTTAGAAAGAGGATACAAATTTTGCAGTTGCTATAAATTGAAATTGAGCACATGAGCGGAAATTACAAGTTGCAAAGCATTTTATTTAGGACCCTGATATTAGAACTGCCTATTAAGTTCTAAAAGCTTTCAAAGTGTTCATTTACATAATGATTTATTCAAATTCTAGGAAGCTAAGTTCTCTGTAAACGCTTTTTGGCAAAAATAATGTAGAAAATAAGCTTAGGAAATAACATTTAATTCCTGTTAACAATTTATAACTATTAGCTAAATAAATGAATGAACCTTTGTATGAAACGTTAATACATTTGGTTGATGTCTCCATGAGACCAGACTCACACACTACATTTTTCTGTCAACATGAATATGTATTTTACAAACTGTGGTGAGGAACACCCTTTTCTGTTAAGAACATAATTTGTGCAAATGGTTAAATATACGCTCAATTTCACTCCAAAGAAAACGGTCATTTTACTCGCATACGTTATCCAATTCACTGCATACGCCAGATGTGGTCGTTATGGCTAATGTAAAATTTGTTTTTTTTTTGTTAAACTTTTCAGTTTTTACTCGCCACGCCGAAAAGGCAGTAACTGAGGTTATTAACGTGGTGTGTGTATGTGCTTGTCTGTTACCATTTATCTCCAAAACAGCTTCATCGATTGTAAAGCGGCTTTTGTAATCGTTTGGATTCTTGGAAATCATTATGTTGTTTGGAAAAAAGTTCTACCAACCAACTTAAGAAAGTGTTTTCAATTTGTTTGATCTTTTGTCGAGCTAGAACAGTTTATACTCTCAACTTTGTCTAAATACTTTGCTTATTCACACTCATCCTTGACTTAAAGACACCCAGATGTTCATCCCATTAAAACTTATCGTCGTTATTGTGACAGTTACCTTGCTATTATTAATTTAATAGCGGTATCGTTTAAGTTATAACTTGAGACAGACAGTCTAAAGTTTAAACCCACCAGCGAGTTAAATTTCATTATTCGAATGTCAACGTCATTTAACATATTGTAGAAAATCAAGGTTAAACTTGACTAATTCGAGATTCGACTGTCGTCGAATGAGTTTGATAATTAACGCTTTTTTTAAATTGTTAAATAAATAAACATCTACCCCCTTCACAATAATTTTTAAACCTATTTTAGTTAAAGTATGTTTTGTCTTGTTTTGACGTATGACATTTTACATAAGAGAGAAGAAGACAAAAGCTATTTTAACTAAAATAGGTTTCCAAAATTATTATACAATACAAACCAGGTTTTATTTTTAACACATTAGCTGTGAAGGAAAATCCCACTTGTAATAATGAGAATAACGTATATCATGATAGATAGATAACTCGTTATTCTATTCATCGTTCGCAGTGTAATTATGTGTGAATTGTACATGAAAAGAGCATAAATCCTTGGTGCAATAAATCCTTTTACCACACTGGTTCTTTTACCATAGTTCAATAGACCACCTTGAGGTATGGCAGCCTTTAGCCATACCTCAAGGTGGTCTCTGACCTAACGCATGACCAACAAAGACCTCTATCCTCCGTACCTATTGCTGCTGGCAAGCAGTAGTGCTCGCATTGCTGTGTTTCGGTTTGAAGGATACGAGTGCCGGTGAAATTACAGGCACATGAAACTTTTCATCTTTATGTCTCTGGGCCGGCGGTGCGCGTGTGATGCCTCTGGTGTTGCAGGCGTCCATAGGCTTCGGTAACTACTTTCCATCAGGTGGGTCGTATGTTCGTATGTAATTCTAATTCAAAATGGGGTAGATGTTCTGCACTGACTTTCCGCATTGGGGTGTATTTTGCATTGTTCCTCTTCTAATTGGCCATAGGCCGTACGCTTGTTTGCTTGCCTAGTAGAAAAAAAAAGAACCTGTGGCCCAGAGAAACATCGAGAATTATTTGGCTATGTATAGTATATAGAGTGCTTCCAGCCTAAAACTGCACAACCAAATTATTTCTTTATTTTCACTACGTCAAAATAAAATATTCCATAATCCGTAATTACATGAACCATTTTAGAACGTAAAGCATGTGTTAAGTGCCAAGTAAAAGCGGTGGCGTGCATTTTTAGACTGGACGCACTCTACGGTTGAGATAAATAGACGTTACTTAGCACGTACTTATCCTTAGCATTGTTTCTGTCACTCACTAGCATGCGTTTTAACATTTGTGTGACAGTGACAAGGACAGTTCTAAGCATTAGTACGGACTAAGTATCGTCTATTTATCTCGACCTAAATGTTTTTACAAGCTTTTATGTAACTTGACCTGTTAGGTATGTTAGTTAGTTTGTATTTATTTAGTGTGGGACAAATCTTGAAACTGAATTTTGAACCAGTGCGACCTAACCGATTTTGCTGAAATTTTTCATGGCTACGTCAAGTTCAGATGACAATTATTATATTATGGGAACGGCGAGCTGATCTTATGATAGAAGGTGGACAAACTGGATATTCATACTAGAATCATCCCGCAAACCTGAAAAATACCTACTCGTATTCAAATTTCATAGGTTACACACAATAATTCAAATAAACACGAATGGACAGTGAACAAATAAATATCAATAATGTTAGGAACGTAATGAGAAATCTAGTGGCACCCTGAAACAACAAAAATCAATATCCAATCAAAATACACAAAACAGGACACAGTTGCACACAAGTTTGTTGAATTGAAACTGACTGAATTTTAATTTGTCTACTAAAATTTATATTCAATTATTCTAATGAAAATATTATATAAAGTGCATAAAATTTGGTGAAATACCAAATGTAATTAAATTTTCATTACCCACTGCTGCGGGTAGCTCCTTTCTGTTCTGCCAGCCTACTCTGTCTTATATAGAGTACACACATATTTATTCATTTTTCAATTGAATATTTAACTCTCTGTTACCTCTTTACAACAAAGCTTACACTGCCTATTGTCAGAATCAGCAACATTTAGACGTACACTGCTGGACGATGCCTCCACCATAAAATACAATGCGGGGAATTGCCATAATCACCACACTTGCCAGGGGATTTGCTATCGCCGTATTCATGTTGAGTACTGGACTGGTGGATGCTCCACCAGTCTAGTACTTCAGTCCTGCTCGCTTATTCCCTATCTATATTCTTAATCAAAATACTTTGAAGAAAAATATGCAGGTCACACGGAGTGTTTAAACGGATTGCAAATGGAAATGGCCGAGCCAAAAGTAGCATCTAAAAATTTCTCGTATTTGGTTTATCTAGGCTAGCTAGGGGTCAGTGCACCTTAGCGTGCCTAGGAAGTGTTAACAGCTGGGCGTGCCTGCGCTATCTAGTATCTTGCGCACAGCAATTGCACTTGTCAGCCGGGGTTCGCCTTACCGCTTCCTCCTGCACCTCTGAGACACAGATTGGGTAGGACAGCTGGCTCAATCATGCAACAGTTGGTGTACAAGCTACTGATAGTAGCCTACATTGCAACTGTTTCACATGCACCACTTTTTACGTTCTCTAACCCAAACATTTTTTGTCGCTGTGTTTTATAATATGTTCTCAAGTAAATAAAGATTTAAGTGAGAATACATCACTCGTTACCATTTTGGTAGTAATAATAACACTGAGGCGTCGAGATTATTATCATTAATTAATTTATAAATAAATCCAAGAGTATCCAGAAGGAATTATTCGCAGTTCCATTATTATGTTCTGGAAGAGTCATTGTAAGTTTCACTATCTGCATAACTATATATTTTGCCTTAGTATCGCGAGGACAATTGTTGAACCAGCTCGTATGGAGATGTGCAAGCGATATCCTGCCACGTTGCGCTTGGTCGAGTGTCGGAGCCGGTATACGTAAGGCAATAAAAATAAGTGCCTGCGTAGTCGTTTCGAGATTTAAACGATATTCCTGAACCAAACTTAGAATAAGAAATGCTGAGTTTGTTTTTAAAATACCTGGAGCAATGCATGTGTAGTAAACTCGTTAGTTGAGATTTATTTATTTTAATTTTTATCTTTTTTAACAAAAATACAATAGACACACCGAAAAACAAATAAAATATAATGACAAACATTTACTTTATCCGAATTACTACATTCAATAATACCGGGCGTTAAAATTAGTTTATTTAATTAATATAACTAATAATCATATTTTATATAGTTACATCCTTTTTAGGGTTTCGCAGCTCAAAAGGTACCAACGGAACTATTATAGGATCACTCTCGTGTCTGTTCTGACTGATCTGAATTATTTTAAATTGCTTAGTTTGAAAGATATTAAACAAAAACGTTCGAAACATATGTTGACCATCCCACCGTTATCTCCGGAACTACCGAGACAAAAAATATATAAAAAAAAAACTAAATATTAGGTCTCACTTTTAGTTTAAAGGAAAATCCTGTTTTTAAATTCCAACGGAAAATGGAAAATATTCGTACAGAAAAAGCGTATAAAATGTGTTGACACACAACATAAACTAATAACTTAATTGTTCTAGTGGTTACTATAACGTAAGGAAATACCCGCAATTTTTCGTTAAAAAAACTGACCTGCCACGGCGTTACCCATGCAGGTATAAACACAAACTAGTACTGCCAAACTCGAAACTAAAAATGCATAG
Organism: Epirrita christyi; assembly: GCA_951392215.1. NCBI lineage: Eukaryota > Metazoa > Arthropoda > Insecta > Lepidoptera > Geometridae > Epirrita > Epirrita christyi. The sequence goes on along the minus strand of OX595849.1, from coordinate 8,773,372 downwards.
TTCCGGTCCAACAACAATGGCATAAAAAATTTATAATAAAATTCCCGAACAAATTAAAGATTTAGAAAAGGATAGGACATTTGAAAGTAAATTACGGGACTTACTAATTAAAAAATGCTACTACAATTTAAACGACTTCTTCAAAGATACGCTGCCTGCGTTGTAATTTAATTTAATTTAATTCAAAAAAATAGATAAAATAGATGTAAAAATTAGTTAATTCATTCCTGTTTTGACTAGCCTACTCATTAACCTATTTAATTTAATTTAATGTTTTTGTCTACCCAAGCTACTAATTGACATATATAATTGATTTGATTTGCCTACCTTCTTTTAGTTTTGACATATTATTATATTGTATACATGCGAGAGATTCAATTTGATAAAACTTACCTATTTCTACTTTTATGTGATTATGAAATTGTTTTATATTGATTTGACTTGTATTTTAATAACTAACATAAGTATTGTTCTGTAAATTTTATTTTTGATCTTGACTCCAAATTGCAGCGCCCTGACGGGGTTCATGTACCTACCTGACTAACAGTAAAATAAGACCTATTACTAACTATATTGTATGTACATGTGAGCAATAAATAAATACAAATACAATACAAATACAAATACAATAATATAGTTGCCTACTTGTACCTCTCCACGCAAGTCCAACTCGATTTATTTCTCATGTTTTCTCATTGAAATTAATGATGCCTTAAAAATAGATGATACTATTAAATCCAATACAAAAATGACGTTAACACAATGAGAATATCTTGGTACCGTGAAAAAAATATATAATTCGTTTACAACTTATAAATACATCTTTTTAACCGACTACAAAAAAAGAAGGAGGTTATCAATTCGACTGTATGTTTTTTTTTTATGTTTGTTACACGATTACTCCCTCAATTATGAATTTATTTTGATGATTCTTTTTTGTTTTGTAGGTTTTTGAGGTAGTCCCATATACATTTCATCGAAATTAATTTAGCGCTTTTTGAAAGAAGTCGTTTTTTTTTTATAAAAAAACGTCAAAAATAGAGAAAAATAATATTATTTCTGACACAAATTTATACGTATAATTCGGGTTATACATAACAAATAAGCAATCCTCAGTTGGGATCAAACTTTGCAAACAACACTTCGTTAGTTCAAAGTGTAAATTAGGGTGGAGCGATTGTTCAATCGAAATTAGGTAAAATATTACCAGCCTCGGCAATATAAAACCAAGGGGCCTCATTACTACGAGCCGACGGGTACTAAATTAACGTAGTACTAAAGCACCCAAGCAAATTCACACAGTAAATTACAACTGTGAAACCAGTAGCTCAACTGCTCGGAATGTAAGCCATGGCAAAAGAATGGATTCGCCACTAACATCCTCATGGTTCTCGGACATATTCCGTGTAATCTCACACCTACGTTTGTGGTAGTTTGCGTTTACACTTCTTTATAAAGGTTTGCGTATTCTGCTGTGACAATGATGTAGCCCCCTTGAATATCAGATTTAGTGGGTGCACTGATCGATGACTGGCCGTAACTGGTTGCGTGCAAAGCAACGTTTAATTTATCTTGAAACTGTTTTTGTCTGTTACATGAAAAGTGCTTTGAAAGATAAGAAATAATTGATCTATAAATTATTATTTTTGACAAACTGTGATCATATTAGCAATGCAATCTTAATGTTCTCACATTCGGTACAATGATCAGTATTTTAGTTCTGTTTCCAACACGAGCTAAAATTATATCGTTAATAGTTATTCGTACTGAGTGCAAAGTTGCTTTTTAACCGCATGCTCAATTATGATGACCGAGCAAGCGAAAGATCAAAAATAAGAATCCTGAGCATTAGCGAGGGTTTAAAGTTGTTGGGAATCAAATAAATAAATAAATAAATGCTGGACATTTCACACAACATATATCCAGTCCCAAGATAAGCAGAGCTTGTATTATGGGTACTAGATAACTGATATACTTAATACAATACATAACATAGATAGATATTTTTTATTATACATATAAAATACACAGACCACCCTGAACAAATATCTGCAGATCGTACAAATATTTGCTCCGAGGCGGGAATCGAACCCGCAACCTCCTGCGTCACAGGCGAACCTTCGCCCACCGAGCCACAGAGGTCGCAAAAGAGCACGAGGTGAAAAATCTTTGCACTCGAGTGCAACACGTAACTTTGTATCCCAGCATTAAATTATTTCCTCAGCGAGGAAATGATTTAATGCAAAAAAAAAATTACAATCACTACATACTTTTGCGCATTTTTAACAGTTTCAGACAATTCTGTTGGCGTCAAATAAACTTCCTCGTCGCTAGAATCACTCATTTTAGGTTTTTTACTTGTTTTCAAGTTTCTTGTTTTTAACCTAAGGTTTTAACAATATGACGTGAAAAGAAAATGGCGCGCGTAAAGCAAATAAAAAAAAAGTAATACACCAAGAAGGTTCCGAGTCTGAGTTTTTAACAAATTAAAAAAGGTTGTATGATAAATTCGGCACCATGGAGGTAAAAGTAAATAGGTTTAATGGTGTTTTGAATTCACAAACCTAGTGCACACGATGTTCTAAATTCAATTTTACTTTATCCTCTACTAGCGGATAAAAATGGCTTTTGCACTTAGATATCGAATAGCACAAATACTCTTTCTGAGATGGTGTAACTTATTATTTAATAAATATATATTATAAGACTTTTTTTATACGTAAACAAGTTTTCAGTATATTACTATATTCTTGACGTTATAAACAACCCTGCTATAACCAAGCTTGAATAGTTTAGGTTAAAAAACACTAGCAACGCTAAAATTGTGAGGCCTATCACTGAAATTTAATTAAGTAAACACGCCCAGCATGTAAAAATAGCGACGCCGATACCTATCCCCAAAATAAATGTCCGCGGCTCACGGATCCGTATTAATTACTGTCCGAGTTACTTATCCTCAAAGGGATGTGACGAAAGTCCCACTACGACTCCGAAAGGCAACATCTGATTGAAATCGTACTTTTAACTTTAATCCTTACTTTGAATTAGAATTTGGTGTTTCATCAAACGGTATTGAAGAGTTAGTTTTAATGTCTTATAGGCTGATGATCTATTGGCGGGCGTAATTGATTACGGCTGCTCAAACTCGAAAGCACATAATTATGGTAGACCAACCTCTACTTATTAAAGTTTCGGCTTTGACTCCGAAAAAACAATAATACAACATTTGACTCCGAATTTAGTTCCAAGACCTCTGCTCTTATTCCTATTACCAACGATATTAATAGCATAGAAATCGTGATCATTTCCCTACTTTATCGCAGTCGTTAATGCATATTTATGTGAACATTTTCAATAGGGAAGCAGATAGATCGATATTTGATTCCCTATACACAACTTGATCATTTGAATAGAGCGTACTTACTCAGTTGTATTTTCTTTGAAATTTGCTGATGAATATGCAATGTTGTAATCAGTTGAACCATCATCCTCAATATAGGATTGAAATGGTAGTTTGTAGAACTGAACTGAATAGTTTTTGATTGGAATGTAATAGAAAAGTAACTCACGATTACCTAAATGAGTACGCTTGTTACCGACATACCTACAAACGTACTCCTGTCTCACAAACATTAGAGTAGGAGAACGTAATATAATGTTACAAAGTGAACAATATATTTGGTAATCTTCTCATTGTCTTTGAGATTTATCAGGCTAATTATAACTGTCCTGTTCAAAAATATTTACTTTAACTAAATCCAACACCTTGATCACAAGGTTAATGAACAATCCGCAAGAAGTGGAGGGTAAATATTAATCAGAATATTCCAGAAACACGCTCTAATGAAGGCCCACACCGGAGGGCACGGCTAACATTTTTAATCCACGGCGCATCTCATAAATTTCAACCCCCGGGATAGTCTCTTTTGTTTTTTCTTCGCAAAAGAAATATTTTTCGCTAAATTTACAACAACGCTTAGTTGCGGTATGTCGCCGGTCCGTAGGGTGAAAGTTCATTGTGGTGGACTTTATTGACAACTTTTATTGTATCTGGGAATATGCTGGCTTTAGGAAGCCTATTCAGAGGACACGCTGAATTATTCAGATTTTTTTATACGATCTGTCTCTGCACCATGAAAGGCATGTTATAATGTTTTTATTTTAAAATTTAGATAGTTATATTTATAACGCGAGTAAGTAAGTACTTACTAGTTCTAAGATAAGATAATATGTTTATTTGCTAAGGTACTCGTACTCTCCCGGATCTATAAGTACCGTATTGTTGTTCTACTAATTACAGCCTGAGCCGGTACTTGTACTTGTAGCGCAGACTCTTTTTCGCAACTTGGCCGTCAATGGGCTTTTTGCGTGCTAAGCCGGTACTGCGACGGATCGTGTTAAAAATACAACAGTTTTCGTATATCTTTTTTAAGAAATTGTGAAAACAACAAGTTGATTTCCGATTGCTTTGTTTTGCGTAAACACACGCCCTTATTATCCCTCTCTTTACAAGGTCAAGAAGGCTCTAACAACAGGCCATAGGCTGTCACTACTGTCATCAACGATCTTATAATTCACATATATATATATATATATATATTATATCTTATAATTTTTCTTATAATTGAGTATTAGAGATCGTTGACTGTCATGGTTAAAATACCTATATAATACTATAGTGAATTGTCTTGAGCCGTCTTCATGCACCGATTTCCTGCGACCTTTGTAGTGTCATCGGTGTAGCGGCCATCCTACACGCCGTTTTTTGTTTGTGGTTGCTTCTTGACAACCTTCACTGCCCAGCAGTTGTCCGTTTTGAGATCTATATTATAGCCAGCCTATTGCCACTTCAGCTTGTTATTTCTGAGACCCATGTCGGTGACCTTGGTTTTTCCACGGATTTTATTGTTTCGGATTTGTCACGTGTGAAAATCCGACAGTAGCTCTCTCCACAGCCCGTTTCGTGAATTCAAGCTTATGTATGAGGTCAATTAGTTATTGACCATGTCTCAGCGCCGTAAGTCATCACTAGTACTTTATAGTCAACCTATTTATAGACGCGGAAGTACTTTATGACCTACTCACTCCTACCAACTAAACTATGCGTAATTGAAGAGAAATGTTTCAAGTGTAGTGAAATATGGGGGAATTAATATTTCAGGTACCTGCTAGCCCGAAACTTTACCAATAATTTTGATTTATTGAAGTCTCACCGCCTCTCATATCTACTCAAAGTTTTCCTATTCGAACAATCACTTTATCTAAGGCTCTCTACCGGACTTGGCTATGAGGAGTTACGGGTTGTTTGCACGTTTTTGACTAACCCTGATTTTTCTTCTCTACCGTTAGTGGATAAGAATTTAATTTCATCTTTCGCTTCTCTACACTTTGTGCAAGAAAAGGGTATTAATACTTCAATTGACTAACTATAACTTCAATAACTATTTACTTCAATGAGCTATTACAGTGCCATTAATTCAGATCATGTTAAAACCTAAACTGTAAGATATACCTACCTAGAACAAAATATTCTCCTTTGAATATTTTCCTTTACTGTTTATGAATTTTACATTGATCTAAGATTAATGTAATAAAACTGCATTTAAAGGTTTTCAATAAATTTAACCTGTGCTGGGAATTGAACTGTGAAACATTAAAGCAAAAAATTCCAGTTAGATATCTAATTCTCTCGCCAATTATTCTTCAAAAAGATCACCTGCAAAGTGTAAGTTTTAACTCGAAAATTATTTCTTTACTCAGACAGCAAAAGAAACCTGAAAAACTCAGAGCAAGTTGGCAGCGAAAATTAAGCTTTAGTAGGTATTTTTAGAAGGTTTTGCGATTTAAAGTGATACCATTTCCACTTTTCCAGACGATAAGCACCAAGTTTCCTACCATTAGTAAGTACCTCACAAACGAGCGACAAAATTTTCTTGTATCGACAAAGTAGCCACCTAGCAGTGCCCATTTTAGCGATAACAATCTGTCCTACCTTGCGGCCATTACGGGTCAGGCGATGGCCAGATATGGGGCCAATTTATGCACTGCACACTCAAGAGCTTCGTATTTACCTACTTACTTTTTTATAAGGCGAGATGCTTATCCGCTTGCAAAATGTTGAAGCGCTCGCTACGGACTTTAACACGAGATATTGTGTTCAGGCTCCCCGTGAAAGCTGGTGTTTTTCTTTTGTGGATTATTTTATTTTGGGGTTGCCGGCCTTTTTCAACATAGTACCAGGAAACGAGCAGAATGTGCGTCATGTTTTTCTTATCGTTTTTGTAATCACGGTTTTATATAGAAAAGAAAACTGGCATTGTTCATGACGAATTCAAAGGCATGTTATGAGAATCATAGTGGAATTTCTGCGACCTTTATAATGTGTTTAGTCCATCGAAAGGGGTCGTCCTTCCTCTACTGCGTCGTCCGGTTTGTGGTTGCACTCGAGAACCTTTATTCCCCAACGGTTGTCAGTTCTGCAAGCTAAATGAACCGCCTATTACCATTTCAACCTGCTAATTCTGAGAGCTATATCAGTTCTACCTATAGTTATTAATTAATTTAGGTACAGGTAGGTTAAGGCAAAAGTAAATAAAATATATAAGAAACTATTCAAAATTATGGCCTATGTCCAGAAGTGGAGCTTCTACAGGCTGATGATGATGATGATGCTTCTAAAATACCTGATTCAACTGACTGGGGACTATAACCTATTGCAAAGGACAACGGCACATTGACATCAAGAGAATTGCTTGATATTACTCAAAAAACACTTATACCCTCTGAAATAATGAGATCAACTTCAGTAAAAGTTATCTTTATTTTATTAAGCGTATAAGGGTAACGTAGCTACGTGAGCCAATGATGTTGATGTATCACTTCTCAGTAATGGCTTGCTGATGTTGATAAATATACAGAGACGTGAGTTGGTTACCTAACAACTAGTATATATATGTAGTATGTATAGACTTTGCTCTATTAACTACAGACCTATTACGTGTACCTATTAGTGACTTCTGGCAGACTAAATTGATAGACACCGGTTTCTCTATCCTTATTATGTCTTTCGATATTATACCATAATTTCCGTATCTCTCATTATTGTTTCTTGCGGTATGTTGCGAGATGCGGAACGAGCTTTTTGTGCGATTGGCGCAGTTTTACTGGTACTAGCGTGGTACTGTCGTACCAGAAGTACGACAGATGAAGCGGGTGACGAATTTACCCTACTATTTTTTCAGTGACAAATTTACCCGATCACCCCCCAATTACCTAGCAAACTTGAAAAATGCATCTTCCGTAAATAAATACCAGTATAAAACTTCCGGCGAATGTAGTACTAATTAAATTAATAAGTTACTAATTTAATGAAGTGTTTTTTTTTTTTAAAGTTTAAGTCAATTTCCAGAACTACATTAATTTTCCCCGAAGTTGCGTGAGACGCACCAAGGTGCAGAACTGGTAATGTATTTCGAACATTTTTCTGATCATTCTATCAATTTGCACCGACTACCATAATTTTCCCGGAGCCGCAATACACAAAAAAAGTTTTTTTTGCAAATGATTTTTTTTTGTATGTTTCGTGTGTCGATTTTAAAAAAATACTTGGTGCAAATCAAAAAGTCAAAAGTCAAAAATAATTTTATTCATTGAAATCACAAGGATCATTTTGAATCGTCTTATAAATTAAAATTACTCCTGTTCCAACGCGACCAAGCCTAGAAGAATCAGGCAACAAACACGGCTTGGCTTACAAAAATGTAGATCATAACGGTTCAAAGTCTATGCCAAATTGCACCGACTACTTCTATTTCCTCCATTAAGTTACGGATATTATAAGGTTTTCACCCTATTTCACCCTGTTCTGGAGGGTGAAATTACTGATGCTTATTATTAGAGGTGATTTTTAAGCCATACAAAACAATTAGTAAAGTTTTCATGACTACATCTAATTAGTTCCACACTTTTGCAAAAAAACACCTAATTTGACTCTACTACCTTGTCATTTACCAAAGCACAGGACCGAGCGATTGGTGATCATCACCTGAATTTTCATATATGAAAGCCACTGAGATACGTATTGAGGCTAAGCTCGTAAAGTGAGATATTGCAGGTAAGCAGGACGTCATTTTAATCTTTATATTTGGTGTAGATTAAAAGGCATTTAGTATAGCCGCCCGACATTGTGAATAAAGGCAAGCTTAGAACAAAATCATTGCAATTTTAAGAAGTAATGTTCATACAAGAACCTTTGTGCCTTTGTGCCATGATAGCATTCCGTTTTGTGCGGTATAGTAGTAGGTAGTCTATACCAGCCGGCCTAGACAAACGGCATTCGCTTCGAAGCGATTCTATTTCTACACAGTAATACAATACAAGAGACCACGTGACATATTGATAGCGTCAATTTCATACATTTTGGACTTTTCTACTAGCGTCATCGCTATTAGACTGTTACTTTGTCTAAGGCCCGTGGTTAGCGCTTTATTTTGTATAACGAAGAGAGTTATATTTATAAAGTTTTGGCGGCATGATGTTGAGGGTAAGGCAAAAATGAAATGAAATGAAATGAAATGAAATGAAATGAAAGTTTTATTTGCTTGAATACAGGTACATTGGTTCTTAATCTATTAGTTGGTTCACTGTATTCGACCAGATTGTCGTGCAAATGTTTAATTTTCTAATAATAATTTCAATAAAATTCTTATATTGTATAGTGTAAATAATTGCATGCATTCAAATTAAATTTATACATAAAGCACGGTAAATATAGGTTTTAAAATGTCAATATTAAATTATACTTAGCTAAAATTTTACTTAATAAGTCAATTTTCGAATTATAAACATTTAGAATTTTAATTTAAAATATTCATCTATAGAATAAAAACATTTATCACAGAGCCATCTATACATTTTATTTTTAAATTCATTATCCCTTAACTCTCTAAATTCATTGGGTAATTTGTTATAAATATTGGTAGGTTATTGGTATATTGGTGATAATCATTTTCAGAGTAAAATTATTTTCATACTTAAAACATCATTTTATCATCAACCATTCAATGTACCTAATACAGTTTAAAAAAGCTATCTGCAAATAATAATAATTTGATAAAAAAAATATAAAATGTCTTTTAAAAATAAAATATATTTTATGCTTAATATTTACTAGGAAATGACGTTCAATAATTTAGTTTTCAGCAGAAATCCCCTCCGTACTGTAACTGTACTACGAAAGCTTTGGCTTTAATTTCCGGTTTCCAAGTGTGTGTTCGCGCCATTAGGGCGCCGCTGATAACTACAAATCTAGAACTGTTTAAGGCAAGGCTACACCTAACAATTACTCGATGAGATCACTATCTCTATAAAGGTAGACCATGCATTTAATACCGTGTTGAGCTTCGCTGAAAGTTAAGGATATAATCTTGATCATTTGTTAGATCCTAGCTTGTTTTCGTGCCTTTTCTGTTAAAAGTTAACATAATGTTTGTATCTTTTCAAAAGTCATGATCATCAGCCTGTAGAAGTCCACTACTGGACGTAAGCTTCCCCCCAGAACGCTATAACGAACGGTCTTAAGCTGCCTCCATCCACTTCCTGCGACGTTTATAATGTATTTAGTTCATCGAATGGAGGGCTTCCTCTACCGCGTGGTCCGATTTGTTGTCGATTTGTGGATCTTTGTTCTTCTACGGATTTCCTCAATTCGGATTCTATCACGTAGAGAAACCCTCCATAGCCCGCTATACCTACGTGACTTTGAGCTTATTGTCTATACTGCCAATAGTTAGCTTAGCGACCACGTGTCAGTGCCGTAAGTCATCACTGGAAACACGCACTGATTATAGACTTTCGCCTTGAGATTCTGCGATATTTGTGACGAGAAGATATGGCGTAGTTTCCCAAACGCTGCTTTTCAAATGTAAGTATTGTTAATTAACTAGTCATGAGACGAAATGAACCACAGAAGCTTTTAAAAAACGGAACTATAAATGAAGGTATCAAAAACCATTAAAACTATTAAACAATTTTGATTTTTTGATGCAACCTCAATCATTTTTTTGTATACAACTATGTAATAGAAGTTTTTTAGATATATATCCTTATACCTAGTAAATATGTAACAGATGTTTGGTATAAATAAAAATATTATTATTCTATTATCTTATAAGATAGCGTGAGGCGTTGGTAGAACCGTGCTATCCACCAAACAACTTACTTGGAACCTATCTGATGGTTCACGTGATAATGTGAACTAAATAGAGATGCTCACATTTGCGGTTATTCATTCGGAATTTAATCAAAAACAGAACAGCTATCGCGGCAAATGAGCCAGAAGCGGTCAACTCGTCAACACCTTCGTAATTAATTTTATAAGTAGACTCGAATGAAGTGGTTTTTAACGCCACTTTATTAGCATAAAAATACACTTAAATGGAACAAAAGTTGTTAAATAATAACAAGCTGTTTTGTGCAGTGACGCCAAAGTTTGGAAATTCTTTTAGCGTAGTTTTGTAGATGCTTTTATCGCGTTTAATTATAATGCACATTCTTTAAATTTTTTAGAGGAAACGGCTTAATACAATTAGCTTTGCGATATAGACCAAGATGCTCTTAATAACCTTAAAATTACGTTGGACAAAAAATGTTTACTGCATAGTTAGTAGGCACTCTCGGGGCATTGTGCTCTATGATTTTATCTAAGATAACATTGCTCGCCCCTCCACATCCCTTCTAGTTAACCGCTCCAATGTTCTATTTTATATAGATTTTCATAACATACTGCCCAGCAGGCGGGTGATTACATAATTCTGTTGATAATGATTTTAATCGATTTCAATGTTGTTTTTATTTGAAATAACGTTTATGCGACTATCTAATTTACGCAGTCCAAAGTTACCTTTGTAAGCAAAATGCGTAAATTTGGTAGTCGCAAGAGCGCAATTTCGAATAGAAACAGCACTGAAATCGATTGAAACCAATAGCAACATGGTTACGTAATCACCCGCCAGAACACGCTGAGCTAAGATCTTTTCTTGCAATCCTGTAACTACATGGCAGCATTCTTCATGCACATTATACATGATAATATGTATTGTTTATATTTTGTTTTATTTTATACTAGTTGCGCCCCGCGATTTCACCCGCGTGAATAATGATGAAAATTTATGATGATGATGATGATGAAAAGTAGCCTATGTGTTAATCCAGGGCGTAAAGTATCTCCATTCCAAATTTCACTCAAATCCATCCAGTAGTTTTTACGTGAAAGAGTAACAAACATCCATACTCACAAACTTTCGCGTTTATAATATTAGTAGGATAGGATAGTAGGATCCTTTTTGCGTTGTTGTCGTGTACAGTTTGTCAAGCATACACAATTTACTATTTTCATAGTCATCATCATCATAAGCCTATAGAAGTCCTGCAGGACATAGGCCTCCATAGAATGCCAAGACGAACGGTCTCGGGCCGTCTCTATCCACTGACTTCCTGCGGTCTGTTTTTGGTCCATCGAGACCCCTACAGTCCTTTGCCTCCTACACTGAGTCGTCCGGTTTGTTTCCAATATTATCTTACTTTATCTACGAAGCAAAATGTATTGAAAATTGTAATAGATTCTTTAGGATGAAATTGTAAATATCAGGGACCTACTCAATACTAAATTTCATAAAATATTTGTCATAGATATATTTTTCAACAATCCATCGTTTTCAGAGTTACGGCGTCATTACTAGCACAATCGCTCGATGGTGCGGCGCGCTTGTAAATAACCAGCCACCTAGATAAGGGCAATTCGAAAACGAAACTAAAGCGCTACAAAGTTGTACCTATTATATAGGTACGACGAAACTGTAGGTTTTCTAAACTTACTCCCCCAACTATTTTTTTTGCCAAGTAAAAGGTAGTTTAGCAAGTTTGTTTAGCTAATGATGATCATGATAGTCTTTAGTCTGATCTATCAGAAAAGAATAGAAACTCACAGGGCAATGGCCACTAGGAGGGATACCATTGACAAGTACTCTCACTGTCAAAGTCTGGGATTATTCCCATCTGCCCCGGTGGGCCAGCCTAGGTACTGGGGCGGATAGGAAAATAAGTTTCATCAGCCCCGATTAAACGTTCAACGGGGCGGATGAAACATTATTTGTATCATCGGCCCCGGCAACAGACGCTCCTTGGAATCTGCCGAGGTGCCGGGGCGGTTGGAAAAAAGTAGCATCGTTCCCAGTGATACAATACCTATACTTATAGCAATAAATAAAGGGGGAGCGAAGTACTTAACAATATCTATGATTTATTACGAAATCAGCTCTACAAGAATAAGCTAACAAGGTTGCAAGGCACCGGGGCATAATTCGGAGTGCGTCTTCTGCTTAGGCAGGTGACACAAAAAAAGTTTCATCCACCCCGGGGAAAAGTAACCGGGGCCGATTAAACTTATTTTCCCATCCGCCCCGGTACCAGAGCCGGGCCACTGGGGCAGATGGGAGTAAATCCAAAGTCTGGCACATACTAGCGCCCGCAAGGAGTAATTGTTTTGTTTTCGATTGCCATTTGTAAAGGGGCTCAGTGCTAATAAAACTGGAATATTTCACGTATCGCCGCCCGGGCATTACCATAAACAATTTGCTATTCACCGGCTGCATACATGATTCAATATTTTTCACATCCCTTGATTATTTTGTTGGTGAAATTTAATTCTCTCAATTAATAAACGTCGACACCGGTTGTGATAGTTCCGGGGAGTGGTTTCACGGATCAGTAATTTAGTCACAACATTTTTATAAGAACTGTTTGTAAAACCTTGCTATTAATTTGAGGTTAGTAGTTATACGATATTTGCTCTTTTGCAATAAATATTATTTATTCGAGCATTATTATGCCTCGTTTAGCACCTTGAATAACGTAGATATTGATTTAATGCCTCGACAAGCAAGTTAAAACGTTTGCTAGCCGAAAAAATATTTTTGGACGTTTAATTTAAAAATAGAATAAGTACATTTTTTTCCTTTATTTTCTTAGGCACTACCGCTTGGCACTACTAGTAGAGTGAAGGGAAATTTTACTTTCCCGTTTTTCTTGCATTTTGTTTAGTTATCCTTTTTTTGTTGATTTTTCTGGGTTAGGTGTCACAAAGTCACATTCCCATTTTTTTCGATAAGTATATCTCGAATTAAAAGTCTCGAATCACCCACGTGATTTATTTGGATTGTAGAATTATTTTACCTATCATTGGTTTGTAATAGGCCTTCAACATACTTGTAATTTGCATGTAAGTAATGAAATAAGTTAGTTTTCTGTGTAATAGAAAAATAAAATAAAATAGGATGCGAAGGTTCCAAATTCAATACTCTCCTTCTCGTAATACACTTGTACTAATATTTATTCTGTGGTAATACGCCATGTGGGTATATTTCTAATTCACATTATACATTTATAATTAACTTTATTTTCACATCTACAGTTTTCTCATACCAAAAATATAATGTAATCGTTTCAATCGGGCTTACTTCCTAACTGTGAAATATTTGTAATGACTTCGTTTACGAGAAACAACAAAATGCTACTGATCCTAAATGTATTGTTGACCAGAGGCTCGCTCTGATTAGTAGGTACTTCAGTACTTCAGTACCTACTAATCAGAGCGAGCCTCCGCTAATGTTCTGAGTATGTATAATACGATTGGTCACCTAATGCTGTATACGATTTACATAATCTCGTCAAATGGTAGCTGGTAATGCTAGCCCGATTGTTGAATCCCATTATGTAGGTAGGTTTTTGTTTACTATGGAATTATAATTAATACTGCTTTTATCATATTGGTTATGAATTTGTATATGCTTCAAAATGCTAAAATACATATATCTCGTGTATACATATATCTCGGCTTACAAAATAATGAGACAGAGCTACTATTGATTAAACCACGCGTCAGAAGCATCAGCAGGGTCAAATTTTCATGGAAATTAAATAGATTCTTATAACCCTGAAAAATAGGTTCATTTACGATGGCAATAGTGACAACTACGCTATATCAACATCCAATTATCAAATCATTTATTTATTTTGTACTAGTTGCGCCCCGCGGTTTCACCCGCGTGAATAATGATGATGATGATGATGATGAAAAGTAGCCTATGTGTTAATCCAGGGCGTAAAGTATCTCCATTCCAAATTTCACTCAAATCCATTCAGTAGTTTTTACGTGAAAGAGTAACAAACATCCATCCATACTCACAAACTTTCGCGTTTATAATATTAGTAGGATTTTGGTAATTAGTGCCCTTCCTTCACACCCACTATCTCCACATATATTCGAGAATATATGTGGTATTCTCGCCACAGATACCGCGGAGACTCTATAAGAAAACCTTGTTGCCGTGCGGCACTGAGACGTGGTCACTAACTGTTGGTCTCATACAATCTCGAAGTCACTCAGCAGTCTATGGAGAGAGCTATGTTATCATAGATTCCGAGACGAGAATATCCGATTTAGAACCAAGATCACCGACATAGCGCTCAGAATTAGCAAGTTGAAGTGGACTATATGGTAGACTATGGTTTATTTGGTAGACTATATAGATCGCAGAACTGACAAGCGCTGGAGAGTAAAGGTTCTTGAGTGGCGACGAAGAACCGGACCACGAAATGTAGGAATGACCCAAGAAACAATTTGAAACCCTCTCCTATAGCGTCGTCTCAATAACTGTTTCAAAAGACAAAAAGAAGACAAGGGAAACGAGAAGTGGTGTTCGACGACATTTTGAAGGTCGCAGGATGTCGGTAGACGGCGATGGCGCAAGACAGGTCGTCGTGGCATTCTATGGAGGAGGCTTAGGTCCACCAGTGAACTAGTGGACTAATCTGATAATGATGATAATTATATGAATTATATTATTATTATTATGAACGATGGAACATACTTTTTGCCTCATGAATTAGATTGGATTTTTTTTACGTATTTTTTTTATTACTCCTGGCGCGTGCTTACATTGAAATTGAAATTTATAATACGAATATAATATTATGAATTTCTATTCAAAGTTCAATAAACCAGATTGTGTATTGGGCGTATTTTGTATTACACAACATCAAACACGTCGGTGTTCCATTGTTTGAAATCGCATATAATCGTAACAACGCCTTAATTAAAATTATTAAAAAAAAATTGAATTGATTAACAATTGAATAAAAACAAATTGACACCTGTTTCCATAAGAGGTAGGAGGAGTGCGAATATCCACTCATACTCTCGCTTTTAAAAAGTATACCACAGAAAAGTCTACTTATTATTTGAAATACCTACCAAAATATAGTTAACCAGCTAAACTGAATCTTGTTTAGAAAACAGCAATTTAGAACAAGTCAGAAGCATACTTCCAGCGAATACTACAGGCATATAATACATACCTACCTACCTACATTTATAACGTTACCTAATCCTGCCAGGCGATTAGCAGTTTAACAAACTTGTGGCACTTTCGTAATTAGTTCAACACAATGTTGGTCTGCATTAATGGGGGCTAACACATTTTGACAGATACCTACCTCAATCGTAAGTTGTTACCTGTGTAACACGTCAGCACTATGAAAGTGTATCACTCATTAGCATAACTAGAAATAAATGATTGGCAACTCATTGGCCAACCTCTAAGGATGGAACAATACTCTCTACCTGTTTTTATACCAAACTTTCCAAGTTTTTATATAAGAAATGAGCATATTGATATTATGAATGAATCAACCATGTATTAGAAATTTGTGAAACAAGATGTAGGTATTAAGTAAGTGGTCATCAGTCTGTTTATGCCTGGAAACTAAAAACTCCTGAAAACTGAAACAGTGCATTCATAGAATATATTCTGATTCATGATGACGTGTTTTAATAATAAAAGCGTAAATTGATACAATTGCAAAATATCGTAATATTTTATAATAATATAAACACTAAACAGTACCTCACATTTTAAGTAGGTGATAGACAATTAATTTAAAGAATACTGATCATCTGTTATCCTGGGCATTGACTGCAATAAATGGTTTTTAAGCCATAACCAAACAATCTAAAACATGAATTTACCACTTTTTTTTGCAAAAATGTACTCCAAACTGCGGCCAAACTGTTCGCTTGTGACGGCTTTTAGTAATTTACGCAGACGTCAGTAAAACGCTCGTAGTGGAAATCAATTTCGTAGTGGAATGAATTCATTATGTTCTGTAAATACCAACTATTAAAAGCAGTTTTTTGTTAGGAAATTCGTAATACTTTTAGGTCCTTGCACAAAAGGGCACAATAGTGACAAATTTAGAAAGAGACTTATTTTATTTCTCTTTTTAGAGCTCCTCTATGTGACAAAATGTATATTTCTTAGGAACAATCTTGGTAATTGAGTTGAAATAAAAAAAGTAATGGTTATAAATCCTACTAATATTATATATGTAAAAGTTTGTGAGGATCGATGGATGGATGTTTGTTACTCTTTCACGCAAAAACTACTTAAACGGATTTTGATGAAAGTTTACAGTATTGTACCTTATACATCAGAATAGTAATTATATAGAGGTACCACGAGGGCGGAGCCAATAGAGGTACCACGAGAGTGGAGCTAATAGAGGTTCCATGCGGGCGCAGCCGCTAGCAAATGCTAGTTATATATAATGAACAAACAGTCATAAAAAATTGGGGTTCTTCATCAGCCTTTAGACGTACAATACTGGATGAGGCCTCCCCCATGAAATAATGGGGGAGAATTTGCCATAATCACCACGCTTGACAGACGGATTGTTGATCGCAGCTACCAGGGACACCAGGGGATGGGCAGCAGCATCCATCTGATTACTGAATAGCAATTTAGGGTTAAGGCCACGTCCCTAACTTTCAATAATTGTATTGATAGATTGCAGTTTTGATGATTGATATTTATGGATATGATATTGTTTTTTTGGTAATTTCTTACACACAATTTCAAAGAAGTGCGTGGTTTCATACCTATAAACGGTAGATAGTCAGCGGTAACCTGCTTTAATCGTGACTTCGCCCTAACATGTAACGTATATGTTCGTGATTTTACGGAAGTTAGTTCCATAACTCCTCCGCATGTGAACAAGAGGGGGTATTGAAATAATAAATTGGATGAAAATGTGTGCTCCGATACACTCACGGTTACGTACACAGATTTCCGAGCAGGAAGTCATTAACTTGCAATTTGATATCGAAAAGAAAGCATATTTTAGGATCTTTATGTGGTGGTATCTTTTTGTGATTGCTGTCGTTATTCCCATAATGAGAATGGACTTTATATTGCGTAAAAATAAAACATAACATTGGACTAGACCTCAACCTCGGCTCGAGAGTAGATTTCGGATAATAAAACATCTGTTTTTGTTTCAAAGTCGTATATATACCAAAGGTCGATATTTAAGCCTAAACTGGTAGGCCTGGCCTAAACTCAGGCTTAAACCTTGTTTCGTAATGAGACTTATATTTGGCCCTGTATTGTAATAAATATAAATATCCGTAATTAGGTATGCTAGTTTAGTCAGGCATAATTATGGTTAGTTGTTTAGGTATCTCTAAGGACCATCGCAAGCGATCTAAAGATTGCTCAGCTAATACAAATCACTAACAGACGGAAGCGTCCCGATTTTTTCTTCTTATTACGTAAAAACTCTTTATGTGCCTGCAAAATAGCTTGAGAAAATTTCTAGTAATACATCCCTCATTTACGTAGATGTAAGCATAAAGTTACAAAGGCTGTGAATCCATAGGAGGTAGAAGTATAAAGGAAGGATAAAACTTTTACGGAGCATAAAAGGAGACATGTCGAAAATCTGTGGTCATAAAACATTGCGAACGCCCACACGGGTACTCACGTGCAATTTTACCAACCATACGCGAAAACTCAGCCTTTGGCGAGCACTGGCCCATTAGATTGCTGTACCCCAGATTATCCCTACCGAGATGATCGACTTAATAACCATAAAGGATCCCATAATTCAGTTAGAGGAATTATTTATTCATTTATAATGGGGAGGTATTAATTTGTTAGAAGTTTTAAATCGTCATAATTGCTCTGCTTTCGTTGCGCAAATCTACTATGGTAAGTACCTACCTAACCCTTCAAGGCTGAAGGAGTTATTCAAAAAGTTGCTCGGCTTTAGAATTATCATCTTTGTTAATTAAGCAGTCAGATTTCGACGTCTGAACTTCATCTTTAATAACGTAGGTATTACCTTAAAGAAGATAATTATTACTTACATAATATACTGCCTTTGCCTTGAAGGGGTAGGTATTTTTTTATTTTTTTATTTTTTTTTACTACTTGGCAAGCAAACAATCATGATGAAACCACCTGATGAAATGCAGTTACCGTAGCCTATGGACGCCTGCAACACCAAAGGCATCACACGCGCGCTGCCGACCCTGAGACATAAAGATGAAAAGTCTCATGTGCCTGTAATTTCACCGGCACCCGTACCCTTCAAACTGAAACACAGCAATGCGAATACTACTGCTTGGCGGCAGAAATAGGTACGGTGGTAGTACTTCCCCGGACGAACTCTTTCACAAGAAGTTCTACTACTAACTAGGTAGAGGCTCAATAGACCTTTTTTCATCGTGGGTCGCACAGTCATTAGGAACCTAGACGTGACCAGTGGTGAACTCATCGCCACCATTTCTTGCCCATGAATAACATGGGTAACGCTTTCTTCCTGTAATAACATAGTCCCTTATAATCCAGAAGCCAGAACAAATTTTATACCAAAAAAAATGCCCAATTAATCCGGGGCATCATCATCAGCCTTAAGATGTCCACTGCTGGACGAGGCTTCCTCCATAAAGCACAATGGAATTGCCATAATCACCACGCTTGGCAGGCGGATTGGTGATCGCAGTATTCGTGTTGAGTACTCATATGGATGCTGCTGCCCATTCCCTGGGATACCCACTTAGTCTTTTACGTCAACCACGGGAGGCGATGGAGGGGTCTATTCTTATACTAGTCCAGGTAATCAATTTCAATTTAATATGGAAACAGAGTTGTGGTTCAATAGCCAATTTTAAGCGAAGATAGCAGGTGCTTAGGCTCTTCCAAGCGTTATTGAATTCCGCGATTGAAAATATAAGTTAAATGCCCATTCTTTGAATGCCACTTGATGGCATAAATTTAATATCGTAACCGAGAGCCACCCAGGGTAACTTTTGTAACAAATTTAATTTATCTCCGCCCAGAGGAATTTCATAAAATCGATTGTTGTCAAAATGATTTTAAGTTAAAATTTAATAAACGGGGATATTTTTGTCTGTCAATAACAATATTGTAAAATGAAAGACTGAAAGTCTATTCTATTCGGTAAATTCCTTTTTCGTACTTTGTGTTATACAAGTCGCTACAAGCCGGAACTAGCCAGTACTCCCCAAAACTTAGATAAAACTATAATAATAATTAATACTACTTGAAGGAATAAATCGTGTTGTGTAGTCAGTTCTTTTGTAGTTAAAGTATTGTATCAAAAATCAAGATACACTCGGGAACCAAAGAAAAATGAAATATAGAGCCGAATACCCAGCTCTCTTTATATTGGCTCTGACTCGATGATCGGCTCCAGGCGTCATAAATCTTAGTAGTAATTAATCATGGTCAGACCGCAGCGGACGCAGACACCTCCGAGACAATGTTTTAGAAGCCTTTGTTTCGAGGAAATATTTTTTACTGATTGTGTTACTGGGATTGTTATACAGCAGAGAAGAAAGTAAGAACCTTTCTATTTTCAAAACTGATAACTTTTGTTTCTTTTTTATTTGAGTAAATCACTTTACTGGCATGATGCCCCCTTATTCGCTATGACCAAACGTAACATAACGCGGGCTCGTTACGATATCTGCGTGGAATCATCGCTGAATCGTATGGGTGACGTCAACGTCACACGTTATTGACAAGGAATCTCTTAGGTCATAGTGAATAACCACCCTGATGTTAAACGGTAACCCCAGCCCATAACACTTAGGTCTTGCCCACCTAGGATGCTTCATACGTGATTTTGAACTGCGCCCATCACCCTGAGACATAAAGATGAAAAGACTCACTTGCCTGTAATTGCACCGGCACTCATATCCTTCAAACCGGAACACAGTAATGCGAGCACTATATGCTTGGAAGCAGAAATAGGTACTTCCCCGGTTTTGGTGGTACTTCCCCCGGATAAACTCTTTCTCAAAGAGTTCTCTCTGCTAACATTTTCACATTTCACACAACGAGGTATATAAGTGATATAAGTGAAATCTTTAAAGTCTACATCAGTGCGTGTTGCCAATGATGACATGCGGTACTGAGACGTGGACACTTACTATTGGCCTCATACACAAGCTCAAAGTTGCACAGCGGGCTATGGAGAGAGCTTTGCTCGGAGTTTCCCTGTGATCCCGAAAAATCCAAAGAAGAACCAATATCACCAAGAGACACAAGAGCAAGTGGCTCAAGACCGTTTGTTGTGAGTCGTGGCATTCTATGGGGGTGGCCTATGTCCAGCAGTGGACTTCTACAGCCTGATGATGATGATAAAAGTGAATGATTTATACAGCAAATAATACAATAATATTCAAATTATTGAACGAGCGAAGCGAGTTCTCTGAGTCAAGTTGGAAGAATCGGCGTTTGTATGCATGTATGTATGTTTGTCCGATGAAAACTTCCAAACCGTTAATCCGATCTTCATTCAATTTGGTATGGGGGTAGATAGTATTGGTACAATTTGTAGGTAAGGTTATGAGCTATATCGGTCAGGGGGTTGCTGAGATATTGGGGTCCAAGAGGGGGTAAAAAAAATAAAAGTGAGACAGTCAGATCAAGTGGGGTGTCTAATGAAAGCGCTTTGGTTGGACTGTTTTTAATAAGTATTTAGCCTTAGTAGTTTTTGAGATATTAGGGAAAATAAAAAACGTAAAAATCAAAAATTCTAGGGTACTTCCTGGAATCCCACAATGCCGAAATTTGGTATGCTTGTGGCTTTTGTGTCACAACTACAGGGAAAAGTCTGAAACTGAAGAATTTAGAAACTTGTACTCCATAAAACAAAATCCAATATAACATCCATTGTTGACCTCCAATTTCTAGGAATTTGAATGACGCTGGAGTTCTATGGTTTTCGTCAAAAGGACGTTATCAATTAATTCGTCAGGTACTTGATATAGGTACTAACAGGTATGTAGTATTACGCCCCGTTGCTTAGCCCTATTCAAAGGTTATTTCGATGATGTGTAGGAAATTAGAGTTGTTACTGATAGATCCTGTACTGTACTGGTAGACCTCAAGGTGAAAATTTTCAAAAATAATAATAGAAAAATGGAAATTACTTGATTAAGTAGTCGGGCTGATAAAGGTGTTATCGCGAGGTCTCAGTTCGGGGCGAACCACTAGTTTTGTCGTTGCTACACTTGTTTAAAATATAGTAACAAATAAATAAATACTCATACAAACTATTAGTGTATGAGACATAGGTATACGACCTCCGCGTGTGCGGCAGGCGAGTACGAGTAGACGTAAGAGGTGCGGGTTAAATATTTGCTACTACCGCTACGGGACAAATATTTGCATGATCTGTAAATATTTGTTCCGGGTCTGGGTATGGCATGGTACTTGTAGTTCTCGATATCCACGACACAGGGAATCCTAGTGAGGGGTCCTAGTGTAGAGTGTAGGAATATGTATGTGACTTGGGTTGGGTTTTATGTTATTTATGGTATGTTATGTAAATGTGTCGGAAAACGTTTATTGATGCACAATAAATAGTTACTGAGTATATTTTTTCCTCAGAACCGATAGAATATAAATAACTTCTAAAAAATAGCAGTTCTTTCAGATGGCTATAAATCGACGGAGGGTTACCATAAAGCACCGAGATTCAGTCACTATGCTGCAAAGTGGTTCCGTATATGTCACAAAGTTGTCACTTTTCCGTCGAAGCGACAGTTTTGGGGCTCGAGCCGTCACAAAGAACCGCACATACATATTTATCACTGCGGTCACAGAACAAATTAATAGTATAAAATACCGACTCTCAGAGAATTTCATGATAGTTATGTGAAATTACCGTTTACCGTGGCGTGAATAGTCACCTCCGTCTCCTCCCATGGATGCCGTGAAAGCCAACTAAAGGATTACACTAGGGGATGGGCAGCAGCATCCTGCACCTGAGTACTCAACAACAATACTGTGATCACAAATCCGCATACCAAGCGTGGTGATTATGACAAATTCCCGCAAAGCCTCGTCCACCAATGGACGTCTAAAGGTCGCTGCTGGTGATGATGATGATGTAAAAGTATTCCGCTCTTCTCATTTCAATCGTGATACCTGCTTTAAACGCTTTAACTTTAACCTTTTTTATAGCCTGAAGTGTTGATGTTTGATGCTAATTTACTGCCACGTAAAATCCTGGAGTGTTACCAACAGTTTGTGTGTCAAAATAATACATTATTACTTCCATAAAATGTTTTGCATGCGCGACAGAATAATACGTGTCACTTCCCGTGTTATAATTACGGAAGTGAACAATAACAAAAGCACAGTCACATATTGCGTAACGTTGCCGCGACGAAATACGCGTTTACGTACAGACGGCAAAAGTAATTGGGTACCCCGCGTCATAGAATCAATAATAGTTTCTACGTCCCGCGTGCCGAATGTACTTTTTTTATCGCATTGGGAGCCAATTCTATTTTTTTCCTAGAAATATAGCTTAGTGCTAAATAACCAGAGGGTTGATCTTGACCTGGGGAAAGAGAACGTAGACCATTGTGTGTTCGCGTTAAGTGGAGGTTACCGGTATGGCGCTTACGCCTTTTTGTATGCGAACGAAGTTTGGTTCTATTTTGGCTATTATTTCATCAAACTCCATGAAACGTTGAACTAATATATACAGAACCGTGGGCATCGGTTTTTTTAATTTGTTTTTTTTTATTTATGATTTGGTAACCATTTAATTTAATAAGAAACTAACGCACCACGCATCTGTGTAAATAATGATAAAAATTGATGATACTGATGATGAAAAGTACCTAGCCTATGTATGAGGTATCTTCGATCCAAATTTCACTCAAATCCGTTTAGCTGTTTGAGCGTAAAGAAGTAACAAACATAATCGCATAAACTAACATAAACTTCCGCATTATAATAATAAAGTTATTGATTTTTTGACAATATACACAACAAAAAAAAAGAAGATAAAAAATATAGAAAAATATGAGGTATTTTGTTTCTTGTTTAATTTTTAAACACACTCTACCAATGGCCTTACCGTCTGGTTACTGCTGACTGTAACCACACACTGTTTTCACATTGTGAGCGAGTTCGTAACGGTGAGCACCGGCAGTCAGTCTAAAACAACCTGCTGCAACAGTAAGTAACTGAAGTGTGGCCGCTCGCTGCTAATTTACTGTGCGATTACAAACTGGCATATATCACTCTACCATATAAATCATTTCTGTGATCACTGATCAGAAGTTTGTAAAGTTTAGATTTTCGTAGATTCGAATAAATCAACGCTGTGAGCCGTGAAATCAAAACGAGGGCAAGTTAATGTAGAATCTATCGAAAAGTTTTTAAAAACTCGTACATTTGGGTGCCTTCACTTCAAATGGAAAATCATTTCAAAATTGCTTGTGTGTTCAATTGGGTAAAAAATATCTTAACAAAATGAACTCGAGTTCGTCGAATAGAGATATTTAGTTTCGCTTACGCTGAAAATAATTTATACTAGGTATTTTATGAGGGTCTTTGGGTTTGTTGAGAGGATACCTGGCTGCTAGTTCTGTTTGCAATAGAAAGCAGAACTAGTAGCGAGGTAGTGAATCCACTAGACCAACAACCAACAAACCAGGACGTTTTTTCCAAAGACCTCCATAAAATACCTAGTATAAATTATTTTCAGCATAAGCGAAAAATATTGCCATACCCTTATGAAGACCTGACTTGTAATATGCGTTAATAGAGTAGGCTTGAAGATTGATAAATTCAATCTCAGAAAATACCTTCACCTGCAAAAAATAAAACAAAGCGAGTGTATTTTCAAGATAAAGAGATGTGTCTAAAATTCGTCTAGACATAATATTTATGATATCAGCCTACAGAAGGTGCAAAATAAATCCCCTTAGAAAGATTTGTCAAAGGTGAGAGGATGCTAAGAATGTTGAAATAATTAGAGGTTGGAGTCAGTAGGGAGCGGAAACCTACTGAATAATGAGAGTGAAGGG
This sequence comes from Epirrita christyi, assembly GCA_951392215.1. Classification (NCBI taxonomy): domain Eukaryota; kingdom Metazoa; phylum Arthropoda; class Insecta; order Lepidoptera; family Geometridae; genus Epirrita; species Epirrita christyi. The sequence continues at coordinate 8,749,116 of OX595849.1, read as the reverse complement.
TGACGCCGCGCTCGCTGGTACCTATATTGAACGTACATCATACGTCTATGTTATTATAATTTAATGAGGAAAAGCTTAAACTTACAGTATCCAAATTGAACATCAGAGAAGCTTTCCATGTTTGCCTGTATCACTATGCCCAGATTAAATAGACTATAGAATAAATAATTAATTTTATAGAGCTTAGAATAGATTTATAGTATACATAGATGGATAGATAGATTAACTCTTTATTGTTCACCAGTACATATCAAAATTATCCTTGTGATTTCAATGAATAACATTTGTCCCGCAGCGAAAATCGAACCCGCACCTCTTGCGTCTCTGCCGTCTACGTGCTCGCTGCGCCACAGAGGTCGTCAATGAACTCTAACGTCATTGGTGAGCTCTAGATACTTAAAAAAAAAAAAAAGTCGATAAAATGAACCGAATAACTTCAAGAAATTGATAACGACCTAAGACATTCCATTAAAATCTACTACAATTTGTCGCAATGAACTCTAACGCCGGTCGGTGAGCACTAGATACTTTTAAGAAAATAAAAAGCCGATAAAATGGAGAGAACCGAATAACTTCAAGAAATTGATAACGACCTATAAGACATTCCATTAAAATCTACTACAATTTGTCGGTAACATGAGTTGCGCGCAAATTTACTGCTGAGTCAGAGTAAAGTTAGTCGAGGAGCAAGGCTTACGTCCCATTTATATTGTTTTATGGTATCTTTCCTTCCCGCTAAGGTTTGGCTAGAAAATGTAGATCCGTTTCCTCGCCGTGGCTTTTATTATCCGTTTAGATAACTTGAGAAATGTAACTTGTTGGTCTCTTCTACTTCTGACGGATGGTTCTTAATTTTTCCAGATTGCTAGGTTTTTTTAGACATTTGATGATTTTAATTATGAAACATAGCAAGAGCCATACATTCCCTAGTTAGGGCCTACAACGGAGCACACGACGTTCTTAACAGCGATAAAAACGCGAAACATGCGGGTCGATATGTTTTTTCCCTTTAGTTTCAATTACTTCGTAACGCAATACATAATACGCGTGTTCACGATGCGTACGAAAATTGTCTAGTGCGTAGGACCTAATGCATTAAATTTCACTTGAAATTGAATTAACTTGTACCTACAAAGTCTACGGTAACTATTATAAAGGACCCATAGATATCCCTGGAGAAAAGCTACGATATGCAAAACTGGTCGTAAAGTTTAATCCAATACGAAGTTCAACGATGTATTTGATTAGTTATTTCAATCGGAGTGATCAATATAAATAACAAGTAATAAACCAACATCAATTAAATTTAGCGCTCCTAGAAAGTTACCTTGAAGTAGGTAAGTTATATAGGCAGTTAAAGTTTTGATTCTGCTAGCCTGTCTACTCTCCCCAAGTGGAATTGATTTGATCGGATTCGCCCAGAGTTTTGTAGAACTTGGTAAAAGTTTGGGTAAACCCGCGGTTCGGAAATAGGTTTAACTTAAGATGAAAGAAGTAGTTTTGAAAAGGAATCATTCTTCACAAAAGTTGAGGCGAGTTATGGCAAATGACAGTGATTCATAAATTCTGAAATTGTACGTTCAGCTTAGTACATCATTGGCACTACATCATAATATAAGTAAAGATTTCTACAGACCTGTTTCAAACCACCTTTTAGCAATTATGATGAAAACATTGTTACCCTATTCAATACGTGAATATCACAAAGAGCTTTTAGTCTGTATGAATAACGTACTCGTAACGTAATTAAAAAGCTCAAATAAAAGTAGATAGCGTATCTTAAAATGCTTTTTGGATTTTTATACGTTACGAACATACTTTTAAATAAAAAGTAAGTAAAGTAAAGTACCTTTTTAAAATATGTTGGAATGTAGCGTTAACATTTTATGCGATAAATTAAAGTAAACTGGCATGCAATAAAATAGGGTCACTTAGAAAAACCGCGAAACCTCCCAAACTCATTTTATATTTAATAAATGTTCAGTATTAGTAGTTATTGTATTTAATGCCAGTTACAATGAAATATATTTTAATATGATTTTTATTTTTATTCGATATCTTGCATAGTTTTTTTTATTTTTATCAATTTTCTTTCTTTATTTCATTGCACGCCAGTTTAGTAGTTCGCCCTGAACTAAGACCTCGCGATGTTTTAATATTTGCCCCTATCAAATATTACCGATTAATCTCTTATACAATAATACAACTTGCTTAACAAATTTCATGGCAATTGGATCAACGGTTCGAAGGTTATCATCAAGCAAAGTCCCATCAAACATATATACATACGAAAGCATCTCTCGTGTTAACACTGAGACTTCGCTTCGCTCGGTCAATTACGTAATGAGAACTCTTAAGCCATACATCGTTTTATGAGAGAAACTTCATGTGCCTAATCCACTCATTTCACACGTTAATTAAGCGGGCACTCATCTCTAGATTATAAAATAAGCCCTTAATATAACGATATGGCTTTAATAAATTAACTATGCGCATCAAAATGAAGTCAACAAAACAAGAGAAACGATAAAGGTACGGGAAAACCGAGCCTCTGATCTCGATGGGGGGAATCTCTTTGTTTTCTGTCCAAAAATAAACTTTTCCTTTTTTGTCTTTGAACCTTTAGACCCATGTGTGGATTGAACCATAAATCAAAGTCCTCTCAATAAATCTTGACTTCGTGAGAATTTGCTCAAGTCGTTTTCTACTTTTTTAAGTCCCGATAGCACATTTTGTTTAAAAAACTCGCTGTTTTTTGAGAGTGCGAAAGATAGCTATGTCTAGTTATTTAATGAATAATTATCATCAAGCATAATAAAGTTCAGATTTACAAAGCTTTTGTTATTTGTAAAATAACACAATCTCTTTATAAACATCCAATGTTATAGTAGATTGATGAGAAAATCATAATTTACGTCCCTAAAGTCGACCTACTTGCGACACAAACTGATTTTCAAACTCAATCATTGTCTTTATCTAATAACGGTTGAGATTTGGTAATATCCGGTTCTTTGAAAGAGTACAAATGGCAACCTTTCGGTTCGAAATTAAACCATTTGTAAACGTTCAGCAGCGGGGGGAGAGTAAATCAATCTATACATTGAATTAGTTGATGTTGAACGGGCGATTTCGGCAATATTTTAGAGGTGACGGCAATAGAATGAGGCATTTTGCACTCGGAGCACGTAGTGGCCTATTCATCAAGCCGCCGGAGCCATTACCGAGCCCGCCACCTGCACGATCCTTAGTTTGTATTATGTTAGATTATTACCGCTTTTATTCACTGCTAACCGATAACTTGTTATGATATTGTTACGTACTTACAAGATATTTTTATCAGAGAAAGAAAAGTGAAAATTTATGGAAAGGAAGGTTCGTCGCTTTTTTATTTAACCTTTGACAAATACTTGCTTTCGTTTTTGCTATTTGTTCTGCTCTTAGTTAAAAGTTCATTATAGGAAACAGCTTCTCAGATTTTGATACTGTTTTGTTTAAGCGAAAGCAGTTTTAACGATTCAAAAAAGAGGAGGTTCTCAATTAATTTGTATTTTTGTGTTACTTAGACATCAGGGGATGGGTACAAACTCCAAAAATAGCTAACTATTGTAAATGTCGATGTAAATATTTACCATAATATTCTTTGTTATAACTATGATTATTTAAATTGATTAAATATTATTAACTTACTGTTATTTTTAAGTTTTCAGTGTAAATATTCAGGAAAAGACGTCGGTGCTTAGTTTTTCTTAAAAATATTATTTCGTTTACTCAAGTTTCTTTTAAATACATATATTAGGTAAATTTATAAATCCCAAAGTTGATAAAGTACAATAAAGCAGATCTGATGCAGTCAAAAGCATACTGTTTTTAACCGACTTCCCAAAAAAGTAGGAGGTTCTCAATTCGGTTGTATTTTTTTTTATGTTTGTTACCGCATATCTCCGGCGTTTATCAACCGATTTGAAAAATTATTTTTTTATTTGAATAGATATACTTCCAGATTGGTCCCAGAATCCAGTTCTGATGATGGAATCCATGAGGAATTGAGGGAACTCCTCAAATATTGTAGGCATACATATGGCGATTTTGATATTTTCAGCAACAAACCAAGCATTTGCATTCAAAAAGTATCATAATCCTTTCACCACTATGGTCTTTCATCATTTTTTTTTCATCCAGATATTTAGTCAAGTACTATGGCGGAAGTCGGTTTTTTAAATGAAAAGTAATTATCTTACATAAATTACGATGTTTTTGTAATACTTCACTATATACATGAGCTACCTAAAAAGGTTGATGAACTAACAAACCTCGTTCCTAAAGGTAAATAATCCAATTCAGATTATCTCTGTTTCTTCCATATTCCCGTATGATCTGGCGATGACAGCTTGACATGAGGCTTTCGTAAATGGTTTGTATTCACAGAATTAGAATTTTAATGGTTCATAGAACGCCATTTAGTGTACCTTTTACTAATTACTTTAACGTAGAGTTTCAGTATACACCAGGTATAACATGGTTAATAATACTAGTGGTTCGCCCCGAACTGAGACCTCGCGATAACACCTTTATCAGCCGACTACTTAACTAAGTAATTTCCATATTTTTAACCGACTTCACAATTTTTTTTTTGTATGTTTTTTACCTCATATCTCCGTCGTTTATGAACCGATTATTTTTTTATTTGAATAGATATACTTCCAGATTGGTCTAATTTTTTTCAGAATCCAGTTCTGATGATGGAATCCATGAGGAATTGAGGGAACTCCTCAAATATTGTAGACATACATATGGCGATTTTGATATTTTCAGCAACAAACCAAGCATTTGCATTCAAAAAGTATCATAATCCTTTCACCACTATGGTTCTTTCATCATTTTTTTTTCATACAAATATTTAGTCGTATGCAATGGCGGAAGTCGGTTTTTTAAATGAAAAGTTATCTATTATTATTTTTGAAAATTTTCACCTCGAGGTCTACTAGTACCTACAGTACAGGATCTATCAGTAACTACTCTAATTTCCTACACATCATCGAAATAACCTTTGAATAGGGCTAAGCAACGGGGCGTAATACTGAATACCTGTTAGTACCTATATCAAGTACCTGACGAATTAATTGATAACGTCCTTTTGATGAAAATCATAGAACTCCAACGTCATTCAAATTCTTAGAAATGGGAGGTCAACAATGGATGTTATATTGGTTTCTGTTTTATGGAGTACATGTTTCTAAATTCTTCAATTTCAGAATTTTCCCTGTGGTTGTGACACAAAAGCCACAAGCATACCAAATTTCAGCATTGTGGGGTTGCTGGAAGTACCCTAGAATTTTGGGTTTTTACGTTTTTTATTTTCCCTAATATCTCAAAAACTACTAAGGCTAAATAATTATTAAAAACAGGTTTGAAATGTACAACCAAAGCGCTTTCATTAGATACCCCACTTGATCTAATTGTCTCACTTTTATTTTTTTTACCCCCCCTTGGACCCCGATATCTCAGCAACCCCCTGATCGATATAGCTCATAACCTTACCTACAAATTGTACTAATACTATCTACCCCCATACGAAATTTCATGAATATCGGATTAACAGTTTGGAAGTTTTCATCGGACAAACATACATACATACATACAAATGCCGATTCTTCCAACTTGACTCAGAGAACTCGCTTCGCTCGTTCAAAAATTGATAGCTTCCAATCTTTTAGGGAACTGAGGGCCTAGCCAAACGGCATCCGCTTCGAAACGATTCCATTTCTACAGTCGTAACACAATACAATAGACCACGTGACATATCGATAGCTAACGTCAATCCCATACATTTTGTACTTTTCGTCTTCGCTATTAGAATTTTACTTTTTTCTACGGCCCCTGGTGCCTGTTAGTGCTAGTGAGGGTCTCTCCCTGACACTGTCTCATTTTTTTGTTTGAGTTATCAGACTTGTCCCATCATTCAAGCAGTAAAACTGAAAGGCCGTTGATGTTTCAAGATTTGCTTCACCACAGCAATGTTGCGGTTATAATGTTTTCTCACAAACGGTTATTTCCTAGTTAACATTTTAATCTAACGTGTTGTAGCTCTAATGGCCTAGCCGCACAGTGATATATACCAGAGTGTGCCGGATGCAACGAGCCGTTCTATTGCCCACGAGATGATATATTGCCAGGTGTATGCACGTGAACAGTCTAGACGTTCATCTTCTTTTGTATAAGACGGTGCGGCATGTTCGGTGAGAGTTCAAGGTGAAAAGGTTATTTAATTGTTCTTAAATGATTCGGCTGAGGATCTCAAAAAGCGCAAATATGAAAGTCTTGACAGAGCTTACATAGGTATTTTAACCTTATGGGGTCGATACTCTGGAACCATGGGGTACCGGGACCCTTTGTGTTTCTTAAATTGTTTCAGGGTATCTGGTGGAAGCGACGCGTGACCCGAGAGCTTGTTTTTATGTGGCTCAACGCATCTATTGCCATGGAACGTGGCAATGCAGGCAGCATCTTTGGACCGCTTCCGTCTGGTAGTGATTTGGATAATTTGAGCTATCTTTAGATTGTTTGCAACGGTTTTTAGATAGCGCAACTGTTTAATTTGTATTTTTTTAAGTTTTTGTATACTTTTTGTTGTATTATTACTAATAAATTGTTACAGTTCTTTAAATTGTTTAAAACGCTAATAAGAATTGGTTCGTTCACTCGTCGTATCACTGATGGGGGGTTACCTTGAGTAAACTAGGTGACCAGTTTGAGGTATGATGGCTCTGTAACTGGCCTTGTAACCAATGGTGAACCAGTGTGGGTAATGGAAATGGTGCGCCTCGCAGACATTACTTTCATGGACATGTCACAAGAATGTAATGTGATCCGATCGCCTCGTATTTCGTTCTTACTGTAACTAATCATAGTACTGACAAAGATTCGTTTACTTTATAAATTTATTTAAGTTTAAGATCTCATTAGGGACCAGTAAACTTTCACCTTTTACTGCATAAATGAATCTAAAATTGAAAATTGTTAATGTAACATACTGTCTTAAATAGGTACTTTTAGGATAGTACTTTGATCAAGGAAGATACAATCTACCTTCAAGTATTTACAAGCAAGATCAGAGGAGGTTGCTCATAGAATTTAAGTAGGTGTTATGATAGTGGATTTCCACTTTGCTTTCCTAACAAACAGAGATTAAAAGAGAAGCAAAAATATGTATTAAAACTTCCTTAAAATTAAACGGAAAACATTCTGTGTGCTTTTATTAAAGAAGGAATGGTAGTTTTGAAAATAACTTGATTTTTGTCATGCCTAAAGGAAGGGTGAGAGGGGTTTGCTCATGGGTTTTGAGCAGGAGCTTGTTAACAATTTTCAACACAAATTTTTAAACAAAATTACTTGGAGATAGGAGTCAGAACCTGTATGGATACTTTATTAGGATTAAACTGAAGGTACCTTCTATATTCTTATTGATAAAAGACTCATTGGATTGAAAATAACTTGTTTTGTATACATTTTGTCGATTTCGGTGGAACGGGATCGCCTACGGCGCGGGTCTTTATCTTAATCAGAAGATGGAGACAATTCTAATTAGCCCATTTTGATATTATGGGGGGTTTTAATGTGATATATCATTTATTTCCATCAGTTACTGCAGAAATATTATAACAAGTGGCGCCAGTGCCACCTAGTACTGCGCCACCTAGTAGCGGAGAAACAAAGTACCACATTGAATGATTTCGATTGCGTGCATTATTCCCTCTTGACACTCATATTGAGAGAGATTATTGTGGTCAAGACTATCAAAATTTTACAGGATTTAATTATGTATTTATGAATGAAGTAAGTTCCACTAAAGTTAGATTAGCAGATTTTGAGCATTCGTTTGCCAACAGAATGTAGTATTAGTTTACGTTTGTTGCCATGACGGCGCTAGTAGTAAGGGAAATAAAATTCGAACAGAGTGAAGTGATTGCGGACGGACGGACACACACATATACAGATATAGATGAAACGGGTGGAGATAAAAGGCGGAGCGGATCATTTTCGAGACTTTTTCGACTGCCGACTTTAGACGAGAAAACAGGTGAGTTTTTGAACCACTACTAATTTCCTAATTACCTACTTGTGTGTACCTTTGTGGAATGGGGAGTTGATTTCATGGAATCCCAGTGTAGACCTGAGCTACTGTGGTTCAGAAATACAGGTTCGATTCCTGTCGTGTGACTTCTTTCGATCTCGGATTGCGGACGAGATCACAGGCGAGTTTTTGAACCACTACTAATTTCCTAATTACCTACTTGTGTGTGCCTTTGTGAAATGGGGAGTGACTCCGTGGAATTTTGGGGGTAGATTTGCGCAACTGAGGTTCAGAAATACAGGTTCGAATCCTGTTGCGAGGCCTTTTGATTACAGGCCTTGAACGAGAAAACAAGTGAGTTTTTGAATTGATAATTTCCTAACTACCTACTTATGTGTGTGTTTGTGAAATGGGGCACTGCGCGTGTGACCGACTGAGATGCGGGAAATGCGGGTTCAATTCCTGTTGTGGAACGAGTAGGTATTTGCTTGATATTGTCTGAAATCCGTGGAACCATCAAGGTTGTGGATGGAATCTGGTGATGAAACGGAATTGTGTATGTGAATATAGTGTAGGTACTTACTAATTTTATTGCATATTCTTCGATGAATACTATTCTGAATATAAAATGTTTGAGTACCCTACAATTATGACCTCAATGATGAGAATTCGATTCTCGCTGCGGGACAACTGTTTGCTTGATCTACAAATATTTGATCTGGGTCTGGGTGAATTGATGCCATGGTGCTTGTGGTACCTGATACCCATGACACGGGAGTGGACTGTGTATGTGACTGATGGGTGTTATGTGTTTTGTATGTTAATTATTTTGTGTCTAGATTTCAGATAATTGACTTTGTGTTCAGAAGTACCCTATTTTTAATTCGTGTCTTTGTAGATTTCTGATAATTGTCTTTGTGTTCGGCGTTCGGCATAGGTAGCTGTGTAGTTATTGCGTTGTTGGGTTTTATTGTTCTAGTGAGCAGTGAGTCATATATTTCCCGAGGTTGCTTTGTTGAGAGGTGATACACGTGTTGAATTCTTCCAGAGTTTTGTTGCAGAGGAACGAATGCGTCGTTGTTTTTGTTCGATAATTCAAAATTGTATGTAGATTTATTTTATCCTTGTTGCTTTTTAAGGTACAACCTTAGGGTAAGTGTTGTTTGAACCTACCTTCACTAAAGCAGCTAATTATGAATATTAGGTGTGTGATTTTGTCGGTAAGCATTGTACGAGTTGGTTGATGAAGCGATTAGCTAGCCATTAGTCGCACCTATGTATTCCTACCATTGCGCAATACACAATGAAGGGAGACCCATTAAGGCTACCTACCCTTTCAGTGCGGGAGCCGAGAGCCTTAAAAGATTCTTATTGACCTTGATACCTACTTTAATTTAATTATACCTAAGTTAATACATCTGTATTATATTAAATATAGTTGTGTAACTACCTAGTGTTTTATTCCTTGATTATACAGAATTCTGTTGATCTTGTTACATGCTGTAACTATTTGATTATCTCTTATATTATCTGTGCGGCAAATTTTATTTTGGATTAGTAGGTATACCATTTTTGTATACCCTACGTGTTTTGTCGTTACTTTACAGAAACGACTGATTATTTTACGTACAATCTACCTTATTGCGTATGATCTTATTTCATTTGTGCAACTAATATTATTTTGATTATTTCTTTTTTTGTGTACCCTATGTTTTATTTTATGCCTATATAGATTTATTTTGACCTTGCTGCTTACATACTACATTTAAGCGTTTATTTCATCTTATACACATTTGAGCGGCTAATTTTGAATATTTAATTTTATGGAAACTTTACGAAAGGTTTTTACGTGACTACGTTTTACTATTGTTCATTATTTGAACTTATCAACATTTGTGCTACTAATTTTATCTTGAATTATTTCTTTTAATGTGGATTTGAGTTTTGAAATCGAATCGTTATGCACCTAATTAATATTACCTACCCTTATCCTACCTGTAGCAAATCGTAGTAAGTGGTGCATGGAATAGTGATAAGTTATAGTAATCCCTTCCTAAATCTCAGGTTAAGTGCGGTCTTGTTATCGTTGTGTCTCCTGAGAAACTAACCTACCCTTATCCTACCAGTAGCAAATCGTAGTTAGTGGTGCATGGAATAGTGATAAGTTATAGTAATCCCTTCCTAATTCTCAGGTTAAGTGCGGTCTTGTTATCGTTGTGTCTCCTGAGAAACTAACCTACCCTTATCCTACCAGTAGCAAATCGTAGTTAGTGGTGCATGGAATAGTGATAAGTCATAGTATTCCCTTCCTAATTCTCAGGTTAAGTGCGGTCTTGTTATCGTTGTGTCTCCTGAGAAACTAACCTACCCTTATCCTACCAGTAGCAAATCGTAGTTAGTGGTGCATGGAATAGTGATAAGTTATAGTAATCCCTTCCTAAATCTCAGGTTAAGTGCGGTCTTGTTATCGTTGTGTCTCCTGAGAAACTAACCTACCCTTATCCTACCAGTAGCAAATCGTAGTTAGTGGTGCATGGAATAGTGATAAGTCATAGTATTCCCTTCCTAATTCTCAGGTTAAGTGCGGTCTTGTTATCGTTGTGTCTCCTGAGAAACTAACCTACCCTTATCCTACCTGTAGCAAATCGTAGTTAGTGGTGCATGGAATAGTGATAAGTTATAGTAATCCCTTCCTAAATCTCAGGTTAAGTGCGGTCTTGTTATCGTTGTGTCTCCTGAGAAACTAACCTACCCTTATCCTACCAGTAGCAAATCGTAGTTAGTGGTGCATGGAATAGTGATAAGTTATAGTAATCCCTTCCTAATTCTCAGGTTAAGTGCGGTCTTGTTATCGTTGTGTCTCCTGAGAAACTAACCTACCCTTATCCTACCAGTAGCAAATCGTAGTTAGTGGTGCATGGAATAGTGATAAGTCATAGTATTCCCTTCCTAATTCTCAGGTTAAGTGCGGTCTTGTTATCGTTGTGTCTCCTGAGAAACTAACCTACCCTTATCCTACCAGTAGCAAATCGTAGTTAGTGGTGCATGGAATAGTGATAAGTTATAGTAATCCCTTCCTAATTCTCAGGTTAAGTGCGGTCTTGTTATCGTTGTGTCTCCTGAGAAACTAACCTACCCTTATCCTACCAGTAGCAAATCGTAGTTAGTGGTGCATGGAATAGTGATAAGTCATAGTATTCCCTTCCTAATTCTCAGGTTAAGTGCGGTCTTGTTATCGTTGTGTCTCCTGAGAAACTAACCTACCCTTATCCTACCTGTAGCAAATCGTAGTTAGTGGTGCATGGAATAGTGATAAGTTATAGTAATCCCTTCCTAAATCTCAGGTTAAGTGCGGTCTTGTTATCGTTGTGTCTCCTGAGAAACTAACCTACCCTTATCCTACCAGTAGCAAATCGTAGTTAGTGGTGCATGGAATAGTGATAAGTTATAGTAATCCCTTCCTAATTCTCAGGTTAAGTGCGGTCTTGTTATCGTTGTGTCTCCTGAGAAACTAACCTACCCTTATCCTACCAGTAGCAAATCGTAGTTAGTGGTGCATGGAATAGTGATAAGTTATAGTAATCCCTTCCTAATTCTCAGGTTAAGTGCGGTCTTGTTATCGTTGTGTCTCCTGAGAAACTAACCTACCCTTATCCTACCAGTAGCAAATCGTAGTTAGTGGTGCATGGAATAGTGATAAGTCATAGTATTCCCTTCCTAATTCTCAGGTTAAGTGCGGTCTTGTTATCGTTGTGTCTCCTGAGAAACTAACCTACCCTTATCCTACCTGTAGCAAATCGTAGTTAGTGGTGCATGGAATAGTGATAAGTTATAGTAATCCCTTCCTAAATCTCAGGTTAAGTGCGGTCTTGTTATCGTTGTGTCTCCTGAGAAACTAACCTACCCTTATCCTACCTGTAGCAAATCGTAGTTAGTGGTGCATGGAATAGTGATAAGTTATAGTAATCCCTTCCTAAATCTCAGGTTAAGTGCGGTCTTGTTATCGTTGTGTCTCCTGAGAAACTAACCTACCCTTATCCTACCTGTAGCAAATCGTAGTTAGTGGTGCATGGAATAGTGATAAGTTATAGTAATCCCTTCCTAAATCTCAGGTTAAGTGCGGTCTGGTTATCGTTGTGTCTCCTGAGAAACTAACCTACCCTTTTCCCACCTGTAGCAAATCGTAGTTAGTATTGCATGATATAGTGATAAGTCATAGTATTCCCTTCCTAATTCTCAGGTTAAGTGCGGTCTTGTTATCGTTGTGTCTCCTGAGAAACTAACCTACCCTTATCCTACCTGTAGCAAATCGTAGTTAGTGGCGCATGGAATAGTGATAAGTTATAGTAATCCCTTCCCAATTCTCAGGTTAAGTGCGGTCTTGTTATCGTTGTGTCTCCTGAGAAACTAACCTACCCTTTTCCCATCTGTAGCAATTCGTAGTTAGTAGTGCATGATATGGTGATAAATCATATATAACCTGCCCTCGCCCATTCCGTGGGCTGCAAAATTTAAGATAAGCATGCATTAGTAGAATATTAATCTATAATATTGACATGTGGAGTTAATATTCATTATCCATTGCGGAAGACTTGGTTTTGGTCACCTAGGTCGCTGGTCACCTGGATAGGTTATTAAATATTGAACAATTTTAAAGTTCATGTGTTTCATTCTATATTTTTATTGGAGTCTATCGACCTTGATACGTACTGCTTGTTTGATTGTCTTTCATCTGTGTGACAAATTTTATCTGAATACCCCATTTTTGTGTTCTTTCATTATATTATGTGACTTTACAGGTACTACTGATCTTTTTTGTGTACTATCTACCTTTACGTATGATTTTAATTCTGATTTATTGAACCTCATGTGTATTCTTCAAACAAAATTTAATTGACTTTACAGGTGTCTACTGAAAATATTGATCACATTATACTCCTAAAAACATTTGAATTTATTCTTAATAGCCCAGCTATTATTATTGTCGAGTATTTTAATCTGACTTACACTTTGAAATAACCATTAGGTAGGGTTTATTTCTGACAAGGCGTATTCGAATTACAGTCTATTATTTATTATGAATCTTATTCATTGAATAAATCCAAAATCCAACCTTTTTACAAAACTTCTGTGTTGAATTCGAAAGAAATTAGTCACAATTATTTACATAGTGGTATCGATTGAGGAGAAAGAGAACTCAATTTTGATATCCTCGTTTATACACATGCCAAGCAAAGCCGTGCAAAGAGAATCCTGACTGGAATAGAGGGAGGACCTTGATGTCCCTAAACGAGTTTATCAAACACTGATACCTACTATCTTAAGTTTTTTTAAAAGAGATGTTTTGAATTTTGAATTTAATTCAGAAGTTCCTTTGATCTAATTATCTCATTTTTAAATTAACAAGTTCGATTTATTGAATATTTACTTGTTCAAAGTTGTGATTTTGGATTGTTACTTTTTATTGAATATAATTTAGTATCAAAATTGTAGCAAAGATAGATACTCAGTTTTGATATCTAGTTAGGAGAATCCTATCTGGAATAGAAGGATGATCTTGGTGTGTCTGATCAGATTTATTAAAATACTGTCGGTCCTTTTCTATGTTATTTTATATTTGAAGTCATTTATTTTAGTACCTACTACTAGAAATTCTTCAAGTCAAAACAATTAAGCTCACTGAACGAAATCAAACCATGGCCATATCTATATAAATAAACAATTACCATCATCAAATCATGGTGCTACTGGTTCTAAAATAGGTCGTAGAGTCTAACAGAGCTTAGTCCTATTTATACCAAAAATTCATTAAGAGTCTGCAGGTCAATTTGAGTTTAAAACCCTTAAGAGGCGGGTAGTTATAATCTTACCTATTCTTAGCTATTTAAGTTCTAAGTTACAAGCCTATATAATTACACACCTATAATGTTCTAAGATGAATTTCATAGGTTAAACATTATTCTTAAACGAATAAATTACCTTCAAGTTTTAAACGAAAACTTCTGTCTTATAAATAGACATACCTATTTAATCAAGACATACCTATTTAATCCTGAACTCTTAGTGTTCTTGGATGAAATTCAACGGAAACTTCTGTCTTATAAATGGACATACCTATTTAATCAAGACATACCTATTTAATAGTGAACTCTTCGTGTTCTTGGATAAAATTCTTAGTTTGAACATTCATCTAAAGAGTTAATAGTTATATTTATTCGGAATCAATAGAAATCCCAACATCTGTCTTATAAATAGACATACCTATTTTATCATGAACTCTTGGTGTTCTTGGATGAAATTCTTAGTTTGAACATTCATCTAAAGAGTAAATAGTTATATTTATTCGAAATCAATAGAAATCCCAACATCTGTCTTTTAAATAGACATACCTATTTAATCATGAACTCTAAGTGTTCTTGGATGAAATTCTTAGTTTGAACATTCATCTAAAGGGTAAATAGTTATATTTATTCGGATTCAATAGAAATCCCAGAAACTTTAAAAACAAAGTTGAAACTTACAGTTTATAGATAAATGAACTTATTCGAATTATGAACCAATAGAGTTTAAACTTAATTAGAAAGTTACAAGATAAGACTTTATTCAATTAATAAATATATTTAAATATATATATTATTTTTACAATCCTATAATATTCTTAGATAGAGTTTCTTAAATAGTTATACCTATTAGGAATCAATATAATTCCCAGAAATATTTGTACAATAAAACTTATAGCTTATAGATAAATAAGCTTATTTGTATTATAAACCAATATAGTTTAATTTTGGTTGGAATTCATAAAGTAAACATTATTATTGCAAGTATGAAAATAGAGATAATATTCAATTTATGAATGTATTTAGATATAAATATTTTACCTAATTAAAAGGGAATTGAAGATATCATCCCTTAATTTTAAAGGTAATATCTTTTGAAGTTTTCCTAAACTATTAAATATTTGTTCCTTTTCCGCTATTAAATATATTTATATTTGGCGTTGGTTTGGAAAGACAGTAGTGGGGAGGAGGCTGTACTGTCCCGCATAAATTTATTTATGCGGATTTAAACATTCTGCATAAATGTAATTATGCGGCCCTTTGTTTGTCCCTATAAAGAACTAAACAGACATCGATTTGAAAAGCAGAGTCTTTTGCTTTTCAAATTGGTTTCTTCAAAATGATTTTTAACCCCCTGATTCAGTATTCATATATATATTTAATAAACTCGTAGAAAGTTTTAATTATTAAATGATGTTTATATCTTATGAAATTCAACTAAATATATCAAACTAAATATATTCATTTAGGTTATAGGAATTAAAAGTTTCTAAATAAAGAATACTAGTGGATGTAATAGGAAATTATAGGATAAACATTTATAAATATACTAGTTTTACTACCGTTCTAAATATTAAATAAGGATTTTAAAATTCTAGTCTTAGGAAGTTTTCGATCTTAAAGTTTATTCTTTAATATTCTTTGTTTAATTTATATTATTCTTTAAGAATATTGAACAGTAATATATTAGTTTATAACTTTATTAGGTATAACCCTTTTATTTTATTATTACTTTATCATTTTCGTAAATAAACCTTCAATTTAGTACCATTTATTTATTAGAAAATTTAGTTAGAAATAAAATAGGTAGTGTAGGACTTGACTTAATAACTTAAAAGAACTCGGATTACTGCGATCACACAACGTACGGTCCTACCACTAAAACTAGACGATCACCTTGGCCAAACTTATTATCAGAAAACCCATATCTAGTAAAGCATAACACACTTCAAAGATCCATGCATTACCTACTATGATAATATAAATACGAAGCAGTAAAGTAAGTACGTAATAGTTCGGTGTAAACAGTAAATTTGGGGTTGAGTTAAATATAGGAGTTCTAATTAAGAGTTTAAGTAGTCTTCGAGGTAGGTTAAAAAAGTATAAAAAGGGGGGTGCGATTGATGAGGGGGGGGAAGTTACATTACTCTACCTGCTTTTTTTTACTTGGATCTCGCGCTAGAACTCTTCGTAAAATCCAGGCATTATAGAACGCAAGAGTCATCATCATCATCATCATAAACAACCTTAGGGTGTCCACTACTGAACGAGGCCTTCCCTATAAAATACAATGGATAGAATTGGAATATGATAATCAACACGCTTGACAATCGGATTGGTGATCGCAGTATTCGTGTTGAGTTCTCAGGCGGATGCTGCTGCCCATCCCCTAGTGTTATCTCTTAATCAGCTTTTACGATATCCACGGGAAGAGATGAAGGGGTATATGCTCAGGTCAAACACACTACTCAACAGTCACTATTAACAATTTAAGGCACGACAGATACTGCAGAGGCCCAAGCACGAACATCTAACGTTATCGAGACGCTAGCGTTACTATAGTAAACGTCAAGTATGGACCAATCAACTTACTAAGATTTGAAGTTACCCTGATGTCATTGGCCAATATTTGACATTTGCGATCGTCTGGCTAGCGTCTTGGTAACGTAAATTATTCGTGCTGACCCCACTGTTCTTCCCACTGGCAAAACAAAGAGCGACAAAGCTATTAAAACGTCTTAGCTTGGCAGATTTAAATGTTAACTAACCTGTAACCGCCCTTGTAACCAGTAACCAACCCCTTGTCTTCGCGTTTACGATGGGAAGCGGTTGTTTTGCTTTCTAATGCTCACTGCGATCTTAATGGCTGATTGTGTGCAATCGCGTGCTTTGAAATAGGGGTGAAGGCGCATTTGTAAGTTTTGTACGGTTTTGAATGATGATTATTAAGTTTAAGGATAGTGTGCAGTAAATTTATTGTGGACGAACAAGTCTTTTATTTTATAATAGCTTTTACCCACGGGTTTACTCGCATTTCACATTAAAAGCAGCCCTTGTGTGAGTCGATGCCTCTTTATTCACAAAGAAATCGCGATGAACTCACGATGATATTACATTGAAACCGCCAGTTCTACGGTTTGGACGGTTCAATTTCAGCTCAGCGCAATAATATCGCGGTATATCGCGAATAAATTGCAATTTTTATCGTGATTTCGGCACGTTATCACCTCATTTCCCGTCAGTTCATACAAATTTTGACTTTGTTATTTTTCTGATTGTGTTCATTTGTGTGTGTGTGATTGTGACTTCAGCGCATTTTACTAGTGAATAAAGTTATCGAAATTGGTTCGTCGGGTTTTTGTTCAATCAACTTAAAGCATATAATTTTATTAAATAATTCACACGAACGTGCAAAATAGCTACTCTATTAGTATATTATAAACTGAAAAGTAAATCAAATTTAGGTATAATAAAGTCAGTCGTTAAATATTTCAAAACTAAAACTCATTTCTGTCCAGAAAAAGCTCCTTTAAATATAGCTCAAAGTGGCTTTCTTCATCTTTATTTTTGGTTCATTGAATCACGGAAAATAATAAAGAAGGTTTCCCATTATAGTAACGATTCATTTACATTATTAGTTGGGCAAAAGCGGTTATTTGGAGGTTCGGCACCCGCTGCTAGCACCTATTCATCAAGAGGCAAGGCCGAACTTCCACCTGCCGGTGCCACAGAATGTTTAATAGTGACACATTTCACAAGTAAAATAGCTGGTAATCTTCATTCAATGGCAGTGCATGCTCTAGCCTACTTTAATTCATGTAACTAATCGTGTGTTCACGAGAAACAAGTGAATATTGATAGCAGCTGTTTTGCAAAATTAAACATCATTGGATCATCATCAGCCTGTAGAAGTCCATTTCTAGACATACCACCCAATTGGATTGTGTACAAAGGCAGGAAACGGTTAATAAGACGAGACGATCTCTTTACATAATAATAATAGCGCCTACTTACAACATACTTGACGACTGCTATGGCGCGGCGGGCGTGTAGCCGGCTGAGATGCAAGAGGTTGCGGGTTCGATTTCCGCTGCGGGACAAATGTTTGTATGATCTGCAAATATTTGTTCCTGGGTGTTATGGTACCATGGTACTCGTAGTTCCTGATACCCACGACACAGGGAATCCTAGTGTGGGATCATGACTACGTATGTGACTGTTGGATGTTATGTATATTATGTTATTGTATAGTTTACTTTTTGTAAGGCTCTGTATGTGAAATTAACTAATGACCTAGCTGTTCTCATCGTAAGCTCGTCGCCACGCCAATTTCTCGCTTGAACTTAATCTTGTTTGCGCTGTGAAAAATAATGTTTTTCTATATTAGGCAGGTAAACTTACGGCATATTGTGTCTTGCGAAGCTCAGGACTGAAATATAATGAATTATGAAAGATACGAATGATAGAAAAATATGCTGCGTGACTCGTAAATAGAGGCGTTATTTGGTAAGTAGAATAGGTAAATGACTCCGACCCAACTTTAAATGTTACTAATTTAAAAAAAAATACACTTAATTTAAGTTTTTTTTAGAGTAGGTATTTTAGCGACATAAGTTGATTAATATATTGCGGAGACCGTACTAATGGAGTTTGATAAGATGTAAAAGAGATACATATAGAGATTTAATGATATCAATATCCAAAGAGATACGAATCACTCATTTCAGTAATTAATTTTTAAGGATAATACACTCGAGAGCAATGAATCCGGGTCACTTAAAGAATCCTAAAAATCTCGGAAACTAAAAATGCTAGGTTAATGCAATAAATTGTATTTAATAGACAATGTAATACTCCTTAAATGAAGGTATTAAAACTTCTTAGTTATTGTAAAGTTATATCATAAAAAAATCAAATTTGAAAAAGGGCCACTTTCGAAGATGGAACTACGAAATTACAGCATTTGGTTTTGCTTTTGTTTGTAATCTGTCATTTATGTGGGTACATAAACCATGTTGATAGTGCTCTATATTCATTATTCAAGCTGAAATTATGTCGCTTACGCCTGAAGAATGCACCAGAATACTTACAATGCTGGAAACCGGCCGGAGTCAGCGCGATACAGCCAGGACTGTCGGTGTGTCGCTGTCAACAGTACAAAGAGTTCTCCGACGTTACGAAGAAACTGGTTCTAACCTACGCAGGCCAGGAACGGGCAGAACCAGGTGTACCACAGCACGAGAAGACTGATACTTGGTGAACACCATGCTTCGAAATCGCTTTCTCACAGGAACTGAACTCACAAATCAGTTTCGACGCCTCGGAGGAAGTAACCCAAGTGCATGGACAGTAAGACGTCGGCTTGCTGAATCTAACTTAAAACCCCTTAGACCTGCAAACGGCCCTAAACTGGAGCGTGGGCATCGTATTTCAAGACTAAGATATGCCCAGAGCCACGTAAATTGGAGTATTGAAGATTGGTCAAAAGTTATGTTCTCCGACGAATCAAAATTTATGCTCTACAAGCACGATGGAAGACACAGAGTGTATCGAAGACCAGGGGAAAGATTCAAGCAAGCATGCATCGAAGAAAAAGTAGCCTACGGTGGTGGGTCTGTACTTGTGTGGGCCGGAATTTCTTCTGAAAGTCGCACAGAGCTGGTGATCATAGAAAACGGCTCTTTAACTAGCGTAAGATATGTGGAAGAAATCCTCAATGATCACGTTGGTCCATTTATGGTCAATTTAGGTGAGGATGCTATATTTATGCATGACAATGCCCGACCTCATACAGGTAGGATTGTGAATGACTACCTTCAAGAGATGAACATTACTCGTATGGAGTGGCCAGCGCGCAGCCCGGATATCAACCCGATCGAGCATGCTTGGGACGAGCTAGGCAGATGCGTAAAACAACGAAACCCTCCCCCAATCACGCTTCGTGAGCTCAAAATTGCTCTCACAGAGGAATGGGAGAATATTCCCCAAAATCGTATAAGGAACTTGGTGTACAGCATGCCAAACCGCGTAAACGCAGTAATGGAAGCACGAGGAGGCAATACGAAGTATTAAAATTCAAGAAAATCGTAATAAAGTTCAAAAATTTCATGTTTCCTATTTTTGTTTTAAGGAGAGATCAGCAGTTTTTTTCTTTATGTAATTTTGTGTTAATAAAATGTATGGTGTGGTAAAATGTAGGTGACTCATATTTTTTTTACCTTCATTTAAGGAGTATTACATTGTCTATTAAATACAATTTATTGCATTAATCTATCATTTTTAGTTTCCGAGATTTTTAACATTCTTTAAGTGACCCGGATTCATTGCTCTCGAGTGTATTTAGTGTAATGATCCGTTGTATAGGTACAAAATGATTACTATGATTTAATTATTATTGTAAAAGCATAAGTTTGGATATTTAATTGTTACTCAATCAAATCGTAATAGCTGAACCGGTTTTATGGGTTATGAACCCATGATAGATTAGTATTTGGGATTAGACCCGGATTCAGATTTTTTATCGCAGAATAGCGTAGGCGAAGCCGCGAGCAGATACTAGTTCATATATGTTGGCACTTCTAGAATTTCCAACAGTTTCTACCCTCAAGAATGCTAAAAAATAGAATAGCTATAGAAATAGCTAAGACGGGTGGTTTAAAGAAAATAATAATAACTTTTCATTTAAAAAACCGACTTCCACCTTTGTACTCGACTAAATATTTGGATGAAAAAAAACTGATGAAAGAACCATAGTGGTGAAAGGATTATGATACTTTCTGAATGCAAATGCTTGGTTTGTTGCTGAAAATATCAAAATCGCCATTATGCCTACAATATTTGAGGAGTTCCCTCAATTCCTCATGGATTCCATCATCAGAACTGGATTCTGATCTAATGGGACCAATCTGAAAGTATATTTATTCAAATACAGAAGAATTTTCCAAATCGATTCATAAACGCCGGAGATACCTATGAGGTAACAAACACAAAAAAAAAAAAAAAGAATACATCCGAATTGAGAACCTCCTCCTTTTTGTGAAGTCGGTTAAAAATGGATATTACTCAATAATTTACACATATTTATAAATCAGTTGACGCATAATACCGTTTACGTTTTCTCAAATTTGTTTTGTTATGGTGTTTTTTATTTATTGTTATTATGATGTTTTTTTAAGGTGCTTTTTAAATAAGTCTGTTGAAAATAACTCTAAGTAAACAGAAAAGTTAACAACAGAAAGCTGTCGCAAAAACAACCGAGCTTCACATGCACGCACGCACGCACCAATCGTATAGCGTGTTTGCATTTGCATGTTCATCCTATCCCACACATTCCAAAAAAACATAACAAGTTTGCATTCAACTCATGCGTAAAACACCTTTCCCTACTCTTTAGGTTGACAAATGACAGATGACCTTTAAAATAATAAAATTATTATTATTGTTATTTATAATACACAGGCAGCTCTTGGAGCTGATACGTTAGTCCTTGTCAGTGCAATAAAAGCAACAGATGTGCAGTGATATAATTTCAAAGATCTGCACAATTTTATGCAAGAAACACCTGCACTTGCACTGCGGACATTTTTCCGCCATTTCATGTGTAAATATGTTTTTTTTAAATGAAACAGACGTGTGTGCTTTTAGCTCTGTAGTAGGGCCGCGTCAAACACAAAAGCCTACGTATCGCCGCCCTGTTGAAGCAAAAATTTGCCGGTGAACGAGTTACTGGTTTGTTTTATTTCATTTTCGATGTTGGGATTTCTGAACGGCTTCTGTTTACATGGACCAGACCAAAATGGTAATTTGTCATTGTCATTGGTCAACTTATAGTGTACAATATATACGTTAGATACCAAATAATACTCTTCATTTTTATCACGGAAGCACTACACTGAAACGAATGCAGCTATTTTTCCAGCGTTATCATGTATGCACGTCCAATTTTTATTGCTTTTTCTGCGGCAGTTACAAATCGATTTGGCTTTAAGCCAATGGCGTCATTTTAATAGTTCCTCTGTGCCGGCCGACAGTTCCACTTACATATTTTACCATTATGTATGTAAGTATTTAAGCCATGACTTTGTGAACAATCTGCCTCAGTTGCGAGCCAATTTTGGCGAATGAATACTTGTCAACTAACTAAATGGTGGGTGTAAAGTATAAAAGCTATTTCATCATCATCAGCTATAGATGTCCACTGCTAGACTTAGGCCTACACCATAAAATGCCACAATGAACGGTTTGAGCCATCTCCATCCACCGACTTCCTACGACCTTTTAAAATCATCCATAAGCTATTTAGCATTGTTTAATAGGTACACGATTTTGAGAATCCTGAAAGCAAAGTTTGTTTTTACATTACTTTACGAGTCTATAAATAAATATAAATATGTATTTGCTTTAAATATTCCTTAAACGTTAAAAATTTAAATAACTCCAGGCTCCCAAAATAAATTATCAGCGTCCACAAGCGTTTAAGGTAATTTAATGACGGAAATAATTGAGATATTTAACAAGTTCCGTTGACTACTCTACAAATAAATATTTAAGAATGTTTTTCCTTTATATATTGTTATTCATTATTCAGTAGGTAGGTACCTCTTGTTTTGTTCGAGTATAATTCTGAACAGTATTGCTTGATATTTTCTATTTCAATGCACACTGGTGTATTATGTGGAAAACAAAACGAACATATTCAACAAATACGATAATAAGATGGAACCCTTTTACAGTCCATCTATATTCATTGGTGAATTTGTGAAAATCTATTTTATTACAACACGCAAATAAAAGGTTATACATATTTATAGGGTTCCTCAACAGGAGATTATTGATGTCCCACTAAAAAAAATGGAAAAAAATGTCCCAATAGTTCCTTTAAAGGAACTGCCAAAAGGAACTAGTGGGAATCAATCGAAAAAACGGGACACTTATATTATCACGTTGTTGTCCGTCGGTATGTCTATCTGTCTGTCTGGCAAGACCCTATTTGTTAGGAACCGCTTAAGGTATCAACTTGAACCAAATGTAAAGGTTTGTGACCGTATAGTGAATAAATGTTGTGTTAGAAACAAATTTCTCACACAATGCATTAAAAAGATAATTAATGTCTAATTTTTGTATGGAAATTACGAAAATGAAAAACCTCTGGGGAACTTTCAGTAACCTCACAATTCTGAAATTTGTAATTCTAAGAGGCTTTATAATACAAATAAAATAAAAAATCTAAAATTAAGGAATTTCCACTGTTTTACTCCTAAAATGGGATGATGAAGGTGGAGGAAAAAGTGCCTAAAACTCGAAAAGAGTTTAGATGATGACGAAATAACTCACGAATTGGAACCTTCAGAGCCCGAGTCTCACTTGCACTTATCTGATTTTTCTGTACAATGCATGTTATAAATACCATGCTATAGAAAAATCAATTTTTTCCAATACGTTTGAATAATATTCACATATTGTACCCAAAGATAAAACTATCAATGCAAACACAAGTAAAAATATATATTGCAACCATTATATAAGGGGTGATGGACGTGCGCAGTCAAAGATCGCAGTTATTTACTCGGCTTGTGTTGGTAATACATACATAGGTAATAATACATGTAAAGGAAGCTTCGTGATGTCATCAACGGAGGAAATCTTGTATTATTGAAGACCTTATGACCTTACCTTATGATACAAGGTGTAAAATGACTACTCCCGAATAACTGTATAAACAGGACTGAGTCAACGATCTATGACAATTCCTGGGGGCTTAAATACTATAATATATGAAGTTTCATTTCCTTCCATACATTTACTTGCAGCGCCCCTAGCGAAAACGTGAAGAAAACTAAGGACGCTGTCAGTAAACGTATTGGATGGAAATGAAACTTCATATCGTTTCGTAAACTATCAAAACCCGTACTAAGCCCCCAGATCGAATAACTAAGAAAAAAAAAGCATTTTTCTAAATTCCAAACTTATTCCTGCGTTACTGCAATGACTGTTGAATTTCGGTACTTAACTCTAATTTTCGCGGTGATTAGTTACTGCCATTAAGCCACGAGCAAAATATCTAACCTTTGACAATCGACATACGCGTGAAAAAGGTCGTTGAGCCCAAACGTCTTTCGCCGCTGTAAGAGCTATTATTTGTTCCCAGCTAACTGTATCATATTATGTAAATGTGATCAATATTCATACATTGCGCGTAAGTGCCCTCGTCTGTATACATCTGAGCTGGGTCTAAAGCGAACAAAGGAACACGTCTCACAGTGCTAACAACCTAACGAAGTAAAAGGCCCCCGTAGGTCTATCTGTTTACACTAGCTGACACACCTTTTTGTTGAACTATATAGATGTGAAATCTTAAAACCGGGTTTTTACGTATATTAAGCCCTGAAAAATGGCTGGATACTCTTTTACCGTAGTTTAGATCCCTCTATCTCCTCCAGTGGATGTCATAAAAGAAACTAAAGAATGATGGAGATCACCAGGAGGTACACCAGGAGATAGGCAGCAGCATCCACTTGAGTCCAAAACGAATACTGCAATCACCAACCCACCTGCCAAGCGTGGTGATTATGGCCATTCCGTCCATTGTCTTTTATGGGGAAAGCCTCGTCCAGCAGTAGACGTCTAATGGCTGTATGAGCCCAGAAGCTCTCGTGAGACGAGATCAGTTCCAGAGTCATAGCAGATAAATTTAGTCGTTGAATATTTTTATCCAAATTCAAACAAAATGTAGACAGAAGAACGAGAATGGACAATGTTACCTATTTTTGAGTGTCTTTAAAGGTTTGTTTAACATACTCTGTGTCCACCAGTTTTGTCCCGTTTGAACATCAATACACACTTTCAAAGTAGGTACAAATGGATAAAAGCTCCGCTCCGTCATGAGTCCAATCTATCGTTACGCGGCCTTTCATCTTTAAAGCTAGACTATCGCTCGCGGGTATACGTGCTACTCGTTTTTCTTGGTCCCTAGAGTGTTATTTCTCAGTGCCAATTTATGATCTGAAAGTAATAATGTGTCTGGTCGTCCGTCTATTCCTTTAGTAGCTAGTTTAGGTAGATACTAGGTATCGGTACTTTTTTCGCGTCAAATGAGTTTTGTAAAATGTTTAAGTAATGATCGTCATCAACGCAGATCTTAGTCCACTGACAAAGGCCTCTTAAAATACGCGCCACTGACTCCACTGCTTGATTCTTCTCATTATTTTTGTGCCCACGCCTTTTGTAAGTCATCGCTACGCATAGCACTGGGCGCCACACAGCGCCACACTTCGTTATGCGTTACGCGGCTTATTCACCAGTATACGACGATGTGTGGAGGGTTTATTCGTCTATATTTGCTTTATTTGCACGCAAAATAGATAAGCGCGAATAGCGAATACGCATATCCGTCGACTTGTCGATTTTTTGACACATGCGAATATGCGCGTTGGCTGCCCACACTTTTGTTATATTTTAGTAACTTTGTACTTATACAACAAGTATTAGTAATAGTAAGATGAATAGAGGCAAAAATAAGCTGTTTCCGCTGTCAACCCTTCCATCACCCTACCTCCTTCTGCTTTTGTAATTACGCAATTAACACATATATATGGCATATTCGGCATACCGGCACAAAGTGTGGATGGCATGTTTGTTCTTCGCGCACATAACAAATATTTCTGCACAGCGCGTAACGAAGTGTGGCGCTACCAATAGATGCGGTCTTCACTTACCCCAACAGTTGTCGCTTCTTTAATATGCCTATCGATATATTAGCTTGCTAGTCCTCTGGACGTGACTTCTGTACATAGTCAGATAATCTGGATACGGAGTTTAGCGTCAGAGTTTAGCTTTTATAGAAACTCCGATCATAGCCCTTTCTACAGCTCGCTGGGCCATCTTAAACTAGTGGACTAGCCCTATTATGTCCATGTTAAAATGTTCAGGTGAACTATTGATTTATCTAAATCTAATTAAGACGAACCAATTGAAGTAAACATCTATCAAGGTATTTTCATTTATAAAGCCTTGACAACAATATTCATCTTTTATCTCTTGTGAGGACTCTTTATATTGAAACCTACATCAGACGCTTTTAATTCAATTTCTTTACGAAAACATTACCTAAATTGACATAGGTAAGTACCTAAGTACATTATAATCATCATAAAAGGCACATTAAATTTGGAGGCAAATGGGAGAGAGAATATTTTGCTTACCTTTTATTTGTCTTTTATAAGAGCTTTACTTGTGTTAGCGGAATAACAAGCGTTTAACTGCCCATAAAGTGGGATTTATCACCGAGGCGACATACGGAATATACCAGTTTCGATTTGAAGACTTACCTCCGTACATGCCTATGGGTATTTACGTGTGGGTTTGGAATTATTTGTGGAGATATATGGCTTTGCGAGTATTTTTTTGACATACTTTGAACCCACTTAAAATAACCCATTGTTGATGTTGAATTTTGCTCACATTCATTTTGATAAAAAAGTATGTTATCTAGTATTATGATGACTACCAAGTAAAGTAAGTATTAACATAAGCCATTAAGCATTTGTCCCACATTTCATTGCCTAATAAACCTGAATACAAGGTAACGTTTTACTTCTCCCTCCCATAAATCTTTGTCGCGGGTTTTTATCAGATAGTCTCGAACCGACGACTTACGGCTTGCTTGGTGACGTCACGTGGCAAGAAATGTGCAAACAGTGGAATATTCATGTATATTAATATTCATAGGGCAACTGCTGCACGAGACCTGTGAATTGCGGTGTCTACCGGTATTCTGGTGCAACCAGAACACCAGCAAAAAAATTATTAAAAAAAAAAAAAACTACCAGATTACCTACAGCTCCTGACCTGTGCGTTGCGGTGTCTACCAAATTAAATACAGCACTCGACCTATGGATTGCGGTGTCTACCAGATTACCTGCAGCACTCTACCCGTTCATTGCGGTGTCTACCAGATTACTTGCTTCACTGAGCCTGTGGCCAGCAGTGTTAACCAGATTACCTGCTGCACTCAACCTGCAGATTTTGTGCTTTTTCCCTGATTACCTGTGGCACTAGACCCGGGGATTGCGGTGTTTACCAAATTACGTAATTAAGGCTTTTGCAGATGCCATAAACTTTTTATACGATATCTTTCTGAGTACTCAAAAAAGGCACTGGTGGTCACACAGCTAGTGACGCTGACTTTCCTTCTCAAGGTCGTGGGTTCAAAGGTCGGTCGTGCAGCAATTAATGGATTTTTCCATTTGAAAAGTGATAGTGTGCAATGCAATACGAACAACTTCGTGTTTTCAAACGGTGAAGGACATCATCGTGAGAAAAACGGTAACGGTAGGACCAGTTCAGCCAAAATAACGGTATGGAAGCCTCAGGGTGCGAGTCATACTCACCCTTGCCCGTATTTATTTATTAGAATATGCATAATGCTTCCGTATTTGTTAGTTAATTACATAGAGATTAAGCTTTTATATTTTAGCTACAAAGAGACCGATAAAACTTTGTAGAATCTCAAGCCTTTCAGTGCGAGACTAATTAGAAGTCATTTGAATACAATGTTAAGTTTTATACAAGTTACCAACTATTTTAATTCACAACTTGTTAATGGAATTTGAATGCTTTCCTCTTTCATTGTATTCTTGAAATGTTCATTTTGGCGTGAAATAGGTCTATCCTCCAGCAATAATTTACCCTCTTACTTATAGAAGCCATTTAAATTTAAGCTCTACTTAAAAATTACGTTTTAAATTTAATTTATTATTACGGTCACAGATTAAATTTTGATAGATTTTATAGCTGAGTCAGAAAGATTTAAATTTTGTGGTGTTACTGTGAGATGTATTTTTTAACGTCTATTATTTATTAAAATTGATGCAAGCCCATCGAATTGTTGCATAAAATTAAGTATAAAGTTGGTAACATTCGAATTATAATCGTTTTTTTCCTGCCAAATCGTTAGCAAGCTGACTAGTTTAAATCGGTGCCTATGAAAGATGGTCTAAGCCAGTTAGACCAGGCTTACCAGTCTTGGCTTAAAAAATAACGACATTAGTATATACCTACGACTTTAATACGAAAGCAGATGGTTTGTTTGCGTTACTACACAAATTTCCAAAATGTCAAACTGACGAGTGTTGTATGAAAGTGTAACATCACAATCGAGATGTCTGAATAAACTCCATAAGAACAACATAAAACATAAAAGTAATCCATATAGTTAACATAATCTTCTATTTGTCTATTAATTTGTAGACAATTGCTAAACTAGGAGGCTGCCTGGTTTGAGATGATAACTTTTCATTTAAAACCGACTTCCGCCATAGTATTCGACTAAATATCTGGATGAAAAAAAATTATGAAAGAACCATAGTGGTGAAAGGATTATGATACTTTTTGAATGCAAATGCTTGGTTTGTTGCTGAAAATATCAAAATCGCCATATGTATGCCTACAAAAAAAAAAAAACAAATTGAGAAGTTCCCTCATTTCCTCATGGATTCCATCATCAGAACTGCATTTAAAAAAAATGGGACCAATCTGGAAGTATATCTATTCAAATAAAACTAGTGGTTCGCCCCGAACTGAGACCTCGCGATTACACCTTTATCAGCCAGACTACTTAACTAAGTAATTTCCATATTTTCTATTATTATTTTTGAAAATTTTCCCCTCGAGGTCTACCAGTACAGTACAGTATCTACCAGTAACTACTCTAATTTCCTACACATCATCGAAATAACCTTTGAATAGGGCTAAGCAACGGGGCGTAATTATACTACATACCTGTTAGTACCTATATCAAGTACCTGACGAATTAATTGATAACGTCCTTTTGATGAAAACCATAGAACTCTAGCGTCATTCAAATTCTTAGAAATGGGAGGTCAACAATGGATGTTATATTGGTTTTTGTTTTATGGAGTACATGTTTCTAAATTCTTCAATTTCAGACTTTTCCCTGTAGTTGTGACACAAAAGCCACAAGCATACCAAATTTCAGCATTGTGGGATTGCTGGAAGTACCCTAGAACTTTGGGTTTTTACGTTTTTTATTTTCCCTAATATCTCGAAAACTACTAAGGCTAAATAATTATTAAAAACAGTTTTGAAATGTCCAACCAAAGCGCTTTCATTAAACACCCCACTTGATCTGACTGTCTCACTTTTATTTTTTTTACCCCCTCTTGGACCCCAAAATCTCAGCAACCCCCTTAATCGATATAGCTCATAACCTTACCTACAAATTGTACTAATACTATCTACCCCCATACCAAATTTCATGAAGATCGGATTAACGGTTTGGAAGTTTTCATCGGACAAACATACATACATACATACATACATACATACATACAAACGCCGATTCTTCCAACTTGACTCAGAGAACTCGCTTCGCTCGTTCAAAAATAATTTTCCAAATCGGTTCATAAACGCCGGATATATGCGGTAACAAACATTACAAAAAAACAATAACCGAATTGAGAACCTCCTCCTTTTTTGGGAAGTCGGTTAAAAAACCAGAGACAGTCCGAGTTTTTGTAATTTTTTACTATCTAGCTCGTGAGATGATTTTGGGAAACAACCCATCTGATTTTGTAATACAGTCGTATATAGGTACCAAAAGTCAATATTTAAGCCTAGACTGGTCTAAGCTGAGGGGCCTAATTCTCGTAGTTATTTGACATTCAATTCACAATTATAATCTCATCTCAGTTCATCAATCTTCCTGTCGCTCATAACGTGTACATGCAAAAATTAAGTAATAGTTAATAAGTCTACGCACGCAGTGACAGGCGTGACAGTAGACTAAAATGAAATTATACTGTGTATTTAATGTTTCATAAAAACGATAATTGGGATTCAGGCTAAAACCATCTTTCTCTTTGTTTACGATAGAGTTTCATAGCAGTCTATCCTAAATAATGTTGTTTGAAGCTTACCGTTAGATCTTTGGCACTACATCTGAGCTTCTTTACGCCAATATATTCTTCAGACATCTTGAAACTAGGGTTGCTGAAAATTCAACTCTTACTCCGCAGTGAACATGATCAACATCCACACCCCATTATATGCCACTGTGTAGGCCTCCGTTTGTGTTCGCTATTTTTGTCAGTACTGTGCTTCACGCAAAGCAACAACATGAATACTCTGAGTCATAAAATTGTAAAGTCACATGTTCTTGTAATTACCTCGGTAATGCCATTTTAAATAACTACTTTAATTTTAATAAAAATAGATTAAGTGTATTTGTAGTAATTCCCCCGAAAAACGTTTTGGCAAAGAGCTCTACATTAAAATATACTGCACAAAATTTCTTCAAACAAAATCTGTTAGTGCCTATTTATATCAAAGACAGTGGCGCCTCTACTTTATTCTAAACTTTTCGGTCAGACTTTTGGCCACTGACTCAACTCCGATAACACAATCATACAACCTCCATCCCTACTTGGGACATTCGTATTATATGGAGTTTATTCTCCACGATAGCTTTAGGGACAAAAGTTTATCTCTTGTTACAACTACGGTACGTATGAATTTCAGATTGCATTTCGGTGTTTTGGGAGATACTGGTTGACCTATTACGTAATTGATTTACGCTGCTGTATTCAGATTGTCTGTGATTACTAGAACGTAAAAGATTAGTGAGTATAATTTCTAAAAATATATGTTAGAATTACTTAGTGCAGTCTCATTAAAAAGCTCAGAATTCTTCTTAGAATCTAAAAGTTTACCTATAAATCATCTTTATGATGCAGTAATCATCAATAACATGACATTGACAATAATATGCATTTCTTAATTCCACAGAAAAAAACTTGTCAGTAGTTTAATTTTGATCTGTCTTTTTACTGATACAGTCTGGTTTTGATTAAATATAATTTAGTGTCCTAGTCGACAACACCTAGGTTACACAGTGCGAGGTGGCCTGGTTAGTTACTGCAGTGTAGCAACTTGCATCGTGTGACCGTATCATTACGAGGTACTGTCATATTCTAAAATATTAAGATCAGTAATATGCATCATCATCATCACCAGTTTGGTTACGTCCACTGCTGGACAAAGCCTCCCCCATAAAATTCAATGGGGGGGAGTCTGTTGCCATAACCACCACGTTTAGCAGGCGGTTTGGTGTTGAGTCAGGTGGATGCTGTTGCCCATCCCCTGATGACCTTTGTTGGCTTTCACGACATCCACGGGAGGACGTGGAAGGGTCTATTCTTAGGCCAGACACACCACGGCAATGAAGCATAGTATGCATAGATGCTACATTATAACTCCGAGAAATCACACTACCAAAAACAAGGTAGGACAATATCTTCTGAAGGAAGGTAGCACACATTCTCGTAATCCGTCTCAGAGACAAAGTTAAATTACAAATTCAGTTGTCGAGTAACATTACTTATCTTGGTAAGCTCGTGAACATAACATACCCAGCTAAGCTGGAACGTAACTTAAGTTTTGTGTGTGTTAACCGTAACTTAACGTATCCCTGTCAAGTGCTACTTGATTGCTTATATGTTTAAAACTTAAATGCGGCTGTCTTTAAGATGTGCATACAATGTAGAAATTTGGATACGTGTACATACATAAAATACATTTTGGTTCTGCGTTAAACAATGACTCAATTAAGCTTTTTCCATCGACAGTGCCGTGATACAATGATAATGATTACTAATTTACTATTTATTAAGTGCTGTGGTGTATCCGCCTGAGAATAAACCTCCTCTGCCTCCTCCCTTGGGTGGCGTTACAGCCGACTTAGGAACACTAGGGGATGGGGATAGCATGTACTTGAGTTTTTAACACCAATATTGCGTTGGATCACCAATTTGCCTGCCAAGCGTGGTGATTATAGCAACTCAGCCAGCAGGGGACGTCTAATGGCTGATGATGATGGTGATGATGATGAAGTGCCATATTCGGCTTAACTTACGAACAAGTTCTTTCCATTGAATGTATCATTTTCAAAACAAGTAGGTATCAACGCCATTTCAAAAAATTTAGTCATTGTACTTAATTTTGTTTAGGTAATTAAGTTTCCAATTTTAGCGTTTTCATCGTTTCATGAATTATTTCAGTTACCTTAGTTACTACCTTAGTAAACCTTAGTTTAATTAAGCTTGATTAATTACCACTAAAATTTTAATTATGCGGACTATTACTAAATTCTTAATTATTTCAAAACTTACTAAAACATTACAGTGTTTAAGAGAAAATGTTCTTGGAATGTACATAACAAGTAAATTTTCTCTTTCTGGACACATTAATTAATTTATTGGAATGAATAGCGATTTATTTAAGGTTATTTTTTTATTCGAATGAACAATTACTTAGGAACCTTACTCAGCAGAATATTACTAATCAAGCCAACGAAACCTTTTACAAATAAAAGCTTTAATTACAGTCTGCATTACTACTGATTAATGTAAAGGAGATAATATAACTATGACATTAAAAAGGCAGTCGTAAAGATAAAAAGCCTGTAATTCACGATTCCAAGATTTATGTTAGAGCCGTTTGTTTTCGCGGCCAATCTCGTCGGGAGGTGTGCTAAACTGATTACGAGTCCAAAATTAAGTCGTAAACTTGACTACGTAGGTAAGCCTTATTAACACAGACGTTTGTTTTGGGTATAGTGTTTAAAACTTACATAAAACGTTTAGGATCTCTGTTGAAGTTACTTTCTTTATAGATGTGAAAGACGGCGGTTAAAACTTGATGAAACATTTAAATTCGTTCTTCATCCCAACATCTCGGAAAGAGTATTTTTGCTGTTTGATATCTGAGTGCAAATGCCGTTTTTATCCACTAGAGGATAAAGTAAATTAAATTTAGAACATCGTGTGCACTAAGTTTGTGAATTCAAAACATCATTAAACCTATTTACTTCTACCTCCATGGTGCCGAATTTATCATAGAACCTTTTCTAATTTGTTAAAAACTCAGACTCGGAACCTTCTTGGTGTATTACTTTTTCTTTAATTTGCTTTTCGCGCGCCATTTTCTTTTCACGTCATATTGTTAAAACCTTAGGTTAAATACAAGAAACTTGAAAACAAGTGAAAAACCTAAAATGAGTGATTCTAGCGACGAGGAAGTTTATTTGAATCCAACAGAATTGACTGAAACTGTTAAAAATGCGCAAAAGTATCTTGTGATTGTAAATGTTTTTTTTTTGCATTTAGTCATTAGTCAATTTTAGAATCCTTCGCTTGCTCGGTCATCAAAATTGAACACGCGGTTAAAAAACAACTCTTGTATAACAAATAACTATTATTTGTAATTACCAAAGCTTTTTCCATTTTTTTTTTTTTTTTTTATATTTCGAGCTTCCAAACAACCTCTTTTACGGAAACTACAAACTTCAGCAACTAAAGAAAATAATAAAATCTTTTTATAAAACAATGCTTGCAGGGTTTTCAATACCTAATACTAAAAGTGTACAAGTGGGGACGAGACGTGGGGACGAGCGGGAATAACCCAATTTATTTACCCCACTGCTCTATTGTAAAGGTGTTCGCTGATATTTACCTGGTTGTTGTTTTAACTCAAGATAAATTTTGCTTTGCTCAAGTAAAACTTAAGCTTCATCAACATCATCATCATCAGTCCGTAGAAGTCCACTGCTGGATATAGGCCTTCTCCCTAGAATGTCACGACGAATGGTCTTGAGCCGGCTCCATCCACCGACTTCTTGCGACGTAATGTCTTTTAGTCTATCAGAGCCTTCCTCTACCGCGTCGTCCGGTTTGTGGTCGCCAATCGAAAACCTTTTTTCCCCAATACAACGGTTGTCAGTTCTGCGAGCTATATGACTTGCCCATTGCCACTTCACTTGTTATTTCTGAGAGCTATGTTAATAAACTCGATTCTTTTATGGATTTCACTCAAGATTTATTTGTACTCATACTTGATATTAAGTAAACTATTTATTTTGCAAAGAAACAAAAAAAAAGGACGGGGCAGGGCCAAATGAACATCGTCTTATAAACTAAAATTACTCCAGTTCCAACGCGACCAAGCCTAGAAGAATCAGGCAACAAACACGGCTTGGCTTACATAAATGATCCGTCTTCCTAGTAGTATAAGCCTATCTGTAGGTATATCTACCTTAATGATGACCAATCACGGTTTTATTCAGTAACTGTATTTTAATTCCATTTTATTATAAAACAACATCAGTAAACTTTTATTGAAGCTTATTACTGAAATTGTTATACTACGTAAAAGTTGTTAACGTATAATATAACAAAGCCTAGTACCATTCAGTCCAATTATAACTAGATTGGTGGAACTACTGAGAATTAAAATGGAATTATCAAATAGCGGGCTTAAACGCCACGTTTATTATTTTGTTGTTATTGGCTGTAATTATATCAGTGGGTTTCTATGGTGCAGTAAGCTCTCTGCTGAAGAATTGAAAACCTTTGGTCAACAGAGGAATAACAGTAAAAACTAGATGATAACTATCTATCTGCCCATCGACTTCATTAATTGCAGAGATAAATAAAAGGTACAAGTGCGAGCGTTACTCACGCCCTGGGGGGTTCTCATCCGTACCTAAATTATTTAAAAATTGTCAGAGCGCTTTTGGAGTGTCTGCCACTTTTTCCTACAATCCTTTTAGGGGTAAAAAAGTCGAAATCCCCCAATTTTAGATTGTCCTTTATTTGAGTCACAAAACCTCTTGGCATTCAAAATTTTGGATTGGACCCTAGAAGTTTTTAATTTTCGCGGTTTTCATACAAAAATTACAAAACAGCATAAATAATAAATAAACAATCACATATATACGTACATAGTCCTGATCCCACACTAGAATTCCCTGTGTCGTAGGTATCAGGAACTGCGAGTACCACGGTAGCACAACACTCAGACCTTTGCAGATTTGAGAGATATTTGTCCCGCAGTCGGAATTGAACCCGCACCTTTTGCGTCTTAGCCGGCTACTCGCCCGCCATGCCACGGAGGTCGTTAAAACACAAGAAACGACAACAATTAGACATTCAATACAGTGTTTAAAGAATTGAGTTAGAAGCTTGAGTTTTTATATCACTATAAGCTTACTCCTTTATATTTTAGAAAAATTACGACGTGTATAACGTACTTTATAATTCTCCTGCTGACGTTTCGTTGACTATTTAGAGGTAATACCTCATATACTTTTTTTAAATACATGTAAAATTTTACCAAGCCACGATATTTTCAATTCTATTCTTCTTATTCTTTTTATACTTGTTATAAATTTCAAGTTGATAACTTTAGCAATTCCAAAGAAAACAGTCAGACAACAAGGTGGTCATAATATAAGGGTCCTGGTTTTCCCTGTTGAGGTATTTGAACACTGAAAAAAGATTGAAAATAGTAGCACAATTTCTTAATGAACACTTTTTCATATTGAATCAAAGCCCAATAATGAAGAATCGTTAGGGTTAAGAGCTTTCTAATAAAATCTTGTTTATTCCTAATAATGGAAGGCCTCCGTATTGAGCGCCTCAGGCCATTGCGCGGGTCCGCAAGATTCCGGGCCGACGCTGTTTGCTTTTTGAAAACTGTTGCTAAAACAAATTTAATAATAAGAAAATTGTGCGATTTTATCTTTATTGCATTGCCGAGACATTAAATTAGTATAAATTTTGCTCCTTGTGTTCTTTTATCCATTTTGTGTACCTAGAGTGTTTGTTATTATAGTGTTAGTTATTCGTTTTCACTGTGGGTAGATAAGTTGTTGCTTAATGTAAGACTGAAAGGTTTTTCTAACTTTTATATCAGCAAAAAACTAAGTTGAATTCACGTATACCTTACCTTGCCGCAGTCCATTATAGCGTTGCTCATTTCGTTCAATCCAAAGCTTGCCTGGAAGAGATCGCTTTCAACGATAAGGACACCCTCTGTATTGCCTTTCTATTGTAATATTACTTGTTTATTGTTTCTGTGTGGTGATCAATAGAGTGTTCATCTATCTATCTATCTATCTTACTTTAATCTTTTCTTAAAGGTCGCAGAAAGTTGGTAGGTTGGTAAAGTATGGAAGTGGAACAAGACCGTTCAAAGATAAAGATAAAGATAAAGATAATTTTATTTGTTTTGAATATGGTAATTTTACATTGGTGGTCATAATTCACACGTCCAACATACTTAGTCATACATTATGACATACAAATAATTTCGTTCCCATAAGTAGGTACTAGAGTAAGTAGATACCTCAGAAAACGGACAAGCAAGGCAGATACATCTATTCCATATCATCAAAAAATCATGTCAACATTAAATACAAATCATCAAAATAAAATCTATTAAAATCCTAGGTCACCATAAAATTATTCTAATGTGTCATCTAAAAAGTCTTGTATACGATAATAACATTTTTTTAATAATAATTGTTTAACATTAGCTTTAAATAAATTCTCATGAAGGTTCTTTAACGATTTGGATTTGGTAATTTATTATAATTTGTTCATCGTAAATAGGCTGGTGATGATGATGATGAAGATTTAATTTCCACTAATGGAGGAGGCATCTTCTATTGAATACAATTGTGGGATTTGCTATAATCACCACGATTGGCAGGCGGACTGGTGATCGCAGTTAGTGATAAGTACTCGGATGGATGCTGCCGCCCATCCCCTGGTGTAATCCCTTAGTAAGGTTTTTACTACATCCATATTTGTACCTGGTCTGGGTGTAATGGTACCATGGTACTCGTAGTTTCTGATACCCATAACACAAGGAATTCTAGTTTGGGTTCAGGACTATGTATGTGACTGTTTGGACTTATTGTTATTAATACTATTGATTTTTATTAGTGATTTTAGTCGTTTATTCCAATCTTTCCTACCAACAGTTCGATAGTCCAACAGTTTGAACAAAATTATTCCAAACTGTTAGCCTGACTAGTCGGACAGATTGGAATTTGGATTTTCGCTCAGTTTTGTTCCATATAGTACTACCGCATGTGAAGTACAATGAAATCAAAAAGAAAAACTTAAATAAATTATTTTCAATTTTCATTCGTTTATACAAAAAAGTCAAATGTTTGTATTGCAACATTGCAAAAAAAAAAACAAAAACATAAACACTCTTTATTTGCAAAGATTTGGTCAACTATTCTTGGGAAAATTAACATTGATATAAAATAAATATGAGGCCATGAAGGTTCAATTAACAAGGGCTTCAAACCTACACAATTAGTTAGGTAGGTACTTGTTAAATCTAAATTATGGGCTATGAAGAAACCTAATCAAACA
This sequence comes from Epirrita christyi, assembly GCA_951392215.1. Lineage (NCBI taxonomy): Eukaryota > Metazoa > Arthropoda > Insecta > Lepidoptera > Geometridae > Epirrita > Epirrita christyi. The sequence goes on along the minus strand of OX595849.1, from coordinate 8,711,962 downwards.
AAAACTAAACAAATAGCTCATTCCTTAAAATTGCTTACCAACCTTTATAGTTACTAGATACTTACTACAATTACGACATACAGCTCAAATATAAAAGGAAGGTAATACGAACATTATGTTTAGTACTTAACAGCACAGAGTACAACTAGAGATGAAACTTGAACATAAGGGCAACAATAATTAAGTGACTATGCGCCACGGTGAGAGAGGTAGAGCAGGAGGGTAGAGCGGGAAACACATGAACTTATTTCAAGAAGATGCGTTTCTACGCATACGCTGGTATTAATATCTACTCTATAGTAATAGTTAGAGAAGCGTTTTCAGATAAGCACTCTGGTTCTTCGCGTAAAGTGTCCATTTAAGTGGACCCTGCTTTCGAAGGCCCGATGTTATTGCCACTAGGAATTTATGAACTGCCCTTATTGTTTCTGTTTCATAGTGTTAGTAGATTACACGGTAATTGGTTTCATTTTACGATACCCTACTTTGTTCAGAATAAAATAATCTAATGTTGTTTTCATGTAGATAAACTCTGATGATCAGTTAATGAAAAGCTATTAATTTATTAACTATCCAAGTTGTTTTTTATAGACCTTTGCAATTTTATATTATTTTCAAGCAAATTCTAAGCTATGCAATTATTTTTATTCATCAATAAAAACATGGAGTGGATTTTGAAAAGAAATAGGAGAAACATTAAAATATGTATTTAAAAAAATGACATACGTTTTTTAAAAAATTGTAATTGATTTGGATTTTGTCATGCTTAAAAGGTGCCTATCTATAGATATCTATATATATTTATTGCACAAAACAAATAATGTACATAGGCGAACTTAATGCTAGGAAGCATTTTCTAACAGCTGACCTTTGTTTAATGTGGATAACTGCATAATACGTAAAAGGAGATTAATTGATACTGTAGGTAGGTAAAGTACAACACACACAATAAAAGTATACATACATGCACAATACTACAACTTTATAACATATATACAATACATCATACTCAAATAAATAATAGCCTAAACGTAAACCTAAGACAGTTAAATACAATTCTATATACTTAATAATATATAATATTTAAATGTAAATATTTATTTATTGGTGTGTTTTATTTTTTATTTTATTTTTTATGTTTTCTGTTTATCTTCTAATAAACATAATAAACAAAATAAAAATAATACACACCAATAAATACATATTTACAAATAAACTAAGTATTAGCGTTTTAGGATACCGCTCACTTATATAATATTATAATTTTAAACTTATCTATAATTTATGAGCAGGTATCAATAGTCTACCTCGGTACACTTATGAAACGATATAAAAGGTACTTTGGTATTGATACGACCGCGGACGCCGCGCGCCGCCGCCGCCAGAACAAAGAACCGGTAGCTTTTGTCGCAGCCGGAACAAGCCTTTATTAGAAACCCTCTTTACACCTTATACTTAACGTTTATTAATTTTCTCAAACTCATTCGTTGTGCCTTTTTGGAGTATCTCGTATCGATCACAATTCTTTGTTGTTCGCTCTTTGATCGCAGAGCCATCTTCTAACAAAGCAGAGGGTGTAAAAATACTACATGTTAAACAGGTCTTCCAGACCATGATAAACACGGGTATTTAGTTAGTACATAACTAATATAATAACAATAATTGGTTGGTGAAAATTGGCATTAGTTCTAGTGCAACATACGCGTGCACACTCACGATTGTGTAAGCAGTGAACTTAGGTTAGAGCCCCACAAACTTATCTGGCCTGGTGGCCTAAAATGGAACTAACTACGCACTTTCCAAATGAAATTATTAATCCAGCACCGGGGCAGATAAGTTCGTGGTGTCCAAAAGTGAAACTAACCACGCTCTTTTTAAATCATATTATTATTCGAACACTTAATTTGATAACAGTGCCATCGTCACAGGCTAGATAAGTTTATGGGGATGTCCCTAAGTTTCACCACTGCTTACAATCCCAATCGTAAGCGTGTAACACGTAGGTACTTTTGTACTATAGCCTAAGCGGTGCCTTCACGAGTGACAATATATTTGAAAGAAAATAATAAGAAAATTTACAAATCAGCGTAGTCACAACATTTCACGTCTACAATACATGTCAAGAGGCCGAGATTTGCCTAAAATATTAGGACTGTCGCTTTAAGGGGATGAGAATAAAAATATTAGATTTGTAAAGTAATCGCGTTCTTGTGCCCTCGTTAAATCCTATGCTTGCAATTAAGGACGGCACTCCTCCGTCACAGTCGAAAGATACTTGGCTATCTCACTCCATGAAAGTTATGTCGATGACTTTAGTTCTCTGTTGGATAATCTCACTTCTGTTTTTTTGGCTTGCTGCGTAATCGTAAAATGATATAATATAATATATGTATATATATCTTAATTTAATGTTTTTAATTTTAGGGTTTATGCAATGTAAAGACAACTCATAAGTCCATGTCATTTCCAATGCGAAAAAGCAGGACAAACTCATATCCTTTGCTTCCATTTCCGTTGGAATATAGGTGACATGTGTTATAAAAGTAAATGTAATTTTGTTTGACTATAAACATTGTACCTATATAGGTAAGTAGGCACTTAAGATCCAGTTAAACTTTTATTTTGTTCTTATGGTTCCTATTTGCAAGTTAACAGTTGATTCCTGTAAAGTTCGTGCCTATCGCTTCCTTGTTTAATTTATTCAGCAGCTTTTCTCTTCCGTCTGTGCCTGAGTGGAACGGTAAACTGATTATACTTAAAATGAAGCTGTAACACCCGGCATTATCTACCTCATTTGCATAAATAAATGTTATTTTCGAAGGGAGTTGTTTGTTTCCATTACGGTTGCGGAGTCGAATACTTCAAAGTCTTCAAACGCTGACTGTGCGGGAATCGACTTAAAAAGCTTTCTGTCATTAAAGTTACCTACGTAACTTGTAATAAATAAAAATATGTATTAACAAGAATCTCCTGTCAGTAATTAAATCTAGTTTACAGCCCTACAAACTTATCTGGTCCGGTGACGCTGTTATCAAATTGAGTGTTCGAATAGTAACCTGATTTAAAAATGATGTAGTTAGTTCCACTTTTGGACACCAGGAACTTATTATAGCCCAGTGGCACTGTTATCAAATTGAGTATTCGAATAGCAGTCTAATTTTGAAAAGGGTGTGGTTAGTTTCTTCCTTGGCCACAAGCCAGATAAGTAGGCTGTACTTAAATCCGACTGCGTGTAGTACGAGCTTTGTTGACATTTAAACAACAAAACATTATCACCTGTAATCCGCTATTGAAACCGCAAAATGGCTTTCATTGCAAAAGTTTAAACACCTGGTACACAACATTAAGTGACACCTACACAAAAGAGAGAGAGAGCATTAACTCGTGCAATCAACTTACGCGAGCAAATCCGTGGTTTTTGCATTACATCCATTACGTCACTGTGTAGGTACCATGTGGCGCCACTAACGATATTATAAACGCGATTGGTGCTAATTCGGCGCTAACTGTTCGTTTAAAAACGTTAGCAAACGAAATAAAGCAGTTGTTTCATTTTAGCGCTTTGGTTCTACCAGTTATTTAAAGCTTTGGCGAGTGTTATAAAGCTGACGGTGTTATTATTTCATATTTAAAATAGTTTTGATGCTCTAAAATATCGATGAATGATATAATGATACATATTTTATACCTAAAACGATCACTTTACATCTTTTTCTAAATTCTTTTTTTTTTTTGTTTAAGTTAGAAACTGTGTATGGAAACTTGTATTGGCTCTATACATTACATTTACTTGTTTGTTTGTTTACCTAGCTGTAAGTTTTCCAAAAATGAATAAAATAAAATATAAATAAAAGTTTTGAGGAATATAGAAACCACTTCCCTATAACGTCGGTAAACAATGTCAGCTAGCCAGAAATCCGGATAAAAGAGATCATCCTTGTACTTCGCCTGAACCTGAAGAGCATAGGACTTGAAGTTAGTGGTCCTATTGGTTTCCAGGCTCTGGAGAGACAGTCGAATCGTCCCCTAAATCCGGCACTGGCACCTCTCCGTCACTAATCGTAAGACATCATCTCCTGAGGTCCTCTCACTTATTCGGAAGAGGTAGATCTTGATTATCGGCTCAACTGCATGCAGTGTTGTTGACTCTGACGGTATCTTGCCGGTGCCGCGTTTATTACGGTATGCTTTTGGTATTTTTATGAACGAGAGTAGTAATAGTGATAATGGTGACGAATGCCAAGGGTTCATTCATGTGGAGAAACTTGTAGAATCTCCAGTAGATATGACTGTACCATTTCTTGCGAGTGCAAAAAAATGCTCAAAACTAATCCCCTGTTCTCAGTACGCAAATTCTACTAAATAGATGGTCAGAATTCAATCATTATATTTGACTCATACCCACTTTTTGTAAAGCAATCCACGTGATAGGTTGTAAGTCCTAATATTAGGTAATTATAAACAAAATACTGTAATAATAACATACATAATTATATAAACACGCGCCTTTTTACCCGAAGGGGTGGCCAGAGCCTCAAATGGCCTCTTTTCACCGTAGGTTGCACAATTGCAGGAATATAGACGTGACGAGTGGTGAGCTCATTGCCGCCATTGCTTTCTACGACCAACTCAGCTAACGTTTTCTTCTTATAACACAGTCCTAAATAAGCCAGCAGCCAGGACAAATATTGACTAATTAAGGGGCGAAAAAATTATAAGAATATGATCAAACGATAAAATATCTCGTAAACATTTTCTATTCAAGCCAATGGCATTGGGATAATTCCAGACATTTGGCTTTTAAATGAAGCTCGCATTTTGAGGATTAAACTGGACTCACCGATATAAAAGCTTTGATTTAAATATCTGTCTATCGGATTTAGTTTCATAGAATTACTGATAATTATATTCTGGTCTTCATTGTACTGTCATTTCCAGACGAATTTACTATGAGAATTGATCGGGTTAAAAGTTTTACTTCACGTCTGGGTACCTATGAATTTAAGCAATTGTGATTTTACGTACCTTGATAGGTAACCATTTGCAATTTACACGAAGAGAGTTATCAATGAAATAGCGATGAAATAAACATAAACTGGTTGGTTTATTTTAGTGTCGTACCACGTAAAACGTAGGGTTCCGAAGTCAAAAGATTTCCTTCTCTAACACTAAAAGTTTTCAGCACAGTATATCTGAGATGATTTTTTATGAGTTTTTTTATAGTGATTCACTTACTTGACGAATTACTTTTTTAGAACTTTTAGAACAACTGCACTACACCTAACCAACCTGTTAGCTACGCAGGAATAGGTATTTGGAATCTTCACAAGATAAAACACATAAAACTTTGCTTTTTCGTTATTATTTTACGACTAACGCTGTCACACTCTCACTTTTTTATATATACTTTCAAAAAGGTGCATTCTCTCCACAACCCGATAAATTAAAGTATCGAGAACAAAACAGTTATGAAACAGAGGGAGTGGACTCCCACGCTAGTCTCAAAGTTAGTTAAATCACACAGTCCAATAACACAAGGCCCAATTCTCTAATTTAAAAACATTCAATTCGCAGTATAATCTCGTCTCAGTCGCACTGTCAGCTGTCACCTATATAGTTACTATTACTTAATCTTAGCATGTATACGCGAAGATTAAGTAATAGTTAATATACGAGACAGTGCGACTGACACGAGATTATATTGTGACTGGAATGTTTCAAAGTTAGAGAATTGGGCGCTTGCAGCAGACCTTTGTCACTTCAGATTGACTTTTAATGTAAAATAAGCTGAATATTTAATATTTAATAAGTCAGCCAGTTAACATTGATTCTAAAATCACCAATAACTTTTTAAATTGATTATCAATAACCCCGAAAATATTGTTAAAATATGAGACATCCACCCTTCGAGCAACACGGACTTCCGCGCGGGCCGGAACATCCACCAATCAGCTTGAAAATCAAACTCGTCATTATTTAGATTTTTAGTTGATTAGTGGTTGGTTCCTATTCAATTTCGATTACATTTATTCTCACCTTATCATAAACAGATGTGCGCAATGTTACTATTTTTAACCGACTTCACAAAAAGGAGGAGGTTCTCAACTTTTTTTTGTTTGTTACCTTATATCTCCGGCGTTTATGAACCGATTTGGAAAATTCTTTTTTGACGTGTTAACGTCTTATAAATCGATGGAGCCGGCTGCACGCTCGAAAAAACATGACTAATGCGTCGTTACCTCGTCATGCGTCACCGCATACGCGTAGCGCATATATATATATATATATGCTATATATATATATATGCGCATAGCGCATGTGATATATATATATCGCATGCGCTATGCGCATATATATATATATATATGCGCATGCGCTAACGCCGCATGCGCGCGAGCGCGGAACGAGCGACAAAGAAGCACAATAACGACGTTGACACGTTGAACTATCGTCAGTAAACCGACTTTACAGACAACCGTTTTTTTTTTTATTTGAATACTTCTAGATTGGTCCCATATTTTTCAAAATGTAGTTCTGATGATGGGATCCATAAGGAATTGAGGGAACTCCTCAAATATTGTAGGCATACATATAGCGATTTTCATATTTTCAGCAACAAATCAAGCATTTGCATTCAGAAAGTATCATAACCCTTTCACCACTATGGTTTTTTCATAATTTTTTTTTCATGCAGATATTTAGTCGAAAACTATGGCGGAAGTAGGTTTTTTAAATGAAAAGTTATCTTACTAATATTATAAACGCGAAAGTTTGTTAGTATGGATGGATGGATGGATGTTTGTTACTCTTTCACGTAAAAACTACTAAATGGATTGTAGTGAAACTTTACAATAATACAGCTTATACATCAGAATAACACATAGGCTACAATTAATAAAAATATTGTGTGAATTGTCCATAATATGACGATAAGTGTCAAGTAAGTAGGAAAAAATCTACCATCTGCGAGCTATTCTGGCGTGCGCTGCCAAAACCGCTAGAGTTACACATATTATGTAATGTATGATGGAAATGTTTATCTTAAATAGTCCTACAAAAAAGCCCGTCACATTATATACACTCGAGAGCAATGAATCCGGGTCACTTAAAGAATCCTAAAAATCTCGGAAACTAAAAATGCTAGGTTAATGCAATAAATTGTATTTAATAGACAATGTAATACTCCTTAAATGAAGGTATTAAAACTTCTTAGTTATTGTAAAGTTATATCATAAAAAAATCAAATTTGAAAAAGGGCCACTTTCGAAGATGGAACTACGAAATTACAGCATTTGGTTTTGCTTTTGTTTGTAATCTGTCATTTATCATTGTTTGATTTCTGTTTTTTTGTTGTTTTTTTTCTGCGTAAACGCAGTAATGGAAGCACGAGGAGGCAATACGAAGTATTAAAATTCAAGAAAATCGTAATAAAGTTCAAAAATTTCATGTTTCCTATTTTTGTTTTAAGGAGAGATCAGCAGTTTTTTCTTTATGTAATTTTGTGTTAATAAAATGTATGGTGACTCATATTTTTTTTACCTTCATTTAAGGAGTATTACATTGTCTATTAAATACAATTTATTGCATTAATCTATCATTTTTAGTTTCCGAGATTTTTTACATTCTTTAAGTGACCCGGATTCATTGCTCTCGAGTATATATAGGTTATATTCTTTTCTACGCCACGCTAATATAAGCTACTCGAAATACTAATCCTGCGCAGTCAAAGTCGCGGGGACCAGCTAGTAGTTAATAATTTGGGATGCTCTCAGCCTTGTTTTGTCAAATAGAATGTGAGCTGTCAAACGTTGGGCTTAGGTTTGAATATCACTCGCGATTAATGTATTTATAGTGTCGAAGGAGTGCAACTTCTGGATGTTATTTACTATTGTTTCTTCTGTGATTGCAGCTGTTCCACCACTTCCGCTCACGTAAGCTAATGTGTCAGCGAGCTAAATTCTAACTAGCGCTAGTTAATCGACTTTAGAGATGCGAACTTCGTAATATGTGCTAAGCGTTTTGGCTAAACTGATATTAATCGTGGTTTGAAATGGTAATTTTCGTCGAAAAGTGTTTTCAGGTTCATCGCACTTTTGGAACCGATAACGCAGGAATTTAAAGACAAATTTACTGTATATATAGAAATACTCAAAGTAGTTATACCTACAATCGATCAAGTCGAGCACACGAAAGAAAGACTAATAATACATGAACATAATTATATTTTAAGTAACTACTTAGGTATTTCTAAAGTACCTATATTGTTTTAGTAGTTTCTATAGATTGAAGTCACGTTTCAACAATTCACCATCATTATTTCGAAATCACGAAAGTGAACTCCTAGTTGGGTAGCAGACAAATCCGAGAAAAGAAAACTCAGTTAAGTTATGAAATATCGCAGCTACTTCCATACCATCCAATCTAGAGGAAGATTAATGGAAGTCACGCGAAATAAGGAAAAAGCGACAACTACCCATTCCGAGAGTAGCGCCCCTTGAAGTGGTAATTGATTGTAACTTGTCAACAATACTGAGGGCTTGTTTTTCTTTTTTCGGTGACCCTTTAAAAATAAAAGCAAAAATCCGTACGCATTCGGAACTCCAGCTTCAGTCGGTCGTCTCGAAACTCTTTGATGCCTGTCGAGTGTTTAAGTGAGTGCTTAAGATAAGGGCGCGTTCTCAGATCACTGGCCAAGGTCACCCCCGATTAATGCCATTGCTGTTTCTTCTTAGATGTATAAAAGTACTCGAGTCTACCTTTGTAAATTCCGGTGCTTGAGAAACACTTCATTCAAAGTGTGATCCTAGCGTGATAAAACCGGAGTATTTAAAAAATGCTTCAATTATTTTTTACTGCAAATAATGCTATGACGAACGGTCTCAAGCCGCCTCCATCCACCGACTTCCTGCAACCTTTATAATCTCTTTAGTTTATCGAGAGGGTGGGGTCTTTCTCTGCTAAGTCATCCGGTCTGTGGTCGCCACTTGAGAACCTTGATTCTGTGTGCTCCTTGGTTTTGTTTCTTGTTTTTGTGAGTAGTAATAACATAACATAAAAAACATAACTTTGTTTTATTTTTATTTTATTTTAGTTTTATGGGGAAAACAGACAGTTGATACATTATGATATTACTTAAATAAAATTGTTTAAATAAATATGATAAATGTACAACCCACGACGTTATCCACGGATTACAACTCTTTACTCCGCACCCATCAACAATCACATATGTACATAGCTAATCAGTCAATAGAATCAATCATAATTAGAATCAGTATTTCAAAAAAATTGTCATAAGTTTTACTAACGAAATGGATCTCATTGTTGTCCAAAATAAAACCATTTGATTTGATTTAAAATGGGCGCTATTCTACACTACGTCTTTATTTCTTGTATGCCCTAGTTGTCGGCTCTGCGAGCTATAATATGGCCTGCATTGCCCCTTCAACTTCAGTACAAATTTACGTATAAATCATTTAGATACGTACTAGTTTCTAGAACATGAATCTATTCCTTTGAAAGTTATAACCCATCCTCAAATACAGGATAAGCTCTATTATTTGTATTCAGACTGTGAACTTTGCTACAGTTCTCGAAATATATTCCTAAATCAAACGTCTGTGTTTATTGAGAAAATACAGCTAAAACAGCACATTGAACACAAGTTCAATTGAATTTTCTAAGCAAGAAATACACCATTATGCCTAGCTTTGTTCGAGTTAATGTTTCAATGAAGCTAAAAGCAAAAGGAACTACAATGCACAAGGATTTTGAAATGAATGAAGGCATTTCCAACTTCAAAGAAAGAAGGTTATCAATTCCGCCGTTATAATTTTTTTTAATGTATGAACTTCGATCGGCACATCCTTGCCGTGTTGTGTCTGGCCTGAGAAAAGACCCCTCCGTCTCCTCCTATGGATGTCGTAAAAGCGGACAAAAGGAAACAAAAAACAGACGACCTCTGTGTTGCGGGTTCGATTCCCGCCTCAGAACAAATATTTGTACAATCTGCAGATATTTGTTCAGGGTGTTCTGGGTATTTTCTATGTATAGTAAAAAATATCTATCTATGTAATGTATTGTATTAAGTAGGTGTATCAGTTATCTAGTACCCATAACACAAGCTCTGCTTAGCTTGCTAGATAATGTTGTGTGAAATGTCCAGCATTTATTCATTCATTTATTTCACCCCAGCATCCACCCGAATATTCAAACACCATACAGCAATCACCAATCCACCTGCCAAGCGTGGTGATCAGGCAAATCCGCCCACCTGTATTCTATGGCGAAGGCCTCGTCTAGTAGTGGACGTATACAGGCTGGTAATGATAATGATTATGATATAATGGCTTATGTTTTCTTCGCATTCAAAAGATCTTAAAATTTTCAAAGGATGTTACTGTTTGTTCGTTGTGTCACTGGTTTTTTCTTGGTTAGGTCTTTCTTAGTTGGTTTTTGCGTTAGATCAGTCACCAAGGACCGCGGTGAAAAAACCCCTGTGATTAAAGGATTCAGGCATCCCCATACAATGCCACGAAAAATAGTCTTAAGATGCCGCCATCCACCGACTTTCGAAGTGATCGAAAGAGCACAGTCATCGTCATCATCATCATCAGCCGATAGAAGTTATATAATAGAAGTCTTATTAATAGAAGTCCAAGTGTATCATTGGTATCTCACATAGAATACCATGAGTCCTACCCGAGACTGTTACAATATCATAGCCCATCAAGTGGGAGGCAGATGTTACAAAAATATGTCAACAGTGACAGCTAATGTCAGAAAAAAGTTTGCGGTATGCGGGCTTACACCGTGTTATATTGAAATTCTAAGGAACAGTGAATGTCGAAAATGGCAAGTGTAATATGTGACACCAAATGTCAGAAGTGACAGCGAATGTCTTGTGTGAAATTAAATGTCAAAAATGATAAATGTGACGGCAAATATCAAAAATTTGTTTGTACATGATTTATGCTATCATAGTGCTCGACAAATCATTTCCTAATTACTAAACATGTGGGTACTTATCGAAAAATAAGTAACAAGGAATCGCCTTCAAAGAACCAACTAAAAAGTAGCCAACTATAATTATATAAAGTATAAAAAATGTATAGTAAAATTATAGTATTTTATACATTTTATAAAAGTACTTATATTAGTAATTATTCGAGTTTTGTAAAAGTTGTATTTTATCCATCTATCGTTATTATTATTATTTTTACTTTGTGCACCGCCGCGCCGTCCGTTACTGCTTCGCTCGTTACTGACCAGCCAAAGGTTGGCTGGAATAAACCGCGTTCAGCGATAAAACTGCCCATTGTACTGCTAATTTAAATTAATCCTATTATGTGTTCCTGGTGAAAACCCAAGTGTTAATTTATCTATCTTAATTATAGACAACACACATAAACATATTGCACACTCTTATCTACCATTGGATCTTATGCGAACTGTTGTAGTTCCTATTATAAAAAACAGAACAGGCGATGCCTCTGACAAGTCCAATTACAGACCTATTTCGCTGGCGACTATTATTGCAAAAGTATTGGACGGTCTGCTTGATAAACATCTAAGAAGACACTTAAGCTTGAGTGATTCGCAGTTTGGGTTCCAGCCTGGGCTATCGACAGCGTCAGCTATCTTGAGTCTCAAGCATACTGTTCAATATTATACCAGCAAAAAAACGCCCGTTTATGCATGCTTCTTGGACTTGTCAAAGGCATTTGACCTTGTCTCGTATAATGTGCTTTGGGAAAAATTGTTGTGTGATACTAGTCTGCCAAAAGATCTAGTGTATATATTTAAATACTGGTATGAAAATCAAAGCAACATGGTTCGATGGGCGGGCTCGTATTCCGATGAGTATGTATTGAGGTGTGGTGTGAGACAGGGGGGGATCACATCCCCAAGGCTCTTCAATCTGTACATCAATCGTTTGATTGAGGAGCTCAGCAGAACTAAAGTCGGATGCTCGATTAACGGTACCGTTGTTAACAACATGAGCTACGCAGACGACATGGTTCTGCTGAGCCCTTCAATCAATGCTCTCAGGCGGTTGCTGGATATTTGTGAATCCTATTCGGTGACTCATGGGCTCAAGTATAATGCTAAGAAGAGTGAGGTAATGTTGTTCAAGGCCGGAAGCAAGACTTATGCTGTCTCTCCGGTCTCACTAGGGGGAGCTCCTCTCACTTGGGTTAAGCGGTTTAAGTACTTGGGCCACTGGGTTACTGAGGATATGTGTGATGATTCTGACATAGAGAGGGAACGTAGAGCGTTGGCGGTTAGATGCAATATGTTGGCTCGCAGGTTTGCACGGTGTTCTGCCCCGGTCAAAGTGACCCTGTTCAAGGCGTTTTGTCAAAATTTCTACACGTGCAACCTGTGGTTCCAGCATACGCAGAAGGCCTACAACGCTCTACGAATCCAGTATAACAATGGTTTCAGGGTGCTGATGGGGCTGCCGCGGTTCTGTAGCGCATCAGGCATGTTCGCTGATGCGCGCGTTGATGACTTCTATGCCATCATACGCAACAGAACGGCATCAATGATGAGTCGCGTCCGCGATAGTTCCAACAGCTTGCTGGCCATTGTGGCAGACCATTTTAATTTTAATTCCGGCATTATAGCTCACTGGGTTTCGAAACATCAGCCAGTCGCCCAGCTTGTGACTCAATAAGTACCTGACATCATTATATATTGACTATTTTTAATGTGACTGAATTTGAATTAATATGTTTGCTATTTATTATAATTTTGTATACTTACTAACATTATTTTTAAGACGTAATTGCTAACAAAATGGATGACATGTGAATTACTCTGTGTGAAATCTGAATAAATAAATAAATAAATAAATAAAAAAAAAAAAAAAAAAAAAAAAAGAAACCTATTTATAAATATTTTGAATTCGGCACCAAATCAACCAATAATAAAGATCATCTTTGCAGACGTTTTTTGTACCTAAGTAAAATGTAGGTATTTCTATGAAGGTATATAATTACAAAGTAAATAATACGAAACAGTCACATAATACATATTTACATTAGTTCCGTACTAGGATTCCCTGTGCCATAGGTACCAGAAACTACAAGTACTATTGGTACTATTCACCCCGACCCTAAAAAAATATTGCAAGCATTTTTCCCACAGCGGGAATCAAACCCGCACTACTCGCATCCCAGTCGCCTAGTCGTCAGGTAGGCTTACTTCCATTTAGTTATTCACTCTTAGATTTGGCGCAGATTCCAAAATATTTATAGGTTAATGTGTGTCCTTAGTTATGTCTTTAGTTTATTTAGACACTACTTTTGAATTGGCCTTATTTTTTGAAATAAACTTTGTTTTAAGAACTACTTACTTTAGGTATGTTCATATAAAGTTTATAATGGCGGGACTGATAACTAAAAAAATAAGTCTCCGAAAAAAGGCTGAAACCAAAAAAGATTTTTTGTTGATGAAGCAATTCGATTCAGGGATCATCTTGCCATAAATATATTTATTATAGTTCGTAGGCTTTTATTAATATTCATTTTTATGTTAAATTAAAAGCACAAACTTACATACTCGTATTGTGGGCGAAGATTAATGTTATACAAAAAATATTTCTTCATAAAACCTCTCCATAAATCATCGATAAACCCGTTTATGCAAATCTCGGTGATATTGAAATTCGTGTTTACCAAAACTAAAGTGTGGGCTCGACTTTCACACTCCAGTGATAATCCAGACATCGAGATAAACAACGGATGGGCCCAGGAAAAGGGTATCATCTACACGAGCGGGTCCCATGGGTCTAATCATTTTCAATTGTTAATTTGCATGAAAAAAATTACAATTGAAAGAAATAAATACACACAATAGACCCCTCCGTCTCCTTACTTAGGGGATGGGCAGCAGCATACTCCTGAGTACTCAACATTATCACCAATCCGCCTGCCAAGCGTGGTGATTATGTCAAATCCCCCCATTGTGTTCTACAGGGGAGGCCTCATCCAGCAGTGGACATCTACCGGCTGATGACGATGATGATGACATGGGTATATGTTGTAGTATAATACGGATTTTTGTGTACGGAAACTCAATGAAATAGTTCTCAAAGTGTCCACTAGGGGCGCTTTTCGAGATTCCATACAATAAATAGTAATTATTATTAATATCCATTTCATAATCAACAAGCAACTCTGCTACAAATTTAAAGACCGTCTTGCAGCCCTTCGCGCTCTTTCGTAAATTCAATACGTATTTAAATCGCCGAAACGACTAATTTCGAAACCATTGCTATGTAGTTATGGCAACTATAGTACATAGGTACTACTACTTCTAGTCCGCCATACCATATACCATAATTGTTTTGCTGTAGATTTCTGATAGTTTACTCTGCAATATTACAGCGGAATATAAGAAGAAATTGCTCGTGTAGGTGGGCCCTAACAGATGGGCTCACAAAAGGAGTGCCAAACACAATAGAGCTCTCTGTTGGAGCGGCTGACAGGCGTAGACCATCGCCTTTGTAGGCAGTTTACATGCTTTGCGCAGTGCTCGAAAGGCACATTGGTTTATTCGTCAGCCATGAGAGTGGGCCCGTTTTAGATATCCAAAGTTCAATGACTCTGAAATAATAATAGAATTCAAGAGAATTTAGTTGTATCTCGGCCTATTGTTTATGCACGTAATCGTGTAGTGTAGATACATTTAACAATACATTTTAACAATTTCAAGTTACACTTATCGAGTCCATTTTGCACGAGCTATTCTAATTTGTTATGAACATATTTGCTTCAACTCATCATCATCATTATCATCAGCCTGTTGAAGTCCACTGCTGAACATAGGCCTCCCCCATGACGCCATGAATGCCACGACAAACGGTCTTAAGCCACCTCCATTCACCTACTTCATGCAACCTTTATAATGACTTTATTCTATCTACTATGAAGTGAAATATGGAATTAATATGGACACAATAATGAGTTTTTGTGGGTTTTTGCAATATAATAATCTGGTTTGAACAAATTCACGATGAATGCCTCCTCAGAAATGCGTAAATACTCGTTTCTATGAAGCACAAACGCGTAGTTAAATGGTTTAAAAAAACTATTCAAAAGTATCCCAAAACATTAAAATTAACTGATTATATTTTGTTATATCGCTTATTTAAAAGTGCAATATGTGTTTAAATTTACACACGACCGAAGTGATGAACTTCAGGTACCTAAATAAGAATGTAATTTATAAGTTTACCTTATAAAAATAAAAGATCAGCATTAAAATAACTAATTTCTGTAATAAAGAATCTTCGATAAAAGCTCAGCCAACAAGAAATATGAGGTGCAAGAATATGAAGCTATTTAGCTTTATTAATGGAAATCGATTCGATTAGTAAGGTGCTGGACTCAGATAAAGCAAAGACGATGGCTCCTAAAACTTTTATATAATTTGATAGATAGATTAACACTTTATTGATCACCACACAGAACCAATAAATGAGTAATTTTAGAATACAAAGGCAATGCAAAGAGATGCCTTATCGCTGAGAGCGATCTCCAGGTAACCTTTGGCTGGAACGAAATGAGCTAAATTAGAACTTATAAATACAAGAGTTTACTACATTTTATAGAATTTTGGTCAAGAAACACTTTATCACAAAGTACCTTTGTAGGCGGCGCGCATTGAGTTATGATACCTAATGCCAACTTTATCTTGGTCAAACACAAATGTTGACATGTAGAGTGACATGAGAAATTAGGACATTTTCTAGGAGAGAATCGAGAAAAAAGTAAGCATTAGTTCGTCATAGTAATGAAACGGTCAAATGCAAGCGAGACTTGTTCCTGAGGGTTCCGATCCGTACATTATGTTGAGTCAGGGCCCTTTTCGAATTTCAGCCACTTTTTTCTACAAACTTCACCAGCCCCTTTTAGGGGTTGACAAGTAGAAGATCCTCAATTTAACACTTTTTTCTTTATTTTTGTCACAAAGCCTCATATCATTCCAAATTTTATGAGGTCACTGGAAGTGCCCTAAAGGTTATTCATTTTCGCGACTTCTCTACAAAAATTAGATGGTTTCTAACTATATCTTTATATTTATATTATTGCTATAATATCTTTTTAATGCATTGAGTAAGAAACTTTATTACGGCACTATAAACTTACAGCCTTTTATATTTGGTAAGTAGGTATATATACATTTTGAGTTGATACCTTAAACCGGTCCTGTGAAAAAGGGTACAGACAGACAGAATAACAACAAAGTGTGATAAGGGTCCCGTATATTTCCTCTTGAGGTACGGAACCCTAAATACTAAACCAATTTTCTCTATTATGTTTATTATAGGAGTAATTCAATGACAAGAGACTAAATACTCTATGGCTTTTACATTTTAATAGCAAATTTTGACTGAGTCTGACAAGTCATCATAAAACATATATCGCGTACATTTACAATACAATTTCACATACAAGTCACGTCCAAAGAAGTCCATAAATAAATGACTCAAAACGGAACGCGTTGTAAAGATATGGTGATAGCTCAATCAAAACGGCTAGTTTATTTTTTTTGCCACCTGACAAATAGTGCAGTTCAGTTACACAGTAACACACGCAAAAAGGGCCCACTGGCGGCCTAGTTGCGGAAAAGAGTCCGCGCTACAAGTACAAGTACAAGTACAGTAACAATATCTTTAATAAAAATTTAGCTTCGCGCTTCTTGGCCCTGGTTATCAGCTTCTCCTTGTGCTCGAGACATCACACCGCTCATTATCTAGTACCTAGTAAGAAGATTCATCAAATCATGCCAACCCTGGTTCATCTAGGTTTAGTCGTGTTAGAACAGGAGTCATTTTTAGTAATAAAGGCTACAATGATCCTTGTGATTTCAATGAATAAAATATTGTTGACTTTGACTTTGTTATACAAAGCACGAGGTACAAAAGAGCGTTACCGATACTGCGCGTACGCGTATATTGACAGAATTTTGAATTGTCATTACATTCACAAATAATCAAACTTAATTGGAAAATGTTTACATTACTTGCGAGTCAGTCTGTCAGTCAGTAGTCAACCTATATATAAACAGTAAAGATACGCACTGTTAGTGTAAGCTTCTTTATTTTGCTTTCAGCACATTTGTAATTAAGATAGAACCATGATAACCACCAATAGATCTATTACAGTGCTCCAACGGCCTATAATTGCCAGGGAGCATTATGTGAGCTTTACCAGAAAATATAACGTTATTTCAAAATGTTGTCGTTCTTTTGTTCACTGTTTGAGTAGAAAAGCTTATTGCTTGAACGGATTGGTGGCGTGTTGATTTATTTATTTGTTAATACTGTTTTTCAAACAATAAAATTGAATTGAACCACATCTGAATGATAACATACTGCATACATAGCTGGTTAACATACACTGTTGCTCATAAGCCTCCTCATAGAATGCCACGATAAACTGCCTTGAGCCGTCTCCATCCACTGACTTCATTTGACCGTAACAATGTCATTGGTTTATTGAAACCTCCAGAAAAGCCCCAAACGATTGACGGACCTGAGGCCCAATTCTCTTAATTATTTTAAAACTACACTGAAAGTTGACTAAATTGAGACTGAATTGTGAATTGACAGAAAGTTGGTACCAATTCTGCTTAGTCATAATATTTTTCTTTATTTAGTCTATTTTCGATTATCGGTGACAACCATTAGAGTAGGATAGTTATTTAGATCATTGGAAAGAGTAAAGAGATACAATAGATACATATTAAGTAAAAAAAACGAATAAACTTTAAATCGTTCATGTGTACCGTGGTGTATTTTAAGTTAGGAGAATACCATTTCTGACATTTAAGACATCGATTCTAGATCGGAACGTGATAGAATTTTATTTTTATTTTTTTATTACGAGAATTGGGCCTTAGATTTCCGAGCACTTAAAGATGTCAGGCAGCGTGGAGACAAGCAGTGAACTAGCTGCACTACAGGATTCACTCAGCAATGAGGGAACGACAGAGGAGGAGGAGACTCTTAAATCTACTAAACAAGACTCAGCTATCGTTCAAGACTAACTAAACTCACATTGATATACCTATACCTACTGTGACACAGAAGGTATCAAGCAGTAATTTAACTGCTCATTACTGTGTCCCAGCTTAGAGTGTCGTGTACCAGCTATTTATTGGCTATCCCCTTTATCCTTCCTTAATGGCCTTAAATTACAAGCCAGTGCATCTTAAGTCTTGGGTGACGAACACCCCTGCACCATGCTGTAGTGTGTATGTGTGAGTATACTATTTACGTCATGTTTATTAAAAAAACAGACAAGTGTGAGTTAGACACGCACCCAGTTCCAATTCGTAAATTATTATAAAATTTTTAAAAAACGTCGCAGGAAGTCGTTGGATGGAGGTGGCTCAAGACCGTTTGTCGTGGCATTTTAGGGGGGAGGCCTATGTCCAGCAGTGGACTTCTATAGGCTGCTGATGATGATAAATACTTAAAACTAATATAGTAACGGAAATAGATACCTGCAGTAATTAAATAAAAAATACTTGCAAGACTAAGTTTCCTTACTTTAAAATACAAACGAGTCGCAATAATCTTGTTCCGGCTCCAAATAGGAACGTCTTGGATTTCCACTGCGCTTTTGTGGTATTATCAAAGTGAGAGCCGAGTAGCTATACAACGGCTCGTGTACCTACGTACCCTTTGGCTTTCCAAACTCATGAATATTCGCTTACATGTATTGTGTTTTCATTTACATGATAGCAACTGAGCATTCGGTGCAGTGTACTTACTACTGTATGTCACCAGTTTACACTTAGTTTTATGTTGACTTTTACGGTGTTCCACGCCTCTGACGGTTTACAAGTAGATGAAAGTTTTAAACAAACGTTTATCAAAGAGAGAGGTGTCATGGCAGCTCTTTAATTAATGGAAAGTTGGCAGCGCAGAAGTTGAATAGAGGAATTGGAGAGGTAAGATCTACGTACAGGCGTTGATACCTATAGGAAGTTACCTCATATTCAGCCCAGCGGTTGTTCAGTGCTGGACGATGGCCTCTCCCTTGAATACAATGGGATTTGCCATAATCACCACGCTTGGCAGGCGGATTGGTGATCGTAATTTGGTCTTAAGTTCTCAGGTGGATGATGCTGCTCATCCTCTGGTATAATTCCTTAGTTAGGCTTTCACTACATTCACGGGAGGAGACGGAGGGGTATATTTGTAGGACGGACACACAAAGGCCAAACATATATAACCTGTCAACATTTAAATAACGTTTCATAAACTCTAATGAAGAAAACGAAAACACAGCTAAGTTTTATTTTAAAAATTCTCTATGAGTGTACAGAAATAATATAAAGACAAATAACGATTGAGTATGTTGGAATGTATTTTACAATCGCTAACATAGCATACATATTCATCTTTCTACAGCGGCTGTCATTATACGCACGGTCATAAAACGGTGAGCGCGTTTTTCAACCTCTTCAATAACACAATAGACGTCTGTCACGTCTCCGCTATATAACGGCCGTCATAACCCTTGTTATGCCTTATTATCCTTATTATTCACTGCTTCTTAGGAGACCACAGCTTCACAGCGCCATTGGATCCATGCAAATTTAGTTCCACGTTCACGAACATGCGGTACATGCGCCAAACCATCTAGAAACAAAATAAATAAATACCATTACCCGAGTCGACTTTCCAGGGGCAGAAGACAAAAAGAATATTGTCAAACAAAGATCTGCGAAAATAAGTAACACACTTAATGTAGTAAGATGTATGTTGTTACCTCCAGGATGATTAATTGAAGCCGATAGGTACTTGACCTCAAGGGAACTTCACAACGTTATTTATGTTGGTATTATAAAGCTTTTCCTTGTAGGAAATAACCATAGTTATTTAAGCTCGATAATTCTTAGGAATGCTGGTCTTCGCACAAGCACTCTCTTCTAATTTCTCTTTTTCTCTCTCTCTTAGGCCCAATTGTGCTCACATGGGTTAGGATTTTAACCCTAGGTTAGGATCGATCACAATACAGCTGAATCTAATAAGCTCTAAGTTAACTATGCTAACCATGGTTTGTGAATCTTTCCTCTCACACAAAACATAACTCTCTTTCTCTTACTCAATGATCCCTCAGTAATAATAAATCAGTGCTGTTTGAGAGAAGGTTACACAATGTTTTTTTTTAATTTCTGTTTTCATTAATGAGTTAAGTATAGAACTTCTGTTAATACGCGGTTTTTTTTAAACTAGTACTTGCTCTTCTGCTTAGATCGACATTAGATAAAAAAAATAACGACGATACACTACGTAGGTACTTTACTATTAAATTCTCCTGCTGACTTTTCATTGAAATTTTACTCGTCATTCTTCTAAAATGAATAAAGTCGTGTGGCTTTTTTTAAGGAGAAACAAGAAGTTATACTAAACATGCGAGATTCAAAGAAAAGTTGCAGTTTAATAAAGAGTTTTAAAGGTTATAATGGTCTGGTGGGAGCCGTCGGATTTGCACCGTGCCGCATGTCGCCTCATAATACTAGGAATATATACAGAAAACTACACTGCACACACCCTCCAAAAATCTTAAGACATATTTCATGACGCGGCATTTGCAAAGCAGTTGACACTTCAGACACTCAAGAAAAATAAGTTTTCCATATAGTGGAAAATTTCGCGATGTTAAATAAAAGCTTTTCAGCAGAAATAACCTACGCTAAGTATAAAAGTAGATTCATCTTTGATCTTAGTCTTATCTCGCTTCAAGAATTTGCTCCGTTTTATGATGCTTCCCCAAAATTAGCGTAAATGTATATCACAAAGGGCGTAGAATGTTCTCAACGCGAACGTTTTTCCCATATTTTCAGAGATAAACCACTTTGGTCGCGGCTGCAGACTTAAACAAAGTTTATAAAAGCGGAGTTCATAAGGCGGCTTTATTAGGTGATTTGCAGGTGTGGAGCAGCTGACGTCTCTAATATTAATTTCGATGGATCCAGGAAATCTACGGCGTGATCCGGAGTTTAATGACTATCGTATGGTTACAAGGGTTCGTCGTCTATAACATTCGTATTCTGTCCATAATTGGAGCGGGGGATTAGTGGGGGGCGCAATTCAAACTATAAACTTGGTTAGATCACCCGGTTTCATTACTCATTCAGATACCTCGGCGATTACGACTTTGTTCATTTGAAGTGATTCTGTCCCTAGATAACGAGCCGTGAACAAGCATTTTGGTATGTTTAGGGACGTCTCATTTATATTCATAATATTGTTTTATGTAACAGGGGTTGCGAGGGATTTCCAATATCCGTTCGGAAATCACGGGTTACATTTTATTGCATATTATCTGGTATTTATCAATATTTGCTTTACTGATAATCACTATGCCTGTAGACATGTACTCAGTGTACAGAAATGCAGTTGAAAAGATGTTTTGATCTCGTTGTTGAATTGCGAAGCTCCCATCCTTGTTTGTTTGTTAGTAGATCTCAGTCGTAGCCGTAGCTATCGTAGCACTCGTGCTACGACTGAGACTGTTTTGGCTCTACGTCGTCGTAGAGCCAAAACCCTATAGGTAGGTAATGAAAATCAAATATACAACGTCTATACAATCATAAAAGGCTATGAAATATCATAACCTTTAATGATTGTATGTAAGAAAACACGTGTATCAAAAGAAACCAGCAACATAATTATACGCTGACCCATTTTCTTTATACACAGATCGGAATGATCAATACAAACAAGACGAAAACGAACCTTGTATATCTTGCTAACGACTCTGGCTGTTTATCTAAGAATCTGTTACTGTGTACCTAAGGGCTTTGCGACCCAAATAAAAGGGTCGCACAAAGGTGTCCTGCTAAGCAGATTGGGGTAAACGTGACAAGACAGTCAAGTGCGGGGCAGCTAATCATCAGGTTAAGTTGCCCTTTATTTGTTCCCTTACCTTATTTGAAACCAGTCTGTAAACAAACTGTCTAATATCCTACTAAGTAAGGATACCTTTGCCGAATTTGTTTTCCTTTTACTAAGCGTTGTTTTCCTGCCTTTCATTAATTCCATGGAGTTAACAGCAGTTGTTGCCTGAAACTTGAATAAAATTACAATAATATTCAACTAGTTCACTGTCCAAGCATCAGAGATGAAATTACTACTAAGACCAGTGGTGTTTTTGTCAAAATTGGGTACCCATGTCATTTTAAATATCATAATAATCCCAAAAGATTAGCAAATTAAAATTACTTATAAGTTGTTTTTTTACACAGTCCACAATGTGGGGCCAGCCCACATAGGGAAAAGGATGTCAAATATTGCAATCATCTGATGAAGACGATGATATTTTTGTGAAAAATTGGTAAAAAACGATTGTGTGCGATCGACGAGTTGTCAAATGTAGAGTCCGTAAATGTAACTAATAGTAAGTCGATAGATAAAATTTATTATTTTTAAATTTTGTTCACAAGGTAATTTTTTTTAATAAAAATTCTATTGCTATGCACTCCTGCAACTGCATTAATAAATTGAAGTTACCTTTCTTTTCCTTTTTCCGAAAAGTAGGGATTTGGTTTTTATCAATGGTTCAAAAATAATAAATTAGTAAATCTTTCATCTTTCAAATCCCTCACAACAGTGGGATGCAAATGCAACTTGCATTTGGCTACATAAATAATAATGGAAATGTCTTAGGTAAATTAGATGCAACGCACTGCCACAGCACTGTTTTGCCCATGACATCCATCATTGTTGGATAAAGTGAGTTCAAAGTGAGCAGATGCAAGTTTACCGCATCATCATCATCAGCAACAGCCTTATGGCGTCCACTGTTGGACGAGGCCTTCCGCATAAAATACAATGGGGGATAATACTTTATTGCACACCATAATATACAAAAAAAATAACAATTTCAAAAACTAAAACTAACAATGTCATACTATGGGCGGTTTCATTGCTTTTTAGCGATTTCTACCAGACAACCTTTGGATGGAATGGACTGTATACAATTAACATGGGGCATTGATGGTGTATCTACCTACATACTTAAATACTACTTACTTAGATATGAAGGGGTGTATTTTATTCTTAAGTCAGACACACCACGGCTGCCATGTTTAGCACATAGTCGGAACAAACTCAGAATTTGCATTTTTCCGTTTGTGTGTTACATTGGTATTTCACACCACACACATTGGTCTATATTGATGCTCGTCTGCTCCACTTCAAATAAGTCCTGCATAGGAGGTTGAAACATGAGGTTGTGTCTTAACATAAACAAAATCTAGCACGAAGGGTAAGCTTTTACAATACTTGTTCAGGAAACAACCTTTATTTATAAAGTACGCACTTCAGAGTATAACATTATTTGTATAACTAGGTTTTTGAACGAGCGAAGCGAGTTCTCTGAGTCAAGTTGGAAGAATCGGCGTTTGTATGTATGTATGTATGTATGTTTGTCCGATGAAAACTTCCAAACCGTTAATCCGATCTTCATGAAATTTGGTATGAGGGTAGATAGTATTGGTACAATTTGTAGGTAAGGTTATGAGCTATATCGGTCAGGGGGTTGCTGAGATATTGGAGTCCAAGAGGGGGTAAAAAAAATAAAAGTGAGACAGTCAGATCAAGCGGGGTGTCTAATGAAAGCGCTTTGGTTGGACATTTCAAACCTGTTATTAATAAGTATTTAGCTTTAGTAGTTTTTGAGATATTAGGGAAAATAAAAAACGTAAAAATCAAAAATTCTAGGGTACTTCCAGCAATCCCACAATGCTGAAATTTGGTATGCTTGTGGCTTTTGTGTCACAACTACAGGGAAAAGTCTGCAACTGAAGAATTTAGAAACTTGTACTCCATAAAACAGATACCAATATAACATCCATTGTTGACCTCCCATTTCTAGGAATTTGAATGACGCTGGAGTTCTATGTTTCACGTCAAAAGAACGTTATCACTTAATTCGTCAGGTACTTGATATAGGTACTAACAGGTATGTAGTATTACGCCCTATTCAAAGGTTATTTCGATGATGTGTAGGAAATTAGAGTTGTTACTGATAGATCCTGTACTGTACTGGTAGACCTCGAGGTGAAAATTTTCAAAAATAATAATAGAATAACTTTTCATTTAAAAAACTATAAAAAATAAAATAAAAAAATGGATGAAAAATAAAATTATGAAAGAACCATAGTGGTGAAAGGATTATTCTACTTTTTGAATGCAAATGCTTGGTTTTTTGCTGAAAATATCAAAATCGCCATATGTATGCCTACAATATTTGAGGAGTTCCCTCAATTCCTCATGGATTCCATCATCAGAACTAGACTCTGAAAAAAATGGGACCAATCTGAAAACATATCTATTCAAATAAAAAAAGAATTTTCCAAATCGGTTCATAAACGCCGGAGATATGCGGTAAAAAACATTAAAAAAAAAAAAAAAAAACTACCGAATTGAGTACCTCCTCCATTTTTGGGAAATCGGTTAAAAATGGATATTACTTGGTTAAGTAGTCGGGCTGATAAAGGTGTTATCGCGAGGTCTCAGTTCGGGGCGAACCACTAGTTATTTTAGTTTATAAGTATGTTGCCTGTAAACTTACAGAGAATGTGTAACTTTTAAAATTATAAATACAAAATAATCTTATCTTATCTTTTTTTGTTATTTCTGTATCGATAGCTTAGAGTAAAAAAATCACGCCAATACCTTTGTTGGATACAAAAAAACGGTTGTCTGTAAAGTCGGTTTACTGACGATAGTTCAACGTGTCAACGTCGTTATTGTGCTTCTTTGTCGCTCGTTCCGCGCTCGCGCGCATGCGGCGTTACCGCATGCGCTTCGCGCATGCGCATATATATATATATATATATATATATATATATATATATATATATGCGCATAGCGCATGCGATATATATATATATATCACATGCGCTATGCGCATGCGCATATATATATATATAGCATATATAGCGCATGCGCTACGCGCATGCAGCGTCACCGCATGCGTTTTGCGAGGTGACGCATGACGAGGCAACGACGCATTAGTCATGTTTTTTCGAGCGTGCAGCCGGCTCCATCGATTTATAAGACGTTAACACGTCAATATCCCCACGTTATACAAAGGATCAGTTGATTGCTCTAGTATGGAATTTACAAAATCAACACAGGCAATCAACACACTAAACCTCCAGAATCTTTCATTGAAAACTTTGACAGTACAAAACCCTTTTCAAGATTTACGTTGCTCAAGTTGTAAGTAAATTGTAGGTGACCTTATGTAGACAGGGAAGATATTAAAATTGTGTTTCCTCTCCAAACAAACCTCTAGACCCTCGTCATACGGAGTGCGGTCTCATGTGCACACCCCGACACCTAGTTAAATATATCCCTATGTTTTCACACACTAATATTTCAAACTAGATTTTAATACGACCCAAATAAATTTTAAATGTTATTTGATTAGGAAGTTTGGTCTGGTTTTGTTCTGAATTGATTAGTGGTTTTGGACTCACATTACAGTTAAATGTACAGTTTTTAAACACAACAGTGAAAATTTACAGATAATTAGTTATTAACAATCAGAAGAAACCTTAATTTCATATATTTTTTTGTAATTTAGTAAAGTACTTAATTTCTTGTTTCCAAATTCGACTTTTGCTAAAACCTCATTTTGCTCGAATATAATAACGTGTTTATTTCGCTTACCTGAATTAATAATTTAGAACACAGCACTTAAACAAGATTTTAAATTTACCTTTGCTTAAGTCTCCTGAAAGCAAATATAAATACTTATTTTAAAACCGTCATCATATTATATATTATTAATATTGAAACACTCTCTATGAGTTTTAAAGTGAAATTTTGTAAACCGCAAGTGCTTGAATTTTAAGTTTATGCTAAAACAGTTCATAAGTTTGGCATAATACGAGGCTAAGCGAGTGTGGCGAAGGAACTAAAGTCATTCAACCTTCGTTTCACCAAAGAGAGCAGTCTCCTTTATAAAACAGTTTCATGAATATTTATTCAGATTTAAAGATAGTGCATTGTTGTTGAGCAAATAATTGCGGTCGACGCGAGTGTGTTCTTGAATCATAATGGCTTTTAATTGGTGTTGTTTTTGTTTGAACAACAGATCTAGTTATTTCATTCCTCGTTTTTAGTTCATCTTAAATGTATTTAAGTTACTGAATAGTACCTACAGCAAAATTGAATTCAACCGTCTTCTTATTTAAAGACAGCTCAGCTTATCCAAAGTGTCGGTGCAGCTCAGAACGCAGGTGGCATGCTAATAAAGGTCAAAACCACAATTTTACGACAAACGAGACGTCAGGTGGATAACGTCTAAAGGTGCAAATTGAGTAGATAAGTCGAGATACCTTCTTATATGGCTTATGTTCAACTAGTGAAACTAATTGGACTAAAACATTCCAATTAGTATCACGTAATGTTTTTTTTCTTCCCATCTATTCGAAAAGGACGACTTGGTTCGCCTTTAAGTGCACCTAAAAGTGGTGTTTTCTATAAGAAACTTCTATAAGTGCGCCGCAATTATCTTTGCCGCACACTTTTTGAATTTGGAACATCTTAGTGTTCAGCGCCAGTGAAATCGAACGCAAATATTGTTTGAATAAATACTGGCTGGTACGACGGCCCATAGTCGCGCCACCGGCTAAATAGAAAAAACAAATTAAAAACGCGCGAACCCGCGCCCGCGCCCGCGTTTTCGTCAATTTTCACGGATTGTGAAATTCATGGTTTTGTTTTGAAATAAAATATGAGGCGCCTTTTATTTTCTCATAGTGGGTGATGAAAAGTAGAGTGTATCACTCGGGCGCAATAGTAGATTGTATCATAAGGGAGCAAAATAATATTTTTACGGCGAGGGCGCTTTTTTGAATCCAGAGCGAAGTGAGGGATTCTAGAGTAGAATCCCGATCGTAGCGAGGGATTCAAAGTACGTCGCCCGAGCCAAAAATATATTTTGCGCCCGAGTGTTACACTCTACTTTTCATCACCACTATGAGAAAATAAAAGGCGCCTCATATTTTATTTCAAAACAAAACCATGAATTTTTATAGCAATCCGTGAATAACTTTTCATTTAAAAAACAGACTTCCACCATTGTATTCGACAAAATATTTGAATGAAAAAAAAATTATGAAAGAACCATAGTGGTGAAAGGATTATGATACTTTCTGAACGCAAATGCTTGGTTTGTTGCTGAAAATATCAAAATCGCCATATGTATGCCTACAATATTTGAGGAGTTCCCTCAATTCCTCGTGGATTCCATCATCAGAACTGGATTCTGAAAAAAATGGGACCAATCTGGAAGTATATCTATTCAAATAAAAAATAATTTTCCAAATCGGTTCATAAACGCCGGAGATATGAGGTAACATTAAAAAAAAATACAACCGAATTTAGAACCTCCTCCTTTTTGTAAAGTCGGTTAAAAATGACGAAATCGCGGGCCGTCGTTTCTAATTTGTTTTTTTTTATTCAGCCGGTGGCGCGACTGTGGGCCGTCGTACCAGCCAGTATTTATTTAAACAATATTTGCGTTCGCCTTCTTTGGCGCTGAACACTAAGATGATCCAAATTTAAAAAGGGCGCGGAAAAGATAATTGCGGCGCACTTATTTGTGTTTGATTCTTTTCAAGATGTTCCAAATTCAAAAAGGGCCGTAAAAGATAATTGCGGCGCACTTATTTGAGTTCGATATATTCCAAATTTAAAAAGTGCGCGGCAAAGATAATTGCGGCGCACTTATAGAAGCTTCATACAGAAAACACCACCTTTGGGTGCACTTAAAGGCGAACCAAGTCGTCCTTTTCGAATAGATGGGATGAAAAGAAAATTGCGGCGCACTTATAGAAGCTTCATACAGAAAACACCACCTTTGGGTGCACTTAAAGGCGAACCAAGTCGTCCTTTTCGAATAGATGGGATGAAAAATATATTTTTGGCTCGGGCGATGTACTCTAGAATCCCTCACTTCGCTCTGGATTGAAAAAAGCGCTCTCGCCGTAATAATATTATTTTGCTCCCATATGATACAATCTACTATTTAATTACACTTATTTGACGTTATTGATCCTAGTAGTTCAACTTTCTAATCAATATGTATAAAAACATTGCGTGACTGATTGATTGACTGACTGACTAACAATGCACGCCTAAATAGTAAGTCCTAGAGACATTTTTGTCCAATTAATTCAACTGGTTGAACTAATTGTTGAACTTTAGCAGATGTCTTATGTGGCTACAATTTCAAAGAAACCCTTGATTTATATGTAGATAACATGGGCTAAGAATCGAAATATGTTGATTCAAAGAACAACAAGTCTTTGCAACACTGTTTTTCAATTGGTAGAGAGCTCTGCGATCGAGCTCTTAAAAAGGTTTAAATCAACATCACACATATAGTCACCCCGTATTTCAGGTCCATCTGGCATCTGTACCAAGCCTTTCCAGGAAAACCGGGTTAGTACTTAGAGTGAAAGAGCTATGGAGCAAGCCTCACTATACAAAAAGGAAAGTGATAAAAGAGATGTGACAGAATGTGTGATGCCATATAGCTGCCGTCGACAAATTTTGTGCAAATTCTCAACCTTGTACCCTTGTTATAGAGTCCACAAAAATGTTTCTGTGTTTACGTAAGACTTATTTGTTGAGCTAGTGTCGCCACGTTGAAAGCCGTACAGGCATTCTGTGCCATTTTCCCGTGATTTTTGGTCAGTTTATTTTTCTACAACGTGTCTTTGTGTTATAGCTGATTGAATGGATTTTTATTTATTTATTGAGTGTGATTTAAAACTGGTTTGTTTTTTCTACAAAAAAACAAATATTTTATAAAAATGTCTGTTTAGTTTTAGATATTTTTAAAACCAAACCAATAATAATTATTTGTATTATTTATACTGTAATTTCTATTGTCACTTTAATGGCACCAATCCGTATCGTTTCTCAATAAAATTTCTTAAAAATTGTGTTTCCTTTTTTCTTGGGGAGAGCACTTTTGGTTTTTAGCGATGTGAAGCAAATCGAAATGCGCTATCACAGTGCTTATGACATAGTATTACATCTTCAGTGTAACCTGTACCTACGTTTAAGGAGATTACAAACGGGCGGGTGCTCACCGTATCTTGCCCAGCGCGGTCCCTCGTCGCAGCTTTTATAGCCATTGTTATACTCTTGAAATTATCGTGGCTTGGTATCATTTTAGAAAAATTACGACTATACACCACGTACTTTACTATTCTCCTGCTGACGTTTCGTTGACCATTTTGAGGTCCTTCCTCAAGAGCACCGACCGCGACCACGCTCAAAGGTCATGCGACGAGAACGTCAGCAGGAGAATAGTAAAGTACGTGGTGTATAGTCGTAATTTTTCTAAATTGTTATACTCATCGTTTGTAAGAATAAGTATAAAGGAAGATCATCATCTTCATCAGCCAGAAAACATACCATAAAATGCCATGACAAACGGTCTTGAGCCTTCCCTATCCATTGACATCCTACAAACGTTATGTTATCGGTTCAGCGAGTGAGTGAGAGACCTTGGTACTACTACGGACTTTCTCGTTTCAGATTTTATGACGTAATGTATTAAGGCAGGTAACTATTTGTGCTACTAGCTGCCGGTTCCACTGTGGCTACGTCCAGGAGATTAAAGCAGACGGGCAGGTAGACGGGCGAGACAAGCTCGCGTGCGCGGCCACCGCTTATCTTGTAACTGTCGCTTGTAGGACGTGTCGCAGCCTCGGTGACGCTAGCTAAATGCTGGGCTTTGTCTATGATGTTGAAATAAATTATTTGTACCAATATTACTTGCCTATTTTTCATCATTTTATTTTTTAAGCACGCATTGTTGCTCAAATCTGCGTCTATGTGATACGGTTTTTTTTAAATAATATTATAACCCTAAAAATTACATGTTGTAGGTATAAAACTTTTATACTATCCTCTCTGCAGCAGCCGAGTAAAATTCTAAATAAATATAATGAGAAATCCACGCCGAACCATATTATTCAGAAATAAATCTCCTAGATTCTTTTTATACCATCAATTTTCCGCCTGATTTGCTTTACAGCCTTTGCAAACTTGCAAAGTTTCTAAGCGGGTAAAAAAGCTGTAACTACTTAGGTAGATACATAACACAGTGAATACTTAGGTACTTTTAGTTTAATTTGTGGAAACTTCGCAATAACCAAGAGCCGTGTAAACAAAGATGTAACTCAAAAAATACATTGATAAAACAAACATACTTGTAATTACATTCAAACCAAGTCTTTAGGTAGGTAGCTGTTTTATTGGTTGCCTATCTTTAAGGGACTTCATAATGAAACTACCTATCTATTTCAAAATAGATAGGTACTTTCATTATGAAGTCTCTGAAAGATAGGCATTCATAAGACAAACATTGCTTGAGCAATGTTTGTCTTATGAAAATCAGTCAATCAGTTTTAAAAAAAATAAACGCATACATCAGCAAATTGAATGAAAAAATCAGCATAATATAGACCATTTTAAAATCAGCTATTTCTGGAAGGACCTTGTGTATATTTCATCCAGTTACCTTTTTTATACAGATGTCACTACGCAGGTAGTCATCACCATCATCCTCATCAGTGGCATTTAGACGTCTACCGCTGGATGAGACCCCATGACCCCATGAAATACAATGGGAGGAATTGTCATAATCTCCAAGCTTGGCAGGTGGATTTGAGATCACATTATTCATGTTACTCAGGTGGATGCTGCTCCTATCCCCTGGTGTAATCCCTTAGTTGGCTTTGATGACATCCACGGGAGGAGATGGAGTGGTCTATTCTTAGGGCGGACACACCACGGCACTTATTTACGAGTACCTACCTAAGAATATTTGGAAACCTCAAAAATACACAACTCAAGAAAAAACAAAAACTTGTAAGTAGGTTAACTATAAACTAGTAAGTAGGTATAAAATACACCACACAGACAGAATTACACCACAAGTAGTGGAATTTCGTACAAATTGTATCGAAATGTCTGGCTTATCCGTAGCTCGGGAAGGATTTATCGCGATTTTTAGTATTTGCGCTGCTGCTGTGCATGTCAACTATCCACGGTGACATCAACCGCAATCTTTTTTTTGTACAGAATTTACATACGCCTTTTTCTCCAAAGGGGTAGGCAGAGCCTCGAAGGGCCTCTTTTCACTGGGTTGCACAGTCGCATGAATATAGACGTGACAAGTGGTGAGCTCATCGCCGCCATTGCTTTCCACTACCAACTCGGCTAACGCTTTCTTCCAGTAATAACACACTCCTAAATAAGCCAGCAGCCAGGACAAATCTTATACCAACAAAAATTGCCAAACAAGTCCTGGTCTTATGGAAATAATTTTGGGTCGCAGGGAACACCGACAGGTGCACAGGTAAGAGCAGGCTGGTATAAATGAACTGTTCACCACTGGCTGAACAGTTCATTTATACCAAAACCCCCCCAAACTCAAAGACCAAGACTTATCATAATTATAGATTTTAATATGGTTAATTTTTCTTTGTACCAAAATTTAATTTGATTTTTGTTTCTTATATTACCATTATCAATATGTTGATTTTCTTCAAGATTAGCTGAGACTAATCGTACTCCTTTTGATTTTGCAGAAGGGGAAAAAGAATTAGTTTCTGGGTTTAATGTAAGGTATAGAAGAGGGGGGTTTGCTTTAATTTTTTTAGCTGAGTATTCAAGAATTTTATTTGTAAGAATATTGTTTGTTCTGTGTATTGTTATTTACATAGGAGGTAGGGGTTTTTTTTTTGGGACATTTCGCAGCAGTTTGTGATATAATGATGATGTTGATGATTAAAATTACATTAACTTAACTAATTGAGCCAACTTAGGGCTTCTTCCATGGGAACTAAGCGTGCGATGAAATGGCAATAAAAAATATAATTCAATAACGTATGTCTGTTTTTTGGACCTGAAGTATAGTCAAAACATTTGTAAGATACTAGCTTACCAGACTTTTTATCTGTCGTTAGCAGAAAAAGCTTTTATTTATGTATTCTTAAGACGTGTAGAGCATGCTTCCGTAAATATCTTCATCAAGTTATTATTATTTTATTACCTACCAATTTCAACGGATATCACATTACATGGTATCTTCAAAAATTGCTTTATATCGTCGAAGCGTGATATCGGATTTATTCTGAATTTCTGAGAAGCGTTAGCGCAATGTGCTCTCAAGCTAAAAATTATTAACCTATTTCTTACTTAGCCTATTTAATACCTGCTGGTGTATGTTGTTACCTTGATTTAACCGAAATGTTAGGTATTTTAGGTCGGGAAAATAATTCAAGGAATTTCAATCATTAGGTTACACTAGGCGTGTGTAATCATATAGGTAACCTAATAGGTAACCTAATGACTATTTAACTAACTTAAATTTTCTAAAAGAAGCCGACAGGAATCGTGTTCGCCACTGGGCCTAGGACTTACAATACCTAGTAAGATTATGTATGGGTATGTCAATAAGTACCTTTCTCATATCAACTGAGAGAAATCTGATTTGATAATAATAATTGATTGATTTATCTAGGTGATTTAAATCTATTGTAAGGTTTACATAATGCACCCGGAAATTACCTGAGTGAATCAAGTGTACTAAATAGAGTGCACCCAGGTGAATTACCCCAGGTTAATTAGGTTTACCGCTCCAAAATATCGCTAGCTCACCAAGCCTATGTAATTCCGATCATACATAATTAATAATTCATGTTAGAATTATACGGCCAGATGACACGGGACCGTTTCCTGGTACTTAACAACATCCGCCGCGGCCGCTTACAAGATTTGCCAATTATGTTGTATCTTGGTAAATGGCATCACTTTCAACATAATACAATATGAGAGCAATCTAATATTTGGTTCATATATTGCTATTTGTTGAACGAGCGAAGCGAGTTCTCTGAGTCAAGTTGTAAGAATCGGCGTTTGTATGTATGTATGTATTTATGTATGTTTGTCCGATGAAAACTTCCAAACCATTAATCCGATCTTCATGAAATTTGGTATGGGGGTAGATAGTATTGGTACAATTTGTAGGTAAGGTTAGGCTTTATCGGTCAGGGGGTAGCTGAGATATTGGGGTCCAAGAGGGGGTAAAAAAAGTAAAAGTGAGACAGTCAAGTGGGGTGTCTAATGAAAGCGCTTTGGTTGGACATTTCAAAACCGGTTTTAATAAGTATTTAGCCTTAGTAGTTTTTGAGATATTAGGGAAAATAAAAAACGTAAAAATCAAAAATTCTAGGGTAATTCCAGCAATCCCACAATGCTGAAATTTGGTGTGCTTGTGGCTTTTGTGTCACAACTACAGGGAAAAGTCTGAAACTGAAGAATTTAGAAACTTGTACTCCATAAAACAGAATCCAATATAACATCCATTGTTGACTCCCCATTTCTAGGAATTTGAATGACGCTGGAGTTCTATGGTTTTCGTCAAAAGGACGTTATCAATTAATTCGTCGGGTACTTGATATAGGTACTAACAGGTATATTACGCCCCGTTGCTTAGCCCTATTCAAAGGTTATTTCGATGATGTGTAGGAAATTAGAGTTGTTACTGATAGATCCTGTACTGTACTGGTAGACCTCGAGGTAAAAATTTTCAAAAATAATAATAGAAATATGGAAATTACTTTTCATAGAAAGATACTCAGTTAAGTATTTCGAAAACGGTTTGTTTTTTCCAAATCTAACTACAAAATAAAGGTAAGTAGGTTTAGTAAATACCTATGCTCTATAGTTATAATATGTCTAATTATATAATAACATGCCTAATAAGTGCAAAAATGTTTAGGATAAAATCAATATCAATTCAATTTTATTTCAATTAGGCTTTTCAAAATTAAATTAATTAAATTTAATAATTTAATTAAATTAATTAATTAATTTTAATAATTTTTCCTGTTGTAAAGTATTTGTAGTTTAACTATTGTACTTAATGTGTAGGTATAACATTATGATATACTAGTTGCGTCCCGCGGTTTCACCCGCGTGAATAATGATAAAAATTGATGATGATGAAAAGTAGCCTATGTGTTATTCCAGGGTATAAGGTATCTCCATTCCAAATTTCACTCAAATCCATTCAGTAGTTTTTACGTGAAAGAGTAACAAACATCCATACTCACAAACTTTCGCGTTTATAATATTAGTAGGAAGGATTATATTTTTTTTATGTTCTAATACTTGAATGATGCTTTGGTTTTTTGAAACTGTTACCTGTTAGTAGATGGTGGTTCTTTCAACGAATTTACGGTAGACCATTGCTTTGTGCAAAATATGGTCTACTTATAAATTGTTGAAAGAAAGAAGATATTTATTAATACAAACTGTACACAACAACATAACAAATACACTATATATACAAACAAAATCAGGAAAACAAGTATATATGTGCATGAGGAACGTTGCCATGCACAGTTTCTTAAAATAAAAGTAATAAATATAACGAGAAAAAAAATAAAAATAAAGAGAAACCCAAAATGTATAATTAAAAAAATAAGCACTACGTAATAAATAATTAAAAGTATATATATACAAAGTACCACCGAGATCGGGCCAGGTACACACATTCGGACGTGAATCCTCAATAAAAATACCACGAGCAATAATTACGACATGTTGTACATTGTGTACATTGTTGCATGTTTTCGTTTCGGTTATTCACAACAATGACTCGCGCCGAGCTAAGCTCCTTTGCAGCTGAAATACATCGCTTGCGAACGTGCTTGTTGCCTTGCGGCGGGTTTTAGCACACTTTCGCGGCGTTCACTATCATTTTGCTGAAGTTTTGAGAAATTCTTAACGTAATAAGATTTCTTAGATCATTCTGAAAACTGAAACATTTTTAACCGACTTCACAAAAAAAGGAGGAGGTTCTCAATTCGGTTGTACTTTTTTTTTATGTTTGTTACCTCATAATAATATTTCCGTCGTTTATAAACCGATTTGGAAAATTCTTTTCATCCCATCTATTCGAAAAGGACGACTTGGTTCGCCTTTAAGTGCACCCAAAGGTGGTGTTTTCTGTATGAAGCTTCTATAAGTGCGCCGCAATTATCTTTGCCGCGCCCTTTTTAAATTTGGAACATATCGAACTCAAATACGTGCGCCGCAATTATCTTTTACGCCCACTTTTTGAATTTGGAACATCTTGAAAAGAATCAAACACAAATAAGTGCGCCGCAATTATCTTTGCCGCGCCCTTTTTAAATTTGGATCATCTTAGTGTTCAGCGCCAAAGAAGGCGAACGCAAATATAGTTTAAACAAATACTGGCTGGTACGACGGCCCATAGTCGCGCCAGCGCCACCGGCTGAATAAAAAAAAACAAATTAGAAACGCCCGCGATTTCGTAATTTTTAACCGACTTTACAAAAAGGAGGAGGTTCTCAATTCGGTTTTATTTTTTTATTTTTTTTATTTTTGTTACCTCATATCTCCGGCGTTTATGAACCAATTTGGAAAATTCTTTTTTATTTGAATAGATATACTTCCAGATTGGTCCCATTTTTTTCAGAATCCAGTTCTGATGATGGAATCCATGAGGAATTGAGGGAACTCCTCAAATATTGTAGGCATACATAATATTTTGATATTTTCAGCAACAAACCAAGCATTTGCATTCAGAAAGTATCATAATCCTTTCACCACTATGGTTCTTTCATCTAAATATTTAGTCAAATACAATGGCGGAAGTCTGTTTTTTAAATGATAAGTTATTCATCGATTATTAGAAATTCATGGTTTTGTTTTGAAATAAAATATGACGCGCCTTTTATTTTCTCATAGTGGGTGATGAAAAGTAGAGTGTAACACTCGGGCGCAAAATATATTTTTGGCTCGGACGATGTACTTTGAATCCCTCGCTACGTTCGGGATTCTACTAAAGAATCCCTCGCTATGCTCGGGATTCTACTCTAGAATCCCTCACTTCACTCTGGATTCAAAAAAGCGCCCTCGCCGTAAAAATATTATTTTGCTCCCTTATGATACAATCTACTATTTTTTATTTGAATAGATATACTTCCAGATTGGTCCCATTTTTTTCAGAATCCAGTTCTGATGATGGAATCTATGAGGAATTGAGGGAACTCCTAAAATATTGTAGGCATACATATAGCGATTTTGATATTTTCAGCAACAAATCAAGCATTTGCATTCAGAAAGTATCATAACCCTTTCACTATGGTTTTTTCATCATTTTTTTTTCATCCAGATATTTAGTCGAATACAATGACGGAAGTCGGTTTTTTAAATGAAAAGTTATTCTACGATCTACGTGTTTTATCCTCTGCATGCTTTCACCTAAACATTCCTTAGTAATTCCCGTAAAGTCCACGTATCAAAAGGATTTCAGCAGGGCTATTTTAAAACGTTCGGAAGGGTTTCCGATTCCGGAGAAATGGTATGCTATTTCTTTTTTTCTTAGGTACATAGGTACATAGAGAAAGTTAGCAAACCTTGAGTCTTAGTTCAAGCGGAGAGAATTTAAGATCCTTCAGTTTTAAAACTTCATTTCTGTTGCTGGCACTTCGTCTAACACATTTCTCTTCTCTATATCGAGTGCAAGAACTCTTAAAACTTATATGTAATACCGTTAAAGTGCTAGTAGCTAGTCTTGGTTCTTTGTCTATCAGTCTGATGAACTCTGGGCTGAATTATAACTATAATCATGTCATGATTGTCACTTTTTACTTTGACTTTTACTTGTGATTATTACAAAAAAATGTGCACCACCGTTCTTATTTGTTAAATAGATCCTGCCCATCCAAAGGTTGTCTGGAAGAGATCGCTCTTAAGCGATAAACAGCCAATTTAAAACTTCGCAACATCCCTTTTTTGTGTATTCTTTGTATTCATCGACATCATCAGCCGATAGAAGCCCACTGTTGAAAATAGGCCTCCCCATAGACGCCACGGCAAACGGTAATCGTGTTTTCTATAATGTATTGCCATAGATGTGCCGTAATCACCTCGCTGGGCAGGCAAATTGGTGATCGAATTATTGGTGTTAAGCACTCAGGTGGATGCAACTGCCCACCCCTTATAGATACATAGATCAAAAATCTTTATTGTACATAAAATAAACACTCAAAGGCGAACTTAATGCTAAGAAGCATTCTCAAAATCTTGGTGTATTTCGGAATAAAGTTAGTGCCGATAGTGCACAGAAAGGGAATACATAGTGACTGTTCATCAGAAAAATTTTCAAAAATACTAATATTATATAAAATAAACGAATATGTATAATTAATATGTTTATACATACCTACCATTAATATAGTTCCAGATAGAAAGGTATAACAACAAAAAATATACCAAAAATATTGCTCATTATTCGATCTTACTGAGAAAATTATTATAGATTCTAGCCTTGAACAACCCTTTGGTGTAATCCCTTAGTCAGCTTTTACGATATACACGGTAGGAGACGGAGGGATCTATACTAGGCCGGCGGCGTGATAATAAATAGTGTAATTTGTAATAATGGCATACAATAAAGATATAATATAATCTTTTTATCTGTCTTTTTATATATTTATCTTTAATTATATCATCAAAGAGTCTTTGTCATTCTCGTAGCCTTAGATATTTTTAAGCCAAGGCATGAACGAGTCACCTTCAAAATAACAAACTGCCTTCTCATTTTTACTTTGTTGAAAAAAGGCTCTCGCTTTTCCTATGTTTCGGATTTACTATGTATTCTTTGTTTACATTTTTGTGGTCACAAATCAATGAAACCACAGTATTTACAGTATTCACTGTAGCATTCGCTCCGGGTTAAAATATTGACAGAAGACAACTTTCGCCTGTTGACATAAAAACTAGTTATTATTTTATTTTGTACGTTAAATATTCCATTAATGACGATTGCGGCGGGACATCGGAATCTGCCTACTAATGGGCCAAGCTGGAAAAATAGTGATCGTAAAACCTTTAATGACTACTGAAATTACTACCTACTGTCCATTATGCTATTTTATCAACCGTTTTTGATGCGTAGAGTAAGTATGATATCGATTCTTTGGTGTGGTCTGTATGTGATTTTGATGTAAGCAAAATAAGGTAATTTTAAAACGAGTAAGTATCAAGGTATTACTATATTTTTTATCAGTATAGGTATAAGGTATCTCCATACGCTAAACGTTCACATGAACGTTTGTCTACGTATACGTACTCTATTGTTACAGTCACATAGTGTGGGAAAAACAACTTCAAGCAAATGTGCTGAAATAATATTCCGTGTTTCAAATAACCTCGCCGTCGGAAGAGGAATGTGTTGTGCCAAGACGGGTTAAAGAGAACATTCAGGCAATTTGTTTGTTTGCGCCGAGACTAAGAGATTGTCTTAAAACATCCCAAGATTTCTTGTTTTACATCTCATTTACTCACAATCCGACAAGGCGGTGCCATTTGACGACTGCTTAAATTGTTATTAAGCAATTTGAACCGCTGACCTGTGTA
Source organism: Epirrita christyi (assembly GCA_951392215.1). Classification (NCBI taxonomy): domain Eukaryota; kingdom Metazoa; phylum Arthropoda; class Insecta; order Lepidoptera; family Geometridae; genus Epirrita; species Epirrita christyi. The sequence goes on along the minus strand of OX595849.1, from coordinate 8,673,435 downwards.
GGAAAGGGTTCTTTTATACATTTTAAAGCCTTCTCTGGTTTGCATCTTGTGGACCGTGAGTTTGCTACTATCCTCCTAATATCATAAATGGATACAAACATCCAAATACATAATAAGATGTTTGTATGTTTCTTTCTCAATCAAGCATTAACGGTTGACCCGATTTCGGAAATTTGGTACACAGATAGATTATGAATTGAGCTATAGAATACTTTTTATTCAGGAAAAACCCTTAAAGGGGTATTATAGTGTATATGAAAACGTTATTTATGAAAGTACAAAAACAATATAGCATCGGCGCGATTTGATGGAAGTATAAAAACAATATAGCATCAGCGCGATTAGTTGATATCCAGTAATAGTAACTTGTTGGCTTTCACGACATCCACAGGAGGAAACGGAGGGGCCTATTCTTCAAACAAAGGGAATTGAAATCTGTCCGAATTCCAATCCTTACTTTGCCATTATTTCGCCACCATGCCCACATGTGGCCTTAGTCCATGGCTCATCATCTCTTCTTTAATATTTTGTCAAATAACAGTTAATTCCAGTGAGCAAGTTCACTGGAATTAGCTCTTATTACTGTTCCAGAGATTGGGGAGCAAACCAAAAGTATTTTAATAATATTGTCCTCGACTAATAATTCACATTTGGGGTAATAGTATACAGCCCCAACAGTGTTATTATGCTTGAAAAAGCTTCTACAATAAATTTTGTGTTAGTCTATGGCCTAAATCACCAGTGAGGCGAGTGAGTGTGAAACCACTCTTGTTAGTGGACATTATCATTACTATTAAAAATAAATTAAATACCAAGAAACACACCTGCAACTCAACGTTTAAAATATCACTTACAATAATTAAACATTCCCCGCGTTCCTGGAGCTCCCTTGAAAGCGTTCTATGTTGCACTAATTAACGTCTTCATCCACTACAATTATCTCTAAATTACTTCCTCCGTACGACAGCGCATAAGTTAATCAAGACATGTTTTTAGGGCACTCGTAAACCATGAAACGTCTTAATTTAGCGTTCATTTGGTAAGATTCCAGCATTTTCGTAACAATGGTAACTCTTAAATGAGTTAGAAAGAGTTATTTCCGTAGGTAATTTCGTGCGCTCGCGGTATATGAGGCGAAAAGTCGGGGAACTCACAAACTCGCCTCGTGGTAGATGGAGCGTTCCTCTCATTCTTTGATTTTAGTACTGCGAGCGTAAACGTACCTAGTGATGGAGAAACGAGCAAATAGGATTGAATGATTCAATTTTATTATACTCCTTGCTATGTGGAGATATTTTGAGCTGAAACTTTTGAAGCATGCTTTAGTGATTCCCAAAAAACCGTCTGTCTGTGGAATATACCTATGTATAACATAATGGCGATGATACATATTTAAGGTATCACTACTTATAAAGTTAGGTACTCATAAATCAGGCAACCCAGTTTTGAATGATTGGTTGATTAACTACAGAGAAAAAAATTTAACAATCCAGTTTTCTTTTGTCTAACGAAATTAATTTATTACAGAAAATATTCTGAATAAGGATATTCAAATTTGGGAGTAGCCAGTTCCCGGGAAATGCACTTGTAAATCCGTCTAAAATAACCCTTGCTATTGTAATATTCAAGTGGAAGAGGCTAAGTGGTACACAAATACATTCAGGCAACTGTAGGACAGAACTGGAACATTCTGGACGCCACTCTTGTACAATGACTATTTTAGTTGATTCCTCTTGTTATTAAACTTAACAGTTTTCCGAACAATTGATTGCACTAGAAATTTTTTCGAACTCGTCAGTGATTCGGTGTCTGAGACAACATTGGTTTTAGCTGCGTATTCGTTTTGTAAAGTGGTTGCTATCAATTTCACTTACACACTCTATCATGTTTTTGTCAAACGTTCAGGTTTTTAGTTTGCACGCAAATAACTACATAAACTTCTTTAGCTCCATAGCTACTTATATCAGCTTAAGTGATACACAAATGCACATTGGGTCCACAAACAATTCCACAGTGTACGCGTAGTTGGAGAGCTCGGGTCGCATACTCTAAATAGTAACGGTATATGAATCGAGTTGTCTTTAGGCCTGCATTCGCACTGTAAACATTTCAACGTAGCTAAGTCCATATGTTTGGAATAATTAGAAACTAAAGCTTAATTGTGCCAATCATGGTAAACATCATTAATTCAGAGTGAATTTTTTACGCTTATGCTAAATAACCTTCGCCTATCTACTTGTTTTTATCATGTTCATTTATTGACGTGACAACGTCTTATAATTCGATAGAGCCGGCTGCACGCACGAAAAAACATGACTCATGCGGCGTTACCTCGCTCTGAGGCGTTCCATGTAAGGCTTGAAGTGCAAGCGAGAGCGCGGAACGAGCGACAAAGAAGACGTTGTCACGTTCAACTATCGTCAGTAAACCGACTTTACAGACAAACCAATTTTTTCTATAACAAATATATCTATGCGCAGTTATTTAAGATTGCGCCATCATCGTTGAGTTAGATCAAATCCTAGGATTCTAATGTTGTTGCTGGTTAGCCGAACACACCCTCAAGTACATACCTACTTAAACGCCGAATTGTTTAACTAACTTAATGTTTACTAAGACATAAACAGGTGGTGACCATCGATTATGATTGATAACAGAGACAATTTGTTTTAAAATATTGTCTAATAGTATTTATTTGGCTAAACAGCCGTTAAGCCTTCCGTTTGTACGTTTGATGAACTTAATTCATTTATTCATTGCTTTTATGTAGTAAGTAATTTATATTAGTTAGTCTCTAGTCTTAATTTACTAGAAAAATGCCTAATGTATCTGAAAGAAGGAATTATTTTAAACACATTTGCGTCAAATTTTATGCACCCCAGAGCATCATCAGCGATATTGCGACGCCAGACCTACCCTCTCCGATATTTTAAAATAGACAGTGAAAACCCTCCAAGGCGGCTACCGTAAAACGCGAAACTTTCGCGAAAATCGGCGCGCACCCTTTTCTTTATCCATTTGCTTCTCATTTTAATTCAATTTACTGGATGAAGGAGAAAAGTAATCTCCAGGGTTGGGTCGGGACACGCTACAGAGAGATTGGAAGTCATCGGAACAGTATTGGGACGAACTCATATACTTTTATGGAGGTGAAAGTTTTTTTATTCGCAGGAGAGAAAAGATTCACGCCTCTCGCAACCCTCTCGCGTGTGATCGGCATACGTGAATAACTATGAATATGAGGAATGAAAACATTAGTAGTCGGTTCATTTTTATCTCAAATAGAATCCATTGGGAGTGGTCGGGCTTTTGCAACTTGATGTTATGATACCCAGTCGATTGAGACGCATGAAAATGAGGTAGTAAAGTATTCACATGGGTGGTTTAATATATTTTATACAGGATTTTTTTAGGAGGCCTAGCTGTTATAAAATATGCAATAAAATTTCATATATATGTCTTAATATATAAGCATCTCATTTCAAAATTTTTAATTCATGTCATTTTACATCATCAAATATTGTTTATTATTATTATTTTTTCTGCTCGTGAAAACCTGTTATTCGCCTTCTGCTACGATTTGGTTTACTTTTCCTGGTTTTTGTGCTGTTGCTTTTCCTTTAAATAAATAAATTGAACGTCGAGTAGTCTTCGAGTAGTCTTCGACTTCTGGGAATGTAATATTGTCGTTTGTAGTATTCCTATACACGTTTTAAAAAAATAATCTAATATAGTATTTTCTTCCTTAGACGGACTCATCAGACAATACCGTGGTATAAGAATAGACCTCTCCATCTCCTCCCGTGGATGTCGTAAAAGCCGAATAAAGAGTCACACCAGAGGACGGGCAGCAGCATCCACCTGAGTACTCAACTGCAATCACCAATCCGCCTGCCATGCATGGTAATATGACAATTACCCCCATTGTATTTCGTAGGGGAGGCTTCGTCTAGCAGTGGACGTCTAAAGGCTGCTGATAATGATGAGACGGATTCGGTCCGTTTCCCATTATTAAAATGAATGAAGCTTGTTATCCTGTGCGTTTTGACCTATTTGACACTCGAGTTTGTTAATAGGTCTCTCACGTACGAGTTTATTAAAAATTTATCCGTCTATGCAATTTAAATCAGGCCCGCGGCAGAGGTATAACGAACGGTAGTGCTTTACTGAGCTTTCAGCTAAGCTTCAACCTTTGTAGCCCGTATGATACCGCAAAAGATAGTTTTCTATATGAAAACTGAAAGGAGTATTATGATGCTTATACGTTTTGAAAGCATAATGTTTATATAGATAACGATTTATTCTACCTTCCCACTGACAAAAAGAATGTTAATGATGTTGTTATTCAAAAAAAACCAACAAACTATTTTATCTACATCATCTAAGAACTAATTATGCCAGTAATTTATTTATTCTTGTGCGACAATGTTACACAATGGGCGGTTTTCAGAGTGTGGCGCATTTCTGCTATCAATTAACATGTCTAATGACTAGTGTCTTTCATTTAAATAATGTTAATTACTAAACCTTGCCATAGGGTGTCCGGCCTCCTCACGCCCCTCCGTATATCTTCCCGTAGATGTCGAAAAAGCCGACTTCACCTGAGTAATCAGTACTGCGATCACCAATCCGCCTGCCAAGCGTGGTGATTATGGCAAATGCCTCCAATGCATTCTATGGGAGAGGCTTCTTCCAGCAGTGGACGTCCTAAGGCTCAGGATGATGATGTTGATACTATACCTTAACTTTTTTGTTTCTTTTCTTATATGTCATTAATATCATAAATGCGAAAGCAAGATGTTTGGATGTTTGTATGTTCATGCCTTAAAGGCTGAACCGATTTCAGTGAAATTAAGTCCACAGATAGATTTTAATGACCTGGATTGAGCTATAGGAAACTTAGAATCCAGGAAAAACACTTGTGTTGTAATGGGGTATGAAATAAGTTGATAGTTGCTACGTAATTCAAAAACAATAGGTATAGCATCGACGAGATTCGTTGATAGTTACTACGGCGCGTAGATAACTTTAGCGGGTTGTTGTCTACATGCCGGGAAGGTTTCTGGACCACCAGATCACTGGGACCACGCGAATGAAGTTGCGAGCGGGCAGCTAGTATTTCATACATTTGTTATTGTTGTTGTTGTGGATTTTGTTTTGTTTTACATAAGTCTAAATTTCTAATTAGTGGCTGCTTGATTGGTTTAAGTCTATTAGTTATAATTTTTATTAATTGATTATTTTTAGCAGATTGTTTTAATCAAAATAAAATAAAATAAAATAAATTAATTATGTTCTCTGATTTTTTAACCGACTTAAAAAAAGAAGGAGGTTCTTAATACGGTTGTTAGAAAATTTTATTATCAGGAATACCAATGATGTTAAATCTAACAGACAACTGAGCGAAATTTAAAAAGAAGACATTTGTCTATATTTTGGCCTTAGGATATAAATTTGCAGTTGATCCTCGCGAATAAATATTGTAAATATTATAAGGCTATTAAAGAACGGTAGCAACATAAGTCTTTTCGCGGAGCGTTAAGTTATTTCCTCGGGTCTCTCGCCACATTTTCTTATATTTCCGCCTCTGCGGAAAATTTATTTGATCTTAGAAAGTGAGAGTAATAGCAAACCGGACCGGAACACCGAATATGCGACATGCGGCACGTTATATATCACGCGGGCAAACTTTAATCTAAATCCTTTCGATGCTACACAACAACCAACACAAACGATGAAAATATATTATGTCTTATATTATGTCTTTAGTATGTTGAGAAATCTTTTCAGAACACAAAATAAAAAAAAGTCAAAATCCATGCTCTGAAAAAAATATATCAGAATATTGTGTCGAGATCCCTTACTTGTATTTTCGTCAACGACTCCGCCAAAGAAGTCGTCACAAAAATAAAAATAGTTGTACTCGTAGCCAGCAATTCTCAACACGCGTTGCATGTCAGCATGTAGATTATATTGAAACGTTCCACATTCATGTGATAGGCCACATATAGGTATCTTAACGAGGACAGATTTATCAGGATTCGCAATCTTAATGTATGGATTTGTGCGTGCCTCGCAAACGTCTCCTAAAATATAGGTTTCACATAACAACCAACTTTATTTGATATGAAACAAGACTTTCATAAAATTTATTTATTCTACGTGCTTGTTGACTTTCATTTTGGTTTTCATATTAACTTAGAACAATACTTATATCAGACATAAATTAAGCAATGTGTTAAGTGGTTTATATCAAAACAGCGACAATTATTTTAAAATTCTGCATCAATTCTACAATCAAAGAGGTGATTATACCAATGTATGTATGTAGTCTACTGTACCAATTATGGTCTCCTGTGTTCATTGATTTTGAGCATAAATCAAAGCAAATACTGAATAGGTGGCTCTTATTACCTGTAAACAGAAAAACAGCAATTTGGGTACACACGCTTTTATTTAAAAAAACAGAGGCTTCGGAACTGTACTGCTTGGTATGGTTATTTTGGGCAGTTTAGCTAGCGCTTGTCTCCAAACAAACAAACTTTAAATACCAGACTTGTATCTCCCCTCGAACCACGCATAGTCTAGAGTTCCAAAGTTTACTCAACTCAAGACTAGATGTCGCTACTACTTACTACACTACACACACTTATTACACTAGTCTTATACTTAATCTATATTAGACCGTACCATCGGTTTTATTCCTTGGTTAAAAACTCTGGTATCCCGGGGATTTGGTTTTATGCATAGGGTTTCATGCCCAAGCAACACATCATTTGTGAAAATTTCAACTGGCTATACCTCTTACGACTACCTAGATATACCCCTGTGACAGAATACAGACAGATAGATAAACAGACAGACGGACAAACGGAAGGCATAGGCTTAGCAATAGGTTCAAGTTTGGCACCTTTTGGGTAAAGAAACCTAAAAATCACTTTTGTGATCACTTGGGCCCTTGAGCTTTAAACAGACGAAAAAAGTGTATAATTACACTACAGTTGTAATTTACTATACAATTTTGTGTAGGTACACAAGTATTTCTCATGCACTCTGTGATGTTTCATCATCATCATCATCACTGTAGGATTAGGCCTCCCCCAAGCATGCATATAGAATAGAATAGAATACAATAAAATTTATTTGCAACAACATTAGATAGGTACAATTTAGCAAACAGTATACCTATAAAACAAAAATAAAATAAAACTGTTGTACAACCCGTAGCGTGCAATTTGGATTTGCCATAATCACCACCCTTGGCAGGTGGATTGATGATCGCAGTTTAAGTTAAGTTAAAAGTAAGTACTCAGGTGGATGCTGTTGTACATCCCCTGGTGTAATCCTTTAGTCGGCTTTTACGACACCCTCAGGAGGAGTTGGATGAGACCTATTCTTAGGCTTAAACTACCACGCCTCAGACTACCAAGGCGCATGTTTATGTTCGTGTTTGTATGTTTTATGTGTTCCCAGTTAACTTAGTTCGAAGTGCATTTAAGATAGAAACTAATTGCTAGATAAAAGCCTCCGTCGATTCGCTCCATTGAACTTGATCATGATCGTCACTTTGCAAAGACGTTCCATTATTCTGCTCATAAGAAAAAGAATTCACATACCCACGATACTGATGGGTCTTGATAAGTATAGCCTTTGTTAATAGATTCAATATTCACATGAAAACTTCCCTGAAATTACTGATTGAAATCTTTTATTTAAGTATTAATAATAATAATCGTTTATTTATTCAAAAAAATATTAATTAGGTACATGGAAGTACAATATGGCTACATATTAGAACTTTGGACTATAGCTCCGGACCACACTAGGATTCCCTGTGTGTGTGCTAGGCTCTTCCAGAAGTGTGTGTTAGTTAAATGAGTTTCCCTTTATCAGATTCTGTTAAAATTTTGCGTACCTGTCAAGTTCTAACGGCTTTTTTGAAGTAAGTATTCTTTCGTCATTTTCTCAGACTATGCTTACTTGTATAAAAGTTCCGTAAGTGAGTTCCAACATCTTAAAAGCCTTCATGACGAGAGGTTTCTGTGCCTGTGTAATGGCCAAAATCACTAGTTTCCTGATGTTCTGACGGCGATGACGTGGGGGGCAAGTATGCCAGCCGCAGTAGAATATAGCGTTCGATAGGAGAGAAGCCTGTGGATGCAAAAATTTGGTGCCATAACATCCAACAGGCACATACATAATAATTACTACACATACATAATACAATAGTACACATACAATAATACTGCTTTGGTATGTCCGGCACCCTCTGAATAGAACCCTCCGTCTCTTCCCGTGGGTGTCATAAAAGCCGACTCGCTTACACCAGAGGATGGGCAGCAGCATCCATCCGAGTATCAACACCAATACTGCAATCACCAATCCACCTGCCAAGTGTGATGTTTATGTCCCCTCCCATTGCTTTCTATGGGGGAGACCTCACCCAGCAATGGACGTCTAAAGACCGATGATGATGAATACACTAAATATATAATCATTAGTCCTGATCCTGCACTAGGATTCCTTAAAGTCGTAGGTATCAGGAACTACAAGTACAAATAAATATTTACAGATCATGTAAACATTTGTGTGGCAGATGGAATCGAATCCGCATCTCTTGCATCTCAGCCGGCTACTCGCCCGCCACGGGTCATCTTGCTGATTTCGTTTATAGGTCACACTGCTGGTAGTCTTGACTAGCGAGAGTAGAAGGGCAATTAAATTAACTACAAACTTTCTAGTACCGACTGTTTTTCATTAATTCATCCGTAACGATAGTAGCTAGTAGGTATAACTACGTCGTAGCTCTGTGGATAAATAAAATCAGCATGCGTTATTTTTTCCACTAAGGACTACCAACAACTTTATTTGCATAGCTGAAGAAGGCTCCTAAGGATACTTAGGGTCATATAAAGCTTATATCAAACGAGTTTATGTTAAGTATGCCTGCCTTGGTAAGCTATCATCACACTAACCATAAACGGATTATAAAAGTAATATGAATATAACCACCAGAAGATGCAAAGACAGCAATAAAAATATGTTTTTAGAGCATATAAAATAAGTTACGACGTAAGGACATCAATATAAATCACAACTTTTGTAGGTTCTTGGTTCTTGTTACGATTTGTTATCGGACGAAAATTGTTGCCTTTTTGGAATTGCGACCTCGATATCTTTAAAGGTTCCAAAGAAAATGTTATGAAGCCGTATGTCTAAACGAATAGCAAGTAGTAGATACTAGTAAGATATTGAGGATAACAAAATAGTCGTTACAGAGCAACAGTTTTGATATTTGGTTGGGTTAGTACTGTCTTAGTTAGAAAGGATGATAATCCTATCCTACTAATATTATAAACGCGAAAGTTTGTGAGTATGGATAGATGTTTGTTACTCTTTCACGTAAAAACTACTGAATGGATTTGAGTGAAATTTGGAATGGAGATACGCCCTGGATTAAAACAAAGGCTACTTTTCATCATCATCATCATCATCAATTTTCATCATTATTCACACGGGTGAAACCGCGGGGCGCAACTAGTAATAAATAAATGCTGGACATATCACACAACATTATCTAGCCCCAAGCTAAGCAGAGCTTGTGTTATGACTAGATAACTCATATACTTAATACAATAATACATTACATAGATAGATATTTTTTATTATAAATAGAAAAATACCCAGAACACCAGATAGGTAGAAGGATTATAGATAGAAGGATTATATGTACCTGATATGTAATTTCTCCAGCATTACAGAGAAATAACCCGAGTAGAAAGAATAGCGCTATCACAAAGAATATTATCTTCATTCCTGCGCTGAACGTCAGTTGATCTGAAAGCTATAAAAAGTTCCCTAGGTGAGTACTAAAATAAACAATTGAATTATACTGACCATTAATATAATTTTGCGTGATTGAATTCACTTATATCAAGTTCCGAAAAATAAATCGGTAAATAAAGTTGCTATGCGTTAACAAACAGCTTTAATTCATTGCAATTTACCAAACAACTGCTATACAAAAGCTGAATTGAGTCAGGCATTTGGTATGCCACCATTTCCATTTCAGTAAATATCAATTTAAACTTGAAATACCAATGGGCAGTAGCTTGCAGAACTGAAAACCTCTGAGGAATATAGGTTTTTGAGTAATAACCACGAACCGAAAGACGCAGCGTTGGACAGACCTTCGATTAGTGGACTGACGACATTGTGTCAGTCAAGTTGGGTTTGTGGAAGACGACGAGAGTTAGTAGTAGAACTTGTTGTGAAAGAGTTTGTCCGGGGAATGTACCTATTTCTACCGCCAAATAGTGGTGCTCGCATTGTTGTGTTTCGGTTTGAAGGGTACGGGTGCCGATGAAATTACAGGCATATGTGACTTCTCATCTTTATGTCTCAAGATCGGCAGCGCGCGTGTGATGCCTCTGTTGTTGCAGACGTCCATAGGCTACGGTAACTACTTTCCATCACATGGACCGTATGCTTGTTCGCTTGCCAAATAGTATAAAAAAACGACGGTTCAAAACCATTCCTCGTGGAATTTTTTGGGGAGACATTTCCAGCTGTAGATATCTGTTGGCTGATGATGATGAAGTATCAATTTAGTTAAGTTTTCTACTTAGATAGATAAATAATTACTGCAATTTGAAGTAACAAAGACACGGCAGATCCTGAGCTTAGAAACAGCTGCAGAGCGATCACAGTCCCAAATGCTCTATCGATTTCTTTAGACAATCTGTTAAATAGAAAATATTTACAATCAACATATATACATAAACACACGCCTATTTCCCCGAAGGGGTAGGCAGAGCCTCAAAGGACCTCATATTTAGGAGTATGTTATTACTGGAAGAAAGTGATAGTTCGTCGTGGAAACCAATGGCGGTAATGAGATCACCACTTGTCATGTCTATATTCCTACCGTTATTATTTTATTATTATATACCCACGGTGATAAGAGGCCCAATTAACAAATGCACTTATACTAATTTACTCCGTTTTAAAGCATCGTTGGGGTACTGGAATCAGTTCACGATTTTCATAGAGTCAATGATCCATTACAGTTTTATGAGAACGCCATTATCCTGTTCCGTTAGCTTTTGAGTAAAATTATTCTTCGTTTTAATCACTTACCGTAAGACCTCATTATGCATAACTATTCCTTCAATCAGACCTTTAGTCAGCTTCTCCTCTGCCAGTGTCTTCTTTCCTAATTTGTTTAAGCAATCGATTTCTGCTCTCAAGTCTTCGAAATAAATCCTCAACGTTATGAACTTGTATTTATACATGATCAAATACACCATGGTAAACGAATCCACCGTCAGTATCATGGATATCATCATGACAAAGAGGATGCCTGTTGTAAAGATTCGGAAAACGGTAGCTAGTAGAGAATCGTCCTCATATGGTGGGTAATAGGTAACTATTGTAACAAAATGTGAATCTGGAATAAAGCATTTGAAATTCAACGTACAATTGAACTGTAATTGTGACGTAGACAGAGTGCCCCAGGCAATATTCATATACATTAGTGTAATATCTGATATCTGCCATGGATGTAGCTTAAAATGGATATTGCTAAAACGATTTAGTTCACACATATTTTATAGGTTATGTAAAACTTACCATCAAATAATTTTCTCAGGCCTTCAAAAACGAAGAAGAAGCATGATCCGTAGACCGTCACAAAATAAGCAATAACATTTATTTTCATGATCTTATATTTGTCCGCCATTAGCGACGGTGTCTCGTACTGTTCACATGCTGTAATCATCTTCCGATTCATGCTCTTTATTAAGCTTTTGTTCAGAACTACTGAGAGTATCTTTATCATAACAATTGTGTGACTCATCGCAAATGTCACTGAATCTCGTTTCTCGTCTTCGGGAAAATCGCCCATCAAGGCAGCCATTATTTCTAATATTGTCATGAAACCGTACATGAAAAACAGCAGGGTGTTATAAGCTCTATAAAATAAACTTTTATCGTCTCCTATTGTATCATCTTCGAACCAGAAATTTCCTGAACCGATCATAAATATCCTCTGACAATACGTCTTTATAATGTTGTAATTTTTCATGTTTTTTTTTGTTTACTTTTAAAATAGGTATATTCTGAAATCTGAAAATAGATGAAACATGGGTTTTTTTATTTATGCTTGAGGACACGAGAAGACTTATGCGTGGAACCGCAAGACTCCTAAGTATGTAGCGCCGTGCTTGTTTGGTTACTGCAAACGAAATTAATTGAATTCAATCGGGCGCGCTAAATATATTTAAATTACCTATTATGCCTCCGAGGCAATCGAATATAACCACAAACTAGTTTCCAATGAATTTCGTTAGATTCTGTTATCAGGGAATTTACTCAGCTTGTGTCCACAGAAATGTGTAGTTATCGCCGAAGTCAAACAGAAATGTCTGTGTTAAAGAAGCAATTAGGTGACAAAAGTTTTAATCGCACTTGCCTAGTAAATTATTTAGTGAGTACTTAGGTGGAGAGACTGTCGGTGGGAGTGTTATCATATAAGTACGAGGAATTTTTCATGGTAGTCTTGTATGTCTTCACTTATTGCTTTTTGTTTACTTGCGAAAATATTTTTTATTTCGTAAAACTAAAAATTGTGTTAAACATATTTATATAATGAATGCCCTTTAACGTAAATGAATAAAAAATACAAGCAGTATCTAAATTTATCCATTTAGCCAAAACTAAACTATGTAAATTATGTTACCAAACAACAAAACTCATAATATGTTGCTTATAAATTAAAGTTTATTAAATTAGGGTGTGTGCTAATGTTGCCAAAGTAGAGTCTAAAGTGTATTTTGGTATTATATGTCGTGTTGTTTAATTTGGGTGATGCTGGTACTTAAACATAAAATATAAGTATATTTAAGTATTTAAGTATTTTTTTTACATAACAGCCTTTACACTTCCTCTGATGGTCGAGGCCTCCCCTATAGAATGCAATGGGATAATTTGCCATAATCACCACGCTTGGCAGATGGATTGGTGATCGCAGTATTGGTGTTGTGTATTGGGATGCTGTTGTCCATGGTTTAATCCCTTAGTCGGGTTTTACGACATCCACAAGAGGAGACGGAGAGGTACAATCTTAGGCTGGACACTCCACGGCTATCTTTTCAATAGAATCCTAGAAAGACGCATCAAGTATAAACGTGAAAATTAAAAAACTACTTGTATGCAAATCATCTCTACACCAAGTCATTTTTATAAACCCAGCCTATTTCATGAGTTAAACGAAAAGGCATAAATCTTATGTTCATGTTGAACACTAGAAATTGCATTGCGTACCCCTAGCGTGTTGGTTGGCTGGTAATAATGCAGTAGTTCCACAACTTTTTATAATATATGGACATTATAAACTAGTTCATAATGACATGGGCGCCATGAAACTACCGCACAGCTTATAAAGAGATCAGCTGGACTGTTCTAGTTGAAGCTTAACACAATTACCAAGGTGTGTCCGGCCTAAGAACCCCTCTATCTCCTTCCATGGATGTAGCAAAAGCCTTACTAAAGGATTACACCAGAGTATGGGCAGCAGCATCCACCAGAGTACTTAACACCAAACTGCAATCACCAATCCGTCTCCCAAGCATGGTGATTATGGCAAATCCCTCCATTTTTTTCAATTCACTGTTGGCTTCGTCCAACAGTGGACGTAAAAAGGCAGGTGATGATTATGAAACTAGTTCATAATGACATAGGCCACCATGACCCATGAGCTATGAAAGTTCTGCACAGCTTATAAAGAGATCAGCTGGAGTGCTCTAGTTAGAGCTTAAAACAAAGTTAATTTGCACATTTTTTTTGGGGTGCTTACTATCAGGTTGTCGTGGTTAATAAAGTGCTACGCCGTAGCAGTTTGAGTAAGTCATCAACAATAATTAATATTAACCAGCTCATCCTTAGAAAAGGCCAACAATAATGAGTATAAACATTTCGTTCACTACGAGCTTGAAGTTACAGGTGTTCGTATGAAGGTAACCAGCGCGTCTTATTTTAAACTGTGATAAAGCGGTGAAATAATAAGTGCTTCATTAGCGCCCGGAAAATCTACCACATTCATCAAAAAGTTATATTTACTAAGTTAAATTGTCTACTTTTAGTTTAACAAGGAAAAAGTTTAGCATTGGTCTAAGAGTCATTTGTGACTGGAATTACTTTGAAGGCATCGAATCTTTAGGGTTTTTTAAGGTTTAGTGTGTGTATTTAAGTTTCATTAGTTATTTATCCCTCAAAGGGACCAAAAAGAGACTGTTACATTTGAGATTGAATGCGTGCTTGATCTAGAAACTGCATAAATAATTGAATAATTGAAAAATATGTTTCACTGATTTTCAAAAATCCCCTGTGGTAGTAAAAAAGGCAATCAAATTGTTTTCAAGTATTCTTAACTAATTTTTACTGAGGTGAAAGTAACAGCTCAGATGAGAAATCTGAGCTAATATTTTTTATTTGAGCCACCTCCATCCACCAACTTCTTGCACGCTTCAAAAAGTCGTCGGTTCATCGAGACCTACACTGCGAAGTCATGGTTGTTATCAAATTTATTTTACTTTTTAAAAACTAAAATCAAATGACAGCATTATTTGATTTTTGTTGTTTTAACTTTCACCATCCGTTGAAAATGCGTAGAAAGTACTTACAACTGCTATTGCTGCTGTAGCTACTGTACCTAGTCATTAAAGTATGCAGGTACATTAATTAGGTACCTACCTACTAATTAACTAGGCGTGGAAGAAGTCATTAGCAGGTCAGCTAGTCTATTAATAAAGGTTTCCATGTTTCATCAATAGCCGCATGGGACAAACTGCATAAGCCACTTCCAGGCTGCTCTATCAGTTATTTATGGCCCACCACTTTATTGCCGAGCTACGGATTTAGGGAATGGACACCCTACAGAGCCTCTATCCAATCACCAGTAGTTGGTATTGAAACACGGTTTATAACCCATTTAATGGATGTTTTGATGATGATTTTCACACTAATCAGAATGGAAGTAAAGTAGGTATGAAACTGTTTTTATATGCGTTTTACGTACGAACTTACATCTATTTCATTTGTTTATTTGAATAAGGATTCTATTTACCTAAAGAGTACTTTAATAGTTAATGTAGGTATTAGAATTAAAACTTTCGTGGTTGGGAATCATTTTATATTGAAAAAAAACGGCTAATTACCACTGTTTTACGTTTTGCTGACGTTTCAAGACTGAGTTAACAGAAGCCTCTTCATCATGAGCACCACCCACGTACGCGTTCAACGGTAGACCGGCGAATACAAAACTCCGTCTCGAAACGTCAGCAAAAGAGTCGAGAAACAGTGGCAAATAGCCATTTTTTTTTTTTTTTTGAAGCTCACGTTTAATCAAAAATTTAACTTAGTACTAAAATTATTCCGTCCGTAAAAAAAACCTAATGGTATCCAAGACTGTATCTGCTATGGTTTCAGATTTTCTCATACTGTCCCAAATAAAAAAAATCACACTCTGTTAATCTTGTGGCAATGCAATAGTAGGTGTACCTACTATTGCATTGCCACAACATTAACAGATGATAGCATCATCATAGGCTGTGATTGCGCTGTTTGTATTTAACACAAACCTATTCAGAAACAACAATAAACTGCTAGATAATAAACTGTTTATCAAAGCTCTACATGCTACTCAATCTACATCACATTGTATTCTCAGCATCGTACCCATTATGGTATAGTTTTTTTATTAAATGGACGTCATCCCATACTTTAGCAGACAATGTATGAACAGCAGCGTAGCACTGAAATAAACTTACATGTATAGCACTATTCTTATTCAACAAAAACTGACCATACGCCTGTTTTCTGTTAAGAAGACTATTTCAAAGGACAGTGTTAGAAATGGCCTAGATATATCAGAACAGACCCCATCTCAAGACGGACGTTGAGAGATGAGGTGATAATTGAGGGCTGTGACCTTCGCACTGACACTACTGAAATATGGACGAGATACTGCATTATTTATGTCGTAGTTAAGTAGTGGTCAGAAACAACGTTCTTGGAGGGCCAAGATCACAGAGTTGTGCTTTGTTGTAGAAATCACAATGAGGTATACCTACCAAAATGAAAAATACGTAAAATATAAATTAATATTTTTCGTTAAGTTGGGACAAAACGTATCTTCCACTTGGTACAATAAATGCATCACAGCAGCTGCAATCTTTTACGCTATACATAGTATAATTTTTTAAAACAGCCAACTTGTAATGACGCTTGGTTTTTACTGGTCATTCAATTTTCCTATTCTCGTATAGAAAATTCGGGCAACATCTCACTGCAAGCCAGTCCTTTACTAATTTACTCTATTCAATCCACATGCCTACCTAATGGAAATTTGACACGAGGCAGCAAGGGATGCTCGTATATAAAACTTTTTCGTTTTTAACACTACTGAATTATTCATGAGCCAGCGCGTATGTGAAAAGGCAAATTGGAAGTATACATTTTTTATTCAAAAACGAGATATTTGTCACTTTAAGTTTTAATTTGTCAATATCAATCAATACCACGTTAGCACATTCATTCGGGTTTATTTCAATGAGTTCGGATAAAAAAATCCAGTGAAATACATTAAGATTCATGGATACTTATCTAAAATTGAACATAGTTTTTATATTTAATTTATGTACATAGAGGCGAATTTTCAATATACTGCTAAGCTCCAGGTAGTCACTTTATTAGTGCGATATGTGAAAAAATAGTCTTCTTATAAAGTGCTATAACTCCGGAAGCCTTTGTGCCAAGAGAAAGGTACACAATAGAACCCCTTGAACAGAGAAAACTGGTTCCACCTTTAAGGTTATTAACACCGTCCTCTAAACATAATTTATCCACGGTCTCATTTTCGCCAAACTCGGAAATGCTAGCAGCGACAATATGCAAAAGTTATTAAAATTAAGTGCATAAAATAATTCATCTTGTAACAACATTCTTATCTGTATTTTTAAATGTACTTACTGATGTTTAAGATACTTCAATCTTATAAGAGTGGAGTAGGAACCGCAGTGCTCGCTAACTAGATAGAAGTCAGTAGATCTTAAAAAGACAGGTGATTAAAACTGCTATGCGTCGAATAAAATGTAAAACAAATTGTTATGATGCTCGTATGTTTTTCAGAATATGTAGGTATATTTACTAACGATAAAATATTAAACTATTTTTGTATCGTTTCGTGAGATATTCTTGTTAAGAAACTCTACCCTTTATACAGAGTGGAAAAAACGAACGGGACATATAGGAAATGTACATGAAATATTAGAGGTAAAATTTTACATTAAAGACACGTCACAGATTTTTAAAAAACCTTACGAAAATTTAGTAAAAAAAAAACGATAGAGTTTGCTATAACAACGTGTACTTCCCAATTTTTTACTTCCCTTTGTAAAACAGAACCTTTTAATTTCGTTTTGATCACATGACTTCAGATCTTTTTAACCTTGTTTGTATTCTGCACTTGATGTCGAGCAAAGGTTGGGTCAGTAAGTACCTTGTTGGCCCTTGGTTAATTGGGCTATCACTAAGCTCAATGTTATTAAGTATCTAGCGTGGTTGTCCTCATTTGGACTCGTGATGGTTCTCTTACAATATACAAAGTATATCGCAAATTTTTAACACAACCCTACAGCCCAGAGGCCCTAGTCTAAGTTTTGCAGCAATTATATATATGAATATATGTAACACCTGTTATATACATAGTCCTGATCCCACACACTAAGATTCCCTGTGTCGTAGGTATCGAGGAACTTCGAGTACCATGGTACCACAACACCCAGACCCGGAACAAATATTTGCAGATCATACAAACATTTACCCCGCAGCGGGAATAAAACCCACACCTCTTGCATCTCACCCAGCTACTCGCCCGCACAGATAAGTTAATAGTGCGGTTACTTACTTTGTGATGGTACCGATTATGTGCATAATTCTCTAAATTTAAACTGCGCTAAAATTATCGCGGTCCCTTTTATTTCAGTCTATTAGAATGGGCGCGCGACAATTTAAGTGCACTTTATATTTAGTTGCAAAGAATCACTACGAGTTACTAAGTAATTTATGAACGATCGTCGTACATTACGATGGTTGGTGCAAAACATAGACAGCCTCAGAATCAGATTAAAAACTTCCACGTAGAACGGATTGTCGAAATATAATATCATTTTCGTACTTCGCTGTTTCAACTTTAGTACTTTGGGCCAGGAGTTTCAATTGGATTTAATTTTGAATTCAAGTTCGTGTGCCAATCTCCTATTTATATGATGATCTTAATAGTAATCATCAGCTTTTACTGTATCTAGAATGTAAGCGAGTTTCCCATACTTTATTTATGAACATGGTTTTACTCCCCTTAAATACTAACATAAAATAAGTGAGTGTGTGAACTTTTTTCGTGTTATCTAAAGGACTTATTTTTAGGTCCGAAAAGCAGCTGTGTCACAGAGAAAATTATCTAACAGTGTACCAGCAAACTATAAAAGACAAATGACAAAGATAAACCTACATACTGGGCCCTGTTAAATTGAATTACAAATTTCGACCCAAGGTAGGTGAGACATTATGCAAATTGGCCACAAGGTCTTACTACGTGGAGATAAGAGTTAGAACCCATCTCTAGATTCACTACATTTGTTAGTTAAGAGCAGCAGAAACTGTGTAACTAATGTTCAAGTTTACGGCAATGTGTTTAATTGTATCATCGATAAATATTCGTAGCATGTACTACACCGTAGCAAGTACTACGCCGTAGCAATTACGTACGCAGTTTCGTAGGAAGTGCAGCCAGAAGAATCTTAATTCTCATAAAAACATTACAGTTGTCTTAAAAAGAGATTTACATGTCGTCCTTAGGTAACTATATAAATCAAAATACATGCGACGAAACATGCAGTTTAGTAAAAAATTATAACTAAGTTTAATAACTTAATTTATTACTTTCTATACGCACAGTATATGGGTCAGCTATACACAGTGATGCTGGATTGCCTTACACGTCCAGTACAATAATAGCTTCAGGGTGCTGATGTGGCTACCACGTTTCTGTAGCGCATCGGGTATGTTTGATGCACGCGTCGATAATTTCGAGGCGACCATCCGCAACAGAACATCGTCCCTCCCCATCATAGCAGGCATTTGTTTGTTTGTTTGTTTGAATTATACTTGGACAAAAAATGAGATCATGTTGGTAGGTATCTTCCGTATCTACCTGCTGATACCACCTAACTTATATACTCGTAGCTTATGGTAGGTATGTTATCTCTAGCTATTTATATTGTCACTTAGTACTATGAAACATTTTAATGTTTTTGATAAAAACTTTCGTAAGTAGTATTCATAATTAGATAGATTATAACCGGTTTAACTTAACGGCTTTGATTAAGAGCATCTAAATTGCTTGAAACCTCGGGTCGTATACTCAGAAATAATCTACGTAAGTTAAACCGGTTATAATCTATCTAATTTTAATGTTTGTTTGCGTTATAAAGCTAATTTGTAACTAAGCCGTGAAGACCCGACGGCTATTTTTGTTGGCATAGTTTATTTCAGAATTAAGCTGTTGTCTTCCTTGAATAAATAAATAACTAAGTAAATAAATAAAGCCCTGATGCGTCGGGTGCGGAACAGTGCCAACAGCTACCTGAAGCTCGTAGTGGGCAGGATGGATGTGAACAGCGTTTTAATGAAGCACTGGACAAACGTGCACATTGTGCACTCTTAAAAGCTACTTAGTGACAATAGTTTTT
Organism: Epirrita christyi; assembly: GCA_951392215.1. Classification (NCBI taxonomy): domain Eukaryota; kingdom Metazoa; phylum Arthropoda; class Insecta; order Lepidoptera; family Geometridae; genus Epirrita; species Epirrita christyi. The sequence goes on along the minus strand of OX595849.1, from coordinate 8,653,627 downwards.
AGTTAAACTGTCTTTAGTTTATTGCATCAAAAGGTACCAGCGAAACCATAATAGGATTACAGTTGAAATTTGCTACATATACATAGTAAGCCAATCACGGACATAATATAGTGTAAAAAAACGAATTCTGATTTCAGGGACTTATTTTGGGGAGCCAACTTAAAAATTAAAATTAAAATTCGTGTAAATTTTGTACACTATTGTGTTGTAGTACCCTCGTAAGACCCAGGGTAAAAATAACGTGTTACAAAGTACCACCCAATGTTCTCGGTAAAGAACAAATCGCCAATAGTGCTTACCGCCTTAAATGTTACTGTAATACTGTGTTTTAATGTACAGTGCTTAGGAGGGTATACTGTTATTTAAAAAATCCTGGTTTAAAAGATATAAAATAAACTATGCGAAAATTGTCATTGTCAAACTTTTTGAGCTATCCGAGCCTCGAACAAAAAACTGAGGCTTTTCTTAGTTTTCTATAGTGTTGTTCTTAATATTTTGTATATCCAATAATGTTAGAAAAAAAATTGTATGTATGGCTAGAATATATTTTATAATCAGATCAGTTTCTCCATCTTTTTTACGACCTTTGAACTCGGCTATCTTTTTTCTCAGAACTCAGCTATCTTTGTTTGGGCTCAGTATATTTTAATTGGCCCATGTATTTTAAATATATATTTCAGTTATATTATTATTTGTAAAGATTATTTTAACTGGTCCTGGTTTCTCTGCATTATGTTTAACCTAATCTGGTGTAATCCCTTAGTCAGTTTTTACGAGATCCACGGGAGAGGTCTATGCTTAGGCTGGACACACCACGACACATAGTTGTATAATTTTAAATTGTGTTGTATTCGTTTTGGTGTACCTCTTTCGAATCCTCCTCGAGAACCAAATTAATTATTTACCGAAGTTCATCAAAAAGCGACTCCTTTCAGATGGATGCCCCTGGCCACATTCAGAAATGTGGACCGCTCGGTGAACTCCGCAAACTGACATGATCTAGATGAATAAATTAATAGTTCTCGTGAAAAATATAAAGTAGGTCGCTCCAACCATCATTTGATTGGACGGTAAAATGGTGCTGAGTCTGTGATGCATTAATTAATTTATTTGGTTAAATAAAACTAATTACGAGGGCATATAAAGCAAACGAAAATCATATTCAATATAATAAGCATTTTTCATTTATTAACGCATTTTGCGACTTTTATAATGTCTTTAGTCCATCGAGTGGAGGGCCTGAATGGAGGGCCTGTGTGGAGGGGTAAAGTGGAGTGGGGTGGATGGAGGTGGCTCAAGACCGTGTGTCGTGGCATTCTATGGGCGAGGCCTATGTCCAGCCGTGGACATACAGCTGATGATATGGATGTTTATGATGAATGCATTTTGTATTCGTGTATTACATACAGTGTGGCAAAGTTTACAAAATGTCCCTCCAGATTTAGCCCTTAATCATGGGTAAACAATTGTAACGGAAATAGCCGAAAAAATTAAAAGTGTCTTCGTGATTTTTATAGAGAAAATATTACTCTTTTACATTTCTTTAAAGAGTTTATTTTCAATTTTACTTAATTATCTTCATTTAACATTCAATCATTTTTACATATTTTGGAAGAACTAGACAAATGGGGGGAGGCTTTACCCAACAATAGGATAGTTCAGGCTAAAATTAACAGTAAATCAAATTATACCGGCATCAACGAAAGGTGTTAGCGGTATTATTATTATTATCATAACCCTCGTTTTTTATACAACACACCTGGTGGAAAGTGGTTTACGGTACCTATGTACGCCTGCAACACCAGAGGCATCACACGCGCGCTGCCAAATCTGATACATAAAGATGAAAAGTCTCATGTGCCTGTAACTTCACCGGCGTACCTTTCAAACCAAAACACAGCTATGCGAGTACTATCGCTTGGCCGCAGAACTAGATACGGTGGTTGTACTTCCCCGGATGAAATCTTTCACAAGAAGTTCTACTACTAACAAAACTGACTGTTACTTCTTGCTGAAAATGTATCTCTTAAAAAGACAAAAATAGCCACAGCAAAAGTACGTTCTCATACCTCTTGTATTTTCACCGAAGCGAGTAATATACGATCTGAAGTTTAAATGTATTCTATACCTCGAATAAAATATTTCATACCACCGAATGAGGTAACTTTTAACATGTGTTTCCTGAAACTTTGAAAGTCTGAAGGTAAATTCAATAAAATAAACATCTTACGAGCGCTTGTTTAAAGAAATGGGTGGAAATGGTGAGGTAAGAGGTTCAAGACGTTTCCTCTAGAAATAATTATAAGTTTTTATAACGTTGCATTTTTTCTCTTAGCTTAAACTTTTTGTTTTATCTCATAGTAAACTTCTCTTCGTTGGTACTTATGTATAAGACAGGAAAACTAAAAAAAAGGCGTAATGGAATTACTAATATTAAAAAGCAATAAAAACTTCAAACTGTCTTTCCAGCAAGCTAAAATAAACCTATCCAGGCAACGTTTTACAAAACTGTTCAGTTTTTTGCCGTAGGTATGAATGTAGCTCATACATCTTGTTACTATCTGATATAAATGTCGAAAGCGGCGCGTTTATCTCCCCGCAAGTAATGCAGGCCATTTGTCTTCCTGTGATGCTGTGATGGCTCATCATTTAGCAAATTCATATTCTTCTCTATCAGTTAAGAGGAAAAATTCGCGAGGTCATTATTGTGTTTGTTCAATAATTACATCTGCCCTGGATACATTAGTGGTGGAGTACACTGGTGGCTTCAAAGTCAGAAATATCACGCACAATGATATATATATAAATGATATGATATTTTAGAATATCACTGAATACGATTGTTTATATTAAAAATAATGGTATCTTATCTTAACTTAACTTATGTTCCAATAGCAAATAATGAAATCCAATAGCTACTTTTTTACAAAGCTCCATTACTAACTAACTCACATAAAGTTAGTTACCTAGAAAAATTTGGTACCAGTAGGTATCTATGTAGGTACTTTTATAATTTATCTTAACCTAGATTATCTTAGATCAGATCAGATTGGTTTAAATTAGATTAATCTTGATGGTAGATTTATAAAAAATAAGTGCTCAAAATACAAGAATTATATATTAAAAGGGCAAGGTTAATCATAAAAAGTTACTAGGTTACTATCTACTAGGTACCTAAAAAATACGAACACCCAACAAAACAATTATAGAATAAAATTGAACCACAATTTCAATTAGCGCTTTGAAATTGCGGGGTCTGAATAGAGTGAAGGGAGAGCGAAGTACCTACCTACTTCAGTCACTTGGAGCAAACTAACCTTGCAAACAAACAAACAGGTGCTAATGGGAACACCAGCTGAGCTTACTGTAATTAACTTCTTGGTTACTTCCGGTTCCTTTATTATGTGTCAATTTATCTTACACTTATTGGCTTATACGAATTTCGAGTGCTTTGTGTGATGTGTTTCCCTGCATTTAACTCAAAATTAGGTAATTACCGTTGAAACAAGAACAAGTCAGTTAATTCTTAAAGCAAAACGAGGCCCGAAATCCGAAAGTATGAAATTGGACAGGCCTCTGCAAATAGTAGAGCAGACAAAGTATGGCTGTTCCAATAATTGTATTTTAGATATGTTTTCGCAAACAAAATGGACAAGTGTGAGCAAGACTCGCGCCCTGATGGTTCCAATCCATAAATTATTTTGAATTCGTAAACTAACTACTAGAAAAGGACTATTTTCTAGTATCAGTCTTTTTCCTAAAAATTTTACCTGGGATTGTTTGAAACGAATAGTAAAAAAAACTAAATTTCTCAATTTTAGATATTTTCCTTTATTTGTGTTACACGAAACCTATTAGCATTCCAAATTTCAAAATAACGAATAAGGGAAGGTTACTGAAGTACCCTAGAGGTTTATCATTTTCACAATTTCCATACAAAAATTAGACATTCATTGACATAATATCCTATTAATATTTTATTTTTGCCGTGGTGTATCTCACCATCTCCTTCCGTGGATGTCATAAAAGCTAACTAAGAGATTTGACCAAAGGATGGGTAGCAGCAACCACTTGAGTAGCTGCTCAACACCAATATTGCGATCACCAAACCGCCTGCCAAGCGTGTTGATTATGACAGATCTTCTATTCTTTTCTATGGAAATATACAGTGGATATCTAACGGCTGATGATGATCTTTTTAAAGCATTGCATTAACTTTTTCACGGCACTATAACTTGTCAGACTTTTATATTTGGTATTCAAGTTGATACCTTCAGACGTTCCTAAAAAAGGATCTTGATAGATAGACCGACAGACATCAAACTATCCTATAACGATTCCATTTTTCCCTGTTGAGGTACGGAACCCTACAAACAGTCAAGTAGTGTTTTGATATCTTCTCATCTGATAAAACAATTTGTATGTAAGGGAATTTACTCGGATACAACATACCTACGCAATGCTCACACGAGCAGAGACTACGAATCGTACATTAACATGAAAGTTACTGTACCTACTGTAACCTACATGGCAGGAGTAGTGAAGTTAATTAAATAACATTATTTAAACACTCAACAGTAACAATAAAACGCTTGTACGGGTATAACAGGGAACGAAAAGCATTATGTAAATATAATGAAATAGCCTTACATTCGAAAACCCGACGGAATACGTTGTTAACATTTGAAGGTAGGCATAAAGAGTCAATATCGGCAACCCGAATAAATGGAACATAATGAAAATATATTACCGGGGCTGTCCTCGTAAAGGAATGCTACTCCAACGTGATTCAAATAAACATTATAATCAGATAGAACGTCGTCACGGAGTTCATAAAATTTAGAACTGTGCACATGCGATGTACCTACTGATACTGATACAAAGTACCTACATGTCTGCCAGCTCGACCTGCAAGGGCAAAGGGTAACCGAGAGGTTAACCTTAACCATATTCGCTTCAATGCCGATGATTTATAAAAGAGTATTTGCATGCGAAAAGCTTTTTGCGTATCACTCAAGTGTATTGGTATCAGACTCAAAGACAATTTCGTTATAGGCAGGTAGGTACTTTAATACTCTACAAGTAATAGGTATTACGTGAAAGAAAAACCTCATAAATGCAACGTCAACGAATTTTAATCAAAATAAACATTTTAGAGGCTTTTCACTAAAAGAGATCAATGATAAGTGATTAGTGGCACCCATATAATTAAATTTAACTTTCCCCTTAATCATACTCATAGTTCAGATACTATAGGCAGTCATCTACCGCAGGGTACAACGAACGGTACAAGTAGAACTGACGGGAGCGTTGGGAAACCAACCTGAATGATTGATAGTGAACACAGTCGCCACGGTGATCTATCAGCGACCGAAGACTGATTAATAATGGATGAATTTATTTTTGTATTTAATAACAATTATTATCATAATAACAGTGTTATAATTTGAGTATTTTGTAATTCTGTTAACTTAAGAGTATGTATGTACTTTCATACCTAATATTAATAAAAATGGCAACATTTTTCAATAAAATTACATAAATAAGTAGTGAAAATAATCAAGGTAGTGGCTTTTTAAAAATATCTTAGGGCTTAATCTTTACTGGACAACATCAACGAATCTTTCACGCCCAAACACCATTAAAGTTCCTAGAAATGTTTGGTTTACAAAAGGTTCATCAAGAACTTACCCAATATTTAAAAGGGCGTGGTAATGAAGCGGATGCGGGTAGCGATGACGGCCATTACAGAAAATTGCCAAATTTTCATCCTCACCCCTTTACCCTACGTGACTTGATGCCCAAGCGGTGCGTGAACAGCATACCATGCACCGGGGTATCGCCAGGCTTGTAGCTAGGATTAGAGGGTTGAAAATAATAATAAGGGGGTCTAAGTTTTGGGAACTTCAAGTACTTGTGCACATGGCGGTTACTTCCGCGTCACAAATTAAATAATAGTTTTAAATTATGTATTGCATTTGGAGACATTTCTTCTTCGTTTTCTTTCACATAAATATAGCTCAGTGCTAGATACTTGTGATAAAAAAGTAGAGAAAAATTATGAACCATTTCGTTTCTACTTTAATCTTTAAACACACCTACTAGCTTTGCATACTTTACTTGCTAATAGGTCTGTAGTGTCTGGTGCCGTGGTGTGTCCGGCCTAAGAATAGACCACTCCTTCTCCTCCCATGGGTGTAGTAAAAGCCTTACTAAGGGATTACACCAGGAGATGGGCAGCAGCATCCGCCTGAGTACTTAACTAAACTGAGATCACTAATCCGCCTGCCAAGCTTGGTGATTATGGCCTGGTCTAACAGTGGACGTAAACTGGTGATGATAATGAAGCCTACATAATTCAAATATTTCAGGTAGAGGGAGGAATTTCTGACCACTCTTTCTTTCTTTCCCTTGGATACGTACCTTTATTGAAGGTTTTAAGTTTTCATTCACGGTAATCATAACTCTCGGATTCATGGTGTGAGAAACGGTGAAATTGATGTTGATTTATTTATTTTTCTTGAGAACCAATCATTTTAAATGCTTAGTTTATATCTATATCTATCACCCAACATTCATCTAGCTCATAAAAAAGCTTCTGGCTTCATTATTAAATAATCTGTGAGTTAAGAGAATTAGAACTAAGAGAGGATAGGCTCTAACAGTCTTTATAACGCATATATTTTCCTTTTGGTAGATTATTACGTCTTCTATATATTTAATGGAATAGTCTGAGGCATAGTACCAAATCTACATTATCCAGGAAACGTCAGCCACGCAACTTAATTAGAAATGCGTTGACCTGTGAGCTCCCCCCTTTCAGTCGCATTCTGTTTATGATATCAACAGATGTTGCTCGTTTCCATTTGCAATGATTTCGTCATTTATTGCTACTGCTTGGGTGACCAAAGTTGGAAATAATTACAGGATACCTAATGGCAGCGGTCAGATTTGTTTGCTTATTACGTTTTGATTAGAATAATTGATAAACAAATTTATATTTGGCTCTTAGCTAATACAAGTGCGTTTTTATAGTTGTCTTTTTTTTTGCTCAATAAGTTTATTAGCTTGAAAAAGTATATCTAAAATGATACACAAGCTTTTAGGCTAAGTAAAAAAATCTGTTTGGTCAGGTTTAATAAAATACAATAAAATAATGGACTCTACTCAAACAAGTAATTTGAAAAAGAATTCAATATATATAAACTCGTTGCGTGACTGACTGACTCACTGATTGAATACACACAGCCTAAACTGTAAGTCATACCTGAAATAAGTGTAACTTTTTTGTGGTCAGGGGTGCTCTAGAATGGAATTTCCAAAATTCACCCCGTGCAGCGGGGTACGTGTTGAAATTTGTACACAAAAAAAAACCATGCCGTCGAAGTTATGGATGTTCCACTATTACATAATAATATTTTCACACCACCTGCTCGACAATGTCCAATTACAAATCATGCAACCTCAACGTAAACTAAAGCATTGTCTCTCTAGGGATATAAAGTTGTATGAAACTCCCTAGGGATTAAAGTGATTTGAATTTGGAACGTCAAATTCGTGTGGAAACTCGTGGAAAACTCCAAGAAAAAAAATGCCCATATGGCATTGTAAAGAGGTTTGTTTGAAAATCGAACTGGCCACCAAAAGCAGAACTCAGAAAAAAAAAGAAATAGGCGCGATTCTAAAGAATGTGAAACAAAAGAGATGTTAGGTTGGTGCTGTGTTTTTCAGTGAAATTTATTGCAATATTCTATTATATAATTATGTCAAGGGCAATATTAGTGTTAACAAAAAATGTCAAGCGATAATGATTCTACTCCAGAGTTCATCAAAACACGATACTTATTTTATGGAGCCCTGAGGGCCTAGCCAAACCGCATTCGCTTCGAAGCGATTCCATTTCTACAGTCGTAATTCAATACAAAAGACCACGTGACATATCGATAGCTAACGTCAATCCCATACATTTTGGACTTTTCTACTGGCGTCATCGCTATTAGAATGTTACTTTGTCTACGGCCTCTGGTTTTTTATTGTCTCGCAGTAGGTGTGAAAAGTAGAGTATGCTCCTCCGGAATAAAGCCTGTCTTCGTCTTGGGCAGCTTGAACCCCTCGCTTCACTCAGGACTCTATATAACTCCCTCGCTACACTCGGGAGTTAACTTTAGAATCCCTCGTTACACTCAGGGTTCAATATGCCGCCCGCGACATAAGACACTGCTTTATTCCCTTAGTGCATAATCTACTATTACAATGGAAAAAAAATTAAAGTAACAAGCATCAGACAAGACAAAAGAGCAGACAATCCTTTATGGCAAGAAACCTCCCAACGTCTTTGAAATATAGAAAATATTTATTTCCGCCACAAAACAAACACGGTCAAACTTACTGGAACTTTTGATTAGGTTTTTAATGAAAACTAGACAATGAAAAAATATAAGTAAAGTTTTTACTCAGTTATACACAACTAAATAAATACCAACAATGCAAAAATATTTACAACTTAGGCAAACAACAAGTGGAGGACGCTTTACGTAAGAATCTCATGAAAACATAATAACTTTCTCATATCCGTATATCTTCGGCTAGACATTTGTATTTTAGTTCCTAATTTACAACGTTCCTTTGCAAAATAGACGACACCATCTCTCTCCCGCTACCCGGGGCGAAATGTATAGGCCGGAATACCTAATAAATTTTAACTGGAAGCTCTTATGGGAAATAACATTGTATTTTTATTGGATTCTTATTGAAAATTAATTAAATTTCAACGTTGCGCAAGAATGCGGACGTGGTTTCAATGCAAGATTTAGATTTACGAGTTAGCTTAACATACCTTCTCAAAGCATGAATTTTGAAGCGCGGATTTAATGTAAACGCGAGCCATCGCGTGGGATTATTTATAGCTTTATCAAATATATTTTTAGTATAAACCGATTGTGTAGCCTTAAGGTTGTTGATAGTTAACTTATATGAGTACATAAAGTATAAAGGAAAAAACAAAAACAAGCTAACCAATTGAGTACTTTCTTCCAAATTGAATTAACAATGGTAACAAGTAGGGTAATTACTGAAAGGCGGTTAGCCTTGACGTCTAAGCCCTTTATAAATTACAATTGGTAGAACTCGAACCATCCCGGATAGCGCCGTCCAAGTTAACCACACAACTTCGCACTAATGAATGAAGACTTTGCGAACTAATTTGCCACCACACCGCAATGACTGCGCTGGAAACTGTCAAGCTCCGATGGAGTTGTTCAACTTTCATTATTTTCACGTTGAAACGCGGCATCACCTTTTGTGGCATAGGTATATAAGCCTAAACGTCCTCAAATGACTATTTTTGTTAATAAAAATATTAAAACATAATAGCTACATTAAAACAATATGGGGATAAGTATGCAATTAAGGATTTAAGTCACAAAATATATACATAAATCACTTGTACAGGATAAAAAAGAAAAAAAAAGTTCTTAGGAAAAAAGTAGCTATAAGAAATTAGTCATATGAAAAGTAATTCATCATCACAAGCCTGTTTCCATCCACTGCTGGACGAGGCCTCAACGAAAAGTACTTATTGTGAAGGTAAGCTGGTATAAGCATAGAAAGGTTTGGAAGTGTTAAACAAGCAGAACCTGAAAAAGGCACCTATCAAGCTATCAATGTGTGAGCGCAGCATTATTGTTAGAACTCGAAGCTGCGTGAGCGTTATAAGTACGTTTGCGCAGTGTGTGCGATATTAAATAGAAAAGCGATAAAGTTAGAGACACAATGAGTTGGTTGTTGATTAGTGTTTTTGAGTTTTTATAAGTTGTTAGGAGAATCATTTATAGTCAAGTAAGTAGACAGATTATGTAAGTATTTGTAAGATTAAGTAGGTACTTAAGTAGTAAAGTAATTAGGCAGGAAACACATAATAGGTAGATTATGCATTATTCATACATCAATTATAACATTATCTATGAGTATGATACTCATAGATAATGTTATAAATTATGTACAATTATTAAAGATTTGTATCGTTATTATTAAAATAAAATGAATAGTTACAATTAGTATTAGAGCAGTTTATTGTTATGTAGAAAGCTAGAATGGTTATTATTCCACTATGCTTGATAGTCTTTCGGTTTCAAGATAGTTATGTGAATACAACCACTCTTTGACCAGTAGTTAATATCAGCATAGCAAATAGCTTTTAACTTTAATTCCAAACAATTCCTATTCACTTACTCATCCCTATTTATATTAAACGATTTATCCTATATTGACATCATCAAACATGCAAAGGTACTTGGTATTGAATTGTAAGTGGATTTGAGCTACGTGAGAACGCTGTGAGCCGTAAGTAAGAGAGATGTTTGGGAGTGTTTCAGCCTCACAGCTTTCAAATGCAAACGTTCCTTTGCCTCAATAATAATGAATCCACATTGGGTAAAGTCTGTGCTTTTGCCTGCAACTTTAAATCGGTACAAGACGCTTTTGTAACGATTGAATACCTATAAGTATTTTGAAACGGATTAATTCTACGGGTAACTTTTGGATTATTGTTATTATTGTGTTGAAAAAATAAATAAAATAATTAATAAATGCTGGACATTTCACACAACATTATCTAACCCCAAGCTAAGCAGAGTTTGTGTTATGGGTACTAGATAACTTATATACTTAATACAATACATTACATAGATAGACATTTTTTTTATTATACATAGAAAATACCCAGAACGCCCTGAACAAATATCTGCAGATCGTACAAATATTTGTTCCGAGGCGAGAATCGAACCCGCAACCTCCTGCGTCGCAGTTCTAATGTTTACAGAATTTTATTCAAGCTCAAACCATAAGCAAATAGAAGACGTTATAGGTACCTACCTAGAGAAATTTCAGCTCGCCAGTTTATCTTGAGACAAAGCTTGAGGCAATTTATTTTAATGAATTTATTTTTAAGCTTTCCGAATTCCAGCACAAGACGACCTACAAAATTTTAAGTAAGTACTTTTTCGTCCATTACCAAAGTTTTCTGTCCACAATCACTTTTTCTCAATGTTACAATATTAAAGGGTCTTTACAGTCATAAAGCTCGGGCAACATAACTTCACTAATGAATGAGAAGTTCACGCCTGCCTCTCACGATGCGACCTCTTTGCGACTAATGAAATTGCGCTTGGAGGAATTCTGTGAATGCTACGTACCCCTACGGTGAAAAGTAGCGGAGTGTGAAAATAGAGACGTAATCATTACTCGTTTTAAATACATTTCCAGAGTGTAATGAGTTCTACAGTTTTGTTACAGCTGCACAGTAAAAATTAGAATCTGAAGTCACAAACATAGTAATGATGTAGTAGATACTAACGTTCTTAAAAGGACATGTATGGAAAGTAAGATTTGTTATTTCCTATAGTACTACCTGTACTACTGAAGCGGTTGGTAATAAGAGGGGTAAAAAAAAACTACCCATGGTTTGTTACAATGCAAATTAATGGTAGTACTACTGGTAATAAACGAATCCTATAGGTTTTAACAGGTATATAAGTACAAAAGAGATTAACTGGTTAATTATGATAATGAGTTTTTGTTTTTTGTGATCAAACATTTTTATTTTTTACACAAATAGTAAAAACAAAAATACCAGCCCTACAATAAAAGGTGTACCATAAAACTACAATACATGGAGTACTTTTTAAATCCATGAAAATATTCAAATCCAGCAATCACTGAGACTTTCACACAGTTTTGACCTCGGGAAAAATGCGAAAACTTTTGGGATCCCGATAAAAAATAAGGATTAGGGCTTTTTGCATGCAGCACGTCGATGGTAAATTATCGGGGTGTTTGGCGGGTAGCCAGCCCACATTTACCGGCCGTATTAAGGATAGCTACCGGGTTCCGAGTCCCTGCTCCGTAACCTTAGTGAGCGTGACTCTAATTCAAAATTTATAATCCGATTGGATCACCGAAATATTAATCTTGAAGATACCTTTTAATTTCTTCCTGCGCAGTACGTGCGCTTCTGATAGTGGCTAATAAATTGTTTCAATTCCGAACGAAAAATCGTTGCTTGAAAAATCGTTTCAACTCTGATAAGCTTCTGTGTTTTTGGATTGTCGAAGGTAACTTCATATTCATGTTATTGTGTTTTAGTTGCAAGTTTTTTTAATAAAACAAAATTTAACTACACTCTCGCCTTTTTATCCAGACACAGGAAAAGCTCCCTATTTACACAAGTACAGCGTGTACTTATAGGTCAGTCCACACCACTTTGCACGTCTTTATATTTAAGTATCGTTAAATTTATCTAGTTGAAATAATCGTAGCCAAACGGCCAAGGCGGCCTATTATGTCTGGCCTGCCGCCAGACATGGGCTCTTGCGACAGACAAGCGAACCACCGACTATAACGTACACGTACTTATTTATTAAAACAAAGCGGCTATGTCACCATCATTTTTACTGATATATGCGTGTTTTATCTACAGCAGCTTGTGATTAAGTTCAGAATTAATATCTGTTGAAAGTAGCTAAAGTTCAATGTTTTGCTACGGTGAAGCTAATATTCTACGCAATCTCGATGGCGTAGCTAGTCTACGATTCGTTGCTAAAGCTTAGAAAATAGTTGACACATTTTTGATGATGTCTTGATGTAGTTTTTCTGGTATTTGTAGGCAGGATAAGTAAAACGAGCATTGTGTATTGTTACATCAATCCGAAAAATTCAAGAGTTATCCAAAGAATATACTTTCGAAATAAATCACTGATCTTCTGGAAATAGGTCAACGATTAACTTATTTTTCAGCGTAATCGCATAATTGGGTTCTTGGCGCAAGATCGAGCAAAAAACTACTGTTGATTACTGAAAGATACTGTTGACTGTTGATGTATAGTGTTACCGAGTATATTTTTCTGCAGAACTCTTGTCTCATCTTACTCCAGCTTAATCACAGACTTTCTTAGAGCTTAATTCTGCTGAGCTGTTTCAGTGTAGCATGATGAAGTGATCTCGATATTTGCAACAGTTATCCAATACTCAGAACTTGGATCAGCGCCAGTTAACATTACTTATTCTGCCCAATCCTGATACCAGTTTACAGAAGTGCTCTCGAGTTGTCAAATTATTGCAATAAATATATAATTCATTCATAGTTTATCTCCCCAAAATATTTTATATTAATATCTACTGCCAAATCTTCATATAACCTATATTGCGCAAAATATCAATGGGTAAATATTAAGGTATTAAATTCAAAATCTGATTACTTACTTCCCAGCCAAAGAAATCGTAAATTTTTGGATTTGACGACATCTATGGCGCGACGGGTGAGTAGCCGGCTGAGATGCAAGAGGTTGCGGGTTCGATTCCCGCTGCAGGTCAAATGTGTGTATGATCTGCAAATATTTGTTCCGGGTCTGGGTGTTATGGCACCATGTTACTCGTAGTTCCTGATACCCACGACACAGGGATTCCTAGAGTGGGATCAAGACTGCGTATGTGACTGTTGGGTGTTACGTGGGCGTGGATATTTTATGTTATGTAGTGTAAACGTTCACAAGGATATGTGTATAGAAACAACAAAGAAATTGCTTTTATTTAGAAGATAATTGCTCCAGTCTAAAGCCTAATTAATCCGAAGCGATTAATTTCGTTATAACAAGTAGGTACAATACGAGATAAATATAATATTGAACACGGTTCCACACTACTAAGAAGTACTTTCAGCACGTGAAAAAATACATAACTATATTTTACGTAGGTAGGTTTGTACAAATACGTACGCCATGATACCACAAACTTACCAACTGACTACGTTTTCAAACATATAACACCTGAGAACATAAAAAAAAACAATACATGTATCTAAAACACATGTTTAAAGCGTAGCATTACGGATTCACCAACACAAGAGAGCTGTAAATCCGGAATAACGTAACAAGTTAGGCAGACGTGATGGGATACAGTATGTTCCTCTTAACGGTAGAGGCAAGAGGTGCTTAGTTTGCACTAAGTTCATTTGAACTGAAAGTTTGGTATGCTGCGGTCATTCTTTTTTAACCTCCAACTTTAATAAGTGGTAATAGGCGGTAGAAAGATCAGAATGGTTTTCGGCCATATTTGATAAAAATCGGTTCAGCCACATCAGAGTTACATTATTATTTTTAGGGTTCCGTACCCAAAGGGTAAAACGGACCCTATTACTAAGGCACCGCTGTCCGTCCGTCCGTCCGTCCGTCTATCAACAGGCTGTATCTCATAAACCGTAATAGTCAGACAGTTGAAATTTTCACAGATGATGTATTTCTGTTGCCGCTATAACAACAAATAATAAAAACAGAATAAAATAAATATTTAAGAGGATTATTTATAGAGTTTTTTTTTTTTTTTACCCTTCGTGCGCACGAAGACCGACTCGCACATGGCCGGGTTTTTTTTCAATTATGTCACAAATATAAAAAAATATTTGAGTCTTAATAATAGGTAAAAACCTAATTTCGTATTCATTAAAACACGAAGAGTTTCCGCCTCCTCCATCTTCTATCATCCATCTCAAGCAAACATAATTTCTTTTCATGTTTCACAAAATAATATTTGATTCGAAAATCCCCATGGCTCCAGTTGAAGCAAAAAATATGACACTTGATCCTTATGTATTGTTTTAGTGGAATAATGATTCTTTTGAGGAAGTGCCTCATCATTTATTCAAAACATGTTATGATGCTACATGTTTGAGTAGGAAGTGGTTGAATTGTATTGTGATGAAATAGCTGTGGTTAAGACGAGGATATTTCAAAAGTTGTATTATTGAACGCCTAATGCGACGTGACGAGATGCAAAAAATTTTGTAGGTAGAACAATATATTAATAACTAGTGGTTCGCCCCGAACTGAGACCTCGCGATGACACCTTTATCAGCCCGACTACAGGGGTTTGTATTTAATGGCTATGTAGTATGTTTGTATGGATGATCCATCAGAAATCTAAAACTACCGAGTCAATTTCTCTAACATGAGAGAGATTTTGAAAAGAAGAAAAAAAATATTTTTTAAATAAACAGTGAAATCTAGTTGTAGTTTTACTACCAAATTTTTAATGATTTACTTTTTCTACGCTAAAAATAGATATTACAAAGAAAAAATCCTCAATGTTCGACTTCTCTCTGTAGGACAAAATATACTAAAATAAAAAAATTCAGCATTACCGCAGAACTTGAAGTATCTTTGAGATATTTTTGCATATTTTACTTTCTTTACCCTTCTAACCGATTTCTAAAAACATATACTGAGAAAAAAAATAACTTCGAGGTAATTTCCTACACATCATCGAATACCACCTTGGAATAGGACTAAGCAATGGGACGTAAATACTACATACCTGTTAGTATATAAAGTTCTTGACGAATTAATTGATAACGTCTTTTTGACGAAAATCATAGAACTCTAATGTCATTCAAATTCCTAGGAATTGGGGGGTCAACAATTGATGTTATATTGGTTAATTTTTTTGGTACAAGTTTCTAATTTCTTCAATTTCAGACTTGTCCCTGTAGTTGTGACACAAAAGCTATAAGCATACCAAATTTCAGCATTGTGGGATTGCTGGAAGTACCCTAGAATTTTTGATTTTTACGTTTTAGATTTTCCCTAATATCTCAGAAACTTCTAAGTTTAAATACAAATTAAGAACAGTTTTGAAATGTCCAGTCAAAGCGCTTTCATTAGACACCCCATTTGATCCGACTTTCTGACTTTTATTTTTTTTACCCCCTCTTGGACCCCAATATCTCATCAACCCCCCGACCGATATAGCTCATAACCTAACCTACAAATTGTACCAATACTATCTACCCCCCGTACTAAATTTCATAAAGATCGGATTAACGGTTGGGAAGTTTTCGTGGGACAAACATACATACATACATACATACATACATACTACAAACGCCGATTCTTCCAAGTTGACTAGAAGAACTCGCTTCGCTCGTTCAATAATTGCAACCGAACAGAATTTTCAAAATAAATCACCGCATATTTTTATCTAAGATTTGTATATTTCAATTACTTAATTTAAAAAAAACCCTCAAAATTATTACAGTCTGAAGTGCAAACCTGTTTCATCGTCAAATATAACATGCGATTTTCAACTTTAAGCAAAGCTGTTTGGATAAAAACTTTGGATTTTTGGATGTTTGGATTTTAGGATCATACCGCGCCTTAAGGTTGTGCCTAAAGCAAAATGCCAATCGTAGATTTCAATTTTACCTGAGTAACAAAATACTGTTTGCCGTGGTAGTCTCGGCCTAAGAGAATATGACTCCTCGTACTCCTCCTGTGGATGTCGTGAAAGGCGACTAAGGGATTACGCCAGGGGATGGGCAGCAGCAGCATTCACTTGAGTACTAAATACTGCGATCACCAATCCGCCTGCCATACGTAGTGATTATGGCAAATACCCTCATTGCACGCCATGGGTTGTACGCTATGCGTGCTATAGGGGAGGCTTCATCCAGCAGTGGATGTCTATCGGCTGATGATAAGAAGAAGACTAAGTACCTACTAACTTGTCATGTCTTTCTCCCTCAGACTCCAGGGTCTCTTAATGAACAGCACAAGATTAATACGATCTAGGATGCATTGATGTATTTCCACATGTGTTCCGTTTATCCAATTTTAACACACTGACTATAGTCGGAGATTATTAGATTTTTATAAAATCAAATTGTTTTGTCCATGATTTATGAAAATGCAAACGCCATTCGGTTTAAGCTATTTTATCTGTTTTTTCGTAGAAGTAATAAATTACAATAAAAACGCTGTAGAGTCGGATCATAAAAGTTGAGGACAGTGTCCTCTAAGCAGCGATGTCCAGATGTGCTGGAGATGAACAATACTAGCATGGCTAATTGCCAATAGTGTCCGGGCGTCCATTACCCAATTACTACCTTACATTCGTTTTTATCCTCTTACGTAGCGTATTTTTTATGCTAGTATAAAAGTTTGGAGACACAGCTGTTGCAGTGGTCTGTGCTGGGATTTAGTAATGGAGTGGCTTTAGCAATGGAGGTTATAAGGGTTCCATACCTCTGCAGGAAAAAACGAGACCCTGAGTAGGATCACTTCGTTGTCCGTCTGTCTGTCTATCAAGACCGTTTTTATCAGGAACACGTGCAGGTATCGCTTTGAAAAAACAAACTTCTAAGTCAACGCAATCAAAAGATACGGCCATTTATGCCACATATTTTTACACTAGCAAGGGAATCAAAACTTATAGGGTACTTCTCGTTGACCTAAAATTTTGAAAATTATATAATAATATATGGTAATCATGAAATTTGCCAAAAAGCATTAGGTCTTATAGCACAAGTAAAATAATTAATCCGAAAACAGTAAATTTATAGTTACATCACAAATTAATTTAGTTAATTAATACCAAAAATGCCATTTTATCATTTTTATTTAGAGACAATACGAATTAATAATATGTTCATTGTCTTCTAAACCTATGTTGGAGAACAACGTTTTTATTTGTGTACCAAAAAAATCAAAGATCGCGTTTATTAAAAGTAGAATGGTTAATGATTAAATACGTTACTTATGCAGCTATTTATACCAAATCACCACGTTCACATTTATTGTTCCATCCAATATGCACTTAGCTAATGATTCATCGACAGTTTACTACCTGCGTGTGCGCATTAGTTAATTATCGACCAAGAAAGTCCGCTAGCAAGCGGATTGATGATCGCAGCATTGGTGTAGAGTATACTCAGGTAGATACTGCTGCCCATACCCTAGTGTAACCCCTTAGTCGGCTTTCATGACATTCACGGGAGGAGATAGAGGGGTCTATTTTAGGCCGGACACACGACGGTAATGGCCCGAGTGTAGTCTAAGCTAAACCAATTTCTAGTGAAACGTCGAGAACCCTGACTTTTTCTGCTAGGTTTATTCAATTTGGCTTGCACCAATTTGATTCGATATACCTGCCTAACTATAGATAGTACTCGTAGGTACACTATTTTCAATCAGGAAGCGTGTTATTTCATTTCGTACAACCGGGTTTATTTGCACCAGGTTGTGTTTGAAAATCGAAAACGAATTATGTTTGTTCTATTACAGATTTATGTTACGCTTAATACATTAGAAGTGTCTTTGTCTTCTTCATATTCAATACAAAATTTTCGTAGCTATTCTTTTTGCAGCTGCGGCTCATCCGTGTTTCGTTCACACCTCGTTCCGGCCTCGGCACGGCCTAACATAAATAGTCGTTTAGCCTACCTCCCATTTTATAGTACTTTCAAACAGAGTGGGTGTGCCCCAACGTAACTAATATCATCAGTATTTAAACACTCATCATCAGCCGTTAGACGTCCACTGCTGGACAAGGCCATGATATGGCATATCCCCTCATTCCTATTGTGTTATCTTGTGTACTTATCCCTATGCTTGACTGTTTTCAGATGGCTCTGAGTAGGTTATATTTCTGTATTTGTTTAGTTTATTATTTATTGTTCCTACTGTGTAAACTTGACATAACCAAGTGTGGTGTAAAGCTCCTACGGTAAATAAATGAGTATAATTATGAGTATTGTATTTTATGAAAATGCCATAATCACCACGCCTCGCAGGTGGATTGGTGATCGCAGTATCAGTGTTGAGTACTCATTTAGATGCTGCTGTCTATCTCTTCTCATCATCATCACTTAGTTAGTATCTCTATTCATAGACCGGACACACCGTGGCAATTTAAACACTGTCTAATAAACTTGATTCCTAAAAATCGCTAATATATTTGCAGTACATACCTTGGGTCTATATGAACTTGTGTACATTTAAAATAACTGGCTAAGTGCGTGTCGGATTACGCACTCATATAGTGCATGGTATAGGGGTCCGAAGTCAAGTCACAGTTTTTCCTGCATAATTCGGAAAAATATAATTGCAGGTTCCGATCATTTCCACCATGATCGACTTACATAGGGAAGCTTTTAGATAAAACAGTTTAGAAATGGCAGGGCGGAGATTATCTCGCAACGGTAGGGCTGATAAAAAACTTCCTCCTTTAACAAGACCTCAAAAGAGCGCAACCAGCAAATAAATACCCCACTTTATATGTAACTAGTTGCGCCCCGCGGTTTCACCCGCGTGAAAAATGATGAAAATTGATGATGATGATGATGATGATGATGATGAAAAGTAGCCTATGTGTTAATCCAGGGCGTAAAGTATCTCCATTCCAAATTTCACTCAAATCCATTCAGTAGTTTTTACGTGAAAGAGTAACAAACATCCATCCATTCTCACAAACTTTCGCGTTTATAATATTAGTAGGATGTGGTTTATAACTGTGAAAGGTATGACGCGCTATGACTGGGACGGACCGACAGACGGGCCGAACGAATCTGCCCCCCCTATTCCCTAACTGAAAGTCACTCGGTGGCTAACGTATGACAAGTCAAATAATAATAATAATAAAAGCGTTTATTATCTCTCACAAAAGTCTTATAAGTTGGTTTGAGACCAAATCGGTAGGTTGAACAAAATTGTAGACCTGTTTTGTGAGAGACTGGTGGGTCACCAGGTGCTCTCACCAAAAATGACCATCAGTTGTCAATTCTTAATAAAAAAATTGAGCAATTGATTGTCATTTTACTTTTCATACGTTAGTCACCGTTAGGGGGGCTGATAACGATTCCTTGTGTAAGACTCGGAATCCTAAAAACATTGATATCGGTCTTATTATCAGCAATTATGTCTACAAAATACAGTTATACTACTAATTTGCATATGTGCAATCCAGTAGCCAGTACAACTGGACGACTGGCAGGGGGCCAACTCGTTACGAGCAGTGAACTCAGCGATAGCCGATGATCGCAAAGTGTGCCGGCTTCCATAGAAAACACTCGCTGCATGACTGCACATATTGTATTGGTGACATGACGGCGAAATACAATTCTAAAAAGCCACGTATGATAAAATGGGTCAACCAAATAACTATTCAGATACTGTCGGATAAAACGTAGGTTGATGGATTCCGAGTATAGAGTACTGTGCAGGTTACATGTGCCAGTATTATTGATGGTTAAAAAAACTTACCTTGTGACGTTTGACCACAATTATACGAACCTTGCATCCTCAATATTTATATTCAGTAGATTATTATTCACTTAAGTGAAAAATAAACTACTGAATATAAAAATATATAAATCTTAGAATATAGAAGTATCTTAGAAGTATAGTTATAAATAAGAAGTTTCTATATTCAAAATATTCTATGTGCCGTGGTGTATCCTAAGAATACCATCTCCTTTCGTGGATGTCATAAAAGCCGACTAAGGGATTACACCAGGAGATGGGCAGCAGTATCCACCTGAGTACTCAACATGAATACTGCGATCACCAATCCACCTGCCAAACGTGGTGATTATGGCAATTCCCCTCATTGTATATGTGGGGAAGACTAGCAGTGGATGTCTAAAGGCTGGTGATGATGATGATACTAAAGTATTTTAAGTCAACACTTAGGTATACTTTGTTAACGTCTATAAGTATTCTCAAATCAGATTATAAATTACTTTACCTATAACTCGAGTTTCTTCATTTGATTGTGCCCGAGAACGAAAATAACAAAGATTCGAGGATCAAAGAAACCCAAACAATTTCAAAATATTACCATCCATCTATTTATCAAATAAACGTTCGTCAATGCTCTCTAATCCATTTCGGGGATGTTCTGGGACCGTTTACTTTGTTTTAAATTAATGACTTCCATATCTCACGATCCCTGGGAATAGTCCTTCGTATTTGTCATATAGATTACCTACTTTTTCTGTTTCCGACATCAAATTTATGTTATATTCATTCGTCTTCTCTTTGTTGGAAATTACACATCTATTCGTACGAAACTTTATCTATTGCTTCGCCGTCAATTGCAATATAGTGGAATATGAATTGCTTAAAAGGCAAAACATTTCAAAGAGTTTGCACACAGTCATTCATCCTCGTAGCTCGAAGTTCCAATATTTTAAAGCGAGCGGTGGGGCACGGCGAAGTGAACCGTATTTGGAAGGCATTAAGATGATTTGAGTATAATTTCACTTAATCGGGCTAAGGCGGGAGTTCGTGTGACGTCACGGTGAATTTATTCCCCAATGATAGGGAGGTTAACGAGCTGTAGGTGCTCCTCGTTAAACCTGCCATAAACTGCGCTAATGTGACGTGGGATTGCTTCGGTATAGACTTACGCACACTCTAAAAACTCCAATCCTTTCGATATATTGACGACAGCATCTCATTACACTTTGTTTGATCTTGGGAACAAGCCATTTTGATGCAAACGATTTTCAGAGAATTGTTTGCCTATTCGATTTAATGTTCGATTCGATTTTTACAGCGAAATTCTTTGTTTACCCCGAGGCGATAACAGTATCATAAGTTTATGTCGTTTAGTGGTTACTGAAACTAGATTTTAGAATATTATGTTACTTTCGGCAAATAGTCGTATCTAAAACGGTGTAGTTTGGCAACATAAAATAGCAACAATGTACTTATTCAACAAGATGTTACAACTTTGTAAAAGAATTAACGATTAACTGAACATTAGGCACTTTCGTTTCGTTTTCACTGTAATTGATCTTGTAAAACGTTAACAGCTCGACAGCAGCATATGTATTCGTTAATGGTAGGTACAGTTTGTATAACTGTTTATAGAGATGGAATATGTACTCCAGTTCTCTACAGGCTTCTTTTAAAAAAACATGCTATCTATAAAAAGCGGTCTGACGTGATAATTTACATAAATAAAAAATACGGCAGTAGTTTCGTTTACATATGAAAATAATACGAAGGGATCTGATAAAATTTTTGAAAGTCATGAATTTAACTTAGAAAATTAGCGAGAGTTGGAGCTTGATTCTTCTAAAAAGTTCACTCCGGTAGTCCATACAGAATGCTTATTCAATCGCACATTGCTGTGGATTAAACTCGAGTAATAATTAGCAATTCACTTTGCTATGAAATTATGATGTTAATGTTCCATATATAAAAAATGAAGCTGCTCATTTTATGTGTTTTTTTACAGAAATTGTTCGCGCCTTATAATTTGATATCTTTTCTCAGCACAGGTTTCCCCTAAATCCTTCCAACCATCTCAATCCTCTGAACTTTATAATACCTAGTTAGTTATAATACCGTGATATGTCCGGCCTCAGAATAAGAATAAGTATAGACACTCCATCTCCCCCCGTGAATGTCGTGAAACCCGATTAAGGGATTACAACAGGGGATGGGCAGCAGCATCCACCTGTATTCAGCATGAATACTGCGATCACCAATCCGCCTGCCAAGTGCGCTGATTATGGCAATTGGTTTTTTTTTTTTTGAGGGGGCTTCGTCCAGCATTCGTCTAAAGGCTGTGATGATGATGATGATAATACCTAGTTTATAACTAAAAAACCCTATTAACTTGTAAGTTGAAGCCAAGTTGAGACTGATGTAGATATTACATCCTTGAAATTCATTCCAAGAGTTTGTAACTTTTAATAGGTTTAACAAAAACCAAGTTTCGGCAGAGTTCATTATACGGATAATGAAGAAAACTCGTTCTCATTCTTGTGATTACTGACATCAATGAAACTTAGTGTGGGCTGTGTTTCATCATCATCATGCTTCTTCACACCTGAGCTCAATGTCAATTGAGGTTATGTCACATGCCTTCGATTTTTTTGTCTTAACAAATAACCGTACATCGTTTTCCCTAGTGGGAAAATTGCACACCTCCTTTCTTAGTAAATACATACCTAGAAGCCAAAAGCAACATACTGCATGCCATGTTTCAAGTTCGTAAGCTTTATAGTTTTTGAGATCTGGGGAGTCACCCTTTTTTTGGTTTCACTTAGATATACAGATATATCTGTTTCGTAAAGATATAGATATAGAATAGGGATTTGAAACCCCACAACTTTGGAATGCTTCCAATAGCTCAATAGCTAATAGTATGATCCTACATACCTTTCGCCTGTTAGATCAATCTTCCAAAATGATATCGATAGATGCTTAGAACCGTTTGTTATCCATCATTTTAGCACCTACTAATAATACATTTCTTAAGATTACACCGTTGTCGCCGATTCATCAAGTGTGGCTGGCAAATAGACGATCGATCAATTACAGCAACTCAGTGCAGTGCATAGCTGAATACTTGAGAAAAATCCACGTAATCTATCATAATAATAACAGGATTGCCTTCAAAGTACGTACCACGTAGGGCGCGTCCTAGGTGGACATGGAATGTGTGGTAATTCGTTGGAATAATCAGATATTAGCGTTTAAAAACACCAGGCGGGCAATCTGCTTGTTTCGGCACTAACTGAAATAAAAAAGAATCTAGCTTGAACCTAATACATTAATAAACCGTCTTATAAGGCTGAAAAGACAGAACCTAAAAAAATTACGCAGATTTCAAAGTCAACGGTTTTTGTCATTATTTGGTTACTTATAGCCTACTTGTTGGTTCAAATTCATCCGCGCGCGTGGTGTCAGCATAAAAATTGCCTATATTTCAATTCAATACAAAATCTATCTCTCTGCAGAGTAAAAAACAACCAAAACATCTAATCTTCTACTTTTCTAATATTAGTAGGATCTAGCAATCAATTCAATTTGATGAACCCAATTTTATGAAAACCATTATTATCGTACTGGAAACTAATAACTTTTCATTTAAAAAACCGACTTCCGCCATTGTATTCGACTAAATATCTGGATACAATTTTTTTTTATGAAAAAACCATATTGGTGTAAGGTCATACTTTCTGAATGCAAATGCTTGGCTGAAAATATCAAAATCGCTATATGTATGCCTACAATATTTGAGGAGTTCCCTCAATTCCTCATGGATTCCATCATCAGAACGGGATTCTGAAAAAATGGGACCAATCTGGAAGTATAAAAAAAAAAAAAAAAAAAAAAACTTTTTTTATTTCAATAGACCAAATCGGTTCATAAACGCCGTAGATAACAACATAACAAACATAAAAAAAATACAACCGAATTGAGAACCTCCTCCTTTTTGTAAAGTCGGTTAAAAACTTAAATCTACTTTGCTACTTTCACTAATATCCACCTACCAACATTCACTTACCACATAAATCGTTGTCTGCTTGTTTCTCATGCTCTAAC
This sequence comes from Epirrita christyi, assembly GCA_951392215.1. NCBI lineage: Eukaryota > Metazoa > Arthropoda > Insecta > Lepidoptera > Geometridae > Epirrita > Epirrita christyi. The sequence continues at coordinate 8,629,460 of OX595849.1, read as the reverse complement.
GCTGAAACGACTTAGCCGATTTTAATGATTTTTAGCATACAGATAGATTACATTGCATTCAAACATGGAATATTTTTTAAATCGAAACTCATCACCTCCAGAACTATAACGTGGTCTATGACATGGTTGAAACCGCGAACGACCGCTAGCAAAGGATAATCTCTATCCATATCTATATCCTAACCCTAATGGATATATGAAGTTACCTAGAACAGTCGACATAGGAACAGTCTTCGTTTCTCAATATCACCCGAGTAAGTTGTAATTTGAGAGAAACTTATCTCTATACTATTGTTCTCAGAGCATATTGATTGAGGTGCAAAGAGGCACTCTATAACTCTATCTAAAACTCGGAACTCCAATGAGCCAAAGTTACTTATCTATTGCAAAACTTTAGCGTAAAATTACTTTACCGACGATATTAAATTTCTGTTGTCTTTGATAAATTTACGGTGACATGGTTGGCTTATTAACGCGTTCGTTTAGAACATATTGGTTCATGATTTATTAATTTGCTTTCGGTAGTAACAAAAGCTGACGGTGATGAAACGTGTCATACTAAAGGTTATGATGGAGGTAATAAAAATTGTAGTTGCGTAAATTAGTAACCGGCGATAGGGTTTCTATAAACTTGCAAAAATTACGTTTTAATTATCTGAATGCTTACTTTTTCAGATTTATCGTGCATAACCTTGATGTAATTTCCAATGATGACGAAGAACACAGATTCTCCCGCTAATAGAAAAGTCCTTAGAGCCCCAGCAGTTAGCATCGAATTAAAATAATACAGCCTGTAAATTAAAAAATTTATAACGGATTTATTACACCGTGGTATATCTGGCCTAAAGAGCAGACCTCTCCATCTCCTCCCATGGATGTCTTAAAAGTTGACTATGGAATTACACCAGTAGATGGTCAGCAGCATCCACCTGAGTACTATATAGATACCAATACTGCGTTTACCAATCCGCCTACCAAGTGTGGTGATTATGGTAAGTCCCTCTCATACATTATGTGGTGGAACAACAGTGGACGTTTTAATGGCCGATGATGATCGCATATTATTTTGATATTTTTGACATATTTATAGCAATTGCGAATACCTAAGACATCACTACAGCTAAGTTTTAGTTCTCAAAGCTTTTTCATAAGCAAATTAGATGGGATAAGCGGTGGAATCAGCCTCGTCCAACAGTGGACATCTACCGGCTGATAATGAACCACGAATGCCTGCCTCTATTACGTAGTAGATAAACCGTAGTATCTCAGTACCTATAATGTTAGGATTTTTTCCATGACAAGGAAAAACGTTTCCTTATTAAAAATATAAGTAGGTTCTTCCAGCTTAATTAATGTACGGTTCGCAAGAATTAATCATTGAGATAATCCAGTTTATACTTATTTTCCTGCGATTCGTTTATGAGGTATCTGCCCATTTAATCTTGATTAAATATGATTTATTAAGTAGATGAGAGAACCGGGAACTCTGAAATAAGAATCTTATTGTTTGGTCTCTGATTCGTCATCATTAGCCTGTAGTGGTCCACTGCTGAACATATGCCTCCCCCCTAAAACACCACGATACACGGTCTTGAGCCACCTCTATCCACTGACTTCCTGTGAATTTCGTTATGTTACTGTTTTGATGGTCTTTTCTGGTATCCATCAGAATAATGAATCGAGATTCAAAAACAATAGTAGGGGAAACTGAATATTAAAAATTAAATTTAAATTGAAGAATGTGTTTCAATAGACAGGTGCTCAAAACTTTATTAATAAAACATTACTCGGCAGAATTGACTCATTACTAATTCGTTAAGAACTTTCAAACATTTGTTGCTAATTATTTTTAGTCTCTAAATCTTTTCTTTATTTTTACTTACAGTTAGTACTAGTAACAGTGTGTTGTATTAGTGTGCCATTGTGTGTTCATCCTAAGAACAGAACCCTCCGATTCCTGGACATAGTTAAAAGTCGACTAAGGAATACACCAGGAGATCACCACCAATCCACCTGCCTGCTGGTGATTACGGAAAATCTCCCTATCGTACTCCATGGGGGAGGCCTCATCCAGCAGTCAGTGACGGATTAACCCTTAATCAAATTAAGCAATTACGTAGGGCATCACGTCTGGGGGGGGTACCAGAACGTTACATCTCATCATCTTATTTTACAAACAACTAATGTTTTTAGGGGGTAAAGGTTTAAAGACCTTTTGTGAAAAGTGGATTGCTTAGGGCATCAAGTAGTCTTAATCTGTCACTGCCAGCAGTGGACGGAAAGTGGCTGGTAATGATGATGGTGATGAGTACTAGTAATAATGTTATCGTCATGTCAAATTACTATAAACATTTGCGTCCTCTTACGATATAATATAACAACTAATACGATATTAAAGTAAAAGAATGTGACATGCTTGTATTACATACACTGTGATATAAAACCATTATAATCACAGCGTCAATGCAGGATCGTGTAACCTGTTAGTTTCATTCACCGTTTCCCCTTTGGTAGAATACGGCGAAAACCGAGTACGTCATTCTCGCAACCTGAAAGCAAATATGATTTGAACACAACAGAGAAAAATACAATTCTAAGAAACAGAATGTTTATTTATTTATAACAAAGTGTTTTCGTTAGCTATTATGGGGCAGATTCGACATGAAAGCAGTCCTTTGGAGTGCACCTAAATCCTTTCACCAAATTGGTGATTTTTCTGATGGCGTGATCGTTAAGGCAATTGAAAGGCAGAAATAACCGTACAGAAATAACAAAAAGAGCAGAAGAAAAATAACTTACCGACACAAAAGTTCCATAAGACAAGTCCTGAATACCAAAAGCCTTTAGTATAAGAGGCTTCTGCGCTTGCGCACATCCGATCAGCACCAACCTTCTGATGTCTCTGTGAAATCTCTTCTCCAACTCACACATATGCCAGCCACAGTAGAACATTGCATTTGATAGTAGAGATGCCTTGAAGAATAAAAAGTAAAAAAAACAAGTTGGCAGGTTGATGGTGGTAAAACATGGTTTCATAAAAGACTAACCATATCTTTAAACCTTTGAACTATTTAAAAAATATTTTAAATAAGCAATGGTGAAGGCAGCGTAAAGCAAAAAACCCGGCCAAGTGCGAGTCGGACTCGCACATGAAGGGTTCCGTATCATTATCTATAAAAACGGCAAAAAATCACGTTTGTTGTATGGGAGTCCCCTTAAATATTTATTTTATTACTTTTTTTTATTTTTAGAGAGTTGAAGTGTAATTCAGCTGAAGAAATCAACGAGGTGTACTTAGGAACCTTAAACTATATATGCAAGACACATATAATATGTCTTGAGTCTCGGAAACAAAGATTTATATATACAAAACACAAGCTCTGCTTAGCTTGGGGCTAGATAATGTTGTGTGAAATGTCCAGCACTTATTTATTTATTTATGTTTTATCAGACAGATCGTTTGCCTGATGTGACTCTCATGGATAACACAACACAGGTAACACTAGACTCACCTGATATGTTATCTCTCCAGCGTTCCACAGATTTAAGGCCAGTAACAAGAAGAGCGATCCAACGAAGGTGTAAGTCATCAAAGCATTCGTCAAGTCTAGATGAGATGAAAGCTAAAACATAAATGCTACATTTGAAGTTGCATGATTGGACTCTGTACCTGGCTTATTTAGAGGTATAGGTGTTATGTACACTTCCTAATATACCTAGATAAGCATTGCTGAATGGATGAGAAGAAACAAGAGCAAATTTTTCTAGTGCTGAATCAGGAACTTTTTTCAGGGGTTTTTTTTTAAATTAAATGGCGGCACTTTCTTTTGGCCTACCTGATGTTAAGTGGTAATCCCAGCCCATTACAAATTAGGTCACATCCACCTAGGACGCGCCCAACTTGGCATTGCACTGCGCCCGTCATCTTGGGGGCTTAGTACAGGTTTTGATAGTTTTCGAAACTATATGACGTTTCGTTTCCTTCCATACATTTACATGCAGCGTCCCTAGCAAAAACGTGAATAAAACTAAGGACGCTGTCAGAAAATGTATGGATGGAAACGAAACTTCATATTGTTCCCAAACCCATACTAAGCCACCTGAGACATAAAGATGAATAGTCTCATGTGCTTGTATGTATGTTGTAATGTATGTCACTGTTGGTTATTATGTTAAGTAGAATTAATTCTTCAACATGCTTATACCAATTAATTTTCCAATGTCTGTAGCAGAATCAAAACTCTTTAACGATACTCATCACGTTCTCTAACAAAACCGGGTATACGTGACTCGTTAAGACTGCACTGTCGTTTCGTAGAAATATCGGATCCGCAGTCAGCTATTTCTTCATCTGGGCCAACTTACCGCCAAGCGCAATAAAAGCAGAACAGCCACCGCCGAACTCTCGCACACTTGAAGTGACATTATTATTCCGAAAACACGATTTATCTCTTCAGCCAAACTGAAAATAATGAAGTTTGAGGTAAGCGTTCTGTTTGTCGATTTTACTGTGAAAATATAACTGTCTTTTATAGAGCTTTTATTGATTTAGTGGAAACCACAATGTTTTCAGACCCAACAGCCGTAGGTTCGAATCCTGAACCGTGCATCAGTGAGTATTTAATACTTTACATACATTCTTCTTACATAAATCAGTATCAGTATATCAGTAAAGACTAACCCAATTTATGTCTAACTAATACCAATCATCGTCATCATCATCATCATCATTAGGCTGTAGAAGTCCACTGTTGGACAAAGGTGACCCCCTAGAATACCAATACATCTGTAACTAGTTGCGCCCCGCGGTTTCACCCGCGTGAATAATGATGAAAATTGATGATGATGATGAAAGTAGCCTATGTGTTAATCCAGGGCGTAAAGTATCTCCATTCCAAATTTCACTCAAATCCATTCAGTAGTTTTTACGTGAAAGAGTAACAAACATCCATCCATACTCACAAACTTTCGCGTTTATAATATTAGTAGGAAGTAGGATGTTGTTGTCTGAATTAATAAATAAATAGCAATATTAAGTAATTTACACGTGCTCAAATAGAGAGTGCCCACGTTGCAAGCATCGTTACGGTAATTTATTATCAGAAACGTTTTCTACGTTCTACCAATTTTAACGGTTGTAATGTGTCTGTGATTTTTACTCACAACAATAGCTTTTGATGAATACGTATGCCTTCCAAGAAGCCCGCTTTCAGTTTATCTTTTGCCTTCTTCTTATCAATAAGGTAATCGCTATCGAAATCTTCTCTCAAACTTTCAAAGTAACGCCGTAAAGTGACGAATTTATACGCTATCGCAATCAGATGAGTGATTGGCATACAGTCAGCAGACATCATCGGCAGCATCATATATAACCACGTCACATAGAAGAACACTCGAAGAAATGACGCAATAAATGAGTGGTCATAATAATGCGGGTAATACGTTACCACGGTGTAAAACGGACCACCTAAAACAAAAATAATATAGACTGAAATAAAAAGGTAATTACAAAAGCACATTTGGGTTTGTCATCGTTTAAAAATTTTACGGCCTCATTTTTACGAGCTTTCTGTTTTTTATTTGAACTTGTTATAGTGCTTAATTTCAAAAATTAAAATGAATTATTTGAATGTTATTTTAAAATTAAGAATATTTTTCTACCAGTGAATCTGGTTTGTATACTTTTGTTGCTACGAACGAGTAGTACCTGTGTTACAAATGCTACGCCTGGGGAAGCGTAGCGAACGAGCTACGAAATGATCAAATGCTACAACCTACGTCTTCAGCAATCTTCTTCGTTCTGGAGCCCCAAGTCCAAGTATTTGTCAAACAATTGACATGGACGTATAGTGTAGTGTAATACGGATTTTGTATGGAGACACCGATGAACGCCCCTAGTGGACACTTGTGAACCTCAATTTCCATAGAAAAATCTGTGTTACGCTACGCCATACGTACGTGACAACTGCTTGTTGACAGACTCAGACTATGGCCTCTGAGCCCAATGTACCAATGTCCGAGTTGTGCAGCAACCAACGTACGATGAAGATTGTCCTTGAATTATGTAGTAACTATCATCTAATCTGCTCGATACTCAACTGTTTTAGAACTGAGAGCCACTGTTGCATTTTTATACACCCAGCACATAACGGATGGCCGATCTCAGATGACGGAAGGCTTTAGGACAAACTGTGTCGCACAAATAAATGTGTGTCCGGGCAACACCGTCTACAAACGACCAGATGGCACATATCCAGGAAATTAACATCGTTGACAACTAGATCTAAAGCACAATAACCAAACCCAGTAACTCGCCTTCAACTACCAACTTCCTGACGCTCTCCACGCCGTACGCAATCAGCGAAAGATACACCGATATAATGTACAGCAAAATACCAACTTTAGCTTTAAGGTATTGTTTCTTCATAACAGATTGTTCCTCGAAGTTCTGTCCCACAGTGGCCATTTCATGGTTTAATTTCCTTATTGTTTTTTTATGATATAACAGCAAAAACATTTTGGCGAGAACGATGTTGTGTATTGCGGAGAACATGACTGCAGAGTTTTTCTCCACTTCAGGAAAATTACCGAGCAACGCGGCGAGGTTCTCAAGAAAAATCATTGTAGTGTAAATAGTGAAAGTAATTGCACTGTACGCTTTGTAAAGCATCGTCTCTTTGTAAATATCTTCACACCAGCAGTTGCCAGCTCCAGCGTAGTAAACGTATTTGCAAAAATCTCTCAATAAAGATTTTGTTTTCAAAGACATTTCGTTCAATGGCTTGGAACTAATAGTGTAACGTAAATAGAATGTCTGGATTTTATGATCCTAGACATTTAAGATATCACATTCGACACGTCTGAATAGCGTTAAATGTTAGAGTATATCTAAGTGGAAAAGGTCTATTTAATGACCGGTTTGTACCATAATACTGTTAGAGCCTAATTACTAACGGTCAACTTGTTGGAAACAAAAAATAACTTTTCCACATCTAAATTGAAGTGAAAACAATGGAAAAACAGCAATTTTCCAGCCAATTAACAAGGGTAATTTGTTAATAAGAAGACGATTATTCGTAAATATCAAACGACGTGACTTTTGGTGATGAATTATTTCGAAGCGAAATTGATAAAGTTGGGTGTCGACTCTACGTATCGTTTGTGGTTTATTAATTAAGGGCGCGGTTAATTATTGGCAAAATGCTCCACTAACGTAACGATATAAAACGAATATTTAATTTAAAACGGTTTCTCACATGCTCGTGTTATTAGCAACATCAATTGACATCATCATCATCATCATCATCAGCCTATAGAAGCCCACTTTTGGACATAGACCACATAATACCATGACAAACAGTCTTGGTAGGTTTTGGTGTTTAGATCTAGGTGAGAAAATAAATAGTACCTACGTTAAAAAACAAAAATTCACATAATTTTGAGTAGATATCTCATATCTCTGCGGAACCGCCACTGCGATCCCAAGAATGAATTACTTGTCCTAGGCCCGTATTAATAGAATAATCTAGAGTGTATTTCAATTTCAAACCCATGCAAAAATTGAATATTTGATGTTCTCAAGATTGTTCTTAGAGTTGAGTTTGCTCTATATACGTAATAGGACAAGTAATTCTTTTTTGGTGAACTCAAGATCGTTCTCAGAGGTCAATTCGTTCTATTAATATGGGCCCTAGACTTGCCCTCAGTACCTATATCATAGAAACCCTCATTCAAACTTTAGCCATTTCGACGCCATTTTTAATTACCATACCAAAGAATGGCCGTCTTATCATACAATTGTATCGTAAGGTAAATTTTCACTTAATAAATTATCATGATCATCATCAGCAGCAACAGCTTTTAGACGTCCACCGCTGAACGAGGAATAAATTATAAATTAAAATATTTACATTCACCAAACTTAAAATATGACATGCATAAAATATAAGAGTGTCCTGTTGCAAACATGGATAGCGCCTTCATAAATAATTTCACGAAAGCTCTCCGCTAATCCCAGCAGAGGTCAGACGCTTTCAATGTCAGCCGTCATGAAAAAAGGTATTTATTCCCTACCTGAGACATAGGTAAGGGATTAGTGGGAACCGGGGAATAACATGATAAAATATTAAACATTTTTGCCGCACCGCATCCAAAAATCCGCATGTTTTCCAGATGTGAAACAAAGATTATTTTCAAGATTCGAAAACTAGTTTCGAAATGAGCTAGTGTTTATACCTACGGATATGTTTTGCGGTACTGTTTCATCTTGAAGCACAAGGTGGAACTCTCACAAAGTACTGCATTTACTTGAGTTTAAGGTAGAGGTACCCAATTCATGCATCGGGATTATGCAGGCCTCGTCCAGCCGACCTGAACTGAGAGAAGTCATCATCGGGCTGATGATTAATTATTCAACACCATCGGCTGCCCAATTATTTAAAACAATACCAAGCATGTGTTTTTTTTTTGACACTAAAAAAGGTGTAAGTTCGTCAAAAACTAACCAGCTTCTAAGAAGGTGCCTCATTCTCGTAAAACGAAAATAAAAGTGAAACGAACGTGCTACCTCATTTTTGCTATTTTCGGACTTAGAATATTGAAGGTAGCACCCAAAAAATTGTTTCTTTGAAAGGGTTTTCGTGTATTGGGTAGCTTTTGACACTGCTTGAATTGTACGTTAATAGTTCCGTGTTGACGAAATAGATTGTGCTCTTTGGAATATGTCCTATTCGTATAGCAAACAAGTTTGAAACCCAAATAAACCCTTAATTACAAACGAGAGCTCTGTATATGAATGAACGGGGCCAGACTCACCGTCACAGAACCAACACCATCAAAGAAAACATTAATCATATTTTTTTTCTTTTTTTTTCGTTTTATTTATTTATTTCATTAACATTTTAATAACCATGTTTGTAAAAACTAATACGAAATAATAATCACCCATAATAATAAAATAAAATAATAAAGTTAATTTATAATAAATAATACGCCAAAAATTCAAAATTTACATAGCCCATACGAAAAAAAAACAAATTTGTACAAAAACCAAGAAAATCATAAAATTATGTTAAGTAATTTAAACAACCTACAAATGCCAATACTATGATTTAATTATTATTTCTGCACATCAAATTATCTAACGAGTAGAAACACCCTTTCAACAAAAGCTTCCTTAATTTAGATTTAAATAAATTCGAACTATCTATTATCTTCATGTCGGTGGGCAATGTGTTAAATAGTTTGACAAGCTGATACTCACAGCAATGTTTTGAAATATGTATTAAGCTTTGGACAGAAAGGTGTCTCCAGATCAGTCCTTCTAGTTGTTAGCCTGATATTTCTTTGTTCCACTGTTTTATAGTAGTACGAGTGTTTGACAACATCTGTGAGAACCACTTATATTATGTGGACGTTACGTAGAGGCTGAATTTAATGCTAGTCTCTAAGTAGTTTTACTAATCTTTGTTTATCTTTGTTTTTGTGTGTTTACCTAGTATTTTAGCTTGTTTCATTCTACAATTATTAACATACAATAATTGCAGACTGAAATCAATGTTTTATTTTTTTTTTTCTTTCTTTTCAATAATCTCTACGAATACCTTTGAACATGAGACAAACTTTCCTATAATCGGAACGTTTGAAAGATACTTGTTAGAGTAGATGATATACACATACAAATATTTTACGTAGGCGTTTCCATACGTATTTTCTTCAAATTAAAATAGGTACCTAATTAGGTATTAAAATTTGAGGAGTCATCGATTAGGAATGGTTGTTGAAAAATATTAAATCGCAAAACTTTCTTCTGTAGGTCATCAGATCATTTAAGACCAAAATGATTTAGAATATCTAAGTAAAAATGCAAGTAATCCAAAGAAAACTAGGTATCTATGATGCATAATTATGGGCAACAATCAAATCAGAGTCTATAATCAAGATCCCTATACGGTGGTTTAAGCTTTAAATAATTTAGTTTTCAATTCCTTCTACATTCTACAATTTTGCTAGAATTTTATCTAATACTAGTTGCGCCCGCGGTTTCACCCGCGTGAAAAATGATGAAAATTGATGATGATGATGATGAAAAATAGCCTATGTGTTAATCCAGGGCGTAAAGTATTTCCATTCCAAATTTCACTCAAATCCATTCAGTAGTTTTTACGTGAAAGAGTACCGCATATCTCCGGTAACAAACATAAAAAAAAAATTAAAAAAAAATACAACCGAATTGAGAACCTCCTCCTTTTTGGGAAGTCGGTTAAAAAGACCTTCAACAATTTAATTACTATCATAACAATATGCATATTCGAGATTACGTGAACTTGCTATAAACCAGGAAGGGGATTATTCTTTATATTTCCTCTTCATAACCGCTTCAACGGATTTTCTACAAAATGTTCATATTTTAATTTAGTAAGTTGCGAGATCTTTTTACCTGCTACTTATTATATAGTTTAAGTTTGTTTGTAGGTAGGTACTATAAAACAACTCAACGTCGTATCGCTATCGGTGCGGTTCGCTGTGGCTTTTATTTTGTTAATCGTAAAGTCCAAAAGAAAGAGTATTTTTCTGCAACATTGTAAGTTTTCGTTGAAGTAATACATGTTTAAGTAAACGCAAGCAAACGAAAACTGAAACGCGTACAAAACACTTAGGCACCACCTCTACCCACTACTTAAACGCCCTGGTTTAGTAGCACGCAATAAACCAGGGGTCGGGGCTTTAATTGACACGTTACCCAACCTTTTAAGTATCTTCGTATGTAAGTAAGGAAACACGGAAAAACACTTACTTACAAATGAGCCACTATATTGAGGTACCTGATCACGTAAAAGGAAATCTGCCTGACCAATAATACACCTTCACCCTTTACCCAATTTGTATTCAGGGGCAGGACGTGAGCCCGACCAGGATTACAGAACTGCGCCCGGGAAGAGGCTGTAAACGGGTTTAACGCCTTTATCGGTGTTGGAAACAGTCAAATTTCCCTTTCGGTGCCGGATTGAAAACTATGCCGGGGAACATTTGCTATTAATGTAATGGCTGCAGTAAAGTAATTTATTCTCCTTCGAGGATAAAGGGGGCTCAGCTGTAAATGGCTTTCTTCCACAAAATGGGCGTTGCTTTATTATTGTCGCCATCATCAGCTACTTGTTCTGTTAAATGGACTACTCATAGATAGGTACAAAAATTTTCTACTGAAAGTGCATTTTGGTAAGAATCGCATTTTATCAGATTTAGATTTCAAAATCAGTGGGTCAACCATATCTTAGCATTTATCTAAATTCAATTAAATAAAGTTGTAATATATACATATTTTTTTACGAGGATGCTGTATCTGAATCATCTAATATGTTCCAAGAAGTTTCCATTGTTTTGGCATTTTAAAAGTAGGTTTTCAGAAGAAAAGCTGTGCAAAAGAATTCCTGTAATTCTCCTGAAGGCCAAATTTTTACTTGATAACTTGTTTATTATTTGTTGGATATTTTCAAGAATACATCCTTTGGTTATTATTGTTATTCCTTTATTATTTGTTGGACGTTTTCAAGAACACAAACTTTCGAAGAATTCTATTCTGTATTCTTGGAAACATATAAAACACAAACACTAAAACAAAGGGACTCAATCTCTTTGCTTAGACCTTTATATGAAGGTCTGAGTATTAAAAAAGAGACCTATATATATAGGCAACATTTGCGACCTGCGAAGCCGTCCCAATACGAAGCCTACTCGAACTTGACGATGATAAAATCTCTGCGTATTTCGCTTAGCAAACATTCTTGTTTCAATAAGATTATCTCCGTTTTTATATAGCAACGCTGTTGTACACAATTTACCGAAGCTGCTTTGTATAAAGTAGGTTAGCGCACAAAGGAGCACAGCGCGATCGAGCGTTTTCGCATCACCCGATACGACATTACAACGCCAATAAAATAAACGATCCATTTGACTGTTTATTTACGAGCAGCGCTTTCGAAATATTGATTAACGCTGTCATTTTAAACACTCACACCGACTTTATCGCATTCGCTTCCGTAAATGGGGACAACTTGCTTTTATGAAGGAAATAAATATGGTTTAATTTTGGATAATAAGGAAAATTAAATAATTGTTCGAGTAATTAGTATGGAAAGTGTGAGATCAAAACCACTATAAGTTAACCACTTTTTTAAAAACTCTATATTAGTATTTTACGAGAAGATACTACGCAACTTTTCAGTATAAACTACAAGAAACCAACAAAATAATTACAATTATTAGAAACACGAGTATGTGTATAAAAAGTAATTTTTATGGGCGCCATGTATCAACACACGTCATGGTACGAAAAATAGTGAGAGTAACTATGTAGTTATGTATCGCTCTCAGGGCTATAAAAATAGTCGAGGTCCACCAGGCACGTTTGTCAGAATTAGTGATCATAAAATTATCATAATAGCTATCGCATCGGTTATTGAAAAGCTCAAGCTCAGAGTTCGAACATTGCTCAAACACTGTCGACACTGGGGATTTCGATTGCAAGATAGTATTTAGAGGCCTCCCACCGACACATCCCAATAGAATGCCTATTCATTGTAACGCTATAAATCAACGGTACGAGAGAAAACATGTTTAATTTAGATACCCGACTCTGCCTAGTGTAATGAATCTTTTTCCAATTTCAACTCGGTCTGTTTTGTATTTCAGTACCAATCTAGATCTTGTTTTTGTAAAGGTATTGTTTTGTTTCTGTTTTACTTATTTCTAAAGGAAAATCAAAATCATCATGCCGATTTCCTCGTTTTAAATTTTCAGTGATACTCCGAGTACAGCTCTTTCCGTAGCCCGTTGCGCGAGTTTGAGCTTGTGTATATATAAGGCAACAGTTAGACCACCTATTTCTGCCACCAAGCAGTAGTGCTCGCATTGTTGCGTTTCGGTTTGAAGGTGTCGGTGAAATTACAGGCACATGAGACTTTTCATCTTTATGTCTCAGGGTCGGCAACGCGCGTGTGATGGCCTCTGGTGTTGCAGGCGTCCATAGGCTACGGTAACTACTTTCCATCAGGTGGGCCGTATGCATGTTGTAGTAAAAAACAAAAAAACCTGTCAATGCCGTACGTTATCAATGGCAACACGCACTGATTGTAGCGGTATCGGTGACTTAGTTTCCCATACAACAATAGCATCGTTTCATTATTTGAAGTAGTTTCCCATACAACAATAGCATCGTTTAATTATTTGAAGTTTTTTCCTTTTAAAAAATAATGGTTTTCCCTGCCCCTAAATAACCCTTCTTAAAATTAAGAAATACGATAACAGCACCTTATTTCTCATCTAAGTAAGTCTATCTATACATATTTCGTGTGAGTTTTATCTCCGGCGTTAGAAGCTGCTATCAATTTCCCGTCTCCACAAACTCTGAACAAATTAATAAGACAATTTATCTACAACTTTTTTATATTTCTACCGGCTCTCTCTAATGCTTTTAAACCGTCCAAACAAGTGTAATGAACGATAACTCTCGCCACCAGAAGATTTAGAGACTCCACGAGAATAGTTAGTCGAGATAGGCCCCTACTAAGACCTACCGATCGGCCGCATTCACGTAGAAAACAGATTGATTGTGCTTTACTACCGACGACGCTTGCTGGTACCAGCTTACACGCACTGATGTAGCTCGCGGCGTGTGCCAATAAGCGCCGGTAGGCAGTAGGTGGCGATATGCGTTATTTGTGAATGCGGCGCTACTGTAATATATCAGAAGGTGGATGGATAAAATGTGTGGGTCACGTAGTAAGAGTGTTTTTCAACAGACCCTCACATTATCTTGCTGTGAAGGAGTTCGTGTGAACCTCTAAGGGTTCGTAGGTACTGTTTTATTTATAGACTTTGCTACAGCAATTTTTTTAGATTCTCAGACAGAAATCATTTATTGTATAGAAAGACAAAGGCTGTAAAAGGCCTTACAGTTGAGGCATATTCAATATTTCCATGATATATGATATGCTGCCTCCATTCACTGACTTCCTGTGACCTTTATACCTAATGTTAAATTTATAATGACTTTGGTCCATCAAGACAGTGGCCTTCCAACACTGCGTTGTCCGGTTTGTGGTCGCCACTCGAGAACCTTTATTCCCCAGCGGTTGTCAGTTCTGCGAGCTGTATCTGCGAGCTGCCCCCCAATGCCACTTCAACTTGCTAGTTCTAAGAGATATGTCGATGATCTTAGTCTTTCTACGGATCTCTTCATTTCGGATTCAATCCCGTAGTGAAACTCCGAGCATAGCTCTCTCTATAGCCCGCGGTGCGACTTTGAGCTTGTGTATCAGATCAATAGTTAGCGACCACGTCTCAGTACCTAAACTCGTCACTGGCAACAAGCACTGATTATAGACTTGACAAAATTCAAATCTTTGCCATTTTGTATTGAGATAAATGTGGCTCTGTTTATTTATTATTGGTTCGAGACTACGGTATGGTTATGATTTACCATTAGTTTCCATCTCATCTATTCTCTGCTTTGACAAACATTTCATCACAAATACCCAATAAACCCTCAAATTGGGTGATATTAGTAGAAATTAAGTTATTTAAATTATTCCAGGTAAATTTATCGCGTGCCAACCCGGATGGGGCTAGCATAGGATCGTGAGGAATGGCACAGGCAAAGAGAGACCTATATTCAGTAGTGGGTGAAAGCAGACTGTAACATACATACATAACATAACACCCAACAGTCACATACGTAGTCCTGAATCCACACTAGGATTCCCTGTGTTGTGGGTATATCAGGAACTAAGAGTACCATGATACCTTAACACCCAGACCCGGAACAAATATTTGAAGATCATACAAACATTGGTCCCGCAGCGAGAATCGAACCAGCACCTCTTGCATCTCAGCCGGCTACTCACCTGCCGCGCCACAGAGGACGCCAACTGTGTCTGTGGATGATAATCCTATCCTTCCTACTTAATATTATAAACGCGAAAGTTTGAGTATGGATGTTTGTTACTCTTTCACGTAAAAACTACTGAATGGCTTTGAGTGAAATTTGGAATGGAGGTTCTTTACGCCCTGGATTAACACATAGGCTACTTTTCATCATCATCATCAATTTTCATCATTATTCACGTGGGTGAAACCGCGGGGCGCAACTAGTCCTACTAATATTATAAACCCGAAAGTTTGTGAGTTGTTGAGAATGTTTGTTACTCTTTCACGTAAAAACTACTGAATGGATTTGAGTGAAATTTGGAATGGAGATACTTTACGCCCTGGATTAACACATAGGCTACTTTTCATCATCATCATCATCATCAATTTTCATCATTATTTACGCGGGTGAAACCGCGGGGCGTAACTAGTGATGAAATAAATTTGTGATATTGGTAACGCTAGATGTGAAAACAAACGTAGCATTGACAGACCACTTACTAGATGATCAATGTCCAGTTGGGAATGGTTTGGTTGGATAACATTTTTCAGCTCGATGTTACTCATACTAAATGTACTTTGAGCTACTGAGCCCAAGAGTACAAACAAACGCCATAGAATTGAGGATGTCTTTGGCATCAATCCCTTGGCAATCGGAATTGCAAGTAGTGAGAGACCGACTCCTTATAATCCCACAAGGAATGGTCAGGAAGGACGCTCGAATTGAACACTTATAGGTACCTACACCAGATATAGGTTGAATGGTGGTGATGATCGCACTTCTTTTAAGTAATACTGTAATCAGTACCTACGAGAATATAAATTTTCCTAATATAATAATACAAGATAGGTAATCCAAATACTCCTTGACAATAACTCTACAGCAGTTATGATATAATTTGCATCAACTGACAATAATTTCACGTAATTACGACCAGAATGTCCTCGATCGTGTGGGCTTATATAATGGCAATTCGCTTAATTAATCAATGGCGTGAGACAATAGAGTCGTAGAGCGACATATTAACATGAACAGTAGGCATATTACGAGTTTTGCATTGCAGAGACCGGAAATCACGTTGAATGCTCACGTTTCGCATTTTCTGCAAAACTCGTAATACGCTCTGGTAGATTAAACGACAAAGAAATATATTCTGAATATAGCTCTTCGTAACTATGCAGTAGATTTAGCTTCGATTCATTGGGATCATAGAGCGTATAATAACAAGAATGAGCAGATTTATTGAGCTGGAAGGGCTGACGACAAACATCATCATCATCATCATCATAATTTATCATATATATTTATACTTCTTTAATGTCTGACTTGCTATAGGTAGGTAAATATTTGATTTTGTAAAATGTATTTTATAAGTACCAAATGTCTGTTAATTAGTGTTAAGTTTAGGCCGTTCTAATTAATTAATTCAATAAATAATGAAATAATCTTCAGCCGGTCGATGTCCATTGCTAGACATAGGCAAATATGAATGGTCTTGAGTTCCTCCATGCACCTACTTCTTGCGTCTGTTAAACTGTCATCGGTCGATCAACTGGGCCTTCCGACTCGATCAGGGTTCTTGGCAGCCACTCGTGAACCTTTATTCGCCAGCGGTTGTCAGTTCTACGACATGTTCATTTAATTCGTGAAACTCTAAGCATAGCTCTCTCCTTAGCCCTCCATAGCAAACGTACTTCGATCAAATTGGGGATATTCTAAAGAACATTCTAAACCAACGAACTTGTACGGAAACTGGGATGAAAATAGAAGAATAGAAAGAGGTTTCGTATTGGCCAGTGCGGTTGTGAATTTTATTCTGCCTACTCCTAGTAAATGGTGAAACAAGGCGTGATTTTAGGTACCTATGTTTTGTTTTAGATAAGCTGAAGATATATAAAAAATGAAGCCTTTCATTGATGTAAATGTAATGTTGTGAACAAAAAATTTCTGAAAAACTAAATTAATAAAACAAAAGGAAGTTCAAGAAAATTAAAATTTACAACAAGCTTTTCTTTCCACTTCAATATCTATGGCAGAATGGCTAACGAGACGGTATCAACAAACTATGCAAACTGGAGCGAATGGTCTGGCAGAGCTCCCGGGAGAATATCTTTATTAAAATTTGCCTAGAGACACCTCTCGGAGAATAACAATGAGCCGCAAGTAATCTAGAGAAACCTCGGCAATTTATTAACATCGCAATGAAAGCGTGGGCTTGAATCACGCATTGGCACTGCCTAGTTTAGTTTAAACAATTTTAACAGTGAAAGTTTTTAATCAAGCCAATGTTGTCCTAACTAAGCCTACGCATTTAGTGCCTCTAGACTTTGAGTAGTCTTTACTTTCATTAATGGTATTATGCTAACTTATAAACTAGAACAATTTATGGTTAAACCATGTACGAGTAAAAAGATCTTACAGGTAATGTAGTTTTTTTTTATTGAGTATTTGACGGATCTGGCATGTGGCCCACCTGATGGTAAGCGGTTACCCTACAGCCCATGACAAATATAAAACCTCTTCGGCGTTATTACAAAACATGGCCTAAATCTGAGTTTAAACCATCCCCCTTATTCGCTATGGCCAAACGTAACATAACGCAGGCTCGTTACGATATGTGCGTGTAATCATCGATAAATAAAGAAATTCTTTGAAAGTGGGTAGACTGTTGGTCTGCCTATTTCAAATATATTTCTGTGTTTAGGTTTATTTGTATAATCCATATATAGTGTATAATCATACACTTTACAAAAAAAACAAGATGAATAGGTATCTATAGTTATGTCTTTTAAAAGTTATGGACGGAAATGACGTAGCAGGCAATCCCAAAGTGCGGGCGTTCAACTAATTTAACTTTAAAATGGCTTTTTGCTGGTTTCATCGGAAGTTTGCTGACATACAATGTCTTACATACACATAGGAACCTACTGAGAGACCAGTATACAAATTTTGAAGAATGACTCGGCCCGTTATGTCCACTTATAGATGGCAATTCTAATTGGTTACCCCCCCTTTCCCCTCTCAGTGTATTTAAAGATTGAAGTAGAAACAAAATGATTCATATTTTTCAGTACTTTTTTTATCACAAAATGTGTATAGCACTAAGCAATGTTTAAGTGATAGAAATGTCTCTCAATGCGATCAAAAATTTAGTTAATTGACGGACGTAGTAGCGTATTGGTTTAATCTGTGACAAGGGGATAACCAATCAGCTATGCCTTCTGTACATGTACGCTCATGATTTTAAACGCAATCGTGAACAATAATCGATGGTATCCTGATATTGAGATATATCAGGATACCATCCGGTACCATAGGATGTTGATCTGTATAGGTACATGCAAAATTTACAGTGCGGTTACTCTGTCTGCGAGCCTGAACAAATAATTTGTGTTTGTTTTGGTCCAATAATCAAGTTGAAAAGCCACAGTTCCATACAAACCGCACTGCCAACAGTCGCCAAAATTTATGCGAAGTTGGATTTTCAACATGAGAAAGTGTTAGCGTTCGACTTAAGAATAAACCGTCTCCTCCCGTCGATGCCGTTAAAGCCGACTAAGCGATTACACCAGGTAATGGGCAGCAGTATCCACTTGTGTACTCAACACCCATACTGCGATAACCAATCCGCCTGCCAAGCGTGGTGATTATGGCAAATTCCTCCGCTATTTCATTCTATGGAGGAGGCCTCGTCCAGCTTCTATAAACCGGCTAGTGAAAAGAGTGGGAAGTATTGGATTGAATTTAGGCATACTGCTTCATTTGGCATCTTACGTTTAGGGTAAACAGCTTTTTTGGCAAATCTCATGTTTAGGTGTAATGCCTTCATTGGCATCTCGCGTTTAAGGTAATTCGATCATAAGCGAAATAAACACAGATTATTATGTAAGATCTTGGGCAAGTCAACTCCGTATATAAGGTGAGTTTACAGTTCAAAATCTTTTATTATCCCAATGCTAAAATTATTTTAGAAAAATTAGATGGTGACCAATTTTATGTGGAATAAAATATCAAAACGAGATATGTATAGGCAACTCGTCGTGAATGGAACTTTTATACTCTTGGCTTTAGTATAAGCAGAAGGAATAAATCACTTCAAGGCGACAAGATTGCCCATTGCACTTCTAATTATTATGTTCAGTTTTTAGTATCATGTATTTTCTATTTATATTCTATTACTTATTTTAGCCATGTTTAAACGAAAATAAAATTGATCTACATTCGTTACTCTAAAGCCAATAACAATTTCCCAATGCGCTGAAAACGTGAAACCGTTAAACGATCTCCGTATCGACACATAGATAGTCGATGCCAATCCATGCCGTGAGCAAGAACGCAGTAGATTTATAACGCGAGTTATTGCACATTCTCGGCAAATGTGCACTGAGTATGCGCTCGAGCTGAATATATCACCGCTTCTGTGCCTTTAGTACCGATTACAAAATATATTAAAAGCCAGACATGACATTAAACGGCAGACAGTGTGTGATGCCCCAGTGGGATCCTCCCCGCCTGCTGATCCAGTGGGTTCTAATCGTTTGCACCAATGGGCGTTCCTACGTTATACCAGAGTAGTTGTTTTGTGATTTAGGTATCTAATTAAAGAACTCGGTATGGGAAATACAAATGTATTTTTTTTTATTTATTTGTTTAATGATATTAAAGAAAATATGCAAAAATTTACCATTCCCCCCTTCCACCCATTTTCCGAAACTACTGAGCCACAAAGTTTGAAAAAAATATGGACTATTCGGCTTCACTATACAGGAAAACCTAAATGAAAATCCTAAATCTTCGAATTCCCTCGGGAAACGGAAAATACTTGTAACGAGAAAATGCTTGAAAAATTGTGTCGATTGACTAATAAGTTAATTGGTTTAGTGGTTACTATGGTAGCCTACTTGAAAGGAACCCTTTCCACGCGCGTCCGACTCACACTTCACCGGTTTTTTTGTGTGTCAGCTTCTCCTTTTTCTGAAGGCACCAGCACCACATAAGCACTTCCCACCTGGTAGTAACCACACGGCTTGGCTTGATTTGATGATGCTTCTTGTTTTCTTGTTCTTCGTTGCCCTGATCCTTCTAGGCTTGGTCGCGTTGGAACACAAGTAATTTTAGTCTATAAGATTATTGAAAATGGTCCTTTTAGTTTCAATTAATATTATACTTTTGACTTTGCCATGTGGCTACGAAATCCTAAAAAGCTGTCACAAGAAAGAGCTGAATAAAAAAGTTTTTAGGTTCCAATTATTCTTAGCTCCAGATATACATTAGCTATCAATCAATAAGCCCCTAGCTGAGTGAGATAGACTAATACCTTAAGGTAGGTAAGAGAGGTAACCTACGTAACTCGAGGAGTGCGAGGCCGTTAGAATAAATAGGGCATTCAATAAAGCTTATTCAGCTGTTTGCATTCCACTTTTCGTTGACAAAAGCACCAATATGTTTGTTTATAGATCAAATATAACATTCAATATTTACATGTGGCGCACTCCTAAACATTGAAGCGAGTTGTCAGGAATATTCGCTCCGGAAATTGAACGTGAGGGCGTCAAATATTTATTCACGTTTAAAAAATGACTGTTTTCATAACTTTTTAAAATTTTCGGATTGTAGGCAGCTTAGTTTGAGGTAGTTTAACAAAAGTTTGACAAAAGAATAACAAAGATTATTGACATTTATTTACGGAAAGCATCAGTTAATACTACTAGTACACATAGATTGCAATGGTTGCGTACCGCTAAGTCGCTAGCTGAAGTATGGAGAAGACAAATAAGCAATCGACAAACATCGCTCGCAATCCCTTTCTTTCCTTAGCTACAAATTGCCCCTTTTAAGAAGCAAGGCGACGCAGTAAATGTAGGCTCGATGGACCAAAGATATTATAATGGTCGCAGGAAGTTGATGGACGGAGGGGACCTAGGACCGTTCGTCGCGCGTGGCATTCTATGGGGCCTATGTCCAGCAGCGGACTTCTATAGGCTGCTGATGATGATGATGATGATGATGATGATGATGATGATGATGATGATGATGATGATGATGATGTGTTGATGATGATAATGATGATGATGATGATGATAGCTAAAGCATAAGAACGATTGTCTATATTAGTCCAGTTCACTACCAGATGGAAAGTGTCCCCAAGACGTAATAAGAATAAAATATGCTGAAACCAGTATAATAGATAGTTGGACATGACGAAACAAGGAACCCATAAAGGGTTCCTTATTTGACAACGGAACCCTCAGAATAATTTAGAAGTATAATACATGCATTCTCATCAAGACGTCAAGCCAACTCTGCTAGATTTTCAACTCTACGTATTCATAGCTATTCTATATTCTGAAGTGATTCGAAACAATTACACATATAATTATGGCCCTAACAATCCCTCATGCGCACTCAAATTGTACCTAACCTACTCATTTATAAATAGATACCCACTTGCTTTGTGTATTCTGTAAGCTATTCAAGAAAAGGCCGGGCGTATAGGTACTATATACGGCCGCAAGATCCCCGTCTATCCCCGATAATCTGGGATCCAATTACATAAGCAGAATCCCTTAACAAGTTTTAACACTCAATGGTTACCAGATTTTAAGTGAAAATAAACTTTGCATTTGTTTCAAATGGAATTAATTTATCCCGTTTAATTAAGACAGGTTTCAAAATATCTTAAACTTTAGATTACACACATTAAGAAGAAATTGGTTCGATACGTACTAGATAAAAACACTTTTTGTAATGCAAATGGAAATCCGTTTTGTCGGTCAGATAAATGTATGTATTTTAAGTAGTTACAATCCTTTCTATTGATGGGCTGAACCCTTTTATAAATGGAGACGAAGATATTTTCCTGTTTTGCAGATTTGAGACGAGATTTTTTGGTAACATAACGTGAAGTGGTCATAAATTTATGGTAATTTCATATACCCTACAGCTAGTAAAAAAATTACAAATGAAACTCTTACAAATCCATTTAAGGGGGATGCTTTCGATTACTTAAAGCTCGTTTCACGCTAGATGGCGTGGAAAAACAGATATTGACTTTTTTATTTTTTGTTCAAAACTCGAGCGTCTTTAGTGAGTAATTTTACCGTTTGCGAGCACGGTGTAGGTCATAGAATTTGATGCAGCATGAATTTTCGTTAAAGAGTCGTTAGAAATTTCAAATTCACTATAAATAAGATCTGACAATTTGCCTCATGTAATTACACGCACGCACACTTCTACATTCACTGTTTTGTTTTTCACTAGATGGCGTTGTCATTATCCCCAGATGTTATATAGATGGCGTTCAAAAAATGTTTATAAGGTATCTCGATAATGATGGCGTTAAAGATAATTGTTAGAAGGGATGAGCCGCCACCATCCACCGACTTCCTGCCACCCTATAAAAAGTGCCGTGGTGTGCGGCGTAGAATCTATAATCCTCCTCCCGTGGATGTCGGAAAAGCCGACTAAGGGTTTACACCAGGGCATGGGCAGCAGCATCCATCTGAGTAACCGATACTGCAATCACCAATCAACCTGCCAAGGGTGGTAATTATGGCAAACACCCCACAAAAATGAATGTCTTTTTACAGAAATTAATAAAAAGAAAAAACTAACAGATTAGGTATTTTTATTGGTTTATAATTACAAGTATTTTCCACTAGAAATATCATACACTGACAACAAATATTCATCAATAGGTAAGCGATCAGTGCAACTGCACATTTTGTCTTCGTATATTGTATTCATTGTTACCATTAGTGCCCATTGCATCTCTTCTAAATATAACTTTTCATTTAAAAAACCGACTTCCGCCATTGTATTCGACTAAATATTAGGATGAAAAAAAAATGATGAAAGAACCATAGTGGTGAAAGGATTATGATACTTTCTGAATGCAAATGCTTGGTTTGTTGCTGAAAATATCAAAATCGCCATATGTATGCCTAAAATATTTGAGGAGTTCCCTCAATTCCTCATGGATTCCATCATCAGAACTGGGTTTTGAAAAAAATGGGACCAATCTGGAAGTACATATTATATCTATTCAAATAAAAAAAGAATTTTCTAAATCGGTTCATAAACGCCGGAGATATGAGGTATCATCTTCATCATCATTAGATGTAGTTGATCTGATGATCAACTACATCATCATCAGCCTGTAGAAGTCCACTTAGGTGTCCCCTAGAGTGCCACGACGAACGGTCTTGAGCCGCCTCCATCCACAGATTTCCTGTGACGTTCATAATGCCTTTAGTCCATCGAGTGGAGGGCCTTCCTCTACAGCCTCGTCCGTTTTTCGGTCGCCACTCGAGAACCTTTATTCTCAAACGGTTATCAGTTCTGCGAGCTATATGACCTTCCCATTGCCACTTCAACTTGCTAATTCTGGTTGATCATCAGTGGCTAGAAAAAAATACATTTCTTGATATAGTTTTGTTTTAGACAATGTTGTAAGGGTTTTTTGTATGAGAAAAAATAACGTACATGATGTCATTTCATTGAGATCTATGCACTTTGCATTTTTCCGAACACGTCTCAATATATATTTCAGATAAAATCGCATTTTTGAAAAATGCTACCAGCTTTAGCATCATGCTGCTGATAAACTCATTTATAGGGTGTGGTGATACGGCGTTTGCAAACATAACAGTGTACAAATATTACTGTGTTGGAAATATATGATATTGGATAAACAATCAACAATCTGCCTCTCTCACTATTC
This sequence comes from Epirrita christyi, assembly GCA_951392215.1. Taxonomy (NCBI): domain Eukaryota; kingdom Metazoa; phylum Arthropoda; class Insecta; order Lepidoptera; family Geometridae; genus Epirrita; species Epirrita christyi. The sequence goes on along the minus strand of OX595849.1, from coordinate 8,605,812 downwards.
CAAATTGACTCGCAGTCAGACGACTAGTTAGTAGTTTTGTTAGTAGTAGAACTTCTTGTGAAAGAGTTCGTCCGGGGAAGTACTACCACTGTACCTATTTCTGCCGCCAAGCAGTAGTGTTCGCATTGCTGTGTTTCGGTTTGAAGGGTGCCGGTGAAATTACAGGCACATGAGACTTTTCATCTTTATGTCTCAGGGTCGGTAGCGCGCGTGTAATGCCTCTGGTGTTAAAAGCGTTCATAGGCTGCGGCAACTGCTTTCCATCTGGTGGGCCGTAAGCTTGTCTGCTTGCCAAGTAGCATAAAAAAAAACGTTCCGATCTGTGAGTAACGTATAAATCATTTCCATGCTGTTCATGTTGTGGACCATTTCTCAAATCTTCTGCCATCAAATCTGGCTGACTGCTGTTGTGCATTATTATTTTTCATGCAACCAGAGTCAGCTTCGTCAATTTCGGCTTCAAAATATTTCGTCCATAAATTGGGAGCTTGGTGTTAGATAAGATCTGAAAACATAACATATTTACTTATTACATTTTCATTCATTAAATTTTTAAAGATATTTCAAGTAATATAAATATCGAGCTGCGCCTCGCGGTTTCACCTGCGTGAACCATGATATTATTATTATGACGTTGATTTATTTTAAAACTCGTTATAAAATACATTTTTCACTATAAAGAAATACTACTTATCTATAAAAACAAATAGTATATAAAAACAGTATAGTAAAAAATATATTACAAAACGGTAAACCACCGACCGCGGAGCAAAGGCCCAAGCGGTCGGAGGCTAGGGCTGCAGAGAGAGGAACCTCCTGACTATGCGTGCCGAGTCCAGGAGTACTGCCTTCAGAATCTGACCCTTGATCCAACCATTTAGTGAGAGCCTCTCAAGGTATTGGTCGAGGCTCTTTGCTATAAGTCCATTCACAGAAACAACTATCGGGACGATAATCGTCGAATCCACATCCCACATGGCGGTAATCTCGTGGGCCAAGTCAAGGTACTTGCTTGCTTATTATTATTATTATTATTATTAGGTATCTTCATTCCAAATTTCACTCAAATCCGTTCAGCCGTTTGGGCGTGAAGAAGTAACAAACATACTTATAAACTTTCGCATTTATAATATTAGTGTGATGTGATGAGATGAAGAGGTCAACCGACGAATCCAACTCGGATGGGCAGCGTTCGGGAAACTACGCCATATCTAGTTTGTTGGTTTTGTGAAAACTTCTTGTGAAAGAGTTCGTCCGGGGAAGTACTACCACCGTACCTATTTCTGCCACCAAGCAGTAGTGTTCGCATTGCTCTGTTTCGGTTTGAAGGGTACGGGTGCCAGTGAAATTACAGGCACATGAGACTTTTCACATTATGTCTCAGGGTCGGCAGCGCGCTTGTGATGCCTTTGGTGTTGCAGGCGTCCATAGGCTACGGTAACTGCTTTCCATCAGGTGGGCCGTATGCTTGTCTGCTTGCCAAGTAGCATAAAAAAAAATCTTCTCGTCGCCGATACCGCAGAGCCTCAAGACGAAAGTCTACACGCCAGTGTTGACTTACGGCACTGAGACGTGGTCGCTAACTATTGGCCGTATAGACAAGCTCAAAGTTGCGCAACGGGCTATGGAGAGAGCTATGCTAGGAGTTTCACCACGTGATAGAATCCGAAATGAGGAAATCCGTAGAAGAACCAAGGTCACCGACATAGCTCTCAGAATTAGTGGCAGTGGGCAGGTCATATAGCTCGAAGAAGTGATAACCGTTGGAGAATAAAGGTTCTCGAGTGGCGACCACAAACCGGACGACGCGTTAGAGGAAAGCTCTCCACTCGATGGAATAAAGACATTATAAACGTCGCGGGGAGTCGGTGGATGGAGGCGGCTCAATACCGTTCGTCGTGGCATTCTAAGGGGAAGGCCTATGTCCAACAACAACAACAACGAAGGCTTCAAACAAAGGGCAGGCATCTTCTATAATAGTACTACTCTACTAGTAGGTAACACATTAAAATTATGTAAATATCTGTTTACTTACGAAATTTCACCGTGAAACCGTTATAACCTGGATTGCACTCGTTTCAAAGACACCGCCCCAAAGAAAATTAATCGCATGACACCCAATTGCACCATAGACAAGGACCATAGAGAAAAAAGTCAAGGAACATATAGGGAGAAATAAGTGCACTAGGCTAGGTAACCACAGACAAACAGAACACCTTAAATTCAAAAGAGCCACAAATCAAAAAAAACAATATCGTTTTTAATGCAAAAATGGCATATAGATGATTCCAATTTTTATATTCGAAAAAGACACCCATGGTTTTAGCGTTAAAAATAGTTCAATCACACAACTACCCATTTAGCATTTTGAGACTTTGATGACTAACTTCACAGCAAAGCAGCCATCTTTCCAGTTAATAATAATAATAATAATTTTATTACGAAACATAAAAGTGTCAGGTTTTGGAATGCGTTTCTTTTGAATGAAAGTTCAATAAGTTTGATTACTATTTTATTAAAACGAACCCGCAGTATTTGGAAATGTGTCTGTTTTGCATATAAGATTACCGTGATTATGGTTGTAATTGTTTAAACAAACATGCAATATTTGTTAAATGACTGTTATTACAATCAGTCCGTACAATCAGTCTTAAAATACAGTGTTTCATTATCATACATAAGTATCCTTTGAAATAAATAATCACTTTTAAGATTATTAAAATTACTTTGGGATCACATCCTTTTCAATCAGTTTTAGGATGCCTTGTTTTTTGTCTCAGCAACTTGTAGCTTTTTGATATTATTTTATTTTATTTACTTGGGAAAAATCTGTATCCTGAGAAGTTTTGTAGAAAAATATATTTTTATGTTGTTGATCAGTTTTAATAACTTTAAGGTATGCCTTTACGACTCTTCCTTTGAAAATCTTTGCCAAGAGGCTGAACACTAAGAGGTTCTGAATCATAACTGATTGGTAATCAATCGTCTGTACTGCTGTCTGAGCTTATAGATGAGGATTTACTGGAGTCTCTATCTTAATCGCTTCATCAAAAATGGTACAAATTCCATACCAGACAGACAGCCAACACAATCCTAGCCTATCGTTACTTGATGAAAACATTATCTGATTTTGGAAGTCCAGAGCAATGAATAAAGTTAGTTATTGAGGAAAGTACAGACAGCGATTCAGATATACTCAAGTGAATCCTCATCTTCAAGCTCAGACAGCAGTACAGATGATTGATTACCAATCAGTTGATTCAGTACTTCCTAGTGTTCAGCCTCTTGACATAGATTTCCAAAGGAAGAGTCGTAAAGAGCAGACCTCAAAGTTATTAAAACTGATCAACAACATTAAAATATATTTTTATACAAAACTTCTCAGGATACAGATTTTTCCCAATTAAATAAAATAAAATAATATCAAAAAGCTACAAGTTGCTGAGACAAAAAACAAAGCATCCTAAAACTGATTGAAAAGGATGTGATCCCAAAGTAATGTTAAAAAATGAATTTTCGACTTGTGGCTCTTTTGCATTTAAGGAGCGAGATGACAACTTCATACTACACTTTGATATTGATATATTATCAGGGTTGCTACACCGAGTTTCTGAATCACAGCACGATTCACGGTCGGATTATAAAAACTAGTAGTTTTGCGAACAGAATACCTCAAGAGCACAAACTATCTTGTTTTTCGATAAAGTTTAAAAATCGCATCCATAGTCCGATCTAGCATATACCCAATCTTACTTGAACCACAAGTCGTTGAAACTCTAACAAATGAGAGCTCACGTAATATTGGTTTTCATTTTTATTTTTTCTCAAAAACTATATTGTAAAATAAATATATAAGTAAGTACATATATCAAGTTTCATCAAGATTAATTGAAAAATGCGACGTACGCGAGTACTTACGTACATAGGTACATACATCCGAACAGACGATAGCAAATTTTGCCATATTATATTGCAAGGACTTACCATGCTTTGCTCGCTCGGTCAATGACTAATAATAATTTTTTTTTATTGCTGCGAATGAAGTTACGAAAGTATAGTTTTTACATATTCTTTCGTTGTTTTATTTTTATTTTATAAAACTTAAACTTGAGTTTCAATAAAGTACGTTACAATAAAGTATTTTCTCGAAGGTACCTACTTTGTTGATATTGCAAAGTATAAAGAACATAGCCGCAAATAACTTTGTAAACTATGATTATAACGAACGGTTGGCAACCCTATCAGAGCCAGCTCATAAAGCCTAATAATTACGGGTGACTAGCAAGCACTAAACTTTGACGTAGCGTTGCCAGACCGGCAATGCCGCAACTTGTGCCGGCCTGGCAACGTCGCGTTTCGCAATTTTGGTGACAGACCCGAAAATAACGCGAGGCATACTTTTATTTATTTAGCGCCATCTTTCACTATCTTTCTCAAAACTCGGTGCTCGAGGTCCATTTAACCGCCATCTCTGTCAAATTAAACAAAACAGGGTGCTCTGCGTAAAAATATCACGCTTCGATGGTAGGTGGCGACTCAAAATGGACATTAAAAACACTCACACATACGTAAAATTGGTCGTATTTCAAACTAATTTTAAAAATTACCCTTAGTAAATTTTTATTTGAAACAACCATTTGCGAGTACGATAATCATTAGAAAATCGAAAAAAAAATACGATATAAAGAACGACAATCTGTGGATTGAAAAAATACTTAAATTATTTTGTATGGGCAAGGCAACGAGAGCATTCACCTTAACTATTTAATCATTTCTATCAAACGCCAACCTCATAAACTTACGATAAAATATTTCAATACAATTTATGGGTCCATTATGAAGATATTTAATTTATAGAACAAAATTAATTGATATTATAAATCATCCGGTTAATTGTAATTAATAAGTTTTGGGAGATTATAGCTTATTCGCTGTACGATATGAAACAAGTTGGGGAATCTGTGTAAACTTAGGTACCTACTATATACAGAGTAAACAACATTGTCTGAGTTGTCGGACCTAAAATAATAATATATAAGTATCATTATCATCAGTAGCAGCCTTTTGACATCCAAAACTGGATAAAGCCTCCCCCATAAAGAACAATGGGGGGAATTGCCATAAACACCACGCTTGGCAGGCGAATTGGTGATAGTTTATAATAACTGTAGTTTAAACTTGCACATATTATAATGGTAAATTAAAGTAAAGCTTCAAAAGTTTGTAGCAAATTGCTAGAAAATAAAATTCAAATCGCAAACTCCAGGAAATTAATTTCTACCTGTATTGCGGTGGCTGAGAAAGCGGTAACTTGCTGCTTTAACTTTTGCCATGGTTATTAATTTATCGAATTGGTTTTAATCAGTTAAGTTATTGCCATTCATGGCAACATCTATTAAGTCACGAAAATTATATTGGTATTCAAATTAATGAGAGGAAACCATGTCGGAGTAAGACCTTTGATATTAGAGAGCAGGCTATATTTATAGCAAATACACCCGAAGTATGTTCAATATTAATTAATAGCAAAAGCAATTTCATAAAGTTAAAGAAATTATAAAACATAATTTTCAAAAACTCGTTTTTAAAAACATAACATAACACCCAACAGTCACATACATAGTCCTGATTCCACACTAAGATTCCTTGTGTCGTGGGTATCAGGAACTACGAGTGCCTTGGTACCATAACATCCAGACCCGGAATTTTTGCAGATCATACAAACATTTGTCCTGCAGCGGGAATCGAATCCGCAACCTCTTTCATCTCAGCCAGCTACTCGCCCGCCGCGCCACAGAGGTCATCACTCCAACAAGACTGTCGTTGACAAAAAGAGGTGGACAAAACTGTATGAACCGCACAATTTTTTGTATGAACCCCACTTGTTCGGCCTCCCTTGTCCTAGTTTCCATGAGATATGGACTAGTGAACTTCTGCAGTTAGGTGGAATATGTTTTTTTTGTTACCTGTAAAAATAAAAATAAATTATACTATAAGCATTCCTTGTACGTAATTCTATATATGGCCCCCTGCGTTAGTGGAAGCAACAAGCAACGGCAAATTTGCTGCTAAAAATACAAGTTGAAAGTGCAGATTCCTAGTGCCACAGACACAGCCGCAACTCTTATTTAAGTTTAAATAGCTTTCGCGATGCAGCGATCTACGTGCGGCCCCGACCGGAGATTGAGCCGACGCGGCAGGATCGCGGCAACTTCGACAAAGAGTAATGATCCTTCGCTGTGGGACTGACACCTCGCGCGGTTATTGCCGGTGCGTTGTTTGCGACTTGCTAATTGAACGTTTGATTGAAGATCGGTGGAAGTTTGGAAATTCTGAGTCTATTGTGAGAATATTGAGTTTACGGGATGTTAAAAAAAGTACTCCCGAAAACCTAATAGGGAAATTCTGACCATGATTTTTGAAAAACGAAAAAAAACACAATGCAATTGCTATATTCTTTCAAAATCCCGATTTATGAATGTACGCAAGAAATTTTTTTTCAGCTGAAGTTGAGGTTATTTATTATCCATCATTCTTCCCCCGACCTCTGTGGCGCGGCGGGCGAAGGTTCGCCTGCAGCACAGGAGGTTGCGGGTTCGATTCCCGCCTCGGAACAAATATTTGTACGATCTGCAGAATTTGTTCAGGGTGTTCTGGGTATTTTCTATGTATAATCAAAAATATCTATCAATGTAATGGTATATCAGTTATCTTGTACCCATAACACAAGCTCTGCTTAGCGTGGGGCTAGATAATGTTGTGTGAAATGTCCAGTATTTTTTTTTATCATTACCTTATTTACAACTCGTAGCATAGCCATGACTCCAAGGCTCCTGAAAATACGATATGTTATTCAGCAAAGCCTATACAAAAACAGTCATAAATTGAACGCCCTTCGGGATAAAGCGATTTAGTTTTCACTTTAGGCCAATGTAACTCTGGCTTATTCCGTCTTAAAAACGCCATGTATTGACAGGCGAGTTTGTTGCTAAAGCGAAAATAACTGCTGTTTTTAATGTTGTCAGTAAAAGCCAGTAAAAGACTGCAGCAGACTTTGAAATCATGATCATGATCCGACAACCAAATTTCCTACGTTCCTTTATTGAACTGGCTCCCTCATATGTAAGAGAAACAAAGCTGTAGGCGTTAATAAGCATCCTTCCTTCCACACGACATTGTGTTTACCTACACGCTACGCTATACATGCATAGCTATACGTATAGCCAACTGAACAAAGGTTACAATCCAATTCCAATACAAGTATCACAAGAACCGAAACCAGCTCCGACGGCATACGATACCCGCCATTCTATTGGCAATCTTCGAACGAAGTTGTTATCTCGGCTGCTCTTACGTTTTGTTGAATTAGTAAGAGGGTATAGAGAAATGGGCATGTAAGAAACAAGGAACGTACGCGACTCGGGCTGAAAGCGATAGTGCTCACTAGTTACGATAATAAATAGGAGTTAAAGCTAGCAAATGGCCGATTAGGGCATTCTTGACTACATCGCGGGCATTCGGATAAAGTTAGCGTTTGCTTCGTTACGAGTCACATGGGGTTTGATGTTAAATATATCGTTTCCCCAGTAAGTCACTCATGTGAATACTTTAGTAAGCATCGAATGAGCCGTATCGTTGAAAATAAGACCAATTAAGATTCGCAATGTGCAGATTTTATCGATAATTTTATTTCCTTTCATACTTTATACTCACCTGCCACCGTACCGCAAATTAATTAATAGTTTCAACCATACTCCTAACCTTCCTATAGATGGCATCCAGTCCGTCACGCCAAAGTTTCTTACGCGGCGGCATCGCTCATTCCGTGACCCGTCCGATGTGTTTTATCTCAAGTAATCTTTTAGTAGAAACAACGGACAAAGCATAAAATCCACTTTATCAGAAACCATGATTGGTTTCCGTTGCGTCCGGTACGACAGCGTAGCGATTTTTTTTAAAGCTTCTATTTGACTTCCTAACTCTATGCCGGTACAAGTCGGGAACGATATTGTCGATGTTTTTGACCACTATATCTATTTGGGTCAGACGATTCAACTAGGATGGTCCAACTTCGACAAAGAGGTCTAACGAATTCAACTATCTTATCGTCACAGATACCGCAGCCTCAAGACGAAAGTGTCTGGTGCAAGTGATGACTTAAGGCACTGAGACGTGGTCGCTAACTATTGACTTCATATACAAGCTCAAAGTCGCGCAGCGAGCTATGAAAGAGTTCACTACGGGTAGAATCAACAATAAAAAGATCCATAGAAGGACCAAGATCACCGACATAGCTCTCAGAACTAACAAGTTGAAGTGTCAATGGGCAGGTCATATCTAGATTGCAGAACTGACAACCATTTGATTGTGAAAAGGTTCTCGAGTAGCGACCACAAACCGGACGACGTAGTAGAGGAAGACCAAAACAAATATTTCATGTAAAAATTCTATGTAACCAGAAAAATCGTTTTGTTTCATTCCTCCCAAGCGTAAAAGTATTTCATGCACCCCTATTTCACAAGGCTACAGAAGTCTGCTGCGAAGCTGCGACAGGCCGCTACGAAGCTACGAGCGGCCGCTACGAACGCTACGTGATTCTCCTTATCTTTAGCATATTTTATGACGAAAAATAAAGCGAATTATAAGCGTGTTCTTAATTAACTTAATTACATATCGGCACAATGATTTAATCTACAACCGAATTTAATTAATTAAGTCTTCACACTTAAGATGAAAATAGAAATTCGTCTCGATATTCGAACCCCGCACACCCAGACCCGCAGAGCTATTCTCTGTCTCGCGACAGGTATGAGAAAAGCAACGTTTGAACAGCCATGATCGCACAATTTACGCCTGTGGCAAACCTGTCACGAGATAGGGAATACGGGGGCAGGGCTTTCAGAATTAAAAGTCGGGGGACCTCCCACAGGGCCAACATGGCCCCATAAAAACAAGGGATCAATAAAAAATGTGATGTTGATGTGATGGTCTCCGCGACGTAACCATCGTCGGCGAACTCCTTCATACTCCATGATACGAGCGAATGTTTTGGAACTCTCGGCGCAGTATGCACATAACAGCTGTCCAGATGAGTTATAAGGTGTAAGTGAGCTTGGAATTTGTCTTCCGGAGTTGACGTTTTTCATTCAGATCTTAATGTTTTTGTTTATATGTTGGTAAGGTACAAGGTTTGTTGATTAAATTAGATAAAACAAAAACTCTAAATAAGTAGATACAGCAGATAATTTCTTATTGTGTGTATAACAACTTGTCGTAATTGAAAATTACGATCAATTCATGGTTTTTATTTGCTTATCCTCATGTAGGTACAGACGGCAAAGCTAGTTGGTAACCCCCACGTCACAGATTCAATAAAAGCTACTACGCCCCGCGCGCCAACATACTTAATTGTTTATCGCACTGGGAGATATTTCTAATTGTTAGTTTAGTGCTAAAAAAACAACTTGAGCTAAAAAAGTACGGAAAAACATAAATCATTTCGTTTCTACTTCAATATTTAAACAGACTACGGGTGTTGAGAACAAGCAAGGACTTATTTCAAAAAGGCGAAAAAAAGACAACCATTTCATCCAAGGTTTATACAAGACTGACAAGAAAGAACAAGAAAGTTAATCAAAAAAGTAAAAAAGGAACTTAATATTTAAATGTTTATAATTCTTTACCAGCCAGCCTCCTTAAGTTCTTAAAGGAGACTGGCCTGGTAAGTGTTGTGTGAGGTTGGTTGCCAACAACGGGGTAACCAATTAGTTTGCCGTCTGTAGTGCACCCTTGCGTTTTTAAGGTAGATAAAGGTTTGTTTCTTTGGTTTGCCATTAGTAAATTTTCATCCATCGCCAGTTTTAAGTTTTCAATGATAAAAAACCGAGACAGTAATATGTTACCTTCATGAAAAATAACTCCATATTTTATACGTTGAAATCTTTATGAGATTCATTTATATGCTTTATAAAAGGGGTTATATCAGCATACTAGAATCTTTAGTTCATTTAACCAAATAACAAAGGATATATTGGAAAAGTGTTCAGCACATTGTTACTGGTCATTGTTAAAGAGTATAAAATATGCAGAGTCGCGTGGGATAAATGTCAACTGTTCAGAGTTCAAACAATGTTTTTTTTTAGGAATTCGTAGTATTCATGTTAAATCCTACAAATATTATAAACGCGAAAGTTTGTAAGTATGGATGGATGTTTGTTACTCTTTCACGTAAAAACTACTGAATGGATTTGAGTGAAATTTGGAATGGAGATACTTTACGCCCTGGATTAACACATAGGCTACTTTTCATCATCATCATCATTATTTACGCGGTGAATCCGCGGGTTTCAACTAGTGTAAAATAAACACAATATTATGTGCTGTGTAGGTAAGAGCTTAAGCGAATCTATTTATAGGTTTACTAGGTAAACTAGGCTAAAGGTATACTTTTGAGTTAAGGATGGTAGTTTTGTGGTTAGTTCACAGAGTCCTGCCACTATTAACATTAATAGTCAGCTGATAAAGTTGATAAGGCGTAGTTAATTTTTTGTTGCACACACTTACTTGACAATTACAATTACAAAAGTAAGAATTAGCGCATATGTGCAAAAACAAGCTTAACCCTAAAGAAGAGCTTTCTTCCAGCAAAACTTAGAGGCTAGAGAAAGGTGATTATAGAAGTAGGTTGCACATAGAAAATAAAATAAAACAGATTTAGAAATTAAATCTGTTTTCCAGAGAATTGAATACTTATATAATATCAATATGACCTATCTATCAATACACCTAAACTGATACAAAATTATAAATATACGCATATTCATTACAGTAAAGTTTTATAAATAAATAGTGCACTTTAGTTTTTCTTTCAAAAATAGAAACTGATATTTAGCAATAATTATTAATGAACCACAACGAAAGACATGGATTTGTGGTCTTTTTCCCCGTAGGCGTAGATAGATCCTCAACGGGCCCCTTTTGACCTTTTTCCAATGATACCGGTAGCTCGCTTTGTGACACCCTCTAGTTAGTAATAACATTTTAACATCTGAATCCCAGTGACCCGGCTATACAGGATTTACATTCCCAGTGATGTGGGGAACAGAGCCTACTGTCACATCAAATTACTTAGTTTACAAAAAAAAAAAATACCGATATACTATTTGAATATCTTCACAAAAATAAATCTCTACAGTTTTCGTGAATCCATACAGCAAGATTATCTAATAATTGATGACTTCGATACCAAATTACGTTTTTTGTAGTAGGTAATTGTCAGTTCCACATAACTAAACTATGCGTGACAGTAGAAGAACATATTTAGCTACGACATAACCCCAATACGAGCACAAATTATACCATTAATATTTTAATATTTTTAGTGAAATATAATCATGTTAATGTTTCCAGAGAAGCGAAAAAAGAGAACATTTAAGAGAAAACGTGATAATTGTGCAAAGAAAAAGATTAACAAACTTTTAAAGTATCTACGAAGTGACTTGAGAAGTTCCACGACTCATGGCCTGCCTTACATCGTGAACACAGAGCTACATTGGTTTGAGAGGTGTGTAATTGTATTCACACGAGATTCATAAATAGCAATGACTTGAAAATATAACTGGCACCTCCCGCCGGCACTGATCAAATCACTTAGGGCGCTGCCACACGGGCGTTGCGGCTGCACTGCGTCGGCTCTGCTACGACGGAGCGGTGACGCTCCGTAGTTCTAGGTACATACAAATCTGAACGACTTGCCACACGGCGTTGCCGATGAGTTGCGTCGTCGCGACGCGCGCTCAACGGAGAAGGGGCTGTGGAGACGAGGTGGGGAAGGGAGCTGCGTTGAAACGACGGAGCGGCAATGCAGTATTTAAGAACATATCGAAGCATAGCATAGCTGCGATGACGCAGCGCTGACGCAGCGCTCGTGTCATTCACTGCGTTGAAATCATTGCGTTGCGACGACGCAGCGTAGCCACAACGCCCGTGTGGCATCGCCTTTACGCCCGTACACCCTTACGGAGAAGAGCAAGTAAGAATTGTTCCGTTATATTATTTTAACTAGCGACATCTAGTTGAGAATTTAGTATTAAAGTGAATTTTGTATAGAAAATCCATAGAAAACTATTTATGATTCGAAATGTGTAATTTTCAGACTGTTTCGTTACCTACCTGTTTGTGCTACCTACCTTCGTGCCACATTTCAGATTCTTTGCCAACGAGATGTACCAGAATATCCTGATGAGTGCATTGAGCTAGAAGCATGGGGAGGCCTGTCAGTGGATTTCTATAGCTGATGATGATGAGCTAGGAACTTGATTTTTTTGGATGTTGATGTGATGGACCTTAATATTTGGTATTAATATAATTCAACTTGGTACCTTTGACAGTTCCTGCGAAAATGGTTTTGACAGACGTACGGACAAGACATCCTATAAAAGAAAACCAAAAACCCTTAGTAATGGATGAGAAAAGTCGAAAACTATGACCTGTGGAGCGCGTAGGGCACCTGCTTAGCTGTGGATTGCAGTCTGCAGGAGCAGAGTCTGTTAGATATCTAATAAAACCCGATAGAGCTGATCAGAATTTTCTAATTCATTGTTTTTTTTTTCAGACTTTTCTGGGTGGCTAGTTTTGTATTTTGTGCTGCCATCATATTCGTTTTGCTGTCAATTCAATGTGCAAGATATTTGGTAATATTGAGAACTGTATTGCTTGGCCGCTCATACGAACCGAAGTTTGCTCCTCATTTGAATACTAATTAATTCAAAACAGTGAAATTCTAAAGGCATAATCTAGAGACTAACATCATAATCTAGGCCTGAGGTTTGTCAGTTTCTTATATAATTATTATTATCTTAATCAAGTTTACAAAATTTCATGGAGTTTGATGAGATAATATCCAAAATATGAGCAAACTTCTTTTGTATGCTGAGATGTTTTGTAGGGCTCAAGCGCCTTAGCAGTAAACTCCTCTAAACAATGTTTTTTTTCGAGTAATTTCCGAAACAATCTTATTGCACGCGTAGATACTAGCACTAACTTCTGCCTATAACATCAAAGGGCACGTCTACCTAGGACCTAGGACACATCATTTGGCATTGGATTGCACTTACCACGCAGAGACATAATGATGAAAACTCCCATGTACCTTTAATTTCACCGGTACCTATACCCTTTAAACCGGAAGAAAGCAAAGCGAGCAACTGTTTGGAGGGTATAGTAGTACGCCCCCATCTCCCCCGGACGAACTCTTTCACAAAAAAAAGCTCTACTACTAGCTCTTTCGGGATCAAGATCTATCTCTTACGACTGCTAAGGACATACAACATACTGCTACGGAGCTACGTTAAACCGCTACGAAGTGCTACATGATTATCCTATCTTGTCAAGGAAAACTGAATTCCATCACCAACGGTTACACCAACCATTTAACCAGTGACATGAGTTGTGAATAATACATTATATTGCTATGGTACGACATACGTACTGGTGTGAATTGCTATGAGATTCATCTTGTCATTATATCTCTATAGAGCATTGCCAGAATAAGAGCATTCTAGTATTTTTTTTGAATTTTCTTGTATTCATTCTGACCTAATTTAATTAACCCCCGACTAAAAAGAATGATATTATTAGTTTGAGGCCATAGTGTTTGTCTGTAGCCTCATAACTCCAAAACGGGTGCTCTGATTTCAATGCAGTTTTTTTTACATGAAATTTGGTGTTTGCTAGGTAGTTCTTAGCTATGTTTGTAGAAAATTTCTGAAGCTGTTTCCAGGATCAAAAGTTCGCAACAATTTTTTTTGGACTATGTTCTTATGCAGTGCGTATGTCTTCAGTTTGAGCTCCAAATGTCGAAGTTTGAGTTCATTTTCGACGACATCAGGCTCCAGGGTCTGTCTGGTGATGACTAGGATGAACAGGATCTAGGGTACTACTGAAGCTAAATCTACATCTTGAAATTAAGACGACATGACATGTTTTTCTTCCGCAGACTGGTTTTGATGATGACCAGCACAGGATGAATAGAATCTAGGATGCAACGACGTGATTCCATAAGTGTCCCATTTTTGAAATTTCAATGGAACATTGAAAATAGCCGGGAGTTTTTTTTTTAATTATACTAAATTAATTTGTGTGTTTCCCATATATAGGCAGCACCGTTTGTAATGAGCGTAGAGATGGACTATTTCAACTGGAACGTATCGTTTCCAGCCATCACCTTATGCCCGCTCAACAAAATCGAAGAAAATCTTGAGGCTGCTTTCGTAAGGTACTTGTTTTTAACTTTCTTTTTATTATACTATTACTCTATCTTAAAACTCCACTGTATTTAGTTTGCACCTTATTTACAGTGAAACTAAGCCACAGACCGGTCAGGACCTAAATGTAGATCTTGAACCATATTTAGAAGCAATAAGTTTAGCGTCTTTGGAATCAATTCACCTCTTGCAAATACCAGCGCCGGAAACATTGTCGGTGAGTTGCAAAATCTATTTTTCTAATAATTCCAAAATTAACTTTTCGTTTTTGTTTCGACTTTTCAGCCCCAATTATTTCAAAAACATTCAAGTCACAATATCATCTCGTGTCAGTCACACTGTCACGTAGTAACTATTACTTAACTACCATTATTGCTCACGCGGGTGGAACCGCGGGGCGCAGCTAGTTATAAAATATTTTTTTAAATAAATAATCTTCTGGGATTTCTTCAGCACGATCTATATGTTTAATACAGTCAAATACCCTATTCAGCCGAAAAGTTCTCCGGTAAGCCTGTAAGGTAAAGGAACTTAAGGGGACCTTAAGCGTTGACCGTAACTTGATGTTATAATAAATAAATAAATGCTGGATATTTCACACAACATTATCTAGCCCCAAGCTAAGCAAAGCTTGTGTTATGGGTACTACATAACTGTATAGGTACTTAATACAATAAATTGCATACTTAGATAGATATTTTTTATTATACATAGAAAAATTCCCAGAACAGTCTAAACAAATATCTGCAGATCGTACAAATATTTGTTCCGAGGCGGGAATCGAAACAGCAACCTCCTGCGTCGCAGGCGAACCTTCGCCCGCCACGCCACAGAGATCGTCCAATAAGTTTATGTATGTGATGGCCCATTTCAAATTTGTAGCGTAGGTAAACTTCACAGTTTTGTATGTTCTAGTCGATAAATACAACTGACTACGCGATCATAGCAGCTCAAATCTTCAGGAGGTTCGATAACACATCGCTGACTACCAATACCAAATGGCCGATGTCCATTGAGCCGGTTATGACGGAAATGGGCATGTGTCACGTGATAAATTCGAATGTTGCTCTATTTGATAATCCAAGGTAATAGAAGACTCTATACTCCTTAATTTAGTCAGGTTTATATCATGTCCAAGTAACTTTAATATCGTAGTGATATCTTTGTCTTACAATTCACACATGACAGGGACAGCAGTACTTATGATTTAAGTTACTTTTGCAATAATTAGTTAAGTAAAGGCAAAGTACCAAAAATCAAATCAATACTTAACGCTTAGTTTCTTGACTGAATACCAATGTGAAAAATCGTTACAATTACCTAAAACAAACTCGTGAATCGTACTTATTGCGAAAATGTAACCACTATTAGGTATAACCAATTCATAATCATACATAGTATGTTCATAGTTTATATTCATATTCATAGTCGAACCAACTGTGTTGTTAGAATGCAAAAATCTTTTTTTATTTTTAGCAAATGGAGCGAAACGGGTGTTTTCACGAAAAACAACATAGAGCTCTCTTTTCACGACAGAGATTTCTATGTTCAGATTCTGAATTACGCTGACTCATACAAGGTTTGTTCGTAAAATATATTAAATAATTAATTAGTACCTACCTACATACTGTCTACGGCTAGCGCCTGATCAATGGGCTGCCACCTACCGAGAAGGCTTATGCTATCGGTATTGATTATAAGTATGTAAAATATAATGTATAGGAGCTTATACACAAGAAACAAAAGTTGGTTTTGATCCTAAACTCCTCACATGTTGACTTCCTGTGCCTTAAATGTGGTTTAGACCAATTTCCATGCTTAGTGAGTTGTGAAAGTAGACCATAATATGAATTGCCTACAAGTCACACACAACCCATGTCTTGAATTCCATGGTTTTATTTATAACAAGCTATTTGGAATAAAGCTGATAGAACCAGCCTTTTTCAGAATGTATATTTTCGTAGTTTTGTACAGATTTACACTCAAAGCCCTAATGACATAATACTAAGCGGGGCGCCTGCGCTGACTTTCGATGGCGACGGGTTTTTGTCTATTGGGGTACAAATGTCTAGCACCAGAGCATCGCCAGACATGAGAGCCATGTCTCTTTATATAAGGAAATGCAGGTATACTAACTTATAATTGTCCTAATGTTTAAATATTATTTCTATAATTAAAGCCCGAGTTCTGTCGGGGTTTTTTTTTTCATTTGAAAATGTCGGGTCTGGCTTGTGGTCCACTTGATGTTAGGCGGTAACTCCAGCCCATTACAATTGCAATACCTCTTAGGTCACGTCCACCTAGGACGAGGCCTATTTAGCATTGCACTGCTCTCGTCACGAGACATAAAGGTAGTCTCATGTTTCTGTAATTTCACCGGCACCCATACCCTTTAAACCGGAACACAGTTATGCGAGCACTACTGCTTGGCGGCAGAAATAGGTATGGTGGTAGTTCTTTTCCGAACGAACTCTCACAAGCAGCTCTACTACTAGCAAGTAGCCCGCCCTCATGAGCGGGTCATCTAAAGGGTATGCACCTACATCGTCTCATTTACTAGTATCAGCAACTCCTTGCTCCGAGGCACCACACAGGCGCTTCTCACCAAGTGGTAAGACGGATCATTTATGTCAGCCAAGCCGTGTTTGTTGCCTGATCCTTCTAGGCTTGGTCGCGTTGGAACAGGAGTAATTTTAGTTTATAAGACGATTTAAAATGATCCTCATGATCTTAATGAATAAAATTCTTTTAATTTGATTTGATTTGATCAAAATGAGTCAATACACCACATTTACCTACCTACTAACAATATCTACTAAGTCCAAGTGCACGAAAGTATAAAAAGGAGGTTACTGTAAGTATCAGTAAAGATGTAACATTATATTGTACTAAAATAACTTTTAAAAAGAATTGGTCATTGCAGGCTACACCCGTTAACCGTCCGTTATGTTGTTGAACTAACAAGCCGAGATGCATCCTTAATAAAATCTGTACTGTTTAGGTTTGCGGATGAGCCAGAGAGTACAAGATATCCAGTTTACTCGTATAACCGTTGTCTGATGGAGTGTAGAATCAGAATGATAAAGATATTGTGCGGTTGCGTACCACACTTCTACAAACCTATTGGTGAGTTATCTTAAAAACTTTTTTGCCAAAACTGGATACCAATCTAGTTCTCCTCCATATTCTCTGCTCATGGATTTCTTCTCGAAGTCTCATCCCTACGTCTGAATGATACTATTACGGGACACCAACTACTTTAAATCAATTTTTCATTTTGCTTTCATGGTTGCATGGTTGGGTTAAGTATTGCTAGACTGTTTTGACTGTTTCAATTTAAAATAAATTGACTTTTTACGTTGCCTCGTCGAACTTTTCGTCTGAATTACGATTAAATTTTTACTGGTCATTATTTCAAAAAATCTAAATCACCTCGTACCTTGATATGTCTTATCCGATTATATTTACAAAACTTTATGAAGATCTGACTTGTAGTTTTTAAATTAATGAAAACCTACATTTTTTCGTTCCGTCTGGCTCTTCATCAAATTTTGTAGATATAATCGGATAAGACTTATTAATTTAAGAGGTGTTCTAGATTTTTGAAAGTGATTGTTGTAGCCCAAACATTCGACATGATTTACCAACGTGGACACTTTACCATACGTACAAAGTTATTATCTTCTCTTTGATATCTACCTGTGCTCCGCTGACAATACAATATTATGGTGACAGCGAGCTGATCTTGATAATAGATACAGAAGGTGGTCAATGGGACTTCTCAACGAATAACAGTAACCTGGTAGAGTTTGGGGTAATTTTGATCAGCTCACGGTTCCGATCACTAATTTCATAAGAGACGGTTATGTTTCAAGAAAATGAATTATATTTTATTTCAGACGGTGAAAAAGTATGCAACTTAGCAGAATTAAAGTGTCTCATCAATTACAAGAAAGACATCGCCACATTGTCAGTCAGTAACGAAACCATGAAAAAAAACAAAAATACCCAGGGTATGCCAAAGAGTTCTCGCGATTGCGGCTGTTTAGCAGACTGCGAACAAGATTTCTACGACAAAGATTTGGACATCTTTATACAACAAGAGGGTATGAACCGATTAAAAATGTTTGTAGCAACATTTCCTAAAGTGAGGATTCTAAGGGAAATTATATTCAGTGTTTATGATATACTGCGTGAGTATGATTTGAACATCAGATTATTTCAGTTTAATTTTATGCGAGTGATTATTAACTTGATGGTTTAAGTTAAATTGTTCCTTGTCAACTCCAGAACTCACGCAAAAAGCTTACTATATGCGGTTATACGAATATCAAGTTTTGGTTACTGTGCTACGAGAATCTAATTTTGCTACATTTATTCTACAATCAATCTTTATATTAAGGTTAAGGGTATTAAGGTACACCTCGTCGAACTTTTCAACTGAATTACGCATAATTTTTTTCTAGTTCATTGTTTCAAAAATCTAGAATACTCCGTACCTTGATAAGTCTTATCCGATTATATCTACAAAACTTTATGAAGATCCGAGTTGTAGTTTTTAAATTGAGAACCTACGTTTTTTCGTTCCGTCTGGCTCTTCGTCCATTGCTGGACGAAGCCTCCCCCATAGAATGCAATGGGGGGATTTGCCATAATCACCACGCTTGGCAGGCGGATTGGTGATCGCAGTTTGGTGTTAAGTTCTCAGGTGGATGCTAGCCATCCCCTGGTGGAATCTCTTAGTAATCCCTTATCCGTCTGGCTCTAGTTTCGTTTTAATACAAAAACTACAAGTGAGATTTTCATACAATTTTGTAGATATAATCGGATAAGACCTATCAAAGTACGGAGTGAGTTGAAGCGTAATACAGCCGAAAAGTTCGTCTAGGTGTAAGTGGGAAATTAACTTTAACCCCTACAAGACCCGAAAATTATGACAAAATAGTTTTTCAATTGTTAGCTACGGCAAAAATGAATAGATGCCTTCTAAACCTTACCTTCGTGCTTCATCGGCGTTGGCGTCACTTACCAACAAGCGAGATCGCGTCAAACGAAGGACTGTTTAAGTTGAAAAAACTGTATACAGTTTCGCTCGAGAATTGAGCAGAATGTCGCATATTGGCTGGTGTACGATGTTTTTTCCCAACTGTGGGATTAACGTTGATATTCGGTATTTTAATAAGGTTTTGAAAGTTAAATCCTGAATTTTTAATCACCTATTTCAGTCAGGAGTGGTGGCGTCGTCAACTTATGCATCGGAACTTCAGTGATTTCAGTAATGGAACTGCTAATTACTGTTATACGAATACCTATCTACAAAATAATACAAGTTCTAAAGTGTATCTACAGAAGCCGAAAGAAATCGAAGGTATAAGAATAAATAAAATATGTAATTATATTACAAATAGTTTATTGTTTGAATACTGCTATATATATGTACATTATAATATTACAAAAATATCACATTTCTTACATCTATCCGATTCGATTTTTAGGAGTTCAAGTGTACCTGTAAAAGATTATACAAATTATTAGATACCTACTTGCCTTTTGGGAGTACAACTTAAGAATCAAACTCAACTCTGAGAGCAAAATCTTTACAATCATACAAATGTTAACACTTTGATTACGGATCTTTTTCCGCGATTCGCATGTAAGTACGGGTTTTCGAATCGAAACAGACGTGTGAGAGCCGCACTGTAGTAGCACCGCGTCAAACACAAAAGTATACGTATAGAGTAGTAGTGTACTTTTTGCGAACAATATCACAGAATAAATATGAAAATACGAACAATTTTTAATTTTTTGCTAACAATGCAATAAAACCAAAACCCCCTACCCTACCCCTAAAACCAAAGACACAGCGTCTGTTTCCAGCAGGGAACGTGCGCCAAAAATGTTATATTTCGATGAGAATTTTGAAATTGAAATACTATCAAGATCGCTTTTAGGTTTGTGTTCGATTTATTAATACGGGCCCAGGGCGGCAAGTACGTAGGCACGATAAATTTGACATTAAAATTCGACACAACGGGACTATGGTATATGAAGGGTAATAGTCTCGTTTTGTCGAATTTGAATGTCAAATTTATCGAATCGAGTCCTACGTTCTTGCACTGCAGGTCTGACAGTGATACAAAATTACAAACTACAAGAGTTCTGGACATTAATCTTCTTATTTATTACTAATTTTAGCTTTCAAGAATTTCTCCGAATTTTTTAAATGAAAAGGTAATGGCATTGACTGACGTTCAAAAATGTTTGAAATTACCTTTTTTAAGGGAAGCTTTTTGTTTTGTGAGATGTCAGGATCTTTTCTTCTTTGCTGCCCCACTTCGTGTTACGTCTTTCTCTGAGAAATGAAAAGTATAACGTTGAATTTATTAAAATTTAGATAATCATTACAAACGAGGAATTACGAACAAAAGAGTACTTAAACGAAAGAGTTGGCCGGATCGTTCCAAGCCACAATCCGTGGCCAAATAACTATACTAACTTATCACAACACAAAATCCAATGATTTTGTTTTAATTGGTAATATATAAATAAGAGCTATCCTAGGAGTTTCACTACGTGACAGAATGTGAAATGAGGAAATCCGTAGATGAACCAGTATCACCGACATAGCCGAATTAGCAAGTTGAAGTGGTATTGGCAGGTCATACAGCTCGCAGAACTGACAACCGGTGGGGAATAAGGTTCTCGAGTGGCGACAACAAACCACCGGTCGACGAAGTATACCCCTCTCGATGAACCAAGGATATTATAAAGGCTGCAGGAAGTCGGTGAATGGAGGCGGCTCAGCACCGTTCGTCGTAGCATTCTATGGGGAAGGCCTATATAAGGCAGTGGACTTCTACATGCTGATTATGATGATGATATAAATAAAGCTCTATTATTTACGTCACGGTTTACTTCTTACCCGACTACGGCAAAGCTAAAGG
Organism: Epirrita christyi; assembly: GCA_951392215.1. Taxonomy (NCBI): domain Eukaryota; kingdom Metazoa; phylum Arthropoda; class Insecta; order Lepidoptera; family Geometridae; genus Epirrita; species Epirrita christyi. The sequence goes on along the minus strand of OX595849.1, from coordinate 8,584,604 downwards.
AGGATTATGATTTTATCAGTTTGTGTATGTATGTAACTTTGTTCTTCAGTTCCCTCGTAGCTCCGAAAAAAAATTACGGATTCTGACAAATGAGGTATCATATGAAGCGTTGACGTTCCACGACAAGTAGTATGTTAGTATGTTGTCATAGATGACGTCATACTAAAATCATTATGGAGGATATATATAAACAATTTTTCAACTTCGAAATAAAATATGATTGATGCAAATATAGAGTTTGATATCAAATAACTTTTCATTTAGCAAACCGACTTCCGCCATTGTATTCGACGAAATATTTGGATGAAAAAAAAATGATAAAAGACCCATAGTGATGAAAGGATTATGATACTTTTTGAATGCAAATGCTTGGTTTGTTGCTGAAAATATCAAAATCGCCATATGCTTGCCTACAATATTTGAGGAGTTCCCTCAATTCCTCATGGATTCCATCATCAGAACTGGATTATGAAAAAAATGGGACCAATCTGGAGGTATATCTATTCAAATAAAAAAAGAATTTTCCGAATCGGTTCATAAACGCCGGAGATAAGCGGTAACAAACATTTAAAAAAAATACAACCGAATTGGGAACCTCCTCCTTTTTTTTTGAAGAAGAAGAATATAATTTATTTGTATAAATATAATTTTAAATATAATTAAATACTGTACTGGCTCCTTGGGAGAAACTCAAAACTGTCAGTCGACAACAAGCTGCTCATTTACAATACTGTCCTGAAGCCAGTTTGGACTTATGGCATTCAACTGTGGGGATCAGCCTGTACCTCCAACATAAATTTCATCCAGCGCTTCCAAAATGGCCTTCTTAAAAATATCTCCAATGCACCCTGGTTCATAAGGAACACAGAGTTGCATGAAATCCTCAATGTCAACATGGTATATGAAGAAATCAAAACTAGTGCTCAAGCCTACCAGGAAAAACTGAGAAACCACCCCAATCAACTGGCACAGCGACTCACTAAGCCCTCATATAAGAGGCGACTGAAAAGAAAAGATGTCCTGGAACTCACCAGAACATGATGCACAGAAGAGTAGAAGCGGTCGCTGGACCACTTCTCTCGCAATCCCGACTACCCACATCATACCTGCTCATAGTCTGAAGACTGATTGCAGATGAACATAGAAAAAAAAAAAATATATATAATTAAATAATATAATATAATTAAATACAATTTTATTGTTTTGGGAAGTCTGTTAATAAAAGGGCTTGGTATGTAAAATGAAAATGTAAAATGTTATAGAAATCCACAATTTTATCGTAAATGCCTTCAACTTACCTAGTAGGCTTCCGTATTCGGAGGCTTTTCTAAATTAAAATCGTAGATTTGGTCTTCCTCTAAAACATTTTAATACCACTGTATGCTGTGGTGTGTCCGGTCTAAGAATACTCCTCCGTCTCCTCCCGTGGAACTAGTAAAAGCAGACAACGGGATTACACCAGGGGATGGGCAGCAGCATCTACCTTAGAACTCAATACCAATACTGCGATCACCAACCCGGGTACCAAGCAAATCCCCCATTACAGAACATAACACAACACCCAACACACACATACGTAGTTTTGATCCCACACTAGGATTCCCTGTGTCATGGGTATCAGGAACTACGAGTACCATGGTACCATAACACGCCGACCCAGAACAAATATTTGCAGATCATACAAACATTTGTCCCGCAGCGGGAATCGAACTCGCAACCTCTTACATCTCAGCCGGTTACTCGGCCGCCGCGCCACAGAGGTCGTCATTCCATGGTGGGAGGCCTTGTCCAGCAGTGGAATGATGATGATTGATCTAACAGGCGTGAGTAAGATCTGTTAGGAACTAATTTTGTATTTCTCTACCCACTTACCCATTCAACATTATAGCTTCCATTTCTACCGCGATGCGACATGTCATATAAGAAACGCTCGCGTAGCGAATGAACCAATCCCTCATTCATTATTCATTGGATTCGAAAATTGAATATTCCATTTTATCGAATAGCCCTGAAAAACAATAAGTCGATATAGAAACAGTATAGTCAGTAAACGCTAAGTAGACGTAGCAGTAAGCCACGAAATATCCCAAGAAGAATCATACTGTTAGGACTTGGTAGAACCAGTAGAACTACGTAACTGCCAAAGGCTTTATGAAGAACTATTGAAATAAATAGATGCGACTTCAACCAGATCACTCAACGGCCAATACAATGTCGATTATAAGCCGAGACAAAATGTAGGTCCATCAATGCACCAGCTGATCCAATAATCTCCTAGCCTTGATGACAAATGAAAAGATTGGCCTTGGATTAATTTAACAATAGCGACCGCTATATGCGTACCCATGTTTGTCGAGTACGATCAAGTTGAAGATATCTAAACAAAAACAAAACTCAGCGTATCAATTGACTTACAATACCGGTAAACTATGAAAAACCCCCATGCAAACTCAACAAGTTAAACGAAGATCGATGACAACTTACCATGGAGAAATAGCTAGAAGCCCGCGGTACCGTCCGATTGGCAATCTTCACAACATTTCTTCCCGAATCGAGACACCTCGACGTCAAAACAGCGTTCAAACATGTTTTGCTAATTCAAACTTTGGTAAGCCACAATGTGCGGAAACGCTGCCAATTGTCTAGTTCATTTAAAGTTAAATTAGAAGCCAGTTATCATTTTCATCCAAGCAAACTTTCAGGTGGTAATACTAATATCCATACCACGACTTCTGATTACGTTTAGAACATTTAGACTACTTTTATATCGTGCGGAGCGAAATTAAGAAGAGATAGAAATGATTATTCGAGCAAATGAGCCGATAAATACACAGTACAGCCGAAATCAATTTTATAAAATCCACGACCAACAATCCATTTACAAAGCCGATATAACGAGGCCGCCCTGAAGTTAGCCGTTTCAATGCGCACAAACAACATACACATACCTTTATGCGAGTTTTTGTTTGTAACGTCGAGTGCAATATAAAATAAATTAGAAACAATTTAGGGTTGAATTTCAGAATAGTTTGGCAGGAGCGAGTGGTAAGGGAGGGCGTGGTGTCCTGTTCCTCCTGACGCAACCCCCATTAAAAGGTAATGCAAAGAACTAAAAAAAACTTCACCTCAAACCACTAATATTTATATAGGAGGGAAAGGGAAAGAGTGAGATAGGTGTCCCTTTAAAAAACCCGTTTGTTTAATTATATAACCTAGCTAAGGACGGCATCTAGCCTGTGGTGTTTTAGAGATTGGTGCAGACTCTTTCAATGAGTGGTTACGATGTACTCGGAGACCAAACCCCTACCAACTTCCACCCCTTTTCACCCAAACTACTGAAAATTTAAGCCTAATTTTTTCATTAAAAAATTGGGCGGCCTAGTTATATCGTGACAACTGTATAAGTTATTACACATACGAGAGATGCGATTACGGTGGCAAGTTAAATCCGCCTATTGCTGAATCATAGAAAACAACATTTTATTCTTTTAATTTCCGTCTAAAAGTTTGGCGCTTTTGTTTTACAAAAGATTCCAAAAATCCTGATAAAGAGCAAACACTTTGAACTATGAAGAAATTGTATTTGGTCTGGATAGTACGGGCGTGACAGTGGCAGAGTTTTTTTTACGATTAGCAATCACCTTAAAAATCCGACGATAGACTCGAAGTCAGCCACAGTTTCTATAACAAACTAAGACCATCTGCATCCTGGACCTTAGGAAATAAGACTGTTAATGTACTTTAGCGGTCAGATCTGACCTAATTGTAGAGTACTTGTTAATTTTGAACCACGAGAAGCCTTTTTATAAAAACTTTGGCCATAGGAAATCAATTTGAATCAAGTACCAACGGTATAATATCGTCTCAACCCATATCGATTCGCTCCTATTCGACATTTTATAACATGAAGTCACGTGATGGCTGAAAGTGCATCAAGTACCACCAAATACGCCAATTGAACAGATCGACAACGCACGATATAAATAACACAATAATAATTGCACACTAGATACTAAAACGATATAATTATTAGAACATTTTATCGATAGTTCATACGCTAATTGATTGAATAACAATAGTAGTTTCCATCAAGTTTCAAATTTATTAAAATTCCAGGAGTACATAGAAGCAAAATTGAGTCACTTAAGCTACATTATCTTAAGAGTAAAAGTTTTTTTCCAATAGAGCGAAAACAACCAAGACATTATCAAAGCTAATTCACCGAACACAAACGACGTAGATGAAGAATGCTGGCGGCAGTGCACAAACCCCAACAAGAGACCCGACTTCAATACCTCATATTCCTGAAAGCACAAAATTTACATTACTGTTGTGTTCAAACCGAACATTGCTGTAGGGATGAGTAGATTTTTCAGTTCAGATGTCGCGAATCAACTATACAAGACTGTGAAGACAGCAAGTTAGCCGAAACACGTCCAACGCAAAGCAGAAACCCTGACAACTGAGACAAGTCATATAACAGTGCAGCATTGTTGACATATAATTTGGATGAACCACAGAAACCAAACGCATTGTTACGATGAGATAATGTGGAACCCAAGCAAATGTATTGGGTATCGCCTGTCGTCCGTGTGAGCAAGAAACAGTAAATGACTGAGAAAGTGTACAAAACAATGCAGGGAAAAATCTACTCATAAGAACGTTTGAGACGGAATCTAGACCAATTATATTCAGACTCTGATGTAGGGTAGTGTGTGAACAGAATGACTGAAATAGAAAATTATCACTCACATCTTCAGCTACGTTTAGAAGAAACGAACGTCAATAGTTCTTCCGTCGATGCGGGTCCGGTCAAACATTTCTGTTAGATGTGTTAAGGAAATATGTTCTAACAGGTTGCTAGACTCAGAGTCGCATAATGAGCTATGGAGAGAGCTATGTCCGAAATTAGAACCAAGATCACCGACATAGCTCTCAGAATCAGCAGATTGAAATGGGCATGAAATATAGCTTGCAGAATTGAGAATTAAGAGAGAGCTAAGAATTAAGATGTAAAACGGCACGGTGATATACCGATCGCAGGAAGGTGAATGGAGGCGGCCCAAGCCCATTCATCGTCGCAGTTTATGGGGAGGCCTATGACCAGTAGACTTAATGTGGGCTGATAACGAAGTTGTATTGTATTTGTGTGCCGTGGTGTGTCCAGCCTAAGAATAGAACCCTATGTCTCCTCCCGTGGATGTCGTAAAAGCTGACTAAGCGATTACACCAGGGAACGGGTAGCAGCATCAACCTGAGTGCTCAACACCAATACTGCGAGCACAAATCCGCCTGGCAAGCGTGGTGATTATGGCAAATCCTCCCGTTGATGTATGATGTATGAGTATGGGCGCTGCCACATGGGCGGTGTGGCTGCGCTGCGTCGGCGCTGCGACGACGCAGCGACGACGGAGCAGTGTCGCTCCGTAGTTATACATACAAATCTGAACGACATGCCACACGGGCGTTGCCGGTGCGTCGTTACGACCGTCTGGCAGCGCTCTAAAGGTAGCAGTCGGTTCTTGGCAACCGCGACCGGCGACCGCGGTCGCCACGCCACTCTCTAGCCACGCCACTCTCTAGCCACGCCCACCGGTCGCGCGTCGCGGTCACCAAGAACCGAATGTACTCTATATAAATCCATACTAAACAGTGCGTCGAGCGACACATTCGCGGTCGCCGGTCGCGGTCACGCGTCGCAGTCGCCAAGAACCGACTGCTACCTCAAGAGTATGAGTATAATTGCATTCTTTGCGGGAGGTCTCATCCAACAGTCTAACTACTGCTGATGATGTTGATGTTGATAGCATTGCGTTGTAAAAGGATACTGATGGCCCGCTCAGCGTCCCACTCTTTATGGAAGCGGACGATGGCCGTGTCCGGCGCGGTCATCTCAGCAAACTTCACGTCTCCACACTCACTGAACTTCTCGCGGATCAGCTGCCATGTCACAGTCGGCGGTAGCTGGAATGTTACATTTAGATTACACATGGAGTCCTAGCGACAGATCAGGGGGCCAAAACTCTGAGTGTAGACTTAATATCTACAATATGAGCATAGTGTTGTGTTGTGGCCCATATTCAAGAACTAAACTTAAACTGACTCATAACTCAAGCATAGATTATTTGACAGATTTCATAACATAACATAACACCCAACAGTCACAAACGTAGTCTTGATCCCACACTAGGATTCCCTGTGTTATGGGTATCAGGAACTACGAGATTTCAATGAAAAACTAAAAGCCACCAAACCTATGCTCAAGTCTCAATTCACGCTTGCACATAGTTCTGGATTACGAGCCTTAGTTTTTGTTTGTGAAATTGTTTCTTTTTTGTATATGTACTAAGGTGTGCAATAAAGTATTTTCTATCTTCTATCTACACTGGCCTCCAAAAAAATCGACCCACCTACGTTTTTTCGCAAAAAAGTGTCCCATGGGTTTTTACTGCAATCGATAGATATTTTTTATGTTGATAATGAAAAAATGCAATTATGGGGTTGTAAAAAACCTAAAAATCTCGCGTGGTACGGTATATTTTACATAAAAATGTGTTATGATAATGAAACCATAACATTTGGCAAAATTAACGATTTTACTTTAAGTGGCAAAATTTATGTTTTTTGACATTTAAAAACATTTTCGCTTCACCTTAGTATGGGATGTTTCCTCCTCTTGCTTTAATGACTGCTGCCATACGCCGATTCAGCGAACGGATCAGCTTTTTGATGTCTTCTTGGGGTATCTGTTCCCATTCTTCCGTTAATGCGGCTTCCAGCTGATCTAACGTCTCTGGAACTGGATTTCGGGCTCTAACTTTCCTTTTTACCTGGCCCCAGAGATGTTCGATCGGATTTAGGTCCGGACTATTGGCTGGCCACTGCATAACTGGTATGCCAACCTCCCTAAGATATCCGGTTACAATTCTGGCGACGTGTGGTCTTGCGTTATCATGCATGAGCTGGAAATTTTCGCCCATATATCCCGCGTATGGCATTACATGAGGTTCCAGAATATCCGTTATGTAATTTTCAGCATTAACCGTACGATTCCGAAAGAAAACCAGCTCCGTACGTCCGGTCAAAGAGATGCCTCCCCAAAACATTGTAGAGCCTCCTCCAAACCGGACTGTTTCTCTTATACAGCACTGAGCATAACGTTCTCCTGGTCTTCTCATAACGTTACGACGTCCGTCAGAGCCTACAAGGGACATTCGGCTCTCATCACTGAACAGAACTGTCTCCCATTGACCAAGATCCCATTGGATGTGTTGCCGAGCAAATTCTAACCTTGCTTGCCGATGAGATGCAGTGAGTTTTGGTCCCGTGGCAGGCTTGTGTGGTTTCAGGTTTTGCTCCCGAAGTCTTCTTCTCACCGTATTCTCACTTACAGCCACTCCACGAGTGTCTCTCAGCCTGCCCTGCACATCAACAGCAGAAAGATGCCGATTTCTCAAGGAAGTCAAGGCAATAAAACGGTCATCCGTCGTGTTTGTGACACGTCCTCTTCCAGATCCTGGTCTCCGGCGGTACTCTCCCGTCTCTTAGTATCGTTTATAAACTCGACGCACTGCTGATCGACTCAAATTTAATCTTCTTGCCACATTTCGCTGACTTAGCCCTTCACGAACGAGAGCTACCACTTGAGCGGCTTCTGCTTCAGTTGTATCCATATTTTATGGTTAAAAGCAACAAATATGATTGTTCTAACAAAAGATTAAATCACTACGATGCACGGTGAATGAATATGCCGCGGCAAAAGTTCGAAATAAACTAACCTTGCACTCTATGCAAAAGTCATTAATTTTTTATCAGTGCTTTTAAAATGTTGCAAATACCCACAATAGCACTTGTATTCGTCTAAAACAATGTCAAGTGGGTACTCAGATGTTTATTTATAAAGCATAAGCAAAACATACCAATATGTCAACGCATACTTAAGATAACAACTTTGTTACTCAAAATTAGCGGGTGGGTCGATTTTTTTGGCGGCCAGTGTATATCTATCTACCATAGGCTCTGCCCCCACACTAGGCCTATAAAGCCTGTAAAACAGCGTCACAGGGATTCGCCACGGACTCTCCCTCAGTTAAATTATTAAGTTACTAAAAGTTAGTTATCCTACCCGCATGCTTATAATCGTTAGTTTTTTTTTTTAAATATGACAGAACTGTCACGTGGCCCACCTGATGTTAAGCGGTAACTCCAGCCCATAACAAATGCAATACCTCTTAGGCCACGTCCACCTAGGACGCGCCCTACTTGCCTTTAAATTTAAGCATTACTTAAAATGATTCATGCCACTGGTTGGCATTATCCAATAGTAAGGGATGGCAATATTTTAAGCAATGCTAAAATTTTGATAGGTTTTATTAAATTTTTATGAATTAAAACACTAAGTTATCCATTTTCTTGGTGACTGTACCTTTTTCCAAAACCTGTGATTGCGGGTCAAAATATCTCAAAAAATAAGGACAGTCTCTTTAGAAAGTTTTCCTGTAGCTACAACACTTAAGTTAAGGTACCTGCCCTTACTACCCCATCACAAAAATCCAGCATAGGTTAGCATTTCAGACCTTCTTTTTTTATGAATTTGCTTAAATTACGGTAACGGCATGTGGTCCACCTGAGCGGTAACCCCAGCCCATTACAAATGCAATACCTCTTATGTCACCTCCACCTAGCACGCGCCCTACTTGGCATCGCACTGCGGCCGTCATCCTACGACATAAAACCAAAATAAACATGTGCCTGTAATTTCACCGGAACACAGCAATACGAGCACTAGTGTTTGGCGACAGAAATAGGTATGGTGTTAGAACTTTCCCTGACTACTTGACGAAGTCATTCACAAGGAGCTCTACTACTAGCACTTAACGATGGCGCACTACAATTAGCACTATATTGATTACGCCCGTCTCCTCCCGTAAAAGCCGACTAAGGGATTATCCACCACTAGGGGATGGGCAGCATCATCCACCCAGAGTACTCAACACCAACCCGCCTGCCAAGCGTGGTGATTATGGCAAATCCCTTCATTGCATTTTAAGGTGGAGGCCTCGTCAGCAGTGGACGTCTAGCGGCTAAAATTATGGATACAATAAGGTCTACTTACATTGGTGATGATGACCATATCAGATGGCTTGTCTCTGATGGACTGCGAACTCGACTCACGGCCGTAACCCTGCCCCTGAGAAGGCATTGATACTCCACCCATTTGCCTGTTGGATCCTGAACAAAAAAACTTACGTTATCATAGTCCTAGATAGGTAGAAAAATCTCAAATATTTATAAAATCGTTAGTGACTTGCAATGCATAAACCCTAGATATAGAGGTTATTTCCTCTAGAGACTTGAAATTCGGAGGGTACATACTAAGAAAGGAATTTTCGAAATTTACCCCTTATAGGAGTGCAGCAGGGTGTTGTAGTTTGTATGGAAAATACTCCATGCGGACGAAATCGCGGGCGGTCCCCTATTTGCACGTAAAAGTAGTACAAAGGCGAACATATACCTAAAAAAGTGTTCTCTTCTAAATAACCTTGGTGTATTGTGGAAAATGATGTGTCGGTAATGCACAGAAAGGTGACTATCAGATTTTTTTAATATTTTTTTATTATTTCTATAATTGCTTGATCATCATCATCAGCCTATTGAAGTCCACTGCTGGACATAGGCCGCCTTCCTAGAACGCCACGATGAACGGTCTTGAGCCGCTTCCATCCACCGACATCCTGCAAAGTTTATAATGTCTACTCCATGGTCATGGGCCTTCCTCTACAATTGCCTAAGATATAAAAATATATAGATATAAGAAATAGTTTTACCTGATAAAGGTCCACTGCTCATAGAATTGTTGCCAAGTACACTGTTACTGAGGCCACTGTGCTGGTTGCCATGGAGACTTGAGCCCAAATCTGTGTTGAGGCCCAAGGACTGACTGACGTTGTTAGCGTTCACGCTGGCCTGCACTTGCGCCTGCGCCTGTGCCGTCAGCACGGACGCAAGGTCATTAGCCGTGAGACCTTGTTGGAGAAGCTGGTTCTGAAGGGCACCCAATCCGGTAAGACCTAGGGCCTGAAACATTCATAACATTAAACCCAACAGTCACATAAATAGTCCTGATCCCACACTAGGATCATGTTTTGGTATCAGGGACTACGAGGAACCAGGAACCACAACACCCAGAAACAGAAAAAATATTTGCTGAATGTGCAAATATTTGTTCGGACGGTGGGTGTCAAAGTTAAGAGCGAAGAAGTCCTTTTAAAAGGTCACCCTACATAAAATTGGGATTATGCTTGTGACCAATGCTGAAAGAACTAGTGTTCAATATGAATAGACGAAGAAATATATAGTAACAATTCCGCTCATCTCTAATGAAAACTCTGAAAGAATTCAAATTGGAATTCTTTCAGTTTTCGTTGGAGAAGAGCGGTATTGTTACTATATATTTGTTCATCTATTCATATTGTAGAATGGATTTCCGCAAAGTCACGCTTGAATTGATTAATTATTTTAGAACATTTGTTGGTCTGCGCCTCCTTTGCAAGGCTCCTTTCAGCCTCGCAGCATTCCTTTTCTACATGTTTTCGGATTTTAGGTTCTAGGACTTGTTAGTTTCCCCACAAAGTTTTGCTTCACCGTTTGAGAGTATATTATAAAAACAAATGAATAAATGACATCAGTCAAAACATGAGTAAAAGTAATTACCTGTAGTCCAAGAGTACCGCCCAATGCTGAATTAGCACTAATAGTATTTGCTGCCAACTGTGAGCCCAGTCCGTTTAAAGTCACTCCGGCCGATGGCACGGCTCCCAGCACCCCGGCACCCAATGCACTGGCACTATTCTGAAGACCCAAGCTATTCTGGGTTTGACTTTGGGGCAGGTTCCTTGCAACATCTCTTAATGGCTCTCCGTTGGCTCCGAGACCTATTCCGATTCCTTTTAAGCCCTCGGGTAGACGCAACTCGGACTTGTCGGATGTGCCTTTGTCCATGCGCGCTGTCATTCGGCGCTCGTATAGTATCTGTTTGTCAAACATGGATATCGCCTGGAAAGGAATAATTGTCTGTAAAGGCATCAAAAGGAAGCAGCAGTCAGCAGTGTCGCAGGAAGTCGATGGATGGAGGCGGCTCAAGACCGTTCGTCGTGGCATTCTAAGGGGGAGGCCTATGTCCAGCAGTGGACTTCTACAGGCTGCTGATGATGATGATGATGATGATGAAAGGAATCAACAACACACATAACATGGCATGTGGTCACTCAAAGCACTGAGTGTAAGTGCATTCCAATATCATAATTCCCATCAACTGTTGCACGATGTTCAATTTTGATTTCAAAATCAAATCAAATCAAATAAAATTTAATCATTGAAATCACATGAATCATTATAATAGTCATAGTCATACCAAGATATAAAGAAATCTATGTGTTAACCCAGGTCAAAATCTCGTCATACTAAGATATAAAGAAGTCTATGTGTAAATCCAGGTCAAAATCTATCTATATACCAAATTTCATCGAATTTGGTTAAGCTGTTAAATCATGATGGAGTAACAAACAATCAATCATCTAAATAAGTTTAATTTTCGCATTTATAATATTATGCAGGATAGGATATGATAAAGATGATAACAGGATGTCGGATATTAGAATTTAATCATACCTGAACAGCTTCTACTGGATGATCATACTCAATAACAGCAAATCCTCTACTGTTGCCGTCCTTGTCTACAGCCAAGTCTATGTTCCGGACTTTACCAGCCATTTTGAAGACTTCCTTTATCTTGTTGCGGTCTGCTTTATAATCCAGCTGAAACATTAGATAGGGATTACGCCAGTGGATGGGCAGCAGCACCCCCTCACTACTTATAACAAACCACTCACCAATCCGCCTGCCAAGCAAGGCGATTATGGCAAACCCACGCTATGAGTTGGCACGCTATGCATACTATGGAGCCCTCATCCAGCAGTGGATGTCAACCAGCTCATTAAGAAGTAAAGGTTAAAAAAAAAATTGTAAATGGAGCATATTCACACTATCAAAAGGCACAAAAAAACTCTTTTTTTTTCAGAGGATTTTTCCTCATGGTATGTTGCTCTGCCCTGGGTACTTGCGCGGGATCACCAAATAAGAACCAGCAACATGAAAATGAGGAGTTTGTCAACTTACATTTGCCACAAATATCTTCTTCACAAGAGGTGGTTGTACATTGATAGACTCCAAAAACTGGAGGCTCAGGCCATATGTGTTGAAATCTTCAGGTTCCCTTGGTTTGTTCCAACTGAAACTATGTATTATTCTGGGTTAGGCATTCATTCAAAGTGCATAGTGTCTTAGAGGCACCAGTTTTACACCATGTAACAAAAAGCTCGATATCGCGGCAGCTTTTCAAACCTTGATAGAAGATTATAGTACGAACAAAAAAATGGGTTCAGTGGTGTTGAAAATTTTGGGGGGCAAATTAGAAAGATTAAAAAACTTTAGTCAAGTGCGACATGTGATATCCCCCTATCTCCGAAACTACTGAACCTAAAACTGAAAAAAATACGGAATATAGGGCTTCACTCAGTTTACAGGAAAATCTAAATGAAAATCCTGACCTGGAATATTCTTGGATTAGTTACGATCGAATTTAAAACTGCTTGTCAATGCAAAAGACAAAACTATTCTAACGATATTCCGAGTTTTACAGTGACACAGAAGTCTTTTAATTTTCATGAAAAATAATAGTAAAGAGAAAATTCGTAGAATACGTGTTGCTTAATGTCACCGAGGACTAATAAGTTGAATTGGTGTTGTGGATACTATGGTAGCCTATTTTTACGAAACCCCCACCACGCGAGTCCGACACGCACTTGACAGAATATTTTTTGTTAAAGCAGCCCTTTATTTACTAAGGTATGTTGTTTATTTAACATGTTCAACATTGTGAATTTTTCATAATGGCAAAATAAGTTAAGGCCAGGCTTATGAGCTTTATGTTTGCCTTGTCAAAAAGGGTTTATGATGTCTTTGTATGCCCAGCCAAAAAGGTGTGAACTTTGGCCAGCCAAAAAGGGTGTGAGCTGTATCTTTGCCTAGTTCCAAAATTTTAATGTTGGTACATTGGTGTTGTGGACTCATATGAGCCTTCATGTTTTAGTAACCTTGAGTTACAATGTTATAGTTCCTTTTATACGAAAAAAAAGAGATTAATCTTACTTGTCTTTATCTTCCCTTGTATTCCTGCCTGTGTTTGGCCTGGGATTATTTTGCCTGGTTTGCCTTTCATTACCTGCAAATAACACATAGCAGCAATTTAAACACTTAAGAATTTCATCCTGACGAGTAAGAGAGTTGTGGTGCAGTTGGTTAGCGCATCACCGTATCTAGTGAAAGGTTGCAGGTTCAATCACTGCCCGGTTGGCAATTTTTGGTATATAGAATCATAATTTATAGCAATTGAAAGAAGCATAAAACATAAAACTATAGTAACATTGGATATACATTGAAAGAAATTATGAATTACCCTATGGTTACTATGTTTTTATGTGCTGTTAATCTTCATAAAATAAATAATTAATGAATACGTACAGGATTATTTCCTTAGCGAGGCTGGTTTCAGTACTAACTCTTAGTTTCTAAGTAGGCAGCAAAAACTTAATAAAGGTAGTGGTTTAAACAATTTCCTTACCAGACTCCTCCTTTAGAACTAGTTTGCGTCCACCAAGTTCATATCGGTGCATCACAAATAGAGCTTTTTTCATCGCTTCAGAGTTTGAGAACTCAACCACCCCACATCCACGGGGTTTCCCATTGTCATCATTAAATAATTCAACATATGCTACGTCTCCAACCTACAAAAATAATTATTGGGATTCAGAAAAAAGGTTGGGTTTAGTAAAAACTCATAATCAACTGTGCAGCCACTTGGATGATAGATAAGACAGTGAAACTTTTTTATTTATCTGTTCAATAATACATCAAATGTACTTACACATAAAATCATTATTTCAAGTCTGTCATTGCAATTGTAAAAGGCATATTGTTTACATGGTGTAATCGAGTACCTAGATATAGTAATGGCTCGGTGGAGGGTAGACTTAGTGTTGTACAGCAGTCTGAATAAATCCCTGTTACAGACAGTTGTGTTTGCTGTATTCCTCCCTGACAGGAACATCACAGTTTAAAGAGGAGGGAATAATTGCCATAGGCTTTTGCAGATGAATACACAGGATCTGTATTGCCTGATATGTAGGTACCTACTAATGACTGCCAAGTATCAGTATAAATCCCAATAAAGTGTTAAGCTAAAGGGATACTTAGTTTTATTATCAACAATCCCATTGTGTAACAGGGACTGTAAAACCCTTTCCCCAGTTAAAGTCAATAAACGATTTACCATGGTTAAAAGTAGCCCATGCTACATGCAGCGCTAGCCCACTTTTCCAAGGCCCTGGCCCTGCATGGGTGAAACGGACAAAATGACGTCCCAGTGGTTCCTTTGAATTAATTAAAATAACTAGTAGGAAAAAAATTACAATAGGTAATAGTGGAAATATACAACAGCATCTGTTGAACAACTGTACAACCGGAATCCCTATATATATATATATATATATATATGACTCCTGGACAGAGGTGTTTCAAGAGGGGTCTCAACCTTCCCCTCCCCCATCTTCAGTAGCTTGCGTGAGAGACCTCTAGTTACCATTTAAAGGCTTCATTAACAAACCTTATCTTTGAATAAATCCTTGAGCTCAGTCCAACGAAACTCATACGGTATATTGGAAACGAACAATCGTTTGGCGTCACTGTGGTTATTCCGATCGCCCGAGCGGTCGCGCGCAGCGTCCGAGAACCGTGAAGGTCTGTCACCGCGGCGAGTACGGTCCCGCTCTTTTTCTCTTTGTCCATCATCCATTTTAGAGCTTTGCTGGCTTACACTGGAAACACTAAAACACATTAATTACCATTATCCTTAGCGACGTTGACGCCGCGCTGCGCCGGCTGGCATAATGGCTTCTCTAAACTCTAAAGATAGCTCGTAAGCAGAGTATATTTTAATACTTTGTACGTGTTATTGAAAGTTTCGATCGATCAACGGCCGGATCACACGCTTTATAAGTAACCTTACCTAGTTTACGAAAACAGAAGACCAGACTGTTTCAAGTAGCTAAATCTATGGGATTGTATGTGTATCAGTATCACAACACAACACAAATTATTACTGATCCTAGAACAACTTTTCCCACGCGATTTTAATTTGTACACTTTTATTTCGCACATAAAACCAAAATATGATGCGTTCTTCACTATGTAACAGTGTTGCCACAACGCTCTTGTCAAAAGTTACCTAAGAGTCTTCAAAAAGTAACCTTTTATTAGGAAAAGTTACCCTTTTTTTTTGTTAGTAGCTAGTAAAAGTAAACAGACCTTGGACGAATTATAATTCGTCCAAGCAACACACAAACGTGAGTTGAGTATTGTTACGTTTACCACCATAGAGGGTGCTTAATAGTTTGAAATTTTAGTATAGTTTTAGTAAAGTAGCTTGCAGGCGCGGTCACAGCCAAAAATTTGGGGTTGGGTATCATCAGGGTGTCCCCAACTTTTCCTGACCAGTTTTTCATATTTTCCTGACGAACTTTTCGTACCTTTCAATTAAGAACTGTGAACAGGCAATTTTTTGTGATTTTAGTAACAAGACCAGCCGAAGAAGAACAACACGTAAGGTAGCAGCGAGCGGAGCGAGCCGCGAAAATTTCATATTTCAGAAGTGTAAACTGCCAAAGTTCTTGTGATTTTACAATCAAAACCAGCAATAACAGAAATTTTACTGCGAAATTTGGGGACTGAAACAGTGCAAAATCTCTAATTTTCCCCAACTTTCCAGATAACCCCTCGATTTCACTGACTTTCCCTGATAACCTTGAGCTTTCTTGACTTTCCTTGATTTTCAAGGAAGTGGACACCCTGATAAGTCGTCCCCTAGAATGCCACGACGAACGGTCTTGAGCAGCTCGCCGGGTCCTATTAGAGTAATAATTTTCTAAGGCCGAGGATCCTCAACGAATGAATCCAATTGAGCAAGCGAGACGCTCATACTTTGGCGCTAGGGTATTAATCAGTGCGAGAGAGAAAGACGTGTTTTTACGTCGTAACGTAATTGCGTCACCCAAAATGCCAAAATTGAAATTAAATTAGCGTTCCATTTCACGTAATTCAATAACTCCACAAATTTCAAAGAAAACTCACTCATAATAATTTGCCTTCGAAAAGTTACCTAAAAGTTACCTTTTGAGTCGTGTTACCTGGAAGTAACCTGGTGGAAGCAAAAGTTACCTAAAAGGTAACAAAAGTTACCTTATGGCAACGCTGCTATGTAATGTAAAGTATGTATAGATATACACATATAGATATATGTATAGAAATCGCGTTCTTGTATGTATCTCTCTCTATATCTCTATCTCTTGATCTTCCTGCCGTTACCATAGACAATATATTACGTTAATATACACTACACGTGTCCCACCCATGGATAAAGTACATAAAGACGTGTCCATCCTCATATAAAATTTGCTCTCCTGATGAGGCTCTAGGCAAGGAATTTTTATAATAAAACACGTATGTACCTATTATATATAAACATTATGCTCTAAGACGTATATATTTAGTTAGGTACTTTTTCCATGGCTCTAGTAGGAGGCTCTGCCCCCCTATTCCATAACTGAAAGTCACACGGTGACTAACGTTTGACAAGTAAAATGACAATCGCAAAATTATTAGTAATTTGCACGTAATTTGGTAATTTTACTTTTCAATCATTTTCAAACAACTTTCAAAATATATTTGGGGGGCTGAGTGTCTATCTCTTATATAGTCTGTTCTTGGGTAGATTTTTACTAGTTGCTAAGAGAATTAAATTCTCTAAAACTAGCTAGTTGTATTGAGCACTTGGAGCAAGGAACATAAGTTGAGCATTAACCTTATTCCGACTGGCAGCCGTTTCTCTATCTCGCGACAGGTTTGCAACACCCAACAGGCATAAATTGTACGATCATTTCTTTCAAACGTCACTTTTCTGATACAAAAACATGGAATAATAAATTCTTCCATGTAGATACAAAAGTTACCGTTT
Source organism: Epirrita christyi (assembly GCA_951392215.1). Taxonomy (NCBI): domain Eukaryota; kingdom Metazoa; phylum Arthropoda; class Insecta; order Lepidoptera; family Geometridae; genus Epirrita; species Epirrita christyi. Next base: position 8,567,476 of record OX595849.1, on the reverse strand, counting down.
GACAGCAATGATTGCACAAATTCTGCCTGTTGTAAACTTGTCGCGGTTTTTTCAACAAATACACAGTGTTGCTAGTAGAAAATTAGGATATTCAGTGAAGCGCCATCTAGCAACCTTGTTTATTTCATACAAGTTTCATACTGACAAACTGTAGACACAAGACATTCCTAAAACAGCATAGAACCCTCGTACCTAGGGTTACCATATCTCAGGATTTGTCCTAAGATCTCAGGATTAGCCCAGGATTGCGGCCGGATTTTGGAAAACAAAGGAAATCTCAGGATTTTTAGAATTTTCAATAAAATAGAGTAGATTTTTTAGATATTTTCATCACAATAACAAATCGATACCTGTTAAGTAATACGGTGCACATTCACTTTGATCTTTTGCTAGTTTTATGAATTAAAACAACGTATGGACAGTTTGATGTTTATTACGCGATTGCGGTGATAGAAAAAAGTATAACGGAAGGTACCACCCTATCATGCACATCATGACGTTTATAACATCGAACACAAAGTTACAAGAGCTACAAGAGTTTTCAACGCCTTACCACTTAGCATAAAGTCATTAAATGGACCACCCTTTCAAAAAAACTTAAAGAAATGGCTAATTAAATGTTTTTTACAATTTATCTGAATACTTTGATAAAGATGTACAAATCTAATACCTATCTAATATTTGATCTCGTTGTATGTAAGTAAAAAATAAACAATAGGTACTTAGGTGCCTCTTTAGGTAGAATTTTAGACTTTCTAAAAATCTGATCTCTGTATAATATAGGTCTACTTGTACCTAACTAGGTTTATATAAATATGTTCTACTTTAGCATAAAATTATTGTACGTCCGAAATGGGCAAACTGTTGCAACTTTGAATAACCTTAACCACCTTTATATACACAGTTTTTACAATAAAGAATTACTTTACTTTACTTTACTTTACTTTACTAAATAATACTTGCCTAATCATCTTTTTTGAGAGACTCGTTTAAAAATCAACTTTGGTCATGTGAATTGCACAAATAAAATCAAATCTATGAAAAACATACATATATTATAATCATCAGTTTTATCATATTTATTTTCCGATGATAACTTTTTATGGAAACTTTTGTCTTAAACTACGTTTGTGAGAGGATTCGCTAAATTCGATAAAATCTCAGGATTTTTCAATGGAAATCAGGCTTATTCTCCGGACTTTTAAATTTTCTATCTGGTAACCCTACTCGTACCAGAGCTACCAGGTCGTTAAATTATATACAAAATCGGTATAATTTAGTTTCCTATCTTATTTTTTTCTTTTAGCAGAACACCTTGTACAATAACTCAAACAAAATTCTAATATCTATCGGCTGCTTTATGTTCCTAAAATCACCATATTTTACGGCTCGAACATGAAGGTTTTTTCAGTCTGAAAGCAATTTTGACGAAACTCTAGAATTAACTTCACCTGAAATACCTAACACCTGTTTCAAGAGGAGGTACGTATAAGTTATAAGTACCTCCTCTTAAGAAAACCCTCTCTCTCAAAAAAGAATATTATTATTAGTTATACGGTATAACTAATAATAATATATTTTTTTGTAATAAATAACCATTCCACTGTATAACCTATATACTACTCAAACAAAAACAATCAACTAAACTTAGATAGGTAGATAAAGTCGTGCGTAACCAAGAATTTAAATTGAAGTAAATTTTAATTCAGTAGATAAGTAGTTCACTCGCCCTCACTAGTATGACTGTTGGAAGAGACTAGCCACCGATAATTCAGAGTTGTCGGTGACTAGTTTCTTCAAATAGTTTTAATAAAAACACTGTAGGTATACATACATAAATAAGAAAATAAATGCAATTTTTTTAAGTAGGTTATCCTAAAATTATTTAGGTAAGCACCCACCTTGTACATTATGCAGTGTACGAGGAGTGTGCCTGTGTGTGATGTGCGTATGCCAGCTATGAATCTATGAAATATTTGATTAATATGGTTCTGTTCTTACACTTGAACTGGCTTCTTTCCTTGACTAAATATACCGTAATGTTATGCTCTATACAAAAATATACTATTTTGTTTGAGACATTTTACCACCATTTAGTATAATTTCAAGGACCCGTTTTTTCATCGGTATAATTATGAAATTACAACTGGCAGCCCTGTATGTCACGCACACATTTATGTTTTTGATTTGGCTGTATTGCTTCTTCTTTCTTTCTGCTTTTTGCTTCATAAATATTTTTCGCCTACGATAGCCATGCAGGATACCTGCGTTCGATTTTTATTAAAATAAGTAGAATAAAACTGTCATCTTACAATGGATCAGAGCAAATCTAAATCACCGAAACTATTCGTGTGCACTGCAATAGAATACAAAGATGACGTTGAGGAGGTAATGTATAAAATCTTGTAGTTTCCCAACAAAGAACCATTTTAGTCGGCCATGTACAATCGTAATTTCTAGGACTGACAGTGTGGCGTGGCGCGAAATTCAAGTTATTGAACCAAGTTTCCGAAGTTATATTTCCACTTTGTTTTTTCAGAGATTTGAAAGAGCCTACAATTATGTTCAGTCGCTTATAGCCGACTGCAGTGAAAAAGAAGCTCATGACGCTCTGAATAATGCTGTTTGCAAGAATCCTGAAGATGTATCCTTGGGGATGCTGATGTCAATACTAGCAGAACCTCAAAATGCAATCAAATGCTACAGAGACCTGACCCTGATCAGCAGAGATGGTTTAACAAGTGTGCTCAGTAACCTGTCCAATTTGATTATGGCAAAATATTTGAAATTTACGGATACTACCAAAAATCAAGTACTTTGGCTGATAAAAGAAATGATAAGGAATGCAGTAAACGGTGTGGACAATGTCTGTTGGAGTCTAATGCGGTACGCAAAAGGAGGTGACATTACACCCAGCAATATAATGCTTATTGAATCTCTTTTGGATATATTTGTAGAGAACCGAATATGGCTGGACAAATTCCCTGTGCTCATCTGTATGGTTGTTTATGCATTCTTAAGATTAATAGAAGATCATAATATAGCACCTTTAATGAGTCTGAGACAGAAGGAGGTGAACTTTGTTGTTGCTCTTATAAGAGAACGCTTTACTGATGTGATGACCCTTGGCAGAGATCTGCTTAGATTACTTCAGAATGTGGCTCGCATACCAGAGATCAATCAGCTGTGGCAAGATATGATGATTAATCCTAAATCATTATGTCCAACTTTCACAAGTGTTCTGCAAGTGTGTCAAATAAGAACATCAAGGAAATATTTTCTAGCACGAATCACTCCAGACATGGAGAAGAAACTTGTATTTCTTACATCGGAAGTCAGATTTGGTCATCATAAAAAATACCAAGAGTGGTTTCAAAGACAATATCTCAACACCCCAGAGACTCAATCTCTGAGAAGTGATTTGATTCGCTTTATCGTGGGAAACATACACCCTACAAACGAACAACTCTGTTCTGATCTCATTCCAAGATGGGCGGTAATAGGTTGGCTTCTAACTACCTGCACATCTAATGTAGCGGCATCAAATGCTAAATTAGCTTTATTCTTTGACTGGTTATTTTTTGACCCTGATAAAGATAATATTATGAACATCGAACCCGCTATACTTGTCATGCATCACTCAATGAGATCACACCCTGCAGTAACAGCCACACTATTAGATTTTCTATGTCGAATCATTCCAAATTACTACCCACCGCACGCTGACAAAGTTAAGAATGGTATATTCAAGGCGTTGCAACAAATCATTGAAAAAAGGGTATTGCCCAACTTACAACCGTTATTTGACTCTCCGAAGCTGGATAGGGAATTGCGAACAACCGTAAGAGATACTTTCAAAGAGTTCTGCAGTAACGGAAATGGGGAAGGGGTATCAGGAATAAAAGAAGAAGAGTTATCAGGAATAAAAGAAGACAGTATTGATGATATCCCGAGAGCTATTGATGGGCACGACGAGCCGGCGTTTTCTGATGACGAGGAAGAGGCTGTGCCCGTCAAACTGGAGAAGATCGAAAAAGAGGACACGGATGATGACGACCTTCCGCTGTCGGAGGTCCGCGCGCGGGAACGCCCCGAACTAGCGGCCGCATTGCCTCTCATCCTCCGTCCCTTAGCGGAAACACTCCTTGATGAACGCACCTCTGACGCAGCAACGGCTCTGCTAAACACTTGCAGCGCACCAATGCCTACAGCGGTTGCTCTTGCGGATCTGTTCACAGCGGCCGTCCAAGACTTGCCGCCCTTGCGAATAAGCGCCAGCCCTACTCCCGCAGAATTAGAGGCTGCAATCAACACGCCGATATTCTCAATGTTCAAATACCTCTCCGGAAGCGAAGGAGAACCCAGAAAAAAACTTGTCTTAGAAACGTTAAGAGAAATTCGCGATCAGAAAACTCTTAACTTTGTTGGATATTACTTACTATTTTACTCGAAAGTTTGCTTCGAAAAAGATCGACAAGCCCAAAGCGATGCGGCAAAACGGAGAAACGTTAAGTTTAAATCGGAACTGTATAGAGAGTACTGCAGCAATTTAGAATTAAAAATAACCGAATGTTTGGCGGAAGACTTTGAGAGGTGTCAGGAATGCGATGCGAATGTTCTGGTGTGGCTGATACCAGATGTATACAGGGAATTCAAGGATCAAGCCCAGAACCACATAAGATTGTTGCACGCGATTGTGGCTTCTTTAGATTCGACTCAGTTACAGCGACTGGTGTGCCTTACGCTGCAAGGAACTCTGATGATGTTCAAATCAGACGAGTTTACAAATATGCTCTCCACCAGTCTGGGGTGGGAGACTTTTGAGCAGTATTGCTTGTGGCAATTGCTGCTAGCCCACGATATTTCCATAGATGATGTATTGACGCTTATTCCAAAACTGACTTACAAAGATAACGCAGAAGCTCTAACGTCGATACTATTGATGTTAAAGCAGGAAAAACCTTCAGCTGAAGTTGTGAGGACTTTATTTTGTAGACCGGTTGATATGGAGGATATGTTTGTTGTTTCAACGCTGATGTCATGGTGCCAAGACTATGAGGATAAAGTTGGGGATTTGGTATCGGTTCTATTGAGCACGAGATATCCTGGCACGAGCCCTAATAAGAGAAAACGTCCGGGGAAACACAGCATTCCCCCAAATGCTCCGCCTTCTGCCGAATCGGTAAAGCTTTATTTCTTTCTATCTTTTTAGTGTTGAATACTACTCCCTGAAAGAAAGCAACAACCTAAAGAATCATTCCTAAGTATCTACAGTTCTGTCGATATAACTAGACAAGTCTGAAGTTAGTAGTTTATATGCGCTAGAAACTCTAGTGGCTAGAGTCTAGTCAAACTGCTAACTTCAGAGTTTAAGGCTATGAACATAAATTTTCTGGGAACTTATCAAACTATACATATGATTATACCAACTAGGCCAATAGGATACAATTTAGGATATAACTAGACTTCTCTTCAGAGCGGCCTAGTTATATCGGTAGTACAACCTAAGAAATTGCTAACAATAATACACTTTTAGGTAATAAGCCATTTGGACCAATGGAGACGAGCCTGCGAGGATCAGGATGATATGTCAATTTTTAATATGGAATGTATGCAAAAGGCATTACATCAGGCACAATCGAATAGTAGCGATAGTTTACGGGTAAGCTGTTTTATTTTTATTACTTTATTATAAGGATTGGGCCACATCTGTCTGTTCGGGAATCGCTTTCCCCCTTTCTGTCGCTTACAAACATCATTGTTCGCTAGACCGAGAACGGAATCAGCATTCTGATGCCCAGTACGGGCGCGCACTGGTAGTCTTTCTCGCTCTAGCTAGAGCTATTTCTGGGCGACCGGGAAAATGCGATTCCAGCTGGAGAGATATAGTCCAACCCTAAATCAATAAGGATAAAAATTGGTTTAAATACGTACCTAAACATATAAAACTAATACTATTCAAATATGTTATTTCAGAGGCAATACTGTGAATTATTTTCACTAGCTTGGGAGGATGAGTTGCCGATCTCAAGACGAGCTCGGAAGTTGGTATCAAACTCACTGCCGATCAACGCAAGCCTACATTCGTCTAATGAAGACAGCGAGGTAGTTATCAATTCAACAATTTTATTTAAAATTTTCTTAAGTTATATGTTTTTACAAGCAGGAGAACCTTTGGTTTTTGGCATTTTCCCATTAGGCTAGGGTCCCTGCCTTATGGTTAAGATGGAACAGCACGGACGTATGGGTAATACGGAGTATGTATGGAGACACGGATGAGCGCCCCTAGCGGACAGTTTAAGAACCTTCGTTACCATTAAAAAACTATGTCACATTACACCAAAACGTCCGTGTCAACTGCTTGTTAGAACTCACTATGGCCTCTGTACCACGTTAATATTGGGGCTACACCTTCGTCTTTGTGCCGTTAATTAACGCGCTTGACTAAATTATCGCGGGTTCTTTTCTAATATAGACTGAAATTAAAAAGACCCCTTTATTTTTAAAGCTTTAACTAACGGCATTAGCCGCCTAGTGGAGCGCACGCAACGTTAGTTACGCTCGACGAATATTACTTGTGAATTACCGTAACAGCGCCATCTATTACGTGTATCGGCGATACTTTTTAGGGTTCTATACCCAAAGGGTAAAACGGACCCTATTACTAAGGCTCCGGTGTCCGTCTGTCCGTCCGTCTGTCACCAGGCTGTATCTCATAAACCGTGATAGTTAGACAGTTGAAATTTTCACAGATGATGTATTTCTGTTGCCGCTATAAAAACAAAAGAAAAGCTAAAAAAACAGAATAAAATAAATATTTAAGGGGGCTCTCTTAAAACAAACGTGATTATTTGTTTTATAGATAATGGTACGGAACCCTTCGTGCGCGAGTGCGACTCGCACTTGGTCGGTTTTTAAATAAGACCACTCAATGGTAGCGATTCTGTGCAGTGTTATCTTAATTTAAAGTGCACTAAAATTATCGCGAACTCTTTCTAATAGACAGAAATAAAAGGGACCGCGATAATTTTAGCGTAGTTTAAACCGTAGTTGAGAATGATGCACAGAATCGCTACCACTGATGAGATCACATTTTATAACAAGGTTTCTGGATGAAACTAAAGATTCATTTGATAATTGCTAAGTCAGCGATCCATGGCAACATATTACTGATTAAACGCAATGTATAACGGCCCCCTCTCGATGGGCCGGTGACATTGTAATAGTTGCAGGAAGTCGGTGGATGGAGGCGGCTTAATACTCATTGTGGCATTCCTTGGGGAAGGTCTATGTCTAGCAGTGGACGTTTAGCGGCTGATGATGATTGTGAAAATGCGGGTTCGAAACCAGCTGGATCGGGATTTTGATCCCAAAACTTTGGGGGGAGGGGGGGGGGATTTTGATGACCTCAAAACTTTAGGATCACAATGATGGGTTAGTTACAACCCGGTCACAATATCTGTGCACCTGACCTCGTGACGTCATATCGGCGGTCTGGGTACGGTGTGAAAAAAAGTTTTTTCGAGAAATGTGGAGGTAAAAAAAAATGACTAACCTTTTCAAATCAATTTATTATTGATGAGAGAGAGAGGTGACAGGGGAAGCGGGAGAGGCGCCGCATTCCAGCGAGGTGCACAGATATTGTGACCGGGTTGTACGTCAAGACAATTGCGCGATGGTCCCATAGCCGGCTGACATGCGAGAAAACAAAATGTTTTCATAGTTCGCAAATATTTGCTCCGGGTCTGGTTGTGGTACCATGGTACTTGTAGTTCCCGATACCCACTTGACGAGGACTGTGTAGGTACGTGACTGTTGGATGATAAGTTAACTCTTCGACAATACTTTAAATTACAATACTATAGCTGATTATTATATTTGGTGGCTCATTATTAAACCCTAAAATGTGACATATTTAGTAATGCAATCATAACATTAATACCAACACAAGAATCTTGATGAAATTTTTTAAAGATATCGTGATAACACCTGTTGCAGAACAGATTTTTTGTATAGTAGAAAATGGTGACGGCAAAATTGTGGTTGGTAATAAAAAGGTTGTATTTTTTTTGTTATTTTAATTTTTCCCTTTTCAGGAAGAAGAAATCGTAAAGCCGAAGCAAGCCAAGCGACGGAAGAAAGCGATATCAGACAGTGATTGACATTGACATATCTCGTGTAAATGACGGAAAACACCAAAGTGCAACTCTACAGTAAATAAGACATGTTACACTGTTTGTTACCCTACATCCTTGTACGGCCTCAAGCCATCTGGGCCATGTTGAAACTTATGTTAACGGTATAAAGCTCAAGTTACCTGTAACTATAAGGTACAATTCACAGCGCCGCGGAATTCGCCGGAATATAATTCGTTCATTGTTTAACATACAAACGCAAAAAACTGATCGCCCGTCTTTCGGAGAATTCGACGGAAGAATTTGCGCCATCGAGAACGCCGTTCGACAGCGGTGTGAATATTTGTATTGCCTTAGTTGTGTCGAAACTCAAGACTACTTACCGTTAGTATTAGTATCAACATGGCTCTGTTATAAGCCTGATTTACATTTGTATTAGTTAAGTGGCGAGTTTAGTTGTTAGTTCAATATTTCATCGTGCAATTTATGAAAATACTAAACTGGGTCGGACAGTGCCGTCCACCTAGTGAGTTTAGTTGAAGGGGAGGGGTATAAGCGCGGGAGGGGTGGACTTGCACTTATCTCGCCGAAAAAATAGGACATGGTTCTATTTTCCCTACTTATTCGTCAAGTTACTACTTAACTAGAAAAGTAATGTCCAAAAAATTTTATGTTTCTCAACTAATGCAAATGTAAGCCTTTAGAGTTCTTTCCCGGACCACGGCTTGAAGCGTGTGTGGAGGCCCCTTAAGTTACGCAGGTGCGATTCCAAGAATAGTACCTTAATTTATCTCATAATTTTGCATTGAATTTTTTTATTAATTCACGTGGCTTTTGATAAAAGGTACAAAATTGAAAAATTTTAGAGATTTTTCTCAGCCAAATTGGTGGTTGAACGGTTCGCGCAAGACTTTGGTAATAGTAATTTGTTATATTGTTTAAATATTTAAAATTTAAATGTTTTAAAACCTGTATAGCATGTGACAATAGAACAATAATCAGTTAAGTTTTACACATGTGTTATACATTAATTTCGAAGGCGATGACTTAATTCCATACACTGTACATTACAGCACTGTTAGTAGTCATAATAATGTAAAGTAGGTAGGTTAATATGCCAATAATGTTGTACAGATTTATCCCCGTGGAAGTAAATTAAGTAAATTAATACGAAGACCAACAATTTTATTGCAAGAATAAAATATACTGATTGTATTGTATTAATGCAATTTTCGAAACACAATTTTACATAAGGATCAATAAAGTATTCCCCCTTTATTTTGTTTTATTTCATTCATCGCACAGCGGGCTATGGAGAGAGCTATGCTTTATGATAGAATCTGAAATGAGGAAATCCATAGAAGAACCAAGTTCACCGACATAGCTCTCAGAATTAGCGAGAGGAAAAATGTGGGGGGAAAATGGGCAGAAGGTCTCCTGCCCCATCAACTTCTTCAACTTGCTAATTCCGCAGGACACAGCTCGCAGAAAGTTCTCGAGTGGCAACTACAAACGGAACGACGCAGTAGAGGAAGACCGAACGGTTACCGAACTTTTGGTAGGACAGATTGGAATAAACGCCATTTTCGATGGACTAGCTAGAGTCTAGTCACTAGACACAAAGGTCGCAGGAAATCGATGATTGAAGCGGCTCAAGACCATTCCTCGTGGCATTATGGGGTCAGTGTCCAGCAGTACGGCTTCTACAGGCTGACGATGATGATGATTTAATTCATCGGATCTGGGGGCTTAGTACGGGTTTTGATAGTTTACGAAACTATATGAAGTTTCGTTTCAATCCAATACATTTACTGACAGCGTCCTTAGTTTTCTTCTCGTTTTCGCTAGGGGCGCTGCAAGGAAATGTATGGAAGGAAACGAAACTTCATATAGTTTCGAAAACTATCAAAACCCGTACTAACCCTACAGCTGGCGTGTTCTCCCTTATCGCAGCATCGTGGTATTGCTCTTCCCGACATCACCGTGACAAAGCTCATCCACACATAGAAACCAGTTTCTTGAACTTTTGACGACCTCTGTGGCGCGGCGGGCGAAGTTCGCCTGTGACGCAGGAGGTTGCGGGTTCGATTCTCGCTTCGGAACAAATATTTGTACAATCTGCAGATATTTGTTCAGGGTGTTCTGAGTATTTTTCTATGTATAATAAAAAATATCTATCTATGTAATGTTATGTGGTAGGTACACATAACACAAGCACTGCTTAGCTTGGGGTTAGATAATGTTGTGTGAAATGTCCAACATTTATTTATATATATTATATATATATTTGGGAGATCTCTAGCTGTGGGATGAGCTACCGTCTTAGGTTTACCGCTTAGATAAGATACCAAGACCACTTCAAGAAAAATGAAAAATTTCTTGCGGATGGGTAACACAATTGCCCCCGTAGTTGTTGCCGGCATGGGCGTAGCCAGGAGGGGATGTCTATAAGTGTTTACCGGAGAACAGATAGTCCCTTCTATTTCTCCAAAAAAACAACTCTGTAACGGCTATACCAAAAAGAAAACAATGCAGATACAATAAAAAACACTTTAATTTGGTCTGAATATATTTTCTGATAACATTGGTTAGGTACTTATTTGTTTTACAGTATATTCAATTCAAAGATTATAAAATATGATGTAAACATAGGTACAATACAAAACCAGTCTATTCAAAACTACCCACATAAATAATCAGAAAATGAAAATGGGAGAAATGCGTTATTTTGTACCTACATTACCATTGTCCAGTGGCCTCTTTGCCCCGTTATTTTTCGTTTAGTCACGGCGTAGTAGCGTTCTTTCGCTACGGGATAACTACATCGAGGCTAACCCACATTTATAAATAACAAGGGTGCTTTCTGTACATAAAAACTTTTTATGATTAGTGAATAGTATTATACGCAAAGATTAAATCTTTGATTATACAGGTAGATAAAATCCAGTGCGTTTACTACGACATGTTCCTTCACCATTTTATATCTAGTCCAAGTAAACAAGGCCTTTAAAAGAAATCAAAAATGAAAACCTACCTTTATGTCAAAGGGCAAGTTATAGTAAACGCTGTAGATTACATTATTTCACGCAAATACTCTTTCAAATTTATATGGTTTTGTTTGACTAAGCTCATGCTGATACATGTATTTTAAAATAATTAAGTCCCCCACACCATATCTAAAGCACACAGAACGCACGATTAACCTGCGCAAGCGTATGTGTCTTCACTTCTAAACGCTCCGCCTGTGAACTTGGGCCACACACGCTAGCGTACCACAGCCTGCTATAATTATAAAAACCTTGTTTTTTCACACGTGTTCTTAATACGGCGACTTCAGTAATTACTATCTAAAAACAATTCTTAAACAATTAAATAAAAATCCACACTTGTAACTAAATTTTCCCTTGCTTGAACCTCTGTCTCGCTTGCGCTTTACTATATTTTGTCTTTTTCTCTGGAATAGTTTCTTTTTCATTGGACTCGCCATTAACACCTGTAATTAAATTAATTTGGGTAACAAACAGAAACTACTACTTACCTATTTTAAAGTGTTCAGTCAACAAATCTAACATCTCTAGATAAATGGCAACTGAAACAAAAAGCATGAGTAGGGTTCCGAAATTGTTTAAATTGTTGGTGTCCAACCCAAATTTGAAAATGTTACATTATTATCATATTGAAATAAGGAGAGGCGAGGAGTTGAAATTATTACATTCATATAAAACGATAAAAGTTTGTTTGAGTCAAAAATTTAACTGTTCACGCTTCTTAAATAAAAAAATTCAGGGCTCGCCCCGCTCGCCGGTAAACCACTTCACGGGTTGATGAAAATTTTTCTAAAATATTTTATCTTGAAGAAAACCCCCCTACAAAAACCTGGCTACGCCCGTGTACGGCCCCGAGATATAATAGGTAACCTTGTGGCATAATCCCGGACGGCGCGGCGCGTAGGCGTAGGCTTTGTAATAGGGTCCCATTTGGCCCCCTTTAGGTATGGAACCCTAACAACCACCAACTTCAGTAATTTTATAATTTGCATTCCTTCAGCTGCCGCGCCGGTCTAGTGACGATCCGATTGAGAGGGATAAAGATCGTAGGTTCGATTCCTAACAAACCTGGGCAAACATTGCAAAATTTTGAATTTTTATTACTTTTTTTGGTTTGTTTTTGGTTCATACTCATCATCATCAGGCGTGAGAAGTCCTCTACATCAATGTCTATGTATACATAGACATATGCCTCCCCAAAAACATGTCGGGAAATGGTGTTGAGCCGATCTCGAAAACCTATTTTTATTTCTTCCAGCGGTTGTCAGTTCTGCGAGCTATGGCTTGCCACATCAACATGCTGATTCTAAAATATGTCGGTACACTATTAGTAACATACCTAAATCATCAGGTGGCTGTAGGGACTTCCCCGCATTCATTGCAGTCATCATAGTGGCAGCTTTGCCTATCGCCCAACCCATACCTGACAGGGCTATTGAAAACGCTACCATACTCAATGGATGCTGTAAAAAAAAAAAAATTTAAGGCGCAGGCCAGACAGACGAGACAAAGTCGCGGACGGGGCGCGGACGCGACATTTTAAACTATACAGGGCCCCAATTCTACTTAACAAATTGTGTTTGAATTGTTAATTAATTATCACAAAATTTAAATTTTTGACACTTTTGGTATATAAAAAGTGTCAAAAGTGACCATTTTGAGATAATTCATTAACAATTAAACACAATTTGTTTAGTAGAATTGGGGCCCAAAACAATGGGATGGGGATGGAGTTCATCTTGGACGTTTCTGTTAAAATATATACTTGCTTATATGTCTTGACTATATTTTAACATTCTTATTACAACAAGATCTCTAAGACTCTATCTTATTGTAACAAGAATGTCGTTATGTCACCCCACACCCCGCCCGTATCCCTGTTACACCTTGTCTCCTGAGTAGGTATGTTTAGGACGCAGACGACGAAGCGACGCGCTCGCGCCCCTTCTTGGTATATTTTGCGTATCAACGCTTCGGGGCAGGACAGGAGTCATTTTAGTTTATCACCATCATTATTATCTGCCTGTAGAAGTTCATATGCCTCCCCCTTAGAATGCCACGACGAACGGTCTTGAGCCATAGGTACATAAGTTAATTTTCTATGAAACTAGGCGGCACGTCTTCGCCACATCCTCGATTTAAGTCTTTTCTGTCTGCTCTGCCAGTTAGTCTTACTGGTTGGTCACTAGGATAAAATACCATTGGACATCTTCACATTCTAGTCATTGTTTGTTTTACATTTTAAAGTATTTGACTTACAAACTATGACAAGACAATTTAGCAAAATTTTATTAAGTTTTTACCAGCTGGATCCTAGCTAGTTTGGCTTCTCGTCCCAATAATATATCATATTTTCATCAAATCATTAGTTGTTTTGAGTGGTTCCGTACGGATAGACAAACCAACATGCATTGCTTGTAAGAATAGTGGAATTATGACCCCCAGTATAGATTTGACCATAGATTGGTTCTAGGACTTGCCAGTTATGTCAATAATGTTTTTAATTACCACTGGTTTTACAATCAAATATTCAATTCAGGCAGCAAAACAGTATCTTTTTAACTACAATACATACCGTCAATGTAGGATTAGTTGTTAGAGTGTAGTCTAATATAACAACTAGTATACCGAGGACTAAGCCCACACATGTGCATATCCACATAATATTCTGGCTATCTGAAAAAAAAAACAATGTTGTTTAAATTCCTAGCTGTATAAAAGTTGCCATCTGTTCTAGGTTTCCTAGTTAGTACAACCTACGAAAGCCATGCTGTGGTGTGGGCGGCTTAAGAATAAACCCCTCCGGCTCCTCCCGTGGATGTAGTAAAAGTTTTACTAAGGGATTACACCAGGGATAGATAGATAGATAGATTAACACTTTATTGTACACCAGGAATACATAACAGGATTTATTAAAATTAGCAGTACAATGGGTGGCCTTATCGCTGAGAGTAAATAGCGATAAGGCAGGGAATGCACCAGCAATCACCAATCTGCTTCCCAAGCGTGGTTTTTGCAAAGGCAGATAAACAATATTTAGCTTCAAGTTTAGTAGTAGGATAGGTAGAGCTCCTGGAGTTTGTCTGGGGCGGTACTACTACCATAAATATTTCTGCCACAAAACAGCATATTTGTGTTTTTGTTTGACATGTATATGTGATGTTTAATTACCTTACAACTTGTTTCAAGCGTTGTTTGGTAAGCGCATTGTAATGCCACATAAGGCCCTTAGCTCAAAGTGGTAGAGACCTAAGAGGTATTGTAGTTGTAATGGGCAGGAGTTACTGCTTAGCAACACTCACAATACTAAAAAAATTATCTGTAAGAAGTCTACTGATGCACAATATACCCCACAGCGGGACGTCAGTGCAGGTCTTAACACCCCCACTTAGAATTAGTAGTCTACTGATGGACATAGGCCATAGAATGGCATGATGAACGGTCTCGAGTCGGTTCGGTGCAACTTCTAATTCTATTTCAAAATAAGGGAGATAAGATCTGCACTGACTTCCCACATAGGGGTGTATTGTGCATTGTCCCCCTGCTAATCCTAGCCCCGCCAGCCCAACTCCTTAAAATAACGGAGAAGGACTCTGGGTTGATGGCAGCACTGTTCCAGTATCTCCAAGTGAGAAATGGAAGAAGCCAAACACGGTCAAACTTCTTGTAAAATGTCTTTGGTGCAATGAGAAGGGGAAAAAAATATTCTAGTCTAATACCTTTTATTTTCTTCTTCTGATTATCCGTTAAGTGTCTTATAGATTCCATTAATTTAAGGTTATGAGGTTCCAGTTGCAGTGCTCTTGTGTAAGATATTAAAGCTTCATCAAACAATCCACTCGCACCTTCTACCTCCGCTCGTCTAAAGTAGCCCTACAAAATTAATAATAGTATCTATAAAGACTGCTGTTATGAAATTTATCTGCTGGTTGACGATTATGATAAATTAGCTGATTTAAAATTAACCCAAACATGGCCAGGCTACTCTTATATGTGGAGGAGTAGGTAAATACCATGTTCCACTTTCCTTCTTTTTCTTTAGATCAGTTTGCTGTCCCCATTATATTGTCACCGGAACTACTAAGTATGGAAATTCTAAGCTCAATCAATCATCAAGATCAAAATCGACACGTAAAACTTGATTTAGTGAGCTGTGTGCTAGGTGCCTAACTAAAAGCTTCCAAAATGTATTAGACCTCTACAATTGTATTCGAATTTATAATGCATCAATCTATAAATAAATTATTTTACCTTTGCCCACTGCGGTTGTAACCTGACAGTTTCATTTGCATCTTGAAGGGATAAATAATGTTGGTCAAGTTTCAGGAATGCAAATGACCTGTTGCTGTATAAAACATAATTGTTTGGATCTAATTTGATTGCTTGCGTATAATGCAGGACCGCTTCGATAAATTTACCATCCTTGACGCATTCATTGCCTTTGTTTTTGAGATCTTCAATACTCGCTGTTTGGCCACCTTTCTTCGTATCGTCCATGGCGTGTTGAGTTACAAAAAAATATTTTGATGAACTTTTAGAGAACTTTTCACGCTTTCTAGCTATCCATTATATCTATATTCTAATCTTAACACAGCAGCCAGGCACACACAGTCAGTTCACAGACTAAGGAGAGTACTACGTACAGACGGTAATGTGACCTCTATCGACACTATACCGTTGCAAACTTCGACGATGACAATGGTTTTTTTGTTTTTTTCGATCAATCGTTTGCTGCGCTATATTGTCTGTGGCGATACATTATTAGTAACTAGTAGAATAATGGATGAAACCATAGCTTGCTAAACGAGAATTTAAAAAGAAGTTGTGCTCAGGCATGATTTATAGTAAACCCTCAATTAAAATTTATGAACAGAAACAAGCAAAGTCAAAGTCAAAAAGAACTTTATTCATTGAAATCACAAGGATCATTTTGAATCGTCTTATATAAAATTAAATTACTCCTGTTCCAACGCGACCAAGCCGAGAAGAATCAGGCAACAAACTCGGCTTGGCTTACATAAATGGTCCGTCTTACCACTAGGTGAGAAGCGCCTGTGTGGTGCCTCGGAGCAAGGAGTTGCTGATACATAGTAAATGAGAACTTAAAAACCTTAGGAAGGTAGTCAAAAGTAAATAAACATCAGCAAAAATATGCAAGACAGCACACGCTACGCTTGTTATACTTATAAATAATAATCTAATACAAACATGTAAATAGGTAAGTACAGATATTGCAAATTTCCATTTTAGCAGTCGAGGGGCAGAGCGACATCAGGCCACGCGGCTTTATCATTAATATAGTCATCAAGAGTGTAATACGCTTAATAAGCAAATTATTTATTAAGTTTTTTATTTTTTAATTTCTTTTTGTATTTATGTAATGCCTTACATTGCATTGGCGGCAAAGATGATCTTTCAAGGCGAATTATGTCAACTCCTTTTAAAATTTTATTAATTACATTGCACCAATTAAATATGAATAGTTTTACTGATATACTTAGAAAGTATTCAAGTACAATTTCTTTATGAGATTCACAATCGAGGAAATCAAAGGAACATTCAGACAATACTTTTTGTTTAATATTTTTGCAAATATTGTTTTGGTATGCTTTTTGTTCTAAATATTCATTTGTCACCTTTGTTATGATACCGAAATTCCTCACGGCATATTCGGTTGGATAGGCTAATTTTCTTCTTTTTATCGACAAATATTCCCGTGCTTTTATCCAATCGTGGACATTGGTTTCTTCGTCAGTTGTAACCAAATTTTCTTTGCATTTGTTGCATTTAATTTTTTGTAAAAGTTTTCTAGTAACCCATCCAACGGTGTATGCTCTGGAGTGTACGTTTAATCTCTCTCGTCTTGCTTGGACCTGAATATTTTCAACAGTAACCGAATGTTGGTCTTCATTGGTTTGTTCAATCTCATTGGTATCATTATTTGGCGCATTGTTATCATTATTAAATGTTTTGAACAGTGACTGAATTGACAGTAATTCCTTGCCTGTATCATCCTCGCAGTTAAAAGTATTTGAATGGAAATTTATAAATCTCGTTATCAGCAGTGATTTGAAAGTGTGTTTGAACGCACTAACACTTGGGTCATTACTCCTATAGTTGTATGCCCTGACTTGGCCAAAAAAGTTTTCTACTGGGTCTGAATTGAAATAGCGAGGTCTCATTATTTTTACATTTTTCTTCTCACTTAGGTATTTCCAGACCCTTTTCAAGCTTTTAAGAGTAACAACCCAATTTTTTAGTGACGGAACACTTTTCTTTTTTTTGTCTTTAGTTATAAATGCTATCTTATTCAATTTTTTGATGGCATCTGTCCAAAAACTGTGGTGCTTTGATTTTGACGTCACAGCCCGCCGAAGATCCTTTGATTTCGTTTTATTATCTAGACCGCCAGCTCCATTGGCACTATCGAATAAATCATCCATAAATGATACTAAATCCGATGTATTCCTCAGCGTCGGGCTTACTGGCTTCCCATTAGGATATAAAGCTGAAAAATAAAAATGCCATGAGTATCTGATATAAAACTAAGCTTAAATGTCTGAATCCAAACATGCGAGAATCATTAATAATTTCGGGAATAGATAAAATAATCCCACTATTATAAATGCGAAAGCTTGAATAATTAGATGTTTGTTACTCAATCTCACTGTAAATTGTATTGTACCTAATTGTAAATTGTGCAATCATTGCTCTCAATCGCCACTTTTCTCCACATATATGTCAATGCTTTTCTCATACAAAAGTTACCGTTAAATTGTAATTGTAAAGTCTTTGATAATTGTAAATTGTAACTTTCATTTCTCCATTCATGCAAAATCAACCCTGACGCGGCTGCGCGCCGCGCCCTCTAATATTATATCGAACTTCTACTTACGAAACTGAGCAGTGTAGGATAAAGCAGCTGCAACTGTTTTACTAAAGACACGCACGCAGTTCTTGACCTGAAAATTATTAACAAACGAATTTAAATTAAGCACTTAATTCTCCTTATCTCCCGCACCTATTCTCTGTCCACACATCAACTATTATTTAGCTTCCGAATTACAATGATTGCCTCTAAATCACATCATCACCCTAATATCACACTACACTGTGAGTCTTTGAGTATGGTATGCATGACAAATGTTTGTATGATCTGCAAATGTGTTCCAGGTCTGGGTGTTATGGTACCATGGTACTCGTTCCTGATACCCACAACACAGGGAATCCTAGTGTGTGTTATGTATGTATGTTTGTTACTTCTCCATGCAAAAACTACCGTACCAATTGCAATGAAATTTGGTATGTACATAGTTTAACCCCTGGCTTATTTGTATGCCGATATTCCCTTGGGATCGACACTTATGCGGGTGACACTGTAGAAAGCTGCTAGTATAAAATAATTAAATAAACTTGCCTTCATTTTCTTAATTTTGCCAGGAATTACATGTTCATCAGTCAATTTGTGCAATATTCTGGATTCACCATGGTTGCAATCAGTGTTGTAGACATCAATGATATCCTGCCAAGTAGCTAATTTTCCTTCAAAAATGATGTCTTTAGAAAGCAAATTATTGCGCATCCCTTTAATTAAATGTGGTGGATCATAGAAGACACTTATTGAATTACCACATAAATGGATTGTGTTATCTGAAAGTAAAGAGAACAGGTTAACAGATTAGAGAGATTATTAGATCAGATTAATAACAGAGAAGTAGTAGGTATACTTGCTATGTAAGTATACCTACTAGGTATAGGTACACCTATATGTAGTGATAACATTATTTTATTTTTAATTATAATATTGTAGTGCCCTAGCTAGATCATCATCCTGGCTCATATTGCAGACGATTTTACTGTAATACCAATATGAAGAAATAAATAAATGTGAATAGTACATAAATTAAAGCAAACCCTTCTTTTATGCCATCTAGTAGCCTGCGGTTTTATCGCCATTGTTCTCCCAAGGAAACTGAATTACGGGTTAAAAGTATTGTAAATTTCATATAAATTGGCTCAACCGATTTCGCGTGAAACCACAACCAGCACGACAATTATCCAAATAAACATTTTATTTTATATACCTATTTGCTTTTATTTTTTATATAGGTAGTACCATATCCTCATCATATATGACGACCTCTGTGGCGCGGCGGGCGAAGGTTCGCCTGCGACGCAGGAGGTTGCGGGTTCGATTCCCACCTATGAACAAATCTTTGTACGATCTGCAGATAATTGTTCAGGGTGTTCTGGGTATTTTTCTATGTATAATAAAAAAATATCTATCCATGCAATGTATTGTATTAATTATATCAATTACTGAGTACCCATAACACAAGCTCTGCTTAGCTTGGGGCTAGATGTTGTGTGAAATGTGTCCAGCATTTATTGATTATTGATTATTATATCATATCAAGAGCACTAACCAACATTTTCCCCTGCACACAACTGGTCTCTTTTTGTGTCTTCCAGAAGGTCATTCATTGCACATTGAAAACTAGAACCTTGATCGGAGACAAGTGCAATGGGCTGGAGTCCTGTTTCTGTTACGGCAGCTACTATATCTTTAATGATGGCTTTGAGTTGTAAACTTTTTGTCTGCCCTTCGCAGAAATAGAAGGCAATTGGCTGTTGCCATTTATGAACTGCTCCACGTATCATAAACACAAGGGCATGGTCTGCAAACTGGCTTATTTTTTCATTCAAATGTACAAAACCGTCAATTGTATCTTTATTGGAAGAATATGTTACTGCAGGTTCCAGGGCCATTTCATCAAACATAATTGTGCATAACTTCTTTTGTTCATTCCAGTCTTTTACCTAAAATGATAAAGGAGATTAGGGTATTTATAAATTTACCTAATATATAAACTAAGAGATAACACAAGGGGTGGGCAGCAGTACCCACCAGAGAACATAACACCAAGTCACCAGTCCAATCAATTTTTCATCCATTGTGAATCTTCTAGCTCTTTTATTTTTCGTGCAGAGTTTGACTTGCATCCAAAGAAGATTTTTTGCCAATGGATTCATTTTTTTCGTCAGTTCTTGAAATGATGTCTCTTTGCTAAAATCAATTGCCCTTTTGGCCCTACATTGAAAATCCCTTTGGCGCTTAGCTTTTTGAAACTCTTTGTACAAAAGCTTGCATTTTGGAGTCAATGATTTAACATCTCTGATCAACCTCTTTTTGCTGAATCTACGAGGTGTGCGATCTGAAAAAAAAATACAAATAAATATGTGTGATAATTAACTGAGAGGTAATTGATTAGCATTTTTAGCGTTCAAAATAACCATGTGTTGATACTCTAAACTCTAACTCAAAATGATTGAGCGGTACATACACTGAGCAATAAATACTTTTTGAGTGATAGAATATTAACAAAACAAGCATTTGTCAATCTAACTCAACATGCTTCTTATATCTAAGCTTTTGTAGGTACTTTATAAATTGTCAACAGCGAGCCTCAGAACAAATTCAAAACAGACAATAACTAATTTCATTTTCTGGGCTTCTATTTTCATATAAATCAGCATATTGTGTATGTAATCTAAGCAAGCATGACTTCAAATTATACTTAAATATGTATGTGCCTATTTTACATTTCAAAATCAGCAATAAATACTTGAATAATTATACTTAGTCCTAATGTGTATACTGCTATTAATCCTAAACTTGGTAAGCATAAAACTCTGCAACTGACCTGGCTTTTCTTGGTTTGAAATTTCTTGCTGCTCGGTTGTCACAGTGGTGGTTCTCTCTGGCTTTTCTTGGTTTGAGATTTCTTGCTGCTCAGTAGTCACAGTGGTGGTTAACTCTGAAAATTGTATATCAATAAAAATGTTTAGTATGTGTCTGGCCTAAGATTAAACCAGGGCAGCCGCATCCACCTGTACTGAACACTGCAATAATGCTGCAATCACCAATCCACCTGCCAAGCGTATATGTTATGGGAAATCTCCCAGAGCATTCCACTGGGGAGGCCTTATTTAGCATGGCCCTCCACTGGATACATGTAAGTCTATACTTTTGTATGAAAAATATTATTTATAGAAAAGATACATGCCTGGAATTAATACTCCGCTGCTCACTGAAGCGCAATAAGAATGATCACAGTGAGGCTGCCTCAAATATGCATGATCATCAAGGCTGCGGTTGTATGATGATGGCATTTGTTTTAGTGCTGAAAAATAGGGTATAATATTTTAGTCAATGATTTTCCTTTACCTGCTAGCATATTGGTGGTTAAAAACTACATAAAAATAATTTTACACCCAAAAAGTGGTTGAGCCCAGAAACTCATCCAAGTACTGGACTATGCAAATGATTTTCAACATACAAAAATCACATAATAAAGCTTAAAAATTACAATCAAACTAAGTACTTAATAAAATGTTATAAATATACTGAAACTTTCATAGTTATATACCTACCCTACATAACTATAAAAACCTTATCTGATGAATTCATCCTAATAGAACCACACCAGAGATATGTACATACAGGACAGCTACGGGTACAGATGTTGCGTTTTCTAATTAGAGGAGAACAGTGTAATAATGTGTGTGTGTGTTGTTTTACCTGATTCCGAAGAACTGCTTGATGGGTATCCAGATGAAATTTCCAAGTCAGTAAACAAAGCTGGATATGCACCAATTCTTAGACGAGTAGTTGTAGTTGAAATAAACCGTTTTTCAAAGTGTTTATGACAAACAAAGGCTTTGTTGATCAAACTGTCCATCCTTTTCAGTTTTTCGCAATTAATATACTGTAACCACTGATCCCGATCTTCCTTTCTTACAGGAAATCTATGTAATCTAACGTCCTGTCGTTGGCTACAACATTTGGGAACACAACACTGGCGAAACATTTTTGGTAGGTATTCGAGCCGTGCGTGATAGGTATGTATGAACAAAGTGAATTAAAACCTGCTTAAATCCACTGAATCCTCTTTCATCCGAATTAAACAGAAAAAAACACCCAAATAATTTGAATATCAAAAACAAACAACACGCCAAAGTAACACGAAGGAAACTGAAGGAAGGAAACAAAATGGCTGCCAATACTGCTGACACAGATTAGGATTAATAGCAGTTAATTGTCAAAATCTAAGTTTGCACCACAGATTATACACCATTCTGTACGGTCAAGTCATTAGTTAGGAACATTGCGGGGCGTGAGTCAGTTATTGTACAATAACTAGAGGTAAGGTAATGGTTGTAATCGCCAACTACTTTCCACCACAAGTGAGTTTTTTTTTTTTTTATAATGGCATCATTGGCATCTGAGGAATTTCGGTTGATCACTTGATTTAGTAAGTTTATAATTGGTACAAAAAAAAATATGGAACGAGAGTTTTACAAATATTGTTTAAAACTAAACTATGTGGTAGTATGTACGTACAATAAATCTAACAATGATAATTTTGTAGGTAGACATAAATTTGTGTGTGCACGTGTGCACTAACTCCCACCTTAGGAAAACCTGTGTTGTGGGTAGCTAGTTCTCTTTCGTCGTGCGACAATTGCGATCGTAACTGCATAGAACGTACGTTAATGTTACAACAGTTTATGAAATAAATATTAAAAACAAATTCAAGATTTTTGAAACAAGAAATAAGAAGTATGGTAAGTTTGCGAGTATACTTAAAGCACAAACAGTGCTAAAAGTTCTATAAGTTTGTTCAAGATATAGTATATAATATGAAAAAATAAAAATAACGACTGGAAAATAAAACCGTAGTAATGACATCAGTAGAGTAGATAATATGTATCGTGGAAATATTATAAGATAGTGTGTGAGGGTGCGTAAGTTAATGTGACACATTAGAAACAATATAATTACCTATAAGGTACTGGATTATTTACGTTATCAAAGTTAGTAGATTTGATTGATCAGTCAGTGTTGATGAGTTAAGTCGTGCTTGTCATTGTCATTATTCTAAGGTTAGTCCACTCTTCCATGGGTTAGTCAGTCAGTCAACTCAACTCGTTTCCTCAACAGTCGGACGGCACGGCATGCGGCATCCCCTCCTTGTCAGTAGTACTACTAAGAAGTACAAATGACATACCTTTGTATCTCTTCTAGTACACTATGCTAGTACAACTACAAAAAATACAAGTACATTCACTCGACTTTTTTAATTCTAATTAAATTAATTAATTCTAGTGAGGGGTTTTCACGAGCTTTTTGAAATCATGCTTTCAGCGTTGAAAATAGATGGCGCTGCTCTGTTACGTAGCTGTCAAGTGTCAAAATAAAGTTAAATGTCAATATCAATAACGTGGATATATTTATTTAGTGGTATTTATTTTTGCTTACTTATAAAAACACCACGAAATCACTAGCGCACTCTCAAGAAGCAGGCACAAACAGAATATATGACTATTAGCCACAGATTAGTACGCGTACAGCACAGATAATACATTTGACAATCTTGTCGGCAGTTCAGTCAGTGCCATCTATCGAACCAATATAACTACTTTTTTTTTATTTTATTGATTTTTGGTAACGGTATCTGTCCCTGTTCGTCACTATCTTATTAGGGCCATACCAAAAGTAATACCAAACTTGTTGCATTTCATCACTTACTACTTAACAGTTGGTTGAGGTAGGTATCTTAGTAATAACAATTAACTACATACCTAATAAGATATATTTTAATGAGTATAATATTACTAAACTAAAACTTAACAAAACAAAACATAATCCACACCTTCAATAAGATTCAACGAGGCTAAATTTTTTTCAAAATCCCCATTTGTTAAGTCTTGTTTCACACAGATTACCAGAGGTGACTTGGCCTCAGTGTAATGTATAACTGGAACTTTAGCAAGCACTGCTCTTTTAACAGGACAATATAACTCTATTGTACGACCAATTTTATTCACATCTACATCACAGAAAGCAGTGACTTTTGCTAAATTTTTGGGGCATAGTGCTCTGACAACTTTTCGGCCAAGTTTTCCTGCATTCCAAATAGTGAATTTGCTCCACTGTGATAGGACACACTTTTCAAGCCTTTCGAGTTGGATATGCCATATACATTCTCTGGTCACAGAAAATGTGGTGGCACCTTCATGATAAGTGTAAGTAACTAATTCTTCATCCACTCTATATAATTCACCGCCCCTGTCGATATGCTCATAGAAAAATAAAAGATCTTCTGGGGTGCCACAGCCTGATTCATCAAAACCTCCAACATTTAAATAAACAGATCTATGACAAAACCAAGTAGGCATAAGCAGGGTAGGTCCATTGGAAGTGTATATTTGAGATTTCAGCTCCATGGGTGTTAAATTGTTAGCCCATTTTATAAACCTTGGTGTCGAGTTAGGAGGGTTTCTTATGACTTTGCTGCCAACTAAAGTATTATGATTGCAACTTGCTACTCTCCACTGCAGTATGAGTCTGTCCTGGTGCATTATATCATCAATATCTTGAAAGCAAAGGAATCTACCACTACTGTTTGCAACAGCACCATTTTTAGCTGCACCTACCCCTCTGGAAGTATCTGCATTTGTGGTCTTATAAGCCACATTTTTGGCACAAAAATAATTAGCCCAAGTTTCAAGCTTTGTTCGCGTATTATCATTACTGCCGTCATTATAAACGACTATTTCCAAAATTAAGGGAGGAAAATGATTTAACAATACGGACTGAGCAGCAGCTATTGAACTCATGCAATGGTCAATCCATTTCTCTCCGTTATACACTGGAATAATTACTGATATATCACTCATCTCACTATTATGCAAAAAAAATATCAAACAATTTTTCACAAATTAAACCACAATCAACTAGTATCGAAAACCCCTTTCATCTTGGTCTCCAGTCTCCACAATAAAACAACTTTATTTACAGTAACAGAAAGAATATAAAAGTCTAAGGGATTATTTCAATTTATTTCACCGGACATGAATCCTACTCCTAGTAGTTGTTATGATAAATAGCACGTACTCAATATTTGGGTCCGAGTTTCGGATGAATTATCATCTGTGGTCTGCACCCCTATTCCCTAAGTGAAAGCAAGGAATTCCATGACCGAAAGTCAATAAAAGCTCGGTGATGTACTTGACTATGACTAGTAAAACGAGGTAAAATGACTATCAATGAGGGGTTTTCTAGTTTTGTTATAACTTAGCTGTTTGTTAGAAAACTATTTCGTGTAATGTAAGCAAACTTTTAACTCTGTGGTTGTTTGTGACTAGTTCGCGCCTGTGTGTGCCGCCGCTATCACGGGGTTGCCTACCAACGGGTTGTTGCATGGAAGAAGCATTCTTCCGTCATCTCAAAGTATAAGGTCTAACGTAGTGTTTGTATGCTCAGTGGTAAAAGGAAAAGATAATTATGTTTTGTTATAACTTGCTTTATTTAGGTATGAGTCACAGGGCGGTTGTTCTGATAAATAAGGCGTGCTCGATTTTTGGGTCGAACTGGGTCGGCTATTTGCCCGACCGAGCCCTAGTTGTAAACAATCTTGTAAGCAACAAATGAATTACTATGAAATAATGATATTTTACACAACAATGGCACTAATGTCCCTATGTTTACTCTAAAGCTCACTAACGAAACATACATTTAGAACAAAATAATGAAGCAAAACTACAATTTCAATGAAAACTGTTGAAGCACTTGTGTAAAGTCAGCCCAGGCCGATACTGGCTTTGCCTCGTACCACAATGCACAATATTACACTCAGGTATTGTGAAATCCAACTTGTGTAGTAAAAAATATAGGTATTTGCTAATAAAATAGTGAAAATTTACGAAAACACAAAAAGTAAACAAAACTTTGAATGAACGCAATCAAAGGTCACAGAGTATTAAATGAATGGTTGAATGGCAAGCTAATGGTGGGCAATTTTCATACAAAATAAATGTTACTGCCGCTCCATTTTGTTCCTTGCTCCAAGGTATGAGTAGTTACGTAAAATAGCTAATATAAAATAAAATAATGTTTATTGGTAGGTTACCCAGCAATGCGGTGTTTAAAAGAAACTGGATTTAATTATTGGCATTGAAAATTTAAATCCTCTGCACCGTGCATTGAAGGTTTATCTAATCGTAATTTATGTTCCCTGCCTCACTAAAGTATCTATTATTAATTAGGCAAAAAGGACAAAGTAGGTAGTTATAAGTTCTGAGAGTGCGTCACACACCTCTCTAGTCTAATTTTATTTTCAAATCAAGAAAATAATTTTATCGATGTCGATGTTTGCATGTTTTCAATCGGTCGGGCAAATAGCCGACCCAAACATCGAGCACGCCTTATTTATCAGAACAACCGCCCTGTGGTGGGCGAGGTGAAGTAAGTATAATGCACAGACTAAGGAGAGTTGGTATAATGCTGCTATAGATAGTATTATGCGTTGTCTGTCTTGTGATAGTTTTTTAGTGTGTCCTCTCCTCTCCTCTTTGAGTAGTTGAGTTGCAAAGCAAAGAAAGAACCGCGAAGACGAGACACCTCACCTGAAGATAAAATGGGGATAAAAGAAGCTAATATATATTTAGACAACCAATGGAATACCTACTATGCAGGTCAAACCATAAATGGGCGAATAGAATACGTGTTTGATAGTCCAAAGAAAGTTCGAGGTAAGCCTAGATTTCTACTTTATTTACAAACATGAGTCATAGTCCTAATCTGTCATTCTTCAACCGGTAAAATCTAAAGCGTTGTTCCGTGAGGTCAATACTTGGACAAGTGAACGGGCTCTTGTTTTTAGTAATTTACTAGGTATTATGTAGTAGGTTTAATGAACCGAGAACTCCTTATAATCAGAACGAGCAAGTCGAAGTGGCAATGGGCAGGTCCTATAGTTTGCAAAACTGTCAACTGTTGGAGAATAAAGTTCTTGAGTGGTGACTACAAGCCAGACGATGCTGTGGAGGAAGGCCCCCCTCTCCATGTACTAAAGACATTATAAAGGGTGAAGGGAGTTGGTGGGTGGAGGCCAGGTGGCTCAAGACCGTGGCATTCTATGGAGGAGGCCTATGTCCAGCAGTAGATTTCTACAGGCTGATGATGATGAGTAGTAGAGCTTCATGTCCGGGAAAGTACTACTGCCATACCTATTTCTGCTACAAAGCAGTATAAAGTGTGAGCATTGGTGTGTTCCGTTTTGAAGGGAATATATACCGGTGGAACTGCAGGCACATGCCACTTGTCAAATTGATGTCTCAGGGTGGTGAGCGCAGTGCAATGCCATGTAGGGCTTGCCTAAGTGGAGGTGACCTATGAACTGCACACACACTACAGGTACTACACAGTCTACACACAACTGATATGGTTGTTCTCTTTTGTTTGGGGTTGGAATCTCAATATACAATCACACATGGTGAGGCAGGTCTTAAAGGTTACTGTCTGATAGGCCACTGCCAGTTCCATCATTTATGTAAATAAAAAAACCCTAGATTTAATTAATTTTTACTGCTGTGTGGGAAATATTCTAAGCAGGTCTAGAACATCCATATAATTTTAGGGCCAGCAGAACCAAATTTATTTAAAAATAAATGTAAACATAAGCTATTGGATTTCTCTGATGCAAAAACTATGTGGCACTTGGAGTTTCATACAAGTTTTGGATCCAAAGGACGCTCTATATTTGATAATAATCGTACAAGTTTATAAGATTTTTGTGTCAAAGGTTTTTCCTACCTCAGGTGTCCATGTCAAGTTTAAGGGTGAAGCGCACACAGAGTGGTATGAAAGCAAGCAGCAGGAGAATTCTGAAGGGAAGACAGAGTCCACTGACACAATGCACAGTGGAAACGAGGAATATTTCCAAATTACTTACTATCTTCTTGGGAGTAACTCAGGTAATTTAAAAAAAAACAATTATTTGTTATTCTAAAGCAGTGTATGTGAATCATGTATCAGTGAATAATCTTCTGAACATCTCTGGATTGTACATTTTTACAAAGGGAACAATGTGCGCCGCACATTGGTGCGAGACCAGGGCCAAGACGGGTTTGCAGGAGCTACTTCTATCCTGCTCTCCAGCATCGACGCCTTCGGACACACTTCAACGGTGTTGCCACCAACCCAAAGTCCTGCTCCGTTACTTTAAGGAGCTGGGCTGGCTGGGGTAGGGTTAGCACAGGGGGACAATGCACAATACACCCCATAGCGGGACGTCAGTGCAGGTCTTAACACCCCCACTTAGAATTAGAATTAGAATTAGAATGTGCGCCGCACTATTCTGAGCCGTTATAGTCCGATGAACGAGGCAATTCTTTGTATGCACACCCTAACAATAATTCCTCTGTCGCTGAAACTTTGCTGTGTGATAAAGTAAGGTTTATAGATTACGGTTGACAGGTTATCTAGGATTTTTTTTATTTTTAAATTAGGTATTCCTACCTTAACATGGAAATCACTTATAACATTCGGTGGAAAATTGCTCAGTCTGAAATTTCTTCGGTGTATGTTAGTATACATTAATAAGTATAGATATGTAATGGTATCCAGGAATATTTCGATTTCGGTGAGGCAGAAATTAAAGAATATCTGTTTTTTTATCACAACTTTTTCAGGAAAATTGCTCAGTCAGTTTTTATTTTTTTGTACGCGTAAGGTTGTTTAAACGAATCGCCTTGCAGAGTTATCTAAAAGATTTGCCGTTTCGTTCATAGCTTTATGGTTTTTTGGAAATAACTTTCGGCGGAAAATTGCTCCGCCCTTTTTTATTCATTTATTAGTTAAAGTACACTTAAATACAACAGCATTTTAAAGTATCCAATAAAATTTCGGCGTAGCATACGCATTTTAGACTATCAACATTACGCGCACAGCCGCCGGGCGCTACTTTTACTACATCTTGAGACAATAGTTTTGATCAATGAGAATCAATATATATATATAAGGCAAATATCACTCACCTACTTGCTGACTCATCACGATATCTCAAGAACGAAATAATAATAAATAATGTTTCTTTCGGCTTCTAAGTGCTTGTAAGTTTAATATTTGTATGAAAAAAGTTAGAGCCAAATTGAACCTAACGCCTACGCGTTACAGCATATGACATCACATAGAAGTTGAAAGCCGAAGCAAAATCGTAAAGTTTCTCAGACGAAAAAAAATGAGAGACAGAGTCGTCGTGAACAAACAGCTACAGAGGGTCCACTCAGAACATAGCGCCATTTCTGGTAAGCACACATTGACTTTACGTTTACATGTATTCTCACGCAATCTCGAGCAGAGCTCAGTCGCGACTATAATAGCGAGTGCAGGCATTTGTCACTTGTTAACAAAATGAGTAGCGGTATTATTACGCTTGCAGTGTATTTGGTTGTTTAAATACAACCAAATGCAAACGTTCTTCACCTTTCCAAACGAGATTGTTTGTAACTTGTTCCAACTCCTAATAATCTACTCCTTTTCAAAATTCTGAATGAATACAGTAGCAACCTTAGTGAGTCAGGCAAGTTTAGGTAATTATTTTCAAGGACGGTGGGAGCGGACCTTCTGTCTATTTCTATATTTTGTGGTCTTACCTAAACTGTCAAATTTTGTAACGTGGATCATTTCTTCTTCGATGCGTTGGCTGTTTTTATGACGACTTCTAGGTGGCCAGTATGTTTCAATTGATTTCTAACGAGATTTAAAAAAAGTACGACTTTACATACAAAATAAGCTTGCCAAGTGCGAGTCGTAAGTACTCGAGTAGGTGTGCTGACTGACGGTTTTGAATGTGGTAGTTTTCCATGATTTTGATATATTTTCAGTAAGTAATTTATTTTAATTTTTTATTCAAAAACGAGTTGAGTGTCCCTGGGAGAATTTTCAATAGCGTAATAGTTTTGATTGTTTTAACAGTCACTCGCAATAACTTTCGTTTAATTCTTCATCGTGTTCTCAATATTCTTATTTTTTCCACATCTTTTTTACGTTATTTTGGAGATAAGTTTAAGGACAGCTACTTTTAGGCGTTTTTTTTCGGTGTAAAAGTGATAAAAAAGTTGCTCATAGTATCATCCAAAAAAAACAGAACCTCGATAACCAAAAACGGAATGCGGATCCCTAAGCAAAAAAGCTGTGTCAAAAAAGGAAAAGCGGTATATCTGGCAGCCCTTGCGCGGAGCGCATGCGTGGTGCGGTGCCCCACTGTATTATCAGAGGCCCAAACACGAACATCTAAAGTTACGAAGACACGATAGTAAACTTCAAATATCTACTCACAAATATTGAAAATTTCAAGTCACTCCTGTGTCACTGGCCAATATTTGACGTTTGAGATCGTCTCGATTGCGTCTCGGTAACATTAATTGTTCGTGCTGAGCCCACAGAACCCCGCGCGGTACGAAAATTGACTAAGTATGAAATGTTGATATTTAAAAGTTTATGTGTTTATGTGTTTTGGCGAAATTTTATTGGATAACTTAAAATTCTATTATAATAAAGTATACTGTAACTAACAAATGAATAAAAATGGACGGAGCAATTTTCCGCCGTAAGTTATTTCCAAAAATCCATAAAACTATGAACAAAAAGGCAAATCTTTTGGATAACTCTGCAAGGCGATTAGTTTAAACAACCTTACAAGTACAAAAAAATTAAAACTGACGGAGCAATTTTCCTGAAAAAGTTGTGATAAAAATACAGATATTCTTAAATTTCTGTGTCACTGAAATCGAAATATTCCTGGATACCGTTACATATGTATACTTATTAATGTATACTAACATATACCGAAGGAATTTTGGACAGAGCAATTTTCCACCAAAAGTTATTAGTGATTTTCATGTTTAGGTAGAAATACAACATTTAAAAATAAAAAAAATCATGGATAACTTGTCAACCGTAATTTATGAACTTTACTTTATCACACTGCAAAGTTTCAGCGACAGAGGAATTATTGTCAGGGTCAAACCCCCTCACTGACTGGACTATTAGGAGTTGTAATAGATAAATGAATTTCTAAATTCTTAAAAATATCATGGCATATAAAGTTCATGGCAACCAAATTCACCATGCATACTGTGGCCACATAAATAGCCTGATTTTGTATAAAACTTGCATGCATGTTTATAGTCTAAAATTATTTTATACATTTTAGTTTGTTTAAAAACCTATTTTATATAAAAATGTTATTAGGGTTCCATACCTCAAAAGGTACCAATGGAACTCTTGTGTCTGTCTGACTCTGACTGTTTTCCCTCTATCAATACTCTAAGATTTTCCTGAATCTGGACCAAAAAAGTTGGAATTTGATACAAATATAGAGTTAACTGATGTAATCACGGTCATATAGCTTAAATAAACGAATTCTCGGAGACTAATATTGTGGGGCAAACTAGAAAATTTAAAAAAACTTGTCAAATACTATAGTAAATGTATACTTACCTATAAAATGTGTTGATTGACTAATAATTAGATGTAATTATCACTAGAAACGGGATATTTACCATGATTTTTGAGTTATGTTGATTCCCGATATTTCGGCACAGTTTCATGCGCCATGATCACGGGTAAACTGAAGTGGTAAATATCCCGTTTCTAGTGATAATTATGTTAATAACCATGATAGTTTCAAAAGTAATAATTAGATGGTAGCCTATTTATACAAAGTCCTCTCGGTGACCAGTTGTTTTATTTAAATCATTATTTACTGCTTTTAGTCTTGTGTGTGTGAAGTTTTGCAATCAATTCCAAACATCTTGATCACTATAACTCAAAACTAGTTTTTTCTTAGTGATCTCTTCCAGCATAACTGAAATGAGTAATCAGAACTGTGGACCAATCAAAATGAGCCTTAACACAAACATTCAATTATCTATCTATCCATCATCCATCAAATCAGTTTGCTGTTACCGTAATTTTGTATTGTTATCGGAACTTGAAAGGTTGCAAAGTTTCAGCACAATCGGTTGGGTGGAACTTGTTTAAAGATAAATTGCAAAATTTGTACCAAACAGTCAAGAAATAGTATTATTAAATGTTCAAAAATAACAACCTGGTAAAGAAAGAATGGTTTGTCTGACATCATTATCATGACACACTGACACATCACTATTAGCTTAGTGCACTGTTATAGCTAATGAAGTCATCTGGGTAGCGATTCTTTGCAGTATTATCTAATTTTAAAGTGCACTAAAATGATTGCGTGCCCTTTCTAATAAGATAAGATAACTTTATTTTTAGCAAACACAAATACAAATCACATCAGTAAACACGGTTATAAAATATGACATACAATGAAAAGGAATTAAAGCTAAAGGTACACTTTATATTTAACTAATGTTTATTAATGCTACTGACATTCTATCGGGTCCCAAACTACACTCAAACTATAACTGTATCTTGGTGACCCAGGGGTTTATTATCCTGGCTCTGAGTTGGTAAAGTTACCCAAAAAAAACAGTATTAACAGATTAAAAAATAAAGAACAATAACAAAAATAAAAGTGACTCAAAGTAAGTTAGAACTCTTGTACCTACGTATAATTATGTGCGAGGGCAAGGGTAAGTATGTGTGTGTATATTATATGTGTATGTGTGTGTATATATATAATAGACTGAAATAAAAGGGACCACAATAGTTTTTATTAGTATTTAGATAATGATGCACACTCTTTGGAGTTGTTTAAAATTCCGTGTTTCTGTTCTGGAGATCTGTAAAACACATAAAATCCCACAGGAAATGAGATTGAAATACCGTCTGGGAAGCAAGTGTACAATTTCACTTGCACCCTACCCCCTGTGTTACCATCCTCATTTGAAGGGGAGCATGGATATGTGAGGTACACTGTGAAAGTGACGCTAGATCGGCCTTGGAAGTTTGACCAGGAAACCAAGATGGCTTTCACCGTCATCAATGCATTGGACCTGAATCTCAACCCATCTTACAAGGTAATTACGATTTATAAATAGTACTTACCAATTAAGTACCGGTAAAACCGGGTTACTTTAACCCTAAGAGGTAACTTTGGCTCAAAGTTTGAACTTTCCGCCCTGCGGTGTGAGCCTAATTTCTGCTCGTAGTTTCTACTTAAATTGACAGATGGCAGGTCCTGTGCTCGCCCCGGAATGATTTCACACGAATCTGTCACGATTCGTGTGAACTTTTTCCCTGTTTGCGCCAAAGTTACCTCTCAGGGTTAAAGTAACCCGGTTTTACGGTACCTATATTTAATAATTTTTTGTAGCAATAGGCAGGCCATATATCTAGCAGAACTGATACCTGCTGGGAAATAAAGGTTTCAAGAGGTATAGAACAGCTCACCACTAGCAGCTCAACTAACTCTATATGGACTGATGAAACTGTAACACGACAACCGATGACGACCTTTGTGGCGCGGCGGGCGAAGGTTCGCCTGCGACGCAGGAGGTTGCGGGTTCGATACCCGCCTCGGAACAAATATTTGTACGATCTGCAGATATTTGTTCAGGGTGTTCTAGGTATTTTCTATGGTATAATAAAAAATATCTATCTTGGTAATGTATTGTATTAAGTATATGTCATTTATCTAGTACCCATAATACAAGCTCTGCTTAGCTTGGGGCTAGATAATGTTGTGTCCTCTGCAGCGGCGGGCGAGTAGCCGGCTGAGACGCGAAAAGTACAAATTCGATTCCCGTTGCGGGACATATATTTGCATGATCAGCTAATATTTTGTTCTGGGTCTGGGTGTTGTGGTACCATGGGTTCGTATACGGAATCCTAGTATTTGAGACTATTTTTGTGAGTGTTGGATGTTGTTTTATGTTAATTCCTTATTTATGTTTTAGGAGCCAATACATATTCAAATGGAGAAAACGTTTTGTTGTCTCTGTTGCGCGTCACCACCGCTCTCGATAGACGTGCAAGCGCCGGTGTCGGGCTACTGTCCAGGGCAAGTGATACCCGTGCAGATTGACATCGAGAACAAGAGCAACGTGCAAGTCCATCTTATCAAAGTGTTCCTGAGGAAGGTAAGAAGAATCTTCATTCATTTGATCTCGATAGACGTGCAAGTGCAGGTGTCTGGCTACTAACCGCGTGTATGCGGACCTGCTAATAGAATGTTGGGACATGCAAAATTTGTTTCGATACAAATAGAAAAAAAAAATTGTCACTTAGGTTTTTTTGGTATCTATGCCAGATTTTGTACGACTGTTTAGCGAAGAGTTCAGCCCAATGTCTGTCTACTATTCAGCACTTTCCTATACTACTCTTAGCACTAAGTGTACTGGTAGGAATTCTGTGCATCACTCTCTAAATTTAAACTGTGTTAAAATTATCGTGATCTCTTTTAATATAGTCTATTAAAAACGGCGCGCGATAATTTTAGCGCACTTTAAATTTAGATAATACAGCACAGAATCGCTACCACAAAACTGTTTATTAGCAAAGACATTTTTGAATTTAAATTTTGAATACAATCCACTTTTCAAATCGAGTACGTGAGTAGTGAATCACTAACGTGACCATATTTTTTTTTAGCCAAAATGGGACTGGCTTAACTTTTAAATTAATGTTCTTACAAAATGTTTATTCGTTATTTAAGTATTTCTACGACGAAAAAATATTTTGCCGTGCGATGGCGTGTCCAGCCGTGCCGTGCTGTGTCCGGCGTAAGAGTAGACCCCTTCGTTCTCCTCCCGAGGATGTCGTAAAAATCGACTAATGGATTACACCTGGGGATGGGCAGCAGCATCCACTTGAGTACTTTACTTTATGGGAAATCCCCCCATTGTATTATATGAGCCTGGCCCAGCAGTAGACGTCTAACGGCTGATGAAAAAGAGTTTTTTTTTGTTTGACGACCTCTGTGGCGCGGCGGCTGAAGGTTCGCCTGCGACGCAGGAGGTTGCGGGTTCGAATCCCGCCTTGGAACAAATATTTGTACGATTTGCAGATACTTGTTCAGGGTGTTCTGGGTATTTTTCTATGTATAATAAAAAATATCTATGTTATTATCTAGTACCCATAACACAAGCTCTGCTTAGCTTGGGGCTAGATAATGCTGTGTGAAATGTCCAGCATTTATTTATTATTTATTTATACTATGTTTTATTCATTTCGTACAAAATTAGTGTAGCAGAAGTATTGTCGGCGAGCGAACTAAGCCGCCTTATTCACCCACAAGTTCAATGAATACCTTTCAAGGTGGTGACCTACAGAGCGACAAACCCAACAACAGCCATGAAGAAGACTAAAGACACCGTGCTCACCATACAAGAGGGACCTGCGCCGGCCGGCTCTACCAAGCACTGGAATGTGCAGATGGAAGTGCCGCCGATACCGCCTTCCAACCTCATCAACTGTAATATCATCGACTTGGATTACGACTTCAAGGTAATGTAACATAACACTCCTCAGTCACATACGTGATACAATTTTGACGACCTCTGTGGCGCGGCTGGCGAAGGTTCGCCTGCGACGCAGGAGGTTGCGGGTTCGATCCCCGCCTCGGAACAAATATTTGTGCGATCTACAGATAATTGTTCCGGGTGTTCTGGGTATTTTCTATGTATAATAAAAATATCTATCTATGTAATGTATTATATTACGTATATCAGTTATCTAGTTGCCATAACACAAGCTCTGCTTAGCTTGGGGCTAGATAATGTTGTGTGAAATGTCCAGCATTATTTATAAAAAAAAAAAAAAAAAAAAAAAAAAATTATCATTATGATAATGCCTGTAGAAGCCCACTCAGTAGTTGGGCCCATTCATGGGGAGCATTCCTACACTGCGTCTTCCGGTTTGTATTCACCACTGGTGAATTGGAGAATCCTTATTCCCCAACGGTTGTTTGTTCTGGAGCTATATTACCTGCCCATTGTCACTTGAACTTGCTAGTTCTTAGAGCCTGTCGGTGATCTTGGTTATTCTACGGATCTTATCCATTACCCAGCGACCATAGAATCCGTATAATCTGATATATATCGAATAGTTATTGGTTTTAATAAACCCACACTAATGGGAAATATTAAGAGTTCATAATATCTCAAAAATTACCAACCAGGCGGGAATCGATTCCAAGTATTGTTGGTGAAAATGGGCATTAGACTGCTATACAAACGTAACTCCAAACGTTTCTAGATATGGAGATCGGTTCATGAAGTCTCCTTTCTTGCCACTCCAAACCCTTGCCATTGTTTCAAAGCAGCCGATTGATCTCGGCCGGGCCGAGGTTGGCCGTTACGTTGCGAATTGCGATAAACAACTGTGGTGCGATTACGTAACTCTGTTGCTATTGGTTTCAATCGATTTCAATGATGTTTCTATTCGAAATGACGCTCTTGGAACTACCCAACTTACGCATTTTGCTTACAGAGGTTAATTGCAACAAGACTGCGTAAATTAGGTAATCGCATTAACGTAATTTCAAATAGAAACAACATTAAAATCGATTGAAATCAATAGCAACAGAATTACGTTATCGCCCTCCTGAGCTCCTTGAAAATCTGTCCCGCAGCTAAACGGCTAACTTCAAACCGGCCAAGATTATTTGGCAGAGCTGTATTTGTCTACAACAATGCACCAAATACAGAATGTTTAATTTGTACCTAGTTTATGATATTGAAACTAATGGCCTACTTTTGCGTTCGTCAACCTGAGATGTATGAAGCTATGTTTAGCTGCTTATCAGAAATAATGTACATACGTAGATACCTGAATGTATGTATTGGAACTGACTCAACAATCGCATGACGCAATTCTATAATCGGATTTCTTTTTGCATATCTGTAACTGTAATATCAATACAGCGCAATGCGTGTCCATTAAAAATACCTATGTAGCCGAATTATGGCTCATTAGTGGAACGCACCCGTGACTTCGTCCTCGTAGTTTTTTCATACAAACTTAAACACCTCTCTGGCATCCTCTTTGGGGGTGAATTTTGGAAATTCCTTTCTTATTGCACCCCTAGACCACAGAAAGACTTGTACAATTCAGGTATCTAGGACTTACTTTATTGCGATAGTTTTATTAACGTAAGTACCAGATTACTTACGAATTGTATGAGATTTTTTTTTAAATTAAATTTGACTAAATTCTACGGCTCATATTTTTTTCTTCCGATATAATGAAACAATCCTTACATGAAACTGAGTTAACTTTTACTGCAGCGAAATAAACTAAAATCAGGCCAAAACGTAAAGTGTATTTTTTTCACAAAGAAAACGTTTCCGTGCCTGTTTTTAAGAAAATTTCAGGAATGGCTGAAACACGTTTGTTAATTTCATTTGAGGACACTATATGTGAAATTTCAAGCATCCACTATCAACCGTTTCCGAAATACAGAGCGTTTTTGTTTTACATTAAAAACCCCTTTTTGGACCCGCTAGAGGGCGAACTTTCCAAATTCCTTTCTTAGTACATCCCTACACATACAACGAATACACCCTCCAAATTTCAAGTCTATACGACCAGCGGTTTAGGCTGTGAGTTGTCACTCGGTCAGTCAGTCAGTCAGGACTTTGCCTTTTATCTAATAGATTGTCCAATTTAACAGATTGTTTCCAAACTATGCTACCTTATGCTCTCGATGAACCAAGGTTCGATGAGTAATGATGGATGGAGGCGGCTCACGACCGTTTGTCGTGACATTCTATGGGGAAGGCCTATGTCCATCAGTGGACTTCTATAGGCTGATGATGATGATGCTACGTTAGTGGTCTTGAAATGTTTTCTGTGGCGAGTGTATTGTTGATTGTTCTGCTAGCGGGATAATTATCCAAAAATCAAGGCTATAGCAGTCGTTCCGTCTTATAAGTAACCTAGACACTCATTCACACGCCTATAAATATTAGGGTTCCGTATTCCAACATCATCATCATCTTTTAGTAGTCCACTGGTGGACATAGGCCTCCCCCGTAGTCCGACAAGTAAAAGATCGTCCAGACCGTCTCCGTCCGTCCATCCGTCGTCACAGCGTCATAACATCTACAGTTTGTGATTGTGGACCGAAATAATATAGAAATTTGGTATGGGAATAAGTACTTTAGATGTAGGTACATCGCTCTTAATTTTAAGAAAAAAACGGTTTTCTAATGTTGCCTTGAATGGTAATTAAACTTTATTTTGAGTGCACGTTTTTAGGCGTGTTTGGTATAAATAAATTATTGAAGAGGTCTTTTGAAATGAAGTAGTTTTACTAGTTTTAAATTTTTTGCCGTACCGTTTGTATACCTCTACTCCACAAAATGTGCGCCTATCCTAATGTGGCTATGAAGTAAATGATAACGGAACCCTACACTATACCTGGTCTGACACGCACTTGGCTGGTTTCTTATGATAATATGATGTCATTGCACCAAGGCCAAGCCTGTCAATGTTTGGCTCACGATTTATATTTGGGAGAATATTAATTTTAGAAAATGATTGAAACAAGATCTCATAACTGTTTAGTTGTAACAGCTATTTCATTGAATTCAGGAAGGTCATGGTCATGGTCATTCGTATCCCGGTTGTGCAGCACTATATAGTGTTTTTTTCCTCTAGACAGATTACCTGATACCTGACTATAAGTTCTGTTTCCCTGTTATACGGTTTGTATTCCAAAAAACGACGATGGGCTTAGTGGATCAAAGTCAAAAGTTGCCTGGTAGAGATCGCTGTTAGCGATGAGGCCGCCCATTGTATTGCCCTTATTTTTTCTATATTTGCATGTGGTGATCAGTAGAGTTATTTGTCTGTCTGTCATATGGCTTTGAATATTCTAGGACATGCCGGTTTCCACACGATGTTTTCCTTAACCGTTTGAAAGCATGTTTTAATGCGCACATCAATTTCTCGAGTAAAAAAATATATTCGTGCAAACCCGAGATTTTAAGTTAACCCACAACCATAAAGGGCTTGTTCACGCCGACACAACTAGGTGGGCCAGCGTGTACAAGGGTGCTTGTTGTAGTTTTGGCGCTGGTGGCCAACGTTGGTGCAGTGTCGGGTTTTTGTCCACACATCAAAGGATCCTGGGGCCAATGCGCTAAGTGCGTTCGCGGGCGTGCGTCGGCACAGTCAGTTCAGTTTGGCTCAGCCACTGGTCCAATAATACCGGCCCAGCTTGGTGGGCCAGCGTGTACAAGGCCAAGATCGGAAGTCGGGGTCCACTTGACCAGGAATTAACTAAAATAGCGCTTAAAGCGCTTATTTATGTTTCAATAAATAATAATAACATACTATGTCCGTGGGAATAGGTAATGATGACTCAAAGTAATAATAGTAGATTGTATCATAAGGGAGCAAAATAATATTTTTACGGCGAGGGCGCTTTTTTGAAGCGAGGGCGCTTTTTTGAAGCGAGGGCGCTTTTTTGAATCCAGAGCGAGGGATCTTTAGTGGAATCCTGAACGTAGCGAGATATTTTGCGCCCGAGTGATACACTCTACTTTTCATCACCTACTATGAGAAAATAAAAGGCGCCTCATATTTTATTTCAAAACAAAACCATGAATTTCTAACAATCCGTGAAAAATTACGAAAACGCGGGCTGTAGTTCGCGCGGTTTTTAATTTGTTTTTTTTTATTCACCCGGCGCCGCGCGCGACTATGGGCCGTCGTACCAGCCAGTATTTATTCAAACAATATTTGCGTTCGACTTCTTTGGCGCTGAAAACTAAGATGTTCCAAATTCAAAAAGTGCACGGCATAGATAATTGCGGCGCACTTACATATTGAAGTTTCTTATAGAAAACACCACCTTTGGATGCACTTAAAGGCGAGCCAAGTCGTCCTTTTCGAATAGATGAGAAGAAAAAACACTTTCCCTGTTAACAATTCAATAACTACCCATAGGTGGAGTGCGTGGTGTCCGGCATGCATATGAACATCCATGATAAGAAATACATCACGATCGGCACGGTCCCACTAGTGGGCATGGTGGGGCAGGCTGCTCCCTCCGCGCCGCCCTCCCCGAGCCAGCCGGCCGTTTTGCCCGTTGGACCCGGCACGTCAGTCTTACCTAACGTAAGTAACACTTAGGAGTTTACAAGAGAAGAGGGGTCTCTATTCTAGACCGGACACACCACAGCAAATGGCGTATAAACAGCAATAAATAGAATTTTGGAAGGCTCTACGAGATGTAGTACTAACCATTGTGTCGTGAATGATTTGAAGCGCGTATAGTTGAATTATTTTGTACTGTCATTCACATTAATTCCAGGCCCCGACGAGTCAAGGCGATGGTGCTTCGGGCGGTTGGGTGATGCCGAGTGCGCCACCCGAACAGCCCCCGTTCCAATCACTGTATCCTGCACTTTGTGAGTAAACCACTCTCTTCTCTATGCTATGGACTTTCGGGTCTCAAATCTCTCATCAGCCTGTAGAAATCCACCGCTGGACATAGACCACAAAGAATGAACTATAAACGGTCTTGAGCCGCCTCCATCCTGCTACCTTTAAAATGTCGTCGGTCCATCGAGAGGTTGGCCTTCTAATTCTAATTGAAAATGGGGGAGATAAGATCTGCACTGACTTCCCGCATTGGGGTGTATTGTGCATTGTCCCCCTGCTAACCCTACCCCAGCCAGCCCAACTCCTTAAAATAACGGAGAAGGACTCTGGGTTGATGGCAGCACTGAGGTTGGCCTTCCTACACTGCGTTATCCAGTTCGTGGTCGCCAATCGAGAACCTTTATTCCTAATCGGTTGTCAGTTCTGCAGGCTCCAGTGTTGGATCCAGCAGTGGACTTCTTTAGGCTGATGACGATGATGAACGTGAGCACAGCCACGTGTCGACACTTAACTAGTCTTTCATATTACCTAATGTAAGAGCGGTTTCGCACTACGTCCGATCCGAACCCGTGAAAATACGGCCGGAGTAGTCTTAGAACTATTTCTATGGTAGTTTACGCACTAGATCGGGCTTCCGTTATCAGATTTCTTCATATATCCGTATTTTCACAGATACAGATCGAATCGGACGTAGTGCGAAACCGCTCTTACTCTACTTACTTTTTTTCGTACTCTCAACTTAATCACCGTTGTAAAATTTGACGCTAACGTTCGATTCTTGTTTCAGCTCAACCAGTATACAAAGAAGGTACGTACTCGGCCAGAACGATCCAAGACCGTGGAGATAGCAACTACATGGCTATATCCGGCCCGACCGGCCCTAAGTTCGCGCCCTACTACCCCACGTACGCAGCCGTCCAGCCGCCGCCGCTACCTCAATGAGACTGCGAGCTATTACAACTTTATATGCTTTTTGGCTGTATTTAATAAGTAGAAGTAGCCTATTGGCATGATTTGCATGCTTTGTTTTATTTACACTGTATACATTAGACATTAATTTATGAAACCCTGTTGGAGCTCAAAATGTTTGTAAAATCTCAACGTGGCCATACTTTTGAAACAAGTGTATTTTATCGGCGAATCTCAGTTGAGGTGCAGTTATTATTTGGCAGTATTTTAAGGTTAAAATGGTTTTTTTTCGCTCTTTATTTGAAAAGCCATGTTAAAACTTTCCAAGGCAGCCTAACGCCCATTATTATTTATTCTAATTAAAATTTTACCGATTTATTATACTTTATAGATGTAAGCATTTAATAATCAAAGGTTTATACATGTTTATCAATGATCAAAATAAAAGCAAATTTGTACTAAATAATATTTTTATTGATTTCCCACCATAAAACAAGTAACGAAATAATTTTACATATAAGATGTTATGCGAAGGGCGCCACAGATATTGCCAATAACAAAATTACGAATAAGGAAAAGTAAAATGTTCAAATCGTGCTGAAGTGCGGGTTCATCCATTTCATGTACATAGAAAATTCTATAACACACAAAACAAGTACATAGGCGACCATAACTTAAGCGGGATTTGCACTTTAAAAACCACTTTTGATGTACACCCAAAGTGAATCATGCAGAGTGAAATCATCCTTCACATGTTTTTATCTTCTGTGGTTCACCTTACACACTCTCACTGAACCTTAAGGCTCATTTACATTTACCACTTTGAATATGAACTAAATAGTAAATGGGACTGAAATGAACGGGCCTTTGTATCCATTTTTTACAGCACCTTCACTCTGGATGAATCATCGGTTTGGGGAACGACTCTTTCATCAAAAGTTGGTAGGGGTAAACATGTTTCATCATTCTACACATCACTTGGATGATTCCTACAAGATGAAGATTCAAACTGATCATGTAAATGAGCCTTTAGACAATAGACTTTCTGATCAGGAAGCATTCTAGTTAGCATTTTACTCAAGCTAACTAACATGTAGGTTAAAATCACAGTGAATAGTTAGGAACATTCCCGACAGATCTTGATATTTCATCACTGAAAGGTGTGAGCACAATATACAAACCAGTGTGTGAGAACAATGATTGCGTTCTGACCCTAATAGAAAGAGTAACAA
The DNA here is from genome assembly GCA_951392215.1 of Epirrita christyi. Lineage (NCBI taxonomy): Eukaryota > Metazoa > Arthropoda > Insecta > Lepidoptera > Geometridae > Epirrita > Epirrita christyi. Next base: position 8,524,983 of record OX595849.1, on the reverse strand, counting down.
TAACTTAAAAAACGCCAAAAAATACAATTGTGTAACATAATATGATTGGTAAAGACACTGTTTTCTTTTGAAATTTTCAGAGTCAGAGCCTGTCTAACAATATCAATCTTTGATTTAAATACATTTGTCGCTCTTAACACATTTAGATTCAAGTTTACATAAAGTAGAGCAAAAATGTTGTAAAACAAAAATTTCAACCCTTTATAATTTGAAGGAAATGATATATTATAGCGAATGTACGTCTGTAAAAAGATGGTCACTGTTAATAAGCAGGCCCTAAACAACAGATAGATAATATTTATAAAACTTACGTAGGTACAGTCGGCCAAATAAATATGGTTTTTACACCATAAATTATTAAACTGAATTTCATTTGCACGTCAAAGATTGACAAGTCACCCATGCTTACAAGATCTCTTTCGATTTTCAAATACATTTCTTAATGTCAAACTTTTAGCAATTTTCATTGGAAAGAACATTGTATAGCCACATATTTGGCTGATTATACATTTTTGAAGTTCAATAATAAGACCATATAATTATAAAGCTAAAATAGTTCATACATTTTCAGTGTAACAAATGGAAAGTAGGTATTTTATGCTTTTTTAAAACATTCACAATTCTTATTTCCACCAAGAAATCGACCCATTTGCAAATGTTCAATTTCGGACGAGTTTGTTTTGCAAGAATAGCTTCCAATTATTACATTTTACACAAAAAAAAACCTTGAAAATGTTGGTTTACGTTTGACACTTCTTTTTGAATCATGAAAACCTTTGAGCCGCTTCGACTAAATTTGTCCGAAATCTCTGATTTAATTTACATCCGAGTGTCTCGTAATCAATCAAAGAGTATTAAGTATATCAAGAATATTTTATCATCAAAGAGAGCCAACAAAAAATCTATTTCACTTCACTTGCTCGAAATACTATTTATCGGGCTACAGAGTAGTGTATGCGTACTTTAAAGAAAATCATTTTCTTGTAATAGAAGTGAATGAAAAGCAGTGTTTTACTCAGCACCAAAGCTCTTTTCATCTCTGGCGGCATAGCTTGGATCCCTCGCTATACTAATGATTACTTCTCGCTCGGGATTCTCTTCGCTCTTGATTCAATATTCCGACTACTTTGGTCCCTTGTGAAATAAACTACATCAAAAAACTTTGTGTGATTTCATGCAATGTAAAATAACGTAGTATGTTTCTATTGTGGAATTAAAACAGTAAAATATCATTATAATCTATCACAGATGATCTAATTAGTTTGTAAGAATGCATGTTGAATACTTACACTATTTATTGAATAAATACTTTTCTCCAAACAGGTTGTAATGATGGAAAAACAATAAAAACCAAATAGAATCGACACTTTGTAAAATGATAATGAAGAAATGATCATGAAGAACCCATTGACGAAAACAAACCATGATATTACTGTTATCTGTATTACGATTTACGATTTCTACTGACCTATTGGTTCAATTGAATGTACAGAAAATAAGAAGAACAGAGAACTGATCTAACATGCGAAATAAGATGGGTTGTGTGGCGCGTACTTTTAACACAAGCGCACAAGTTGGTTCTAAGCAGGACAGCTGTAGAAACGAAAAGACATGAATTGGTTTTGTTGTTTTTGTTTGATTCAAGTGATTTGCATGATTTTGAACAAAATTATTGAAAATGATTAAAATCTCTTACTTTATAACGTATTCAGAATGCCTTTTCAGTTAAGTACATAGAAGGATATCGAAAATAGTATCGCTTTGGATTGGTAATTGTAAAGAAGTCATGTCTCTTTGCTTCTAATTCTATGAATGAAGTTACGAATTAACATTTATATTTTTGTGTTTCAAACTGATACCGAAAAGTAAATCTTTTAGCAAACACGCGGACTTTCGGTTAACGATTTTTAGCGAGCTCGTTCGTCGCTGCGTTCGAACACATTCTAATATTCCTATCCCTGTAACATTAACATTTGAGTTACGCGTGAAAAACCTACCGCGTAAGTACGCTTCGCGCGTGCTCTCGTGAATACGGTCGATGGTCCCCCGCTCGGGTGCGCGGCGGCGGCGTCTCTCGTCAGGTGGTGCCCCCTCGCGGGGCGCGTCGGCGTGAGGGCGCGGGCCCGCGGCGCGCGCGCGCCTCAGTACTGGCTGCAGCGCGCGCGGAACCCGCCCTGGTACGTGGAGTCCTGCGAGAGCAGGCCGTCCGGCTGCGAGGGGCACTCGGGCGCCGCAGACTCCTGGCTGAAGTCGGGCTGCGAAGCGCCCTGCGAGAGCGACAGCGGCGCTTGCTGCGACAGCGGCTCCTGGCTGAGACGCGGCGCGCGGCGGCGTGCGGGTGGCGGCGCTCGGTGCGCCGCGAATGCGCCTGGCGGCACGGGGTGCAGAGCCAGCGCCAGGGAGCCCGGGCCGACGTACGCGAGAGGATCGCGCAGCGCACGCGCGCGGTCGTAAACCGAGCCGGGAACCATGGCCTCGCGCGCGTCAAACATCGACGTCGACATGAAGTGCGAGCCAGGGTTGTGCGCGTTCACCAGCTTCTTGGGCTTCGCGAACTGGATCGCGGACTCCTTTAGGTTGGAGAGCGGGCCCTCGGTCAGCACACGCCGCTCCTTGTAGAAGGCGAGCAGGTGGTTCCACAGTGGCTGCTTCGACAGCACCTTCGGGTTGCCGACCACGATGAGGCCGTACTTGGCGCGGGTGAGCGCAACATTGAGGCGGCGCGGGTCGCTGAGGAAGCCGATGCCCTGGTGCTCGTTGGAGCGCACGCAGGACATGATGATGATGTCCTTCTCGCGGCCCTGGAACGCGTCCACGCTGGCCACCTCGATCTCCTGGTACAGCTTGGCGTGCAAGGAGCCCTGGTACTGCATATGCTGCACGAGGTATGAGCGCTGCCCCTCGTAGGGGGTGATGATGCCGATCTGCTCGGGTCGCACGCCGGCCTTCAGGAAGCGAGTCGTCAGCTTTTCCACGTTGGCAGCTTCGGTTCTATTTAAGTAGGACGTACCGGAGCCGGCGATCTCCTCCTGCCCCTGAGTCACGTAGAAGAACATTGGTCGGTCGGGGCGCGGCCACGGGAAGTCGATCTTATGTAAGCGTCGCTCCTCGGCGCTCACTCCGTTTTGCAACGAACCTTCGTAGAAGAAATCCGAAGGGAAGCGCGATAACTCCGGATGCATACGATACTGCACCTCTAGTCGGAACGGCCGTATCCCCAACACCACAAGTCGCTCAAACAGAGACTGGCTGAGACCAGCTTTAGCGGCTTTCTTGCACATAACAACGGGCCCAAGCTGGCAATGATCACCAACTAGTATCAGCTGCCTGGCGCCCAGCACCACCGGCACCATACACTCGGGTTCCGTGGACTGCATGCCCTCATCAATGAGAATAGATTGGAACCGCATGCGAGCCACTCTCGGATCACCCGCGCCGACACACGTGGTACAGACGACGTCTGCAGCATCAAGTAATCGCCGTTCAGCCGCGCGACGCAGTGCACGATACCGCCTCTCATCGGCCGCTGATAATTCCCCCGCTTCCTCCTTCAATCTTGTCAGTTTCCGGAGCTCGCTGTCTGCGGAGCCGAGAGCCCGCGCTTGTTCGTGTAGCGCTAAGAAAGATACGGAAGACTCCATGGCTTCTCTGGACTTTGCGCAGAGACGGACGACTTTGAGTCCAGTTCTGTGTATCTTCTCCGTGAGTTGGTCGACGGCGGTGTTGGAGGGCGCGCACACGAGCACGGGCCCGCCGTTCTGCCGGACGAGCTGGTAGACGATGGTGGCGGATGTGACCGTCTTGCCGGTGCCGGGCGGCCCTTGGATCAGTGAGAGCGGACGCTGGAGCGCATGCTTTACCGCGTATACCTGCAACAAGGAAGAGTAAATCAGAGAGTTTTTTTTAGTGTAATGTATTTTGAATAAGGTTTGAAATTAGTCTCCTTGTCTGAGAGGATGATGAAATTAGTAATCGGATCTATAAAATAACGATCTAAAAGATAACAGTGGTCATCCAGGATGACCACTGTTAGCACTGATGCCAACTTAGCTACTTTATAGCTAGATCTAGCTATTTTTGCATCATTGGCAGCTACAACTTGTTGAAATTTGTAGCTAAACTATTCAGCTACTTTTTCTAGCAACTTTACATAGAAGGCTGTGGAGTTTTGGATTCTAGCAAAAAATTATCTATGGTGCGGTCAGAAACATTTTCGCGAACAAACAATCAAATGAACATAGTGAAAAATAAGCATAGAAACCGAATGAGCCTTGGCACTCCTATTCTCTGTATTAGAGACTCGCTCAGAAAGAAAGGTGAATATTGCTATAACTGCACTTTACCAACAATAGTTCTCCAAAAAATGAGGACTACTGAAAAATACACAAAATATCAGGACTCTCGTGATGTATTAGTACAACCATCTACATCAAGCATGTCAAACATGCGGCCCGCGGGCCGCATGCGGCCCCTTACAACGTTGACTGCGGCCCGATTTAAATTTTAAGAATATGAACCCCTAACTGAAAGTCACTCGGTGACTAACGTTTGACAAGTAAAAATATGACCATCAATTGGTCAAAATTATCATAAAGAAGTGTCAATTTATAGTCATTTTACTTGTCAAACGTTAGTCACCGAGTGATTTTCAGTTAGGGAATAGGGGGGCAGTACTACCAGGTATATCTATGCAATGAGTTTCCCTAGAAAACAAACTCATTGCAAAGATATACCTAGGGGGATATAACCCTAGGGGGTTGGGTTTTGCGGCCCTCTGATTCTATGGTCTTTAGGCATTTGGCCCACCAATGACTTTGGGTTTGACATGCATGATCTACATCATCTTACCTAGATTAAGTAATATTTCATTCAAAATGTAAGTTACATTAACAATTAAACTAATTTAAACGTATTAATCGTGTATTTTATTTATTTTTTATAGCAATATAATATATAATAACTCACGAATCACGAATACCTTAAACATAACGCTACTAAACTATTAAGTTTGTCAAAAAAAATACAATTGTTTTAAATTACCAGTTTTAATGCAAACTATTAACTTCCTATTTCTAGAGATTTTCAACTTTTCACTTAATGGTGACTAGCTACTTCTAGCAACTTTTTGGGGTAAGAAAATCTGGTGATCTGGCAACTTTTTGCAAACGATCTAGCTACTGAGACTAAGGTACAGTTGGCAACAGCTGCATCAGGTCACTTCGGTTGTTAGTAGTAGAACTTTTTGTGAAAGAGTTCGTCCAGGCAAGTACTACCACCGCACCTATTTCTGCCGCCAAGCAGTCACTTCGGTTGTTAGTAGTAGAACTTTTTGTGAAAGAGTTCGTCCAGGCAAGTACTACCACCGCACCTATTTCTGCCGCCAAGCAGTAGTGCTCGCATTGCTGTTTCAGTTTGAAGGGTACGGTGCCAGTGAAATTACAGACACATTTCATCTTTATGTCTCAGGATCGGCAGCGCGCGTTTGATGCCTGTGGTGTTGCAGGCGTCCATAGGCTAAGGTAACTACTTTCCATCAGGTGGGCTGTATGCAAGTATGCTAGACAAGTAATATAAAAAAAAACATCCCCAGTATTGTCTAACAAACTGGTAAACTCTTTCAATTACGATTTCGCAATACATTGCGCCGCATGCTTCACCTTATTGTCACAAGCAGAAATATTCAAAACATAAAGCGCAATGTACTGTAAAATCGGAATCGAAAGCGATTATCAGTTCTTTAGCCAATAAAGGGGCAGCTCCTTTATTGGCTTACAAACTGATAATGGCTTTCGATTCCGACTGGGGCCTGCTTGTGGTTTGGTGGCCCTGAAAAAGTCTAGCGACCAGTGAGGGAGCTAGTGTAGTGAAAGGACTGTTTACCTGAGAGCGGTTGAGATCGGGCAGGTTGGGCGCGCTGAAGTGCTTGGGCAGGTGGACGCGGAACAGTACTTCTTCGACCTCATGTCCGAGTAGGCGGCGGTAGATGTAGCCCGACACGGACGAGTCGTCCACCGCGAACTTACGCAGCGCCAGTTGCATCCTACAAACAGAAACATAACATCTTCAATTATATTGCATAATAACTATGTAGAGTACGCCGTCTTGGCTAACAAACAATTTTACTGACACACAAAGGATTTTGTATGGTGTCACTGATGAGCAATAGGCACCACACAGGCACTTCCCACCTAGTAGTAAGAAGGATAATTAAATCAAGCCAAGCCGTGTTTGTGCTCAGATTCTTTTAGGCTTGGTGTCATTGGAACAGGAGTAATTTTTGTTTACTATTTGATTCAAAATTATTCTAGTGATTTCAAAGAATAAAATTCTTGACTTTAACCGCCCCTAGCGGACACATTGAGAACCTCACTTTCCATACAAAAATCAGTGTCAAAACTTGAGACTACGGCCTCAGCCACCTTGATCGCGAGACCAACGCCAGACCATGCCTTCTCAACAAAGGTCATCATCATCAGCTGTGAAGTCCACTGCTAAACATAGGTCTTACCCATACAATGCCACGACAAACGTTTTTATGCCTCCTCCATCCACCGACCTCCTTCCCTAGGTAGAGGGCGGGGGTATTTAGATACAAACCTGTCAAAAGAAGTGCTCTTCCAAATGAAGTCGACCACGAAGTTGGAGGTGCAATCGAGAGGCGCTCCAGCGCCGCTCTTAAGTTCGAGCCCGACATCATCTCCGTAGTTATCTGGCACCTTGATCACGTGACCGACGCCCGACCACGCCTTGTGCAGTTCGCCTACGTATCTAATACAGAGATATCATTCAGGTTACATTGAAAATGGAAGTAAAGATTTTTAATTAATTTTGTAAAACTGGAAAATTTCACATCCCTGTATGCTGGTGAAAACACTAAGGGCCTTACTCATAATAATGTTTTTAAACCTATTTTAGTTCAAATAGCTTTTGCCTTCTTCTCTCTGATGTAAAATGACATACGTCAAAACAAGACATAACATATTTTAAGTAAAATAGGTTTAAAAATGATTATGAATAAGAGGGTAACATATTCAAGGGGAAATGCGGAGGGAGCGTGATAGCACTCACCCTGAAGCCATCAACATACCGGTTCGTGAAAATATTGTTACTATTTTTTTTACAAAATGAATGACTTAATAAACTAGTTATTTTGATTTTACGTTTTTATATCTATAGTTCTATGCCGCTTTCGATGTACAATAGGGCCTAGTCTAGAAATGTAACAAGCATATACACGGGCGTGTGGTAACACTTCACGGATTTTTGTATGTAAATTGAGGTTCACAAAATGACGCCATTGGGCGCTTTTCAGCATTTCTATACAAAAAACCGTGTAGTGTACACCACGCGCTTGTGTAGATGCTTGGTATATTTGTAGACTAGGCCCTCTGGTGATAGATGACGAGCGTGATAGCACTCACCCTGAAGCCATCAACATACCGGTTCGTGAAAATATTGTTACTATTTTTTTTACAAAATGAATGACTTAATAAACTAGTTATTTTGATTTTACGTTTTTATATCTATAGTTCTATGCCGCTTTCGATGTACAATAGGGCCTAGTCTAGAAATGTAACAAGCATATACACGGGCGTGTGGTAACACTTCACGGATTTTTGTATGTAAATTGAGGTTCACAAAATGACGCCATTGGGCGCTTTTCAGCATTTCTATACAAAAAACCGTGTAGTGTACACCACGCGCTTGTGTAGATGCTTGGTATATTTGTAGACTAGGCCCTCTGGTGATAGATGACTCTATGTGAATTTACCTCAATCTCAGTTCATCTCCATGCATCAGTTTCATGTCGCTATCAGTTTTAGCGAGCGTGAAGTATGCAATAGTCTTCTTGTTGAGGCCCACATCCCAGCGCACCTCAATGCCTTCCTGAGTCTGGGATTCCTTGAGCCTCTTGTCATAGTCGGCTTCAAGCTTCACCAATGGACCAAAGATGTTTTGGTATTGATAACCATCCTCATATCTGTGAAAAAAGTTTGAATTGTAGTGTCTAAATACGCACTGTCAATCGATAATTAGCATGGTCGTTAAATATTGGACTCGTACACAAGCTGAAATTACAGCGGGCTACTGAGAGAGCTGTGCTCGGAGTATGACTACGTGATAAAATCCGATGTTATTCTTTCTGTAAATAAATATACTGCTTATAGCCCACCTGAACTGTCCGCTACTATTTTTTATTTGTTCACACTTTTTTTGTATCTATTCCGTCTCTAACCGTGAAAACCGTGTTATTCGCCTTCTGCTACAATTTCGGTTCTTTATTCTGGTTTTTGTGCTGTTGGTTTTCCTTTAAATAAATAAATCATACCCCCAGCCCCTCAGCTCTAGGCAGAGTTTCTGACTCACCTCAAGAGCACTTGATGTGGCTCCTCATCAACACCCGGCTTCTCCAGGTCTTGGAAAGTAGCGTCCACATTGTCGCGCCATAGTTCTTCCAGACGACCTATTTGTTGAGGAGTCACCTGAAAATATTTCACACATAAATACACATTATCATCCAGCCTTATTAACGTCCACTGCTGGACGAGGCCTCCCCCTATTGAATACAATGAGGGGATTTACCATTATCACCGTCCTTGGCAAGCGGATTGGTAATCGAAGGTGGTGATAAGTACTCATATGGATGCTGCTGTCCATCCCCTGATGTAATCCCTTAGTAAGGCCTATAATACATCCACGGAAGGAGTAGGAGGGGTCTATTGTTAGGCCGGATGGTATAATGCAATGGGGGGATTAGCCATAATCAACACACTGGGCAGGTGGATTGATGATCACAGTATTGGTGTTAAGTACTCTGGTGGATGCTGCTGCCCATCCCCTGGTGTAATCCCTAAATCAGCTTTTACAACATCCACAGGAGGAAACAGAGAGATATACTCAGGCCGGACACACCACAACACCTACATCGGTTAGTTTTTTTAGTAGTAATATAGCAAAACGTTAACATACCTGGCGAGCTCGCATTTGCTCTGCCTCTGATGGAACTTTCACCAGCCAAGACAAGAAGGCACGATCAGCTATAAAGAAATTTAATACTTAATAGAACCTGTGAGCAACAGTAGGTATAAAATAAAGATAGAAAGATGCCCTGACTCAGCGAGAAGGCGACGCGGCAGACCAAAACAGAAATGGCGGTACGAAATTGATAAGTTTCTGGCTGACTGGGAAGATATAGCACAAGATTGAGATGTCTGAAAAGAATGGGGGAGGCCTTTGCCGAGCAGTGGGACACAATGGGCTAAAAATAGAATAGAAAGTCAAAGTCAAAGTCAAAAAGAACTTTATTCATTGAAATCACAAGGATCATTTTGAATCGTCTTATATAAAATTAAATTACTCCTGTTCCTGAAAATGAATTAGAAACCTACTTTATCATCATGATCAGCTAGTAGATGTCCACTGTTGGACATAGGAATCCCATGGAATACCACGATGACAGAACTTGAGCCCTATTAACAATTACGATATCTATGACTACATCCGTGCATGCGCACATATCAGCAAGGAGAGAGGAGACAGAAGTTTTTGTAATGAGAAACTTTCACACCGTTATTTGATTATTATCTTAACAAATTTACGAATGGAGCAACACCCTAACCAGCTTGCAAACAGTCTCATGAAGATGTCCACAACCTTCAAAAGGATAAAGAGGAGAGCCCCTCAAGATCTTATCTAGTACTTACTAGTGAAGCAGAATCATGGATATGCCACTGGGCTTATACCATTCATGTCAAGCGCGAAGGAGACACAAAACTCTTGCTCAAGGCAGATTAAAAGAAATAAAGGAGACTTCAAAAAAAAAAAGTTTTATCTTAACAAATTTAAGTACTCACCAATCAATGGTTTCCACTGTTCCTGGTCCCAGTTCATGTCTTTCAATGAGCTCTGAGCAGCGCATGGTTGACTACAAAATGAACAATAAGATAATCTTTATGAAATTAGTCATAGTCATCTGACGATAACTTTACTGACAAGCTTATTAAAATGAGCCCAAACATTTTAGAAGGGAAGGAGTAAAACTAAGTGTAATTGTCTAAAAAATAACTGAATTAATCAATGGATGAATAAGCAAAAGATAAATTTGTTTCATACCGGCACAATAGCACAACTACCGAATCAGCTTTAGCCGGAATGAACCCAAGAACAAAGACATTGCGGGCTCCACACGAGTAGCACTCCAGCAATGTCTCTCCGAGTGGTCCATCTCGGTGCAATGCCGCTTCCTTGTGCTTGGCTCGCACCAGGTGGTTTATGATATGGGAGCCAGATGTGTTACCACGCCCATTGCAGAACCTAAAACAAAGAAAGAAAATTTCAAACTATACTCTGATTTTTAATTTTAGACCAATTTTGTAAACACACTAATGTAATATGCCACTGTGTGTATAAGTGTAATTAATATATGTGTGTCATATGTGAATTTACACGTATGCTACACAATCATGACACTTAAACTCACAGTGGCATAACTTGACATTTGTTTGTTTACAGAATTGTCTGAAATTAAAAATCAGGGTATAGATTCCTCTATTATCCATGGAATTACACTTGTATTCAGTTTCGAGAGATTGTGTTCCTTCAATTTATGAAGTTATTTTAACCCAAGATTTATGACAAACTATTTCATGCATGAATGTCTTCATAAGTCACAATAATGTCACGTAAAAATATCAGAAAACATTGTTTAGGTGCAGTATCTCAAGGTCAATGTTAACATTGTCATTTTACAACCAGTAATCTTACCATTTGTTGCAAATGTTGCACATAACAACAGTAGATGGATCGTGTATTCCACAGTACTTGCATGCATGGTCAGGCAATTCTTTGCTGCTATACAATGCCTCATCTTCCTCTTCAAACTGTAACTCGGTCAGAGCGTTTGTTACACTGGAAACTTTAGATGTCAGTTCCAATCGCCCCAAACCGTTGACCTGCATAAAGAAAAACCTAATAAGGCACTCAAAAACTCCAGGTTTATCAACGTTAAGGTGATTCATAGGTTATGGGGGCAAACAACAAATGAACAACCTCCTCTCACCTGGTTAGAAGATATAAGGCCATGGTCATGTTGAGAAGCCTGTGTTTGGCTCTGAGATGGAAGAGTAAAGTCTGTAAACTCAAATTCAGACCCCTGGGTATCAGCACCGATAAGATCAGACTCTTCGGGGTCCAAAAATGTGAGCGTTTGAGAGCTCGGACCGTATGCGTCGACGCTCATTTTAACGCAATGTTATTTCCAGGGAGTTATACCAAGAAAATGTGTCAAAAAGAAATAGTCACACAGTAAAACGCACTTCCCATAACAACAGCCACGCAATAAAACTAATTACAAGACATGCGAAGAAATATGAAAAATCGCCATGTTAGCACATGGTTTGTTTTCGGTTACTGGCTTTTCTAGGCTACCTTTTATTGGTTCAATTTTTCTGACGTTATCAGTATTAATCATTTCGACTAATCAAATCAGTCTATTGCTACTTACGTATCTGTATAATTAGGTTAACCAATAGACACAGAGGAAAACAAACACTTTTTTGAAAACTGGGAGATGAGAACATACATGTTTTTGCCAATAGAGTATTACAATGAATAGATAGAGTAGACAAAGACTACATAATCAACGACAAAGACAAACGCTTTGCATTTGCAGCAACTGTGAAGTGTGTGATGTGTGCTACAGCATCGCATCATAAATGATCACAACACAACACAAGTCTTGTTAGTATAGAATAGAAGACAGTGACCAGTGTGTTGGTTGTATTGTATTTTTGTTCAGGAGGTTGCCAACCGTAACAACAAAGTTTGCTAGCAGATGGCGTTACAGGTACCTAGGTAAATTAACCATGGATGGATCTGACCGAGCGAGCGAAGTTCTTGCATTATCTAACAAAATTGGCTTTTATCTGAGGATGTATGTTGGTACCTACTCATGACACTCGTGTACAGAGGCTCTAATATACGTTGTGCACTCGTAATCCAGACTACTGAAATACGAATACGAGACACGAGTCGTTGTATCGTAAAAATGACGAGCGCCCCTAGCGGTATTGTTGGGAAACTCTGTAACTCTGTCTATACAAAAAAGAATATCGACTCGATAGGCGGGAGAAATGGGAGAATGAGTGCACTACTTAGGCCCATGTTCACAAACAAATAAATGGGTGTTTATCGTAACCATTGATCAAGGTGACAGATAATGTATGAAAGCATCTGTCAAAAAGAATTGGTTAAGCTAAACAGTCGTTTAACCATTTGTATGTGTGTTGGTGAACAGTGGCCTTAGACTAGAGACAGAGGTCGTATTTTTGAACTTGCTCTAGGTCTAGGTTCTACAAAATCAAATATTTTTTCATGTCGTCGGGCGTGTTTCAAGCAAAAATGGTGAAAGTTTGCTGCGGCGCCATTTACCATCAAGTAGGGTGTCATAACATAACTCATAAGACAGGGCTCTACCTACATTCAATTTTTAATATAGGCTGTAGCTGTACTACTATTCGCAGAACTACTAGTAAAATAGGTAGGTAGGTACTTACATAGATAATCAAATACTTACCTAGGTGGTAGGTAGGTAAGTAAGTAGTACTTGAAATTATCATCATAAAGGAACCGCAAGGAGTATTCGATGAAACCTACCGGCTACCACATTATGCCTACCATGCAAGCGATGGTTTGAAAAAGAAAACAAAAATATATGCAATTTTTTTATTAATAATTAAGTACATAATACATAAGTTAGGTAATAATTAATTACCTACCTATATTATATTTTACCATTATTTAGGTAGCGGCCTACTAAGCTAATCTTACCAAAAATTCAGGGAATAGTGTCTTTAGGGCCAGCAAAAACATAGCATTGGAGCTAGGTTCCTAGCTCATGGGTCCCACCCAACATCCTGATGCCAATTAAGTATATAATTGTTATGCAGTGTATAACAGAGATACACAGCATAGACTGAGGTAATAACCTAACAGTCCCAACTAAATAAACAACGTTGTTTTTAAATAAAATATGAGGCTCCTTTTATTTTCTCATAGTGGGTGATGAAAAGTAGAGTGTATCACTCGGGCGCAAAATATATTTTTGGCTCGGACGACGTACTTTGTATCACTCGCTACGTTCTGGATTCTACTAAAGAATCTAGAATCTCTCACTTCGCTCTGGATTCAAAAAAGCGCCCTCGCCGTAAAAATATTGTTTTGCTCCCTTACGATACAATCTACTATTTTCATCCCATCTATTCGAAAAGGACGACTTGGTTCGCCTTGAAGTGCCCAAATGTTCACTTCAATACCCAAATGTGGTGTTTTCTATAAGAAACTTCTATAAGTGCGCCGCAATTATCTTTGCCGCGCACTTTTTGAATTTGGAACATCTTAGTGTTCAGCGCTAAAAGAATAAGTGCGCCGCAATTATCTTTGCCGCGCACTTTTTGAATTTGAAAATCTTAGTGTTCAGCGCCAAAGAAATCGAACGCAAATATTGTTTGAATAAATACTGGCTGGTACGACGCGCGACGGCCTATAGTCGCGCCGCAGGCTGAATAAAAATAGTAGATTGTATCATAAGGGAGCAAAATAATATTTTTACGGCGAGGGCGCTTTTTTGAATCCAGAGCGAAGTGAGAGATTCTTATCCTGAAAGAAGTGAGGCGATTTTTTTTTTGCGAAATGCGCAAAAATATCTTGTGATTGTAAATGTTTTTCCTCGCTGAGGTGGGATGAAAAGTTACGTGTTGCACTCGAGTGCAAAGATTTTTCACCTCGTGCTCTTTTGATTCCCTCGCTAACGCTCAGGATTCTAATTTTTGAATCACTCGCTAGAATCCTTCGCTTGCTCGGTCATCAAAATTGAGCACGCGGTTAAAAAGCAACTTTACGCAGGACGCAGGAGGTTGCGGGTTCAATTCTCGCCTCTGAACAAATATTTGTACGATCTGCAGATATTTGTTTAGGGTGTTCTGGGTATTTTCTATGTATAATAAAAAATATCTATCTATGCAATGTTATTGTATTAAGTATATCTGCAGGGCGATTCTAAAACGTCGGAAACGTTTCCGATCGGATTCGTTAGTTCTTCATTTGTGTTAAAACTAAAACAATTTTCTAACAATTTGCTCTAGTAAAACACAGTAATATACAATATTTATTAATTTTTACAGTGTTTTACTAGAGAAAATTGCTTTAGTTACTTGCCACATCGAAATGAAAAACTAACGAATCCGATCGGAAACGTTTCCGACGTTTTAGAATCGCCTGCAGTTATCTAGTACCCACTACTTGTACTAATATTTATTCTGTGCCATAACACAAAAGCTCTGCTTAGTTTGGGGCTAGATAATGTTGTGTGAAATGTCCAGCATTTATTTATTCAACTTTGCACTCTTGTATAACAAATAACTATTTGACTCGGGCGACGTACTTTGAATCCCTCACTAGGACTTTTTCTGCTCTTTCGAAGGGAGACGTTTTTTTTTAGTTTTTTTCAATTTCTAGTGTTTTTTTGAGTTATATCGTGTAATTTTGGTGGCATTTTAACCGGTGTAGCTTATAAAGAGCACATGGTAGTGAATTTTAATAAAATAAGTGTATTGCGTGTCTTTCGAAGGGGTGGAAATTGTCCAGGAACATTCTAGTAAACTGCCATCGTTTTACTAGAACATGACTTGACAGAGGACATGACGACTGGACATTGTTTGATAATTATCTATGCTACTTGAAATTGGCAAAATTGAGAAAATAATCAGATGCCATAAAAAAAATCTCCTCACTACTTTCGGGATTCTACTCTAGAAAAAGCGCCCTCGCCGTAAAAATATTATTTTGCGCCCTTATGATACAATCTACTATTTTTAAATAAGTACATTGTTTTCTTTTCCTGCCATCCTTATAAACAGGGTGCATGGTATTTGTATTATTACACTGACTACAAATCAGAATCAGTTTCAGAACCAATGCTAAGGAGTTAAGGACTTAATCAGAGCCAAAATTAAACTTTTGCTCTATTTAAATGTCAGATATGGTTAAACTAGCTTTGAAGCTGCCAGAGGTTCAAAAAATAACCCAACAGCTTTGCTTGCTTAGTACCAGGATAAAAAGTGCCCAATGTCAATGCAGGGGGCCCTTAAAAATACCTTAGAAGTGCTTGAATCTGTAAAATTTATGACAAACTAGCATCACCGCTTGGCTTTGCTCGCGTAGTACCAGGATAAAAAGTGCCCAATGTCAATGCAGGGAGCCTCATTTCATTAAGGATTGCATATATTTTTTTTGTGTATAGGTTCATCAGTACCTATACTTACACAAAATATGTGTATGTGTATTCTTTCTGTTTAATAAAGATTTACATAAATAATCATTTCCCAAAATGTATATTCCACTCGCATGATCATGGTCAGACTCTACTCCATCTTGCGGATTACGTAACTCTGTTGCTATCATTGTCAATGCTGTTTCCATCTGAAATAGTGCTCTTACGATTTTACGAACTTACGCAGTTTGATTGCTATAATTATAATTAGACTGCATGAATTAGGCAATCGCAAAAACATATTTTAAAATAGAAAAAGCATTGAAACCGATAGCAACGGATTACGTAGTCGCGCCACAGGTCACAATATCATGTTGCACATTCAGTAAGAATTTTTCTATTCGATTCTAATTTTTTGTAAGTGTAGCCCAGGTCTTTCAAAACCTCACGGAGACTAGTTACTCCACCGCAAAAGTTAATTTCTTCTTTTAACACTCTATGGAGCTTTCGGAGAGTTGGCACCTCATTCCTGGTGTAAAATTCGTTGATTTTGCATCGAATGGCAGACTTGTCAGAATCATTGAGATTGATTTTTTTGGGTCTGCCTTTTCTGTGTTGCCCCGGTGTGCACCACACACCTTTATTTGTGGCGCCTTCTTTTTTTATTTTTGATATTGTGGTTCTACTCAGGCCTGAAAAACAAAATACTTTATAAAAAAACTAACTAGTTAAGAATATGCTTAGTTTTACCTTCAGTGGTTGCTGAGATTTTTAGCATATACTTTCATCAGTGTGTCGGGCCTAAGAATATACCCCTCCGTCTCCTGCGGGTGGTGCACAAGCTTTACTGAGGGATTATACCAAGGGATGGGCAGCTGCACCCACCAGAATACAGAACACCAAACCCAAACTATCATAATACCTGTCATAGCGGCTACACGTTCCGTGACTTTTTGAACATTGATAATGGGCTGGTTTGCAGCTTTTTCGAGTGCACAAAACTTAACAATGTTGTATACCATTGATCTTGTAGACGCTATTAACGTTTTACCCATTTTAGACATGTTTTGTGTTTTTTTAGACATGTTCATACAAAAAATCACAAAAAGACCACACGAGAAACTTTCCCAACATACAATACAAAAACAACCAATAAATAATACCAAACACACAATCAAACAAACAATTACAATACAAGCAAAGTCAACAGCAGACAGATTGAGACCAGTGTTGCCAACAACGCAAAGCCTGATGTCGCTATTTTACCCGAACTATGTAGTCAGTATAAATAATAATAATAATTATTGCGGTACTAGTCAAAATGAATTCTTGGTTCCTAAACAGAAATAAATGGTCTCCCTATCATTCTTTCATTTCTGACAGACTTATGTTCCTTGCTCCAAGTGACAGACATCTTTGTTCCTGAATATCACAACTTATTCTGAGATCACAACCTTTTTCATTTGTGGTCGTTGTCTTATTATTATTTTCATATGTAATTTGGCTAATTTAAATGGCTTGTCTCTGAAGTAGGTATTCTTATAGCCTTTTAGATTTTTACATCGCCGTTTCTTCTCCTGTAGTGCTAACATTGTGCACCATTAGCATTATCACATGCTGAGCCGAGATTTCTTTATGTATTTATGTCCACCGTTCGTTTTTCCTAACATGGCCGCCAACTCGAAACGATTTCGTTTTCTCGCGGTGACAAACCGATACCACAGACTATAATAGCAACACTGTTCTTGTTCTCATTCAATTTTTGTGAAACGGGAATGAAGATCACATACCATACACATAACTTAGGTACATAAATTTCATGGGCATTATGGCATTTCAATTTCAAAACGCAGGCTTGTCTCTTCTCGGCGAAAAAAAGTCAGTTTCTTCAAGTTCCCATTTTCCGAGATGTACCTATAGATATAGGAGATCACCTGGAGCTCTTGGGTGTTTCACTTTCGCCTACTCTCAACTTCGGCTCATACATCTAGTCAAAGGCATAAAACAGCTGCTATGAAGCTGGGTATCCTGAATAAGGTAAAGCGATACTTCACACCGGGACAGCTTCTCAACTTATACAAAGCACAAGTCCGGTCTGGTATGGAGTATTGCTGCCATGTTTGGGATGGCTCGGCCAAACACCAGCTAGCTGCCTTAGACTCGATTGAACGCAGAGCTTTCAGGCTTATAGGGCAGCAATATATGGCGGAGACTAAGATCCAGAGTCTCGAGCACCGCCGTAATGTTGCTAGCCTTTCCATTTTCTATAGGTTGCATTTCGGAGAATGTGCCCAGGAACTATATGATCTGATCCCACCATCTCCGTTTCATCATAGGACGAGCAGGCGCACGGCTCAGTACCATCCTTACCTCATTAGTATTCCTTCCATTCGTACTAAGCGTTTCGGTTCCACCTTTATTATGCGAACTGCTAAGGAGTGGAACTCGCTGCCGTCGTGTCTTTCCTGAAAACTATAATTTGGGTCTTTTCAAGGCAAGAGTGAATAGGTGCCTTCTAGACCTTCGTGCTCCATCGTCGGCTGCATCATCACTTACCAACAGGTGAGATCGCGGTCAAACGAGGGTCTATAATTGTAAAAAAAAAAAAAAAAAATGGGGCCCATGAAAGGTGACCCATCCAATTTTCAACGCAAAGAGTTGATTTTATTTATCTCTTATCTAGTCTTCTGTGAAAGTTATCTACGGCAAACATGCTGTATAGACATGACAAAATTCTATACAATTATGGCGCCATGTTAGGGGACATGTTATAGACAAAAAAGCACAGAATACTACGAAGTAGTTATAAATTTGACCCAATGAAACGAGTTAGCATCGGAAGACTTATATATTTTGTTTAGTCGCGGGCACGTGATAAATAAATCGAAATCGACAACGTTTTTCTCCGGTGACAATATTATGTCTTTGTGTGCCATGTTAGCCCTACTGAGTAGCCTAAATGGCAATAAATCTCCTACGTTGACCACACTGAGACCAAGATCCTCAAGGTCCCTCTAACCCATGCATGTACTATTTATAAGTGTGTACCTACATGACATGGATGCAGATATTTATTTGTTCAGGGGGTTCTGGGGCTATGCTATGATAATAAAAAATACCTAGGTAAGTATCTATTATTATTCTGATTATTATTCCTACCCATAGTACCCATAACACAAGTATGCTTCGCTTGGGGCTAGATAATGTTGTGTGAAATGTCCAGTTATTATTAGTGTTTATTTAAAATAAATAAGGATTGTAAAACTGTCGTGGGTGTTGTAAAAAATGGCGGTAAAATAATTAGGTATTTTAATCGCGTGGCAACATCATCACAACATCTGATCGGCAAAATGGTCTCACTGAGAGAGTCAGACCATTTTGAATACATAGTTTAATGCGAAAAGGAGAGCTCTTCTTTGCTCTATGCGCTACCTTTATTTCGGTGTAGAGTAGACCGGTTGATAAAGTAGAGCGCCTAGTGTTTAAATTCGTAGGTAAGATAAACAATATTAGGTTGAGTATTTTTGTTGATCTACAAAACTACTGGGTTACAGGCTTTTCCTAAGAAAATTGCCGCATAAAACAAAAATGTACCAACTTAACGACTTTTGAGGACGGTATAAAAAGTTATATTCAGGAGCACTCAATAACTCTACCACAAACATCGGGCGGTCGGGCATAAACAGACCGTAGACGAAACGTAGATACCTACCTACCTACATAATTTTGTAGGTATTCAATTTATAGTGTTTGGATCCTTCCGGTCTGTTAGGACTAGGACCGATTTTTATATCGTATTTTTATTTTAATCTCATTTTGAACAAATCCCCAAATCACTACATATTCCCAAAATGGCTAGGTAATTTTCTAAATGTTTTTGTTTATTAATGTCCGAAATAAAACTGTCAAATGTTATATTAAATAGGCTTGGACTTAAAATATGTAGGTACCTACATAGGTAGGTCATGGAAGAATCTTCTTCCATGAGGTAGGATTACCTACCTCAAAAAAATGCCAGTCTCTTTGCATTTCTATTAATAAATGCAAAGAGACTGGTATTTTCTTGTTACCTAGTCCGAATTTGCCCGTTATTTTCCTTGGTCCAATCAAACCCAAGATGGAGAGCAGTTCTTAAGTTACGCACCTCTGCATTAGAAAAGCTTCCGTTGTGACTCTTGGCAGCATTCAGTAAGCTTATCTTTGAGTTCTCAGCTAGAGTGTAGAGCCGCTTACATATAAGAAGACAAGAACAGGTATGTATGTACCTACCTAAGTAGGTAGAGACATAGTTTTATGAGCAATTTGCAAATTGTCGGCCCTCTTACGAAAAAAATATATTTTATGATGTTTTTATGGATCATTTGGTACCTACCTTTATATACACAGGAAGTGTTGGAATACCTACTTAATGCCTACCTAAGTACTTATTCATTTAACGATAAGTGAATCTTGGTTTGGAAAGTCTGCAATCTGGCCATATGTTGTAAAAAGGTAATAACTATAAGTAGGTAATACTTACCTACCAATACCTAAGTGTAGGTAATATTATATCTAGCAGTTGCGCGATTTGGAGATCGGTAGGTTATGTAGGTAGGGAACACAAGGAATCCTAGTGTGGGATCAAGACTATACGTATGTGACTGTTGATGGGTGTTATGTTATGTTCTTCTTACCACAGATAGATAAATATATAGATAGAAAAGGCTTTATTGCACAAAAACAAGTAGGTACATAGGCGAACTTAAAGCTAATCAGCACATTAAAAAGAGAATAATAACAACAGTAATATAGGTAAGTATTCACAGTTAAATATTAGAAAACTCTAGTAGTGTGTAGGCACAGCTCAAATTAATGATGATTTAACCCGAAACATGTCACGTGCATGCATGGCGTGGCATGCATCCAATTAAGGGATAGAGTAAGCACCCAACGTCTGTTTGATTATGGTAAGAAAGATATCAGATTTCTTTGTGCCCTGCAGTTGACTCTGAAACTAATTGATGCAAACGTTTTGATTGATGAGTGCGACGACCTCCAGACGAAACATCATTACTTACTACACGTAAGTATAGGTACTTATACTTATCCACAGGATGATTCAAAAAGAATTACCTACACATACTTAGTCGAATTTTCCCTTTCTTAATTAAAACCTTATTCATTATTAGTCGAATTTTCGCAAATGCTAGTACCTAAGTACCTACTGTAATAAGTGCAGCACTTTCCTTGAGATGTTGTAAAAAATGGCGTAGGCATAAAATTAAATGGTAGCTTTAACCGTAAAAACAACTTTAAATTCGCGTTAAAAACCGTAGAAAATTGTAGAATACAACTACATCAGGCTTATCATACAGTTCATTCAAACTAAAATGATTCCCAACCACGAAAGTTTCAATTCTATTACTACATTAGGGTAATTCGGATGGACTATGGTCCCAAGAGTCCCAACCTTGTCTGCTCCGCTTATTATATGATCACTCTGTAATAGTGAATGAACGTGAAGGGACAGGTCATAAAACAAAACGAGAGTAATATATTCTGTAAGTACTTACCAAGCCATACAATTATTTAGTTACAATGATTTCATTAGGCTGTAAAATTGCGCGTGCGTCGTACCAGCACGAGACAATTGCCGGCAATTGGTGCGTGGCGGCGCCAGTGATGTCACTCTCTTCTGCTTTAATTTTTTATGTACTACTTATTGGCTTTTATGCCCTTCCTCCAGATAATTTACAACAGACATACAAACATGCGTTTGTTTCATTTCTTTCTACACTACAGAACCTTGAAACCGAACCTAATAATAATAATGATGTATAATGTGTAAAAGTTCTCAATAAATAATAATGTGTAAAAGTTGTAGGCAGCACAGCGCAGGCTACCTGGTTCAGCAATAGCATGGGCACAACACAATGTAAATAGAAATATAAATATAAATAGAAAATGTTTTATTTGCAACAACAACACAGATGAAAAAAATTAAATAAAAAAAATAAGACTGTGTAAAAAAATAAAAATAAATTAAAAGGCATTGCTGTTACAAAAAGGCCCTAACTCAGCATATGCAGGTCGTAAACAACTTACGCTGGTCTTCCGTTAGAGCCTCTTTCAAAACAAGAGAACATTACAGCAGACGTATAGGTACCAAAATAAAAAAATAAAAAGCTATAGTAAAAGTGTACAGAAAGGAAAAAACAAAACTTATGGCTATCTAAATCTATGACTTATCGACAATTTTTAGAAAATACACAAGTAGGTATAACAAATAATGTGGTGTGTGTAGTACTTACAATATAGTTGTAGGTAATATAAATTGTAATAAATAAATATTATTAATATAATTACAGGTAAAAAATTTAGTTAAATAAATAATTATAATTAAATAACTGTATAAAATGATACTAAAATAACTATATAATACTCGTATCGTGCACGAGACCATCCTGCGTGTTCTGCCCCTCAATCAGGTATTTTTTTAGTTTTAAACGAAACCCAAGAATTTACTTATCTATTAGACCCATTTACAAAAGGGGCTCTACAACTTTTAAATTTTTACTGTGTGCTTTTAAAATTAAGATTAAAGCCTCGTTGGTGTCGATTCTGTCTATGATTGTCCGTCTAGTTTTCAGTAAAAGCCTTACTGAAAACAAAAAAATGGATCTAATATAATACCATGACTGTGTTGTGTAAAAACCCAATGCTATTGCTGAACAGCGAACAGGTAGCTTGCGCTGCAACCCTAAAATTGTCACACTACATGATCGCTTATAGGCTTGTGATCATTTAATTAATACGCTTTTCAAATGAAGCACTGTGCCATGCATGTTTTCCATTTAGTGATTCCATGACATTCAATAATTGCACCCCTGTGTGCGCGGCCCACGTCTTGCCTAGGCTCAATAATAATTCTAGTTAGGCTGTAAACTAAGTTGTAGGTATAACGTTGTTGATGTAACTGGAAATGCTTTGCGTTCCTATTCATTGAACCCTATGTGACAATGCATTGACTTCCTGTGTCTGAGTGCATTCGTATGCAAATATCAGTTGAAACTGCTCCAATAGATTCTCTATGACAGTTTGAGCGTGTAATGACATCATGACAACATGCGACCCATTTTAGCAAGCATTTAGTTTTAAGATGTGAGATTCAGCTGCCTACACTACAATAAAAGGCACTACATTGAAACTTCTTAGAACGACTTATTTGCAAACTACCTACCTATGCCTATGCACATTCCTGGCTCCAATATGGCATAGTCTTTGGGGCTACGATAGACGCATTAAAGTTTTTCGTGTTACAAAACAGATGACTTCGAATAATTCTCAACTTAGACAATAGACGAACCTAATGATAAGTTGCCATAGAAAAGATCTTAACATTTGTAGGTATTTATATTTTAGAAGCAATGTTTATTAGTCAAGAAGAATATGAACCTTTTGTAACAATATTCTCGACCACTAACCTACGAACGACCACATTATGTTGTCGTGTGTTTAAAGAAAAACATTCTGGCCCACACTTGTCTATCAGAATAATATAATAGAGAAAAATCGCTCAAGACATTGAGAACAGAAGTAATTTAATTGAAACAGCTCTTACAAATATTTGATCACAAATAGCATCTACTTACACGCTGCAAGAGTTTTCTAATGAGTAATTAGTTTTAATAATAAAACAATTTTGTATTGATTTTATTCAATCTTAATTTTTATTAAGCAGGTATTCTGATTCGGCACTTGAGACATACCGTACCGCCAGCGCCACCTAGTAGATACTTTGTACAACATGAAAGCAAGACACTGAATTTTAAGTTTCATACAGGCTCCTTTCATGTAGGCACTTGCAGAAAACGACAGGTAGAAAACACATGCTCCAGGAAATGGTGAACTTATGAAAATTAACTGTGTGTTCTTTTTGATTTGGTTATCATTATACTTATATGGTGTGTTCGGCCTAAGAATACTTAGACCTCCATGTCTCCTCCCCTCCCGTCAATATCGTAAAAGCTGACAAAGGGATTACACCAGGGGATGGGCAGCAGCATCCACCTGAGGGCTCAACACCGATCCTGTGATCACCAATCCGCCTGCCAAGCGTGGTTATTATGGCAAATCCCCCCATTGCATTATACGGGGGAGCCCTCGTCCAACAGTAGATGTCTAAAAGCTGATGTGTGATTACTAGGTAGTCTAGGTACGATCATGATTTTACCTACTTAGGTATCCACTTGGCCCTACTGTGTGAGTATGTAAGTACCTACCAGATAGAACTATCTACCAGGTAGACTTGTCTGGTGATTGTCTCAGAGTGTGCCAGCCATCAACAAAAGTACACGGCACGTTTTGAATAATTATTTATGCATATTTTATGGTAATGATATGCGAGTAGGTACATAGGTTCCACCTACCTACACTGGCGCCGACTCTCATCTGGATTCAAGGCATGTTCTGGTGACTGTATTATCGATGGACCGAAGGTTTCATCAATACGTGTGTGCCCTTTATTGTGCCATCTGCCATCACCATTTCCTCTCAAAGTATGTATATTTTTAGTGATGTTTGCTATACTTTCGTAATAGTGTCTATGGAAATTCTATATTGGCGTTCAGTTTTTGATAAAATGACCTATAACTACGTACAATATTGAATAGATGAACAAATATATAGTAACAATTCCAGTCCTCTCCAACGAAAACTCTGAAAGAATTCAAATCTTCTTGAAGTGAATTCTTTCAGAGTTTTCGTTGGAGAGGACTGGAATTGTTACTATATATTTGTTCGTCTATTCAATATTGTAGAAAGGATTTCCGCAAAGTCACGCTTGAATCATTTAATTATCTATACCTACCTGTCAAACAGGAAAGTTAAGCATGCCCTTACTGTAAGTCATAATGTAGCTTACTTAGCTTAGCTTAGGGTGAACGAATAAGTTAAATTTAATTATGTAGGTTTCAGTTAATTTTATTATACCCACATAATTAAATTAATTTCGTTCACCTACAATTTAATTTATAGTAAGCAGAAATAGCGAAACTATTAGTACAAAGATTCGTTTACACATCAAGAATTCTCTTTCAACACGTTTTATGTGAAGCATTAATTTCACTGAAATTAATGTAGGTAGCTCGGCTAAAAGTGACGACTCACGACACGAAGCAGTGTAGGAAGGCGCTCTTTAAATGTAGCGGGAAGTCAGTGGATGGATGTGGCTCAAGAGTCTTAAGTTTCGAAAGACCGTTCGTCGTAGCATTATATGGGGAAGGCCTATGTCCGGCAACGGACTTGATGAATATGATGAGACTGAATATTTGTACAGGTCACGGTTGTCAATGTGACAATCGTACACCAGAAAAAAAAACGAATTGTTGTTTAAAACCGGGTCCTACTGCAGCAAATTTTCTAGCAAACCATGTTAGCAAAACATGTTATTGTTTGTAAAACACCGAAACATGGCGCAGCAGACCCGGCTTCAACAAAATATGTCTCAATGTGCCACAGCGACAGCCGGGAGCTGTAGGATAATTTCAGGGCTAAATTAAGGACAATTTACGAGATGGTTGTTTTATGTTTGCAGACAATTTGGATCACGGCTCGCTGCGATTAAATGTATGCGCTAACTCTAGATAAAATCTAGAATCTAAATTCTAGATGCAGTAACCTAAATACCTGACTTCAGTTATGGTGGAAACAATTTCATTTAATTAGGGTTTAAGGCTGTCTATTCCTCAATACTGCTTTTTGATTGGTGTGGGTATGTTAAGGCCGAAGATAAATTTTATCTGAGATGACGACATCAGTTTATTTAACTAGGTACGGTATGGGGGCATAGTACGGGTTTTGATAGTTTTCGAAACTATAATGAAGTTTTCACACCACCTGCTCGACAATGTCCAATTATAAATCATGCAACCTCAACGTAAAGTAAAGCATTGTCTCTCTAGGGATATAAAGTTGTATGAAACTCCCTAGGGAATA
This sequence comes from Epirrita christyi, assembly GCA_951392215.1. Taxonomy (NCBI): domain Eukaryota; kingdom Metazoa; phylum Arthropoda; class Insecta; order Lepidoptera; family Geometridae; genus Epirrita; species Epirrita christyi. Next base: position 8,499,740 of record OX595849.1, on the reverse strand, counting down.
AAGTGATTTGAATTTGGAATGTCAAATTCGTGTGGAGACTCGTGGAAAACTCTAAGTACAAAAATGCCCATATGGCATTTGTAAAGAGTTGTGTTTGTTCGACAATAGAACTGGCCACCATAAGCAGAACTCAAAAAAAAAAAGAAAAAGGTGCGTTTACAAAGAATGTGAACTGTGTGGTGCCTCGATTTTCAGTAAATTTTATTGCAATGTTCATGTTGATAAAAAATTACAAACGATAGTGATTCTACTCCAGAGTTTATCAAAACAGACCCTTTAGAGATTATTGATAATCTACTACCGCAAAAATCAAAACAAGCCCCTTGCTTTTTATCGTCTCGCAGAAGGTGTGAAAAGTAGAGTATGGTCCTCTGGAATAAAGCCTGTCTTCGTCTTGGGTAGCTTGAACCCCTCGCTTCACTCAGGACTCTATATAACTCCCTCGCTACACTCGGGAGTTAACGTTAGAGTCCCTCGTTACCCTCAGGGTTCAATATGCCGCCCGCGACATAAGACACTGCTTTATTCCCTTAGTGCATAATCTACTATTTATTTCCTTCCATACATTTACTTGCAGTAGCGAAAACGAGAAGAAAACTAAGGACGCTGTCAGTAAATGTATGGATGGAATCGAAACTTCATATAGTTTCTGCTCAATAGGTACACAAAGGGTAGGAACTAGCTAGTTTAATTTTAGTTCTAGGTACCTAGTTCACCCATCATCATCATCATCATCAGCAATTAAACGTCCACTGTTGAACAAGGTCGCCCCATAGAATGCAATGATTTGCCAAAATCACCACTCTTGCCAGGTGGGTTGGTGATCGCAGTTTAATAATGGTGTTGAGTACTCAGGTGGATGGTCCTGCCCATCCCTTAGTGTAATCCCTTAGCCGGCTTATACGTCATCCACGGGAGGAGCCGGATTGGTCTATTCTTAGGCCGCACACACTACGTAATCACACACCCAACAGTCACATACATAGTTTTGATCCCACAATAGGATTCCTGTGTCGTGGGTATCAAGAGCTATGAGTACCATGGTCCCATAACACCCAGACCCGGAACAAATATTTGCAGATCAAACAAACATTTGTCCCGCAGCGGGAATCGAACCCGATAATTTAATAGTTCATCTGTAGGGTGATTCTAAAACGTCGGAAACGTTTCCGATCGGATTCGTTAGTTTTTCATTTCGATGTGGTAAGTAACTAAAACAATTTTCTAACAATTTTCTCTAATAAAATACAGTAATATACAATAATTATTGTTTTTTTCTGTGTAAAGAAAAAAAAAATTGAAAAAGAAAATTGTTTTAGTTACTTACCACATCGAAATGAAAAACTAACGAATCCGATCGGAAACGTTTCAGACGTTTTAGAATCACCCTGCTGATTCACGTTGAAGCTTAACGGAGACTTACACCAACCTGCTGATCTAGCTAAGTGCTTACTAAAATCTAGAGTATCTAGCAGATAAATGAGTCTAAGGTTGAGATAAACAGACGTTACTTGGCACGTACAATTATGCTTAGCATTGTCCCTGTCACTCTCTAGCACGCGTGTTTTAAGATTTGTGTGACAGTGACAAGGACAGTTCTAAGCATTAGCACGGACAAAGTAACGTATATTTAGGACTTTTTCTGCTCTTTCGAAAGGAGACGTCGCTCGTCCGTTTTTATTTTATTTCAATTTATTGGGTTTTTTGAGTTATATCGTGTAATTTTGGTGGCATTTTAACCGGTGTAGCTTATAAAGAGCACATGGTAGTGAATTTAAATAAAATAAGTGTACCTATTGCGTGTCTTTTTGAAGGAGTGGAAATTGTCCAGGAACATTCTAGTAAACTGCCATCGATTTACTAGAACATGACTTGACGACTTGACATTATTTGATAAATCTATGCTACTTGACATTGATAAAATTGAGAACATCCTCAGAAGCCATTAATAAAAAAAAACGTATATTTATCTCGACCTAAGACTGTATCTACACTTGCTAAAAGAGCATAGGTAGATTCAAGAGAACTTAGAATTATAATAATATAGTAACTACAATGTACAAGACAATGCGTGGTAATTTGTAGCTTTATCAATTGAATACTAAATCGTTTTAAAATATTCTCGGAACAAATTAATCGATCAAAAAATCCGTTTCAAATAAATTGAATGTATGCTATGTGCTTTGTTTAAAGATTCCAGTAGGTATACATGTTCATAAATAAGTATTACCTATATAATAAACTGGCGTGCATTGAAATAGGGTCACTTAGACCACAATTATATATCCAAGATATCGAATTTAAATAAAAATCATATTAAAACCGCGGACCTATTAAAATATAAAATGACTTTCGTAAAATAATACTTGACATTTATTAAATCTAAAATAATTTGACAAAAATGAGTTTGGGAGGTAATGTGGTTTTCTCCAGTGATCCTATTTAATTGCACGGCAGTTTTTACCTACCTAGGTAACTTGATATAATCCCCAATCCAATAAAACAAAGGCGCCAAAAGATTGTTTTCTTTTGTAAGCATTCATGTTCGTCGGATACTTATCTCAGTTTTTTACTCCATTGTTTATTTTAAATCATGATTGAATTCTTAACATGCTGTAGGTATTATGTAGACGCCTGTTTAGGAAGGGTTAAGTCAAAATAACATTAAAGACTTCAATTTAAATACATATTACATAAACAAATCAGGGAGAACTCGGTCTAATTTGCTGGTAGAGTTAATAGGTAAGACTGATTCATCCTAGACTAGACGGGCGTAGATATTTGCCACCAAAACACGCACGCCTGTGGTACGGGTCAGGCATGGTGAGTAGCCTAAACCAGTTCTTGACAAATGTAAACAGAAATAAACCGGGCCTTCTTGAAGCTAGATCTATTTTCTAGCTCTTGAATATCTCAGCAATACTCCGATGAGGCTTTGCAAGAAATCTATTGTAAATTAATGACTTGGTCATAAGAACTTCATAAGTAGGATCACATACAATCACAATCAACGTCCTGCGTCACAAATTAGATGATCTATTATAGAGTGGTGATTATAGAATCAAATGGCTGTAAGTGTAATTTTTTCGCGCACTGCAATCTTATTTTTGAACCCATATAAGCACTTCGTCTTCCATATAAAGTTTATTGGGCCTTGACTGTCCTTAGAGGATGTTAGAGTAATTCTGCTTAGTTACCCATTAGTAGATGACGTGGGAACCGTCCAAATTAATCCCTATGACGTCATGAAGTTCAAATCGGATTTCAAGTGTGCCTTTTTAGCGCCTGTTATAGGAAAGAATTGCCCTAAAATGTTGAATTTTATGTGTCGAGATTAATCTGACGGGCCCGTCATTTATATAACGTGCACATTCCTTTTATGGGCCCCTTGAAATGGTTAGCCCTAATAACGAAACTAGTCGACGCAATCATGACGAAGCGTCTACCTACGTCTGTTCACGATTTCTTGAAACGATGCATCAAGTTGAATTATTCAGCAGCAGTAAGGACCTAGTAGTTTTATTATTTAAACAACAATTTATTTATTTACAGTTATCCTGAAACCTATTAAAAAGCTCCCTGAATTTCCAAGATTTATTTTTGTGCATAGGTAGAGCCGTGGGTGGACGCAGAACGGACGGGAAGCAATAACAATGAGGTGAAAGAACCCACGTGATGAATTACGAAAAAGATATTGAATAAATTTTTTATGGTTATATTTTCAAATGTTAAGGCGTTATCGGTTCACGAAATGCCTTTAATGAGCTCTAAAATTTTTTGAAAGAGTTCATATAGTTTCAAATAAGATAAAAATATATGGAATTCTTAAGCTTTTTATCTAGTGAAATCATAAATTCAATACACAATTAGAACTACTTCGCTTTATAAAAAAAACAAAGATACCACTTTTTTTAAATCTAAATTCAATTTTAGATTACTTCTATTTACTCTCCTACTCTACCACGCATAGACCTCCTTACTTGGGGGTATGATGGCGTCGTTTCATAATTTGTCTATGGACTCTAGGCACAACTTAGGCACAACCTTCACCCTCTGTACCTAAGCTCTGCACAGTACAATAGGAAAGTATACTGTATAGTGGAGTATCATGCATGTGGAGCTCTTAATACTGCTATAAATTGACAATTATATGCTTACGGCTTTGATTATATCAAAGGCTTACGGTTCGTCTTCCTTTACTTTTTTTTCGAAAGACTTATAAAGTAAAAAAAAATTACAATTATATTAAAGGTGGACTTTCGTCATTAGTCTATGGACGCTATGGGTGACCTTCACCGTCTGCAGTTCACCCACCTTCTAATAATAGCCCCGTGTGAATGAGCGGCGACACTTTGGCATCTTCACCTCGATATGCCTCTGCGATTGTTTGATAAAAGCACGTGTAGAATCGTGATGATGTTTTAATGACGGGCTGGGTTTGCTCGATATTTTTTTTTCTTTGTTGATGGTGCATGATCATTTCTGTTATAGTTCTTGGGTGAAATGTGTTTTTTTTGTAAATTACTGAAAACCATGATGTGTAGACCAAATAAATAATATCTAGCGTAAACCATAGGGTATGTATTAAACATGCTACTAAATGAATGTATCATAAGATAGGTTTTTTTATTTGACTACTTATATGACTATTTTGGCATATGGCCCACCAGACTGATTTTAAGCGGTAACTCCAGCCAATTATAAATGCATTACTTCTTAGGTCACGTCCACCTGGACGCGCGCTATTTGGTATGTGTGCCTTGCCTGTAATTTCACCGACACCCGTACCCTTCAACAACACAACACAGCAATGTGAGCACTACTAGGTACTTGGCGGCAGAAATAGTACTTTAGTGGTAGTACTTCCCCGGACTAACTCTTTTAAAGAAGTTCTACTACTAACGATTTCCCCCTATTGTATTTATGGGGCATGCCTCGTCCAGCAGTGGATAATTAAAAATAGAAAATCGTGAAGACGTCTCTTTTAGAAAAAGGCGGGTTGGTACCTAGAGTCGAGTATCATATTTCGTATCATAAGTCATATTATCATTAGTACCATACAGACACTATCATGTTAAAGCTTCTATTATCAAGTTTTTATGTAAGTACTTTGAACTTTAAACTCTGTACACCTAAAGGTGATGCCCATAATCAATCATGTTTATGTCAGCGCACAAAACCACCGAACTTGAAATGCTATAGTTGAAGGCAACAAAACGCTTCAATTCAATTTATTTGATTGTTAAATTAATTTATAAATTGGTCAATCGATTGCGCTGCGATATTATGGCAAATCTATTTAAAAGGTTAACAATAATTGGGACAAATTCATAAGTTTTCATTTATTAAATTATTGTGGCCGAAGGCTAAATTTTTAAGCGGATTTTTGGATATAAAATCTAATTGTTCCTACAAAGGTGGATGAAGTATTTAATTTCATAGGGCATCGCTTCTCTTTACGAAATCTACTCCCACGCACCGTAAGCAAGATTTCAAAAGCCTACCTACTTAATTTTTTAGTATAACATTTAAGACGTCCAAACAGCATGTGCCTACCCAACCCATCTGATTTCCTAATCAGCTTTGCACACCAAATAAAGACATTAAATCAGTTCAATTACTTTCCTCATCGGTTTTGGTACACAAAGAGACATTAATTAATTCATAAAATCATATTAATTCATTTTTTCATTAATTTCCGTGGTTCATTCAACGTTTCTATATCTTGTTCTATATACGTAGTAAGCTATCGAGCAAGCTACAGCCCACGCCCAATAACGACTATTACACGCTCCATTACTTTTAAATTACTCTTACCTCGAGCAGCGTATGAGAGAACATCGTGCTCACTTCAAGAACAGCATCCCAGGACATCTACTTAGCAGATTTGGCTGATGATGATTGTAAATATATGATCGTTGTGCTTTATCATCATCATCAGCCGATTGATTGATTTGACGACCTCTGTGGCGCGGCAGGCAAAGGTTCGCCTGCGACCCAGGAGGTTGCGGGTTCGATTCCCGCCTCGGAACAAATCGTCGCTTTGGTGGTGAAGAGAGAGAGAGAGTGTTCAAGCCACACCTCTTCTCACACAAGTGAAGAAAGATAAGCTGCTTACATTTTTTTATCGCAATGTATAGTAATTCACTTAACCACCTTTCACACTTTTAGAAAAGACGTATCTAGAGGCCGTAATTGGGTTAGCTTTGTTCATTTTTGCATTTCTGATTCAAAAAGTGTACTTAACTCATTTTTCATGAAAGTGTGGTTGAGTCTCTTCACCACCAAAGCGACGAAATATTTGTACTATCTGCAGAATTTTTTTCAGGGTGTTCTGGGTATTTTATATGTATAATAAAAAAATATCTATCTATGTAATGTATTGTATTAAGTATATCAGTTATCTAGTACCCATAACACAAGCTCTGCTTAGCTTGGGGCTAGATAATGTTGTGTGAAATGTCCAACATTTGTTTATTTATTTATTGATGTATAATGCTTGACCTCACCCACCGAATGCAATCGGGTGAATTTGCCATAATCACCAAGCTTGGCTGGCGGATTGGTGATCGCAGTTTAGTGTTAAGTACTCAGGTAGATGCGGCTGCCCATATCCTGATATAATCCTTTAGTAAAGCTTTTACTAGGCACATACACAGGAGATGGAGGGACTGTTCTTAGGTCAGTCCGCATGCATGCATTAATACTAACTAGGTTTAAATTGACGGTCATACCGACAGCTAGATAATTACATCAAGAATTCGGGTCATGTTTAACCCGGCCACTTCGAGAACAACTCGTGCTTGGCAGCCTGAGAAGAGGTTTTAGGCAGTGGTTCCAGCTAAAGGCAGCTGTGCCCTAAAGGCTGTATCGATTCGATCCAGAGTGCACCAGCTCTTTACCTTCAAAGCTGTGGTTTTACCCTGTCGCGATGTCAAACGGTAATAAACATCGTATACCGGCGGACGACTTAAATTAATTACTTACTAAATCCGTAACTAATCCCGACCATGACCAATAAATAATTTTGTACAACATCAGCCAATTAATACTAGTCAGTTTCAATTTTCGTCTTATTATGTTGCCCTTCGAAAATTCAAGCGTTTTCGTGTGTTGAATACAAATTACCACGAACATGAGCACGTCGTTTATACCACACACGGTTAAATAGTTAAATAGGCTGGACAAATATTTAAAGTTTTTGCTAGAACCGATTTTAACATAATGCATCCAGAATCCATGAACTATAAGTACACAGCTTACGTCCATTGCTGGACGAAGCCTCCTCCATTGCAAGTACCTACACAGTATCTTATAGTAAAACCAAGTTACTTACCTAATTTTTTTTTACTTGTATTATTGACATAACTGGCTTGTGTGTGGCCCACCTGATGTTAAACCTGAGCTCTTACAGCGATTCAGTTCAAAAACTATTCAGTACAAAATATCGGTTCCGTGATGTCCACATCTACATATATTTATTTTTTTAGCAGAAGATCTATAGACTTCTGCGATTCAAGTTATTCAATTTGTGTAATGTTCCCAGCACATTACAAATGCAATACCTCTTAGGTTACGTCCACTTAGAACGCGTCCTACTTGGCATTGCACGGTGCCCATTAAAGTCTCATGTAATTTCACCGGCACCCAAGCAGTAACTGCTTGGCGGCAGAAATAGGACGAACTCTTTCACAAGCAACTCTAGTACCAGTATTACTACAGTTAGTTCACACATCATTAAAAAACAGTATTAACAGATTTCAGAGTATCTATTCGGAGCAACGCAGCTACCTTTACCCAATCAAGGTGCATTATGTTGGCGTTAACTGTATACATAATAAAGGACTATGCCTTCTTTTACAAAGTTGCAACATAATCCATTAAAACTGTATTCCTTATTAGCATGAAAAACAATGAAACGACCGATTCAATGCACTGAAGACTGAAATCAATGTGCATACATAAACAATGGATTGCACAATACGAGCGTGGGTGCCGCTATTGCACCAAATGCACAATGCTTAAAAGCAGACACTTAAGTTTTAACTGCTCATAAAATTAGCTTGTAAGTTGCCTACCGAACAAAGCTCTGAACAAAGCGAAAAATATATACTAAAGTAAGTAGGACTAGGAACCTACGTGAAAGTATTAATTGATACAATTGTTTTAAAATGTCAATCTGTGAATTAATTTAGTAGACAATGGATGATAGACATATCGATAGATTTCATCTAAATACCTCTAAATGCTATTCACCTCTATTCTCCAGTGGGCGTTAAGCTTAAGTATTAAGGTACCTACACATCGTCAAATTTTTTGCCAAATTTACGTTTGAACTGCAAAAAAATAAAAATAATAAAAATTAATTTCTGGTTCTTTGTTTAAAAAATCTGGAACATTATACGGTTATATCGAAAAATCGGTCCAGTACGAGTTAAACATGCGTGGAGAGGATTTCGTATAAATTGAATATACCATAGTAACTACTAGCCCAATTTAAATTATAAGTCAGTCAACACAATTTATACACATTTGCTCTTCACGAAAATTATCCAGGTCCCACAGAAATTGAAAGATTCCTCTCAAGAAGAGTTATTTTAAGAACAGAAGAGGAAAGAGTGATAAGTAAGAGAAGAGAGTGATAAGTAAGAGAAGAGAGTGATAAGAAGACGAGATTTCGTCAGAGCCCCGATTCTCATAAAGTACTAAACATTCAATTCAAAATCGAATCTCATTTCAGTCAACTGTCACATCTATCACTGCGTGCGTAGACGTTGTAACAATAACTTAGTCTCTCTTAATCTTAGCATGAACCTATGTATATATTTACGTTATCTTTCTCGTTCTAACGAACACTATCCTGAGTGATAGGTTGATAATTCATCAAAAGATCACTGAGATGAGATAAGATAAGATAAGTTTATTTTCATTCAGCTTGGATACACGACATACACAAAACAGATGTACTATAACTATATTAATATTAACAGGAATATTTGCATCAATAATTTATAAAAATGGTCAATGGTGAATGGTGATTGAGAACTTTACCTTCCGTGCTAGTTTAAAAACTGTGTTACGGCAAGGTAACGCTTCACGCCCCATAAGGAACCATACTGAACATAATCAGGTAAAATATGAAAAGATGCAACAGGTTTTAGTACAAAAATAGTCTCCATAAATATTAATCTTTCAGATGTTGATGCACAAACTCTAAAACTAACATACAAAAATGTTTAAGAGCAAGAGAAAATAAAATAAAATAAAAAGTTATTAGAAAAATAAAACAAAAACAAACACCTATATAATATACTTATTGGAACCTACACCAAATGTCAAATAATTACGAGAATCATAAGACTAATCAAGCTGTTCGAGATTTTCAAAACGAAAAAAATATGAGTTATTCAGCCGAATAGTTTGACGAGGTGTACGTGGGAACCTTAAGTGGCCTTAGTTGGCAAGATAAAAAACCTATCATATCCCACAATTTCTTGAAAAGTATGAAGGTAAAGTAATAATTTTAGCACTGGAGTAATATAACTCTTGCTACTTGCTAGAACAACTGTGCTATACCTATATTATAGCTTACCGACTGAAGCCATCTTATGGGCGTTAATTTTGGATAGTACGTGTATCCAGTAGCTAATAGTTCTAGCAACAGTCGGAGGAAGTTGAGTCACAAGTAAAGACACCTGTGATAAATTTCAATTTGCTTTAAATTACGGAGAGGGACCTCTGCGAATCGTTTAGCGGAAAAGAGGTCATTGCGCCCGTATTCATGGCTATTGTTCTACTGAAGATATTGTTGGAGTGGTTAAATGGTATCATCATCATCATCATCAGCCTGTTTTCGTCCAACGCTGGACGAGGCTTCCCCCATTGAATACAATTGGGGGATTTGCCATAATCACCACGTTTGGCAGGCGGATTGGTGATTGCGGTTGGTGATAAGTACTCAGGTGGATTCTGCTGCCCATCCCTTAGTAAGGCTTTTACTGCATCCACGGGAGGAGGAGGAGGAGGGGTCTATTTTTAGGCCGGACATACCACGGCACCGTCAAATACGTCAAATCGTATGGCTGAGGGTTTGGGAAATTATTGTCATTTTACATAACAACACCAAACAGTCAAATACATACCTATGTCCTGAGGCCCAATTCTCTAAGTTATTTTAAAACTACACTGAAAGTTGACCGAATCGAGACTGAATTGTAAATTGACTGAAAGTTGAATTTCTAGTCCCTCATAAATAACAATTTAGTCTACTTTCAATTCATGGTGACCACTATTAGAGTAGGATAGTTATATATATAATTGGAAAGAGTAAAGAGAGACTCCATCTACTTATGCTAAAATTAACGAAAAAACTTTGAATCGTTCAAGTTTCGGTCACATTTCGATATAATCACATTACAGTGTTGTATTTTATGTCAAGAGAATACCATTTCTGACATTTAAGACATCGACACAAGATCGAAACATGATCCGAACTCTATTTTAACTATTTTTTAGTTAGTGAATTGGGCCTCTGATCCCACACTAGGATTATCTGTGTCGCGGGTATCAAGGAACTACAAGTACCATGCTGGTACCACAACACCCAGACCGGGAAAAAATATTTGCAGATCATGCAAACATTTGCCCCGCAGTGGTAACCGAACCTCTCCAATAATAAAATAAAAAAATAAAAATAAATGCTGGACATTTTACACAACATTATCTAGCCCCAAGCTAAGCAGAGCTTGTATTATGGATACTAGATAACTGATATACTTAATACAATACATTACATAGATAGTTTTTTTTTTTATTATAGGTACATAGAAAAATACCCAGAACACCCTGAACAAATATCTGCAGATCGTACAAATATTTGTTCCGATAACTATAGAGTAAATTAACCTGCGAACACCTATCCGCCTGACAAGAGTTGTGATTATGGCTTTATACTTTATTTTCACCCCCTCTTGAAATTGAAAATTGAATATATCTCAACAACCCACGACCGACTTACAAATTTTACCAATACTATCTACCCACTTACCAAATTTAATGAAGATCGGATCAACGGTTCGAAAGCTATCTTCAGAAGTTCAGACAAACATACATACACGCATACATACCTACATATATACAAACGCCGATTAGTCCAGGTACGCGCACGCGCTTCTATTGTTCAATAAACCGAGAAAGTCCAAGAACCAAAAATTCGAAAACATGTGACATGTGCATGAAAAGAACGTAGCAAGGCACACTGAATCCGTTCACCACACTGGTTCAGTCACTTTTCAGGGCCACCTTACAGGGCAGAGTGAACAAGAAAAAACCAGTGACAAACATGGCGATCGGGCACTGTCTTGGTATATCAAATTGTTAGCATGATGCAGCAGTTTAAGAGCAAGATTTAAGCAAGCCTACTGATGTTGCGAAGCTGACAATTTTCGACAGGAATGATTCTGATCTAAAGTATCAAGCAGGGTCAAGTACTCACCGAGACTATCGACTTTAGATTGGACTTCAAATATGAAGATTGATCTTTTGGGATAATAATCCTGTGTTTGTTCGGCCTTTACCTCAACCTTGCTTCAGTCATTCACTTAAAGGCGAACAAGCAGGACATGACACAAACATAGGAAGCAAATAAAGTACTACCTACCTACTGCGCAGAACCAAATTGTGCGGACCAGCCCCCGTATTGCCTATCAAACTGGTAATCGCTTTAGAATATGATTTTACGGTACATTGCTCTTTAAGTTTCGATTATTTCTGCTTTTGGAAAAGAAGCTAAAACACGCGGTGCAATGAACTGCGAAATTGTAATCAAAAGCGATTGCCGGTATGATAGGCAATAGGGGGGTGCTAGGTTTACCTAAGAACTACGCATAATAATTGTGGTTCGTAGAAGATGACTACGCGGTGCGTAGAGGTGTCCTACGATAACATGGCTCGCCCCTCTACGCCGCTGCGCCGCCCGACAAAATCGAGGTTCAAGAAGTGTCCGCTAGGGGCGTCTTCAAACAAAATCCGTGTAACACTACTTTACACTACACCATACGTTCGTGTACCTGTTCCAAACTTGTACCTGTTGCAACAATGCAATATGGTGAATTGTCCAGTCAATAAATCTACTATCCCGATGCCTCAAAGCTCACAGGCACAGTTTACTGGCACAAATATAGGTTACTAAACCAGGATTTTTTAAGCTAGTGACGTCTGGTTTATAGCTGCCGTTATATTACGAAGACGTGGTGGCCGGCAAGTATATTTCTTTGAAATTTACTTAAATACATGACCTATTTATTTGTATTTAACATCTTAATAATTAATTATGTATTTGTAGAGGTTAATTATTATTGTAAATTTATTGTCATGAATTAATTTGTTAAAAAAAAAATTGCATGCGTTAGGTCAAATAAATTGATACTAATAATTATATTTGTCATATTTTCTAACATGTATCTCAAGCAATAAAAATACTTTGACTTTTGACTGTGTTTCCGCTATATTATTACAGCCGTAATATAACAGCAATCTCATAAAACCCTGGCTTTAAACTGGATTAAAATGCTCATCAGTGCTCCCACTTCACATTGTACGTATAATCTTGATTAATCACAAGCTTGATGAGCTACTGGGCAGCGGCTGTTGTGGTTTCCTAGAAGCGCAACAGTGTGCTTTGTGTGTTGTGGTGCGGGAAGAAAATTCTGCGAACTTGACCTTCTGGGTGAGTTAAGGCCCCACCAAAAACATTAATGTGAAAAAGGGGCCAAGTCGTAAAGATAAAGATAAATAATGTATTATCAGAAAATATAGTACTGAAATAGACATGGAGAATTAGGAAAATTTAGTAACAATTATGATAGTCTATCTATATAACAGAAGCAATGGCACACAGGCTATAAGCCCGTGTCGTGGGTGCCCATAAACAAAAGTGAAAGGTTTACAAGGGTTATCCCTGAGTTATTGAGATATGATATTTTGGGTAGGCAATAAAGAGGATTGAAAAATGTACATCAGTTTTTCAATACAAGATAATAGAGAAATAGGAAAGACAAATTAATATTAATAATGATATGTCATTGCATGTCGGTGCGGTGTGTGTGGGTGCAGATGTGTACCTACCTACCTACCTACCTATATTATGTGACTATGAAATTATAAGTTTACCTACCTAAGTGCTGAGTAGGGTAATTTTTTTTGTACCTTAGTATAGGTTCTCCTAGTAAATGATTGTGACTAAAATGGTGTCAAGTTCTAAGCAAAACAATTGGAATCACTTACCTACAAAATTGATAGCAACTTACAAGTGCGTAAATCAAATAGATTACGATTTTGAAGGCGCTCGAAATGGTTCCTGTAATATTTTACATAAGATTAAGTGCGGTGCCTTGTTATTTCCGGACGTGGCTGACACACAACCTTGTGTCTAGATTCATTTGGGCTATACTAGTAGATAGGTAGCTATTAGTATAGCTTCTAGTTAAAACAGGGGAAAGTCCTAGAAAATATGTAGCTACTTAGACCAGAGTTGGACACGATTATTGCCTTCATATGCACTTACCTGCAAAAAATGCAAATGTACAATTATATTTATATTGTTGTTCTAGAGCGCAGTGAGTCAAGTTTTTTCCTGAGGATGCTTCGTAGACAGGCGAAACACGTTTCGAATTCTTTCTGAGTTTTCGGTGGAGAGGGGCGGAATTGTTACACTTAGTAACTAGTTAATGTATTTGTTCGTCTATTCAATACTGTAGAATGGATTTCAGCAAAGTCACGCCTGATTCAATTAAATAAATGTAAAATAAAGCATTGGTTCATGTTGCTTTATGAGAAATGAACAAAGTATGAAGGAAAGGTAGAATCTTAACATATTTTTTGATATTGTCATGGGTATTTATCGAGCATATTACCACGATTTTTGTAACATAATCGACACGTCGGGAAAATAAATAATAAAATAAATGATAATTCTATACCTACTATTAAACGAGCTATATGTAATGCTCACAAATTTTTTCGTTGTTACGTGCAAATATTGCTCGTTTAAATAGTAACTATAATAATATGTTTTGAGATCTCGAAAACGGCTCTAGCGATTTCGATTAAATTTGCTATTAGGGAGTTTTTGAGTGCAAAAATCGATTTAACTACGTTTCATCACGTACGGGATAACACATTTTTCCAAGTTTTCCGACCAAAGCTCGGTCACCCAAATAATTATAATTTATTGTTAATACACACGTTAAATACCAATAAACACACTGAAAATATTAATAAACATGTTCTATCCTAAAATAAAAATAAAAACTAGAATCTAAACACTTGAGATGGTAGGTACAGATGGCCTCACTATGTCTATCCTATTAATCAAAGCTTAAAAGCTTCGGGTTCGTGATTCATTCATGGCACATTACCTAATTCATGTCATGATTGTAAGCGTCGAGAGTTCATGTCCTTTGATTACGCATTTCCTGAAGGTAATGGCGCTTCCGATCATTATTTTCGATCACTAAACCTTTGGTAGGTAGTAATACAGCGTGATTTTAATGCAAGGGAAGCCGATGTCTACCAGTCTCTACTCTGCTGAAAGGATCCCGTACCAAAGGATATCTTTAACAAAGCTTCTGCCCGTCTCTTATAAGACTATACTAGATCTAGACTTGACGGAAGGCTTTACCAGTTCCAAGCAATACTAGATCTAGACTTGAAGGAAGGCTTTAGCAGTCCTAACTAGTCTTGAGGGAGACTGGAATCTAGAGTGAAAGCTTTACTAATCTTATAAAACCTTTTAATTAGGGCATTTTACCAATAATCCATGTCATATCATTATAGAGAAGTCCAATAAGTATGCTGAAATATTCGGTACCTTCACCGGTATGTTGGAATACCCAATACCCATTTTTACAAAATGAACTCTATGAACGATCTTCGCCTTGATGGTTTTTTTTAAATAGGACAAATTAAATGAAAATCCATCATTTTCGTACAATGTTAAAAGCGACTTTACGCCTTGGCTAGTGCGTGCTCGGAACGTAAACATGAAAACTTTTAACTTCGCATAAACACCATTGGTTATGTACTTACCGACAATTAAGATTACTGAAATCCAAACATAACCTGTCCTCTAACGCCTGGCGATAAGGTTGAATTTCAAAATCTTTCAGCCGTTTAGTTACCTTTTGAAATATAGCGTAGTTTAGTACGCGTTTAGATTCGTTCGAACCTCGTAGAGTACGCACAAGGCTAAGGTTAATCTTCCAGTTCCAGTTGTATATTATTTTAGGCTTGTAAATATACTCGGTATTAGTTAAACAATGTGAGTAAGTACACAAACACATAATGGAGAGTACCTTCTTACTTATTTCATCATCGGTCGTCTTTTGCGTCTTGGTCGGCTAACTATCGATGAGCTTCAGTGACTTGTGAGCATTTAGGTCCTACTTGCTATGAAAGTAGATTTCATGAGAAGAGTTAAAAAAACTTCTTGCAGAAAGGTGTGTTTAAAACTTCATAAGCAAAACTTCGTGAACGCCTAATACAACCTAAAATTCGCAGGCGTAACAATATCCACCGATCTGCATGGGACTGTATTTTGGAATACCTATAGTTCGTTTGGCCTGAATATCCGTGTAGCTGTAGCTAGCCATAGCATGTCATAGCGTGTAGCTGGGGAATAAAGGTTCTCGAGTGGCGATCACAAACCGGGCGACGCGGTAGAGGAAGGCCCTCCACTCGATGGACTAAAGACATTATAAACGTCGCACTAAGTCGGTGGATGGAGGCGGCTCAAGACCATTTGTCGTGGCATTCTAAGGCCTATGTCCAGCAGTGGACTTCTTCAGGCTGCTGATGATGATGATGATATAGCTATATACAAAGCTGTAGGCAGTGACGGATTAAGACTACTTGATGCCCTAAGCAATCCACGCCTGTGGGCCCCCCTATCCGTATGTAAACTAGAATCGGTCTTTAAAGCTTTACCCCTTAAAAACATTAGTTGTATGTAAAATAAGATGATGAGATGTAACGTACCTTAGAAGCGAAGCAGGTGCGACAACAATAAAAACTAAAGCATAATTTATTTATTTATTGAAATGCGCCTTGCGGATTTTCGGGGCATTGAATACACGCAAGATAGTATTCATTAACGTCTAACGTTTTTAACATATCGGGACTCTATGTATAATATCGATAAATTATAAACTAGCGGACTCTAGGTCGGACTCTATGTCAACTTAAAACGCGCGAAATTTTAAATTAAAAAGAAACTTTTTTTAGTGTGGTTTTTGGTGACGTGAGAGTGAGACGTGATGACCTGAGGACGGATTTTTTTGTGCTTCTTCTGGTGCCCCCCCCAGACGTGATGCCCTAGGCAATTGCTTAATTTGATTAAGGGTTAATCCGTCACTGGCTGTAGGTACTGTGCGTAAGTGTGCTGTAAAGCTCCTCCAGTGAATAAGTCAGTATGAGTATGACCTATGCTCTCGGTTTTTTGGGTTTCGTACCCAAAGGGTATCCAACGGGATCATATTACTAAGCCTACGCCATCCATCCGTCCATCTGTCTATCTGGATTCTGTCACAGGGATATATATCGGTAGCCGTAAGAGGTAAACAGTTGTAATTTTCACAGAATATGATTGTTTACCTAACCATGTGCAAATAAAATGCATAGGGTACAGATACTCCTGGTACAGTGGTGACATCTACGTTACTTGTCTATAAGGCTGAATAATATTAGTAACTGACCGATAGCGAGTCGCTAGTAAATATTTAAACCAATCAAATTACAAAGATTTCAAGCTACAATGATGTCATTGGTCAATATTAAAATTCACAGTAGTCTCGCTAGCGTCTTGGTAACGTCAGTCAGCCTGTTTATTTTTTATTTTAGTTGCAGGTATGTACTTTACTTTTCACACCACCTGCTCGACAATGTCCAATTACAAATCATGCAACCTCAACGTAAAGTAAAGCATTGTCTCTCTAGGGATATAAAGTTATATGAAACTCCCTAGGGAATAAAGTGATTTGAATTTGGAACGTCAAATTCGCGAAAAAAATACGGAGACTCGTGGAAAACTCTAAGTAAAAATGCCCATATGGCATTGTAAAGAGGTTTGTTTGAAAATCGAAATGGCAACCATAAGCAGTACTAAAAAAAAAAAAAAGTTGCCTTTACAAAGAATTTGAAACACAAGAATCTTTTGTTTCACATGACATTTTTTATTAACATGAATATTGCAATAAAGTTTACTGAAAATCACAGCACCAATCACGCTGCGGATTTTCAGTAAATTTTATTGCAATACTCATGTTGATAAAAAATTACAAACGATAGTGATTCTACTCCAGAGATTATCAAAACAGACTCTTTAGAGATTATTGATAATCTACTACCGCAAAAATCAAAACAAGCCCTGGCTTTTTATTGTCTCGCAGAAGGTGTGAAAAGTAGAGTATGCTCCTCTGGAATAAAGCCTATCTTCGCTTGAACTCCTCGCTTCACTCAGGACTCTATATAACTCCCTCGCTACACTCGGGAGTTAACTTTAGAGTCCCTCGTTACGCTCAGGGTTCGATATGCCGCCCGCGACATAAGACACTGCTTTATTCCCTTAGTGCATAATCTACTATTTCTCACGTCAAGCCATAGTTAGCGAAGATTTTTAATAAATTCCATATTGTTCGTCTACTTAGTCGTAACTCGTAACACTCTTGGTAGAGTGGTCGTGTTCATTGTGGGTTGCTTTACTATCCCTCACCACTCCTCTGGCACTGCTGCCGTCGAGATCTGCACCCTTTGTGCATGGATTTTGTAGTATCTCAAAAATTACTGACCAGTCGGGGATTGAATACGCAGCCGTCTCCTTTATAGGGAGATGTGATAAACGCTGCACCACTGGCCATATTTACGTCAGGTATTTTTTTTTGGGATGGTTTCATACAGCATTTCATACAGCTAAAAGTGCCGTCTCAAAGCTAAACATTTTTGATATTTTATAAAAATCAGCATTTGCCCCAATAACCAGCTTTTGTTTGCTCTGTCCATCACATGGGTTATCGCCATGCACTCTTTTGCTTTCAAACTTTCCTTTTACCACCAAGACCATCAATGGATTCCGAATATAGGCAGTTGAATATGAAGTGTGAAGCTCATGATATCACTGCCACTGACTCATTAGAGCTATTAATTAGCACGGTTAGCAAGTAACAATAATTAGCGAACATAGAGCTCAATAGAACAGACTAAAAAACTTTATTGCGGTTTCGTACACAGCCGGGTTTCTATAGATTTGAGTTTGAGTTTGAGTAGACACTGTTTATTATTCTGTTTTCAGGTTCATCACCTACAGACTGCAAGGCGCTTTGTGAAGAGGCTAATACATCTCAAATTAGCATTCCTTTTCAATCGCGAACTACTTTAACAAAGAGTAAAAATAAAAGCGGTGCTAATCGCAGAACAATAAGTTTCCGCTTAATGCAATTTTCATAAACTATAGACATACGATACCAGCACGTTTTGTCTACGCATACCATCACTCACAGAAAAAAGCTCATGTTTTTATTTTTTTTTGAATGGCCGCTGAGAAAATACTCAATTTTGCCAATGTCAAGTAGCATAGATTTATATATTTGTATAGTAAAACGATGGCAGTTTACTATAGAATGTTCCTGGACAATTTCCACCACTTCGAAAAGACACGAAATATACTTATTTTATTTAAATTCACTACCATGTGCTCTTTATAAGCTACACCCAATGGTTATACCGATTAAAATGCCACCAAAATTACACGATATAACTCAAAAAAAAAACACTAGGAATTGAAATAAAATAAAAACGGACGACGTCTCCTTTCGAAAGAGCAGCACATCATCTTCGTTGCGAATTAAGGATGTTTTGACGTGTAGACGTCATTAAATTTGCTTTCATGGTGGGAGGCAATCCAGAAAACTGATGGTAATAAAATCAGGGGATACAGTTTGTAGGTGTTGCAGTTACATATTTATCATCTACATCTTACATTGAATTACACCACTCGATAGCCAATCCATGGTTACTCAACGTAACCAATTCAAAGAATTGGTTACATTGAGTGAGGACTTTGAAGCATCGCGTGCGGAAGAGGGGGAGCTCCGCTGTTTTGAGGTCGTTTCGCTGCGTCACATAATTTTTTATTCACGTAAAACACATGGCCGTGTCCAGGACACAGCCATACCCCGATTTTTTTCTACAACACGACCCTATTATACTATATTTAGTTACTATTTTACGAATGTGCAAAATAAGTGACACCAGACAATTTTGACTGTCCTGTAAGTACTTGAATCGTGTGTATGACTACCATGGACAGTGACACACCCAGCTTTCTTCGTAGTTCATAAATCTTATTCGTATGCGGAAGGATTTCAACGATCGTTACCTAAACAAAAGTAGAGCGTCTGGTTTCGCCTAGAAAGCGTTCCATAAACAAAGTCAATTGGTCTAACTAAACGATAGAACTTTTATTCTGGGGCGATGAGATCATTAGGTGAACGGCCGATGGCTGGCAATTTTGTGGAAATGGGTCGCTGGGATTCACCACACTCTCCATGACATTGATTGGTAGAGCCATAGAGGCCTAGGTTCTTCAACTGATTGAATTTCGACCGAATATAAATCAACAATGATATTAAACAGATTTAGGTATGAAATTATAGTTATTATATGTATAATACGGTTATATATTAGCCGTGGTAGTCTTAGGCTAAGAATAGGACTCCTCCAACTCCTCCAGTGGATGTCTTAAAAGGCGATTAAGGGATTACACCAGAGGACGGACAGCAGCATAATGCTAAACTGCGATCACCAATCCACCTGCCAAGCGTGTTGATTATGGCAAATCTCCCCATTGCACGCTATGGGTGCTATGGGGGAGGCCTCATTCAGCAGTTGATGTCTACTGGCTGATGAAGAGGTAATAAAGTGCTATTGTTATTTCATAGAAGTTGGCAGTTGGCACGGAGTTGCGCGGTGTCTCCAAGCCCGAGAGTATTAGTGGGTGAAGAGAGACATGTGACAAGAATTTCACAAAGTATAATTGAATAATTAAAGTAACTGCTAATAGATACGACTCGTGTTTGAGGGTTTATTTTGGCATTTGCGTGTAAAAATTCTTACACGACAGTGTTTATATTGGAACGGAAGTTAAATTTAATTTAATCTCCGTGACAAGTCTCAATCCACTACAAAGTTACGAGAGAGAAATAAAAATAACGCAGTAAAATTAAATCTAGTGCTTTAGTTCTTTGAGGTTAAAATAGAAGTGTAGTAATAAAGAAGAATCACAAATTGTAATTTACAATTTGTTGTGTTTTTTTTACTGGATGTCAAACTGTTTGTCTTGTGAGTTGAAACTCTGAAACTAGTAGGCGTTAATTGTTTCATACATAATAATCTACACAATTTCAAGGAGGAGGTTACTAAGAAGCAAATACCCGTGTAGGAGTATTATCTAGGGTTTCTTACCGCGCCTACATGCACTGATTATACAGTAATTACTAGTCTGAAATCCCTATAATGTTGCGATAATGGCTATGATTTCGGCACAAATCAAAATGGGTATTTTTCAGAAATTCAGAGAATATGAGGTAATTATCGAGGGCGTTCATCAGACATCCTATGGCACTATGCCACAGAATAAATATTAGTAAAAGACTATGCGGTTGTTTTAGGGGCTACAAGCGAAGTTTTAATAAATAGTTTTTTGCTGAGAACTTAACCTCCGTTCCACTCAAACAGATATACCTACTTAGTAATATTTTATTTAACATGACTACCAATATACAAAATTGAAAAACTATAAATGTAACATTTGCGCTATCTAAAGACCGTTGTAAACGATCTCAAGATACTCAACTGATTAAAATCAATCCTTTTAATTTATTTGGATATAAATATTCTGAACTCATCTATCTACGATGAGGTATATTTTTCGACCTCCTTATTTGCTGCCTCTCGGCACATGTATCTTTTACTAATTAGGACTAAACCAGGCTAAACGAATATTTTTAAGTGGACCATTTCTTGCTTGATAGATCCTTGTCATCTTTCTGCCTGATTGGCGTAATTGATAGGCGCCAGTCTGAGTGTACTGTCATTTGCCAACTCAATGCACTTCGATGAGATGATTTGAACCATTGGGTTATGAGGTCTCGAGGGTGATACCAAATTAGAATATGTTTCAAAGAAGCACTTGAGAGTGCTTGCAGGCTTATAAAAAGGAGAAAAAATGAAAGAGCACTGTTTTACTCTCGTGGAAGTAAGATATCAAAGTCAAAGGCAAATGTATTTTATTCATTGAAATCACCTGTGACCAGCCACTCTATTCCCTAACTGAAAGTCACTCGGTGAATAACGTTTGACAAGTAAAATTACCATCAATTGACAATTTTTAATGATATTTTTGAGCAATTTATGGCCATTTTACCTGTCAAATGTTAGTCGCCGAGGAGTGGCTTTCAGTTCATTGAAAGTCTAGTGTTCTGGTACCATGATACTCGTAGTTTCTGACCCATGACACAGGGAATCCTAGTGTGGGATCAAGACTATGTATGTGATTGTTGGGTGTTATGTTATGTATGTTACGTCGATGAAACAAAAACGAACGAGATACAAAAATACAATAATTAAAAACATAACAGCTGTTTAGTTTTTTTTTAATCGTTCAGGGTCACGTTTGCCTGGCTATATACTTCATCATCACCAGTTTGTATACTTCCACTGCTGGACGAGGCCTACCCCATTGAATACAATGGGGAGATTTGCCATAATCACCACGCTTGGCAGGCGGATTGGTGATCGCAGTTTGGTGTTAAGAACTCAGGTGCGTGCTGCTGCCCATCCTCTAGTGTAATCCCTTAGTAAGGCTTTTACTACAACCCCATTGAGGAGACAGAGGGGACTATTCATAGACCGGACACACCACGGCACTATATACGGATAGATACATAATAATTTAAAATATTCACGTGTCGCTTGGCTCAATCTCATTCGTGACGTCTACAGCACATTAACACCTGTCAGATTATTCAGCGGCAACGAGTCTACGATAGCCAGTAGTTTGTTATCAAATAAACCAGTCAGATAATCTCGATTGAGATCACTTTTCGACTCTCAGATAGTAACGTCTAGTAAGTATAAATAGTTGACACAGTTTGAAAAACATCGGCGTTCCCGGTTCATGAAGTGGCGCCTGTCGCGGTCCGAATCAGTAAATCATACAATTTGGCAGTACGCCCCGCGCCGGCCAAAGATTACTGACTTTAGTGAATTCAGAGACTGGCATAGTTAGGTTTTCCCCGTATTATTTAACAGTAATGTTCCTGTGGGTATGCTATGTCCGTGCTATTTTCTCTCGCTGTATTTGTGAGGGCAAACAACGCAGAGAGGAGGAGATAATAATAAATAATAATATACCTAGCTAGGTAAAGTTGAGCAAATAAGTTAATAAACACAAAAAGATAGGTGCGTTTTCAACAAAGACATTGTGTTTAAGTCCGTACTCCCATGAATCGAAGCAAAATAATTTTGAAAACAATTAGATTTTAACTAGCCTGCAATGTTCAGTTCTGTGGGCAATGAGTATA
The DNA here is from genome assembly GCA_951392215.1 of Epirrita christyi. Taxonomy (NCBI): domain Eukaryota; kingdom Metazoa; phylum Arthropoda; class Insecta; order Lepidoptera; family Geometridae; genus Epirrita; species Epirrita christyi. The sequence continues at coordinate 8,477,106 of OX595849.1, read as the reverse complement.
AAGCTCTATTTCAGAAAGCACTGTACATTCTGTTTTTAGTGCAAGCGTAGAGCGTCCCAGACAGCTATGATACTAGGATGAAACGCTAAAGCAAAATTAGCAGTGCAATAACCGAGGAGCATATTTCAAGCACTTTACGGTGACACGAGACATGTTGTGCTAGGAGAAATAATTTTAATAATAATGGATATCTTTTTCATTGTCTTTAATAGGCTTATGACGCGGAAGTCGTTGAATATGGGTTGCAAGGAGAGTCATTAATAGGATTATAACTAGACCACACTATTACAACACAAGACCTATATTTCAGGCTGCATCTAAAAACTAAGGACAACACCGAACGATAAGGATAGATAGATTAGATTAACACTCTATTGTATGCCAGGAGTACATACCTAATAGGATTTATTAAAATTAGCAGTAAAATGGACGGCTTTATCGCCGAAGGCGGTTTCTTCCAGGCAGCCTATGGATAAAGCCACTGTGTCAATTCATTTTAGTTTCTCAGTAATGTTCCTCGAATTTTGCATTGTATAAACACATGTTTGAAAATATCTTGTTAGAATGGTGGGTATCTAGAGCAGATTTTCTCGGTTTGAGTAGTTTGTGGTTCTTTTGATGTGGGTTCTTGACGTGATACGATGTTATGACAGACAATCACTTTTACAAAAACATAACCCTCCTCAGTCGGGTAAAAACAAACGGTCATCATGACATTCCTAAAAAAGTATGCACTAAACAAATTTTCAGGAAAAATGGTTTTATCGGTTCGTTATATCTCGAAAAGGTGGCGTCTTCAATCACTTAAAATATTTAAAAATTTAATAATGACCACTGAGTTATGTAGTGAATGAGGTCTTAGATGCTATGTTTAGAAGTTATCGTCTCTGGAAAATTCAACCAATTCCGTAGATAAAAACTGTTAATTTGACAATGATTAAAAAAAAGCCAGGGTTGTTGTTTAAAATGTTTTCAAATTTTTCTTCTAGTTTTTTCGGGAATGATACGTCTGGCTTCAGAGTTTTCTGCTCATCGACTGTACAAATATACAAAAACATGCACCATCAGTTGATTTATGCAAATACACATGCAACATGCGTTTGCATAAAATCCGGTCTCTAGTTATATCCGTTATCATCGATATACATAATATGTTATATACTTAAGCATTTTTTTATTATTTACTGGTAACCAAAACATCAAGGATAAGTAGTATAAATGATATTGCAAACGGAAAACGACAGTACAAACAATTAGAATGAAGAAATTGGTTTGCATTGACGTAATTTGTGTGACACATTATGAGTCTATATGTATCACCGATTCCTTTTATTCCCATTAATAGGCATACGGACGGAAAAAAGATTTAACTTTATTTTACAAGAGGAAAATTTGTGTCAACAAAGTAAACGTTTTCCCCAACTGACAATGCAAATAGGGAAATAAACAAAAAGCTCCATTAACATTATTTGCTTTCCACTGATCCAGCCAATCGAGAATGTCTGGTCGAAAATCAACAGTCTCTCATTCAAGTTGCACATAATACCCGGTATGGGGATTAACTCGCAATTGGTCCATATTGATATGATGCTGACAGACAACCAGCAGACGGCAGATCGGTGACAATTGATAACATCTGACTGGTTGACGACAGAAGTGGACCACACGCGTGATTGCGATCGGGTGCAGGATATAATTTGGAAATAAATAAATAATCCTACTATTGTTATGTCTGCGAATGTTTATTTGTATGTTTGTTACTCAATAACGCCGTAGTGACAGAAAATTATTGGGCTTTCTATGTATAATAATAATAATAACATTTATTTCCTAAATCACAAAAGTTTCTTAAGTAGATATTATCAACAATTTATCAAAAAAATTGCAAAACCTACTGGTGCCTGAGATAGGTTAAAAAAACCTGTTATTACAGGCACCAGTGCCCCCATTCCACGGATTGTACAATGCAATGAGACATAATTATCTAGGAAGAAAACTTGAGGTATACATTAATGAGCAGTGTAATTTAGAGTATTAATAGGTAGGTAATCATTATTAAGGTTATGGATACCCTGACGGGCGCGTCCTTATAGCTTCACGCGTTATTTTGGTAGACCACCTGTAAAATGTGCATACCTACTTCTTATGTCTCTTCCACATACCTTCAATGGTTGACATAACTATAGCTAGAATCCTAAAAGAGTAAGCTTTCTGAATTTAATTGGATCGGTAAATTTCCTGCCGGTATATTATTCTCAGTTATCACGACACGAAATTCGGTTTAATTTCGTTGCATCAAAATATAGTCAATTTTGTTTTTTTTACCTAGCTACCAAACATTCATACAAGTTTTATTCATAGAAGTTTTTTAAGTCAAAGGTTGTAAACTATTTGAACCTACTTCTATATTTCAGTTCCACTTTTGAATGTTCTCTAAATGTTTCTAATCTGTTCAGAGGAAAAGTTGTTACCAACCTAGAACAACTTATCTACAGTGAATAGATAGATACCTACTAGAAATTATACATAAATATGTGATATATGATCGTAAAATGATGATGATGATGGTTTGTCGTGCTTTCACGAAAAAATGCAAATTATTTTATAATTTGGATTGAATCTTTAGGTATTTGATTTTTGATTTTGTATTTTATACCGGTTTTGTTTAATTATTGGGATGATTAGTGGTGAATGGGTAATTATTAGTTATGTCTGTGTACATATAGAATAAAAGTTCACTATGTATTGACTTGTATGGCAACAATTTTGACGACCTCTGTGGCGCGGCGGGCGAAGGTTCACCTGCGACGCAGGAGGTTGCGGGCGATTCCCACCTCGGAACAAATATGTATTTGTACAATCCGCAAATATTTGTCCAGGGTGTTCTGGGTATTTCCTATGTATAATAAAAATATCTATCTAAGTAATGTATTGTATTAAGTATATCAGTTATCTAGTACCCATAACACAAGCTCTGCTTAGTTTGGGGCTAGATAATGTTGTGTGAAATGTTCAGAATTTTATTTATTATTTATTTTAATTATTAAAATAAGGTAAATAAAACATATCAAAGTTCGGGACGAATTAGAGTTATGTAACAAAATAACGAATCTAACCTACAAGATTTATTTATTTTGGCAAGAGATTATGGTTTCAATCAAACTGTTAAGTTTAAGTTCGGTGCGATATATTAAATTGAAGGTCTTATAGCCTAGTACTCCAACACGAAATATAAAATATGATTTATTGTAGTTCCAATATGATTTTTTGTAGATTTATTGACACCACTATTAATTTTATTTCGAGCTGTAAAATATACCTTACGTCTAACATTCAAATGTTTACACCATTTGGATAACCATGGAGGGCCGCTATTAAATGGCTTATTTTTGGTTTTATATCTTTAATACTGCAAATATAATAATGTGTTCTGATTCATTGGAATCAGAACACATTATTATATTACACATACACACATACATTGTTACATTATTTATAGGTGACACTATTTATTGAAATAGTGTCACCTATCCATTTAGTACAAAAGTGTGGCTTAACCTTCTTTCCATCCAAGACGTCGACATGCCAACGTAAATTCGTAAAAAAAATACAACCGAATTGAGAACCTTCTCCTTTTTTTGAAGTCGGTTAAAAATAAGGTATCCTCGTCGGACTTGGTACTCTAAAACGAATAATTTCTTGCTATTTCATTCTTTAACTATTGGTAAAAGAAATATAATACTTAATAAAATTAATCTTTGTTTAAATTGGGAGTTTTCCTTATATAAATAAAATAAAAAAAATAAAAAAAAACTTTACAACTAACTTTAACTTTACAAACTAAGCACAATTTTGACAAGAAAACTCTTTCTCATCAAATTTCTTCTACGTATTTCTTCCCATGGCAAGTCCTACCTTGACTGGGGAACTCCCACCTTAGCGGAAGTCTGAACGTGGGACAAAATAGTTATGGTAAAGAAAGCAATTTTACTTAATTATTAAAACTCTTCATTAATTTTTAGAAAACAAATCATTTATTTTCTTTCGTAATACTACGATATAAACATATGGACTTTCTGGTGGACGGCGGGAAAAAACAAATTCCCGTAGTCCACCTAGGTGAACCAGGCAGGTGGACCACGGGCAATAAAGGATTTTTAGTCCAGTCATCATCATCATGATCATCATCAGCCTGTAGAAGTCCACTGCTGGACATAGGCCTCCCCATAGAATGCCACGACGAACGGTATTGAGCCGCCTTCATCCACCGACTTTCTGCGACGTTTATGTCCAGTAATTAACATAAATTATGCCCATTTTTCAGTCGAATCTCTATCCTCCCATTATTATGAAATTTAAGATCTGATTAAAATTCTACTTATGTAGATCTGACTTGATATTTGTGCATTCATTAGTTCCGTCTGCCTCTAGTAGGTACTTATCCTTTTAATTTAAAAACTACAATCTATCTTGATAACATTTTGTAGGGGAGACCTAGGAGGGTTGTGACAGTTTTTACTTTTGGGGCCATATTTCGCTCATGAAACATTCCACAGTTAAGCTGCGGCTCCATTGAGGCGGAGACGAGCGGAGCTGAGAGGAGCAGAGCTGTGAAAAGAGGTACGTGATTCCACTGAGGTGGAGACGAGCGGAGCTGAGTGTGAGTGTGAGCCCCACACGTCTCCTCTCCGCTCCGCTCGTCTCCGCTTGACTGTTTCCATTGAAGCAGAGCGGAGACGAGATGTGGATTTCATGTAATATGATTGGTCGATCCCCACACGTCTCCTCTCCACTCCGCTCGTCTCCGCTTCAATGGAGCCGCAGCCTTATGACCCCATGTGATTAATTTAGCGGCATTCCTTCTGTTTTCAAAACATTCGCTAAAACTAATTTATGTATTATGGTTTCTGAGAAAATCGACAAAATTAAAGACCACTCCCCCTGTCACTACTCTCCTACTATCGAGGTAAGTTGTGACAGGTACCGAGGTAAGATGTGACAGCATTATATTAGATATAAAAAATATCATTACCCTTATTATTAATAAACCAAACATGTTTTTTTAGGAAAAAGTACTTTTATTATGCTTAAGTATCAACAAAATTAACATATTAACATTCTCATAACAAGTAATTATAGTTTTAATTAATTTAATATGTTATCGCTTTGAGATCAATCATTATTATTATTATTATAATCAGTCCAAAATGCTAGTGGCTTGAGGCAGTCGCAAAGATAAATTAGGATGTCGTTGCATAAATAGCTTCAGCCACAATTCTCCTGCTTTTTCATTTTTTTTTTATATTTTTTGGCTAACTTATATGCAATGACTCTAGTTTCTTTCGTTTTTCAGTCCATAATTAGATAAGCCTCTTTCTTCTTAATATATCTTGATAAAGACATATAGGTTTGATTGTAAGAGGCCGCAGCATCTCTTAAACTTTAACTTCTTCAAAAGCCAGGTCGTAGATTTCGACACTAGCGGTTCCTCAATCAGTAGTTTTTAGGCATTCTGAAACGAAAAAAAAGAGCCATTCAGCATGCAGTATGCTATTATATACATTATGTACCTACCTACTAAGACATAAACAAACATCTAAAATTAATAAAAAAACATTAAGGAATTAGCTAAGGTTCAAAATGGAGTAATATAGGAGAGTTGTGACAGGCTGTCACAACTCGCCTAGGTGTTTCAAATGACGACTTGATCTGAATAATAGTTCATATTTTCTAAACACGATGCGCACACAAAAGATTGTTGCAACGTTTTGAGAGTTAAATTACCATACAACTTAAGAAAAAATAAGAAAGCAATTACATATAATAAGAAATGATATAAATTCAAATAAAATTTGGAAGAAAAACTTACTTTTCGCATTTTTTTGTACACAACCGTCGTATTTACACAACAGCGCCTCGTGTGTCGCCGGCATGCACTTAGTCGAGTAGCGCGTATCGAAAGCGTCATGCATACGGTTTTGTTAGCTCGCTACCTATAATAGGTTCGGAGAAATCGTCCTTGTCACAACTCACCTCTGTCACATCTCTCCTAGGTCTCCCCTACATACAGTCTTATGATAACTTTTCATTTAAAAAACCGACTTCCGCCATTGTATTCGACTAAATATATGAATGAAAAAAAAACCATAGTGGTGAAAGGGTTATGATACTTTCAGAATGCAAATGCTTGATTTGTTGCTGAAAATATCAAAATCGCTATATGTATGCCTACATTATTGGAGGAGTTCCCTCAATTCCTCATGGATTCCATCATCAGAACTGGATTCTGAAATTGGGACCAATCTGCGGAAGTATATCTATTCAAATAAAAAAAGAATTTTTAAAATCGGTTTATAAACAACGGAGATATGAGGTAACAAAAAAAAAGTCGAATTGAGGACCTCCTCCTTTTTGTGAAGTCGGTTAAAAAGTAAGATTAAGGCCGAGATAAATATAGACTACTTAGCACTTACTATGCTTAGAACTGTCTGTGTCACTGTCATACAAATGTTAAAACACGCGTTAGAGGGTGATGGGGAAAATGCTAAGTACCCATAGATTTATACTATGTAAGTACCTATTAGCACGTGCTAAGTAACGTCTATTTATCTCGGCCTAAGACTAAGTAAGTGTAAGACTTATCAAGGTATGAAGTGTTCTAGATTTTAGGAACAATGAAACAAAAGAGGTTTTGGTTCAGCGTAATTTAGCCGAAAATTTTGACAAGGTGTGTAGGTACGTGGGAACCATGAACAGTCGCCAATAGACGATGGGCGCCTCTCGTTGATTACGAAGTGCGCAGAGGGCCTAATCCCACTTGGATGTGTGTCGATAAATCAGTCATGGTGACATCATCGTCTGAACGACGACCTTCCAGTTAATAGCAGCATACATTTTCATGTTAAGTACCCCGATGTAGGTCGGGGCGTCTCCTCTTCAATCACTGTAAATAGTTTATGGGGAACAAGCATTTCGAAACGAATCATAGACTAATTTTAAAACTACTTCGTCCTTTTTCAATCGAATCAAACGTCTATGACTTTTATAGTTTTATATAAAGAGCCCATGAATCTATCTGTTTACACGCTGCGACGCTCTTCAATTTTCATCTATAAATCAACATGTAGAGCAGATAAATTGATTGTTGATGTAGTGGAATTAGCGTTGTTAAAGTTGCAAGGGAAAATGATATCGAGTCAGATGCACCTAGCAGTTTTTTTTTTATACTACTATGCAAGCAATCATGCTTACAGCCCACCTGATGGAAAGTAGTTACAGTAGCCTAATATGAACGCCCGCAACACCAAAGGCATCACACGCACGCTGCCGACCCTGAGACATAAAGATGTGTTGTGTAGTTCATATCCTAAATTGCCTATGTATTTTTGTTTGTCAAATTGCAAAGTAGAGTCTGTAGCTATCTATATACCGGCCGCCGGCGCCGCCGATAACTGAATATTGGAAAATTGTATGCAAAGCCCGTTCGGTATTTAAAATTGGAAGAGTGAGGATCGACAGCAATCGGGTGCGCGCACGCATTCAGTGGCCCGCAAGTCGCCGCGTCGTGCGCTCTGCTCTCAGAGCCGCTCTGCCCCACGCCGACCGCACTCGAACCATTTACCGAACGTATAATCCTATAATATTCACATCCATCACTTATGAGTTTATGTAAAAAATACCTATTTATTGACACGAAATAAAGAGGACTATTTTAATAAATTCTGAAAATAGAATTTCATAAAACACGTGTTTTAAATATAGTTGACGCGAATATGGTGAAGTCGATTTTCACTACTAGTGAATAACTAATTAACAGGGCGAAGTACTCGCTCCGAGAAATTTCACTTTTACCGGCGAGGATCGTCTCGTCTGCGCTGCGTCTGCACTAGCCGGGAAAATTCATCAGTGATTCGAGTGAGTATACATCCTTATTATTGACCGAGCTATTATTATCCATGGCATGGCTTGTGAATACGATACTGTACGAATACGTAAATTATGAACTAAAAGATTAGTGGTAGTCGACATTTTAAATCTCACTCTTTTCAATCTTAAACTCTTTCAGCTGAAATGTCATTGAAACTTGGTACAAAATGCAAGGTAACGGTAAAGTTATTAGCAGACTTAGAATGTAGCTAAGAAGTTTGAGTTTGTGTGTTTGGTATTAGTACTTGTTATGTGTAGTATAAATTAAAAATACATTTTAGTTTTTTTTTGTTATATCTACCTACTCTGTCTTTTTATTTCTTAATACGAAGTTATTTTAAATTACTAAGAGACATGTACCTAAGTCATAATTTTAAATTAAAATTAAAATATTTAAATTGTATACGTTTGAGCAAAAAATAAAACAGTTTTAAAAATAATACCCGGATTTGTTTTGCAATTTTCGTGTTGGTATACGTTTTGTACTGGTTGCTGGCTTATTAGAAATGTGTAACTGAAAGAAAGCTATAGCCGAGCTGGACATGGGTAAAGCAAATGGTGGTGATGAGATTACTACTGGTCACTATATTGTGAGGCCCTTTGAGGCTCTTTCTACCCCTGCACAAAATCTTCAACTACGACTTGTGCGGCTGTTTCATCACCAGCCTCTGATTGTATTCAATACGGGGATTTGCCATAATCATTACGCTTGGCAGGTGGATTGGTGATCGAAGTTTATTGTTAAGTACTCATTACGCTGCTGCCCATCCCCTGGTGTAATCCCTTAGTAAAGCTGTTCAGTCGCATAAAATTCTTTCAGAGACATCGTCTACTTTTATTTAATTTTATTTTCTGATGTTTTTTTTGTTGTGTCGTGTAATTTTGGTAACATTTTAACGAATGTAGCTAATTACAAAAGCAAAGTGTAGTGAAATGAAATAGAAGTGTATTGCGTGACTTTCAAATGGTTGGAAGTTGTCCACCAAAGTTTTAGTAAAAGTGCCACCGCTTTACTAAAACTTGACTTGACTGAGGCTTTGTGTTTTCATCTGCGATCAGTTACAACTTTGAGCAGGTGAGTTGTGGGTGAAAATTTTGTAGGAGAAACAATCCATTGATCCATTCCTCCTTCCGTTACAAATCGAGCCCGATTATGTGGTTTCTCTTTAGCCTTTTCGGATAGCTTATGATGTTCAGTTCCTCTGCCAGAGGGTTTGGATGGATGGCTAATCGTTTTTTGTATGTTGCTGCAAACTTCTTTATTTCGGCGTTGACCGTGTTCATGTTCAGTTCTCCGTGTAGTTCGCTGTTTCTTAGAAACCACGGCGCGTTTGCTAGGTTTTTTAAGATTCCGTTTTGTGTTCTCTGAATGATAGCAATATTGGAGCTGCACGCTGACCCCCAGAGTTGTATACCGTAAGTCCAGATGGGCTTCAGGACAACCTTGTATATTATGAGTTTGTTGTCTGTGCTCAGCACGGAGTTTCTTCCAAGTAACCAATGTAGCCCCCGGTATCTCAGTTTCAGTTCCTCTCGCTTTTTATGCAGGTGACTTGGAAAGAGTAACGGTGCAAATTGCAAAATACTTTGTCTAAAAATACTTGAAGCTGGTAAATGTGCAAGCCATGCGACGCCAAATACAAAAAAAAGGGTTTCACTTATCTCTAGCTAAACCAATACTTTGTTCAGCGTTTCTATTTCATTTTGATTACCTATGAGGCAACTATCAGCTTTCTATTTACTTAGCTACTTGTCTATTTAACCCACATAGGGTAATTGTATTTACTAAGATACCACTTGAATCAATTTAACTATCGGTTTCGTTTAAGTACCTAAATGTATCATGCTTACGATATGATAAATAGCGCTAGAGCTATCCTAAACTAGTTAGTATTTAAAATACTACATTTAATTAAAAACATATGCTGTGATAGACCGGTAGTTTTGCATTAAAATGAAATAAAATATTCAGTATCACTATAAATTTTGTAACCTCAATTTATTTATAATGGTCGTAAATATTAGTATTATGGTTTAATTGCAGGGCGTAGATTTTCTTTTCCAACGTGTGATGGTTAATTAATAATTTGGGATTAAACATGTAATTAAAGGATTCAAAAATAATCTTACATATGTAAATATAACTATAAATTAATGAATTAAGAAGCTTGATGTTATTGAGTTAATAATAGAAATAAACTTTAAACACGTTCGTTGTAAAAAGCTATATATAATTGATATAATACCTGAATTAAAATGTACTAAATACTATTTAAATTTATTAATCTTGATGTTGTAAAAAACATGGAGTTATCATTTGAATGGTAATGGATCATAAATAAAATGAATTATGAAAATATAAATAAAACTTATAATAAGTTAAACATATTTTGGGTTTGGGTCAATAAGTGATTATACATTATACTATAAAAAATAATATAATTCTGATTCCACCTCGTGCAAACTGTGACATTTGACACTGTCACTGAATAAAGTATAGTATCAAAGCCGATGACTCGGTGTGAATAATAATGTTATAAAATAGGTGCCAATAACATTAACACAGGTACTTACAAACTATTATACTTCTTGAATCCACCTGATGTGTTTATTATTGCTTGTGACTCAATAGATAGATAGAAAAACTTTTTATTGCATACCAAATAGCAATAAAACAGGGTAAAACAACAAAATATTTGTTTATCATTAATTAGGTTAGATACTATTTGTAGCGACCGACATGAAGAAGCATCTCAAACAAAAATTCGAATTTCTAACAATTCAAATAGGTGTTTCTAAAACCTTATTACAAAGCCCTTGGTGTGTCGCTAATTACAAAGCCTTATTTTTAACAACTTATTTATTTTCAGAAAATAATTTGAATTCGCGGAAAATTAGTCTTCGATCAAAATATACTACTATATAACTATATTACCTACTATATTATATTAAATAAAACTCCTTCATAATCTGCGCAAAAAACTTCACGCCCTATATAGGTAGTAATATTTCCTGTGCCATAAAACAAATCGACCCAATACCCTAGATTTAGGTTTTTAGATTATTGAAATATTGAAACTATACTATTCCATCAGGCAGCTATTATTTAGCTCGTTTTCGGAATTCGTGAAATCGGTTTCTGTCTAGTAGTAAATGGAAGATCTTTTAGGTGAATGACCAAAGAGCAGTGTTTCAGAAGTGCTAATTTTTCCTTTTGTCGTTTATTAGCAGAATTATTTTTCACTATTAGCTAGTAGGACGGAGACCTTGTGGGGCCGAAAATTATTTCAACCATTGCAGTTTACGCTATTTTTGCACCATAACACGTAAAACGTTAAATTTGTGGGTTAGATCATTTTTGTCATTCGATTATTTATTTAAGAACTCTTTGTATTTTGGTGTAAAATACACGAAACCATAAAGCAATAAACTGAACTCACACGTATGTGTTGTAAATTACTTTGAGTAATATTAAAATATTATTTAGAGCACACAAATTATGTTTCGCCATTACTCAGCATCAATTTGCCCTATTATTCTATTGTCTCCTAGCATGTAGGATCATTTATTAGTCATGTCGTTTGCCCTGAATAGCCTCCTAGAGCTGTCTGTATCAATTAAATTATCGTTGATAATTTTCGCGCTAGGCTCGTGAGAACGATCACCAGTGTCAGAAGCAGAACTAATGTATATTTTCCACTAACCAATTACGAGACATCTCATTGCACGCTTACGGCACAAAATATATAGGTACAGAAGGCCAGCTTAGTACAACAAGCGATAACAGGCGCATGCACACATAGACACGCGTACCCACGTAGAACTCAGTCGTCTCACGACTGGCGTTCGACCAAGTTCTATCGAAATCGTTGTGGGTACGCGTCTATGTGTGCATGCGCCTGTTACCGCTTGTTGTACTGAGATTGCCTTCTGTACCTATGTATTTTGTGCTTACGGGGCACTGTCCTGACAAATTATAGTATAAAACAGTTGCATGACTGTTAATATTGACCTTAAATCCAAGAAACCAGAAAGATAGGTACATTCCTTTTGTGGTTGAGGGATGCACAAAATGAAAGGAATTTCCAAAACTCACCCCCTAATGGGGTGCAGCGGTGTGTGTCGAAGTTTGTATGGGAAAAACTCCACGCGGACGAAATCGTGGGCGTTTCACTAGTTAATTAATATGATAAGTCTGCTTGGTCAGGTAAGCTTAACATTACTTGGTTAGAGAAATTTAAAAAACACTTAAATGATCAGCAAATCCCGGAGAGATTGAATGTGTTTCGCTGTTTACTGGGTAAAGTCAAACAACTGGCTGCAATTTTACGCTAAGCTCATTAGACCATTATTTAGATAATTTATCTAAACACATCAAACTTGCGACTATAGCAATCTGCGGAAAAAGATTGAAACATAACTACCCATCTAGAGATAGTACCTAAAGATGCGGACGTATTGAGTTTCATTCGAGATTTTTCATTCGAGAATTTTCATTGACAAAATATTGTGAGTCACAAACAACTTCTTGCTGCTTCGTAGTCTCCTGGTACTTAAGAAAGATATTCCAATAGCATTGATTCCTTGAATTTTCGCAGACTTCACATCATCTTCATCGTCACTAGACCAGTTAGTATCTTGAAAGCTGCCTTAAAATTTTACGGATCTAACTAGTACCTACCTAACATAAAAGTTCACCGGATCATAACCACCGGAGGAACTACTCGAAACTTTCGAGCACATCCCAGCTACCGTGGAGTATGATAAAGATAAAACAGTCGCGAGATTACGTCAATGAAATGGGTTAAATGGACTGAAGCAATAAATGTAGCCCTCACCGTGAACTCGGAACAGATCCGCGGCCTGACTCGAGGCCATCCGACATTAATGTACCTACATGCTATCTATAACATATTAATTACTACCATCTGTAACGTTTCATTTTCAGTCTGAAAAATAAATAACCACGCGAAAATCTTGTACTGTGAAATGTATAAATATTGCTCAAGATCATAAGTCTTTTTTGCTTGCATTCGATTCCTCGGGAAGTCTGGGAATGTTGGACCATTAGCTGGATTGATACTCACGATATAAATACAGGGGACTGTCGTTAGCTGTGTTGTAATTTTACTGTGATTTGCGATCGGATTATAACAATTGTTTTCATGAAACACGACTCTGTTACGACAAAAGATAAATTTTCATGTTTCGCAAAAAACAAATTCTGTGATATTGTGGTAAAAATTGAGCATAATTTAATTTATTACAATGTTTTGAGCGATTCTTTAAAAATGTAGGATGTCAAATACGTGGACTCAGTGTTCCACCTACTGGCTAATATGCAAATATGACTATCGCAAGTTGATTAACATGTAAAGCAGCTAAGAACAACACATAGGTAGTTAATAAATTGGACTTAGAGCGGGGCGCCCGTAATGATCTGAGAACTTCAAACTCCAGCTAGTTTAAACTTTTGGCTTAGTTTTGTTCAGTAAACACACGCAGCAATGTCCGGTCATCGGCCGTCGTGATTTTGTGCGATAATACAAGGGAATACTGGCTAAAAAGAGAGACACTAACATACATAACATAATTACGAAATAAAAGCAAAATAAAATCATAGAAATAATATAGAGATTTCCCATAAACACCACGCTGGGCAGGCAGATTGGTGATCGCAGTGTTAGTGTCGAGTACTCAGGTGGATGCTGCCTTATACCGTACCGTATATACTAACCGCACTGTAAACTGAGCCAGCTTTATCCAGTTAGCACTGTGTCCGGGGCATCGCATTGAATGGTAATGGTAGCGGTCGTTGTACAATCGTGAACTTGGCTCGGTGGCCTTCGTGCCGTACCATATCATTGTTGGGACCGACCATTGTTACCGAACTTATAAGTATCTATTCGGAAAGCGATTACATAACTCAATGGAACGCTGATGTACAAATACTAAATATAGCTTTCCTTCCAAAAATAGGTTGGTTTTTTTAGAGCATTGTCCAAAACAAGTTTTCCGAAGATCTAGCAAAAAAAAAGGTGACACGATAGAAGACGTACGCTAAAATAACCCTACGAGCAACTCCGCGTACTAAATCAGCCTAGAGCAAGTGGGACTCGAGTGGAAAGGACTCCGTGTAAGTAAGTTACCAAATATATACATCAATTAAAATGATTAGTCAATCAACACCTTTTATATGCATTTTCTCTTTATGAATATTGTTCGTTTCCCAATAATTTTCGGGGGCAAACTAGAAAACTAAAAATAATTTTGTGTCGAATGCGTCGTGTAACATGACTTTTTTATAATTGTAAAACGCTTAGTTATAAAAAATATACGCATCTCCGAAATTACTGAGCCAAACTTTGAAAAAATTAGAAATAATACGCATAGTTTACGCAGGAGAACCTAAATTAAAGTCCTAACTCTATTTTTCACGGGAAACGGAAAATATTCGTAAAGAGAAAATGCGTATCAAAGGCGTTGATTGACTAATAAATTTAATTGGTCTAGTGGTTACATGTACGGAACCCTTTCCACGCGAGTCTGATTCGCACTTGAGCTGTTTTTTTAGATACATTTTACTAGTTCCTATCATAGTGATACATCACGTCAATGGTTGTGATCTCTAGAATCAGAGATCAAATGAAATACTAATATTGCCTTTGCTCTAATGACAAATTCTCCGTAAAAACTAAGGGATTTATTCATAATCATTTTTGAAACCTGTTATAGTTATAACTTTTCATTTAAAAAACCGACTTCCGCCATTGTATTCGACTACATATTTGGATGAAAAAAAAATTATGAAAGAACCATAGTGGTGAAAGGATTATGATACTTTTTGAATGCAAATGCTTGGTTTGTTGCTGAAAATATCAAAATTGCCATATGTATGCCTACAATTTTTGAGGAGTTCCCTCAATTCCTCATGGATTCCATCATCAGAACTGGATTCTGATGAAAAATGAGACCAATCTGGAAGTATGTCTATTCAAATAAAAAAATAATTTTCCAAATCGGTTCATAAACGCCTGAGATATGCGGTAACAAACGTAAAAAAAAAAATACAACCGAATTAAGAAACTCCTCCTTTTTTGGGAAGTCGGTTAAAAATAGCTTTTGTTTTGTTCTCTCTGATGTAAAATGTCATACGTCAAAACAAGACAAAGGCTATTTTAACTAAAATAGGTTTAAAAAATGATTATGAATAAGGGGGTAAAACATTAGCAACTATGTTAGATGTAGGTCCTACGTGCTCGTATCCGAAACTCAAACGAGTTCAACTCTAAATCCATTGGGATCCGTTTAACTGGCCTCAATATCGTGTTAAAATGTCCTGTTCGAATGGCTTGGCCTTAAAATATGAGTTCTTTAACCTGTGGATAATGTTTCTAGTTTTCTGGAGCTGACACATTGGCCTAATTTACCGAGTTCAATAAAACATTTCCTCATCTGTTTTCCCTGAACTTGCTCGCGTCCGATCCGACGCGAAACATCGTACGAAAATAGATCGCGCAGATTCAACATACATCAAGCTCTGAATAAAAATCACGATTTATTATCTATTATGTACATTTCACATATAATTTTGCAGTGACTAACCAAGTAGATTTATACAATTTGGTTGACGAAGACATGGGAAAACCTACTTTTTGTATAAAATAGAAAAGCTATCCACATGACTCAGAGAAGTGAGAGCCATGCATCTAACAAATATTTGGTAACACTTTTAAGATGAAATGCTAAAACTCTAATGCCACATCCATTTCATCCGATGTCATTGTCACCGTCTTAGTAGGTAACATAGATTGATAGGTATATATCACAGACTGAGTTATAGGATTTTTATTATAGACGCGAGAACGGCACGGGGGCCGACTCGTTAAAATTTAACTGCTGGGCCACAAACGTACATACACACAAACATACATACAAAATTGGTATATGACTATTTTGTATCATTAACCCAGTAAAATATTAGAGTAGACAGCTGCAAATCGATCTAGTAAAAGTCTATTTAGGATGTCGTGAGCATTTATAGATAGGCTCAAAGTCATGGAGCGGACTATAGAGAGAACTATGCTAGGAGTTTCACTAAGTGATACAATCCGAAATGAGACAATCCGTAGAAGAACCAAGATCACCGACATAGCTCTCAGAATTAGCAGGTTGCAGTGACAATGGCCCAGTTATATACCTAGCTCGCAGAACTGACAACCGTTGGGGAATAAAGGTTCTCGAGTGGCAACCGCAAGCCGGACGACGCAATAGAGGAAG
This sequence comes from Epirrita christyi, assembly GCA_951392215.1. Lineage (NCBI taxonomy): Eukaryota > Metazoa > Arthropoda > Insecta > Lepidoptera > Geometridae > Epirrita > Epirrita christyi. Next base: position 8,460,900 of record OX595849.1, on the reverse strand, counting down.
GTCCCCCTTTCAATGGACTAAAGACATTAGCAGGAAATCGGTGGATGGAGGCGGTTAATTGCTTTATCGTCGCGGGATTCTATATTCTAGAGCCTATGTCCAGCAGTGGATTACTTGAGACTGATAATGATGATGATGATGAGCATTTGCAATGGCAGCTTTATTTGAACTATTACACTCTAATCCGTAGCTTAATTGTTTCATTATAGAATAGTTGCTATACTGTTGCAAAGGTTTAACTAATACCATTTTGTAGGCAGTTTTTAAAATTCAACCATTAACGAAAACTAAAATCATTAACGAAACGGGAGGAAAACTGCTCTTATATGCCACATATGAAAGGGAAAAGATATTTAATATCAAGGGTCAATGACCTTTTATCATGAACAATGATTATGCAGATTTTTCAAGTGCATTTTAATTGGTAGGTACATTCGTGTTCTCTGCCCTAAAGAGTAAAGGCTATCGATGCTTAGGCTATAAAAGTACTTTGTTTTCATTTAAGATTATTATAATTAGTTGTTATAGTTGTTTTATTTATTTATTCATTTGCCGGGGAAAAAAATGTTTTTTTGCGAGAACGGTTGAGATAAAATGACCTGCGATAGCGTAATATGCGATATTTATGTTTAATCTTTTGTTTAAATTAGGTATACGACGAAATAAGGAGATAACAGTTATTTAAGTCCGGAGATCCGTCATTACATTACTTATAATCATTCAACACGGTCTGCCCCCCAATTACAGCAGTAAATGGCAATGGAGAACGAAAGAATGGGGATAATTTTGGCAGCCTTAACCCCTCCCTATCCTCCCGTGGATGTAGTAAAAGCCAATTAAGGGATAAAATGTATAAAGAATAAGGATAAAGATGGGCAGCAGCATCCATCTGAGTACTCAATACGAATACTGCGATCACCAAACCGCCTGCCAAGTGTGGTGATTATGGCAATTCCCTCCATTGTATTAATGGAAGAGGCTTCGTCGAGCATTAGACGTCTCAATGGCAGCAGCCTTCTTCAGCAGAGGAAGAATCGGTTTGGTGGAACTGGTTTAAAATTCAGTTGCAAGACTTGACCACATACGTGTAGCTTTGTCGTGTTTTGTCTCATTTTTTATTACATAAAGAAGTTAAAAAAAGGCTATTAAAAAGATTACAAAGTTGGTAAGTACTTCGATAAGCACTTGTATAATTTTTCGCAAGATGTAGAGTCATTTGAGTAACTAACTTTTTATTTTAAGAAAATAAAATGTTTTTTCGAAAAAGGGAGCTATTGGATAGCTAAATTAAATATCAATAATAATCATCATTATCAGCCTTTAGAAGTCCATAGCTGGATGAGGCATTACCTTATAAAATACAACGGGGTGATTTACCATAATCACCACGCTTGCAGGCGTTGTGGTGATCACAGTATGTCACATGATGTTGGGTACTCAGGTGGATGCTACTGCCCATCCGCTGTTCCAATCCCTTAGTCGGCTACAGTCTGTTAAACGATTACGACATCCACGAGAGAAGACGAGGAGGGGTCTACTCTAAGGCTTAACACACCACGGTCTGTCACACCACACAATAATAAACTGCGGCATTCGTCTAAAGTTTAATTACATTAGGGGATCTATTAGTACAAGGGATCTAAACCACAGGATAACTACTCCATTTTCCCACGCAAACATGAAACAATAGACAGAATCTTCTCAGTTCAAAAAACAATGTCATAGAAGAAGACAAAACTGAAAACTAAAAACAAAAGAACCGTTCAGAAGTATCCACTGCGTTTGGTACAAAAGCCAGTAAGCAATTTGAGTAAAAGCACAAATGTACTCTACAGCGCGCAGCGCGAACGAGTAGAGCAAATAAAGCCGGTGGCAACAGAACGCCGATACCTACTTTACACAAATGTTCCACTTAGGTACTGCTTACCGACGCTGTTGACTTGCAGTAACATTTGTTGGTTGACCATGACCGTTTGTTTTCTAACAAAGGTGCAGATTTACTTGGCTTGAAAAAAAATTCGAAAATATATTGTAGAGATACCTTTAGAGCTTTAGGTTTTGCGGGCTATATTAAAGTTGCTTAGCATAATCGTGAACAATTTTAAGCAAAACTAATTTGAATCTGACGAAAATGATGTTATATCGTCAGCAGTTAGTTGTTTACTGCTAGACGAGGCCTTCCCTAAAGAATGCAATGAGGGACTTGTCGTCTGTTAAGCGACAATCACATCGCGGTATTGGTGTTAAGTTCTCGTGTGGATGCTACTGCCAATCCCCTGTTGTAATCCCTTAGTATTTTTTATGACCTCTACGGTAGTAGACGGATGGGCCTACATCTTACACCACGACAATAAATGTAAGCATAATATGCAAACTATTAGGGCTTGATTTTGACGTTATGGGTGAGCATGCCATCTACTTGTGAAATATTTATCTAAAACTTAAACGGTATATTTTGTAGAATACCGTAAATTGTATGATTACTAAGTTAAAACAAGACGTTCTCCTAGAAGAGATGCAGTACTATCTTGGCAAATCGTAAACTTGATGGTGATGGGTTTCCAGAGTTTATGTGCTACCCACGGAAGGTTTGTTTACGAGTAATTTATTTGCAGATTTAACGCAAGATATTTTGTGATTGGGTTTGAGCAGGTTTGAGTAATACCTATATTAGATTTTTGATGACGAAAGTGCAAATTGGTTTTTAGCCGATACTGATAGGACTATAGCTTCGTGTCACTGTTATTTCTTGGTCACCTTTCGTAAGGTCAGAGACCAGTTTGCGGTATGATGCCCTTAAAAAGGAACTAGTGACCAGTGGTAAAAGAACCAGTGTGGTAAACAGTTTCAGTGGGCCTCACAGAGGCTCATTTCATACAAAGTCAAAATCAAAAAGCATTCTTCATTGAAATCAAGAATCATTTTTAGTCATCTTTTAAACTAAAACTACACTACACTTTCATGCACTAATTATTTTGACTAAATTAGTTAGTTATAGTAAATAATATCAGATATTATTTACGTTAACTAAAACGTTACGTTATTACGTTTATTACGTTGTTTCCGGCCTTAAAATATACCCTTACATCTCCTTCCGTGGATGTCGTAAAAGGCAACGCCTGAAGGCTGTTGATGATGATGCTGAAAGAACATCTAGATTCTAGATAAATCTGAACTTTAAAAATTGAAACACATTAACTACTGGACCATTAATATCAATTTGTAACAAATAACAATCATGAATTAAATAGTTAACGGATAAATTACTGCAGCCGCCTACGATGTTTTCAACTGTACCTAACGTAGGCTATATCAATGGTACCTACGTTTCGTTTCATGATTTTCCCTCGACAATCAGGAGACAGATTTATGTACCAATCCTTTCCGCAGCCTACGCTTGCATCAATAAGGTAGGTAGATGCAAAAAGAAGCATTCATTTTTCATGCGGAAGGGCTCTTCAAGGAGAACCGTTACTCATATGTTTAATTTCGTTCTCATTGTCATTGTGAAGTTTCCATATTTGAAATTAAGATCGGTTTGAATTGCTGCAAAACGAATGAATGATACGAATGATATAAATTATGAATGCTTCTAAACGAATGAACGACATGAAAAAGGATGATGCCATCGAAAAGTCAACCTATGCAGGCAGTGCTGTAGTAGGTATACTAGTAGTACTACTAGTAGGAAAGAAAGAAATCGTTCGTTCACTTGATTATCACAAATCAGAACACTCGATATCATGATGGCATATCTTAGTAGGCAATATGTAGGACAACGCATTCAAAAGTCAAAAAATCCTAAAAGAGAAGTATGGAGAGTAATTAAAGAGGATACTAACAAGGTTATAAAGCAATGGAACTGGAACTTAGTAGATAACGAGTCTAACAAACAAATTTTAAATGAAAATATTCCAGACCATATAAGCAATCACTTCATGTCGATAGGAAATCATATTCAACTCAGTAATCAACCCAACCTAGATAAGTCATTAGCATTCTTAAAGAGCTCTACATGTCACCAGCCCGATTTTCAATTTCAATGTATATCTAAGGAATACTTCATTAAACTGGCTAAACCTAAAATACATAACTCTCATACTAAGGACCTGTTTGACATATCAGGAAACTTCTTTTATCAAATTTTGTTGTATCTATGTGATCACATCCTATTTCTCGTTAATAACATTCTTAAGTCCAATTGTTATCCCGAAATGTTAAAGAAATCACGTGTTACTCCATTATATAAAAACAAAGGAGAAGAAAATGACGTCAAAAATTATAGGCCAATAACTATTGTGCCCACTTTATCTAAATTAATAGAATCTGTAATGTCTGAATCCATTATGAGTCATCTACATAGCAGTCAAATTTTGTCAGATTGTCAGCATGCGTACCGACCTGGTAGGTCAACAACATCAGCGATGCAAAAATTTGTGAGGTGTGTAACTCAATGTCTGGAAAAGAAGAAAAAAGTAGCAGGTATCTTCTTGGATTTATCAAAGGCTTTTGATTCTGTCAACCATGAACTCCTTCTGGAAAAGCTCAAAGTTTATGGAATCAGAGGCCTGAGTCTAGACCTGTTAAAATCATTTCTAGAAGGCAGAGAGCAAACCGTGGAAATAAAAATAGATGAAAAACGAATAAGATCTCAGCCAGAATATATAAAACTAGGAGTGCCACAAGGATCCTCATTAGGTAATACCCTCTTCTTAATTTTTTTAAATGATATGGCCAACAATAATATTAAAGGAGATATCATACAGTACGCAGATGATACGTCAGTGGTTATTTCAGCATATGACATGCCAGAACTTTTGGAAAAATTGGTTCAAAATCAATGGTCTTCAGCTTAATGAAGATAAAACGAGTGTAATGATTTTTAATGCCATGTCTACGATCAAATCCTCTATTATAACAATTCCTCTGCAAAGTGGCAACTTGATAGATAGCTCAAACATAACGAAATCACTAGGCTTTGGGTTGGATTCAGGCCTAACCTGGAAACAGCATATATATTCTACTTGTAAACAAATGTCGAGGGGAATCTATGCATTAAAGCAGCTACGCCCTATTATGTCTGAATTTAACCTTAAGGAGACATATTACGCATACGTACATTCCATTATGACGTATGGAATAATAATGTGGGGATGGTCAACCGACTGTGAAAGGGTACTAAAGATCCAAAAACGTGCAATAAGGGTACTAGTAAAAGCCAAATATAGAGACTCGTGTAGGGATCATTTTATGAGACTTCAGATTTTAACCTCGGCATCTGTTTATATATTTGAAATATTAAAATATGTAAAGCAAAATATTGGCCAATATAAAATGAGAGGAGTTAATAGCAACCGGAGCATCAGGAATGTAATGTGCTTAGAGCCGGCTATATGTAGACTAAATCTGTCCAAGAAACAACCTCAAGTTATTGGACCACAGCTATTTAATAAACTCCCGTTACGCATAAGACAGATTACGTGTGAAAAATCTTTTTGTAAAAAGGTCAAACTACTTCTTCTCTATAAAACTATTTACAATGTAAGTGAATATTTAGGTAATGACTATAGTAACTTTATTTTTGACCTGGAATGAAAATTACGAGTAAGTATTTTATTATGTTAAAATGACAAAGCCAAGTGTACTAGGTACCCATGTCTTGTATTATTTTTCTTAAATTTTATTATTATTATTATGTTACGCCCCTTTACAGCGGATTTTTTATTTATTGATTTAGTTGTACTTGTTATTAAATAATAATTGTGATAAATGTTGACTAATAATAATTAATGTATCTAATGAAATGAATTACTAAGTAAATATATTATGATAAATTTATCTTCACATAAATACAATACAATACAATATAATACATATAATAATAATAAAATTTTGTTCGTTACTTTTAAATATAATAACTGTTATGCCTAAAATGACGAGAGACTGATGTCACATTAGCCTAATTAATTAAGTTTAATTGTTAATGTGTTATTCTTTTTCAATAAATAATATTCTATTCTATTCTATTCTATTCTTAGTGCATAATATCATGAAAGCGGACATATGAATCATTTTACTCAGATAATGCAGTAGTTCCAACGATTGCACAAAGCCGCAAAAAAGTATTGCGAATAAAATCACAGACAGGCTAGTGCAGCTAGAGACAGCTAAGCTTGGTACACGTTACAATGTAATACAGGACTTTATTTGACAACGCCAAAGTCAGCTGAAATAAATAGTTTTATATACCTATGTATACTTAGCTGGTTGTGGGCGAAAACACCACGCGATGTCGCCAAAGTAAAGTTACGGTCTAGGTATGAGATAAGTAGTTTCAGCGTTTAGGTACCATAGATTTGCATTTAAATTGAACATGGTAAATTCATTTAAATGTTATATCGGTGGGAAAGTTGTTAGCTGGGTTGTTTCCTATTGTCATTCCATTAAGGAACTGTCTGTTGATATTTGTGTCATCTGGAAGGCAATTCTCGTAAATATTTGATATTAATTTTACAATAAGTAAAGCTTTCTGACGCTCAGGAAGGCGTTTGTTAGAACGAGAAAGATAACGCATGCGTGCGAAGATTAAGTAATAGTTACTACCTACGTCTACGCACGCAGTGACAGATGAGATTACATTGTGAATTGAATGTTCAATAATAAAGAGAATTCGGGCTCTGAGGCCTTAGACAAAGTAACATTCTAATAGCGATGACGCCAGTAGAAAAGTCCAAAATATATGGGATTGACGTTAGCTATCGATATGTCACGTGGTCTATTGTACCACGCTGTATTACGACTGTAGAAATGGAATCACTTCGAAGCGAATGCCGTTTGGCTAGGCCTGTTGATTGCTTTATATCTATATCTCTATGCAATTGCACCTATATGTTCCCTATTGTGTACTTTTGTGGCTGGGGGGGGGTCTTCCTACACTGCGTTGTCCAGCTCGATGAAGCAAAGACATATTGAAGGTCACAGGAAGTCAGTGGATGGAGGCAGCTCAAGACCGTTGATCGCGGATTTGGCGGAGGTCTTTGTCCAGCAGTGGACTTCTATAGGCTGATGATGAATACCGTATTCTCTCACATGTTGTTTATTTCATGAACATGAAAATGTAATTGCGCAATTACCTACTTTGGACGAAGTAATTACAAATTTAAGGGTTAATCGTCATCTATATGCATTAGGAGGAATAGTAAATTAGTTAAAAGTGGGTAAATTGCGTCATTAGTACACGGCTGGAGGCCTGAAGCGAAGTGGGATACCAATTGCATTGCAATTTGGAAGACGACAGTTACTTCGTTACTAGGTACACTTAGTGCTATTCCTAAAAGGTTGTAACGTTCACAATAATTCTCAAGTAGGAACGGAAAAGCCTGGACTCGCTGTTAACCCATAGTCTCGTAATTTTTATTATCAATAAAGAGTAATTTTGTTTTTTTTTGTAATTTTGACGGATTTCCCCACTATTTTTCGCAACTCAAAGAGTTAACTTAGTTTTAAAAAGGAGACCGGTTCTCCGGGGAACGGTTCTTAAACGGAGGTCGTCAAAGTTTTGAAGACCTCCTTGGCGCAGAGGGCAAGTAGCCGGCTGGGGGGTTCAATTCCCGCTACGGGACAAATTTTAATTCATGCAAATATTTGTTCCGGGTCTGGGTGTTGTGGTACTTGTAGTTTCTGATACACACTACACAAGGAATCCTAGTGTATGCGAATGTTGGGTGTTATGTTATTTCTATCATCAAGGAGCATGATGACGCATCACATGGAACTTTACACTTTGTCGAAATACGACAAGTAGTTTCTGAGCTACGAGAAAACAGATGAGACTAATACTTACCTATGCATAATGTTCATAGACAGCTAAACTCATAACTCTTAACTTTGCCATAGTCAGGTAAATAGAAGCTGAGTGAACACCGTAGAGATTTTCCACAAATCCATTTGTTTCTTCATCAGCCGGTAGTCATCCACTGCTGAATGAATCCTCCCCATAGCACGCATAGCGTGCAATGTGGGGATTTGCTATAATCACCACGCTTGGCAGTCGGATTGATGAACGCAATTTGGTGTTAAGTACTCAGGTGGATGCTGCTGCTCATCTCCTGGCGTAATTCCTTAGTCGCCTTTTACGACACCCACCAGGAGGTTGGAGAAGTCCTGTTCTTAGGCCGAGACTACCACGGCGAATATCGTTTACAATTTTGAATGCTCAAATACATAGCTTCATCTAAAAATGAAACACCCAATTTTAGCGTAAACCATGTTCTACGTATCAAGCATGTTTATCATTATATGTTATCATGTCTTCAGGGTTTTTAGAAATGTTTCGCATAAAGACGTATGGCTAATTTAAATTCCCCGGGAAAAACAATTGTTGCGATGTGATTGAAACAAAGCTAAGGAACCCATTACATTATATTGACTGTTGTTGTTTCGGCGAATGAATGACATTTAGCCAATCATTAAAAGCAGGATAAAATTAAATGAAATTATATGAAAGAAAAAGTCAGCTCAAATTGGCGTCTATATACACACAATTATGTTGAGTGCTATCATGATTGTCTAGTCTTGTTGGAGGGAAGGGGTCGAAGGTTCAAATACCGGTCATGCACCTACGACGGTGAAGGACATCACCGTCAAAAATAACGGAACCAGCACATCGAAAGGAAACCAGCATCCCTAAAATAAAAACATCAAAGACATGTGACATTATTTGTTATTTTGTTAGTAGCAGAACTTCTTGTCAAAGAGTTTGTCTGGGGAAGTACTACCACCGTACATCTTTCTGCCGCCAAACAGTAGTGCTCGCATTGCTGTGTTTCCGTTTGAAGGATGCCGGTGAAATTACAGGCACATGTTACTTTTTATCTGTATGTCTCAGGCTCGGCAGCGCGTGTGTGATGCCTCTGGTGTTGCCATAGGCAACTATGTACTTTCCATCAGGTGGGCCGTATGATTGATTGCTTGCTTGCCTAGTAGGTAGTACAAAAAAAAACATGAGGATGAAAAGATTCTGCGCACAAAGTCTCTTCATCACACTGGTTCTTTCATCATCGGTGATAAGACCCTTTTCAGAGTGCTGTATAGCTGGTCTTTACCTAAAGCAGGGACCAAGAAAAAACCAGTAGGTAATGAAGAAGACTGCAGTAGAGTAGGTTCGCTTAGAAAATGATGTTTTATGCAAATCACGTACAGAAAATTAGCACTCAATCCTCGTACGACAACGGCGTAACCCACTTAATTTAGCCGTCCTATTAACATTCTTTTTAAAAACCGGTATTTGGGAATATAATTAGTTGACATATTTATGAACACATTGTGCTGTGGTATCTGGTTGCTGTAGCGTGTTCGGCCTAAGACTAGACCCCTCCGTCTCCTCCCGTGGATGGCCGACTAATAAGGGATTACACCAGGGGATGGGCAGCATCCCATGAGTATTCTACACCAATACTGCGATCACCAATCCACCTGCCAAGCGTGGTGGTTAGGTCAAATCAATTGCATTCTATGGGAGAGGCCTCGTCCAACAATGGACGTCTGACGGATTAAAACCACATAATTAGAATCACAGGTGATATTATTAGATATCAAGTAATTTCTCTGAATAAAGCAGTCATTTCTAAACTGAAACTATTTTGATCTATTTTGAAACCGGTCAAGTGCGAGTCGGACTCGCGTGTAGAGGGTTAAGTGAAGTCAATCCCGAAATATTCAACCTTCACCGAGGACTAAATGGATGAAATATGTTGTCATAATTGCGTTATTTATGAGAAAATAACATTCAATAAGCAAACAAATATTTCAGATAAGTAATCCTATCGAGAACTAAATTTCTGAATTATAAAAACAAAATTCTCCATATTTCTCCGACAATTTTTTTGCCCATAATTCATAAATTGTATGAACGCTGTTGGTTTACCGAAACTAAAATCATCAAACGCGCGGTGACCAAGATAGAACTAGTGGTTCAACGAACGAACTAAGATGATGATATACAATTTGTAAGCTGAATAAAACAGATATCTCTCGGTACAGTCAAAAACAATAAGACAATTACACGGTTCGTATACCGATAAATCTCAGCCTGCCTACGCATTCGAAATGTTGCATGGATACTTGCGCATGCGCTCCTAAAAAAGTTTTCTACGAAATAGCCGGTCAGTTGATGAGACAATGTCGTGTCATGAGACGTGTGTGAGGGTCAGGTTACGTCTCATGCATTAGATGGGTATGTAATTCGCGAGTAAATACTACAATTTCATCCTCGGTAGCTATTGGTAATGTCATTCAACTTTGATTGCACACATATTTGCAATCATTTTTAAAAGTACAAAAGATCACTGTTTTATATATGTATTACTAGCTAACCAACCGTGGCTGTGCTCGTATGGTAAAGGGATAAAAAATAAGTAATATTATCAAAATTGGTTTAGCCATTAACGCCGTAATTGAGACAACACAACAGTAGAATTATCCCATAGAAAACCTTTCACAGTAGGTACCTACCCTAAATCTTCCTAAAAAACTATAAGTTAATTATTTTCCAATACCACTTTCTAAATAGTTCATTCATCCCAATAGCATAGAATTTAATATACTTAAATAATGTTTTTACCCTTGTTTCTAACCAAACTTACTACACGAACAACAGTGACAAGCTGTCAATTTTAACAAACAATGACATTCATGAATTATTCATATTCATAATTCAAGTGCATGAAAGTGTTGGTTGTGTACGGCAAACCTCCCCTTGCTCTGACTCATACGTTCTAGTGTGATGGATGGCCCAGTAATGCCCACGTCTGATTGATACCTTTGACCGACCGTGCTGAATATCAAAGAGGTTGTTTATTTTCGATGTAAAACAACTCGAAAATTCACAAAACTATAACCGTATTTAACTTGGATTTATTTGTTTACTTTGCACAATCAGATATTTCGCACAATGATGCCAAAAGATTGCGGTTTTTTCTCGATGTTGTATAATATGACAAGTGTGCGTAGTGTAGTTTGTATCAGTGATAAACTAGCACAAACGTGATAAGGCGATCACCTGTCAGTCTCGACGCTATCAGTGAACGAGGATTTAGCGACCGAAATGACGTCACATGTCAATACAGACGGTAATATTGATCTGACTATCTATAATTATTCAGATATAATATGCTAATTTAAATCGTTTGCTTTGATTCTGGGGATCACCATAAGCATATAAAACTATACCGCTGGGCAAAATAGTTCTCCCCCCTAGACAAACAGTCTTGAGCCGCCAATCCACCGACTTCCTGCGACCTTTTTAATGTATTTAGTCTATCGGGAGCCTTCCTCTACTATGTTATCCGGTTTGTGGTCTGGGGATCATCTTCGGCTATTTCATTCAGGGGACTTATTACTATTATCACATAGCGAGTCAACACATTTTGATTTCAAATCATCTATCTAAATCTAATTCTTTGACTTATAATTTGTGTACTAAGTACCTAGGTACTCTGGGCATGGAATATTAGATAATGTGAATTTAAATCAGGTTTTTTTATTCAATCTTTGTTCCACATTTATTATCTATATCATTGACGTGAGTAGGTAACTGAAGAAAATCAAAGCCCCACTTGTCACTAACTTAAAGATTTTGTAAACTTCTTATAAACTAAAATGCACATGATAAGATGAAAAAGATTAAGAACTAATATGAGATTAGTTTGCGAACACAGTTGAGAGCAGATTTGCTGTTGAGCCGAGGTTCAATAGCCGGCTGTGACGTAACACAGACGTCACTCTGTTAGTTTAACTGATAAGGTATTATTTAATTTTTATATTGTAATGCCTAAAACCAAAGTACCTACTTGAATAAGATGAGAAATAAAACTAAAGAGACACACCAGACGGACACTAGACTCTAGTCCGATACTCTAGCTAGAGCGACATACTATGTAGCTGTGGCGTAGGGTGAATATTACATAACGGGAAACCAAAGAAAAAAACACACGACACTATCTAAAGGAACTTACTATATAGCATCGCACTAGATCGATACTTTAGTGACATTCCTGTCACTACATTGACTTTGGTGTTGTGATTCGTGAGCTGGATACTGTCATTATACGACCATCTCACCGTATTGCATAATAAAACGGTTTCCCTTATGCGGGATCATGATTCTCGTAAATTTGGTGACTCTTTATTACAAGGAAGCATAATTAAGGAGTTTGAGAGCATTGACATCTTGCGTGTTAGATATATTCTATACGGTTACGTTTCTAAACTCTATTTGAAATCTATTTTGAGATAAACAACGGTCTCATAGTTTGGTCTTCGTTTTAGTTTAGTCTAGCTAGACTATGATAAATATATTTATTTACAGTAAGAATAATATAACGAATACAATAATTAACAAAATTTCAAAAATACTTTTCATTAGTTCATTAGTATGTATAGTTGAGCTATCTAAACTATATCTAACTTTAGACCGTTGCAAACGATCTAAAGATAGCTCAACTGTTCCAAATCAATACCAGACGGAAGCATCCCTAAGCTGCGTCATTGGCTGCATTGCCACTATAGAATTGAGTTTACTTTCCCATTTCTGTCAAAGAGAAAATCACATATTTTCATGTTCTGAGCGCCTGAATTGAAATGCTGGACAGCCGCTATTTGTCGCCCGCCCATCAATACAAATAGTATTTGTCAGACAACACAATGGACAAAAAAAATCATCGTCGAGACCAGAGTAGACTATTTATTCTGTGTCAAGACTGACAGGTTCCCCGACTTCCGGGTTGAGGACTTGAGTTATTGCCGCATTCGTTTTGCTTCTGGGGAATTTCGACGGAAGATTCCGCAGATGCAAATCCAATCAGAAGGATCGAAATAGTTCGACGCCGGTTGGTCTGTCAAATGCATTGATCTATAGAGGGATTAAAACGAGAATATTTGTTTGCTAACCAAATGGTTTGGCGATAGAGTAGAAATAGGGTTTTGCATAGAAAAAGTCGGTTTAGATAGAGAGCAATACCCTTGACAATAGGCATCAAGGGTTTTTCTAATGCAATGCTGCTAACAAAACAGACGTTTCCTAAATCTATAGTCAAATTTTGTGTCAGATTGTGAGAAAAGTTAATACAAGTTTTCGTATCTATATCTATATGGACGCATACTGGCCCGACGTGAGTGTTCGCAGTATGTACGCCTTCATAGAACCTATGTTCTTCAGAAAATGTGTTCAGGCGTCTTCTCGAATATGATGTTGGCAGTATATTCCTGGCATAAACTTAATTTGACTATCTACAGTGGCCTTAATTGGTAGGAACATAAAACCTGTTCAAGAATTTTGATAATTTTATCCAAACCGTTCCCTGCAAATTCCCGCGTCCAGAATCCGTGCTACCCACATATTTAGCGAACAATTGAGTGCAGTTTCCTATACGGCCATAATACGAGCCGAGGCGCGAGACAACCGGCGCTACCGGTCCTCACAATGGCTGCGGGCAAACAAAGCCCTCAGCCACAAAAGAAATAACATCACTAACGTACCGAAGTTTCACTCTGGCATGCACTAAAACAGGCACACGATCTGCAAGCAAACGAGCAATTAAAAGCAGCACATCACAACACAATTTCATCTAAAAAATTAGACAATTTGCCAGCGAGCACGCGTTTGGTATATTCTCTAGCATCCAAGTTTAGTAATCTATTATTTTTACGATAAAGTTCATTTTACATTAAAAGCCGATGTGGAGTGCCGCATGCCAGCTACAGAATAGCGCTAACAACGTGTGTCTGTGCGCGAGACGATGACGGATGACGACGCACGCGCATTGTCACTCTTCCTTCATCACAATGAAACATTCCAGAAACGATTCCTTTAATTATTCCTACAAATAAGCAACCGAAAAGCACACATACTAGCTACAAGCGCTGCCATTGTATGTCATCGTTTTCGTTTTCGGTATAGAGCGTTGAAGATTGTTGCCTATTGATGAACTTTCAGCTCCTGAGGCAGTCCAGCACAGCCCCCCAATTAAAGTAGCAATTTGCAGTGGGGATCGCTACAATGGGGATCATTTTAGAAGCCTTAGCACTATCTAAATCTTATGAAACTTGAATAGGGGAAACTTCTTGACTTAAATATTCCTCCTTTCAAGTTTCAAAAGATTTGGACAGCGCTAAGGCTGCCAAAATGATCCCCATTGTTGCGTTTCCCATTGCCATTTGCTACTTGAAGGGCAGAATGATTTAATCAAAAGATATATAGAATGGCATTCTTCAAGTTTTGCTAAAACGTCTCCTATATAACGATGTAACCGAAGTATCGCTACATCTCGAGAAACGCATAGCCTCTCTATCTTCTTTGATCTAAAATGGTTTGTTTTCTCTATATAATATAGTTTCTAAAGTGAGTATCTGTATCTAGTCAAATATCTCAATTATACTTCCAATTTAATTTAATTTGTCCACCCTCAATTTCACCCTTTATATTGATTTCTACGAGACAAATGAACTTCAAGCGAACGCTTCCTTGTGAAAGTAATGTAAATTTTCAAAGTAATAATAATTAAATTCCTTAAAGAGCTCGATTGAAGGGCTATTGAGGCCCTTCAATCGAGCTCTTTAAGGAATTTCAAAGTAATAATAATTAAATTCCTTAAAGAGCTCGATTGAAGGGCCTCAATAGCCCTTCAATCGAGCTCTTTAAGGAATTTAATTATTATTACTTTGAAAATTTACATTACTTTCACAAGGAAGCGTTCGCTTGAAGTTCATTTGTCTCGTAGAAATCAAAATGAAACAAGTTGCTCTTGAACATTTAACCAGCCATTCCGTTTTAGGAAATTCCCACGCATGCAAAAAAGTTTTATAATTTTTTTATGTTTTCATGTGTCATTTACACACTTCTTACAATCAGTAATTTTACTTAAATTCGGATAAATCCGGACGTATGGAATTTTCTGGTTTTCGGATATTCGGGGTTTCGCAGGAAGTCGGTGGTCGGTGGTCATCATCATCATCAGCTTGTAGAAGTCCACTGCTGGACATAGGCCTCCCCCTTAGAATTCCACGACGAACGGTCTTGAGCCGCCTCCATTCACCGACTTCCTACGACGTTTATGTATATATCTAGTGATGATGATTACTATTAGAATATTAATAAAAATCAGCAACACTTTCCAAATGATTATAATATGACCTTAGTTTAAATCTCTATTATCTACTGTTTGAGTAATATAATAAGACGAAGGAGATTGAGTCTAGGTCATACGTCATTATTAGCCCAGGCACGAATCGGGTCACCACTAAGATTAGACGCTGTAGGTACACAGTTATTATCAGAATCTACTGATAACATGATGCTGAGGTACCTGGAAACTAGAGTTGTAAAGATTAATGTGTATACACAAACGTGGTGTGATGCTGTACGTTATAATAATTATTCCTCTTCTTAATGCTCCTATAAAAACTGGCGTGCAATGAATGCTTAGAAAAACCACAATACCTCCCAAACTATGCAAGATATCGAATTGAAATAAAAAACATATTAATATATATTTCATACAGCGCTTCAATACATTAAATTTTTAAAAAAATAACTTAACATCAAATAAAAATATTAAAAAAATTGTTTGGAGTGTTCTAAGTGACCCTATTTGATTGCAGGCCAGCATTGTTTTTAGTGATCTAAAAAGAAACAGTTTCAAAAATTTTATGAAAAATTTACGTTTGATTTTATCTAGACTAAATTCATGGTGCAGCTGAGACTTTGTCGAAAATTAATTCGATTTAGAGAAAAACTTATGATAATATTACTCTAAAGTCCACAACTACCCCATGTAGGTATTCAGCACAAAATTCATAATGCATCAAGTATCGATTTAAAAAAAAAAACAATAAAGCACCATCTATTCTTTAACAATATTATTGACAACTGACCACCAGAGATGCGAGTGGTTGCGGGTTCGATTCCCGCTGCGTTAGATATTGTATGGCAGTTATTAATGTAGATCGGAGATGAATAAAGTGACATACTTTATGACGAGAAATTACATTTACCTAATCTATTGTGAGGATGTTAATTTATTGCTAAGCTACCCCGCAAGACAACCTATCAACTTTTCACGGTTCATTCTGACGTAACATATCGATTTGCACAGATGTTCGCGATTGTACCACATAATAAATATTAACCGTATGTACACTTTAATCGGTACAGGTGCGTACAATACAGGTGTTGAATAGGGCACGCGGCATTCGCGCTCGGAAATTGATAGTGACACGCCAAAAGTTAGGTACTCACGCTGTTGCTATTTGTATAATATTTAATTGATATAATTGAAAAAAGTAATTGAGGTGATGACGTTGAGGTTATTACTGAATTTTAAGCCCCACTAGAACCAAAGGTTGAATCTCGAATAAGTCAAGTTCTTGATTTGACGAGGACGGGCCCTAAATGGATCGACGTAATTTTTAAGGATGGAAGTCAGTGGATGGTTTCCGTTCAAGACCGTTTGTCGTGGCGTTTTTAAGGTCGCAGGTAGTCAGTGGATGGAGTCGGCTCAATTTGTCGTAGCAATCAATGGGGAGGCCTGTGTAGCAGTGGACGTTAACTGCATGAAAAAATAAAATAATGGTGATGATAAAATATCTTGATTATAATATCTGTTGACAGAGGGAGGCCTACGCCAAAGAGGTGACTGCTACTTAATTTTGCATGTTACATTTACATTTTAACATTCATTTTAGTCGTAGTTTTAGTAGTAGTTTAGTTATTCATTCTAATCTACTAATCGGAAATTGTTATAATTTTTAAAATTAGATGAATAAGTACTAATAAAGTTATATTAATTATCAAATTAAATAAATAAATAAATGCTGAACATTTCACACAACATTATCTACCCCCAGGCTAAGCAAAGCTTGTATTATGGGTACTAGATAACTGATAATATACTTAATACAATACACTAAAATACTTAATAATAAATTACTTATTAGATAGATAGATATTTTTTATTATACATAAAAAATACCCAGAAGACCCTGAACAGATCGTACAAATATTTGTTCCGAGGCGGGAATCGAACCCGCAACCTCCTGCGTCGCAGGCGAACCTTCGCCCCGCGCCACAGAGGTCGTCAAACTCTAATGATTAAAACTCTGATGGTGTAATAATTTAATTATTATTATTATATTAATCTTATTGAATTGTAACGTAGGTAATTAATAATGTAGAATAATAATAATGTACTCAGAAATAATGTTTTTTTTGTTATTGTTATCTATTGATTTGTCATCGTGATTCTCATTAATTAGAGAATTGCACTTTTTGCGTGTATGTCAAAATGCGTATTGCACATATTGCGTAAATGTCAATATGCGTATTTAAAATTAGTTAAAAAGCGTGTTGGTCATTATGCGTCAAAAGGGATTCAACTCACTGGTGGAAGTAGGGTTGTCATAAAGACGCCCATTTAAGTAACCTTAAAACGTCCACTGCTGGAAGAGGCCTCCACCTTAGTATGCAGTGTGGGGATTTGCCATACATTTAGACATCCGCGGGAGGAGACAGAGGGTCTATTCTTACGCCGGACACACCACGGTCCACGGCTATGAGCCTTTGATGTAGGTCAAATAAAACAATTGAGGGTAAAATAACATAAACCTTTCAGCAGCAAGTTAATAATCTCCACAACTTTTAACGAGACCTTAACGAGACGAGATAAAAAGAGAACTCTCCTTGTTTCCGTGCAACGCTAATTACAGTAAATCCATAAAACGTCAGTGAGTAAACGGTGGTGTTGCCATACGAAAATTATAAAAAATCCGTGTTTTGGGCCGAATTTCTGTATTACAAAAAAATAAATCTTGATTAAAAGTAGTTCGCATAGATTTGACGCGTAGTTTTCCGTAGCAATATGCTTGGTAACTGACGCACTTATAAAACCTGTCTGGTGCATCTCTTCAATGCGCAACTTAATATTCTAGAACTTTCTTCCGAAAAAGTTAATTTAAAAAAAAAAACAAATACTTCTTTTTTCGACTTCTTTCAAAAAGCGCTGAATCAATTTCGATAAAACTTATATTGGACCACCTCTGAAGTATGACCTACCAAACAAAAAAATAATCATCAAAATCAATTCATAATTGGCGGAGTAATCGCGTAGCAAACATAAAAAAACATACAATCGAATTTAGAACCTCCTTCTTTTTTTTGGTTAGTTAAAAAGTAGTTGGTAAAAACGAAGAAATTCAATAACTTCCTTGAAAACACGACAAAGACAAGGAATGACAAAACATGTTCCATATATTGACTGACAACTCCACGCATCTTCCGATATTTCCATGCATAGAAACACTGGTAAACGCGGTGAGGCGCCACCAGCAATCACTCTCGCCGGACGAAAGGGAAAAAAAACAAATAAAATGTTTAGGAGCCGCCGCCGGCGCCAGCTTATCGCAACACGTGGGCCTGACTCTTCATTCCTAGAATACATTCCAACCGTGGAAAGGGTCATTTTTGTTGTGTACTTTGTCACAGTTTTGATTTATCGGCCACTATACCCTTACTTTTGGGTTAAAAGGAACGGATAGTTCAGCTGATAGTAGGTACAAATCAGTTTGCCCGACGCACTACTATTGTCACTTTGATCAAATTGTACAAAATTATACACATAAAAAATAGAACGGCGACCGAGCTTTGCTCGGAAAACTCAGAAAAACGCTTTTTCCCAGAGATCCTAGACCTAGCTAGATCAATTTTTCGCCCCCAAATACCCCTGTATAGCAATTTTAATCGAAATCATTAAAACCGTTTTCGAGATCTTAATATAATTATACAAATATTGCTCGTTTAATAGTAAAAAAGTGCTGAATCAGCCTTGACATTATACTTAATACTTTACTACATTTTGTTTGATACTTGACATGGAAAACCTCGTTCATATGCCCAGTTCTTCTTGATTTTTTTGCATGCATTCCTTAATTTTCTTAACATTCTTATATGGCACACCTTACAAATTCTACTACCCCGGGAATCCGGCTCTCATCTCTTTATCCTACTTATAACAAGGTTGCATATAATGTATGTGCATTTTTGAGTGTTTACGTTATGGTTTAAAATTGCAAATAATGTCAGTTGCTGTCAATCATTCGTGTTTTGTCGCGATTCCACTAAAGAAAGCGTGACCGTATACGGTACACGCTATCCGAGTTTTAATATGACCACTTTTTTGGTATCAATCAGCCGTCATACATACTTATCTTGGTGTATATGTCAACATAATGATGTAAATTCGTATTATGTTGTGACTTTATTAAAAAAAAACGTATGTTACTTAAAACATACATAATGGACTTGTTGAAAAGTATAATACGTTAACAACACTCGAAAATTCACTTTTCAACGATAAGTTCCATAATGTAAATGACGGGGAGGTACATAAATAAAATTAATATTTTAATCACCCAAATAACAAATTTGCTAACCGTCATTTTGAATAGATCTACTTACAGAATCTATAGCAGGAAATGATCAAGGAATAAGTAGTTTGTCGAAATCGAGAATTTATAAATATAAGTACTTACCTAAATAAAACAGGGTTTTTTTTAAAGCTATATATAGACACATGTTTAGCGTCATACACGCGAGATAATACGGTAATGAACAAAATTATTTAACGTGGCTCCATTCTCATAAAAGTGATAGTGGTCTGACATAACGGACGCGTAAATTGTGCTTCCCTTATAATCACTATGCGCGCTTAAATTTCACCTTAGATTTTGAGATTATTATATTATATTAAGTCAAATTATTTTAGCTCCAAATTCCATATCAAGCTTAACTTAAAACTTTTTTTTTATAATTTTTACATTATTTAAAATTGAGTTAACCGTTATAACTAATTAAGTTAAACGGATTCTTTTAATTTAGATACATAGAGCAGGAGCCTATCTTAAAAAAGGTGAGCCAAACGGTATTTTTGAAATTATGTTATCGCTTTATTACAATTCGTGTTCATTTTACTTTGTCTAAAATTATCCAGCTATTGCTGTTTTAAAAAAAGAGTGGGTCGAATATTACAGCTGAATAACGAAATTTTTTTAATGGTTTGGTGTTTAATATATAAGTCTTATCCTATTATATTTGCAAAATTTTATAAAGGTAATTTTATAAGTCTAGTAGTTTTTAAATTAAAAGGAAACTAAAGCCAGACGGAGCGAAAAAACGTAGTTTCTTATAATATTAATTTAAAAACTACAAGTCAGATCCTCATAAAACTTTGTAAATATAATCGTACGACTTATCAAGGTAGTAGGTACACAGTGTTCTTGATTATTGTTTTTTTTTCTAGATTTTTACATAATAAACCAAAAATAATAATTTAAGTGTAATTCAGCCAAAAAGTTCGACAAGATGAACTTGCACCTGTACGTGGGAACCTTAATACAACATACCTATTACATATCAATTGTTTCCTACCCACACCTACCACCCGTCTAGTTTCGCTTCCATCTAATTTAATTTCGAATATTAATTGTCGCGTTCTTCGGCCTTGAGAGGCACACTTCGCTTTTTATAAACAATTGGAAACTAATTGACGCAAACGATATAAGTTGATGTGACAGTTGCCTAATGGTGTTTTTGACCGCGTACAAAAAACTTCCTCATACAAACAAACACGATTAAGTAATGGTCAGATATTTATACCGATTTTTAACCAACTTTTTTCTTCTTTACAGGTCGTTTACAATGACAGTACAGCAGATCCTGCGACGAATAATGTATTCGTCAACGATATCCAACTACAAACACAAAATGTCGTAAGCGTCACATCGAGTGATTGGTTCAGTTGTCGTTTTGAACCAATAAAGGTACCAAGTTGATAAGCCATCAAAGGCGTTCAAGAAAAAAATATAGTGCGGACTTTAAAATGAATGTGAGTGACACTCGGGTGTTTAAAAAAATGGATGTGCGGTGGTTTTTGTTTAAAATTTTATTATTCCAAACTTTGGTGGCGTGGTGCGGGGCCAAACATGTGACGATAAAACTAAACTCGCCGATGGTAGACGTGGAAGGCGCTGAAGAAGTCCAGGACAGCATTAGAAACCTAATACATACTGGTAAGTCTTCAACAATTTGTATACCCACCTAAAGTATTTTTTATGTTAATGATTTGGCTGTACTATTTTAACTATTCATTGATAAACTATCGTCTGTCCGCGGCTTCGCTCTCGTGGTACCGGGATAGGAGTGGGATAAGGAAAGTAGTCTATGTCTCAACCCACGTTATTTTATTTTATCTGTGTATCGAATTTCATCGAAATTGGTTCAGTTATGGCAGTTTGACAAACAGCGTGAAAAGCCAAACATCAAAAATTTAATTATCTACTAGGATACGCTAACTAGGGTAAAATAACTCATTGTAGCTCATAAATAAAATCTGCCTAAGAATCTGTCTCCTCCCGTTGATGTCGTAAAAGCCGACTAAGGGATTACACCAATGGATGCGCAACAGCATCCACCTTAGTACTCAACACCAATAGGCAGGCGGACTGGTTATCGCAGACCCATCCGTCTGCCAAGTGCGGTGTACATGGCAATTCCCTTCTTGAATTCGATGGAGGAGGTCTCGTCCAACAATGGACGTCTTAAAGCTGATGATGGTGATAATGATGACGGGTAGACTAGGTACCTGATTTGTCCTGTCACTCAAATTGAAGCTCAAAACCAAATAGGACTTTAGTTTTGTTAAAATAGCTATAATTATGTTTTTCTGACTAAGGGTCTATACATCGTATGCTTTACCAATGCGCGGCTGTCATCCTATACATTTAGGAGCGTGTATTTTGTATGGGATGAGACATCCATACCGCGACAGCACGGTGCTGATGAAATTCCATACTAAACACGCTTTTAGCATGAGCACGATGCTGAAGTAAACGATGTAGGTAACTTGAACCTTACTTGGAAGACGTTTAATTAAAATTTCGTAACATAATATATCAAATATGCCATCAAATCGTTAAGATTACCTTTTGATCACCTTGCAAAATTGACATGACAAGGGTCTCTTTATCTTCCATTTGATTCTGCATCGCTCAAATGGGTCGTTTTGGTTGTCACAAATATATTAAGTATGTCAAACTTTAAATTATGTGTCAAGTTTCTGTCATATTGCGTGTGGTCGTCTGTAACTTGAATCAAATCAAATCATTTCATATTTTGGTTCTTTAAGTTTACATAATAGGTGTAATCGTAATGAATTCAGTAATGACCCGTTTGCCATCCACCGCTGGATGAGGCCTTCTCCATAGAATGCAATAGGGGGATTAGCCATAATCACCACGCTTGGCAGGCGGATTGGTGATCGCAATATTGGTGTTGAGTAAACCAGGTGGATGCGGCTGCCCATCCCCTGTTGTAATCTCTTAGTCGGCTTTTACGATATCCACGGGAGGAAATGGGTCTATTCTCAGGCCGAACACAATACGGCTGAATTCAGAAATACCTACAGCTCTTTTATTAGAACTGAACGATAGGAGTGATTCAGGTATCCTTTGAGGTGCTGTTCCTCTAGATTTCAGCTTACCACTATTCTTTGGGTCTATACGAGATAAATTAAATTTGTATTTATTTCAAAGCTCGTTTTCCTTAAAAGGCGTTCGTTTCATGCCCAGTTAATCATTTAAAATCCAAGTAGGTAATATTATTGCCGCGTAGCTAATTATTACTTCAATAAGAGCCTACTCTACATTTAGTTACGCAAGGGCAATAAACAACTTGTTCACTATAATTATTTCATCTACGGGCAGACCACACCTGTCGTTAAGTTTTTTACGCCTTCATTAAAAATATTTAAATCTATAAAAAATTTGGTCGTACTCACCGTATAATCAGGTATTTAAAAGCTTTTATTTAACTTTAAGTTACTAAGTGTGGGTCAAATCTTGAAAATGAAATTTTTCGTACCTGTCAAGTTCAAATGAGAATACAATTTTATGGTGAAGGCGAGCTGATCTGATGATGGAAATGGAAGGAGGAAAGCGGAACTACTCGATGATTAATAGTAGCCTCTGGCAGTGTTTGGGCTTATTTTGATCAGCTCACGGTTCCGGTCACTAATTTAATAAAAGCTTGTTTTGAAGAAAACAAATACTTATTCAAATATAAAGTAATCAAAAATTACAGTGTTGTATTACTGCATCAGAATACATGTTATCACGTAATCTTTTCAAATATTTTTTTAACAAATTGTCATGTGGTCAAATATTTTGGAGGGCTTAGGTAGAGACGCTTTGTTACTCTTGTTTTTTAAATTGGGATAATTTTTTTTATCAAATAGTAACATGTAGATAAGTACTAGAACAACAATAGTAGGTATTATCTGCTACAGTTGATATTCATTACATTCATACATTAGCTTGCGAAATAGTATAACGCCAATATGGTTACAGTAACAAAACCTATTTGCAGAAGTTGAGATCCCAGAAATAGGTTATTGGATAGCGTGGATTAAGCAAACAGAAAGCGTCAAAATGAACTATAAACTCAATGAAACCAATAACCGTAAAGTGCGTACGTAAACTGGCAATCTGAGGCAGGATTTATGGAACAAACCTTACGAGTAGGTAACGCAGCACGGTCGACGAACTCCCGTCTAAATCTGTAACGACCAGTCTTACTTAAAATAGGTGCCACTTGCACAACAATAAGTACCTACTCAAACCTTCATTATTGTTGGCAATTACCAAGTGAACATTTGATAAGCTATCGTATAAGCAAAATTTATCACAGGAAAGTGTAAAGTATAACGATCTTGATTCTGTTATCTCGTAGTTAAATATTTACCCGGCGAATCTTATCTGGGTGCAGAAGAGTGCGAATCTGTTGATGGTGTGACGTGTGTGGTGACGTACCTTAAGCTGTCACTTGTCAGGTCAGGATACGATGGGATCGTATTGATTAATTGGCATCGCAAAATCGAATAAAGGCACTTCATATGTATGGCGTCACACTCTTATTGAAGTCACTATCGTGACTTATACAACCCTAGGTACCTATATACTTGACTTATACTACAAGTCTAAATTTAGTATGGATCTTTTCTTAATTGTTTGATTCTTATTATGTTTTATTTATAACCTGTTCCATTTATTTAATTTTGTCTATTGTTAGGCCGACCACACCACCTCTCCGTCTCCTCCCTTAGATGTCATAAAAGCTAATTAAGGGATAATAACAACAGGGATTATTACAGCAGCACCCACTTGACTAATCACAACCAATGCGATCACCTAACTGTCTACCAAGCGTGATGACTACGGCAAATCTAAATTGAATTCTTTGGGGGAGGCCTTGTCAAGCAGTGGACATCTATTCATTACGTACCGCAGTACGTAGGGTTATAATACGTATTAGTTGAGTAATAGGTTAAATAATGAAGGTTGAACAACAAGCTGAATGAAAGAGACGTACCACTATTACTTTAGTCACAAAGTAAATAGCTACGCATCATATTATATTTTCACAGGAAACTTGCTTTGCTCTTGTCAGTTTGCTTACTCTGATTACCACTCAGGATGATGTAACTCACTTTTATCTCAGTGTAGGTATATCTATTTCTGCAGAAAACTAGCAAGATTTATGATTTTCATTTGCCATATTTGTTCCACTATTTTTGCTTTAAAAACTGGCAAGATACTAATGTATATAATTGGTTCGAACTGCCTTGACCGAGGCACGGATTTTAAGATAATTTCTGCAGGCTCAATATAGAGGCAATAAGACGTGAAAATTACTAGACTGGTTCCCATCCGGCCTGAGGTCGTGATGAATAATTAATTCTATTGGATTACGTACTTATTATAACCGCGGGAGGCCTCATAGCAGCCGCGATAAGGACGAAACATGATTATGGAGATAATATGTCAGATTTACCTTAAGCAAGCCTATGGCGCCCTATGGTGCAGTCAATTCTCAGGTCATTTGTTCCACAATCCAATCAGCAGCACGATTATTAGTTGAAATAACATTTTTGATGGATGGATGTAAATTTGTAGAGTTGATAAAGATAAAAAGGCACCACTAGGCAGAGACTTGACTTTTCAGTACCTACCTTTTGTTTTTTTAATATTTCATCATACTAAGCTTCTTTTTATAGATAGCCACTTCTGGCTTCACTGGGGCTTTAAGGGTTATAATGCCTAGGCATAGTAGGCATGATATGCAGTGACCAAGATGTTAGCTCCTTGCTCCTAGCCTTGCTTGCTTTTGAGCAACAATAGGTGCATAGTGTTTCAGGTCACACCATCAAATATTTTTGTGATTCTGTTTTGCATACCGGAGTCCGAAAAAATCTAAAAAGTCTTACAAGTAGGTATTTTTTTTATTAGTAAGAAGACCGATAGCAAATACAGAGTTTCGTCAAATGACTGTAGTAATAATATAACCGACACGGGATGACGTAAATTATTTCTTTGATATTAGGTTAAAAATGAGTCCAAATGGAACCTATTTTTGTGCTAAATAGTTAAAAAAAGAAACGCCGAAAATACCATCATCATTATCAGTCTGTAGAAGTCCACTGCTGGTCATAGGCCTTTCCCATAGAATGCCACGACGGACGGTCTTGAGCAGCCTCCATCCACGGACCTACGACCTTTATAATGTCGTTTTCCATCGAGACTACGAGGGGCCTTCATCTACTGCGTCGTCCAGATTGTGGTCGCCACTCTATAACCTTCCGAAGAGCCACCGTATTGATTGTTTAGTTGGTATGCAAGTGAGCAACAAAACAATTGAACTTGTAAAAAATTATAAAACAAAGAATGTTCACAGAAAAGGGATTTATGTTTCTATGGTCAAAATTAGTTGACAAAAGGTAGAGGCTAGCTTGCTTAGCCACGAGCAAGGCAAACACTTTTCAAACTGGAAAGGTCTTCATATCTGTGATAAATGGTATAATCTAGTTGCATATCCATCCACCTACACATACCTTTTTACTTGTGTGCTTTTTATCTCAGCAGTGGCCTGACGAGAGGTCGGCGCTCTATCTCGTGCCGAGAGGCGGGTATTGGACCTGGTAATATCACAGATTATAAAATAGTTAGTTTCTAAGTAATAGCGAGTAATTGCTACTTTATGCCTCGGGCGGAACCCTAACATTCGTTTAAGCAACCCACGCGTGCCGTCGCAAAAAATGTTACGGAGGCTCAATGGAGAGATGAACGAATGGATTTTTTCACGAGTGAATTTTAATTGATTTAATCGAAACAAAACTATGAAACAACCAGTTTTTAAATACATTTTTAAGTTTCAAAATCTTCAGAAATCAACATACGATAATGTACCTACTCCGAGTATTGTAAATATACTGGCGTGCAGTAATAATAGGGTCACTTAGAAAAACCACAATACCACCCAAACTATGCAAGATATCGAATTGAAATAAAAATCATATTATAATATATTTCATACGGCATTAAATACAGTAACATTTATAAATTAAACAATAAAAAAAATAAACAAAAACTAAGTTTTGTAGGTATTGTGGGTTTTCTAAGTATTCAGACTAAAGATATGAGCATTCATCGTTTATGCAGGGGCTTAGTTTAAGTTTCCTTAGTTTATGTTGGGTTATTGCCTTTTCAGTATTGTGTTCATCATACAATCGCAATTATGATAGGGTGAAAACATACTTGATTGTTAAACCATACTTGATGGTTAAACCAAGCCAAAGTATATAAGCTATTTATACATTTACTGGAAGGAGCATACTTAATCGCTTCAAATCAGCTTGGGATTGAACAATTGCAGTTTTTACCTTATAAAATTAATTTATGTATGAGTGCGTTACTAATATGGAGTGAGAAAAATACAAGTAGTAAATGGAACCTGTGTGGCCTTACAGGCCGAGTGTCGAGTGACTAGCGCCGTATGATCGCTGACACCGCACACAGATTTCATAGGAAATTGTTCATACGATGATTGATAAGCTAGGAATTGTGATTATCTATGAAAATAGACCTCAATACCGGGAATTGAGAAATAAAAGCTGGCAGTGGCTAGAAGTTGCTACGAAGACAGTCCGATTGAATTTCAAATTCCATCTAATGTTCTAGCCTACATTCGTAGTCAAAATCACCTTGCTCTGAGACAGTAGGTAATATTGACACAGTGTTTTATAAAATTAAACACACTGCGCCAGTTGATTAGAAAGTTAAATAAGCAGAGACAAGTCGCAATTTTTTTTGGGAAGTTTTAATCGTTTTTAAACGTAAAATAGAGACCGAAAAGGTAGGTGCTCTCTATAACTTATACTTACGGAATGTTCCTTTAAAAAAATGACTTCACTTGAGGCGTGTGATGCCTCTGTTGTTGCAGGCGTCCATAGGCTAAGGTAACTACTTTCCATTAAGTAACCCGTATGCTTGCTTGCTTGCCTAGTTGTAGCGTCACGTACGCTATATAATTTATGAGATGGTTGTTGTTAAGGCAATAATTAATCTTAATGTGGCATAATCATGCTTGCAACTGGCCGGGCTGGCCGGGGCGCCCGCCGGGCGGGCCACTCCATTGCGTTCAGTCGGCGTAGGGCGCAGGGCGCGACATTAACCCCTCACATCTCAAACTCGTCATGCTCGTTAAAATGATATGCCATTGTTTCTGTATATATGTATTCTATTTCGGTCTCTGACAATAACTTGTTATTCGTATCTAGATCTGTAACAACATATCGCCAGAGCGGAGCGCGGCGCGGCGCGCGGCGGGCATTTCATCATCATCATCATCAGCAGCCTTTAGACATCCACTGCTGGACGAAGTCTTCATGAAATACAATTGGGAGAATTGCCATAATCACCACGCTTGGCAGGCGGATTGGTGACCGCAGTATTCATGTTTAGTACTCAGGTGGATGCTGCTGTCTGTCCCCTGATGTAATCCCTCAGTCAGCTTTTACGACATCCACGGGAGGAGAACGAGGGGTCTATTCTTAGGCCGGACACACCACGGCACATCTGATGATGATAATGAGTCACAAAATGATTAAGTCCTCATAATTTAAAAAAAATTCAAGTAAACATTTTAGATTTTTTTCAAAAGATGATTATATCTTCATTTTATTTTTATTTTATTTATAAAAAAAAACAAATAAGCAAATAAAATAAAAATAAAATAAAGATATAATCATCTTTTGAAAAAAATCTAAAATGTTTACTTTAATTTTTTTTAAATTATGAGGACTTAATCGACAAGACAACAATTACATTATATATTAAAATATAGAATGTAATTGTTTGTTGTCTGAAATAAATAAAATAAAGATATAATCATCTAACACAGTGTCTTAGTACATAAATTTAAGTATGTAAGACTTGTTAATAATGTAGTCCACAACGTTATCCACATGTTAGTTTTGTACATTATTACATAATGATGCAGCTAGAGGGTCTATCAGAAATGTATAATTATTATCTTGATTTAATATCATACCTAATTGCTATCCGACGATTTACTTGCATCATCAATTGATGTCCACGCGAGCATAGGTATATTTACTACCATCAGCGATTCCTACAGCGGGTCAATCTGTTTTGTTTATTTAGCTTCCGCGATTCCTGGAAAGCATTGTCACATTCGTGACAATGCTTTCCAGCATTATGTATGTAATTGCAAGCAGGCGGTTTCATCGCCAGGTTACCATCAGTGGTTTTGAAGCAGTTTTTAGCCAATCAGATGAAGTTGTAAAACGTGTGAACTACACTGACGTGCAATGAAATAGGGTCACTTAAACTACAATACCTCCCAAACTATGTAAGATATCGAATTAAAATAATAAATATATATTTAATACAGTAATAAATACTAACCCCCTTATTCATAATCACTTTTTAAACCAATTTTAGTTAAGAATAGCTTTTGTTTGGTTCTCTATGATGTAAAATGACGTCAACAAAACAAAACAAAAGTTATTTTAGCTATCATTGGTTTAAAAATTTATTATGAATAAGAGGGTATAACTTTTGTAAAATAATACTTAACATACTAAATACAGTAAAAAATAATAATATTGGAGGTATTGTGGGATTTCTAAGTGACCCCTATTTAATTGCACGCCAGTTTAGTTACAGAATTAATATTAGTTTAATGGGGAGGGAATCGCGTGATGTTAGATAAGAGGTTATCTTTCTGTCGTATTTTTTGTAACTGGTTGACTTTCTTTCATCATCATCATCATCATCCACCTATAGAAGTCCACTGCTGGACATAGGCTTCCCTCGAATGCCAACTGGTCTTGAGCTGCCTGCATCCACCGACTTATAGTGACCTTTAAAATATCGTCAGTCCATCGAGAGGTGGGCTTTTCTACATTGCGTCGTCCGGTTCGTCGTTACCACTCGAGAACCTTTAGTTCCCAACGGTTGTCGGTTCTGCGAGCTATATGGCCATAGAATTATATTTCAGTGCGTAGATATATCAATAACTATATACCCAGGTCTAATTTGAATAATTTACTAACCTAGCATAGGAACAAAACTTCTATTTTATTCAATTTAATTGATCAGTAACTATTTTGACTTTTAACAGTAATTATCTGCGTTATTTAAAGCGACACCTATTTGCTTAGCGAAAAAATAACCAATTTAGGTACCTCTTTTTGAACAGAATTATAGAATCAATCTGTAAGCATGTACTTTTATTTGAACTTGACCTACATAGAATTAAGGAACTGACCATCTAATACAACCTACTTTTAATTCTTCGAAACTGTACCTGCATAAATTCTCCGTAAAACTGTAGAGATTTACGTGACCAAGCCTTACCTACATGAGTATAATAGGTGTCAGCAAGTTCTATTGCCCTAAAACTTCCCAAGAATGACAAAGCTGTAATCATATCCTTTGCTCCCAGGTATCTACTCTCATAAACACCTGGACCACGCCCAAGTGCAAGTGATACATCCTGTCAAAGTGACACACGACGGGTTGCTGCTGTCACGCGCCGTGGATCACGCCCATGAACACGGACACGCGCGTGCGAGACGAGACCTGCACTATGTTGAACAGGACATTCCACACTCCCTGCACTATAACCTCACTGTAGATGGAAGAGACCTCAGGCTGGACCTGCGGTGAGTACTTTCAACATTGGTGTACAATATAGGTCAGTCAAGCTTTATGAGAAGCCTCCAGGTCGCTGTAGAGAACGCATACATGTTAATATGCAGCTTCGAAATGCCATACCTCAGCTGGTTAGCCTCTAGCTTGCGTGCTCACGCATCTATGATACGCTATGTCACAGAATACTGAAGTTTTTCTACAGAGCCTGATGAGTGGCAGGACACTTCAAGTAGACCAGTGATAAAGGCAAGACTTGTCGTCACGTTAGCTTATTACAAAGACGCAACCTTCAAAAAGTACTAAATGAAATTTCTGGCACGCATTATTACATGCAACAAATCTCAATCACCTCAATTCTTGAATTTACAAATAACTTTCAAAGCTACCTA
The DNA here is from genome assembly GCA_951392215.1 of Epirrita christyi. Classification (NCBI taxonomy): domain Eukaryota; kingdom Metazoa; phylum Arthropoda; class Insecta; order Lepidoptera; family Geometridae; genus Epirrita; species Epirrita christyi. Next base: position 8,430,394 of record OX595849.1, on the reverse strand, counting down.
GATAGATAGAAAACACTTTATTGCACAACACATGAAAAATTAAAATAGTCATAACATTATAAGTATGAAAAGTCAATAGGCGGTCTTATCGCTGAGAGCGATCTCTTCCGAACAACCTTGGGATGGACTGAGATTTATGAGAACGATAAAGAACGATGGCGTAAAACCAATAAAAGTATACATACATAAGGTGTACTTAATAATAGGTAATATAGGTATACTTATAAATATATTACTTAAAGACACATAAATATGTATTATATGCATATATCTAGCATATTAGTTACTAGAGCTGACTCAACAGCTTTGTGACATGAACAAAAAGTGATTGAACAATAAATAGCTTTTACTTTTGAAAATAGGAAGAGATTACCTATCAGATATTCCTACCATATTTATCTCAAAGTAAAACTTTGTAATGGGTTATGATTTTTACATGAACTTATTAAGATGACAAACGTCTAACCTTTTGGTTTCGCTAAGAAATGTAGCACGACCAATAATTAAGCATGACACTGGCACTGATGAACTGTTAATGTACAAGAGATAAAGACAATACAATAAATAGCGCCATTCCATGCACGCTTCATTGCGTAACTGTGCGTAATACACGAACAGATAACTACCTATGCCTGTAATTTGAATAAGACGAGTCTAATAGTTACCATTACTGAAACAAAGAACGGAAAATTAGAGGCCATAAACGATTTATAACAATAGAATATCAAAATGGTCTAGACGCAAAAATAAGTAATATTATAATAAGTATCATTAGAAAACTCGGTAAATTGAAATTTTTATTTATTTTTTATAATTTGATTTTGACATAAAATTGTCCTGCTATTATTTTTTAATTTGTCTATTAGTGTCTGCTTAGTTTGAATGATTGTATGTACTTGCTAAATCATAGTACCATGTACATATACCAGCTTTAAATATAAATTATATAGTTAGTAAGAATCATGGTTATAATATAGTACTATAGGATATAATAATTTAAAATAATCTAATAAAATTGCAGCGCCCTAACGGAGTTTATGCGTGACCACCTAGTATAAATAAGACCAATACCTACTAAGATGAATGAACTTATAAAAGAGCAGTAAATGAATATGAATATGAAATTATATCAGAGATCACATTATTTCTTAAATTCATGCAAGATATGGCTCAAGTATTTCACTGATAAGCATTTAAGTTCAGGGACGTGGATGTGAAAATTTAGAGAGCATTGATCGCTAACTTTGTGAGCAATAATTTTTATGATTGTTCAACGACCTTTTTATATCTTGCCGGTGATAAGCCGAGCCATGTGAATTTTAATTTGCTGACAGAAATACACTACATTGATAAGCAAGACATACGTCGTGTGCGCTCTTGTCTGAATGCTCGACTGACATAGTTTCTTTTAAATTTTGTTGCTATCGCGATTCGACCTTTTCAAATATTTATATTTGGCTTGAATATCTTGCTTTGGAGCACATCTGCGTTATCATTTGCAAACTATTATGTTATCACTATTCTCTTGTTTAATTGCTATTATCCAGGTGGAACTGCGCTCAAAATGAAGGATTGTAGTTTTGATTTTGAGTTGTTGTCAATTTCTTCGATAAGGTTTGTTTATTATTTAGTTGTTAAAATTGTTGATAATAAAATTTAAAAAATGATTATACCTTTATTTAGTATTTTATTTATTTATTTTAAACTTTCACACCAAGCAATAGTGCTAGGAGGACTTAATGCTAATAGCATTATCTACCAGTCATCCTGGGCTTGCAAAAAGATGGTGAGGCGTGCCTTACAAACAAGGTAGGTAAACTTGACTAAGTAGGTAAACAATAAAACTAAAAAGATAATTATAATATATACTAACACATATTATTCTACACACTATTTATTATTATTATTTTATTATTTTTACATATTATTCTAGAACTATTTTCGCCGTTTCTTTATCAAACGCCCACATAGTTCAAAGATCGCAAAAAGTCTATGAAGTGTAGGTACCTAATCAATCACAATCATGGGTACGGCCTCTTAGTGGTGCTATCATTGTCGTTAGGCCGATTTTATTCAGTTTGGTCAACTATTATTAGGGCAGAAATTCGTTTCACATTCAGTTTAACCGAACTTCGGCGGTTTGAACCAAACTTCGGCATTCGGTTAAAATTCGGTTCAAGAAAATATTAAAATAACTCATCTGTTCGGACTAAAATAATAAAAATTAAACCAGTAAAATAAGTTATTATCACTTTATAATCATTTATTTTTGTGTTACCTGTTCTTCCACTCATGTAGCAAATATTTATTATTTATTACTTTAAACTTAGATATTCTACTTGACATTAGTAAGTTATTTATGTAAACAATAACGCACGTGTCGCGACGATGACGTATTTGCTCATTTTGCGTTTTGAGAAGCGTACGCATCAATAAATCAAGTGAGCGCGTAAACAAGATTCGAAGTGTCACTTTCAAGAATGCGCGATGAAAATAACCAAAGTTCGGCCGAACTTTTAATTTTCACCTACCTACTGTTTGGCCGAAGTTCGTATTCGGTTTAAACCACATTCGGCACATCCCTAATTATTATTTATTGTCGACATCATAACGACTCGATAAACCCTATACAAAAAAATAACTACTTAGGTAGAGTATGGCTCATTGGCCATACTCTATTGGCTCTATCTTTGGCATTTGGCTTACCTTCTTCTTCTCCTTCGTCGTATAATATTCTTTAATACTGAAAGTCGTGCCCTCTGGTATACTTATATATACTTTGGTTTTGCCAATTCTGAAAGGTTATAGTAGAGTTGCTGACGAGCTTCTGTCACGCTGTTCTGTTTTCGGCTCATCTCAGGGTCCCCCTGTGACTGGTGGGTTGACGGTAGGCCAGTGAACTTGTCTTATACCTCATAATATTGAATATGGTTTGCCTTCCTTGTTATAGCAAAAGTACTTTTATTTAAGAGCTTGTTAACTTTTATAGACGACAAAAAGCCGCAAATAAAGAAGCAATCTCATAGCCTTGAGATGTTCTGACAGCTCCACGAAATATGCACATAAATCTTGGTAAATCTCTCTGTTGTTCCCACTATAACACTGTATTAATATCTACTATTGTCGTCACTGGCTACAGTTATAATCACATTCGTGTAGTTTTAAACGAAGTGTACGAACGCATGATACCCACTTTGCTACTGGTAGGTACAATTAGTACTACGGGTAAACGAAAAATACTAGCTCGATGATCAAACATCTAGATTTTATCTTTGTAAGAAAGAGTAATACAACTAATACAAGTATATTATACTATATTTATAAATACCAATGAAATACCACATACTTTATACAAATGATAGAAATCACGGGTTTGAACTACCAGGCGGAAGCGTCGCCCAAGACGCTTCGATATAGTATTTTTTTAACCCTCCATATTTAATTTACTTGCCGAAACGTATAAGATCAACCGAGACGAGTAAATTAAAATAAACACCACGTTTTCAACTCCATGACCCTTGCGTATTGTGAATATTAAAATTGATGGAATAGACCATGGACAGAAATAGCTGTGACTATATCTGATTAAAAATGTAAGTGCCTCAAAATTGACCATGGGTACCAAGCCTAATAATCTAATTACATCGTCCATTATTCAGGGTAGATACAAGATATTCATGTCATAGATGATGTTGGCGAGGCGCCTAATTCCCAGCACGCACTACTTACTGCTGGAGCTAATAAACTGGGCGCGCTATTTCCGCCCGGTTTTCCAGCTAACTTTTCAGATTGGGCGATGTCGATTTTTAAAAGCTTTTATTATTTAGAGTAGTTACTGATAGATCCATTGGTTATGATCCTCTGGACTTTGGAGTTACTAATAAGAAACAAAAACGAAAACGCTACGCGTATGTGGTCAAATTTTGCAACTGAATTTTGAACCAGTTCCACCCAACCGGTTGAGCTGAAATTTTGCATACTTGTCAAGTTCCAATGACAGTACAATATTATAGTGATAACGAGTGATGTGATGATGGAGACGGAAGGTGAATAGCAAAACTCCTCAGTAATTAATAGTAGCCAGGCAGTGTTTGGGCTCATTTTGACCAGTGCACGGTTCCGATCACTAATTTAATAAAAACTTGTTTTGAAAAACATATTTTTCAACAAAAAAACTTATTTTATTGTGTCTGGCAGATTCAGGCCGATGTTAAAAGCTGTCTATCGAATATTTATTGAAGTGCATCAAAACAAAGTCAAATAAAAAAAGTCAAAGGAAAATAAAGTCTATTTCCGGATTAAAAATAGGCCAGTTAAAAAATATCAATTCCTTATCCCTAATTTCATAAAAATAGGCCAAAGTTAATAGCTGTCGATCCTATATTTGAAAGTAGAACCGCTTTCAAATAGGCCAAAGTTAAAAGCTGTCGATCTTATATTTGAAAGTAGGACCGCTCTCATGTTGAAATATAGACTAATCTGTAACCAAGATTTTAAAACAGGTTAAATGTGTGAGTTTATTAAGCGAGGAAAGTGATAACGCAATTAGCGGAGGAATAGATCGTGCCCTCTAACCCGCTGCTATCGTGGTCACGTTCTTGTAGAGCATGAATGAAAATTATGTAATAGAATAGCTAATTTGTTATGAATGACATTATCGCATGAATAGTTAAGTAGTCACTCGGCTATAGCTAATGCCTGAATGATAATTCCTATTATAAGGTGTTCATCAATATTGAACAAAGGATACATGATTATAGCACTTATATGTTTGAAAGGCCAATAACTAATTAGATCTTTCAGGTAACACTAAAACGCGTATTTGTTTATTTTGTTTGAGGAATGTAAATGTAAAATTTCAAGGGTCTACTACCAATGGTTTTTGAAATACAGAGTGTTTTTGTTTTATTTTTAAATCATGTCTAAAGGCTCTGCGTTTTCTGTTAGTCAGGACTTTGATATTTAAAAAAAACATACAAACGAATTGAGAACCTCCTTTTTTTGAAGTCTGTTAAAAAAGCATTGATTGATTGATCAAAGGATATTAGCGGAAAAAAAAGTTATTTTGGTAATTTTACAACAATTGGACAACGTTTTCGTCAACAAAAAAATATCCTCTTATACACAGCCACGTCAAGCACCACCTTCTCCCCCAAAAGAAAATAATACTTTATCAAATACACAAGTAAACAAAGCGACCATACCACTCACAAAAAGAGAGTGTCAAGAAGCACCCATTTACTACACTAAAATTATTTTCTCAAGTAGTTACTGTTAGAATACGCTGCGGGCGACATAGCTTGAATCTCTCGCTTTGCTTTGGATTTATTTCGTCCTCGCCGTAAATAGGTAGTACATTAATTTGCTCCCTTGTGAAACAAACTATGATTATTCCCAAAGATATACAGATAGCACGCTTCGCAAATCAACGCTAACATTTTCCTAACCGAGCTCTACAGCTTTATCTTGTTAGATATAATGAGTTCCTAACCTGGAAGGAACCAGCGACATTCTTGGCTGAATACTTATTGCCAATAAATTCGTGAATGACAAGCTGCTGTTAGAATAGACATAAATTAGCATGTTTTATTGTTTGCTATAAGTGGTCGCTACTCTTTAGGTAGGTAATTACAACTGTTTAGTATCTTGTTGGAATTGTTCGCGAAATTATTACAAGCCATAAAATTATGCTTTAAATTAAGAGACCTACATAAACCAATTAACTTATTTATTATTAATTATAAATATTATAGCTCTCAGAATTAGCAAGTTGATGTGGCAATGGGCAGGTCGTATAGCTCGAAGAACTGATAACCGTTGGGGAATAAAGGTTCTCGAGTAGCGACCATAAACCGGACGACGCGGTAGAGGAAGGCCCTCCACTTGATGGACTTAAAACGTCGCAGGAAGTCGGTGGATGGCGACGGCTCAAGACCGTTCGTCGTGGCATTCTAAAGGGGAGGCCTATTTCTAGCAGTGGACTTCTACATGATGATGATGATGATGATGATGATCAACATAATTATTTAATCAGGTTAACAGGTAGGTACATTGCCCATATATAATAAGGATCAAAGAAGTTGACTTGAAAGGAAATGCAGAATTATAAGCAAAACTGAGTAACATGTGAAAATTCAACTGCAACCAACTTTGGGTTTCTAAGAAATGATCCTACATGATGAGTTCTATTAGTTTAGGTTAGCATATAGCACAGATCAACATATCCTATTTTCGTCGTGAGATCATATTTTATAGTTTACTTGGACGTTTATCTGAATATTTAATGCGTTTGGTGCGGACTGTTGCGGACGATCAAAGCGGTGTGTGCGGAAGTGCGACGCGTTTTCGCTAGCAATAGTTTCGCGGAAGACGAGCTATCACTCGCCTCGTGTGAACGCACTATTACTGAGAAGCGGTCCGTGCACTTTTTGTACCTACGCACTACGCAACTTGTATCTAGTAATGTGTTTCAAAGGGACTTTTTTCAAAGGAATTATTAATTACTTCGGTTTCGTAGCAAAGAGAAAGACACACTGTGCGAAAGTAATAACTTTAATTAGTTAACCTACTTGCCACCTGTTCGATCGAACTCTAATGACATTTTAATAATAAACTCACTATTAACTAGATAGTATTTTATCCGGAGTAATTGCAAAAACAAGTGATTCCCTATCTCAAAGTCAAAGTCTCAAGTAAATAAAGTAGTATTTAATTCATCGGTAATCACAAGTCGAGTGGCGACCACAAACCGGGCGACGCGGTAGAGGAAGGCCCTCCACGCGATGGATTAAAGACATTATATACGTCACATGAGGAAGTCGGTGGTTTTCGTACGCCTTAGCAGAGCAACTGTTAAATGTGCCGTGCGGACTATAAAGCTTATGGAAGTAGTTTGCTATCAACTACTGAAAACGGTTTTCATATGCGGGCCTTAGCAGAGCAACTGTTAAATGTTCGGTGCGGACTATAACGCATTATGTAAGTAGTTTTCTATCAACTACTAAAAACGGGTTTCATATGCGAGCCTTAGCAGAGCAACTGTTAAATATGCCGTGCGGACTATAACGCATATGGAAGTAGTTTGCTATCAACTACTAAAAACGGTTTTCGTATGCGAGCCTTAGCAGAGCAACTGTTAAATATACCGTGCGGACTAGGTATAACGCATATGGAAGTAGTTTGTTATCAACTACTAAAAATGGTTTTCGTATGCGGGCTTTAGTAGAGCAACTGTTAAATATGCCGTGCGGACTATAACGCATATGGAAATAGTTTGCTATCAACTACTAAAAACGGTTTTCGTATGCAGGCTTTAGCAGAGCAACTGTTAAACATGCGGTGTAGACTATAACGCAATTAGAAGTCGTTTGACTGTTAAAAATGGTTTTTGTTTACTGGCCAATACGTAACAGAAAACTCTAGCATCCGGCAGTCGTTTCGTATTGCCTAATGAAAATGCACCTTTACAATCACCTTTGGGATACTAAACTCCAAAACGGTGACCCAACGTGATTAAATCGCCATCCACCCTAATCGTGAAATCACACATTCAAAATTCCGATCCTGAAATAGCACAAAACTTCGATAAAAAAACTACATGAGGCAGCCGTCTGGCTAAAATTATGGTGCTGTGGCCTTGCCGATTTTCTTTTTAAGCTCATGCTGGTTCATACATTTTTAATGGGTGTGGGACAAAAACTCGACAGTTTGAAAGTTGCAGTATGGTCTTCGAAGTTCAATTCATACATATTTATGTGGCAATTATTGTAATACAATGAACGATGAATATTGCAAAGATTGCGCAACGCAACCCATAGCGGGATCGGCCCAGCCACAAGGTATTACCAAAAGCAAAGTAAAAAGGATATAAAATTACCCTGATTGATTACAGTCGATACCTATTATTAATATATTAATAACACAAGTATTAATAATAAACAATATTATTAATATGTACACGAACAATAATAACACTAATTAAAACCAATGCAAAGAGAAATAAAAATTTCCAGGATGTTTCGAGCCACTTCTATATGTGGGTCTCAAAGTGTGCTTCAAATCTTGATTCTGTCGAAACACTTTGGTTAAATTTTTATTGAATGTACTCCTTTAATTTAATTTCAGACTTCTATAGAGGGACATAATTTCAGCAACTTTAAAATCACAAGGAACTCTTAATAATCTTAAAAATTACGATTAATCTAGCATTTTATTCAGTTGAAGTTAAATTCTTAGGTTATTCGTCTCAGAATAGACACGGACTCATCATGATGTAAATGTTTGGATAGGAAGGCCAAGGCTAAAATCTGTTCTAGGTTTCAATAGTTTATATAAATTTTTCGATCAAAGCTTTATTTAAAGTATTCCTATTCATGTAACAACATTTTTCCGGTAAAGAACGGTTATTTTCACATCAAATTAGCTAATGGGCGTGTACAAAAAAAAGGAAGTTTAAATTTTGCAATTTATATGCAGCGCAATAATTTTAACAAATGACTGTTTTATGTATAGGCTCAAGTTTACCAACACTTACGAAGTGTTAATGGACAATAATTTCACTGAGATGCAGTTACTGCGGTAGCCGTGTTTACTGTACCCCCCTCGAAACAGCATTGAGTACCAGGCTCCTATAAAAAAAAGAAGAATCAAAGAGTTTCGGGAATTGCACGCTTTATCGAATCAAGATATCTACGGTTGGTCGGCTGCGTTTATTTTTATCGCTGGGTAACCGGATAAGCCGATCACAGAATGCTCTAATGGTCAGTATGGGCGCTAGTGGTCAGTAAATTGGGGCCATCGATGATAAATTTTCACGAGGTAACATCGCCGTCGCAGAAGCCGGTTCTGCGTGCCAACTCGTTAACTTCAAAACAATTTGCATAACAATTTTGTATGTTAAACTGCTGCAAAGTAATTTTCTTGACTGTATTTGGAAATATTTATTAAATGATCTTAATTTGCAGACCCTAATTGTGACATCTAAATTCAATTCATTCAACAACCTAAATAGTCCAGTCAGTGAGGGGGTTTGACCCTGACAATAATTCCTCTGTCGCTGAAACTTTGCAGTGTGATAAAGTAAAGTTCATAAATTACGGTTGACAAGTTATCCATGATTTTTTTTATTTTTAAATGTTGTATTTCTACCTAAACATGAAAATCACTAATAACTTTTGGTGGAAAATTGCTCTGTCCAAAATTCCTTCGGTATATGTTAGTATACATTAATAAGTATACATATGTAACGGTATCCAGGAATATTTCGATTTCAGTGAGACAGAAATTTAAGAATATCTGTTTTTTTATCACAACTTTTTCAGGAAAATTGCTCCGTCAGTTTTAATTTTTTTGTACTTGTAAGGTTGTTTAAACTAATCGCCTTGCAGAGTTATCTAAAAGATTTGCCTTTTCGTTCATAGTTTTATGGATTTTTGGAAATAACTTACGGCGGAAAATTGCTCCGTCCATTTTTATTCATTTGTTAGTTACAGTATACTTTATTATAATATAATTTTAAGTTATCCAATAAAATTTCGCCAAAACACATAAACACATAAACTTTTAAATATCAACATTTCATACTTAGACAATTTTCGTACCGCGCAGAGTTCTGTGGGCTCAGCACGAACAATTAATGTTACCGAGACGCAATCGAGACGATCTCAAACGTCAAATATTGGCTAAAGACACAGGAGTGACTTGAAATTTTCAATATTTGTGAGTAGATATTTGAAGTTTACTATCGTGTCTTCGTAACTTTAGATGTTCGTGTTTGGGCCTCTGATAATACAGCGGGGCACCGCACCACGCATGCGCTCCGCGCAAGGTCTGCCAGATATACCGCTTTTCCTTTTTTGACACAGCTTTTTTGCTTAGGGATCCGCATTCCGTTTTTGGTTATCGAGGTTCTGTTTTTTTTTGGATGATACTATGAGCAACTTTTTTATCACTTTTACACCGAAAAAAAACGCCTAAAAGTAGCTGTCCTTAAACTTATCTCCAAAATAACGTAAAAAAGTTGTGGAAAAAATAAGAATATTGAGAACACGATGAAGAATTTAACGAAAGTTATCGCGAGTGTCTGTTAAAACAATCAAAACTATAACGCTATTGAAAATTCTCCCAGGGACACTCAACTCGTTTTTGAATAAAAAAATAAAATAAATTACTTACTGAAAATATATCAAAATCATGGAAAACTACCACATTCAAAACCGTCAGTCAGCACACCCACTCGAGTACTTACGACTCGCACTTGGCAAGCTTATTTTGTATGTAGTCGTACTTTTTTTAAATCTCGTTAGAAATCAATTGAAACATACTGGCCACCTAGAAGTCGTCATAAAAACAGCCAACGCATCGAAGAAGAAATGATCCACGTTACAAAATTTGACAGTTTAGGTAAGACCACAAAATATAGAAATAGACAGAAGGTCCGCTCCCACCGTCCTTGAAAATAATTACCTAAACTTGCCTGACTCACTAAGGTTGCTACTGTATTCATTCAGAATTTTGAAAAGGAGTAGATTATTAGGAGTTGGAACAAGTTACAAACAATCTCGTTTGGAAAGGTGAAGAACGTTTTCATTTGGTTGTATTTAAACAACCAAATACACTGCAAGCGTAATAATACCGCTACTCATTTTGTTAACAAGTGACAAATGCCTGCACTCGCTATTATAGTCGCGACTGAGCTCTGCTCGAGATTGCGTGAGAATACATGTAAACGTAAAGTCAATGTGTCCTTACCAGAAATGGCGCTATGTTCTGAGTGGACCCTCTGTAGCTGTTTGTTCACGACGACTCTGTCTCTCATTTTTTTTCGTCTGAGAAACTTTACGATTTTGCTTCGGCTTTCAACTTCTATGTGATGACGTTAGGTTCAATTTGGCTCTAACTTTTTTCATACAAATATTAAACTTACAAGCACTTAGAAGCCGAAAGAAACATTATTTATTATTATTTCGTTCTTGAGATATCGTGAGAGTCAGCAAGTAGGTGAGTGATATTTGCCTTATATATATATTGATTCTCATTGATCAAAACTATTGTCTCAAGAAGTAGTAAAAGTAGCTCCCGGCGGCTGTGCGCGTAATGTTGATAGTCTAAAATGCGTATGCGACGCCGAAATTTTATTGGATACCTTAAAATGCTGTTGTATTTAAGTGTACTTTAACTAATAAATGAATAAAAAAGGACGGAGCAATTTTCCGCCGAAAGTTATTTCCAAAAAACCATAAAGCTATGAACGAAAAGGCAAATCTTTTAGATAACTCTGCAAGGCGATTCGTTTAAACAACCTTACGCGTACAAAAAAATAAAAACTGACTGAGAAATTTTCCGGAAAAAGTTGTGATAAAAAAACAGATATTCTTTAATTTCTGCCTCACCGAAATCGAAATATTCCTGGATACCATTACATATCTATACTTATTAATGTATACTAACATACACCGAAGAAATTTCAGACTGAGCAATTTTCCACCGAATGTTATAAGTGATTTCCATGTTTAGGTAGGAATACCTAATTTAAAAATAAAAAAATTCCTAGATAACCTGTCAACCGTAATCTATAAACCTTACTTTATCACACAGCAAAGTTTCAGCGACAGAGGAATTATTGTTAGGGTGTGCATACAAAGAATTGCCTCGTTCATCGGACTAAAACGATAAAAATTCAGGTTGAAATTCTAAAGGTGGCCTGCATTTTTACGTAGACAATAATTGTATCTTTTTTGTGGCGGCTACTTTGCTTTTTATTTCTGCATTCCCAGTACTTACAGTTGTTAAACCGTGCACCGTCAATTAAATGCAATTTTTCTCAGTATCCCAATATTTGCTGTCTGCCTGGAGTGCCTGGCATACACATTGTCGAACCACAACTTTAAATATACAACTATGTAGACTTTTAGATCTGTACTTCTTGCACAAGTTCAAGTGCAAGGACCTCGTAAGAGGTTGTAATAAAATAAAGGTTTTGCTCTGCAGGGTGCCAAAACCACAGGGCTCCGAGATGTTATATACTTTACCAGTAGGCGTTGTATATCGAGATGCGATACTTGATACCACGAGAGAGAACTTTAAGAATCTGGAACAATGCCTTTTGATTTGGTTCTTTTTTAGAACGTGCAAGGGCTAAAAGTAAAAAGATTTTATCGATCTGTAGATTACATAAAATGTAATTTTAGAATTCAATAACTTTTAAAGTAAATTGAAAATGGAATCGTGAACTTTTACCTTCCTGTTTTTTATCATGGAAATTTGATAGAGTCACGCGCAACGCAAGTGTTTTTTTTGAATATACATAGTGTGCGCCTGAATAGACCTTATAAAACGAAGGTAAAATTGGTGAAAGGCATTATGGTATTATGTACTATCTAACCCTAAGTTTCATTTTTGTATTTGCATGTCAATCGGCCAATCGTGCATTTACCTTGCTGATGTATCACCTTTTATCTTCGTCCAAACATACCTAAGGATAATAATAATTTTAAGACCTTAAAAAACATTCGTAGGTACATTAATGGCGTAAATCAGATTTTAAACGCATTATTACATCTTTAAATCTGATTTAAATATAATATTTTCATAACGGACATATACAAGTAAAGCGGAATCGGATATAACGAGCTTAAATTACTGATGTAATTATATAGATGTCTAGTTTTCCATATAAAAACTTTATTTACAGATAGTATAACACAAAGGTACTCATATTCATATTCACTTATTTTTTATCAATTATCTTATCGTATTCGAAACGATGACTTCTTTGTACTTGTGTATGCAAAATTCCTAAAATATTAATGAATTATTTGAGCTATCTAAAGACCGTTGAAAACGATCTAAAGATAGCTCAACTGGTCCAAATCCCTATATACCAGATAAAATGTTTAAAAAAAATGTTCGGACCCCGTAATCATAATCTATTTTTATTGCATAAGACCATTGTATTAAGCAAACTCTACACTACCTTATTCAATAAAATATATAGTCATAGAGCCACGTTAAAAACTCTCTTTAGTATCTTATTAAATCTAGAACACTGTCCATATCCGTTTAAACTAGGAAATCAATGTGAAACCTCGAGAATCATTAGCAGCGATTAACCGTCAATTATGACAGTGTTCATTGGTCAGTAGCTCGTCAGTAGTTGTTATAATTATGGCTTGTTGGTCAGTAAGCTCCAAGAGTCATCATTAATTAATCTGTGGTTGTAGATTGACATTTATTTAATCGTTGACTGCACGTATCTGGGGCGTGTTTACCTCGGCTAATTGCTGTAATGAGCGATATCTGTGTGCTAGCCACTTGAACTGTTAGCCTGATGACTGACAGCCCTACTCTGTGCTCAAGGCTTGGGTTTTTATTTTAAATCTTAAACTGCTGGACTCTCCCCCAGAATGCCATGACAAATGGTCTTGAGCCGCCTCCATCCAACGATTTCCTGCGACATTTATAATGTCTTTAGTCCATCGAGTGAAGGGCCTTCCTCTACCACGTTGTCCTGTTTGTGGTCGCCACTGGAGAACCTTTATTCCCCAACGGTTGTCAGTTCTGCGAGCTTTATGGCCTGCCTATTTATTTATTAAATTGTAAAATTGTTGTAGCAGTTCCAAGCTCATATATATGCAAGCAAGTACCCAGTTCTAACGTCCGCGTGAAACCACTGTACATTATATCAGCACTGTTAGCTCACTGGCGCCACTTAGCCGAGTACTAGATAAAGTAGGTACCTAGTACTATTTAGCTTAGAAACTAAGTAATGGATATTCAAACAAAGTGCAAGGAGATACTTTAGGATAAATTATTTTATGAAGCTCGTGAAAGTTATGAGGAAGACGGAGAATAGCCCTAGATAGCTGAGTTACCCACTTACATCGCACAAAAGGAAACGGGTATTAGGGTATGATTTTAACCGTAAAAGAATATCAAACTTACAATCAACTATTAAAGTTTAATAAAATCATATACCATGTACATCGTTTGTTATGTAATATTTATAGTTTCTACCTAATATTTGTGTATTACTGTTTGTACAGTATTCCGTTTCAGGACTATGACTTGTGAAAAGAGACAAATAAGATGCATCTTATCGAGTTCAACGATAAAATATGAAATCTGAAAAAACTGGCCGCTTATTTGTCTCTTTTCACAGGTCATAGTCCTGAAACGGAATACAATCACTGTACAAACAGTAAAACACAAATATTAGGTAGAAACTATAAATATTACATAACAAACGATGTACCTACTCCCATTACTGTGTCACTTCTAGCACTCTTCTAGTCACTGTTTATATTTGCACTTACTAAATGAAAGCCGGAAAGTTTATGTACAAGGACGAAATACAGATTGATGCCTTCCAAGATGCTGAATTGTTTATTTTATTTTTTATTTGTTCAAAAGACTGATCTGGCTTGTGGTCGGCCTGATGTTAGGCGGTAACCCCAGCCAAAAAATGCAACACCGCAAGTCCACCCCAGGACGCGCCCTACGTGCCATTGCACTGCGCCCGTTATCCTGAGGCGTAAAAATTAAAAGTCTCACGTGACTGTAATTTCACTGGTACCCTTCAAACCGGAACACAGCAATTCGAGCATTACTGCTTGGCAGCAGAAATAGGTATGGTGGTAGTGCTTTCCCGGACGAACTTTTTTACTACTTCAACTAAAACTTTACTTTGGTGTCAAAAAATTATAAGAATTTAGACTTAACTAGATACTGAAACGAATCAGAATCTTTTACTTCGTCAAAAACGTCACCGCGCGCCCCGCCACATTAGCGAAGATAATGAATGGTATAACCCTTAAACTTTCCGTACCATAGCTGATGACCATGCTCCTAAATTCCTGACTATGTAGAGAAAAAATCCCACAAAGGTCTTTACTAAGGTCTTCTTGATTCTTGATAATTAAATACCGGCATAAAACAAATAAACTCTCTAGAAGTGTTACTTACGTACTTCTAGTGCGTGACACGATACCACCGAGATAAATACCTGATTCCCCCTCGCTCCCCGCCTCGCCCCGCGCTCACCCACAGCAAATGACAGGGTTGTCGTTCGTCATGTTGTCCAGCTTTCAGTCATTGTTAGTATCTAACGTAACTACGTGAGGTAGATATGCACATAATTAAATAGGAATCATACCCTTGGTAGGTAGGTAGGTACAATTGCCTTCATAATGAGATGGACCAAAAAAATGCTAATAATTTTGCATGAATGCATGGTAATTTCAAACACATCACATCATTAAATCATAGTTTATTTCGTAAGGAACATACAAATGTTGTACATAAAAAAATTACAGCGTGACAGTGCGGCAGTGTGTAACTCCTCCGCGCCGCCACGCCGACGCGCGCTATCCCGCACTGATTAGCAGATTTAGTATGCTCGAGTGAGTAGGTATATAGGTATATATGATTGTGACACTAGCGCCAGTGTCAGTTCTACTTAGTTATTAGCTATTCATATGATGCCGGTAAGCATCACATGTCGTTACCATTTAGAGCAGCACTCAAGCAGCGTTCAATAAATTGTTGAATTCCACAGTTGTTGCATTTCTGTATCTAAGGTCTCTGATAAATCTTGACCATGTGCCGTCGCGAAATCAACTTTTTATGGTCCATGGTCGTAGACAGATTCCTGCACCGCTATTATGAATGAATCTCCATCGATTCCAATTTTTCAATGTTTGTCTATTTATATGTGTTGCGGAAATGAGAATAGATAGGCTCTCTGAAACTTTTTCTTGTATTTATGTCAAGACCTATTTAATATCACCAACATTTTTTAAAAGGCGTGTGCCATCAGGGTAGATACTTGTGTCAGGTCAGGATCATATCAAGTGGGAAGACCCGGTAATATATCTTACACGTTTCAAATCAAATCAAATGTTTTGTCACAAAACTTTAGCAATATAATACACTCGAGAGCAATGAATCCGGGTCACTTAAAGAATGTTAAAAATCTCGGAAACTAAAAATGATAGATTAATGCAATAAATTGTATTTAATAGACAATGTAATACTCCTTAAATGAAGGTAAAAAAATATGAGTCACCATACATTTTATTAACACAAAATTACATAAAGAAAAAAACTGCTGATCTCTCCTTAAAACAAAAATAGGAAACATGAAATTTTTGAACTTTATTACGATTTTCTTGAATTTTAATACTTCGTATTGCCTCCTCGTGCTTCCATTACTGCGTTTACGCAGAAAAAAAACAACAAAAAAACAGAAATCAAACAATGATAAATGACAGATTACAAACAAAAGCAAAACCAAATGCTGTAATTTCGTAGTTCCATCTTCGAAAGTGGCCCTTTTTCAAATTTGATTTTTTTATGATATAACTTTACAATAACTAAGAAGTTTTAATACCTTCATTTAAGGAGTATTACATTGTCTATTAAATACAATTTATTGCATTAACCTAGCATTTTTAGTTTCCGAGATTTTTAGGATTCTTTAAGTGACCCGGATTCATTGCTCTCGAGTGTATATAGCTACTTATGGAGTAGGAAACTGGTACCTAGTCATAACTAGAAGCATTCTCGTTTCACTTGCGAAACGCGCACAATTTGTGTTATAGTGTGCACAATAATAACAAAGTCGCGAGATCTTGAGCAAAGTTTCACAGTGGACCTCGTTGTATAAGGCATGCCTTCCGTCCGAGAATTCCAGCAATGCCCAGCAATTTCACTATGCTCCTATGAGGATAAAAGCAAAAAATATGATTGTTGATAAATAGCTATAATTAAAAGACTCGTGGTTTCATAAATCTCTTTTATTACAAGAAATTTAACCTGTGAATTCATTTTGTTTATTAAATAATTGTAAAAAGGCATAGCGCATGCTAAAAATATGGTATCTGGGCACTGAAGAACATCTTTGTTGTACAACAAACACATTTTAAAGGTTTTGTTTTTTGTTGTTACAGGCCATCAGTCACTTTTATCACGCCAGCGATGGTGGTAGAGCGACACAGAGCGAACGGACGCACCAGGTCGCGTCCGCGGCCCGACGCGACTTCCTGCCACTACACCGGCTCCATCAGAGGGCAGCCGACGTCTGTCGTGGCCATCTCTGCTTGCGATGGACTTGTGAGTATGCTTTACTAGCTCATATCTGAGGTATATCACGCCGGAATGATGTTATTTATACAGGTATCTGTTTTCCTATGTGCTTCAAAATACCAAGTGACGTTATCTATAATGTATATACAAATTATCTACTTATGGACTAATAAACGCGTTTATTTTTTCCAAAAGCTATTAAAAATTGATAAGTCAGAACGACATAAATAAAAATTCACGATTCATCAAATCAAAGACCATCTCCAGCAAATCGTGGATTTGTAGGTTAAATAAATAAAACGGAAAAGTGCGATTGAGACTCGCGCCCTGAATGTTGTGACTTGTAAATTATTTTGAAATCGTCAAAGCTCTTTTCGAGTTTCAGCCACTTTTTCCCACAAGTTTCACTATCCCATTTTAGGATTAAAAAGTCGAAATTCCTCAAGTTTAGACCCTTATTTGTGTTACTAGGATTCCAAATTTCAGAATTGTAAGGTTACTGGCTCCAAATTCCCAGTACTGAAGAGATTTTCGCGATTTCCATACAAAAATTAGACATTCATTGCCATATCTTTTTATTGCATTCAGTTTGATGCTTGTTTTTAGCGCACTTTAAACTCACAGACCATTATATTTGGTACGTATACATTTTAAGTTAATACATTTAGCCGATTCTGTGTAATAGGGTCTTGACAGAAAGACGGACGGAGAACAATGTGATCCGTTTCCTGTTGAGGTACAGAACCCTAAAAAACTATGGAATGTTTCGTTGGAACGTGGAAACCGCAAGAGGATAACCATCAAACCATTAATTTTAATTAATGTTTCGATGGCTATCCTCCATAGTATCTGTTTCTGAATATTTCATGTAAATTAACGTGTGTTCAAAATTATGTTCTTATTATGTTCAGTTTTGTCTATTTTTTAAAGTATATTCTATTCTATTATTGAATGATTTTCATAATTAGTAAAAGCGAAAACGAAAATGACTAACTGGTCAGGCTATAGGAGTATGTCACTGCGGATACCACTGTTTGCAAATATTGATATTGCTAGGTAAACTTTCAAATGAAAGCAATAGATTAGTTTTTTGAGATTAGCAATGCCTTCCAGTAGCCATTTGCATCGTGTGGAGAAAATACGATGAAGAATATAAAACATGTGTCGAGTTAATTGATTTTTGATGATGACCGCGCCCAATATCAATTCAAATATTTATAGACTAGTATTTAATTATCTAATAGGTTTGCGGCCACGCCTCCTATTCAAACTAAAATGAGGTAAAGGTTATGTTTTCTATCAAAAATTGGTGTGATCATTCTCAAACCGCTCTTGGGTTAGATAATCCCAAGTGTCTTGTGATGTAGCCAGAGCGCATCATCATCAGCAGCCTTTAGACGTCCAATACTGGATGAGGTCTCCCCCATGATTGACAATGGGGGGAATGGCCATAATCACCAAGCTTGGCAGGCGGATTGGTGATCGCAGTATTCATGTTTAAGTTTTGTATCCTCAGGTGGATACTGCTGCCCATCCTTTGGTATTAGTCGGCTTTTACGACGATGATATCTATTCTTAAGCCGGACAGACCACGGCACGGTGCTAGAACACAAAGATACTTCAACATCATCATCATCAGCCTGTCGAAGTTCACTGCAGGACATAGGCCTCCCTCCTAAAATGCTACGACGAACGGTCTTGAGCCGCCGCCATCCACCGACTTCCTGCGACGTTTATAATGTCTATAGTCCATCGATGGAGGGCATTCCTTTACCGCGTTGTCCGGTTTTAAAGGAGCAAATCCGTAGAATAACCAAGATCACCGATAATGTTTCTTAGAATTAGCAAGTTGAAGTGGCAAGTATAGATAGCTCGCAGAACAACCGCTGGGGAATAAGGTTCTCGAGTGGCAACAAAGATACTAAATCAGAAAAAAAAGAAAGAAAAAACGGTCTATCTGAACACGAAAAACCTTATCAGCTTAGACTATCTTTATGTACATTTCATTCATGCCTACGGCTATTTGCGACATACGACCTTGACTGCCAAAAGGTGCTAGTTGATATTAGCATAGAGTTAGCTCTAAACAGCCCAATGAAAGTGGGCGTCAGCTTTGCATTTCATATTTTTTGTTTTGACACTAAGTACCTACTTGTTAGTGTTACGCACAGTGGCATGGATGATTGATCATTTTATATTAAATTTATGACGGCTCCAGAGGAATTGAGGCACATTTTGTTGGATTTAATACGAAATAGGTTCTTAGCTAGCTAGAGTTCATAATTTTTTGTCTAGAAGGCCCTATAACTTAATAAAGTTGTTTTTTTAAACAATTCTCAAGATTCTTCAGATATTGTTTTGGTAAAGTCACTTAGACAGAATATCAATTAGGTACTAATTAAAATCTTGGTTCAGTGTTTTTTGTATTTTTATCAGAGTCGATTGTTTTTTGTGTATCTAAGTATAATGTGTGACCACACAGGGGATAAATAATTAGATTCAATCTCTAATACAATAAGAAAAAAATACTATAAAAACAATCTAATTACGCCAAAGTCCGCGTAGGAGTCGCAAAGATAAATAACGACGACACGAAACTCTGATAAAATAAAATTACAGGGTTTTGCCAATATACTTATGAGCGAGTTAAAATTACTAGTTATAAATATTTATTACGTATCAGGCCTCTTCCACCATCGGCCACACTACAGACCAGGAAAAAATGTATTCATTCATAATCTGGCTTCTATCTACCACGTTCGTGGGTACAAAAAAGTTTAATTACTGTTTGCGTCGAAACAATGCAAATACATACATCATGTATGAAGATGTCGGAGTCAAATAATAAATAGTAGGTACTAGATATGCGTATTAGCATTGTTTAACATGATTTTTCTTAAATAAGATAAATATCTGCACGAATATCTCTTGGTATTGTTGTAAATCTAATGTCGAGGTATGTAGTTAGGTTTCTCCACTGACTTGTACCATAATTTTAACAATTACGTTACATAATACGTTTTCCTTGTTTTACAACTTAATAGCTCGACAACGGATGTGGTTCATTACATCCAAATAGTATTTTTTACTTCTTAAAACTAGTTGTTTCAAAAACTAAATAGTGATTTGAACAAAATATTAACCGTAGATATAAAACGTTAAGTTTTTTTTAAGTCGGTAAGTAATTTTTTTCAAGGTTTTTTCCTACACATCCTTTTAAATGCCTTGATAAAGAATATTTCATAGCAATAGTCTTCTCGAGCAATTCATATTAATTTTAATAGTAATCAGCAGGTAGGTAATCTTTTTAATGAATCTTAACCTTTGTATACAAGAACAAAAAGTGCATCTGCTGCACAGAGAAAAACAGAGTACTTTGCAATTTCTGAGAACTTTGATGGAGAGGTACCATAATACATACCTAGTTATTATAATCCAACAAAATAACAAAAACTATGATCATCATCATCATCATCAGCCTGTAGAATTCCACTGATGGACATATTTAAGCCTCGTCCCCCATAAAATACCACTACAAACGATATAGAGCCGCCTCTATCTACCAACTTCCTGCGACCTTTATGTCTTTAGTCCATCGAGACTATTGTCAATCCATTAATCTTTATATCTGCCAATCATTTTTCGATTAACCCATCACCCCAACTCAAAACAACGCAAATCTTTTGAATGAGCAAATTGAAAAGGGTCGTGAAAAATAAAAGCTGTGATATTCTATTGAATATTTTGATTGTAAATATGCGAAACGAGAGTTAACTTTGGAAACAGATTTGCATATTAATTATTCTCTATTTGTATACCTAGGTTGTTTTTTGTAAGGAATCAGTCACTGAAACAAAGAAGGAAAATATTTCAGATGAGTGGGCAATCTCACATTTTTTTTATTATTTATTATCAATTGCATTTTTTTACCTGCAGGAAAATACTTCAACTAAAACTCAAAATATTTTTTATCCTCTTGGTAAAATAAAAACAATTATAATACCAATAAAACTTTATACGAGTTATATAAACTTGTGTTTTAGTTAATTTTATTTTGCACACTTTTTATTTTTATTCAAAACTTCGTGTCTACTAACAGCGTAAGGGAAAAGATTAGCTCTGGAACTTAGCCAAAGTTGAACAACGCATAAACGGTTTTCATATTTTGCGATCAAGCTTCGTTCGCACTCCTTGTCGTTTCAAAGTAAAAACACCACTAGAAAATACTTTAAAGTTCAAACTTAGTTTAAAAAGAAACATCAATGGAACCGACACTTAGCTACCACTTCAGCTTGGAGATCTCAATGCTTCGAGTGGGCACATCCGTGTAACATTCACTTTCTAAGCTCAATCGTAAAAGAAGAATGAAATTGAAAGCGGTGTTTGCTTTGCTATAAAAACGCGATAAGTCCGATAGTTTGGTAATAAAATTCACATGACCATATAGTACTTCCGTTGTTTTTTTAATGGTGCTTTCATAGTGTTGCATATACCTACCTTATGAGGTAGGCTGTTAATAATTATACTATACACTATTGCATCATGTAGATGTAGTAGATCAGCCTAGCCTATAGCCTGGTACCATAACAAGGTACCAAAATATTTTTAAATATGTATCTACTAGGTACTACAACAAAGAAGCATTTTTTTTTATTAGTTGAGGGAAACAAGCACATGGCCCACGACCTGCCCCGGTAATGCCTATCAATCAAACAGGTAACAGCTTTTGAATACAATTTTACGGTGCATTGCACTTTATGTTTCGAATATTTCTGCTATTGAAAAAGAAGCTTAAACACGCGGCGCAATGTACTGCAAAATTGTATTCAAAAGCGATTACCAATTTGATAGGCAATACCCCCCCTGATGTTATGTAGTAAACTCTGCCTTAGATAGGCAATACCGCCTTGGAAGTTTTATACACAAGAACATTAAAAAAACAGTTTTAGACCGCTTACTCTTAGCATAAATAAGAACTTTAAGAGTATGAGAAGTAAAAAAGTTATTTGCTACCAGTTTAAAGAAACAATACACCAACACAACAATGAAAAGACCTATTTTAGTATAAAATAAGTACATTTTAACTTTAAGCACACTCAAGCAGTCAATGCGCTATTGAATTAAGATTATCATTAATCAATTTAACGCGTCAGCTAAATTGCGTAGCTGTTGCTGAGTGGCTTTCGCGTCGCCCTTCTCACACAAGGCCGGCGACATACCGGCTAGGCTGGCCGGCCAGTGCACACCCGATGTACGTACTCATTATAACTAAACACTCATCGATCAATGAACGCCTTACTCGACGCCCGGGTAGAGACGAACTTTTAAATTACGTGGCTTGTAAAGGCTAGCTGGCTAGTGCACATCTAATGTACTACCTCATTACAACTAAACTACCTATTACTACCTAACCTACCTATTAATATATAGATCAATTGCAATTGAATTGTGGGAAGCGTTATCTTGCCGTAACACAGTTTTTAAAACTAGCATGGAAGGTAAAGTTTTACTACTGTTACTGCCGCCTTTATTGAGGAAGCTCATTAATGTTGAACAATAATTTAAGTACCTACCTACCTACCTATGTTTTGATACAGGAATTTTATTTTTTTCTTTAAACATTCATCCGATAGGTACTTGAATTGAGTTTAACTGCACTAGTAACTGTTTAGTTTGTATTGTTATTATTTTTGTGAATAAATGTTATCTTATCTTATCTTAATTAACGCTTTACCCGATACTCAGATAGAGACGAACGTTTATAAAGCGTAGCGTTGTAGAGAACATTATACTAAATTCTATGTTTATCAGGGAATGAGAAGCCAAAAAAAAATATACTTACTATTCTTGGTTCGTCACAAAAAACGTACAAATAAAAGGTGTCATACACAACACTAAAAATATAAGCTTTAACCGTGTCTAGCTCTTGTATTTGCGCCCTTTGTACAAAAATCGTAGACATGAATAAGCTATTTCTGAGAGCTACCTACGATGTTTTTCTTACTCTACGTTTTGTACAGCGTAAGTAATAGATATTCTAATTTTGCATTATTACTGATTGAAAAACTCGTTACAAATAACAAAAAATATGCTTCTATCTGTTTTTCATTGAGTGAACACTGTTTAAGCTGGCATTAAGATACTTATTATTAGATTTAAATTGAGTATTAATTTAAAATTGAATAGGTACAGACAGACGCAACAAAAAAAACACTGATTGTATGTATCTTATAATGACAATGTATTTTTAACAAACATACACTTATAAAAAGGGACTCAAATAAAAAAAAATTGGACATTCTGTGCTATTCGATTTTGTTTTGACCTACGGCCTAAGTAGGGGATAGCTGTTGTATGTAACATGTGCTTTCAGTTTTTGGGAGATGTCTTTACAAACGATATACATAAGTAGGTACCATTTGTAACCATAAAGTAGATGTTTGTGCTTCATCATCATCATCATCAGCTTGTAGAAGTCCACTACTGGACATTGCCCCTTATAGAATGGACGACGACCGGCATCGAGAGGTTTCCTTACTTTACTGCGTCTGCCGGTTTGTTGTTTGAACTTTGTGCTTAAAGACGTTGAAACCCTTTAGTCAACGTTCGTAGCTGATCTTTGATAACCAGCTACGAACATGTTTTTTTTTTCTTGTTTGATATCCAGTTACGAGAACGGAATGTAAACAAACGCTGTAAGTATAACGACTTCAACTCCTAATCTAAATTAAATAACTAGTAAAGGTAAAGGTAACTGTAAAGGTTTAAAATGTAAGTTATCATTTCATCAAATATAAATCATTGTGCAATCAGTACGGTCATGCGGTCGGTAAATTGATCAAGATATCTGTTCAGATGGAATAGTTTCCATTAAATTTCGCGCAATGCCGCCTCTGGTTCGTTATCAATCAATTTATCTAGCCTAGTCACAGAATGTATATTAGTAAATACGCCAAAGCCACAGATCATGAAGAAGTTACGAATTTGATGACCATACTCGTTCCAACTCCTCAATGGATGACACATTCGGTAATAAATGACGACATAAAATATTCATAAGAGCTTTTTTATCTTCTCACATTGTTCATCCTGATCCCTTCTTAATCCTATTTTATGAACGCAACAATAGGCGCTGCCATAATAATTTTAACGTAGCACAGTACCGTCTGTTCTTATACCAAGCCCATCCATTACGTAATGGCATAAAAAAAGGTTCATCTCAATAAAATAGATATGCAATCTTACCATTACAGCAAACAGCTATAAAGTTTTTTACTATTTTATTTTAATTTCAAGGCCGAAATTGGCAAGCTTAAAATTCAGTGCTAAATCTAACGCATGTATCGATTGAAGTTTGACAGTGATATAGTATCCTACCAATTAGCCGTGTCGAATCGACAGGAAATTCATCTCAATGTCCCAGCCACTAACGAGACCACTACAGACATTTGTCGTATCAAAGATCTGTTCAAAACCTGATTGATATTGTAAACCTTACCCTTAATAAATACCATTTCTTGTCTCCTAACCGAATCTAAAAGTTTCGTTTTATTTCACAGGCGGGACATTTGCGTACAGAGAACGGAGAATATTGGATCGAACCGTCCAATCAACTTCCAACCGATAACTCAGAAGGAAGGCCACACGTTATTTTTAGAAGATCAGCTGTTGATAAAGTAGAAGCTTTCCATAGAGAAAAGAGAGCAGCAGATAATATAAACAATGGCTATCAAAACCAAAATAGAAATAATGGTTATCAAAACAATAATAGAAATCAAAATTCAAGACGAAATGCAGACAACAGAAGAAGCAGAATAGACAATGACAAAAGAAGACGAGAATTTTTGGAGAGGAGACGAAAACGGTTGGAGGCTATGAGACGAAATCCTGTCGAATATAGGAGACAACAAGCGACTCTTCGAATGGAAGAGAGAAGGCCGCACTCAAATTCGACAAGTAATTCATTTGAAACAAGCAAATCCTTGGAGCAATCCATAGAAAGGAGAAACCGAAAAAGAATTATTGATAAAGAGACTGAACATAGAATGCGACGAATTCGTAATAGACGAAAGAGGAAGCGTAGGAACTGCGCGACGAAACAACCACCGTACCAGTGGAGAACTCAGAACGTAGCAGAACAAAAAGCTCTTAGAAATAATAAGGTAATGGTAAAGCTCAACCAGAGCCATGGTAAAATTATTAATAATGTATCATGAATATTCTAACGTGAGGTTGTTTTCAGAATAAACGCCAACATTCTCATCACAGCCGCCTCAACGAGCGACCCCAGTTCGAAGGAGCGAAGCGTTCCACTCGATCTGTCAGCAAACCAAGACACGTTGAAGTGTTGCTGGTGGCCGATAAGTCTATGACCAATTTCCACAATCAAGGCAACTTGGAAACTTATTTGCTCACAATTATGAACATGGTAAGTGCAAAAACAAACAAAATTGACACACTTGACCAATAATCATTGCAATTTTTAACATCATTGAAATTGGTTATCTGTCGCAATAGCTAAGCTATCATTTTGTATAGGTGTCTTCACTATATATGGATCCGTCAATCGGCAACTACATAAAAGTAGTTGTCGTGAAGATAATTCTGGTTGAAGAGATCGACGCAGCGAGGCAACTGCAGGTGTCTACAAATGCCGACTCGACGCTGGCATCGTTCTGCAAGTGGCAACAAAGCCTAAATCCCGGCGACGACAAGAACCCACATCATCATGACGTTGCCATTCTGGTTACCAGGAAAGATATCTGCAGTCAACACAACAGCCCTTGCAGGTATGGAATCCAGTTTTTTTTAACCTTTCACACGATGTGCTAAGCGGCGCGGCTGGCGGTCAAGTTATGCGAAGCTAAACAGGCGTGCAATGAAATAGGGTCACTTAGAAAAACCACAATATCTCCCAAACTGTGCAAGATACCGAATTGAAATAAAAGTTATATTCAGATATATTTCATACAGCATGAAATACAATAACTTTTGTAAAAAAATACTTAACAATTATTAAATAAAAATAAAAAATAAAAAAAAAGTTTGGGAGGTAACCGTAATGTGGTTTTTCTGAGCAATTGTTTTACTGACAATTAATTTTATACCAGTATCGACAGTTATTAAGAAAGATCAGATTTATGATTTCAAAGAACCAGGCCTACAAGATGTAACAAATAAACCCCTGCAAAATTAGCTCAAACATGATAGGAATTAAGGTCAGTACCCGACGTAACACGATCTCCACGATCAGTCACACCTCTCAACGCTCAGCCAGAAAATCACACAGTCTGAAAAGTATTAGCATTCCTTTATTTTTTCTGGGCAACTCAACACAAGGTCAATGGCAGGGGCGTCTGTTAGTAAGGTAAACAGAATCGCCATGAGTAACCGACTTCTAAATAGAACACTTTCGACTTGATCGTCGACACCTGCTCTATTAGACAAACGTCCAACCTAGGGCAAGCATATTGCGCTAAGTAGCGAAAATGCTAAGATATTGTACGGGAATGGTGTTGTGTTTGTCGATTGCATATGACATGTCATCTCCATACTATAGTAAGCGTTAAGCCTACGCCTAACGCAAAATGCCGATCGTAGATTTGATTTTTACCCAAGTAATCAAGTACAACATTGAAATTAAAAATATGCATAGAGCACATTTTAATTCAAAGGAATCACTCTACCAAAAACACGATAGGACAATATTATATTTAAAAAAAAACACATAGTTGCTTCTATTGACTAGATTTAATTGTTTCTCAATTGAGGTATTCGATTAAAATGCCTATTTCAAGTGCCGAGGTCTTTTTTCATTTGAAGTTTTCTGTTTGTGTTAGGCGCAGCCTTAACGTACGATGCTAACGTTGGCATGGAAGTTTGTCTACAGGCCGTGGAGATAGGTGTCGGTGCCCCTTATCGTTTCTCAGCCAATTTACACTCGTTCACATCATTTGCAAGTACCATGACGTCAGTGCAGTTAAAAAATAACAGCATTCTTTCCTAGCGTACGGTTTTTATTTGCACTTGCTTATAATATGTGCAGTATGGTATCTGAGGTTAAAACATTTGCATGTTATAACTATTACTTATACACACACTACATAATTTTTTCTGCAATATAATCTTTGTCAACACTCATCGGATAACGTACATACATACTTGCTTTATTTATAGGTTAGGTATGTTTGTCGTAATCTTGTCATGTTTAGTCTGTGAGCTGATATTTGCCGATGATCCGCAGAAGACGGCACTTTATCGGTCTCTCTCTCGGTAGGCACCACGATGTCTGTTCACGCAACCGGAGCCATAAGTAAATAAATAGCTTACATAATGTCCATGCGATGTTATCTTTAGGTACTTGAGCAGTGCAATGTGCTTCTAAATCCGATCAATGGATTATGTTACAATTACATCATTTATGAACTTTGCCCTGTTACTTTATTAAGCACTGTACTGAACTTTATATCGGAATAAATTATCTTGTCAAATGATAAATGCGCATAACTTTATTAGTATCTCAATTAAGACCAATTTTAAAGACAGGAAATATTGATCGATTTTTAATTGGTCGTTTAACTAATTCAATGCAACGGATTGTCGGTATAGTAACACGAAAGGCGATAAAACAACATTGTGGGATCAATTTATCATTTCGACAATTACTTTTCTTAATAAATATGATTTCCCAAAGCGTCCGAACAAATCGGTGTTTACATCATTATCGCTTTTTTTACGTATATTTGCGAATCGCTAACGGCGATGCCCGAGCGGTCACTTCAAACGGACCGACATTAAGGCCAAGGATATTGGGTGTGCACAAATTGGACATTCATTATTTTAACAAAAGCCTATAACCATATAGCGTTAAATAATTACATGATTTTTTTTTTGGACATGTGGAGTTTTTGTCTCTTGCGCAACTCGCGAATCATGCCGAACTTTGTCGGGCTCTACCTAAAAGGTGCTGATTCGAGCTGCGACCAGGTGAAACAGTCATCGCTCTACCGTCCATATTTAATCAAAACATTAAATGGGTTTTTTAGAACGCCCATTAATAAACGTTTTATTAATATTTTAATCTCCCATATAAGATTTTGACAACGACTAGCACATGATTTTTCACAATATAAAAAAGAATATCATATTATTCAAGATTCTTGCACAGGTAATTATTGTTATTTTAAAACACGGCGTGGAAAATAAATCGGTGCGTTAGTATCAAGTATGTTTAAAAATCTTTCATCCTGTTAATCGGGAATGCGCTAATCCCGACTGCAGTTAACAAAATATTTTAGTTTCAACAAACATCAACGTTGGCCCCCTGGTTACCTACTGAGGATAAGCAGATACCGGGTTACGTAACATCCTACCAGGTTACCAGACTGTTTGGCATTCAATATTTTCACACTAATTTCAACATTAATACGATATAAATAGTTCCAGACAGTTCCAGAGAGTTAGTTTCCAGACTTTTATAAACTGCTGGTGCCAATTTAAACCAGCAACTCTTAACAATTTTAGAATTAGCAATTGAAAATTCATGAATCAGTTGCCAATATCAAATTTGAATAGAGTTTTATTTGCTTAGATACATTTTTGTAGAAGTTCCAGAATTAACAAATCAAAAGTTACTAGCTCGTTGTTGTAACGGTGCATTTTTTCCGTGTTATTACTCGTGGTACTAATAGTTACCAATAGTACTATACTAGTAATATAATATATTTATAATTACATGATTAACTTTTTTATCTCTTTTATTACCGACCACCTCAGTAGTACGATAGGGATTTTTAGCCCGTCTTACTACTACAGGAAACGAAAGAATCATACATTCCATAAATGCCCTTTATTTAATAAAAGTAATAAAAAAAACGTCTGTGATCAACAAAAAACTAACAAATACAAACGAAGTTTGCTCCTATCTTGGATAATTTCACATCAAAAATTATAAAATTATATTGATTTTATTAATGTAAACATGATCAATGCACTAATATAAACTAAGATATATATATATATATATATATATATATAATTGACCCCCTGGTTCTGAGGCCAGACACACCACGGCATATTATTGTATACATATGCTGGTATTGTGTTATGTACGTACCTTACACTTCTATAGGGCGAGACAGATTTAGAACGGTGGATATGCCTCTCCCAAGTCTGAAGAAAATATCGATGCCGTGCGAAAGGGCGCAGCCGATAAGATGCTGTACGGTTAAAAACCAGTGCATAATGAATGCAATGAGGAAGGCAGCATTCGGTAAACGGTACAAACGAGTAGTCGAATGTTCTCGGAAGGCGGCAATCAAAAGACAATGAGCGCGTATGTAACGGTGTTGGCCGCGGGCCCACATGCATTATGCATCGGAACGCATAAAAATTGCAATTATCAATATGTAAATGTCTATGAATACCGCGCAAAGATAGCCGCCTGTTTAATAAGTTCCTCGTTATTCACCGGTCACTTTTGCCCCAAATCTTTATCGATTAATATAAAATTAATGATTTATGATAATATTACGTATGAGCAGAGGTATTTAAAGGTTTCATCTTATAACTGACCTTACCTCGACCTCATCAACACTGAATAAACATGTGTGCTATTCTAAGAGAAACTTCTTAATGAGACATAGACGAGATAGGGCGCTTATCATAACATTTTATGAAGAAACTAGTGAAATGGCCGCGACTTCGTCCACGTGGAGTTTTTTCCAACTTCTACACCCCGCTGCATAGGAAGTGAATTTTGAAAATGTATTTCTGAGTGGACCCTTATATCTACCACAAAAGAAATGTACCCAATTTCAGGTCTTTAAGTTTTGCCTGTTTTTTTACTCTCTCGTCCCACTGCTGGGCAAAAGTCTCCATCAAATCTTTCTACATAAATATATCCTTCAGTCTCCCAGCAATTTTTCGAAGACATCAAGATCGTCTCGCCTGTTCTTTCTTGTCCAACTCGCGTTCAATGAAGCAGGGGGTACCCCTTGTTTTTTCCCCCGTGTTATTGACTTTTGTTTGTCTGTATTTTGAGAATTCTTTGATGTATCCGACAATCAATATGAGATACAGATAATATCTTCTGATATTTACAAGGCATCATTAAACCGGGCGAGTCTGATAGTCATCATTATCATCATCAGCCTGTAGGTAGAATACCTTTGCTGGACATAGGCCTCCCCCTAGAATGCAACGATGAACGGTCTTGAGCCGCCTCCATCCACCGACCGTTGCATTGAGCACAGCATTGAGGGTGGCCCTGAAAAGGGCCTACTTGTCTGATAGTAAGCAGGCCCTATTCGGGGCCACCCTCAATGCTCCAAGCTTTCAAGCTGGTCAATTTAAATAAGAAGACCAAGAAAGACGAAGAGAGAGAGAGAAAGAGAGAGGTAGCTACGTACTATTTATTCGGTTTGTGCCGTAGTGAAAACAATGCGTTGTATACTCCAGTTGCAATCTTGTCATTCTCGGTAGCGATTTGACAAAAGGTTATTAAGCGAAGTGTCGTCAGTGTAATTTGGTTGGCGACGCGCAGTCTCCGGTGTCCGGCGTGGATGTTATGTACGAGTCTTATCTCTTCTAGTGCACTGTAGCTTGCCCTTATCTCACGGCATGCATGCTTTACACACACGTGGGTCATTCATGCTTAGGATTATCAATTATTGCTTATTTATCGTCTTTATGAAGTGCAAAAAGCAGATAGCAAACTGCTTTAGAATAGGTTATAACAGTAATACCCACTAGCGCAGCGTAGGTAGATACTAGGTATTGGTAAGTAGATAGAAACGGAACTCCTCTGTAAATCACTAAAACACCCTGTCTTTCAAACACCGCTGTACCTGGCACTTGCGTGAAGCGTCGGCAGTACTGACAGGTTTTTCGCAGATGCAACAAATGCAAAAGTCACGTGATTTAGTTTTATCTCTACCTACTCCCTGGCAGGCAGGCCGTGGTGTGGCCGGCTTAAGAATAAACCCCCTCGTTCCCCCGTGGATGTAGTAAAAGCCTTACTAAGGGATTACACCAGGGGATGGGCAGCAGCATCCATCTGAGTACTTATCACTAACGCGATCAACAATCCGCCTGCCAAGCGTGATGATTATGATTATGGCCTCGTCCAGCAACGTAAATAGGTTGTTGATGATGATGATGACTCCGTGGCAGTACACCTTCAATGTAGTTATTAAATATAATTATTTATTTAAAAATGTGGGACAAGTATGCGTGAATGGCTTACATAATCCAATCGGTATCTTCTCTGACAAGGTATGGGTGTCACGCACGACCGTCCAATTCCACGCAATTATCACCAAAATCGGAATAGTATGTTCAAAAATGTTTATCTGTATTCACAAAGCGACTTTCTCTGCCTTTTGAACATTCCGCCTTCCATCGAAGCTTTGAAAGAGATTCAAGTGACCGATGTCTTCGAAGTGAATTTGCATTTTTAATTTGGAATTCTGTTTGAGGATGACACCGTCTCGCATAGAACATAATACTCCATAACCTTGATTCTTAGAATAAGGACTAAAGCACCTTGATTTAGTTATTATTCTGAGCTATAATCACAAAAATGTAGGTGCAGCTGTCACCATCAGATTTAGCATGGTGTACAAATACAGTTACGCACTCAAAATTATCGATATTATCTAACCAATGAGATAACGAAATATTGTTAGGATCAAAAGTATAAAATCAACGTCATAAATAATTTAGCTAGACACAATGCTCATATTTTTAACTAATACTCAGTCAAAAGACAGTTTGATCCTTTTTCAATGATAAATCAAGTATTTTCAATCATTATGATAATTTTAACTAAACCTTCAAATTAATTTGTTACAACTTTATAAAAAACGTGATGACGTGTTAGTGGGGATCAAAAATATATAATCAGCGTTAAAAATAATTTATCTAGACACAATACTCATATTAAATTGTACGTACTAAGACAGTTTGATCCTTTTTTAATGATAAATAAAATATTTTAAATCTACAGATTGAAAATACTCAAACACAATACTAAACTATATACATGATAATTTGAACCTAATAATTATTTACCTTCTAATTAATTGGTTACAACTTTTAAAAACCGAACCCTCCTTGCTGCAAGACATGACGTGTTATCTCCTGGCACGCAATCCTGCATACAAAAGACATCAACGCGTTCCTTTGGCTTTTTTGCTTGTTCAAAATAAATACCTAGAAAAAAAACATATTAAAAAAGCATCAATATTCGACGTTTAGCATCGAACTACTTAGTTATTATATTACCAAAAGACTACATGAGAACTAAATAGCTCGCATTTATCAAAAGCAAGAAGCCTATGATAATAATTAGGTCTCTTGCATGTAAAATGCGCAAAATCATTTTTTTTTTAAATTCTACTTAGATTTAGATAACAAGTTATACAAAAACCTGACTGCAAACAAACCTAAAAAGTGGTTAACTTTTTCTTCTTCTTCTTTTAATTACAGCATGTAAGGGAAAATTTCCTCAATTTTGCCAGTGTCAAGTATGTATAAGTATTATTTTGATAAAATTAGGGCAAGTCATTAAAGTCTCAGTCAAGTCATGTTCTAGTAAAATGGTAGCAGTTTTACTAGAATGTTGGTGGACTATTTCCACCTATTTTGAAAGAAACGCAGTACACTTTTATTTTAATACACTACCAATAAGTTACATTGGTTAAAATGCCACCAAAAATACACGAAATTAAACAAAAACGTTAGAAATTTAAATAAAATAAAGACGTCTTTTTCGAAAAAGTAGAAGAACTCATTCGTGGTAAACTTTTAGAAGTTATTTGTTGAAATTTACGCTTTTGACATTTGCTGTCACTTTTGACATTTAGTGTCACTTTTGACCTTGAATTTTCATAAAACACTGAGTGGTTTGTAAGTCAACTTACCAAAGGGTTAAACTAATTTCTGATATTAGCTGTCACTTTTGACATATTTTTTTAGCATCGGTGTCTCACTTGATGCAGCAATGATATGTAAAGGTCGCAGGAAGTCCGTGGATGCAGGTGGTTCAGGACCGTTTGTCGTGTACTCGTGGTATTCTATGGGAGAGGCCTACGGCCCACATTGGACTTACTAGCTGATAATGATGACTGTGCTCTCTCGAGTTTGAGACGAATCTAAAAACACATCATATATTCATCAAACCGTTTATTCTACAGGAGGAACACAGGAACTGACATACATATATACCTGAAAAATGTAACCCTCCTTAGCAGTTGGATAAAAATACAAAGCGAAGAAGTAATTGAAAAAAAAATTCTGTATGTATAGTAGGTACCATATTCAATGGCAGGTAGTAATAAAATTTGACTAACCTACTGTGTGATTTATTTTAATATATATTATTGTAGGCAAAGGTAGATGTTTAAATTTATTAGAGCGCCGTTCACACCGTTAGTGATTTAGTCAAAAGAAGTCCCAGCTGTGGGAACATTATTGGCTCAATGATCATGATCCTTGATGGATGATTTTCAACCTTATGCAGGAATTTAATTTTGTTAATCATGATTTAAATCCTCAAGTGTGCAGAAACCTCGCGTAAATCAATTACAAAATACTTATAAACTCACATAAACCCGATGTCAACCCGAGATAACGTTAATGTGCAATAAATACCGAGTTGAATGGGTTCAATGCATATGTGTTAATTCAATTTATTTGTAGGTAAATAATTTATATCGTACAGCTTTTCATCAACTTTCGTGTGCGTGTGGCGGGTAGTTAACCCTTAATCTTTGTAGACTCGGCGGGAAAAACCGCGGACTGACGCAAAAAAATATTTATCAGAAACTATTTTGTTATTTTAAAAAGTGATTCATGCTATCAAACTTTTCGGACTTGACTCACACACACACATGCACTATTTCATCTAAATACGCTGATTAGAGCTTAGAATAAGGACTGAAGCACGATTAGAGTTTACTAACCAGCCAGTATCAGTAGTATTGATTGTTACTTTAATTATGTACTCGTATGAAGTGAAGTGACGATTTGTGGAAATTCGGTTAGTGCATGCTAAGAATTTAAGTAAAGATCAATAGATAAGGATGATGTCAGTCTGATGGTGATGAGAATGATTAAACACGTAAAGGAAAACAGTTGTTTTTTAAACAACTCATTGAAATTATTACCACGGGACTGATATTGAGATTACACTGAGTATAGGCTGCGTAAAGTGTATTAACTAATTATTTAGTACTAGACTATGACGGTGAACTTCGTACCACCAAAAATTGATTTGGTTATAACTCTTTATGAGTGATACGAACGCCATCTATTAAAAGTAATCCGAAGCTAATTTAGATTTTTCTGATTTTTCGGCCGTTCCTCTAAGTTTTACTAATTTTATTTTTCCTAAACCAATCCAGTAAAATTAGGCAAAAAGGTCAGGCGAATAAACCAAAAATAAAATAATTCAAATCGGTCAAAGCATTTCCGAGATTTTTAAATATTATCGTCTTCAGCCGTCAGACGTCTACTGCTGAACGAGAACTCCCCATAGAATGCTATGGGGGAATTTGCTATAATATCGCTTATCGATTGGTGATCGCAGTATTGTTGTTGACTACTCAGGTATGCTGCTGCCCATCCCCTGGTGTAATCTTTTGGTTGACTTTTACGACATCCATAAGAGGAAACAGAATGGTCTATTCATACACCTCGGCCCTTTTCATCTATCATCATTTTAGATCTAGATAGATAGATTTAGAATTATACAAAGACCAATTTTGCAATTCTGTATACAGTAGGTATACAGAATTGCAAAATTGGTCTTTGTGGTCTTACGGAGTGTATTATTATTAGTAGGGAATTTATAGAGCTTTTCGTCGGCTTCCGTGTTGCTTACTATTATTTCTTCTAGGCCGTGGCCTGTGACTCAACGTGGTATTCTTAGAGAACTATTCACGCGATCACAGAAAAGTGTTAAGGAAACGACAAATCTGTATCATATTGTTTAGTTTTTGTAATTGGTAGAGTGCATCTAATCTAAAAATGAATGTCCCGCTATTCCATCACGTCAAGCTTGTGTCAAGTGCCAAGTACAAGCGGTGGAGGGGCGTTCAGTTTTAGACTAGACTCACCCTACTAAGTCACCATTTAAATATAAGTACCTGTGTAAGCGAGCTTAGCTCGGAAAACTCGGAAAAACGCATTTTTACAGAGATGCAATCTAGTTAGATCGATTTTTTGCCCCCAAAAACCCCTTATAGCAAATTTCATCGAAATCGTTAGAGCCGTTTTCGAAATCTCAAAATATCATCACATCAGAAAAAGGCTAAGTCTAAGACTTTAAGTGGACGCCTAAGCGTCCACTGTTGGACAAGGCATCCCCCATAAAATGCAATGAAGGGATTTTAAAACATAATTATGTATATAAATATACAAATATTGCTTGTTTAATAGTACCTAATATAGGATTAAAAAAACTTGTTAACGATAAAGTAGTTCAGGTCTAACATAACTTTTAGAGAAACGTGTAAGTATTGGTATTTTATTGAGAATAAAAACTACAAAATATCCATGAATTCATCATCAGGCAACTTTTATAAGACGATTATTTCACGCCGTATTCAAGGCCAAGGGTTTACTCTAAAGAGGACTCTGTGTTTTTATAATTATTAATATCTCTTTGTCATGCAAGCTTACTAATTAATGAAACTTCTAATGATTCCCATTTAGTTTTCTTCATAGACATACTGTTCAATTACAACATTGTCTTCAACGAAACAACTTCATTCCCTGCTGGGCTAGTAGTTGTTTTATGCTTTACGCTCCCGCCTGTCGACCACGGCTTTAATTACACAAACACCACACCCAGTCGCTGCGTAATGTAGTCAAGAGATTAA
The DNA here is from genome assembly GCA_951392215.1 of Epirrita christyi. NCBI lineage: Eukaryota > Metazoa > Arthropoda > Insecta > Lepidoptera > Geometridae > Epirrita > Epirrita christyi. Next base: position 8,394,428 of record OX595849.1, on the reverse strand, counting down.
TATGTTTAGGATTTCATATGATTTCGCCAGCGCGTTGGTGCTACAAAACGTTTTAACGATTGGTTGTCATGGCACTACTGGCTCTAGATAACCCTTTTACGAATTATAGAATTCGTATTCTAGCAAAATATGCTATGATTCGATTTGCGAATGCTTGATAGGTAAACAAGGTTTTTTGGAGTCCAGGCGTGCGTCGAGCGTCCTTTATATTATGCTGTACATATTAATGTGCTATGCTTTGCGATTTGTTCAAAAAGTCTCGATTACATCTGCCACGCTAATAGTGTATTGTAAAGTTTTAACAACTCAAGTAATTTCCATTTGTTTGTTAAAGTTTAAGTTTGATTTATTATTATAGCTGCAGAACTTAATAGAATCTAGCATCCTTCAATTTAAATATACCTATTAAAAACTAATTTTAAGATATACAATTTATTTCAGCTCTAACCCTAATTTATAAACCAGCGGAATTCTGATGTCATGAATCAGTATTTTGAAATTAGGTTCGTGCTGTAATTGATTTAATATTCCATAGGAATTAGGCTGTTCTAATTCAGTTTTGATTATAAGGATGGCGAAGATTAAATTAATGTTTGAAACTTATTTTACATAGCATTTCAAAAATAAATAATAGTAGGTTTGGAGCTAGTTTAAATCGATGTGTTTATTCGTGTGTTTGTTTTCCCTCAATTTCTCTAACTTGGTTGAATCGGCGTTGTAGATATTATGTTAGTCTGAAGATAACTTTCAAACTGTTAATTCGATCTTCCTGAAATTTGTTAGGTATATAGATTGTACTGATACAATTTTAAAGTAAGCTTAATTGGTCGGTTGCTCTGTTTTAGTATTGGGGGTAAAAAAGTAAGACAAGCGTCGCTGTTTTTTTTTAACTAATCTTAAAGTGTTTAGTATATTTTGTAGTTTTTGAGATATACTTAACCAAAAACTTAAAAATAACCTTTAGGGTACTTCCAGTAATCTCTCAGTGCTGAAATTTTGCATGCTTGAGTCCATAATCCAAAGCTTTCGTGATTTTTACCGTATTAAATGAAACAATATAGATGAGCTCCCATTTTTTTGGAATTTAAATGACGTAGTTTTGTTAGGTTTGGCACAAATTTCTTCGTTACACTAAGGTCACTTTTCACCAACACACAAACAGATGGTTAAAACAAAAAACTAAACTAAGTAACTAAAGTAACTTAACTTAACAAGTCTAAACTTAAAAGTAGGTATCTACTTTTAAGTTAAGCGTAACAATTTGCGTGCGCCTAAGCCCTACTAAGCCCCTAGAATCTATAAAAACTAGGGGACTGTTTTTACTTTTTTAGCGTCACGTATCTTTGTGCAACCTTATCGTATGCGTAAGACAAGGGGCTAACGTGTACACACACGTCTATAATTAAGCAGCCATTAGTAGCAGCTCTCTACAAAACTTGGTAATTGATGCGTACGAACGTGTTATAAATGGTATCACATGCAACAGATACGTAGATGTGATACTCCGACACAAGGCAGAAACTAACCACACGTCATGTTCTTCCTATAAACACCTGCCCCAGTACCAACTGTCTAACGCATTACGATAGACGAGTACAAGGCGGCGGCGCATATAGGCATACTGAGGGGCAGGCACGCGGGGGGATTAGCAAAGGAGTTCCGCTTCTATACGACAGACAGACATTAACTTATTCTATGGTTATAAATATGCTAGATCCCGTGTGACCAATACCTGCAAATACCTAATTACATGTGCAGAGTTGCATGTCTGAGCCAGTGACTAATTAGACTAATTCTCACTTTCACCAACCAAATACGGGCCACCTAGCGCTTATGAGATACCTATAGGTATTTAAATCATGTCAAATTTGTATTTTTCGTTTATTATAGTAGGTATGTAAGTTTTAGCCCGTGATTAAAAATGTTGAGGCAAGCTTTTATTCAATTGATGTTATTTAATTGTATTACTAAGTTTTTATTTGATGTCGCTTGATAAATGTTTTTTTTTTCAGCACCCTAGGAGTAGCGCACGTAGCGGGAATGTGCAAGCCGGACCGTAGCTGCTCCGTGAACGAGGACAACGGCATCATGCTCGCACACACCATCACACATGAGTTGGGGCACAAGTGAGTACCATACTATACTTAGTCCAACTTTATATCTCACCTTGGGCGTAACGCACATAGCGGGCATCTGCAAGCCAAACCGTAGCCGCTTCGTGAATAGAAACGGCATTATGGTCACACAATTCATCAAACACGAGTTGTAGCAAGTGAGTACCATACCATAACCCAACCTTTTAACTCACCCTAGGCGTAGCACACGTAACGCATATTATCTGCAAACCGGACAGTAGCTGTTCCATGAATAAGGATAACAGCAATAGGCTCGCACACACCATAACCCACGAGTTGGGGCACCTCGTTGTTGTCGTGTTGGGGTTGGGGGTTTTGTTAGTAGAACTTCTTGAAAAAGAGTTCGTCCGGGGAAGTACTACCACCGTACCTATTTCTGCCGCCAAGCAGTAGTGTTCGCATTGCTGTGTTTCGGTTTGAAGGGTACGGGTGCCGGTGAAATTACAGGCACATGAGACTTTTCATCTTTATGTCTCAGGGTCGGCAGCGCGCGTGTGATGCCTCTGGTGTTACAGGCGTTCATAGGCTACGGTAACTGCTTTACATCTGGTGGGCCGTAAGCTTGTCTGCTTGCCAAGTAGCATAAAAAAAAACCTATTTACTACAATGGTGATAGGTAGAACTTTTAGAGATGGATTTTCAATAGCCCTACAAATACAAATCCAAAATTTATTAATAAAATCATTTTATACAAGTTAGTTTTACATAATTTGGTAATAACATTACACCCCACAAATAACACAAAAAAATATAATTATTACAATTATTAGAATACAATTATTTAAGATTATTTATTATTTAGAAATTAAATTATCACAATTACTATGATCTGACGGCGATAGAAGGAAAATACATTATACAGTTCATGTAGTTCGTAGAACTCTCTACACTGTAGAATCTTCTCCAACAGCCACTTCTTCAGTTTATTTTTATCTGGTAGTGGTACCTATTAGTATTACGTAGGGCAAGGGCCGCGTAGTACCACGGCGCTGAAACAAGTCCAGGTTGATGTGCGTGAAAAGGGCTACTCGATAAACCACCTACCTATCAGCATTGTAGTATTTACAGCCAAATAGGCATAGTGCTTTCCAACATCTTGGACACTCCAACTTTGGATCACGAAATTAGAAACACGGCTGACGTTTCGATAATAGTTATTATGGTATCGAATCCATCGAAACATAAGCCATTGCTACTTTTTAAGTCTTAAATCTGTCCTCACGTAGCCATAAGAACATCTGGAAATTACATCATCGTCGGACTATGCAGCTTATAAAGATTTTATCCAATACTAAACTGCCACTTCAAAGAATCTCTACAAAGCTTTTACTGAAAGCTATACAATGGAAACTCTCAACGCTAAATCTCTCTACAGTTAACTTTTTTCTCATCTACGGTATCGTTTTGATGGCAAGATGCCAATACATCTTAAATATTTACCAATGATTTACTGTATTGCTCCGGTTCTGTAGGCATAGTTTTGTGCAAAAATATATTTCGCAGTCTGACTAATCAACCTACTAATCAACTACTAATGTCATTGAACCATAAACATTACATGATATTCAAGTGGATTACATTACGAGTGTAATTACACGCTTTTAAAACACAAATCTTGAGGTCTTTGTGAATTCCCAACAAACGATAACATTTTATGGCGCTATCAACAACTTAATACGAGATTAGATAACCGAATATGATTTACACCAAATGGAAGATTTACCGTCTGAATCTTATCACATCACTTTGAAGTTCAGCTACATTACAAAATCAATGTTCAAATGCTGTAAAACTGTAATAGTCGCCGTTTAATTTACATATCTACCTACGTATACTGTTTACGCTGGATGGCAAATTTTACCGTGATTTATATTATTTTGATTAACTCACATCACTTTTAAGACCTACCTCATAAGCGAGATACCCACTGGGGCGCTTGGCCGTGCGACTGTGTGCTCTCTAAAGCGATAGACTCCTCCTTAGTTGCCTGGAATTTGTCCCGTAAAGCGCCAGAGGCCTCCGTAGAAGTTTCAGCTGTTGTTTCGATTAGCATTTTAAGCCTATATTTTTGGATTCGTCCAGCGCTCGGCGGTAAAAATGCAAGGCAACTATAGCGGCCCTTGGCGCTTTAGTGGATACCTCAGCGTATAAAACCTACTAATACTTATTATATATGTAAAAGTTTGTGAGGATGGATAGATGGATGGATGTTTTTTTCACGCAAAAACTACTTAACAGATTTTGATGAACTTTACAGTATTATAGCTTATACATCAGAATAACATAATAATAGCCTGTAATTTATAAGAGAGCTTCCACGCGGGCAGAGCCGCGAGCTAATGCTAGTTTTAAAGATTTTAAAGTGTTATTAGCCAACGCGGTGTGGTGCAAGTATCAATTTCAAATAAATAGGTTATTTAAACATTGCAACACATTCATTAGACCAACACGATCCCATCACCAGTTCATAGTTTATGCGATGCGGTGCCGTCAGACACTATAAAATAATCACGGTAGCGCACGCAAAACCATTCCATCAAAGAAACCACGATGTTTGTACAAAGATTTCAGCGAAAAATAAATATTGACCGACATAAAGCTCGCGACCTTACCTGACCTAACGAATCCAACGCGAACTAGCTCTCTTGTCATTAAACACAAAGGTATTGATTCTACGTATCAAGAGGTTAAAAACAATATTTTTCATCACTCATGCTCTGAAATATAGGTCATAGTTAACTCGAAAACTGCTCCGTAAATGCGATTTACTGGCCGTAAGTAAATTTGAAAATAGAACGAGGCTCATTACGTTCATAATATTCTACAATGAAATACAATCTCCATGACAAATCCTTATTTCAATTTTAAAAAATGGTTAAGGCCACAGAACCATTGAAAAAAAAGAAGACGGGAAACGGAACGCTTTTCTTTTTAGCATCAAACTGAATTCAGTTTAAATAAACTATAAGACTATAAGACATATATACATATATATATATACTATATAAAATTATAAGACTTTTTTAATTTTCTCGCATTCGTGATGAAAAACTATGAGTTATTCTCGGGTGTAAGCTGGGTCAACTATACCCTCGAACTCTCAGTTGCTTGAACTTTCAAAATCGCTCCTCACTCGCGTTTGTTCGCTCGTAACTACGCAAAAATAATAATGAATCGCCTAATGTATAACAATATACTATTAAAGCGTGTTACAACCATGTGTAATATTGTTTGTATTATTTTGGTAATAAGTAGGTACTAGTTTTATTTGGCAACGGTTGCCTAGCGCTTCGGTTATCGGTACTGAGTCATGTTTCTACGCCGAGATTACCCAAGGACGTTGCTTTCGAGATAGAAATTATGAAACGGTAAAAACATTTTGTTGCAGTGCCGGGTGCGTCAAATGTTTTATTGGGTACGGATAGAGTTGTAGTTTTGACCTGCATGTCAGACAACACACACAATCATAATACAAACACTATTATGTAAGTTGTGCAAACATAGCGTCAGGCAATGACCTTCCCGTGCTAGTCATGAATGCATCAATGCATCATTCGTAGCGAGCGATGCACCCGGCGCTATCGGCCCACACAAGTTCATTATTTTTCAAGTCCTTATCTCAAACAAAGAATAAGGAACGGGTTCATAATAAAACGAAGCAATTTGTAGGCGGCAACGTTGATAACTTGATAGTCGCGCCTCGGCTCACCGGCGCTTGACATTATATTTACACTGAATGAACAATGAACATGCTGTTTTGTAGGATTTATTGCTTTTTTACTAATTCTGACATTTAAAATAGTGTTTTGTACAGTTTTCTGTATTTTTATTGGAGGAAAATTATTAAGACAATTTTATAATTAAGTATTAATTGGGTTTAAATAGTTCCATATTCAAACTTCAATATCCTATCCTATCCTACTCCTACTAATATTATAAACGCGAAAGTTGGTATGGATGTTTGTTACTCTTTCACGTAAAAATTACAGAATGGATTTGAGTGAAATTTGGAATGGAGATACTTTACGCCCTGGATTAACACATAGGCTACTTTTCATCATCATGATCATCATTTTTCATCATTATTCACGCGGGTGAAACCGCGGGGCGCAACTAGTTCAATAATAATTGTGTATAAGAGCGCAGCGAAGCCTTCTGCGACAATCGAGTCTACTGACTTGCAATTTCATGCGGTTTACGTACATAAGTCTCATTTATCACTTGGTCTGAAATCGCTCGTAATTTCTACATAACTTAGTATAACGCCCGCGCCTTCTTCTGCATAGAGTTTTTTCCAAACAAACTTTAACACACCGCTGCACCCCCTTTAGAGGGTGAATTTTGAAAACTCCATTACGAAAACTCCTTTCTTAGTGCACCCCATAGATTTAGATACCACAAAAAATTGGACGATGAATAGGTTTTCTTCCAATTTGGTACTTCATGTAGCTGCTTTTCGTCAAACACAGCATTTGACCTCTACCTGTAGAAACAAATAAATCCTAGACGCCGTCGGCAATTTTTATCACGGCCCTGAATTAGGTAAACGATAACAAAATTACTAAAATACAATAGGTATTTAGTTAGGTAGGTACAACAAAATTACTATAGTGATCGGCCAAATAAGCAAAAACCTCGTCGGTGTCTAAAAACACTTGACGTCTTAAATATTTTTGAGGGATTTTCCAATTGTTATTATAATAACCTATGGCCGGTCGATAGACAATCAATTCTTAAGCAGTAGGTACAGTTATTATTTTTATATACATAATTTTTATACTCCTTTTTGGATAATTGGATTTCCTCATCACGTAGTGAAACTTCTATCATAGCTCTGTCCATAGCCCGCTGCGCGACTTTAAGCTTGTATAAAGGACTACACTTACGTCTTGATTTTCGACGCTACATACTCAGCATACATAGATTATTATACCTATATTTTTGTTTTAGTTTCGGGCTCTACCACGACACTGAGAAGATCGGCTGCCATCGCCGCGATGGAGCCACCCTCCACATTATGACGCCGATATTCGAAGCGGATACAGTTCAGGTGGCTTGGTCGAGGTGCAGTAAGCGAGACGTCACCAACTTCTTGGAGTAAGTGAAACCAGCTACTATAGCAACTTCCCAGTCAGTTGTAACCGAAGACAGGACGTGATATGTTAATCTCACAATGAGTTAGTAAGTAGAGTAGAGTCAGTTCTAGAACATCTTAGCAAATCTTAGTTTAATAGCTGTCAAAAATTATATTAATAGTAAATTATGCACTAAGGGAATAAAGCAGTGTTGCGGGCGGCATATTGAACCCTGAGTGTAACGAGGGACTCTAAAGTTAACTCCCTAGTGTAGCGAGGGTGTTATATGGAGTCCTGAGCGAAGCGAGGGGTTCAAGCTGCCCAAGACGAAGACAGGCTTTATTCCAGAAGAGCATACTCTACTTTTCACACCTACTGCGAGACAATAAAAAGCCAGGGCTCCATAAAATAAGTATCGTCTGTTTTGATGAACTCTGGAGTAGAATAATTATCGCTCGACATTTTTTGTTAACACTTATATTGCCATTGACATAATTATATATTACTAGAATATTGCAATAAATTTCACTGAAAAACACAGCATCAACCTAACATCTCTTTTGTTTCACATTCTTTAAAATCGCGCCTATTTCTTTTTTTCTGAGTTCTGCTTTTGGTGGCCATTTTGATTTTCGAACAAACCTCTTTACAATGGCATGGCATATGGCCATTTTTATACTTGGAGTTTTCCACGAGTTTCCACACGAATTTGACGTTCCAAATTCAAATCACTTTAATCCCTAAGGAGTTTCATACAACTTTATATCCCTAGAGAGACAATGCTTTACTTTACGTTGAGGTTGCATGATATGTAATTGGACATTGTCGAGGTGGTGTGAAAAGTTATTTTACTTACTTTATATGCGTAATTCGCTGTGGTGTGTCCGGCCTAAGAATAGACCCCTCTTTCTCCTCCCGTAGATGTAATAAAAGCCTTACTAAGGATTTATACCAGGGTATGGGCATTAGCATTTTATTATGTTATTATTATGTCATTTATTTTTCAATCAACAAGGATCACTGGGTTAGTAAAATACACCAAGCCTGCCTATTCTATGGTTAGTGAGAATATTTACAATAATTTGAATATGTCATCATCAACACCAGCCTGTGGAAGTCCACTGCTAGACATACCCAACCATTTGATCAAAATAAAAATCAACACAGGTACTTAATTAAATTAAAAATGTCAATACACGGCATGTCATTATTAAAATTACTTATAAATGTCATATTTGAAGTGATTGTCATTGGTGAGGGCATGCATCATAGTGCAGTGGTACATGTACACACAGTCAGACCTATTTGCAAATATGCTCAGAATACCGTTGGAGCTGGCCCGAACCCTGCGCACCAGAGATGTTCCCCGCTTGCGCATGATGCTGTAGAAACAGTCCACGCGCTCCTCAGCGAACATCGCCTGAGTACTTAACACCAAACTAAAATCAACAATCCGCCTGCCAAGCGTTGTGATTATGTCAAATCCCCCCATTGAATACTCGTCCAGCAGTGGACGAAAACAGGCTGGTGAATACTTAATACTTACTCTATATAAAAATAGTTGTAGGTATTTCAAAATAGATTTTCGTAGATCCGGAGCGAGTGACCTAAAACCAGTCGCGAATGCATTTAATTGGTTTTTCAAAAGCTAAATGTGTTTTGTTTCGTTTACTTCTCGAAATTAAATACTTATTCAGTTCATACTAAATTGCTGAAAGTTTTTTACTTTGTCGCTCCGATCTCTGACGATTAAAAACGAATTAGCTTGCAAAGATAGTACTTAAACTACTTATTACGGTTCTTTTAAAACGGACTCGTTGAAGCCGCTTTATTGAATGTACCTACCACTAAGTTTAATTTAAGCTTAATTTAGGTACAGAGAAAGTTAATTGATTGTATCGATTGTAAAACTCGAACACAGACGAATGACATTCAAATGTTTTATTATCTCAATAAAATCGAAAGCAGGAATCCTACGCACTCATAAACAGCCACAATTTGCCATCTGAATCTAATACCGGATGTCGTTACATTTGATACCGAAATTAAATATGAATTACTAGTTTTTACCTACAGCCACATCATCATCATCATTATCATCAATCGTTAGACGTCCACTGTTGGACGAGGCCTCCCAATGGAGGGATTTGCCATAATCACCACGCCTGCTAAGCGTGATCGCAGTATTGAGTGTTCAGTACTCCGGTGGATGCAGCTGTCCATCTTCTGGTGTAATCCCTTAGTCGGCTTTTGCAACACCGACCGAGTCCGACTCACACTTCACCGGTATTTTGAATAGGTAAGATACAAGACGCAGTCATCAATCAACAATTTTATACGGCTCCCAAATACACGCTACATTTGTCATCATCATATCCTTAATCAACATAAACTACACGATTATGGCTATTTCATAACTTATTTTAACATTTATGGTATTGCTCGATGAATAGGAAGCTGAAATTGATTGGTTTATTTATGTGACGTATTTATGATCGAACAAGGACGGTGTTGTGCAACTCTAAGCAATTAGTGAAACTTAAGACGCTGATAACAGCCATATTCTGTCGCACTCGAGTGCGAGCAGGGACGCGGAGGGAGTGTAGCGCGGATCCTATACCCACCCTGATGAATCCCCTCGATTAGGGTCAAAACCTGTTGGTGGTTCCACCAACATATCGGTACGTGAAAATTACCCGTTTCATAAAATTAATGATATAATTCACGAAAGTTATTTTAGTAAAAATGTTGACTCTTGTCGGCGTCTTAAGGCTAGGCGTCCACTGGCCTTAACGGCCGCACCGCATGTACGGTACGTAACTGCGTCCACTAACCGTCCGGTTGAACCGCCACGCGGCCGTTGGCATTAGATTTTCATTGACGTACAAAGTTCCGTTGCGTAGTACTGTAGTTAAAAGCTCCTGACTTACCAAGAACCAAAATTTTCTCGCAGACTTTTTAACCAAGAGTTCTTTTTCAGCGCCGGATTGGGAGAATGTCTTAGCGACCGACCGTCACAGGAAGAATACTACGAGTATCCCGAAGTACCTGCTGGTAAGTGCTGTAAAGAAATACCTATGTATTTATACATAGATTGCTATGTTCATTGTGTAAATCGAAAACAGTAGTTTACTGCGTAGATACAGCAAGACCTAAGTACTAGGAGAGAACGGAACTAAGCAAGGGTCCAAAATCCATTACTGTGACTGGGCAAAACTGAAGCTCCATTATTATTAGTTTGATAGGTTGGACTTTATGCTAAACGGCAAAGTTTTCTCAGTAGCTATGTTACGGCATTAGCAGGCGCGATTAACTCAAACTTTCCGTTATTCCGTGTTTCCCTTTCATTATTTTTTTATTTCTTTTCATTGCTCGTTTATCTCTTGAGACTTTTAATGATTTTATCTGCTACAGGTGTATTATACGACGCAGCATCGCAATGCCATCTAATGTTCGGCGCGGAAGCGATGGTTTGCGCGAAGCTGTCAGAGATTTGTGAAACGTTGTGGTGTCTAGTGAACGACCATTGCCAAACCATGCTGAGGCCTGCCGCACCGGGAACCACTTGCGGGGAAAATATGGTAAGTGTTTTGGCAGAAAAATATTAGTAGTGCGATATTAGGCATCCTGTTATTTAAAACCTCGTTACAAAGGGAACCAATCAGCTACGGGGTATTCCAGGAAGCTCACAGGGCTTACAGCGTCAATAGTGCCGATTCAGTATAGCATTATTTAAAGCTAAACGGCGCAAAAATTATCACGGTCCTTTTTATTTCCAGCCTAGTATTTTTTTTTTCACTTATTGCTTTTGTAAATTGCGTCAAAATTTCTACAGCGCAGCGATAGAGTCTGCTGCAATGCAGAAGTAATAGTAGTAGGTAGGTAGGTAACTTTTCTCGTCTAGTTCCTACAATATATTCTTTTGAACCCTAGCACTTCTTACTTGGCTATACTACAGCGACACAGCTTCACCCCTAAGTAGTCTCCTGGTAAACTTAATCACGCTGGTTGAAGATACCGTTGAACAATGTTTCATATTCCACAGTGGTGTCAGAACCAAACCTGCGTAGAGCGTAGCCCATCACCTGCACCACTAGACGGAGGTTGGAGCGAGTGGAGCGAATGGAGCGAGTGTTCACGTACCTGCGGCGCTGGCGTCTCTACTCAGTCGCGAGAATGCAACAACCCAGCGCCGAACAACAACGGCGCTTATTGCATCGGTGACAGGAGTCGGTAAGATCCACCAAAAAATCTAACCACCTCAGCAGTTGCGAGGTGTGTTCAAAAACTCCTCCGCAGTTGTCTTGCTTTCTAGTTTCGAAATATCTTATTAGTCTTCAAAAACTCCACTTTAAATTTTAAGTCATCTCCTGTACTAATCGTGGACTAGTTTATCTTAGCAAAATAAAAGGTAAACGGCCTTGCATCATTGTAAGAGGGAACACGCCAGACACGTACTAAAATTAGCCTAATTATGTCATCCAAACGTTGTTTACAAATTTGTTACCTTTTACAGATACAGAGTGTGCAACACGGATCCGTGCCCTATCAACGAGCCGACGTTCAGAGAGGTGCAGTGCTCCAAACACAACAACATGTCGTTTAAGAATGAAACTATTACGGAATGGATACCTTATTTCGACCAAGGTTTGTTTATAGTCTGAAAAAGTCGTTAATTTGTTTCTTGATCCCCAATATCCCTTATAATGTCCCATATTATAGTATTTGACTGTACTGCTGTAGAGCTTTTAAGAGACATGCAGACTTCATACCTTGAATTAGAATTACAATTAGAACATAATGAAGCACCCACATAAGACTAATCCAAATATTTGTTCTAGATAAACCCTGCGAACTACAATGCATTGCAAAAGAGACTGATCTGGAGATGTTGAATGGATTCGTCGCAGACGGCACTCCTTGCAAGCAGAGTCTTGGGGCTAGAGATATGTGTATTGCTGGTAAGAAGATTTTCATACTGTTCCTTCGTAAAATTTCATAATAGACGACGTAGGACAGTTTGTCAGCAAATAAATACGAATAAGTTATGACTGACACATATAACGATCGATGGTGTGGTAGCATATCGAATACGTTCCTATCCTGATACGATCAAACCCTACTAATATTTTGTACGTGAAAGTTTATGTGCGTGGATATTTGTTACTCAATCTCGCCATGACGGCTGAACAAATTTGTATAAAATTTGGACCTACCTAGTTAAATACCGAAATAACTTAAAGGCAACTTTTTATCCGGATATCACGCGAGCAAAGCCGAGGACAAAAACGTATACCTAATGCTCATAAGGAATCTTTTAACAGACCTTGGATAAACAAAGGTCTAATAAGTTTTATTTGTCAGGTATATGCTACAAAGTAGGCTGCGACTGGGTGGTCGAGTCAGACGCGAAAGAGGATGCTTGCGGTGTCTGCGGGGGAGACGGATCGGCTTGCAAGACCGTACTAGGGAGCTACAGCAAAGATACTACCAAGCAATCCGGGTTGGACGAGGTAAGTTATTCTAGCAAATGATAGTGTAAGTGACTGTGACCTAGGAAGGTTGTGAAACTAGGTGGAGCGGTGATCTGTGTTATGATAGGCTATACTGGAACTTCCAAGTAGTTTGAAGGACCATCAAAAAGCAGCCAAGCTGAGTTGTTGCCTGTTGTGCCAGGTTTAGTCGCGAAGAGCAGCTTGCGAATTTTGTAACTCTTTTGTTACTTATCAGTTTCAATGACGTTTCTATCCGAAATATCGCTCTTGCAATTTTCCAATGTACGCAGTTTTCGTTTTTAAGACTAATGAATATGATTCATGCGATTTAAATAAATAAAATACGTTCGACTTTGACTCGAATGTTGAGACCGGCTCAGTGGTCGCCATGGGAGACCCAATGTCTAAGAGCTATTTAGATTTATGAATCAACTTAAACGGCCATGACTTGCGAGACATAAGCGCACGCGTGTTTCTCGTAAGGGTACGTATGTAGAACGGGTATGTAGAGGATGCCCACTTATTTCGGGACCGCGGAGTAGATCCGTCTCGATAGATGTAGCAATTGTGTCGCAGTGAATTCGATCTTTGTTCTTCAATTCCAAAATTTCAAACTCAACAACACTGCATACAGAATGTCCCATTTTTTTTACAAGGTGTTATAATTGTATACCCATGGCATAATAAATAGGATGTTCCCACAAAATAAAACATAAGTGATTTCTCGAGTGTGACTCAATTTACTGTCTCTAGGTTGCTACGATACCAGCAGGCTCTAGAAATGTGAAGATCCAAGAAAAGGTCAGCCCAGGGAATTACATATCCATCGGAAGTGCGAGGTCCAGGAAAATGTACCTATCTGGAGCTCGGTAAGTCATTCGACGAAGAAGAAATTTCTTTGGACCAAAAGCGTAGCTTTTGAGTCTGATAGTGTGTTATTTATAAAAAAAACTGTAGCATCTTAGTGAACTTGTACTACTTACGTTACGTGATAGAGGCCGAAATGAGGAGTTATAGAAATAGCTCTTAGAATTAGCAAGTTGAAGTTAAGTTATTTATTTATTTCTTATTACAGAAATATCTCTGTCACGGAATACTTTGTGGCGGGCGCCCAAGCTATTTACGAACGAGATCGTGATTGGGAGAAAGTGAGGATTCCTGGACCGATTGCCGAAGACATCAAAGTTTATGTGAGTAAATGATCTCAAAAAAATTCTCCCCAACACTATAGAAACACAATGCAATAATGTATGCAAATCATTTAAATAGGTCACTACTGGAGCGTTAGGGTTACGCATATTCTTAGGCAGAGACTACTGCGGATTTAAACATAGGACACTTTTAATCCCGAAATTCAGTTCCCCCGGGAAAATTACGCGGTTGAAACTGCGGGGAATTCTTCTCAGTCGGGCACTCTTTATAGTGGTCGTGGTAAATGCAGGTCTTTCTTGAGTGGCAGCTCGATGCGTTTCCACTCAGCTATTAGCAGCATTGCGAGAACATTCGATCATAGTATAATGTTGTGTATTGCGGGGGACCTATTGACACAATATTTCTTTTGCAGCAACGGTTATACCACGGCAGTAAGCACCGAAACCCAGGAGTGACCTACCAGTACACGGTGGACGCCAAAAGGCTGAAGCAGTACCACTACCGACTGTCAGAGTGGTCAAGCTGCTCGGTGTCGTGCGGCGTCGGCTACATGCGCCGCCAGCCAGAGTGCGTCGACAAACATAACCGTAAGTAGACATTTACATCGATGCTAGTTATTTATAATGTAATTGGCTCTCTGACGCTATTGTTAATATCAAGGAAATAAATGTTTGCTGTTGGTTTTCCTTATAATAAATAGGGTCTTTTAAAATCAATATGACATTTTTGTTACATGAAACTATCTGTTCTAGCCTATCATCATCAGCATTAGATGTAGCCTCCCAATAAAATAAAATGGGGGAATTGCCATAATCACCACGCTTGGCTGATCACCATTCACGATTAAAGATTTCACGATTGATGATCGCGTTATTGGTGTTTGAGTGCTCAGGTGGATGTTGATGCCCATCCCTGGTGTACTCCCTTAGTCGGCTTTTTCGACTTCCAAGGGAAGAGATGGAGGGATCTTTTCTTAGGCCGAACACACATTAAACAAACGGTTGTCTGGAAAATATCGGTCTCTGCGTTAAGACCGCCGATTGCTGGTCATTAATTATTACATTTTGCATTGCGCATACTACTTGGCAAGCAAACAAGCATACGGCCCACCTGATGGAAAGTAGTTACCGTAGCTTATGGACGCCTGCAACACCAAAGGCATCACACGCACGCTGCCGACCCAGAAACAAAGATGAAAAGTCTCATGTGCATGTAATTTCACCGGCACCCGTACCCTTCAAACCGAAACACAACAATGCGAGCACTACTGCTTGGCGGCAGAAATAGGTACGGTGTTAGTACTTCCCCGGACGAACTCTTTCACAAGAAGTTCTACTACTAACAAAATCGTACAATGTGTCCACAATAAAGCTATTATCTATTATATATATATATATATATATTATTTATTACATAGGTGTGGTAGAGCAGTCGCAGTGCTACAACATCGAGCCGCCACGGCACGAGGCTCTGATGCAGCGGTGTCGCAACCAGGCTTGCCCCACCCAGCCACCACACACGAGGACCCCTCCCGTCCACACGCGAACCCCACCCGCCCAAACGCACTGGTGGGTCGGCAACTGGAACCCCTGCTCCAAGCTCTGCCATATGCCGGTAAGTAACGACGTAGAACCAAGGCCACCGACATAGCTCTCAGAATTAGCAAGTTGACGTGGCAATGGGCAGGTCATATTGTCCGAAGAATGTTTGGATGGAGGCAGCTCAAGACCGTTCGTCGTTGCATTCTAAGGGGGGGCCTATGTCCAGCAGTGGTCTTCTATAGGCTGATGATGATGAACGACGTAACTTCATTGTATGTAATGTATGGCTCTGATGCAAGTGTCTGGACTTAGTCTCCACCCACACAACCGGCATCACTCTCTTAATAATAACATTATCATCAACTTCAGCTTGTTTACGTTGACTGCTATACGAGGCCTCCCCCATTGGCTATAACCACAATGGGGGACTTTGCAATAATCACCACGCTTGACAGGTGGATTGGTGATCGCAGTTTGGTGTTAAGTACTCAGATGGATGCTGTTGCACATTCCCTGGTGTAATCCCTTAGTAATGCTTTTACTACATCCACGGGAGAAGGGGTCTACCTCCACCACGGAAGAATCATAGAATAACATAGAAATATAGAATAACATCATATACAGGGTGTAAAAAGACGACTCTCGAATACTGAATTATAAAGCTACCTATGCCATAGCTATATAAAATAGCGACGAGTTCTAAGAGCTTACCGGCCGCGCGAGTTCAACGCTCCCGGTCAGCTGATCGACGCGTAGCGCCAATATTTCTTTGTGGTTTTCATTGCTTTTTTTTTTAGTTTTTATTTATTAACGTGTTTTAATGATGGAAATTAGGTTTTAGTGTTCCTTCAGTTATGTTTTATGGGTATTATAAAGAAAACATGAAAAAGCGGTCCAGAGAGTTAATTTTTTTTTGTGTTTTTTCAGCTTAAATTTTTTCAGAATCATGGTCTGAATGCACTGTTTCAGATTTCGGAAGTAGTCTTTTTACACCCGTTATTAAAACCAAGTGTGTCCACGCTCAGCCCACACAACTACCGATTCAAATTACTAAAGAAATTATACATTTTTACAGGGCCAGGAAGCGACGAAACAACGCAACGTGTACTGCGTAAGGAAAATAACGAACATAGTGGTTGATGATTCAAATTGTGACATCTCCGCAAAACCGCAGAACACGATCAAATGCGCCGACTTACCGGCCTGCTAACGGACTAACGAATTGCACCACGAATCTTAAGGAAATGATGAACGATTGCAAAATATATATAAAATGGAAATTACATAAAATTTCACAACTGCTGAAATGAATTCGTGCACACTTGCACTAAAGCCTTTGAGGACTAATCCCAAGAGGCGACTCGAATAAATGAATTTCTGATTACTAGCATACGCGACTGGTTAAGGGAAGGATGAACTGTTTTATTAGTGACGAGTTTAAAGTGAAGTGAAAGTGAATTATTTAGTGACTAAAGATACGAATGCGGTGGAAACATGTTATATGACTGTGAGCTTGTGAACTGTACTTGTTATTTTAAAATAAGCCCATCGAATAGACAGTAATGTAACGCGTAAGGACTCGAATATACACTGTGTTGAGTGCGAATCTCGCAAGTACATTACGACAATGCTCTACCAGCCCGGTTATATACTGCCATACTATTTAAGTACTAGTTTTAACATAGTCCCCGCTTAGTTGTCTACTAATAAATATGTATATTATTTAATAACATCAGTATTAAAATGGTGTATGTATTTCTTTAATTACAAATTATTGTGAAGGCGCATGTAGATAGGATATAACTACTATAAATTTTTTGGACCAAAAATAATTTAGAAATCAAATTCACGTTGCCATAATCAATTAAAAACTGCCAATATGACACTTGTATAGGTAATGTTTAGATTTTAACGTATGTACGTGACCATTAAAATTATTCATTTTGTACAGTTATTATTTTTCATTCATAATCAAATCGGAATCATGTAAAACATTATATTTCATATAGTAAGCGGCAAATAAGTTGAGCCCCGGCGCGCGTACCACGTGACTACGCACGTGACGTGCGTAGCGGAGGATTTCGTACTGGAAATTGCTACTGCGCAAGTCACGTGGTACGCCCGCCAAGCCTCAACTTGATTGCCTTCTATTAAATCTTTTATTAACTGTTAGAAGTTATAATGTAAAACAGCTAGTCAAACCCTTGGGTATTTGTATTACCAAGCGATACGTACATAAATAAATATATTAATTTGCCTACAATATACTATTATATACACTAGATAATTAAAAAATAAATTAGTATTATCTAATCTGTCTTTGAATGACTTTATAAATTGTCTTTTTTTGTGACTTCAGACTTTTTATTTTTGTAAAAAAAAATATGTAAAATAGTGTCTCATACGTATAATCAGGAATAAAATGCCTAAGCATATTCATAAAATAAAATGTATTAGAATTGTTTGTCCGTAAGTTGTTATTGAGAATATGCATAATTCTAAAATAGCTAGCTTGTAGTAACATTAATTTATCTCTTTATTTACCTACCATTATTAAGGTTTCAATATTAAATGTAAAGGAATTTTAGGTTTCCTGATGCTTCGGTTCTAAGATCCGTCGGAAAATTGACAAGTCGACAGATACGCAATTTTAAGTTCTTGCTTTTAACTGAACTGTAATAGCAACAAATTGTAAAAATCTATACTTCAATGTATCTAGTTAAGTATCGATTTTAATTGTGTATTTAATTAGATACGGCAATAAAATCTTGCGTTGTTTTTAAACACTGGTTTTTGTTCAAAGACACACCCTTTCCTTTAGGAAATTAAAAGCCAACATTAGATTAGTTCTACGTTTGTGCTACGTAAATTTTGATCTACCCGCTTTTCTCACTTTTACTACAATATCGAATACAGAGAGTTTACAATTTATTTTGAACCTACTTCAATTTAATCAAGAACTGTAAGCCAATAGGACTTTGCGTGATTCAAAAATAGATAAAACAGACTCCAACACAAACTGGAAAACTGAAAAAGAAACACAACAATGAAATGGCATCAAAACCATTTTTATTAACGTGTAACGAAAAAACTCATTTTATAGGAAAAGCCGATAAGTTTTTCAATAGTTGACTCGGAATACATAATCGGCTTCAATTTAGATGACAGACCGATCGTAGAATACAGTCCTGGGCCATGTAGCTTCTTTGGAGAACAGTATGGGACCATTCTTCATTGCTGAAGGTTGTGCCCGTCTTAAAAGGCATTAGCAGAGGAATTCTTCGGTTTGTCTTAGGGCGTGATCTTTTCCCCTATATCTTCCCAACTACAACCAGTTTGTCGAGGTCATGCGCCTGTCTTGGAGCCATATGACCAAAGTAACTCAAAACTCGTTTGCAGCAAATAGGAGAGACCATAATAGCTACTTCATTTTAGAACTGGGTTAAAGAATAAAGACGGGAACTGTCTTTGAGAATATTTTTATATTATCACTTTCATTTTGTAATAACATTTAAGTTTGAGTATCACGAAGAATCAGAGCTTAAAAAAAATAGGGTTACCAACTAAAAAAGAGATCCATGTTTCATAGAACAATTTGGTAATAAATACTTATAAAATAAACTATTTCAAACAATACAGAGAACCCCAAAAGGGGTTTAAGGAATGAAAACATGTAATTTTACTTCTAAAACTAAAATGTAGATCTAGGAAAATGTAATAATTAGCACAGCTTTAAATCAGGCGAGAAGATAAATATTACCAATTAACTATTTTAAGGTAAGGTACTTTTTCAAGTTTTCTTTTACATTCTAATAATACTTGCCAAAAAAAAGAATAAGTAATTTTTTTACCTGGATCATTTATCCAAAAATCAAATACAGTTTCTTAGAATTAGAACATCATTTTCTTAGTTCAACAAATAAATAGTTATAAATTTGTGACGTTAAAAAATGCTAGTTGTTATTTACCCAGCGGTGCCCGAGCTGGACTCCTTTGTGAGCAGAGCTTCCGACGACACGTCGAAACGCATGTTTTTCTTTTTAGCTCCATTTTTCTGAAAGACCAAACGGCTATATTAACATATTTACCTGTGTAAATTAGAAAAGCTGAAAAGTCACAATCTTGCAATAACATAAGTACATGTAGTCCTTTAAACCTACAAGGCAGTCGCACGTTTGGAGAGTTGGCAATCGATCTACCCTATCAATTTCAACTTTTTTTTTTTGTGGGTAGCTTGTCAAAGTCAAAAAGACCTTATTCATTGAAATCACAAGGATCATTTTGAATCGTCTTATATAAAATTAAATTACTCCTGTTCTTCTATAGTCCTTGTCTTTCTATAGTCCGACGGAGCTCACGACTTCATTTATTTAGAGACGAAATCAACATTTTTAACCGACTTCACAAAAAGGATAAGGTTCTCAAATCGGTTGTATTTTTTTTATGTATGTTACCTCTTATCTCCGTCGTTTATAAACCGATTTGATAAATTCTTTTTTTATTTGAATAGATATACTTCCAAATTGGTCCCATTTTTTTCAGAATCCAGTGTGATGATGGAATCCATGAGGAATTGAGGGAGCTCCTCAAATATTGTAGGCATACATATAGCGATTTTGATATTTTCAGCAACATATCAAGCATTTGCATTCAGAAAGTATCATAACCCTTTCACCACTATGGTTTTTTCATTATTTTTTTGACGTGACAACGTCTTATAATTCGATAGAGCCGGCTGCACGCACGAAAAAACATGACTCATGCGGCGTTACCTCGCTCTGAGGCGTTCCATGTAAGGCTTGAAGTGCAAGCGAGAGCGCGGAACGACGTTGTCACGTTCAACTATCGTCAGTAAACCGACTTTACAGACAACCAATTTTTTTTTCATCCAGATATTTAGTAGAATACAATGGCGGAAGTCGGTTTTTTAAATGAAAAGTTATTTAGAGACGAAATCAACATTTTATAACGGGATATTGTTTTATTATTGGGAGGGTAATTTTATATCATTGAATGAAGTGACTCATATAATTAGCATTAAGTTCGCCTATGTACTTGTTTTTTTTTTTGTCTTGTGCAATAAAGTATTTTCTATCTATCTATAATAGTGATTCACTATTATATTCATGTAAAGCGTTAGTTTTAGGTATAAAATATGTAGGTATGTTAGTCTATAAGGATGTCATGGAAGTGTGAATCAAATCGAATAGGGGCGTGGGCAAGGTAATTTCCAAACTTTTTAACCCAAAGAATATTCAAACGACATGGTCAAGCAAGAAAGGGAACAAGAGGGTGAGCTCCAACTGCACCAATCGCAGTCTCTCTTGCACATACCTTGTCTTTAGCCCTAGGGTCGGAGTTCATAGAGCGCGCCTTCTCCAAGTCGGTGTGAAGGGTGGCGAGCTCCGCCGTCAGCTCCGACTGCACCGACCGGAGTCTCTCCACTTCACACAGAACCTCCGCTTTGTCTTTCACTGGAAATTCACAATTCAACGTTCACAAATAGTTTTAATGGAATATGTTGATCCCCTGGTCGTCTCCACTCCATCTTGCGCCAAAAAAAGACAACAACTGGCATCTGTGTTGCGACTATGGGTTGCTCAATGCCAGAACACAATTTTTTTTTAAATAAGTGGTGTTTTGTACATTCAGACAGACGATCAGTGTCGTAGCTAAGGTTATGAGCTCCCAGGGCAAGATTTGAATTTTGCGCCCCCCTAAAACATATTTTGTACAAAGAGAAATAATACAATAACTTTAGAAAAATGAAGACTATACACCACGTACTTTACTATTCTCCCGTACTTTACTTTACTATTCTTTACTTAGTTCTCGTCTCACGACCTTTGAGCGTGGTCGCGGTCGGTGCTCATGAGGAAGGACCTCAAAATGGTCAACGAAACGTCAGTAGAAGAATACTAAAGTACGTGGTGTATAGTCGTAATTTTTCTAAAATGATACCAAGCCACAATAACTTCAATTCTATTAATACAATAACTTTCAGACAACACTAACAGACCCCTCACACCTAGTGGTAAGACGGATCATCAAAGTAAGCCAAGCCGAGTTTGTTGCCTGATTCTTCTGGGCATGGTCGTGTTGGAACAGGGGTAATTTTAGTTTATAAGACGATTCAAAATTATCCTTATGATTTTAATGAATAAAATTATTTTGATTTGGTGTTTGCACCCCAGGTCAGCCCTTAGCTACGACGCTGCAGACGGTGGTTGATTTGAATAAACATAGAGATACAGAACTTACTTTCGCCCTGCCCAAGTATATTGCAAAGCTTTTTATTCCTGGATTTAACTGTGTAAAGCTCCTGCTTAAGATTCGTGAGCTCCTGTCGTAGGCCTGCTATCTCTTTATCCTTTTTCTCTAGTGTGTCCATGAACTGGACCCTGGTTATAACTTCGTCAGACGCTGTGAGTCTATTCCGGACTTGATCTTTATTTTTGTCTTTTAAAAGCTGACTCTTTGTCTCACTTTTCACTCTCTCGAAAAATTTTGTATCTTTGACAGGTGATTTTAGTTTTTCCTCATTTAAATCATCTTCATCTTGGGCTGAAATCCAGGGAATCACAATATTAACTCACACAAGTAATTGTTTCACAGAGTACAACTAATACTGTTCGCAAAGGCATTGAATTTACATACATACATAAACAAACACATGCCCGAAGGGATATGCAGAGCTTCAAAGCCTCTTTTCACTGTGGGTTGCACTGAATTTGCAGCACAACTATACGATTTTGATAAAATTTGTATGGGACCACCACAGAATCATTCCGTACACATCAAAGAAAAAACATCTAAATCGGTTTAGAAATGATGAAGATATTGTGTAAAACCAACAAACATTTTTACAGCCGGTTTGAGAACCTCCTCCTTTATTGCAAGTTAGTTAAAAATGTCTGAAAACCAGCGCTGCTCCTTATGCTTAGGCTTGTGAGCAGCAATAAGCTGAGACAGGGCCAGTTCGGCTTCACACACGCATCGCGCAGAGCGGAATAAATAGCTCTTGTGTTTTTAATTTCAATTTATAAATTATGTATGTATAATGGTTTGTTTGTGTCATTGTTTGTAATTTCTACGCTATCCTTTATTCTACCTGTCTATTCTGTGTATCTGTGTGTTGTTGAATAAATGTATTTCATATAATTTAAAATAACAAACTATCATAAACTGATACAGGGTGTAACAAGATAATGGGACTCTGGGGTCCTTTACATTTTTTTGTACTTACTACATTTGGCTTCATCACCATTAATCATGTCATTGAATTGATCAAGGCTCATGACATTTTTCTTCTTGAGTTTCTTATTTTTGATTTTTGCTGCATCATCCTCTTGTTTCTTTACCTTTTCGGAATCCTTTTTAGTTTTCTTGTAAACATCCTTTTTTTCTTCAAAATCAAGTTGCGATAGGAAAATGGCCTGTGAAACAATTGAGAGGTGTTTGGATTGTTCATAAAATTACATGAAACATTACCTTAGCTTAGCATTTAGCGTGAGTGTTTTCATTACTCCAAAAAATTGCAGACATTTAAAATGTTTACATTTTTCATAAACATAACACAAAAGGTTAACTTTTAGTTATTTGTTTTGGAGTATTTAAAAACACTGCACAAAATACCAGCATTGACAAGTGTTTGGATTTTTCATAAAATAATATAACAGATAAACTTAGCAACTTTTTGTTTTGAAGTGCTATTTATTACCTGTAAAAAAAGCAGTAACCGTTGATAGCCCAGTTGAAGAGAGGTAGTACACCTGTCTGCTAGTTTTGTTGGAGTGGAGATATGGGCACTACCAACAAGGGCAGGCGGCCAGTTGTAAAATATCAAATCAAATCCCATAACAACATGATTGTGTAATAGATGGCAATGGATAGATTGGAGAGCCATAATGATGGTTGATAGAGGGGAATCGAAGAAGACATGTTGTGGCAACCTGTGTTTTGACAATCTTTTTGACGAAGCAGGAGAGTAGCCGGCTGAGACGCTAGAGGCGCGGGATCGATTCCCGCTGCAGAACAAATAATTGCATGTACCGGGCTTGTTGGTAATTTTCGTTCATATAAGATTTGTCCTTACTGCTAGCTTATTTAAGAGTGTGTTATTACTGTAATAAAGCGTTAGCAGAGTTGGTTGTGGAAAGCAATAGCGGTGATGAGCTCACCACTTGTCACAACTATATTTCTACGATTGAGCAACCCACAGTGAAAAGAGGCCCTTTGAGGATCTGCCAACCCCTTCGGGAAAAAGGTGTGTGTTTGTATGAAAATATTTGTTCCGAGTCTGGGTATTGTTGTACCATTAGTAATCATAGTAAAACCAATGACACATGGTATCCTGGACTATTTATTTGACTGTCAGGTATTGTTATGGAATAACCCAATGTCCTTCATGTTCCAATAGCAAGGACAAACTACAGGCAAAACGCGTTCATGATTAGGGCATGCACATCGTTCAATACTTTGGCCAAAGCAGATATTGATGTAGATTTATTCAATACCCCAACTAGTAGGCTTAAGCGCTTACTCAGTGACAAATTTTTCTTATAATATTAGGTAACTTAACTTCGCATTTGTCATTTAATTTCATTTTGTTTTTTGTATCTTCTTTTTTTTTTTCTCTTCGTCGTCTACGATTACTGTTTTTATGTTTACTCGTTTGTGCCCTATATGTGGAAACTTTTAAATAGTCCTCTGGATACATGTAGTTCTTACACATGTATTTTAGTTTATAATCCGTATGTGTACTAGCTGTAAGTTTTCCCAAAATTTGTAAAATAAAATAAATAAACAAAATAAGAGTAGGGAAATGATGATGATGCAGACAATGTGTACCAAAACTGTGTAGTGTCTTATGACAGGCATCACCCATTAGTACCTGGTGTGGTTGATTGTTACCTGCTGTAGCTCATCTTCATAGTTGCCATCCACAAGCTGCTCATCCTTTTCCTTCCACTGTTCCCACTGCTTAGATGATACGGTGTTCTGCTTCTTCTTCTTCTTAGCTGCACTCTAAAAATAGGAACATCATCAGCCAGCAATTTCATGCAAGGATTCAGCCCCCCTATTGTATTGATCATGAACAGTACCCCAGCAAATGCGCAATACACCCCACAGATGCGCAATACACCCCACAGATGTACAATACACCCCACAGCCGGACATCAGTGCAGGTCTTAACACCTCCACTCGGAATAGGATTACCCCTGCAAAACTTTGTCTCTTTTCAGGATCTGAATAGCAGGAATAATTGGAATCATTAGTTTCCTTATGAAAGAACCGTGGTGTAGCTGGCCTAAGAATAGACCTCTCTATCTCCCCTGGATGTTGTAAAAGCTGACTGAGGGATTACATCAGGGGATGGGCAGCAGCATCCACCTGAGTACTCAACACCAAACTGCAATCACCAATCCCCTGCAAAGTATGATGATTAAGGCAATCCCCCCATTGTATTTTAGGGGGACCTTGTCCAGCAGTGGATGTAAACAGGCTGGTGATGGATCTTGTGAAAATGTACTAAAATCTAAAAAGAACATAGATTATTAAGTTTTGCTGTTTTTTCTGCTGCAAAACTAAATAACTAATGCTGTAATTACTGATTTAGAACCTGAACGAGACAACATTTTGCTGTGATAAGGTTCACAATCATTTTACTTGTCAAAATTAGGTTCATCCTGAATTTCATCAGGTAGTTACCACAAACACACCTTCTGTAATCCAACACTATTCTATTTAATATATATTTTTGAATATTTATTAAGTTATCCATCTTTGACGTCTCGGTTACAGTAGGTACCAACATTATGATTTTTAGTATTTGTTTTTCTATGCCTATCTTATTAGAAGCGGCAAAGGGGCAAAACCTAACTGGTGCCGAATTATCGAGCATGAACATAATGTAGTTAGAAGATGTAGAGTGGTGGATGGGTGATGGAACTTATGGTCCTCTAAATACTTGTTGATAGTAGAGTATCTTCATTGTGACAAACAAAACGAGCTTTTTCCATTTGAGACTAATGTGGTTATCCTACCTGTGATTTTGTAGGCTGGCTTTTTGCGTTCTTTTCCGGCTCCGATTTTTTAGTCGTGCTTTTGGCGACTTTTTTTGACTTTTCTTGGAAAGAGTTCGGAGGGCTGTCGTCATCTTCGATCTTGAGGCCGGCGAAACGGGAAGAAACCGACAATGATGCCATTTTAGGGTAATAAGTCAAGAATCTGCAAATGTAAAGAAATACATGGAATAGTGTTTTTTTTTACAAACATTATTTTGTTTCAAATCTAAACAGATTATCAAACTGATTTTTAAGGATAAGATTTTATTAGACTTGAGTTATCATGTTTATCATGAAAAAGACTACTTACCTGTTGGAATAAGTTGGAAAATCCAAGAATATTATCGGCAGACAGTATAAAATTGCAATAAACGGAACGCGAAAACAAATTGATTGATTGATGATTGGATTTAAGGTTTGACTGTCTTCTTGATTGACATTTGACTGTGTTAGTTGTGGTTAGTGTCATGTGTCATTCCGAATTTTCCTTGGAGCAAGGAACGAATAAGGAATATTCAGATCGTGGAAGTTTTCATTCATTCTTTCATGATTCAGATGGAGGCTGGGAGGAGGATGGAGGATGGTTTTTAGGGTACCGTACTCATAAGGGTAAAACGGACCATATTACTAAAAGGCTTCGCTGTCCGTCCGTTCGTCCGTCCGTCTGTCACTAGGCTGTATCTCATGAACCGTGATAGTTAGACAGTTGATCACAGATGATGTATTTCTGTTTCCGCTATAACAACACATAATCAAAAAATAAATATTTAAGGTGGCTCCCATACAAAAAACGTGTTTTTTGCCGTTATTATAATCCGTCTGTCGCCGGGCTGTATCTCATGAACTGTTATTTAGATAGTGCGTGAGTCTGACTTGCACTTAGCCAGTTAATTTTTCTTGATTTGGCGCATGGATATAAACCAAGAGACGTAGTATAAAAATTCCTTGATTTGGCGTTGTACGTAGGGATGCCAAATGTGTTAGATTAGCCCTTTGAGCTGCGCGAATCGTAACGCGCAGGTCCCTTGAGCCGCAGGGTTACTGGAAACCCAAAGCAAAACCAAAAAAACCAAAACCCAGAACCGGTTTCAACACAGAGTACTAGGGTGCCACTCGGCACAATAAACAAAAAATCGGTAATTTTTTCAAAACCTTTTATTGTTCTGCTAAAAATCTACGTTTTAACATTAATACATACCAACTATCAGATGTTTGCTCCATGTCTGAGGCTCCATGGATATTAAATATAAGAGAATCGTGCATTAGAATAATTTAATAATATCCGTGGTTTGCTCTGAGCATGGATGGACCTTCTAACTACCGCTCTGAGGTACCTAAGAGTACCTACTGTGGTTTTTGTCAAGCAAGGAATTTTTAGTTAGATTCCAGATATTGTGACTAGGACTAGGACAAAAAGTCAAAAATAAAAAGCGATAGAAACTGTTGGCACCTCAGAATAAAGTGTTAGTCTTTATCTTAGAGAATTTATGCAGTGTTGCCAACTGGGTACTCGCAAAAAGTGCTAAGTTGGTGTAAAAAATATGCTAAAAATGTGCTAAAATTGTGCTAAACATGAATAAAAAATGCCAAATGTAGTTAAACTTTAATTTATATTCCAATGAACAAAGTAAAAGGTAGGTAAGATAAAAGATAAGATAAAAATTATTTATTTAGACCAAAAACTAATACAAATACACAATAAAATAATAAGTACATACGTGACACCTACCTACTATATGACATAAAAATAACACATACTAATGGGGAGATAATCTTATTTGTAAGTACCTACTAGATACCTAGTTTAAGTATTTAATATAATATTCATAAACCTTACCCTAAGAACCTTGAAATAATATTATTATATCCTCATTATCAATGTCTTCATCTTCAATACGGATATATTGAGTTTCTGAAGACGACGTAGAAGGCCCATAGCTTGCCAACGTTCCTATTGATTTTAGAACGTCATCTGGCAGTGTATACGAATAGCAACATTTTGTGCTTTTTTTTAGGCCAAATCTGACGTATAAAATGGCATTTAAAGTTTTTACTGCCAAACGATTGCGGAGCTTAGTTTTTTCCAAACTCATCTCACTGAAAACACGTTCAACTTCGGCGTTTGAATGCGGTAACGACAAAATAGATGTTGCTAACTTAGCTAAATCGTCAAAAGGATTGTTTCATTAGCGTTACTGGTTTATTCGAAAAATGTGCTAAAAAAGTTGCTATATGCTAAATGAGAAATAAATGTGCTAAACTGGTATAAAATATGCCAAATTTAGCATCAAAAGTGCTAAATTGGCATCACTGAATTTATGTAGGGAGATGGCATGCCCAACTTCTTGTACTAAATTATTTCTGCCACTTTTTGCGGGAGGCGAGGTAAACACGTACAGCACACATTTACTTACTCACGCACACTCATGCAGAAAGTTGAGGCGTGTCTATAAACGCACACGGAAATAAAAGCTGTCACACAAACATAAAACAAGCACACAAATAAATAATTTCTGTAATTACACTATTGGTTAGTTGCACACTAAGGCAAAAACTAGTGATGGGGTGTAAAAGACTGAATATAATTAAGATTATTCATTTTCTATTGATCTTGTCTATGGATGTATGTTTATTATGTTTGAATGGATGAATTGATTCATATTGATCAAAACTAATCGCGTAACAAACATACAAAAAAAACATAGTCAGTGTGGTATTCAGCCTTTGAAATAAAGCGATGGCGATCGACGCGCCCCCGTGGAATGACATTGCTTGGGCAACGTTCGGACCGGACGGGCGTATCTTTTGTAATTTATTACGATCCGTTTGTTTGTTCTGATTTCCTACCAGTTCCCAGACCCATAAATGGGTGTCTGAACCCCACATTGGCGACGAGGATAAAAAATTGTAAGTACCTAGTCGATAATTCGACTAAAAGTTGCGTAGTGTTATGTTAATTGAATACCAACATACATGGAATACTTTTCTAAAACTCGAGGAAGGGTACTTATTCTTAGTGATTTAAATCAGTCGTAACGTGGTCGTAACTAGATAGTTTTGACTTGATTTTTAACCGGCCACACGAATTTAAAAGTTTTTACTAAGTACCCTCTTACTTTAATAAATTTATGGTGGCTAATTATCTCGCAACACGTCGCAACCATAATGAAATGACAAAATAATGAGGCAAAATGTTCCAGTTCATGTCAACCAATTTATGAGTTTATTTCTGGTACCTTGCTTATAGCAAATAACTACCTATAAAGTTCTTGTTGATGTGAACCAACTCCAGGGAATGGACAAAAGTGTTACGAGCTTCTATAAAGTTGTTTTCAATGAGTCAATTAAACTTGTACCTACTCTTTGAAATTGTGCCACGTATATATTTACGCAAGTTTGCCTAAAAGACGAATGTTAATGTCTACAAAATGGTGTCAGTATGGAGCGATAAATGGCAATAACCTCCGATACCTACACATGTTTAATGTAGGTACGTACTCTAAGGTAGTGCATTTTGATCCCTCTGTTAATCAAATGAAATGAATTTTATTCATTGAAATCACAAGGATCATTTTGAATCGCCTTATAAACTAAAATTACTCCTGTTCCAACGCGATCAAGCCTAGAAGAATCAGGCAACAAACACGGCTTGACTTACTTTGATGATACGTCTTACCACAAGGTGGGAAGCGCCTGTGTGGTGCATCGGAGCAGGAAGTTGCTGATACATATTAAATGAGAACTTAAAAACCTAAGAAAGTTAGTCAAATGCAAATAAACATCAGCAAAAGTTTATAAGACAGTACACGCTCCACTTGATATAACCAGATACTAGTAAAACTAGTCTCTGATATAACCTAATTTCTAAATATAATGTATGACGTGATCAAGTGTTCTTAATAATTGTTCCTATGGTTTTAATAAATGAGTATGAGTATCAGTATGAGTATACCTACTTATAAATAACAATCTAATAGAACCATGTAAAGAGAAAATTACAGATATTATAGCAAATCAGCTCAAATCAGATGTAGCAATTATCTGACAAGGCTTATGTGCGGCCGCTAAAATGTATGTACACCATAACAAAATCAAGTGCTCCCAGTGGTCCTACGGTGAATAAATGATATAAATATGAATATGAATATGAAATTTCCATTTATCTTCGAGTAAGATGTTTGGATGCACCTTCTGGAAGTTTATTATACAACTGTACAGAATTCCTCATAAAAGACCCATTTACTTTCTTCAATCGAAATTTTGGTATATTTAGTTTGGTTGTATTTATAAATCCAAATACCATGCAAATCACCCTTTTTCATACAACTATCCAAGTGTTTATGTGTATGTAATAATATTTCATAGATATATTGCGAAATTACTGTGAGAATATTGATTTCTTTGAAACGCAAGGCGTTCAAGGTGTCACATGACTTCATTTTATAAATGGCACGTATTGCCCGATTTTGTAAGACAAATATAGCTGGAAATATAGCTGTTTTACCCCACAGCATGATACCATATGACATAACACTATGAAGTAGCTAAAATAAACAAGCCTAGCTGTAGCTTCATCAGTAAGCTGCCTTATCATACAAACTGCATATGCAGTGGAACTAAGTCTACCAGCTAAAGCCACAATTTGCGGTGCCCACTGACCCCCTGGATCAATATTAAGCTCTAAGAAAATACTAGACTTAACAAGATCAAGTGTCTCCCCATTTATTTTAATATTTAGTTTGATAATGTTTTACATTTGGCTATGTGAATTTGATGCTTTTCGTTTTTAGCATTAAGCAAAAGATTATTTACTGTGATCAAAACATTATTTACAAAAACTCGTGACAGTGAATTATTTACTCTATCGTAATTTGCTTTAGATCTATCAACTTTGAAAATCAAAGAAGTATCGTCAGCAAACAGAACTATGCCACATAATGTAAAAAAAGAGATTGATAGTGTAAACTAGAAATAAAAAGGGCCTAGTATTGAACCCTGTGGCACCCCCATGACAATAGTCGATCCTTTCACCACCAACATCAACTTTTTGAATTCTATTGGATAAGTAAGAATTTACAAGATTAATTGCCTGATTTTGGATGCCATAATGTTTTAACTTGGAAATTAATGTATCATGCCACACGCAGTCAAAAGCTTTGGACGATCGCGTTCTGCGAGTTCACCTATGCTTCAAATATGTGTTCTAAGAGCATGGTATCAGCATCGGCTGTCGAATGAACCTTAGTTATTCCAAATGAATGACTGAAGAAGTCCGTGGAGGTCGAAGTGTGACATTAACTGAGTAAGAATAAGTTTCTCGAAGATCTTACTTAAAGCAGGCAATATAGAAATTGGCCTATAGTTACCTGGATCTTTATCATTTCCAGACTTGAACAAAGGATTAATTTACTATGTTTCATAAGATGAGGAAAGACTCTCGTCAAGACATCTATTGAAAATATAGGCCATACACGGCGCAATATCAGCACCTAGCACAATTACCAGAGAAAAACTATCAAAGACATTCATGACCTGAATATTTTTGATAACATAGTATTGTTTATGTTTAAATTCATCTGGTTACTACAAGGTTTAGATTTACCTGTTTCATTATTAATTTCCAAGTTGTATTAATTTTATTTGCTGACTTTTCTATTGAATTTCTCAAATGCAATGATTTTAATGTTTGACAAACTTTTTGAAGGACTTGGAATAGTTCTTTATGTACAAGATAAACGTTGAGTCGTGCAACATTGATTCCCCACCCGTATAGAGTTCATATAGGGTTGTAGCCCAATCAGCTAACCCGACATTCGCTCTAGCTTTACAATCTCACTATGTTCCTCACTTATCAATTTAGACACACACCGGTAAAAAGGTCATTCGGATCATCTACGCACGGTACGTACAAGGGGCATTTTTAGTTCAATACTGCCGTGGAATTTCATAATGCCATTATCTGTGATAAGTGAAATTACAAGTATTTAAAGCACTGTGCTGTGACCATAGTGATCTGAGGTGAAATGTTTAATTACTGATGTATCAATTGGAACACTACTACAATAAATATTATCTAAACAGGTGGATGTTGTTAGTGTCACTCTTGTTGGTTATTCGAAGAGGTGATGTAAATTAAAACATTTAAACAAATTAAGCAGCCTCTCAGAAAAAGAACTAACCTAAATACCCATATTGAAATTTCCGCAGACTATAAGCATTTTACTATGTACAAAAGTTTTGAGCAATACTTTTTCCATAGTGGATTAAAATAACGCGAAGTCTGCGTCAGGCGGACGGTAAACACACAATGATATGCAGCTCTAGCTCAACAGCTCAATAGTCCTCTCAATAGTGAGATTTGCAACATCTTTAAGTTTCTTGCATTTTAAAGTATTTTGAACAACAGTTAAGGAACCCTATGGCGTTCTTGCGTTTGTATGAACTTACAATGTTGTAATTCTCATAATAAGGGAGTAACTCAAATTGTAACATCCAGTGTTCAGTTACATACATGATAATGTACATTAAAACTGTTTAAAAATGTTTCTAAGTCTAAGATTTTGCTGGGAAGGGCTTGTACATTTTATGTGGCCGGCCTTCTCATTGTCGAACTAGTTAACATGACTGTCAGCTGACACTCCTACCTTTTACCCTCATTAGTACTACCTACTTCTAACCACGAGCTCGTCGGTGAACTGCGTTATAGTAGATACTTATAACGAGATCAAAAATATGAAACGCTAACAATTTAGCAATTATTAATTTACTATGTCTGCTGTCTGTTTTGACTCAAGATACTATGTATCTACAGTATGTCAAAACAAAATTTCTAATAAAATAATTAGTATTAAAATACAAAACGTCTCTATGACGACATGTCAAATTGTGCATCATTAAATTAAGATTCAAAATTAATTGATTGTCTGCACTAACTTACAACTAGCTAATAATATCATATCGCATGACACCACACTTTCACCTAATTGTATTATCAGAGTGGTGCCGTAGTATCTATAAGTTTTGTGAATGAAGGCATTTGGAAAGCAATTATTTGTGACAACTTGCCCTAACAGATCACTGAGTAGCAAACCCATCCCAACGCCTATCTTATCTGAATACGCCACAGTCTTCCAAGTCTGCCACCAGAATTTAACCTGTCTAACCGGAGACTGCGTACAAGCAGAGGTGGGAACTACTTCAATCTATACAGAAGGTGTAGGCTGCTTCTGCGATGCACATGGATCAGAAATCTGGAAGGCTCTGATACAGGAAGGTCGGGAGTATCGTTGGAATATAATACCTACACTTGAAAAGAGTAGAAGTTAGTAATTGGAAGATCTGTGATCATGAAGAAATTGAGGAGGGCAATAATAGCGTACCTAGTAAAGAGATCGATAATTGTATAGGTACTTAATTAAACATTACATCAACGGCGTAGTTTAATTACTGGTTAAAATAAAATTCGATTTAGAATAATAATTATGTTGTAAAATCATTAGAAGTATCACTTTAGAATAATTATGGCTTACTTTATGTTGTAAAATCACTAAAGGTATATAGTAAAATAAGAATAGTAAGTTAACTTTTGGAAATAAGCAATTGTTAATTTTTATTTGTTAAAAAGGAAGAGATGTGGTATTCAGCCTTTGAAATAAAGCGATGGCGATCGACGCGCCCCCGTGGAATGACATTGCTTGGGCAACGTTCGGACCGGACGGGCGTATCTTTTGTAATTTATTACGATCCGTTTGTTTGTTCTGATTTCCTACCAGTTCCCAGACCCATAAATGGGTGTCTGAACCCCACAGTCAGTTAAAATTGATTTTTAGGATTTAAGAGGTCACCGGTATGACGCGTACGTCCTCTTGCTCGCGAACGAAGTTTGCTTCTATTTTGGCTATTATTTCTTCAAACTCCATGAAATATTCATGATCAGTACACTAATATCTAGACCTGTGGTGCGTTGGTTTCTTATAAAATTATGTGGTTTCCAAATCACACGCATCAGGCATGTATGATCTGCAAATATTTGTTCCGGGTCTGGGTGTTATGGTACCAGTTACTCGTAGTTCCTGATAGGTGCCTACGATATAGAGAATCCTAGTGTGGGATCAAGACTACGTATGAGACTGTTGAGTGTTAAAGAAAACAATATTTTGGCTCCTGCTCGGAATGGATGTATGGTTGGGTCCCGTGGTATTAAGGAGCTCCTCCTCATTGACATGGCCATCAGACAGAAGGTCAGGAGGAGCAAGGGAAACCTCTCGGCTGCTTGTATTGATTATAAGAAGGCCTATGATTCGGTGCCACATACATGGATTTAACAGTTATTATAAACTGGGATTAAGACATTTTATATTGTATTTTTGAATGAAAATATAAGCTATTGGTTTTAAAATGGATCAATTTATTGTTAAGAAAATGTATTTTCGTGGATTTGCTTTTTTCATACGAAACGAGATTCGAATATCCGAATACTTTTGCATACCTGCCTTATTTCATATTGTGATTGACGAAATAACCCTAAAACCGAAAAAAATACGAAAATACAACCCTCTTAAATAACCTTACAACCCCTTTTAACCTCAAAAACAGCTATATAATCAAGCTATATAATATATATAATCAAGGCTGGTATTGAACGATGTAGGTAGGTATTGATATTTTCTTTGGAATCAGCTTTTTTTACAGCTTTGAGATCGTTTTTTCGGCCTGAAAACTCCCTATTCTGTTAATTTCATAATAATCGTTGCAGCCTCTTTCGTTCATTCATTCGTTCGTTGTTTTCACATCACTTGTCCCCGTACCAAGAAATTACGTATCGTTATTTCTGTCGTAAGATTGCAGTAAGAAAATATATTTTACGGTGAAATTAATGGCTTAATTGTGTTCTCAATTACTTAAATGTGATAAGAAACTCCATATTTTGTTAAATTTTATGTTTCCGACCGCCATTTACACGAAACCACAGCACAACCTACCATTTTTAGGAGCTCCGTATAGCGACAGGTATGAACGCAGAATGGCAAACGATCGTGGCTAAACTAGTTTTTATAAACTGACACGAACGACCGTTCATGTACTTCGGCAGAGGGGAAAGCGTATGCTTGCCATCTCCCTACTATAAATTCTCTAAGGTCTTTATATTCTGAGGTTGGCACAGACTAAGGAGAGTACTACTGTTGGTTGGGTTGTGACCTCGTTGGGATTGTGCTGATTTGGGCTGCAGATAGAACTTGAAACGGGAACAGAAGTGACAATTAAAAGAAGAAGCAGAACGGCTCAATTTGGCTCCTTTTTCGATTTTCGTTTCGATTCCAATTCATTCCAATCCAATATCAAGGGAAATTTAACAATTTATTTACATAATTTTGGTTTATAGATACAAGAAGATCATATAATACCAAAAATATATATCCGACCGAGCGCCGAGAGCCATGCTTGCCAAACAAACGGCTTTCTAAATAAATTAATTGTCCTATTATAAATTGTTTCGAGATGAAATTGCAGTGCCAAGTGGAACGAATAAATAGGACTCTCTTAGGTTTAAACATAAGGAACTCTCACAAATATGTGCATGCGACTTTGGCGTTGGGAAAGGAACCAAAATCAGAAAATGAATTTTTCATTCTCTTTTTTTCAACTACTAACAAGACAGGCACCAAATATCGCTTGAAAAGTAACCTGAAACAAGTGTTCATCAGGTGTATAAACGAGGGTAAAAGTACTATAAGTTTTGAGGACCCACCACATGATTTATATATCAGGAGTGAAGCCATACAGTTGAAATGTTTTATGAGATTATTGAAGTCTTGCCTATCTGGTAATGCCAATGCTCTTCAACTGTCCTCCTTATCAAGTTTAAATGTGACAGCTATAGAGAATGCTCCTACAAAGTTAGTTATTGAAGATCGGAGCCAATTCCCCAAGAAAGGGCTTCCTCGGACGTTGAAATCTCTGTACATCAATGGCATAAAAATGTGCAACTTTAGAAGAGAAGTTTTGCTCTTGAAACACCTTACTGTTCTTGATCTGAGCAACAATGAGATTGAAAAATTGCCTGCTGAGTTTGGTATGAAATTATTTCTTTTTGATTCAAAGTTTCAGTTGAGTGCATTTTATGTAAATAATATTTTTTATTAAATGTCCTTAATTTGTTACTTCTAATTTCTGTTGCAGGTAGAATGCCGAACTTAAATGAGTTGTATTTGGCCAACAATGAGATTGGAAAGAATGGAACAGTTGACTGGAGGTGGCTATTAGGACCCGAGGTAACTGTCATTTTAATTTTTCAAGTGATCTGGAGCGGTACTAATTACGTGCACAATTGGCCAAGCCTCTAAAAACTTTATTTTTGAAACAAACTTGAGTTTTTTGGATTCAAAATATTTTTTTGTCTCAATTTGGTTGAAAGTTTTTCCTTGAACTAGGTATTTGTTTTGATATAAATTTCATATCTTACAGATCACAAAAACCCTGAAACTGCTGGATCTAAGCAGCAACAAATTAAAAAGCATTCCAAATGCTATCTGGAAACTACAGAATCTGTTCACATTGAAACTTGATGATAACCAGTTAGAAAAACTGCCTCATACAATCAGTAGAATAAAAACACTAAGGTAAAACTCTTCCACAGTACTTTGACACTATTTGGCTCACTACTTAGATCCCCATTAAGGATTTCCTCATACCTATGGACAGTAGAGCAGAGGCAAGTCTAAATTATTTGTTTGGTTGGTACTTAGAGAATTACACAAATTCTCTGAGGGTAGGTACATGTAAAAGTACATCCACAGACTTCTAACAGTTTTTTTGCAGGAAGTCTGTCCAGCAGTGGACTTCTACAGGCTGATGATGATGATGTAAATGTATATTTTTGCTTAGTAGTTGTGTGTGTGACTGTAGCTTCCTCAAAAAGGTGAATTCTAGCATATTTCGTGCAATCATATTCCCAATTCTCAATAAAGGTGCCAAATGAACTTGATGCTATGAGCTGTGTGTTAGCTAACACACCGGGAATGGCTGCACCGACTATCCTCAAAAATTGGCATATGCAGAATTCATCTCTTTGATCAAGCTGAAGTCATACACATACGCACTGGCATTACACCACATGACAGGGCAAGCCCATCTTTGTTTATTAGAGCACCAACTATAAACCCACCTTATTATTATTCACCTGCCTAGCTTAAAACATTCCAAATAAAAAAACCAGCAGTCAAGGTCTCGTGTTATACATACAACATCAAATAAGCAGTGTACACATACACACTAGTTAAAACATACATAAATCATTCTTTAACTGTTTTCAGATACTTAAAAATCTCTAAAAATAACATAGAGACATTACCAGGGGGTTTGCTGAACTGTCCATTGGAGTACTTTGATCTATCAGGAAATAAATTCCATTGCAACACAAGACAAACCCCACCTCCAGATCTGAATACATGGAACTTTAATGCCCGCAAATTGGTACACCTAGCATCGGAAGTCATTTTGAGAAACAAGATGTATTATGCTGCAAACATAATTCCGTATACTTTGGTTGAGTTCCTCGATGACGTAAATGTATGCATCTGTGGTAAATTAGCAATATATGACAAGTTTTATCTGAACAAACTTTACAATATGGAAGATTATAAAGTTGTTATTTTCGATGATAATAATACAAACAATATAGTGGGATTTGATTGCTATTATTGTTCAGTTGCATGCATGAGAAGGAAATATAGCTTTAGGGAAAATTAGATGACAAGGCTAAATTTAAATTAAATTATATATTTCACTTATGTCTGTTTTCTATTTACAAAAATAAAATTTCAGTGCATTTTATGTTAATCCAGACCACCTAATTTCCAATTAACTTCTTGAATGACTGGAGCTATTCGTAGATGAGGAGCTGGAAAGACAAAACAAATTGTAAATACTTTTTGTTTTACTTGAAATTAAAAATTAACTGTGGTAGCCCAGTGGCCAGTGGAAACCAAACTTGCGCTCAGACGTGTAAAGTTGTAACTCAAAGCTCGTTCGTCGTTTAGAATTCAAACCAATATTCGAAAGCATGTGATATTCACCAATTCACATGTTTTCCACATAGTCAAAATGTAACATTTTGAAATCGTATTTAGAGTTCAGCAGGGCGATTCTAAAACGTCGGAAACGTTTCCGATCGGATTCGTTAGTCTTTCATTTCGATGGTAACTAAAGCCATTTTCTATAGTAAAACCCCATAAATATTGTTTAGTACCGTGTATTACTAGAGAAAATTGTTTTAGTTACTTAAGTAACTCGAGTTTTTACTTCGAGTTGTAATAATGCTTGAACCTTAATGCCGATCCATTATGTAGCTCAATAAGCAGTTTACACACCATCACTCTCAAGTCGAGAGGGGGTCAGAGTCCCAGCAGTGTTATTGCTATTGTAGATACTGGGGAGTAACAATTCTCGAGTGGCGACCAGGCACCAGTAAACGTAAGACGGCCCACAACTCGGACCAATAACACTAACGGTCGCACACTGGTGGATGGAGGCGGCTCAAGACTTCACTGTGGGTGGAATTCTATGTGAGAGATCTATGTTTTGCAATGTATGACTACCGGCTGATGATGATAAGTCTTACCTAGTGATGCAATTCCCTGAATTACAACATTGGTCCCTTCAGGAACATCCATAGCAGCAATCAGAGCATTTGTCGCCTCTAATATAAGTTCATTAGTCCAAATGTCTTTGAAACTGTCTTTCATTTCCTTTAGTAGCTTTGCCAACGAGGTCTGAAATTTATATGGATTGTTATGAATAGGGAATTCAAGAAAACAGAGCCATCTATTGATGAAGTGACGCACTGTAATAAGACCTAATTTTGGGAAGAGTGGAATCGCAGTCGTTCATGTAACAGTTCGTAGCAAGTTAGGAAATATAGCAGCCGAATTACCCTTCAAACAATTGTTCTGTTCTGGTCTTGAAGAAGTTAATAAAATACGTACCTGTAAAACTAACGCTTCCTTCTCCTTTCCGAAATGACCCAGCGCAATCACAGTTTCTCTGACTTGTAATCTCATTTCATGTGAAACTGCCACAAGCTTATGAAGTGCCATGACCAAAGCCACATCCTCATACTGTGAGCCTTCTTTCAGGGATGCCATTTTACGCTCATGTTTCCTCCTATTCTTACTTGATTGACGAGATTTACTAAAACCAAAATAAGATATTTTTTACTACCATATAAACAATTTTTACATAATAACATTAACTTATAATAGCATCTAAACACCACTAAGATTTAGGCTGGTGCTATCGCGAGTCTACATCGTTTTGTTACGAACCTAGGTTATTTCATCGGTACCTACTAATTACACAAAGTAATGTAGGTAGAGGAGCTTAGTATTGATTTGTACAAAGGGTGAAATTTTTAAAATATTCAAAGTTTAAATACTGTATAAGACAAAAAAATATTAAGCAATAAAAATCATAATTTTCTAAAAAGCGGTTTTATGAATAAGGCTTTTGGTTGATGATGAAGATGAAATAGTATTGGTAACCACGTTCAAGCTGATCAAAATTACTCCAAACACTGTCTTGACATCTCTAAATTCCGTTGTCCACCAAATCACAGTTTGCTGTCACAATTAGGTACCTATGTTATGTTCTGGTATGCAAAATTTCAGCTCATCACATAACGGGAACTGCGTTAAAATCGTCTCACTAGATTTGGGGTTACTTCAGGGGGGAGTGTTTGGACCTTCCTTATTCATCATTCACAAAAACATGTGTAAAGTTACAATAATTATGCTTACGTGGATCCTCTGGATGAAGAAGCAATTGTGCTGCCAATATCAGAATATAGGTCACTGTCCTTCTGGTTATAATCGTAAATTTCAGGTGGATTCTTAGCTTTAATCTCCCGAACAACAAACAGCCTTGCTCTTTGCTGGATGAATGTGGACCAATGAGATTCAATTGACTCTTTGATGTTTTTATAGTCTTCTAGCAGAGCAGGCAACAACTTTTCATCTGTAACAAAATTGTACATTCTATGTATTTCTTCAACTCGTCGTGTCACTGGTTTTTTCGTGGTCACCTTGGGTTAGGTCAGTGTTTTTTGTTTTGTATATTATGTATGAAGCCAACATACAACTTACTAAAGAGTCATCAATATATATCTAGTAGGTAGTACCTAATAGTGGCATACCTTTTAGATGATTCTTCTGATGTTGTGCACACAGTCGCAAAGCTGTTTTGTACTGGCCACATTCTATAGCATATTCAATAGTCTCTTCATAGTTTTCATAATACTGCGCCATGATTATCAATGCCTCTTGGTGTCGCTTTTCTTCTTGCAGCAGACTTACTAGTTGCCTGGACAAAATAATATAAATTAAGTTTAATACATATTCGTAAACATAAAACAGTTTTCAATTCAAGATCAACTTACCCACATAACAATTTCAATTGTTCTTTAGGCCATTGGTTTGATTGAGCCAAATTCAAAGCTAATTCCCATTCCAGTGCATCTGTGTAGCAATGGACAGCTTTGTCAATGTTATTGGATCTTTCATAAACAATGCCAGCTTGTGTATGTTGCTTCTTTAGTTTCAAATAAAGACCATAATCATCTGAAATCTCTTTGAATACTTCATCTTGTGATGAAAGTAATGCCAATGCTTCCCTATACAGACTGTGGTATTTAACAAAGGTTCTTAATTCACCATGTTTTGAAGGACCACACTTCACAAGGCATTCCACTGCATTATCAAACCTCTTCAAATGCTTATTGATAGTGAATCTTTTGTAATTTTCATCCATGTCATTAAACTCATTCAGCATTGGTATGTATTCTTTGGGATCCTTTTGAGACTTGGTTGCTATCAATAAAGCCAAGTCGAAATCATACATGCCTAGTGCAATATCGAAAAGTTGATTCACGTCAACCATATAAAGCAAGTATTTCAAAGCTTCATCTGATCCCACAGGCAATTTGGAGCCTCCCGATTCCTTCAATTTCAGTTCCTTTATTATGAGCAAGGCCTTTTCCAACTCTTCACCAGTGTTCTTCTTGACAAATGTTGTTATTAT
This sequence comes from Epirrita christyi, assembly GCA_951392215.1. NCBI lineage: Eukaryota > Metazoa > Arthropoda > Insecta > Lepidoptera > Geometridae > Epirrita > Epirrita christyi. Next base: position 8,353,891 of record OX595849.1, on the reverse strand, counting down.
TGGGAGTATTTTAGTGTCTTTGTCAATTCTCTTATTTATTTGATCTCTTACAAGATCGCAAACTTTTACAATCTTGCTGTCAATATTTTGTATCAGTTTCTCAGGTTTTCCTACATAGCTGTTATTGTACATGGTTTTAGTAACATCAGTATTCTCTAAATCGGATAAGAAGAGATTGAGCCAAGAGTTGTTCTTTATTGAATCTAGAAACTTATCAATATTATTAATAAATTTTTCAGGATTGTGATCATAAATCAAGTTCAAATTGATCCTTTGTTTCCTCATCAGATTGAAAGCCTCATAGAATTTCGAGCTATCCAAATATTCCCCAATAATTTTCAAGGACAATGGTCTTGGTTGAATCGCTTCAAGGTTTCCCCTCGGCATTTGTAACACCGTTCTGTTATCACAGGGCACCGCAACAACCAACTTGGCGCCTCTTTCTATCTTTCTTTTGTAAGCTAGGTCTGGTGCTGAATGAAATTCTTTCATAGCATTTATACCTGGTTTAGTTAACTCTGCACACACCAGCTCATGGCTCAATGTTGTGATTAGAAGGAAATGTGTGTGCACAAAGATAGAACTCACACTATGTATTTCTCTTGCATTATCTATGTGCAGGTGCCCTGTGTGTGAAAGTCCGAGAAAATGTAGATTGTCCTCTACCCCAATAACACTGAAATGAGGACATGCTTCTTGGAAACAAACATCTTGTGGGTCTATATCACCACCAAGTGTATATGAAATCAACTCACCACTATCTAGCTGTATGAAAACAGTATCAGATTTGTATGGATGTGCCTGTATCCTTGTTACCGATAATGGCATCCGACAAGTATGTTCTATTTTCATCTCCATACCTTGTAATGCAAACTCTATCAAATCATAACCATATTCAGTGTCCAATATTATGCATATTATAGTATCAGCTTTTACCCAATACCAGTTGTAATTTTGAAATGGAAACTCATACTCATCAAATTGTATTGTCCTTAGCTCCTTGTATTGTAAGGGATTTTTCTGTATTTGTTCATAGAAAATTATTTTATGATTTGCTGTTATTACGAAAAATGAATTTGGATCAATGTCCTGTGCATGTTCTGCTGGTGGAAAATGTATTGAATCTACATAATCATTGAGTGGTATTTCAAATGAAGCCATAGGTGGTGGTACAACTGTTTGTCTGAATCCAGTTACAAGTAGTTTTTTATCATCAATTACAACAACAACGGCATCATCATCTTCAGTTCTGCCTTTACTGTGGTTAGTCACCCAAACCCAGTCATATGTGTAGAGTTCTCCGTTCTGCAGAAAGACATACAGCCTTTTGTTGTGTAATACATCAAAGGCACAATCCCACATTATTCTGCTTATTTGCTGCTGTGAGTTGAATTTCAACGTTTGCTTCAAGTACCAGTGATAATTACCTGTTGTGTATAAGAGCAGTTGCTGGCTGCCTGTTACTGTATCTTTACATTGCAGGGTCAATATTTCAGAGTCATTACTCCAGGCTATATCCTCAACTTTTATTGTAGGACTGACATTGATTTTGAACTCTCCATGTTTCAATCCATTCTTTTCAAAGAATGACACAACATATTTATCTTCAATTGCTTGCGTTGTAGCTATAACATTGCCGCTAGGACGCCATGAAAGGTTGGCTTCGAGACCTACCTGCTTCTCACTTGTGTATTGCAAATTGCCTATTCTATCAAATACTTTAAATCTTCTGATTCCATCCACAAAATAACCAATAGCAAATAGACGCCCATCACCTCTCCATGTGATTTTGACTGCATCATCAACAGTGGAACTGGGACCTGAAAATTAAGATTATTATGACTTAAGTATTTTGCTGACAATTGGCCTTAAAGCTTATTCAACATCACAGACCAGATAAAAAAGTGTTATAAAAGAACAAAAGAACACTCAATTCTTACCTACAGAGACTTCATTTACTACTTTGGCAGCTTGTTTGCCTGAACGACCATGGAATTGTGTTTCTTTCTTGCCCCAGCCAACATTTATAAACTCTTTTTCCCCAAATTCTTCACCCATCAGTTTTACTTCTTTTACTGGGTCAAATGCACATGAAAGAATTACGATCGACATGTCTTTAGTGACTAAAACTAGAAATTCTTGCTCTGGACTCCATTCCATAGCCTGAAATGTTTTGTTTGTAAGACAATGCATAGCATTTTAGTACGACATAGAACTAGAAATAAAAGTTTTCTTACCAACAATCCAGCGTTAATATGTCCAGTAAGCTTACATGTTTGGCCATCATCAAATATCGAGTACAACTCGCCATTTCCAAGTCCCACGCTAACTATATGTTGGAGCGATAGAAATGATATATTCACAAGGCTATTTTCTGGCGATGCTATACCTGAGAGGTCTTTTTCCCATTGAACTTCACCATTTTCATCATTGCATGTTACAATCAGGTTAGACGTGCAAACGTAAATTGCACCAATTTCAGGGCTATCTTCATCGTGACCACGACAAACTTTATATTTATCGCTGGAAACAGAATTAAGTTGTTTGCGGGATAGGTCCCACACATCTAGATTTCTCATGATTTATTTTATTTATTTACTAAAACAAACAGAATTGCGTAGATAAAAATTTGCCGATACGTACTTGTACGTAAACAACACGTGTCGAACGAAAATCACAGGTCGAAAATATAAAAGTACTCTGTGGTAGAAAATTGAAAATAACTGGGATTTGACATTTAATTTTGTGTTGCCAGATTTTTGGATAAGTAGCCTAAATCGGTTTTCGAAGGTGTGAAGCGCCCCCCCACGCTAGAGAAGTCACATCGCCATCTGTTGGTGGGTAGCCTGAAGGTTCAATAAAAAGTATGAAATTCATTCTTTCAATTATTAGGATGGGGTTGCTTCTTAGAGAATTTATAGTAGGGAGATGGCAAGCACACGCTTTCCCCTCTGCCGAAGTACATGAACGGTCGTTCGTGTCAGTTTATAAAAACTAGTTTAGCCGCGATCGTTTGCCATTCTGCGTTCATACCTGTCGCTATACGGAGCTCCTAAAAATGGTTGATTGTGCTGGGGTTTCGTGTAAATGGCGGTCGGAAACATCAAATTTAACAAAATTTGGAGTTTCTTATCACATTTAAGTAATTGACAACACAATCGAGCCATTAGTTTCACCGTAAAATATATTTTCTTACTGCAAGCTTACGACAGAAATAACGATACGTAATTTCTTGGTACGGGGACAAGTGATGTGAAAACAACGAACGAATGAATGAAAGAAAGAGGCTGCAACGATTTTTATGAAATTAACAGGATAGGGAGTTTTCAGGCCGAAAAAACGATCACAAAGCAGTCAAAAAAAACCTGATTCCAAAGAAAGTATCAATACCTACATCATTCAATACCAGCCTAAAATATAGGTTAAATGGGCTCGATTAGCTGTTTTTGGGGTTAAAAGGGGTTGTAAGGTTATTTAAGAGGTTTGTATTTCCAATTTTTTTTAGGTTTTAGGCTTTGATTATATCAAAGGTTTTAGGGTTATTTCGTCAATCACAATATGAAATTAGTAAGGTATGCAAAAGTATTCGGATATTCGAATCTCGTTTCGTATGAAAAAAGCAAATCCACGAAAATACATTTTCTTAACAATAAATTGATCCATTTTAAAACCAATACCTAAAATTTCATTAAAAAAATACAATATTAAATGTCTTATCCCAGCTTATAATAAAATTGTTAAACCCTACCTGTACCTGTTGTACCGAATCATAGACCTTCTTATAATCAATACAAGCAGCCGAGAGGTTTCCCTTGCTCCTCCTGACCTTCTGTCTGATGGCCATGTCAATGAGGAGGAGCTCCTTAATACCACGGGACCCAACCTTACATCCATTCCGAGCAGGAGCCAAAATATTGTTTTTTTTTAATACTCAACAGTCACATACACGTAGTCTTGATCCTATACTAGGATTCCCTGTATCGTAGGTACCTATCAGGAACTACGAGTACCTACCTGTTATCATAACACCCAGACCCGGAACAAATATTTGCAGATCATACATGCCTGATGCGTGTGATTTGGAAACCATATAATTTTATAAGAAACCAACTTACCACGGATACAAAATTTCATAGATTTTGAAGAAATAATACCTAAAATAGAAGCAAACTTCGTTCACGTGCAAAAGGACGTAAGCGCCCTACCGGTGACCTCTTAAATCCTAAAAATCAATTTTTACTGACTATGTTTTTTTGTATGTTTGTTACGCGATTAGTTTTGATCAATATGAATCAATTCACCCATTCAAACATAATAAACATACATCCATAGATTAGATCCATAGACAATGAATAATCTTAATTTTGTTCAGTCTTTTACACCCCATCACTAGTTTTTGCGCTAGTGTGCAACTAACCAATAGTGTAATTACAGAAATTATTTATTTGTGTGCTTGATTTATGTTTGTGTGACAGCTTTTATTTCCGTGTGCGTTTATAGAGACGCCTCAACTTTCTGCATGAGTGTGTGTGAGTAAGTAAATGTGTGCTGTACGTGTTTACCTCGCCTCCCGCAAAAAGTGGCAGAAATAATTTAGTACTAGAAGTTGAGCATGCCATCTCCCTACATAAATTCTCTAAGGGTTGCTTCTGGTCGAGGCCTGAAATATGTTGGTTCATATGTTATTGTTACCACACCACCACCACTCCCCGTTCTTTACAATCCAGTCCATCCAATGCTTATCTGGAAGAGATAACTCTTAGCGATAAGGTCGCATACATGAACTAATTTGTAAAATACCTATAATATCGTCTTTTTAGGGTGCATACAATAAACAGTTAACTATCTTATTTTCTTTATTACCTACAATAATATAAATACACTACAAAACAGTTTACATAGAAGTTACACTTTTGGATAGTACATTGTTTCAAACTTCTTCCTAGATCTAGGATATGCACGCAGAACTTTGGGAATATAGGGAGGGAGATGTTCATCCAACCTCCTTTTGTATGGTAAAACACCAAGCTCAAATGGTCTTCTTTTAGCTTCAAATGACCTAGTATTATGTTGGATTTTGTAGATATCCTCCCACATGTGGACTTCAGGATACAAGAAGTGTTTTGGTCTGTTTGATACTAAATGCTTGTACCGTGCTTCCAACCAACATCTTTTGTTATCATCTTCAATATCAGCAACCACTCTTTCTTCCTTTCCTAGATAGGGCTTCATTTCATGTTCTCTTTCTTCAGGAGAATTTACATAAAACTGGACAATCATTTTCAGCACATTTTCATTCAAGCCTTTAACTTTTCCATCTTCTAAGGTCTCATACAATTTCAAGGGTTTTGTGCCGAAGCAGATATTATGTTTTGGATTTTCATCCATTTTTTCATTATGCATTTCAACAGTATTCAGCTGATATGCATATAGAGACCATAGTTGACCATTGGTAATAACAGTTTGTGTGACTAGCGGATAGGTGATATCGTTGTATGTGGTAAAACCTTGAGAGTTGGCTTGAGCTAGGAGCCAACCAAAGCTGGCCTTCATTGCTTGGCAGTGTAATGCTTCCAATTGATCTTCAGGTCCATATGATGCCTTTCTACTGAGAATGTGGCCACGGCCATGAAATGACATGAGACCAAATTCATCATAGTCACCTGGCCAGTATCCTGAAATAAACATAAGTTTTTAAATTATACCTTTTTTAAACAGTTTCGAGTTCGATTAATTGAGGCGGTTCGGGACCATTCAGTCAAGCAGTGGACATCTCCTGCCTCATGAAGATGATGAACTCTACCCATATTTTTATAGAATTCAGTTAAATTACCTGGAATATTAGTTCCATGTAGGTGTTCTTCAAAATATCCAACTGCTTTTGGTATATGTGTAAACTTTGGCACTTTGAAGTCTGGGTTCTCTGCTTCACTGTATGGTAGTAGAGGTTTCAATGGCAGCCGATTTCTTAGTGCTACTAGCGGTGTTCCTGTAAAATTTTAAGTTTTGTATCAAGATCTCCTTAATTTATCTAGACATACAGTAGTGTGTCAAAGTACCATGTGAGTAAGCTCGGAAAGAGAAGGTTGAAGAAGACAGACTCACAATGCGACGCACTCTTGTGGTCAAGCAAGTCAGAGTTCTAAACAATCATCCTGACACGTAGGTACGTACAGAGTATTGTAACATTTTTGTATAAAAATTGAGGTTCTCAAAGAGTCCACTTGAGGTGCTTTTTAAGTTATGAGTGTGATTTCTGACACTTAGCATAGTTTTTCGACTACGTCAGTTCCACACACACACCACAAACGTCTTTAGTTTTCCATATTATATACAATACACTTTCATTAAATCAGCCTGCAATGGACCAGTAGAGCTTAAATTGACAAAAATTACAAGGCAAACATTTTTGTTTGCATTATTATTGTTATTAGGCAGCTTAAAGCTGATACGTGTATATCTTATTAATTGTCAGTGCAGTTAAATTGTTTGTCCAGTAATACACAATATACAGTAATATTTATACAGTAGTGTATGTTGTTGTAATTAATTACACAATACTGGACTTTATAGAGGTATCACAGTTATAGTTTTGATTTACCTGAATATTGTACAGGTTTATCAACTGGTTCATACAAACGTTCCTTGGTCCATTTATATTTCTTCCTCCATGCTATAACACTGCCAGGTACATCAGTACCTCCAACAAACCAGAAGGCTTCATGGCGGGGCTCAAAGTCTACCTGTGGATTAATAATAATAATCATTTATTTGTATCCAAAACCACAACATTCTGAACATTCTTGTACTAATAGAAGCTACATTATCCCTGAGTGCTACAGGCTATTTCATGCAATTGGAGTTATGTGGGTTCAGCAAGTTTATCATTAAAGTATTAGAGATCTACGAACCTGTGTAGTCAAAATGTGGGGTAACTTGTCAGACAGGTTATTTGTGACAATTCTGTTTATTTGTCTGACAATGCAAGCAGCTTGAGCATCCTCTATCTGGGCTTCTTCAGTCTTTTCAGGATTGAACACAATGTTGCGTCTGCAAGAAAATAAAAATAAGTACTTAATCAAAATGTTTTTTATAAATAGAGCATCTAAATTAAATGTACTTTTTTTATAGGAATCAGTGATGTAACAAGCAGGTGGAAAATTGACTGCTGCTTGAATTGTAAAAAAACATGATGAGTTACATTCCAACCGGGGCAGACACAATGCTATGGATGGTGACCTCCAACCACAACAAATAAACCTATAACCTAAAGCTGTAGTCTAATGTCCCTGTATTTTCAACAACCCTTCAAACACCAATGGGAGCAATGTTGCTTAGCGGTAGATATGGGTCGGATGGTACTACTTTCCTGGACTATCACTAGCGCAGCGCTACTACAACTAGTTTAGCGAACTAACAAATACATACTCAACACCATCAAGCTCAATAGCGATTGCATCTTCAATTTGTCCCTTTACTTCTTTGACAACATCATCAGCAAGTTGATCAGTATCAGCGTAGGTATCTGGAAGCTTTTCAGAAGGTATGAAATGACTTCTTGTGTAACACTGTACCAGAGGTAAGGCATTGTACGGTACTTTATCTTCACTAAGAATTACACTTTTCCAACCATAGTAACGAGGCATGTTTAGAGCTATTTGCTTCTCCTCGACAGTATTTAGCTCTCTGATTTTCGCGAAAAGTGATTCCCTTTCTCGTTTCTTTCTACCTTCCAGGGACATGTCCAAAATTGGAGGATATTCTGGTGTTTCGGTGTATTCATCTTGTTCAAGAACGGCGGCTTGAGAACTTCGCTGCGGAATTACATTTTTCAACTTTGGTATACTTCTACGAAGCCTTGCTAAATGCATTTTTTGGTCTTTTTAACAAATCAATCAAAATAAACTTTTCATTTCAACAGATTTATCGAATAATTTTTGAGGTTATGTCACAGATCTATAGTATTATAATAAATAATGTTGATTATTACTCTGTGGCTGTAATAAGACGGAGGACCTCGGGAGCTCAGAATACTTGTCCTTATTCTGAGCTCGGGAGGACCTTAGAATAAGGATAAAGTCCTTCAAAAAGCTAAGCATGAACTGTTTAATATGTTCCTTGCTCCAAGCTCTAAGGAAGCTTCAGTCCTTATTCTAAGGCTCCAAGACTGTATATCCACAGACAATCAATGGTATGTCGTTTTGTATGTTCTTAACAACTACACAAGGTAGTACTCTCCTCAGTAGTAATACTCATGTAGTCTAGCAAATATTGCTCTCAGCCGTACTACTCCTGGCATTATCCTAATCATGCATAATAAAATTATAATCATTGGTACATACATTTTACACTTTTCGTCAAAAATTGCATCAAAAATATTATAACCAACGAGAAACGACATTCAAATCTCCAAGTTTTTGAACGAATGAAAAGCTGATGCAACCTTTTTGACATTAAAATTAGGGCTGCCAGATTGCATACTTGTATACGAAAACCGTATGATTTGGTTGCCTTTCGCATCTTTTCGTATAGTAGATCGTCTTGCACAAATCTACTTGAACACAATTTTTACAAAAAAAAACTTATTGTTTCAACACTCTTATCGACACATCACATCAACGTTCAGCCAACTCTGATATTTTTTTCTACCTAATGTACAGGTTGAACGAAATGCATGTAGGTAGTAGTAAAAGTTAAATTGCAAACCCATCAAGCAAAGTAAACATTATCTGTCACTGTCAAATCCTAACAGATTTTCATATAATTTTAGGTACTGTACTTAGCAGCGCAGCGCAGTTCGTATAATGGGGGAAATTCTACTGGCAGCCCTGATTAGCATTTAGCCACCTGACTGACTTGCTTGTCATCGAATCTAACCAAAATCTTGATAGTTTTTACTGCAAATCGTGTAATAATCGTGCAAACATGGATGAAGAAATGGTGTTTGACCCTTCTCTGAAGAAGAAGAAAAAGAAGAAGACCGGTTTCGATATGGAAGCCGCACTAGCCGAACAAGGCGAGAGCGCGAGCGTGGAGGCACCCGCGGAGACGGGTGACGTCGACGTGCCAGAGGACGATAACCTCGACCTGGACAACTTCGGCAAGAAGAAGAAGAAAAAGAAGAAGACCTTCTTCAACCTGGAGGAGCTTGACACCGCTCTGCCAGAGACGCCGCCTGCTGATGAGCCCGAGCAGCAAGACGAAGACGTCGTCGACGATCTAGACCTCGACATAGACTTCTCAAAGACGAAAAAGAAGAAGAAAAAGAAAAACGTAGACGAGCTTGTAGTAGACGACGACACCAAGGATGATGACAAAGAGAATGTGGAAGATCCCCACAGCGATTGGGCCGGCAGCGATCGCGACTACACCTATGACGAACTCCTCGAGCGTGTGTTTGACATCATGCGTGAGAAGAACCCTAGCATGGTCTCTGGCAAGAAACAGAAGTTCGTCATGAGACCACCGCAAGTTGTCCGAATCGGTACAAAGAAAACTTCCTTTGCTAACTTCACAGAAATTTGCAAAACTCTACACAGGCAGCCTAAACATTTACTGGACTTTTTACTGGCTGAGTTGGGTACAAGCGGCTCTGTAGATGGTAACAGTCAGCTGATTATCAAGGGCCGTTTCCAACAGAAACAAATAGAAAATGTGTTGCGTAGATACATCAAAGAATATGTGACGTGTCATACGTGTAGGTCACCTGACACCATCCTCCAGAAAGATACCAGGTTGTTCTTCCTTCAGTGTGAAACGTGCGGTTCACGTTGTTCTGTGGCAAGCATCAAGTCTGGTTTCCAGGCGGTTACTGGCAAGCGCGCTGCGATCCGTGCAAAGACCGCATAAAGTAATAGTGCATAGTGATGAACTAATTATACATCAGAGAACTTGGAGTACATACAGTCATAATTTCTTGTGAATATCACAGATGTAAACTTTGGTGCAGAGTATTAGTAATTATTGTGCAATTGTGAATTGAGTAGCATCTAAGAGTCGATGCAATGATGTACCTAGTTGGAAAATGTACCAACATGTTTTATCAGTGTTTATTTCCATCAAGTAGGTATTTGACCTGACATTATTGGATAATGGCTTGAGCCACTTGTTCATTAACTTGTGCTCAATTTATTTTTGAAATTTAGCAACTTATAACTGAATGTACTTCATTCTTACCCCTATATTTATGTATAGCTTACTGTATTATCCTCATTGGTACACAAATTGTTTTATAACCTGTTGTTTTATTTCTTCCTACATCATCTGTCCATTGTATGACAATAAAAAAATGTCTCATTATTCTAAAACTACTTTATTGGATTTTGTATCTTAATAATGTATAACAGTATAAAATTAATAACAAAAAATATATTTTATCTTGAAACTTGACTGAAATATCAATAAATTAATATCACTTAGAATTTCGTACAATCTGGGGTTCATAGTCTAGCTTTACAGCTTTGTTCAAGCCTTCAGCATACAAGTCCAACCGCTGAGTCATAGTGAAGCCCCACTTGTCTTTGATCTGACGACATAAATTCAGATCCATTTGCACGATCAGCAAACCATCTTTGACTCTCGATAACCCTGGAGTCCTCGAACCATCCGGAGCAGTTACATAACTTGATCCATAGAAATGTCCAAAATCCTTATGAGCTGGATTTCCATCACCTGAGGTGAATTCATTCGGGAATGATTCAGTTCCCACTCTGTTTATAGCGCATGTGAAATAGCTGTTAGCTATAGCAGCATTGCGGGCTTCCACACCCCATAAATGCTCACTCAGCCCCGCAACAGTAGCAGATGGATTAAAAACAATTTCGGCCCCATTCACCCCAAACATCAGCCAGTTCAGTGGATGATGACGGCCATAACAGATGTTGATTGCTATCTTCCCGTAAGTAGTTTCAAACACTGGGTGCCCAGTGTTCCCTTCAAAATAATATGTAGATTCATTGAAATCTCCAACTCTAGGGATATGATTCTTTCTGTGTTTGCCGATAACATTTCCCAGCTCATTAATGACCACTGCAGTGTTCCAGATAGTGTCTCCGTGATCTTCATCCCTTTCTAGAATAGGAGAGATTATGACCATTCTGTGCTTAGCAGCCAACTCACTTAGAAATTGAGTGCTGGGTCCATTGACAGTTTCGGCAAATTCACACCATGGTTGTTTTTCTCTAGTACAAAAAGCAAATGGCATTGACCATGCTTCTTGCAGACTCAGAATGTTAACACCTTCGCTTGCAGCACATTCTAGAATTTTGCGGATCTTCTCGAAAATTGCCAGACGCTGCTCAACTATCGGCTTATCAGTAGGAATAGCAATCGAATGCTGAACCAACCCCACTCTTACGATACGAGGGCTCCTGGTTTCTTCTTTTTTTGCACTAAACTCGTAGGCTCCAATCTCAAACTTGTTCTCAATCGCAAACTCTAAATTGGTTTTGTTTACGCTTATTGCGAGGCTGTCAACTCTTCCATAATGTATCCGATTGAATTCTTGAAGGTCTTTTCCAGATAATGCACTTGATATCAGTACATCAAGGCTCTGAACTTCCGGTGATGATGCCATATTTTCTAATTTCTATAGCTTTGCTGCGCGGCGGCACCTACGTAGGTACCTACTACCTTACCTATGCTAGTGGATTGGATTTTAGAGCAAAAAACTCTGTGGATTGGGTGATCGGTGGAGACTATTGCCTACCAAATGTGTGTGTACTAAATAAAATCTCAATTACACGTATGCTATACCAAAGAAAGTGGTAGACTAGTAACTGAAATTAATTGCTAAATGCGCACTATCAAGACAAGAATCCGTTTCGTTCGTTTGTTTATTTTTATTATGATAACTTATGTAATAAAAATAAAATTGATAACGTCTGTATTGTTATCATTTATCAATTTTAAAACATATCTGGCCAAGCGCGTGTCGGACCACGCTTTCTTTAGGCAGGGTTCCGATCCAAATTAAAGTGTCTGTTTGAACTCGAAAAAACTTTTAGTCACAGGATTTCCAGCATTTTTGATGAAAGTTTCTACTATGAACCATAGAGTACAGTAATATATCTATGAACACACAGGGACCTACAAGTATCTTGGTAAAACGGTTTTATAAGTGGCAGCACAAGATTTATTCTGCCAAAAGTGATTTACAATGTGGGATAGGGACACATTGAGAAGGGGGAAGGGCTGATGAAAATGGTGTAAGAAAACGCCACCTAATTCAATAAGACCTTTTTTACGATATCTCACATTTCACAATGAGGGGTTTGCTAATAAAAACAAACCCAATTTACAGTGAAATTAGGTAAAAACTAAAATGTAAGGTAGGTTTAGTTTTCTTTTCTTAGATTCTTTCAATGATTCAGATTCTTTAATTGTGTTCTCTGAAATCCTAGGGTTCATAAGCTTACATGCATATTTAACATAAATTGTAAGCTATCTTTACTTTCTACGAGCTAGCTACACTCCAGCACCGGAAACCAAGCACCAGGGAAAAATAGTTGAAGATAGGTATTAACCTAAAAAATAAACTAAAATGATCGTTTATTTATCTAATAACTGGAATAAACCAAGAACACCAATCTAAAACTAGGCAACGAGGCCCTCTTCAAAGGCATTGAGGGGTTTTCAACACAAACTAAAGGATACTAAATTTCAAGACCGACTCAACTCATGCTTTCAGCGTTGAAAATAGATGGCGCTGCACTGTGGATAAACTGTCAATAGAAACATGTCTGTGTTTTGTCCTTGGAGCAAGGTTTTGTCCTTGGACGAATTATCACAACTTTCGACACTCCAAAAAGGTTTATGAATCTATTATGACTCTGACACTGGCAGAATTGTGACAGTTACCCACAGATGCCATAAACTAAGAAGTGAAGTGAAGTGATTGATAATGATAATGGTAGAATCTTGGGTAGAATTGCTGTTTTTAGTACTATACATACTTATAATTTATAAATCTGCGATTGCTGTAGAAAGAATTTTGGAGGAGCAGGGATTGTTTGTAAAGGTTTCTAGACAAAATGTTTCGTATTTAGTTAGTTACAAGACTTACAAGGGACATTAACTATATCCAGATTGACTGCTGTGGAGGCTGTTCATTGATTCAAAGGAATATTCAAAGAAAACATGAACGTGTTACCAGCTCAACCGACTGGCATACAGAGTACGGCGGGCGCTGTACCAGTCCGCAATGAGAAGGGTAAGCTATTTACTTGGGAGTCAGTGGATTGAGGTAGTCAAAACTCTTTATCGTGATGTTTTTATGAGGGAGGTCTGAATCCAGCAGTCTCAAAACACAGCAGTGCAAAAAAAACAAAACGCAGTGGCTTGCGGCTGATGACAACAAAATTATTATACTTCATCCTCTAGCTAGGCTTTATCCTTTGTTACTAATTAAACTAAATTTACAGGTGAAATATCTATGAAAAAGGTGAAAGTCCAGAGATATATTTCTGGTAAAAAGCCAGACTATGCTCAAGGAGTTGTTGAAGAGAGTGATTCTGAAAATGAGGACTTTATAGAGCAGTCAAGGCCTGAACGCAGACAGCAGACTTTACCACAAATTATTGCACAGAGAGATGATGAAGCACAGAGTGATACTGAAGATGTAAGTTCTCTTTCTTTTTTAAATCATCTTTGTACCATCATAGATAGCTTGATCAAGGATGCCACACTGGTGGTGTAATTGACTAGTATTGAGAGGTAGTATTTGACAACCTCTAAGATGCGGCGGGCGATGGTTTGCTGCGATGCAGGAAGTTGCGGGTTTGATTCCCGCCTCGGAACAAATATTTGTATGATTTTCTATGTATAATAAAAATATCTATCTATGTAATGTATTGTATTAAGTATATCAGTTATCTAGTGCCCATAACACAAGCTCTGCTTAGCTTGGGGCTAGATAATGTTGTGTAAAATTTCCAGCATTATTATTATTATTATTAGTATCCCATCTCTGATTGTGGGTTCCAATCCAGTAGATTATCATCATCATCATCATCAGCCTGTATCAATCCACTGCTGGACATACGCCTCCCTCATAGAATGCCACAACAAATGGACTTGAGCTACCTCCATCCTCAGACTTTCTGCAATCTTTATATGTTGGTTCATCACACCACACCCCCTGGTGTGTGGCCTCTTACACTGATACATCACATCACTGATGATCCAGTAGATATTTCCACTCCAATATATTTATTTGCACAATACATCATGAATCCGTTCACCGCACTGGTTCTTTCATCATCGGCCACATTGCTTCTTTTTAAGGCCATCATACCTTATGCTGGCTGTTGACCTAAAACAGAAAGTGACAAGGTGAATTAACAAATGTGCTGATTAACCTATTCAAGCCCAGAAAATGATGACAATAGTTTTTAATGGTTTGATGGTGAATTAGCCGGCTATGGTCCCTAACCTGGCACATCAGCAGCCTTTAGACGTCCACTGCTGGATGAAGCCTCCCCATAAAATACAATGGAGGGAATTGCCATAATCATGTTATGATGAGCTATGATGGTAATCTTATGATTACCAACATAGCTCTCAGAAGTTGCAATGGGGAGGCCTTATAAGGGTTTTCTAGTGGCGATGATGAACCGGTCAACGCAGTGTAAGAAGGGGGGCCTTCTCCCTCCTCTAACTCTTTCTTTAGAGAGATAGATCAAAAACATTTTAAAGGTTGCAGAAAGTCGGTGGATGCAGGCGGCTCAAGACCGTTCGTTGTGGCATTCCATGGCTTACATCCAGCATATAGCATATGGCTAATATCGGCTGATGATGATGATCCTAGATAATAATGTTTTAAATCCAAAATGTTGTTATGAAATTGTTTATTAATCAATTCGTTACAGGTTGATGATCCCCGTTTGCGCCGTCTCCGCATGGCAGGGCATTCACCGCAGCGCCGAGCTGAGCACAAGCCTGAGATCATTGACGAGGAACCCGAGCAAGAGTCGGAGTCCAGCGCTGAAGAAGCCAAAGATAGTTCCGAGAGTGAGGATGAACTCGATGAAGATGAAATCGAGCGACGCCGACAGGCTCTCAGAGCTAAACTTGCAGCAAGGTGAGATGATGTCAGAAGATGCTCTTGTTCCGTTATAGGGTAGCTCTTATGTTGCTAAAATAACATAACCCGTAGAGCATTTATATAGTTCTAAGACATAACCCATTAAAGCCCCAATCAATCTTGCACTAGTGTCACTTAGCAAAGCTCTTGTGGCGCAATAGTGCCGCTATAGCGTAGCCCTTGTGTCGTTTAGTTTTAGAACGGTTACTAAGAGCTTTGTCCTATTTCAGGGAAGCAGAAAAAGAGATCCTTGGGCAAGACGAAGATGAAGAAATGCTTGATGGTGATAAAGAGGAGAGCGGCTCTTCGGACACGGAGTACACAGACAGCGAAGAAGACACAGGTGATTATTAATAATAACTAATACTTAATATAACTGAACTAAATTAAACTACACTGAAATTGTAAAATCATTGGAACGTAGTGATTGGGTAAATCTTTTTGAGGTAGACGATACTGTGATTGCTTTCGATAAATTTATTGAAATTATTAAAAAGTCTATTGATCCGAATAAAACAGTGACTAAGGTTAAAAACTCTAAATTTATTCGCAATTGCTGGATTACGCCCGGGTTAATGAAGTGTATACGCAAAAGAGACTTACTCCACATGATTGCCAGAAGGATTCCAAAAGATAATAAAGCCCAACTAGAATATAAATCATACCGCAATCATTGTAATAATATCCTGCAAAATCTTAAAACTTTAAATGACCAGTCTTTGATCAATGATAGCAAGGGTGACAGCAAAAAAACGTGGAAAGCTGTTAAAAAAATCTGCAACATTGATTCCACGCAATCCTCTAACTCAGCGCTGCTGAACTCAGAGGGCACGCCAACTTGTTCTTTAAACAAGGTAAATGCTTTTTTCTCCACCGTAGGAAAGAATTCAGCTGATCAAATTTTAGGAAAAATTAACAAAACTGAACTTGACTTAGCTAATTCTTTTGAAGTGAGCTCGACGTCTTCCTGTAATTCTTTCTTCTTGGTCCCAACTGACGAGGCCGAAATACTTAAGATTATAGGCAGCCTTAGGACTTCAGCTGCATCCGGTTACGATAACCTGAGCAATGATGTAATCAAGAAGGCTAAACATGTTCTTGCCTCCCCAATTGCTTACTTGTGTAATCTCAGTCTTTCCTCTGGGACTGTCCCTGAATGTCTTAAACTGGCCAATGTTATCCCAATTCTAAAATTGGGTGACCCCAAAGAACCCTCAAATTACAGACCGATTTCTCTCCTACCTTCTGTTTCCAAAATCCTCGAAAAAGTTGTTAATAAAAGGCTAACATCTTTCCTTGAATCTAATAATTTGCTGGCTCAGAACCAGTATGGATTTCGCAGATGTAAATCAACTGAGGACGCCGTGGCTGATATGGTAGATCATATCACAGCTAAGCTTGACTCTGGGCAAAAATGTACTGGTGTTTTCCTTGACCTTGCGAAAGCTTTCGATACGGTCTCTCGTCCTATCCTGCTAAATAAGATGGAGTCCATGGGGATTCGCGGGCTATCTCTTAACTGGTTCAAGTCATTTTTTGATAGTCGGAAACAAAGAATATGTGTCGACAGTGAGACTAGTGACATCTCGGAAGTCAATTTTGGGGTTCCTCAGGGAAGTGTGCTTGGGCCAACGCTTTTTCTGATATATCTTAATGATTTATGCCGACTTAAACTATCGCATGCACGAACTTTCGCCTTTGCAGACGATACGGCACTAATTTTCTATGGCGATACATGGAAGTCAGTAATGGACAATGCGCAAAAAGGCCTTGAGCAGGTGCATACCTGGCTTCAACATAACCTCCTGACCCTTAACATATCCAAAACAAAGTTTGTCAACTTTAGCATATCTAAGCGTACCTCGCCCAACATCCCTATTAATATAAAAATTCACAGTTGCACTAAAAAGGACACATACAACTGCGAAAGTTGTACCGCATTAGAACAAGTACACTCCGTCAAGTATCTAGGTGTCATCCTAGATGAAAATTTAACATGGAGACCACATATTGAGTTTCTAAATAAAAGAGTGAGGAAACTAAAATATATCTTTAAAAAATTAAAATCAGTTAGAGACCCAGCAATCATTAAATTAACTTATATCTCTCTTTGCCAATCCCTTTTATCATACTGTGTAGTAGTATGGGGCGCAGCCTGCGCAACCATACTTCTTAAACTTGAAAGGTCTCAGAGAGCGATCCTAAAAATTGCTTTTAATAAGCCGTACCGATATCCTACTAATAGCTTATACAATGAATGTCAATTGCTCCGAGTTAGACAAATTTTTATTAAATCCACAATACTCCGCTTTCACAAAAACGCTCTCTCCCGAATACGTGTTACTAGTAGGTCCAGCCGTATTACTTCTTGGCCCGTACCGCAAACACGTACTGCATTTGCACAAAAGTCACCATCTTTCATGGGTCCTCATCTTTATAAACGCGTTGACAAAGCCGTCGAAATTTTGTTTTGCCTTACCTCGAAGTGCAAAAAGAAAATCAGTTCTTGGATGATAACCCTTAATTACGGAGACACTGAAAAATTACTACAGACATTTTCATAAATTAAACCTACCTAACCTAAAAACTTATTTAAATAAATAAATATAAATATCCGGTTGACGTTCATAATATTTTCACAAAATTTCAAACTGTACCCGCTGCATCATCAACCTAATCGCTAGTTGAACGAGCGAAGCGAGTTCTCTGAGTCAAGTTGGAAGAATCGGCGTTTGTATGTATGTGTGTATGTATGTATGTATGTTTGTCCGATGAAAACTTCCAAACCGTTAATCCGATCTTCATGAAATTTGGTATGGGGGTAGATAGTATTGGTACAATTTGTAGGTAAGGTTATGAGCTATATCGATCAGGGGGTTGCTGAGACATTGGGGTCCAAGAGGGGGTAAAAAAAGTAAAAGTGAGACAGTCAGATCAAGTGGGATGTCTAATGAAAGCGCTTTGGTTGAACATTTCAAAACTGTTTTTAATAATTATTTAGCCTTAGTAGTTTTCGAGATATTAGGGAAAATAAAAAACGTAAAAACCCAAAATTCTAGGGTACTTCCAGCAATCCCACAATGCTGAAATTTGGTATGCTTGTGGCTTTTGTGTCACAATTACAGGGAAAAGTCTGAAATTGAAGAATTTAGAAACATGTACTCCATAAAACAGAATCCAATATAACATCCATTGTTGACCTCCCATTTCTAAGAATTTGAATGACGTTGGAGTTCTATGGATTCATCAAAAGGACGTTATCAATTAATTCGTCAGGTACTTGATATAGGTACTAACAGGTATGTAGTATAACTACGCCCCGTTGCTTAGCCCTATTTAAAGGTTATTTCGATGATGTGTAGGAAATTAGAGTAGTTACTGGTAGATCCTGTACTGTACTGGTAGACCTCGAGGGGAAAATTTTCAAAAATAATAATAGAAAATATGGAAATTACTTAGTTAAGTAGTCGGGCTGATAAAGGTGTTATCGCGAGGTCTCAGTTCGGGGCGAACCACTAGTTATCCGTTTGCAATAAACGCAAGCACGCTCACTTCTAAAAATTCACGACCAATGTATCTGTGTGATACAACTACTTGTCAGACTATACACACACATATTCAATTCATTCATTCAAAAGTCAGCATACAAACACACCACCGCACCTCGACATAATTAACGTCACACACTCAAACTCCTTGTACGCACACTTAGGAAACATTCAATTATCACTTTACCTCCTACCCACTACTTAATTGTTATAAAAATACTACTTGATCATACGTAAGCGTAACTATCACATGCAACCTATTGTTTATTTATACCTACATACCCTCGATTTAGGTCCCTCTATTCATATCTAAACGTTTGAAGAATGACTGATAGTAACTGTGGGTATACCTATGTAATTCTGAAATAAATTTTCTTAGTTACTTCGTAACAAGTGCCTAGCAGAGAACTTATAAATTTAAACCTAACCAGTTAGGTAAGAAAGTATTTACTTACCTATAATAATTATAATGACCATATTGGAAGAGGCAAGCTTCTCACGACACAGGGTATCCTAGTGTGAGAGCTTGTGTTCATTACTAGTACATAACCACTTAAGCCTAACTTATTTTTTCTAGTTATAAGTACTTACCTACTTATTGTTAGCAAAATTTATTTAATGTAACTCTTATGTATTTTGTTGTTTTTTTTTTGGAGAATAAATAAATAAATAAATAAATAAAATAAATAAATAAAATAAATAAAATATAAACTATATTATTATAGCATGTTATATATAATCTATAATAGCATGCTATAATAACGACACAAGAGATTCGATTTAGTTTTGTTTAATGCAGGCAAAAATAATGTTCACACTGGTTTTTTATTTGTCACTCAGGACCTAGAGTAAAACCCGTGTTTGTAAGAGCGTCAGACAGAATGACAGTGGCAGAAAGAGAGCGCAAAGTTAAACAACAGAAGAAGGAAGAAGTAGAAGCGCGGAAAGAGAAGGAAGATCGCAGAAGGGAGGCTCTCAAACTTGTGGAAGACACTATTAGATCTGAACAAAAGAATGCACAGGTAATATTTGTGGAATATTTTTGATTTAGAATAAAAGAGTGGCTTTAAAATGTGTGGACCAATGACATTCTAAAGGTCGTAGGAAGATGGTGGATGGAGGCGGCTTAAGACGTCTAGCCAATTTCTGGGGGACTAGTTGCGCCCCGCGGTTTCACCCGCGTGAATAATGATGAAAATTGATGATGATGATGATGATGAAAAGTAGCCTATGTGTTAATCCAGGGTGTAAAGTATCTCCATTCCAAATTTCACTCAAATCCATTCAGTAGTTTTTACGTGAAAGAGTAACTAACATCCATCCATACTCACAAACTTTCGCGTTTGATGATGATGATGATTATGAAAAGTAGCCTATGTGTTAATCCAGGGCGTAAAGTATCTCCATTCCAAATTTCACTCAAATCTATTCAGTAGTTTTTACGTGAAAGAGTAACAAACATCCATCCATACTCACAAACTTTCGCGTTTATAATATTAGTAGGATGCATCAAGTTATCGGCTTCTGCGATCTTTTTTAGAATATAGGTGGTACCTTCAATTTCAGGTGAAGGTGAAGTTTCCAAAGGGGTTTTTTTTATTACTCTGCTTCTTCCTTTTCGGTTGTCGGTTCTGCGAGCTATATGGCCGGTCTATTGCCACTTCAAACTGCGAGGTCTGAGAGCTATGTCGGTGATCTGATTCTAATCGATTTCCTCATTTCGGATTCTATCACTTACTACTGATACATATCACTACAGAACGGATTTTGATGAAACTTTACTTACAGTATTGTAGCTAATTTATCAGAATAATATATAGGCTATAATTGAGTGGTTCCACGCGGAGCCGCGAGCGAATGCAAAAAATAAATTCACTTATGTTCTCTTAATGAGCATTGCTCACATTTGCATTGTTCCAGGGAGAGCAAAAGGAGGGTAACATCAATGACGTTTGTACGGAGGACGAAAACGACGAGCTGGAGTACGAGACGTGGAAACTGCGCGAGATGAAGAGGATCAAACGAGATAAGGAGGAGAGAGAGGCGTAAGTTGTGTACCTATTACTTCAAAACTAATTTATTTAACACTTTATTGCACAAAAAAATGATGAAATTGACGACCCCTGTGGCTCGGCGGGCGAAGGTTCGCCTGCGACGCAGGAGATTGCGGGTTCGATTCCCGCCTTGGTATAAATATTTGTACAATCTGCAGATATTTGTTCAGGGTGTTCTGGGTATTTTTTCTATCTATACTAAAAAAAAAACTATCTATGTTATGTATTGTGTATTAAGTATATCAGTTATCTAGTATCCATAATACAAGCTCTGCTTAGCTTGGGGCTAGATAATGTTGTGTGAAAGGTTGAGCATTTTTATTTTTTTAATGTATTAAGGTGATTCGTCTTGCATGTGGCGCGAAATTCAAATTTTATTGTGTTTTTTTGTAAATCACAGCTAATCAACACCTAGGAGACCTAGCACACATGTTTTAATTGATAGTACCTCATAAATGTCATTAGTTAAGCTACGCATATCTTTAAACCAAAAAAACACTGTAAAAATCATTGAAAAGTATTCGTAGCTGAAGTAATGATCTATATGTGAAACTATAAACTAAAACATTTGTGTTAGGTCTCCTAGTTTTCGCAAAATCAGTTTTTACTATCTCAACAAGTGTTGATGAGCTATAATGAGCAAAAACGCAATAAAATTTGAATTTCGCGCCACATGCGAGACGAATCACCTTAATAGGTGGGCTTAAAGGTGTATGCAGCACGTAACGTAGACACGCGCGTCACTTCGTAATGTACACGCTTGCGTGGACGTCACGCAAGCGGTGTGCCATGTCTCATACAGTTCCATACATTACAACGTTATGGTACGTCGTGGTGCATGTCTACATCTACGCGTACGCAGCCGGTGTGCTGTGGCCTTCATGTTAAGAGTATTTGCCAGTTAACACGGTGGCCTGCTAACTTTTTTTTTTGATTAAATGACTGAACTGGCAAATTAGAAATGGTAGGACACTTCGTGCCTCAAATAAAGGAAAAGTTTAAAATTAGGAATTTTGACTTTTTTACCCCTATAATGGGATGGTGAAGTTTTAAGCTAAGCCGTGTTTGTTGTCTGATTCTTCTAAGCTTGGTCGCGTTGGAACAGGAGTAATTTTAATATAACGGGTGTAAAAAGACTACTCCCGAAAACTGAAACAGTGCATTCGGACCATGATTCTGAAAATATTTAAGCTGAAAAAACACGAAAAAAATTGCTCACTCTTAGGCCGTTTTTTTCGTATTTTCTTTATAAATATCCACAAAACATCATAGAAGGAACACAAAAACCTAATTTCCATCATTAAAAACACGTTAATAAATAAAAACTAAAAAAAAGCAACCACGTAATAAATATAGGCGCTGCGCGTCGATCAGCTGACTGGAAGCGTTGAACTCGCGCGGCCGGTGAGCTATGTGAACTCGCCGCTATTTTATATAGCTATGGCATAGGTAGCTTTACCGGTATCTACAGTATTCGGGAGCTGTCCTTTTACACCCTGTATAAGACCATTCAAAATGATTCAAGTGATTTCAATGAATAAAATTCTTTTGATTTTGATTTGATTTTTAGGAAGAAGTATCTGAAACTCGGAATGGGCTTTGATAATTTCGAAATCATTCACGGATCGGAACCCTCAGGGCGCTAGTCTCGCTCGCAGTTGTCTGTTTTATTTTTAATCATTACGATCTGATTATTTTCCAGGGTTGAGAAAGAGTTGCTCGCTCTCGAGAGAATGCGCAACATGACGGAAGAGGAGCGGAGAGTCGAGCTGCGAGTCAATCCCAAACTTGTCACCAACAAGTCCGTCAAAGGAAAATACAAATTCCTGCAGAAATACTACCACAGGTATGTAACTACCCCCTTTATACAATATTTAATAGACAGACAAATACTTATATTATCATCAGCCTGTATAAGTTCACTGCTGGACATAGGCCTCCCCCTTAGAATGCTGGTCTTGAGCCGCCTCCATCCACCGATTTCTTGCGACGTTTATAATGTCTTTAGTCCATCGAGTGGAGGGCCTTCCTCTACCGCGAACAAATATTATGTGGAATATATTTGTTCGTCTATTCAATATTGTAGAATGGATTTCCGCAAAGTCACGCTTGAATCAATTAATTACACCCTTTAGGCCACACGTACGCGGCCACTAGCACAAGGCCACTCGCGGCAGCCACTAGTGGTCGGCGACTTAAAGCTAGACGCAGCTTCTAAGTAGCTGTGGTACGAGACAGCCACCGGTGAATGGTAACTTCAACACAAAAGCAAAAATGAAAAAAAAAATGTCTGTCAAAGATAAGTTTAATACACGTGTACAATTGTTTGTTTTCACAGAGGTGCTTTCTACTTGGATAAGGAAGAAGAGGTGTTCAAGCAAGATTTCTCAGGGGCCACTTTGGACGATCACTTTGATAAGACTGTTTTGCCTAAGGTAATTTTATGGTTTTTTCTCTAATGGCTCCTACACACTATGCCGGCGGCACAGCCGGCGGATTTTTGCCGCGCGGTTATGCCGATATACGCCGCGGGTACACAGAATACCCGCTGGGCATGCCGCCGGGCTTGTCGGCGGCATGCCCGCCGGCTGGGCCGCCGGCATAGTGTGTAGGAGCCTTAAGATCCACTATGCGCATGGCCGCCATCTTGAATTTTTCTTAACGTCAGTGCCTTAAAACCTGGCCACATGCACCATCCAAGAACATTTCCCATCCCTAAAACGACTCCTAGGAGAACAACTCTCTCTATGCTTTAGTTATTGCTCTGAGAACGAGATGCTAGTGAGACGATTGTCAATGTCCATAATCGGCCAATGACAATGGCCAATGGGGTGGCTTGAAATCTGTGATTTGATTGGTTAATACATGACACTTACTATAGTCTCGGTGTAATGCTATGGTAAGTCCAGTCTAGGAATAGACCCCTCTCCGTCTCCTCCCGTAGATGTCATAAATGCCGACTAAACGATTAAACCAGGGGATGGGCAGCAGCATCCACCTAAGTACTTAACACAAATACTATGATTACCAATCCTCCTGCCAAGCGTGGTGATCCCCCCAATCCATTCTATGGGGGAGGCCTCGTCCTACAGTGGACGTCTAACGGCTGATGATGACTATTGTCTCGCTAGCTATAGTTTCGATAACAACAGAAATTCGTGCTTGGACCACAGATAGAACCTGTGGCCCAAGCACGAATTTCTGTTGTTATCGACATATGCCACTGATATGTCACTCAGGGGGCTTAGTACGGGTTTTCATAATTTTCGAAACTATATGAAGTTTCGTTTCCTTCCATACATTTACTTGCAGCGCCCCTAGCGCTTAGCTAGTCCTTAGAAAACTAAGGACGCTCTCAGTAAATGTACAGGAGGACACGAAACTTCATATAGTTTTCGAAAACTATCAAAACCTAGACGTAAAATGAGCTTAAAGTCTGTCACACACGTAGCAAATGCGGTAAGATATCTGTATCTGAGCGCGTATCTGTCCATATCGCTCTCTATACTAAACTCAAGAAGCAACACACACGTAGCAGATCACTTATATTTTACGGTCAAGCATCTGTAGGCACCGACATATATCAAAAGATGGACAGATGATATCTGTGTATACAAATTGAAATACAATATAGTTTGAAGGTTTCCGTGTGAATGTATAATTTTCGTATATTATCGTATCTGCTACGTGTGTGATACCTTCAGATGCGATAAGTTTTTATACGCATATAAAATATTACCGCATCTGCTACGTGTGTGATGCACTTTACAAGTAACTTGCTGTTAACAACATTATTATATCAACAGGTGATGCAAGTTAAGAAATTCGGTCGCTCCGGCCGAACCAAGTACACGCATCTGGTGGACCAAGACACGACCGAGTTCGACTCTGCGTGGAGCACGGAGGGGGGAGCGTCCCGGCTGGCCAGCGGCAGAGGGGGGCTCAAGCAAGTCTTTGAGAAACCATCAGCTAAGAGGAAACACAAAGCCTGATGTATAGAGGAGAGTTACTTCGGCAACTTGATGAAAGAAACATTTGTTAAGTTACAGAAGAATTACATGTTTCAGAATAATTAGGTATGCAATTTTGTTGTAATTTATAAGGAAAAAGTTAAGCGTGATGTATAGAGAAACCCTCAAGAGTTCGGCAACTTGATGAAAAAAACATTTGTTGGGTTACAGAAGAATAATTATGTTTTGTGGGGAGTTTTCTACACAGCATGCTTAATTTTTTATTAAGCATGCTGTGTAGAAAACTATCAAGTGTTACTTTGGCAACTTCATGAAAGATACATTTTTGTTGAATTGCAGATAAGTTCTAGAATTAGGACCTTATTCATAATCATTTTTTAAATCTATTTTAGTTAAAATAGCTTTTGTCTTCTCCTCTCTGATGTAAAATGTCATATGTCAAAACAAGACAAAACATATTTTAACCAAGGAACTTATATCCAACCTGGAATGTGCATTGTCAATTTGACACCAATATAAAATAAACCTTATGTATATGAAGCTAAGTTCTATTACAGACAATCTCTTGGTCAAAGAGAAATCCGGTCCTAGAGAGAAAGCGCTTCGAGAGCCCTGTGTCCCTTTCTAAACTGTTACCAGAAGGATTATTCCCGAATTTAGTAGGAATGGTAGGAAAAAATAATATAGTCATGATTTATTAAAAAAAAACATTTATTATTAAATTAGTATTTAAACATTATTTTTAAATTAGTATCTACCTTCATTATATTGTTGGGTCACCCTAAAGGGACAGAGGGCTCTCGCGAAGCTATCTCGCTCGGACCGCGTATCGGCAGCCTGTGCACATTCCAGGTTGGATATAAGTTCCTTGATTTTAACTAAAATAGGTTAAAAAATTATTATGAATAAGGGGGTAAGTATGCAGTCTTGTGGAGAGTAAAAAAATGAAGCATGATTTATAGAGAAACGTCAAGAGTTACTTGTCAACTTAATAAAACAAAATTTGTGAGTTGCAGAAATATTAGAATTAGTTTGTGTTTTGTGATGATGAAGTTCCAAGTGTGTAAGAATGAAGATGTCTGATAAGTGAGTTCAATTCATTTTGTACATAAATAAATTTAAGTTAAAAATAAAATCTTGTAAGTTACATCTTTCTTATTATTAGGTACCAATATGATTATCATTTATCATCAACTAGTTGCGCCCCGCGGTTTCACCCGCGTGAAAATTGATGATGATGATGATGAAAAGTAGCCTATGTGTTAATCCAGGGCGTAAAGTATCTCCATTCCAAATTTCACTCAAATCCATTCAGTAGTTTTTACGTGAAAGAGTAACAAACATCCGTCCATACTCACAAACTTTCGCGTTTATAATATTAGTAGGATTAGTAGGATGTAATCATGGGAGTCAATATAAACCCATCACTAATCCGCATCGGCTCTGCGCGCTCTCTCTATTAAGTCTGATTCCCAACAGTGGGAATACTGTAGTGGCTACACAGGAATTATTAAGAAAAATCCTTTATTAAGTATTTTACTACTATTGGTATTATTTAACAGCCAACCTCAAAGTTCAACCTCAACACTTACCTGATAGACTGCTTTTAATGGATCATCCCCAAAAGCCCCACCAGCAACGCCCCACCTAGTAGATTTAGGCTTGACAGTTAATCAGTCTGAAGCCAGCAGGATTTTTTTTTTTTTTTATGCTACTTGGCAAGCAGACAAACTTACAGCCCACCAGATGGAAAGCAGTTACCGTAGCCTATGAACGTCTGTAACACCAGAGGCATCACACGCGCGCTGCCGACCCTGAGACATAAAGATGAAAAGTCTCACGTGCCTGTAATTTCACCGGCACCCGTACCCTTCAAACCGAAACACAGCAATGCGAACACTACTGCTTGGCGGCAGAAATAGGTAAATATGTCATTTAGTGCCACGATTAACGGTCTTAAGCCGCTTCAATCCACCGATATCCTGCAAAAAATCCGATAAAATGTCATCGGTTCATCGAGCCATCCTTATGTCTACGATTTTCTAAAAAAAATGCCTAAATTTGGGGAAAAAATAGTGTTTTACACAATGCGACACTACTATTAATTGGGTCATTCCCAGTCCTCCGATCGGAACTCCGATTGGTAGGAGGAGCGGGAAATTTTTTTCCCGTTCCTCCGATTGAATGGTTTTTGTTTTAATTCTCTAAAATATAAAACATTTACAAAGCACGTTCAAGAGACGGCGGAACTATTTTAAACTGCGGGCTAAGTAGGTGAACTGTCCCACATATCACTTCCAAGCTGAAAGGCTTAATCATAAATCAACTTTAAATCTCTAGTCTCAACGCTAAAGTCGTGTTATATAAAAGTTCGGAACGATAGAAGTTCGGTCTTGATTCCGTTCGAGTTTCGCTTAGGATCCTAGGCGGTTGGTGATGAATTATACCTACTATATTTATCACGTAACGATGATAATTACACAGACCGGAGTTTGAGTTTTAACAAGCAATTTACACGGACGTATGGTGTAGTGTTACACGGATTTTTGTATGGGAAATGAGGTCCGAAGAGTGGGCGCTTATCGGAGTCGCCGTACAAAATCCGTGTAACAATTGTTTGCAAAAAACTTAGGTCCAGATAAATAGAATGTACTTCATGGTGACTAAGTCTAAGCCTTATTTTGAAATCGTCCCTGTCACTGTCACACAAATGTGACAAAGGGCCAGAAAAAAAAAAGGTTAAGACAAGCGTATTACAGAGAGACAGGGACGACTGAAGTACGTTCTATTTATCTGGACCTTAGACTCGGCCTCCAGCAGGGCGATTCTAAAACGTCGGAAACGTTTCCGATCGGATTCTAGTTTTTCATTTCGATGTGAAAAAACAACAAATATTATATATTACTGTGTTTTACTAGAGAAAGTTGTTAGAAAATTGTTTACACTGACCTCTATTTATACAAGTATAAAAAGAGGTCAGTGGGTATTTACCACATCGAAATGAAAAACTAACGAATCCGATCGGAAACGTTTCCGACGTTTTAGAATCGCCCTACAGAACTGCTTACGATAGACATGCAGTCTCACACATTTCCTGTGATGAATTGGTGCCGACTTCCGTCGTAGTTCGTCGTAGTTAGGTACCCTACTTTCTCAGTTAAAATAATAATATTATTTATACCTACCTAGATGATAATCTGACATATTTATGTATATAAGATGTACTTACTTAGTATGTAGAATATAAGACATAATAAGTTTTTTTGCATTAAAAATTTTACCGGTGGTAAAACAAACATGTAAATTGTCGAAAGCGAAATAAAAGTTTAAACGCTTCACTCCGGCCTCGGGCAGATGGTAAAAGTTTGTGGCCCACTCACTGTACAGTAGCCATTAGACAATGTTTGCTGCTACGTGCCAGCCTAGGGTTGAATTAGTAGATACGTTAGCTATTCGTAGGTACCTGTATCACTTTAAAATAAAAAAGTGCCACGTAATCTTTATTGAAGTTTTCCATTTGAGTAAAATTTTGAGTAGGGTTCGATTGGCGGTATTTGGTAGTAAGTTGGGTCTGGCTGCGGTCCAGAACGACTGTTTGCATCACGTTTCAACGCAAAGTACCGTCCGTATTTCCCCGGCTGACGAGATAGCTCGCTGTCCTTCAATCGCCAGCCGTGGACGCTGGTACTTGTCTCACAGAAGTTATACTTATCTTCGGGAAGTACGCGCTTTCTTTTGTCGAGGTACTGACACCGCCCTCCGTTTGGTAGAGCCTTAAAGAGTATGCTCTGAACATCAGGATCTACTGATTTCATGATAGGTTCCGGGACTAATAGTTCCGTTACATTTTCCTGGGTATTTCTGGATTGTTGACCCTTGCGTCGGCTTGGAGATTTCAACCTAGACACGCCTTCTATAACACCATCTCTCAAAGCTTTCCTGCGGCGATTTACTATAGTAGTTTTATGATGTAAAACCATAGAGGGCATGCAGGCTTCTACGGAAATATTTCTAATATCCACAGTGTCTAAACCCTTAGAATTATCAGGAATAGTAGCCAACTTCACAAGTTCGTCCTGGTTCTTCAGAAACCATGTCATGCGCTCTACTTCTGCTCTCTCAAAGTGCTCGGTTAAAAAATTTATCACATATGGATTAGTGTAGTCTAGTGGCATTTTTGAGTTAAGTACTTTATTCATTCATGTCGTAAAAAAGGGTAAAAAAACTATAAAAGTAAATTCAGAAAAAAAAATCTCATGAAATAACTATTGACATAAGATTGGCATGGTTGGTTAGCGTTACGCAATAGCCCCACTTGGCTGCGTTTAGGTACTATACTTATAAATCTGTGGTTTAGGTGACTGCTACATAGAGCAGAGGACTGCTAGGGTCTTAGAATAATGACTGTGCTTGTCATTATTCTGAGGCTAGCTTAGAATAAGGACTGAAGCAAGTCCTTATTCTAAGGAGGCCAGGGTAAAATTTAAACGTCAAATGACCCGTGGCATTCTGTGGCGAATAAACTGCACCGTGCCTTGGAGCAAGGAACAAAACCCCGTGCACGCCCGTGTCCGCTGGTAAGTTTTCGATTTTCACCTGCTGTCAGCTTCATTTGACGTGCTGCTAAGCCATTCCATTTGCAGTTGGTTGTTTTATACAAATAAAACTTAGTTCTAATAAACTAAAATAATCTCAGTTAAATACGAAGAGATTATCCAAACATAAAACGACACAGGTTGTCCTAATCCTAAACCTAATCTTGATAAACCTTAAACTTTTATATACGGAAGAAATAGCTCACAACAATAAGACAGTCAATTGCATTTCCGGTTTTCGTGTGTATCCCTTTCATCATTCCCCCTTTCCCTTTTCTTTTTCTTTTCCCTTTTTCATAATTTTCTTTACCTTATCCCACTAATAAGTAGAGACCGCACAACATGTTTTCTTCTACCATACCTGTCTATCAGCCGTCATCTCGGTAATTACTAACTGCTATAAAAAAAAACATTTATTCAAGATAAAATAAAACTACAAAATAAAATACAAAAAGAAATTAAAAATTCGATAAACATTTGGAAGGTCCAGGAATAGCTGCACTTTTGTAATAATCGGGGTCGGGATGAGGTCCAGTCCGGCTCTTATCGCCCCGAGTCAATCGCCACACGCGACCAAATTTGGGCGCATTCTTCTTAAAAAAACTATCTCCCATTCTCCATCCATACGCCCATCCACTGCATTCCATTAAGTAATATTTTTTCTCAGGGTGTATTTTATTCCTGCTCTTCAAATAAACTTTCCGTCCGTACACAGGAATTTCTTTGTATACAATCTCTTTCTGCTTCGGGTCGATGGGCCGCATTTTCGGTTCGTTACTGAGGTCGGTACCCGACCTCACGAGCCTCGGGTCTTCTTTAGGATCGCCGAGTTCCACTTCGGGAATGGAATGTCCCTTCCTTAGATCTGCGATCCCGGGAACGTAGATCGCGTCGCGTATGGCTCTGCGTCTACGATTGGTTCGGGCGATTACGTGGTCCCTTGTTATGGTCGGCATAGTGGCTATCATTTTGTCTCGTACTATGCCCAGCTCATCATATCCTGTCTCTGCGCGAGTAAGATGAGCGGCTTGCTTCAGTTTGTCGGAATACAAACTGTTCCATTTCAAACGCAATCGCGTGCTCTTTTCATAGTTCTCGATGAAGAAATTTATGTTTTCAGGATTCGTGATATCTACGAGAGGCATTGTTAAGGTAATATAGGTAAGTATATGTATAAAAATAAAATTCACGATAAAAAAAACTCTTCAAAAGTTTCTCAAAAGAAATCCATCGCACATCAGTCGAACTGTAATAACAAAAAAATATGTCACATTTCTTGTCTTTTGTCAAGAGAAAAATACCTACAAGAAGAAATCCGAAATATTTGCCAGAAAGCCGTGCCAATTCCATGCTTACAGCTTTGACCATGACATAAAGTCCATGCTTATAAAGGGCGTGGCAAGATAATGTGCCTCAGGGTGACCTGTAATTTTTTAGTTTGTTTTGTCCTATGCTCTGATTTTTAATCTTAGAGCTTGTCCAGATGAGGCGTTTTACGCGCGATTCTACGAGCTATAGCTTCATACATTCCGTGCACATGCGGTCTCGCGTTTTGCCGCTCGCGCGAGCGCAAAACGCGCATCAATCGCGCGTAAATCGCCTCATCTGGACAAGCTCACAATTTTTGAAAACAAAGAAATGTCACTGTGTAAGTGTCGTGTATGTGTATCACATGTGTATATACACATAAACACACAGTGACATATCTTGGCATTTCTTTGTTTACAAAAATTGTCTAAGATTAAAATCAGAGTATAGTGAATCATGAAAAAAAACCGGGTATACATCTAAGGCTCAATGGAGCGTCTTGTAGTGTAAGGCAAGATGGAGGGTAAGAGACCACAGGGTCGCTCTCCCACACGGTGGTCAGACCCAAGGAACTAATACTCCCTAACGAGGTCAGACCTTACTAAGTCCATCACATAAACTACCGTAACAGAATGTTCTCGCAATGCTGCTAAAGAGCCGAGTGGAAATGCATCGCAAGAGCCGCCACTCACGCAAGACCGCATAACCATGACTCACTCTGCCAAGAGTGTAAAAAAAGAGAGACATGTAAAACAGCCCGAAAAAAAATATTTCTCTAAAAATATAAGTTGGGCTATTCGAATCTATTTGTAAGTTTAAATCTTATTATATTTTATGAATCCATCCGTCAGGGCATGAGACTCGGACCAGGCCTATATGTACCTACACGAAATATAATATGGGCGCGCTTAGGACGGGACACGTGCTACAATAAGTAAAAACGCCAGGGCTGGTCAATTCTATACTACTATAGATATGTTTTATCCTAATACACCTAGTTTCCCAAGGACATAACAAAAATTACAGGAAACCCTGAGAGTCACATTATGTTGCCACGCCCTTTATACTGTAAGTAGCATAATTGTTTTAGAGTCTATAGTATGAACCTTTGTATATACTTGCCCTACACATGGCATCAGATCCAGGCGGCCTATATGCCAGTCAGACATTAAGATACAGCATAAAAGTACATTAGAATGCTGACGTTTATGCTTTCCCTCCTTCCTTTTTTCACTCTCATCCCGTGGATGTTGCACAAGCAGACTGAGCGATTACACCAGGGGATAGGCAGCAGCATCCGCCTTAGTACTTAACACAAATCTGCCTGCTAAGCGTGGTGATTATGGCAAAAAAACCCTAATATATTATGGTAAACACGCTTATGTCATGGCATTCTATCGGCGAGGCTTATATCATGTCCAGCTCTAGATTTCTATAGGCTGATGATGACGGTGAGATCTACTTAATTTAAATAAGTATTAGCAGTTTTTTAATTCACTGAAGTTCATAAGGTCAAAAGTAGGTACTTATCCTTTTTTTATTTTGAGTCCCATTATCGTGACACACCCTTTATCAAGGAAAATAATTACATTGTACCTACTACTGTTTGTCTGTGAACATAATATACTTTGAAATGAGAGTAGGTAGGTACTATACTTATAAATCTGTGAAATGAGCCCTCTTGAATTTCTTCAGAACTGTTTTTGGCATTGTTTTTGTTTTATAAACAAGCAATTTATCTCTCTCTACTAATAAACTAACTATGCCGATAACTAATCCAAGAGTACTTAATTTCCTAACCGAAAACTATGAAAAAGAGAGTCGTCTTCGTCTAAAATATGCAAAAGATCACGAGGTACAGCTCCGCAAGGCAGCCACATTCAGAGGTGAGATCAAAAACTATACTCCCGATATCGTGAACAAGTCCGTGATGATTGCAGGTATGACTATGATAACGAAGGACCATGCTGAGGCCGCTCGCCACAGATTGATTGCTCCAGTAAAAGATTATCTGCGAGCCCAAGTCGGCACAGTTAAGCCGACTGGACCACCGATGCTCGCCATCAAAAATGAAGAGAAAGTTCTCCTACGCGACAGTAGGAAACAGTACTTGAAAGCTCGCAGAAAAATGGGACCTGAAGATAAGTTTAATTTTGTTGAATGTGTTAACTGGACGTATGGGTGGAAATTAGGAGACAGTGAAATGAAGTTGCGGGGTCCTACTCATGGCAGAGTGTGCCACATGATGCACATCTTGGATAACCATGTGGGTCCGCAGCCTGACCCAGAGTACTATGCTTCTCCGAACGCCAGTTGCATGTACTGTGAATCATAATTTTTATGTTGCAAGTAATTGTTTTAATTTCGTAAAGCTTAATTTTTGTGTTGTAATTGTTTTAATTTTGTAAAGCTTAATTTTGATGTTGCTACTGTTTGAATTCTGTAAAGCTTAATTTTTATGTTGTAAGTAATTGTTTTAATTCCGTAAAGATTAATGTTTATGTTGTAAGTAATTGTTTCAAGAATAAAACTTTATTTTTAATTATTCATCTCATTTTATTGCGGCAAGGATCTCAAAAACGAAATGTAAGTGTTTGTATTTTATGCTAATGACTTTTTACCTTACTATTCGAATATAAACATCCTTATTTTGTATTCACCCACGAGCTCTTTCATTTTGTTTTAACGGAAAATGAACGGGTGTTCCATCACCTAATCTGTTTGCTATCGCGTTGACCATTTCAGGTGTGGCTTCTCTCAGATCGTAAGCCCAGCCAATTCGCTCGAATATCCTGATGAATTTGGTGCCGAAATTGAAGAAATCAAAGTGCTCAGCTGCTTTGAAATCGTAAGGAAACGCGTGATGGTAGTTGTGCCAACCCTCGCCTAGTGTGCAGATTGCGACGAATCGGTTTTCAGCTGGGATTATGGTTCTGTAACAAGGCAGTAAATTTAAACTTATTGTCTTACAAACTTTTAAACTTACTTTTAAAACAATTTGAAGCTCATTTCAGGATAATACAAAATATTTAGATGCTACATCAGATCTATCAACATTTATGTATGATTTCACAGCCCTTTAGGTAATTAATGGCTGCACCTAAAGGCCTGCAAAAAATGCATAATGATTATTCACATCTTTAAATATACTGTCGCATACATAGTCCTGATCCCATAATAGGATTCCCTGTGTCTTAGTTATCAGGAATTACGAGTACCATGGTGCCACAACACCTAGTCCCGCAGCGGGAATCGAACCCGCAAGCTCTTGCGTCTCAGCCGGCTACTCGCCCTCTGCGCCTCGGAGACCTTTAAATATAAATAAATATTCATAGTCGAGTCGTTGAGAACAGTAATCGCCATACCATAATTTATTACGTATATCTGGCATGAAAAGGTACAAATGGCAAGTGTCACAAAACTAAAGATGAGGTAAATAACCGATAGATGGACTTATTATGATGGTATAGGATTTTCCTGGCTGCTGGCTTATTTAGGAGTGTGTTATTACTGGAAGAAAGCGTTATCCGAGTTAGTCTTGGAAACATCTTTATTCCTGCGCCTGTGCAACCCACTTTGAAAAGGGGCCCTTTGAGGCTCAGCCTACCCCTTCGTAAAAAAAAGGTGTGTGTTTATGTATGTATATGTATGTATGTATGTATGTATGGATAGATGGTGAAAATAACTTACTTATTATAAGGTCGATATCCATAAATATGAGCGAGGCTGTTAACAGTGAGCTCGCTATGAAACATGCTCAGGAACCTGATGAAGCATTGCCACGCTATCGCGCACTTCCATTCCTCATTCCATAGGACAATGCCGATCGTGGTTGGCAGGACGTAGCAGAATATCAGCTTCAGCATATTGAAGTTTCTGGAGAAAGAAAACGTTGCACATGTCAGTGGTTCTTTATTGGTTCAATTCAATTCAATTCATTTATGCATAAACAATTGTAAAATCGTATTTAAAATCACATAAAGTAAAAAAAATAAAGGTTAGATCTGAAGGTCAGTGATCCATGATGCGTGTGTTAAAGGG
Source organism: Epirrita christyi (assembly GCA_951392215.1). Lineage (NCBI taxonomy): Eukaryota > Metazoa > Arthropoda > Insecta > Lepidoptera > Geometridae > Epirrita > Epirrita christyi. The sequence goes on along the minus strand of OX595849.1, from coordinate 8,319,292 downwards.
CCTCATGATCGATGGTAAAAGTACCAGTGTGTTGAAAGGATTCAGTGCTTCTCGCAAAGGCTAGATATGTTAGATATTTTTGTTTTTTTTGGGTTCTGACATGATAGTTTTTAACCGACTTTAAAAAAAGGAGGAGGTTCTCAATTCGACTGTATGTTTTTTTATGTTTGTTACGATGAATTGATTATGATGATCCTTTTTTTGTTTGGTACGTCAAAAAAAAAAAAAAAAAACTACAATTATTTACGTTGTTTTCCTTCACCTTCTGAAAGCACTTTGTAAGTATTTATTGAGCACATAAATTTTCAATTTGAAAAATCCATGGTGCACAACCGAGATTCGACCCCATTTACTTATCGGTAAATGGTCGGGTTCACAAGTAATTCACCAGGAGTGCTCTTTCACGTACAAAACAAATGAAAAATATAAAATGAGGGCTAAAAGCAGACTTATCTCCTGTATAAAGCAATTAACTTACTTGTTAAACTTTCTTAGAAGTGGATCGCTTTCAATATCGCTCATATCCATTTGCTTTCCTCTGAGCAAAACCTCGTCATTCTTCTTCATCATCAACCAACCGATATGGGAAAAGAACAGACCACGATTCGCATTGTGAGGATCCGCTTCTGTGTCACTGAACTTATGGTGAACTCTATGATCACGAACCCATTGCACCAAAGAGTTCTAAAAATAAATAATATCCAACGATCATCGTAAAGAACAGAAATAAAATGAATCTCGCTGTTAAAAACCGATCACCCTTGAAGACCTTGAAGAGGTTCTTTGCAGGAAATTGAATAATATTATTGGACTTTATTGCCTATTTCCGTTAATCGGATGGAAGTGGATTTCCTTTGAAATAAAGCGGATTTCGACTCAATTGTAATAATGTAAGTAGATAAGTACTAAACATACACATGCCGTGGTGTGTCCAGCCTAAGAAAAGACCTCTCCATCTCCTCCCGTTGATGTCATAAAAGCCGACTAAGGGATTACAGCAGGAAACAGGCTGCAGCATCCACCTGAAGTTCTCAACATGAATACTGCGATTACCGATCCACCTACCAAACGTGGTGATTACGGAAATTCCCCCCATTGTACTTTATGGGGGAGGCCTCGTTCAACATTAAACATCATGCTGATGACGATGAATGTAAACGTTATCAGCTTTAATTTATTTACCTGGCCGGCACTTGCGAAGCACAGAAGGAGAATTATTTTCAACGGAGTTTTTGCTTTGTAAGATCTATGTGTCCACAGTCGATGCGCCCCACCAGTGATGCCAAATCCTGTTGCTACATACATCATTGCCGCTAAAATGCAAAAAAACCTACATTCAGTCTGAGGCGTAGTATAAAAATTCCTTGGTCTGCGGAGATACTATTGTCAACGATCAGCCAATAGCAGCGCGCGACTGAGTTCGACTGACGCCCGAGCTCTCGTAGTACAGGCAAATTAGCAAAAAGTGTGGACCTAAGTCGTGTAGTCGTGGATTCTTATGGAAACGTTAGATGACACGAAAAGAAGCTTATCCTAAGTTTGCACCGTTTCTGGCGCATACGGAACCCTTTTAAATATTAGGTACAAACTTAAAAAGGCCGTAAATTTTAAAATTGAATGAAATTACTTGATGCAAGTTAAATTACGTATAGAGAGATTGTCTTAGTGCATTATGATTTTAATAAAAACCACGTGCATGTAGGGAACACAGTGTTGAACAAATGCATCTTCCGTAAATTAATACCAGTATAAAACTTCCGGCGGATGTAGTACTAATTAAATGAATAAGTTTAAGTCAATTTCCAGAACTACATTAATTTTCCCCGAAGTAGAGCGACAATAAAATATGGAAAAGTGCCTTCCGTGAGACGCACCAAGGTGCAAACCTGGTAATGTATTTCGATCCTTTTTCTGATAAGTCTATCAATTTGCACAGACTAAATTAATTTTCCCGGAGCCGCAATACCCACAAAAAGTTTTTTTTGTAAATATTTTTTTATGTATGTTCCGTATGTCGGATTTAAAAAATATTTGGTGCAAATGTAGATCATAACGGTTCAAAGTCTATGCCAAATTGCACCGACTACTTCTATTTCCCCCATAAAGTTACGGATATTATAATGTTTTCACCCTATTTCACCCTGTTCCGGAGGGTGAAATTACTGATGCTTATTATTAGAGGTGATTTTTAAGCCATACAAAACAATTAGAAAAGTTTTCATGACTACATCTAATTAGTTCCACACTTTTGCAAAAAACACCTAATTTTACTGTACTATCGTTAAAGAGTATTATGCTGAGGTATTATGCTTAGAATAATGACTAAAGCAATGTTCCTTGCGCCCGAGCCGCCAGGCAGCGTAGTGTAATTCATATTTTTTACCCGAGAATATTTTATCAAATTTGAAATAGCTCGTTTTCCTCGTGGACCAACTAGTCAGCACAACTAGTTGTGCCACCCAATTTATGTGTTCATGTACATTGTTCACGGAGGGGAGCAAGTGACCGATTTCCAACGAGGGTTAGTTTTCATTATATAGGTACTTACCTAATATTTTAATGGATTTTCATACATTTTTCCCGCACATTAGTCGAACATTGTCCCTCATTTAAAAAAAGATCTATTTTACTTTCTGACTTTTTAAGTATTACTTAGTATAAAATAAAATACTTACTAATACAAATTATAGGCATATCAGCTAGGTGAATTTTAGTCCAAAAATAATAAAAATCGGTGCAATTGAGAAGTAGCGATTTTAACCCAAAAATAGCTTATTTTGAATAATATCTTACCTACTTAGAAATGATTTGATGTTACATAACATAACAAAACATAACATCCAAAAGTCATATACATAGTCCAGGAGGTCTAAAAAGCCACTTTATATGAATCATAATACGACGATTCATATAAAGGAATTACTAAGGATGACACATTGAGCAATTCATCTGGTAGCAATTCATTTTCCGAATTCTCAGCAGATCCTTAGCAATTCCTTTATATGAATCGTATTATGATTCATATAAAGAGGCCTTTTTAGACCTCCTGATCCCAAACTAGGATTCCCTGTGTTGGTATCAGGAACTAGGAGTACTATGGTACCATAAAACACACATTGACACATTGTCCCTAGACAATTTTAAATAAAAGCGGGAAATATTGGCAAATGTAATCATATAGGTACATTTTTACAGGCTTTTAGGTGCAGCCGTTAAATACTTATAGGGCTTTGAAATCTCTGTGTAAATTTGAGCAAAATAAAGAGTTTAAACTCACCGAACACTAACGTCTGCCATTTCACAGGTAACGCAAAGTAATAACACCAGTATATTCCTAAAATGTGATATAGTGTTATTGCAATAAAACTTGGCCATTTTATATCGTTTTTAAAACCCAAACTTTTCTCGAATGTTCTGAATATTTCGCCTAACGATGGCCCCACTTTTATGCCATCTTTTTCCATTCTTGTTTAAGTTTAAAAAAACAATCTTTAACTTTTGCTTGAGTTGTGCTCTGAACGAGTGTCCAGAGATGTATGAGTTTCACACTCCCAATGCATCTATGAAAAGTAGCCTTTCGAAATGTCACTGGAGCTGTTTTACATATCAGTGGACATATTATCATGTTACAAATCTGGGCCTAAAGTTAATGTATTCACAACATTGCTGTACTACATACATTCTATTGTTCATTGTTTTCGGATTTGTGATTCGTTTTAATTTAAGTAGGTACTTACATTATTTAATTTTGAATAGTATCAACTTTAGCTTTAGCAACTGTATTTTAGGACCTACTCTGGTTCTAACGCAGTCCCGTTGCATTCAGAACGATAGCAAAGTGGCGCGAGTTTTTACGCCACTTTGCTAACGTTCCACCTGAAAAACTTATTGTGGTAGGGTTGTTATAGGCTACTAGCCAATTTGTTACTCTAACTCTCTTCTATTCTTACCGAACAGATGTATGTTCATTCGAGTTTTGTATATTAACCTTTCTTACTTCTGGGAGGGTTCCTACAATTTACGCCAGATTTATTCTCAATGTAATCATTGCAGGATATGCAATGATTAAGTTTTTTTTTTTTTATGCAGACGGACACTATTATACTCATCACTGTCTCTTATTTCCCTTGCAGTCTGGAAAACGTCGTTTAAGAACACCCAAAAACCTTTTACTTGTGTTCCTATTTGAAGGATGATGGAAACGAGTCTGTAAAAGTGCCTGCATGGATAACAGCTACTATCCCCCAAAATGTAATCGTATTCATGAGGGCGTATTACAAGTTTTGTATTGCAGCAATCGATTTGCGAATCGTGAGCATTCAACGTGACTAGTATCGAACTATTTATGAATCTGTGCCGTTTCTAACGACTGCGCGGCACAGAATGATGAATAGTTACTATGTAAGTCACGGTAAAAATGGCCACATATAGAGAAAGTCTTAATCGGCGTTCCAGAAACCCATGACGGTCTTTTCCCGCTTTTTCTAAAAAAGGCGTTGTTGATTTTTATTTTATTTCAATTTCTAGTGGTTTTTGAGTAATATCGTGTAATTTTGGTGGCATTTTAACTGGTGTAGGTATAACGCCACCAAAATTTCACGATAATAAAGTTCACTAAAGAAACTCACTTGAATTGTGTTCTTTTCAAATGGGTGGAAATTGTCCACCAACATTTTAGTAAAACTAGCACAGCTTTACTGGAACTTGACTTTACTGAAACTATTAGACAAAGTTCTTGTTTAAATTAGGTTAAGCCATTAGTTATTTAATTATTATCTTTTTTTTTTGTTTTTATTTTTTGTTATTATTTAATAATAAGTATGGGTACCTACTACTTGACACTAGAAGTTTATTTTTTATTAATAACTCATTTACACGTTTGACAAGAGATTTTGTTCAATGATTTGACAGGTCTTTCAACTAATCTCCGATCAAAATCAAAGTATCTATTCAACGTTCGATCAACCCAACAGGCACTTGACATAAAATACCATTGGTCAGTAAACTTTTAAGATGATCTGTGTATGAATAACTGGCTGTTACTCTTCATAGCAAATTCATAGGGTACGTAGAAGACTCGACACTTTTTACCGAAAGCCTTCAGCTTTTTCTCGCGGCTTTTCAATAAGTTACAATAATCTTAGAAAATCTGTATTAATGTTCAGGGTATCGAGTATAAACGTGGTTTCTTAGCGGAATTTATAGCCTCCTGTGGTGTTACTTATTACGGGCCTCTGGGAACAAAGTTCTAAGGTAAATTTTCTTTCTTGGCCTTTTTAAAGCTTTGTTCTTCGCGCCGAGTTCGGAAGGTACTATTTGTCTTAATTCTTTGAGAAATATTTCGCTCGTTATTTTGCTTGAAATGCTAGGTACCTGTTTTCAATGTTACACAAGTACCTAGTACGTGCTTATATGCTTACCTAATAGAATTCAATGGCTATATTCATGTTCTCATAAATTTAATTTGGGCTCTCTGAGTTCTGCTTTGCACGTTGGTTTGAAATATTTATATTTAAGGATAATAATGTAATTCAATACTAAGAGAAGTTTTGTTGTTACAAAGCACTGATTTTGAGTAATTTGAAACATAATTATCAGTTTGACACTATTTCACTATATAGTTATTGATAGATTGGGTATGTAATGTAAGCACCAGTTCTAGCTCAAGATAATACATACGTTGGGCGCTGTTGTGGCTGCCACGGTGGTGCAGCGCGTCAGTCATATTATACCCATAGTTATACACATATTACTGAGTGTATTTTGGTCCAGTAGTAAGAAGAGAATTTAAGCTGTTTGTTTTTAATTAGTTGTAGTTTTTTCTAACAATAACGTCATAAGTGCTGTGTTTTACTGACCAAATTATGGATCTAGTGGTCTGAAATAAAGTATTTTTATTTATTTATTTATAATCAAAATGTTAAACATTATTCATGTGAGTAGTTATTATACATACCAGCCCATACGTAACTGCTTCGTCTCTATTGTTAGATTATCAATTACAAACATAAATTATATTCGTATATTCGCTATTCATGTTTTGGAAAAGTGCCTGAAATGACGTAAAATCTTGGATGAAAACGACATCATACGAGATGTGACGTCAGCAGCTTTAGCCGAAAAAACAGGCCCTCATAAAGCATTGAAAATCAGTTGAATAAAGTTCTATTAAAAATTGATTATTACAATTTTACAGAAGTTATGGAACTAGTGGGCCTCTTTAATTAACCCATTATCGGAAAACGATTCATCACCTTGGAACCTTGTTTACGCTCTAAATGCCCCATGATTGTTTTTGCGACGGCTTTATTTTGTAGGACGTCGTTACTGAAGCAGAACCGAATTTAAAGTATGACCCTAGGGATTTACCCATAACGATGTTAAATCGTGTTCAAGACAGTGTTTCCCACGCTTCAGCTTCGAATAAATATCTAGACTTTTTAAACGGAGACTGTACAGAATTGAAATCATTGCGGCTTGGTGTAATTTTAGAAAAATACGACCACGTACTCAAACAGTTCCCGTCTCACGCGCGATCTTCGTGCGTGATGGTCGCAAAGGGTGCTATTGAGGAAGGATCCAAGATCCAAGATGGTCAAATTAACCCTAATGGTTGCTTCTTTTTCGTCGTGTCAATGTCACTTCTTTCTAGGTCACTCGGCTTTAGATCAGTGACCATTTCTCAGGTACGGTGACTCTGACAAGGGGCTAGTGGCTGATGGTAAAAGAATCAATGTGGTAAGATTGGAATAAACGAGGAATTCAGTGCGATTAATACTACGATTGCTAACTCATAACCTCTTACCTAACAACATAAGAGCTCACGCATGAAAACTCTCGGCGTATATTTGCTTTTAGCAAAAGCCCCAACTTATCAAAAGATTTCCAGATTTCAGCGCGTTGTCTGTAAAAGAAACAACATTCGCGAGAATTTACGAGCTGAACCCTATCCGATAAAGACATAAACGCCGTTATGAGCCCGCCCGCAGCTGATAATATTTGCCTGTTATTGTTCCCTATCTGCGTTTATGTTCCGGGCTGAAAGCGATCATTTTTCTAACATCCTGTGGTATACTTTACATACCATAGTGCTCGAAATAAATTATAATATCATCATCATCATTGCTGGATGAGGCCTCCTTCATTTAATAAAATAGGGGATTTGCCATAATCACCCGCTTGGCAGGGGTATTGGTGATCGCAGTTTGCGTAGTAGTCACTACTCAGGTAAGTAGATGCTGCTGCCAAACCTTTATTAAGGATTTTATTACATCCACGGGAAGAGAGGGAGGACACGTCAAGGCAGATTTAAAAAAAAAAATAATTACAAATATTTTAAACGCAAAACCCTAATCATTCAGCTTGGTTATGGAATTATTATACCTACCTACCAACAAACCCCGAGAAAAGTAAGGTAGGTTACCTTATATCTACACCACCATTTATATGTAATATTTTTTTTCTTTTATCCTACGCAGACAAAGTATCGCTCGAGGATATTATCAAATCCCTAACAAAAAATATAATTCAGAGAGACATTTTCCACGGTGTTCACACTCAAAAGGATAATGCAGTGGTGTAAATTAAATTAATTAATGGCAGGGCTGTTCTATTAATCACTGAGTACGGTGAAGCCGTGCTAAAAGAGAAGCCAGATCGAGTTTTATTCATAAAATTAAATAGATGTACCATTTCATCACGAATGGGTGTTTTTACACAAGACTGTTTGGTGCGGACCTCTAGCGAAAACACGGCAGGAATGAGGGGTGTCACGGCCGTTTCATATCATGCTTTCAGCGTTGAAAATAGATGGCGCTGCTCTGTTACGTAAATGTCAAGTGTCAAAATAAAGTTAAATGTCAACATCAACAGCGTAGATATATTATCGTTTCGTGGTATTTATTTTTGTTTACTTCTTAAAACATCACGAAATCACAAGAGCACACTCAAGAAGCAGACACAAACAGAATATCATGACTAATAGCCACAGACTAGTTAGATAATAGCTTAGTACGCGCACACCACAGATAATACATTTGACAATCTTGGCATTTACAGTTGAGTCAGCGCCATCTATCGAAACAATTTGAACTACTTTTTTTTTTATCGAAGTTGAAAAGCCTTCATTGCACTTGCAATACTTTATTATTTTACTACTTACGCCCCAGACGAAAGTCTATAATTAGTGCGTGTTGCCAGATGACTTACGGCACTGAGACGTGGTTGCTAACTATTCGCCATATAAACAACCTCTAAGTTGCGCAGCAGGCTATGCTGAGAGCTATGCTAGGAGTTTCACTACGTGATAAAATCCGAAATTAAAAAATCTACGGATTTTTTAACGGCTTTTACAAAGCTCTCAGAATTAGCTGACAATGGGCAGGCCATAACAGGTCACAGAACTAACAACCATTGGGAAATAAAAAAAAGAAAGAAAGTAAGAAAAACAGTTTAGACATAAATATTATGTCTAAACAAAAAACACACAACCACAAAACAATAAACAGAATAGAAGAATAAAAAAAGTAGCAGGAACTTGATGGATGGATGCGGCTCAAGACCATTCGTCGTGGCAATGTCCAGCAGTGGTCTTCTACATGCTGACTACATAATGATTGTCATCTCCATAAACAGTCTCAACACGGTCATCAGGGACTGATTAGCATAGGTTTCGTAGCCGTGCTTATTATACTTACCTATGTTGGTATTTAAGTAGAGACATAACAGAGCACGGTACTGGCCGTAACATACCGCCAATGAATGCATTAAAGCTAATGAGAGCAAACGTGAAGGATTACGCCGTTAATCGCCAGCGTACTAATAAATATCAATATCACAAAGGCTGGATGTAGGTTTTGTAAATTATACATTCAGATCCGTGTACATGTTTTATCACACTGGACAAGGGTAGTAATAAATTAATCATAAACAAACCATTTGCGATTGGACCTTGCTGATCTCGGCCTTGGATGAGCAAGGTCCATGTAGAATTCAGCTTGAGCGGAATTCTTATTAGCTTGGAGCTGTAATCTTTATCTACCAGATTTATTTAGGTGTTTATTATTATTATTATTTATTTATAGACGAGCAGCTTTCGCTGATGTGTCTACGTCATAGTGTTAAAATTTAGTTGAAATATTATTGTCTCTAAGGGCTTCTTTCACAATCTTCAAGTAAAGTCTTGAGTAGGCTAGTTGTCGGTTAAAGTCCCATGTAACTGAGCATACGAGTTTCACAGAGGCCGAGTAGCACTAACCAGGAAGTAAAGTAGCCTGTAACTTACTTCTTGCTTCATCTGCCGATTAGCCGGTCTAATTGACGAGTAAAGTCAAGTTTCGTCTGGTTTTGTGTAGATAGTATCAAACTGTTTCGAAAAAACCTATTAGAAAGTGTTAGAAATGGATTTATTTCATTTTATATATTTTTTTATTTTTTTATTTTATTGGTCATAAAATAGAGGAATTAAAGAAATCATCTAGACAACCAATTCCGAGTGTTCGTGTATTTCAAATTCGTGTGAATTATTTTGCCAAACTTGAATATGTTTTTATTGCCAGATTTCGCCTATCAAAAAATTACCCGCGCCGCGCAAATCTGACAACCGTGACGTGTGACTGCTGACATTTGTCGTTAGTGACAGCGTCTATTGAACGGTCAGATTGAATGATTTTTCAAATCATTCAGCTAACCACCGAGTTGCTAATCGGAACTCAATTTTCTTTTGTGAAACTGATAAAAGTTAATCGACACTTTTACTTGCTGGTTAACGCTACTTAAGAAGTAACTAATCAACACTTTACTTGAAGATCATGAACGTGGCCCTTAGTTTGGTAATTTTTTTTTGAGCACTGATTTATTTGTTCGAAGCCAGATATCGAGTTTGTTTTTGAATGCATTGGCGGAAGTAGCAGTAACGACGTCATCTGAGGCCCAATTCTCTAATTTAAAAACATTCAATTCGCAGTATAATCTCGTCTCAGTCGCACTGTCACGTATAGTGACTATTACTTAATCTTCGCGTTTCTTGCGAAGAATATGTAATAGTTGCTATATGAAACAGTGCGACTGACACGAGACTGGAATGTTTTTAAATTAGAGAATTGGGCCTCTGATATAGCGCGTTCCAATTGTAAACCACTCTATTGCTGAAGACGTGATGAGCGACAAGTGAGACGGCGGGGTCACGGTTTAACTTCAGCTATTGACCACGTTTATATTCATTTTGTGCAAGTGTTAACATGTTTTTATTCTGACTGAGCAAGTTTTTATTCGCTGAGCAATCAAAATTCTCGAATCCCAAACTAGACGACGCATTAGTACGGTACTCGATAAACCAACGACATTGTAAAGGTGACCGGGAAGTCGGTGGATAGAGGCGGCTCAAGCCCGTTCAACGTGGCATTCTATGAGGGAGGCTTATGTCCAGCAGTGGACGTCAACTGGCTGAAATTATGGTGATGATAGTTTTTTTAAGATCTTTGCCACCATACTTTAAGGGTCACTGACCTAACGCAGGGTGACCAAGAAAGAATTGAAGACAGCAAGTTGAAGGATTCGAGATCATTCCATAAATTTACTACCACAAAACAAATGTCGCAAGTAATCTAATCTGAAATGAAAGTGTTTCAGCTCAGTTTCCTTTGATAGCTTCCAATAAACGGAGGGCGGATTTCATCAACCGTCACTGATCTAGTGTAATTGCCTTCTAAATATCTCCAATCATAATTCACCCGTGGCAGAACCCTGGTTTAACCTCCTCCTTATAACTACCCTATTATCTACGGGACTCCTCAATCTCGCTCCAACTAATAGTCGATCAATATTTCGATCCAATTTCCCGAATTTTCTCCATAATATCTGATGTAAATACAGCCCTTGAGGTAATAAATAAAAAGAATTTCTTATAAAGCGTGTCCGATATATTTTGTGAGCGTGGATCGTAAATATATAGTACCTAAGTAGGTATTGTAACTGTGGATAGGTGTTTTTATATTTTGTCATAAAACGCACGTGCCTCTCGACCTTTCTGCTATGACAGAAGCTCTAGGGTAGCTAAGCTAAGCGAAGGTCTTGGAAGGCTATTGAACTTTGTGAAGCCATAACTTCGAGAACTTTTGGATTTTTCCGATATTCCTCATAAGTTACTTTAAATAAATGGAAAGGAAGGATTACCTCCGAGGAATGTATGAAAATGCGGGTCATCCGGAGTGATGCATATATTAATAACTACATAGGTGGACTACGGAAAATAAAAACCCCAGGTACACCCATTTATGTGAGGTGAACCACGGAGAAGAAAGTTGCCCCTGGGACAGCCAGGTGAACTATGTAGGTGTACCACGGACAGGGACTGATGCTTGCATGTTTCATTGCCAATACGAGAATGCCATTTCAGTGAGAAAAATAATTATTTGAAGTTAAATGGACCACGAGTTTAGTTACTAAAACCTGAGTTGCATTAAATTAGATAGCACTTAGCGATTCGTAGCACGTTTGCGCTCGGTCACCCGAACCGTGCAAACATAGTCTCTAACGAACTTACCTGTGTTTACATTACGCAGATTTCATTAAAAGAAGGTCGATACTGACCGTCCGGGTAATGATATAGGCTAAATTCCCTACGGAACAGGTCGAGGGGAAGTCTTGCCGTCGTTAAAGCTTTATTGCCTCGACAGATGTTTATGAATTATGCGGACCCGAAGTGATTCATAAATCTTGTGTTTTTTCAGTACACGAGTTATTATTATAGTCACAATTTGTTTTATTAGGTGACCATACCGCGACGCTTATTCCTTCCAAGTTTTGCGAGCGTTGATAGGATCGTAAAGTACAAGCGGGCACCGATGTCTATCACGAGAGCTTACGAGTAGATATGTACATGATATATGGTAATATGTATAAAAATGTGTGAATCTTATTAAACTTATAGTACTTATATAAACAGACTGCTTTGAAAAAAGGCTCCGTAGATTTATTAATCCCGAATTCTTGACAAACCGTGCTTAGCGACTATGGAAGCTATGAGAGGCATTTTTAAAGCGGTTACAAAATTTATACGTCTATGAAATATAACGAAGTACTCAGATATGGATCGTAAAAGACAAATCTTTGAAGAACTAGTGCTGCAAGGTGGTGAATGTGTATTTGCGATATCATGACATAACATAGATGAAAATGGCAAGGACTGTGATTTATGATGATTAAAATGTTTTTTTCTTCATGTCTAATCCATCTTTGTTTAATAACAGGCAACTGAAGCTAATTTTGCTTTGTCCCATCTTGGATGAGTCCGGCGATTGATAAAGTTCTGATCGACAAAGTTTAGAGCTAGGCATGAGTTTGTTTGCCATGTGGTAAGGGCATGAACTTGATGAAATTTTTAGCAAACTTTTCGAAAAAGGCTTATTTTTCGCTAATCTCAGACAATTGCAAGCAAAAAATCCTTAAGTGACACCATGGTTGACACTATTATGTTACAAAAGAAACCTTGCTGCTTCATAAAAAAAAATAATCAAAATATTACGCCGATATTGATTTTCGGAACACTGATTAATACTTGAGGTAATACTTGCGTTACCTACTCGCACTAAGCCAATTTATTTTACTTAATTGGCTGTGAAGGATATGACTACACCACGGCTATGACCTATGACACTGCTACGTTGTGGCTATATCACGACTATGCTGTAGTTACACCATTGCTACACCACGGCTACGATACTTTTTCGTTGTGGCTACGTCACGGCTACGCTACTGCTACAACACCATGGCTACTTCATGCATACGACATTGCTTCGTTGCGTCTACGTCACGGCTAGGCTACTGATACAACACCAAGGCTTCTTCATGGTTATGACACTGCTACGTTGCGGTTACATCACGGCTACGCTACTGCTACAACACCATGGCTACTTCATGCATACGACATTGCTTCGTTGCGGCTACGTCACGGCTACGCTACTGATACAACACCAAGGCTTCTTCATGGCCATGACACTGCTACGTTGCAGTTACATCACGGCTACGCTACTGCTACAATACTAAGGCTACTTCACGGCTACGTCGTGGCTACGCTAATGCTACACCACCACGGCTACGAGATTTATAAGTTGTGGCTACGACACTTCTATGTTGCAGTTACATCATAGCTTTGCTACTGTGACAACATCACGGCTACTTCACGGCTGTGACACTGCTACGTTGCGGATACGCTGCTGGTAGGTATACTACGTCTACATCGCGGCTACATCACCGGCACGTCACCGCTACGCCACAGCTACACTACACTTACGAGTTACGTCACTGCTATTTTGACATAATTTGTGTTTTTTACTGTTATATTGGGGTATTCTGTTAGGCTACTGAACTGCATTATCTCTATTTAACTTTTGTTACAAAAAGGATCATGATAGTAATAGTCATAATAGTAATTTATTAATAATAATATAGTATATTAAACGACTCTAATCCCTGACGGTTACAATTTAACCCGTCAACAGTTTCGTAAGATTACGAATAGCTTAGCTTTTAATAAGCCATAAGTTGTCTTTGTACTAAGACAGAACTTCAAAGTTACCTCAAAGTTGGTTCGAATGAAATACTTATCAACTTGATAAAGGCGTCGTCACCGCAGATCTATGTGATGTTGTCGTAGTTACTGTGTAAAACCAAGCCTTGGTGTCCCGAATTCTGCAGAATATCGTTTGGTATGGCAAATAAGATTGTAAGTCATTTTAACGGCAGGGCAATATTGTTCAATGGAATTTAGCAATTTTGGGAGCGGTCAGTACGTTTACTGTAGTAGACGTAGGTATAAACAGTTTCAATAAATACGCCGACCAAAATACATCATCATAATGTTTCCGTGTAACACGAATTCTAAATTCTAGTAACCGACAACACAAAAGTTAAGAACGTTAACGTTTAGACGTTTTTAAAAATTGATAGGTAACTTGATACAGACGGCAAGGCTAATTGGTTAGTGTGTTTAAGTGTTAAAGACTGAAGTAGAAACTAAATGATTCACATTTTTCTGAATAACAAGCTTGCACAGTATACCTACCTATTTCAAAATATACTAATACTAATTATATTTAAGAGGCGGATTCCAAAAGTAAAAAATTAATATTAATTTTTCTTGTTTTATACAAAATTCGCGAGAAAATTTACAAAGTTTAGACGCTTTAAATACTGACGCTATCTCGCAGTTAAATATTCACCACGCGCACAACTGGTAGCGCCAACGACCGACGTCGTCGAAAGGGTGGCGCGGGCGCTTTCTCGGAAATCGCGTGCGGTGCTCTTTTGTCGGTAAAGCCAACAAAAGTTTTAAGACAATGCGAATTTACAAACGCGCGCCGAGTCAAAATTTGTCAGTATTGATATTTTGAAAGAAAAACCAGGAACAGAGTCGCGCGCGTTCGAAGCTAAGTTACCAGTACCGGAGTATCTTAAAATGACAATCTTGGTACATGATGAGTGGTGAGGTGGACCAGGACCTCTATTAAGAGGAACGCTATTGGAACTGGCCCAACGCCCGCACCATATTCTGTGCTGTTCAGCAACGGGAGGAATCCTCGCTGCTCCAGTTCTTTCAGAACAATTTGCAGGCGAGCATGCAGTACTTGGCTCACGCATTCGATGGTGGCATTGTGGGACCGTTCAAGGGAACCCCTTACATTACATTTTGTTACGTGGGTGAACCCGCGGGCAGATACTATACAATAATTCTGACTCTTAACACACGCTAGAAAACCAGCTGTAAGTAAGTTAAGTACCCCTAATTGTGTCTAACTACGAACAGCCACTCTACCAGGACATGCCATAAGTGTGAAAACCAGGGAACACTCACACACGTACTCGTAAATCAGGATTATCATGAAGTGGTTTAGTCCATACCGTAATATAATGCACTGAATTAGGATTTATTCCGACCATTTCTCATTGCCAGCTGGCCTCCTTGTTCATTATGTATGAGCTTCAAATGAAATAACAGTGAGTGTGAGGTTTTGGAAAGGCACCTACCTAACCTACCTAATGGAAATGAAAAAGGAAACTGCGAAACGAACTAGCCGAAGTTTCGTGGTATCGAATTAGTTTCACGATAATGGAAAGCAGTTTGGTTTTGTTATGGTTTTCTTTCCCGTTGGCAAACAAAAGGCGCTTACGTAGCTACTGATCTGAATAATCTAAAAAAAAGACGATTACAGCTCCAAATTTCGACTTTATTTCTATAAATTCAAGCCTTATTTTTAACTGATTCGGCAATCTTGTGTGTCACACTACAGCGGCTGTAGTCAGACAGAATTGAACGATCCTCATTATATTTGCAAATATTCTGCTCTGATCTCCGTGCACTGCACCATTGTAGTAATCCACGCATTTGCACATGGTAACATGCAAATTCGATTCAACGTGATGGACGTGGACGTGATGAAATGGGTGATGATTAGCTTGGGAGAACAAGCTCAACTGTTTTAAGCACATAACACAAACTTATGCTCAAAATAAAATGCTGAGCCATGAACTAAAGAATCACAAAAAAGATCACAATAAGCATAAATTAAAATTGATCATACATTTTATTTTATTAATGAATATATTTATTTACAGAAAGAATAATACAAGCAAATACAAATGAAACAGCTGAGCTATCTAAAGGCCGTTGCAAACAATCTAAACATAGCTCAACTGATCCAAATCACTACCAGAATTTACCCTTCGTGCATGTACTGAAACCTCCGGTCAATCACCGGTAGACTTCCAGTGTCCACTGCTGGACTCCAAAACTCCCATATTTAATGTCATGTTAACGGATTTGAGGCTCCACCCATAATCTTCCTTTAGACTCTACAAATTTACTCCAGATACAAAGATCAAATTTAAAAAAAAAGCTAATGTTTCCTGGTTTATCTTTAAAAATACGAATGTAAACGTGCTTTACCTACTAATACTGAAGCCTTTCACTAAAAGGTAGTAAATCCCTCAGCAATGCAAAGACTGTTATTCAAGTCAGGTATTAATATTCATTCCTTCCATTATTCCCATGACGAAGCTATTAAAATCTCGATGCGAAATTTCTGGCGCTTATTAAAGATGTCCCGAATGAAACTTGATTAATTCTTTAATAGCTTTCTACTGATGCCGTATTTATTTGGTAGGTATTTACCTAAAACACCTGCATTTTGAGGAAAAATGAATGATATTTCCTGTTAAAAAAAAATCCTGATGTCTTGCAGCATTATTTTATTAAAAATGGTTGAATGGTGCAACCTACCTAATTTCAGGTTTGTTAAAATTATGTTCCTTTATCTTGGGATTGTAACGTGTATACTCAGGACAGCGATCGGTCCGCACTTGTTATGAACAGTATATCATCCATCAATTAATTCTTACAATTAATCATGTGATACCTCTTAAAGCTATCAAGGCTAAGCCACGCGTACTGTCTCGTAACATAACGAACGACAGGGAAAAGTAGTAGATAAAGAATTAATAGGGCGACAATAAACATTAACCAACATGTAGAATATCTTGCCTTTCTTTATTATCTGACACTAGTTGCGCCCCGCGGTTTCACCCGCGTGAATAATGATGGAAATTGATGATGATGATGATGAAAAGTAGTTTATGTATTAATCTAGGGTATAAGGTATATCCACTCCAAATTTCACTCAAATTCGTTAAGCTGTTTGAGCGTGAAGCAGTAATAAGCGTTTATAATATTATACACATTTTGGCTGTAATGGCTTACACATAAGGTATAGATATATACTGTGGCGGGCTTTTTTGTAGGACTATTTAAGATAAACATTTCTATCATACATTACATATGTGTAACTCTAGCGGTTTTGGCAGCGCACGCCAGAATAGCTCGCAGATGGTAGATTTTTTCCTAATTATACTTGACACTTATCGTCATATTATGGACAATTCACACAATATCTTTATAAATTGTAGCCTATGTGTTATTCTGATGTATAAGCTATATTATTGTAAAGTTTCATTAAAATCCATTCAGTAGTTTTTACGTGAAAGAGTAACAAACATCCATCCATGCTCACAAACTTTCGCGTTTATAATATTAGTAGGATATGCAATTTGAATTCTAAAAGTGTTCTCTGAACCTGGGTTTTATTTATATCCGAAAAATTGCTCGGAATGTTATTGAAATTAAATTCTTTTGTTGGTAATTGAATTAAGTATGAAGTTTACAAAACTACGTGACCTGCCTGGCTCATTTAAAAGAATGCTTCTCTAATTTGATTTTGACTTGAAAAACTCTAAATCAATCGCCGAAGTTTCACAGATATTTGATTTGAAAAGACTACTTGTTCCTATGTCGTAGTTCTAATCCATTTATTGGAAAGTTGGTCTTGCGGCGCGGCTGGAGTTTGGACGCTTTGATTACATTTGTTTAGGAATCCTGCTGGGATTTGACTACACAGACAAGTGATATGCCCCCAATTGTACGAATGTAAAAACTTTACCACTTATTTTGGTAGTTGTACGTAAAGTCAACTTAAGTCAAGTTATAATGATTTATTAAATGGATCCTATGTTTATTTCGGTTAAATAATAATAAATAATAAAGCCTTTTTATTTCCAAAAATCATAAATAACAATAATAAATTAATATTCTAATTTCAATAATAAAAATCTATAACTTAACATGCAAATACAAAAATATAAATCCTTCATTTTAGTTATTAATTTAAAAATGAAATTATAATGATATTTATTAATTCAAGTTATTATTAATTTAAATCCAATTGTAATTATATTACTTAGTATTTATTCTTGAGTCATTTTTAATTGGATGTCCATTTTTGGTCGAAGGCCTCCTCCATCATACTCCAGTGGTGTCTGTCCTGGGCTAAGCGCGTCCACGTGGTCCCGGCGCTGGCTACTATATCGTCCGCCCAGCGGCGCCGCGGGCGCCTTGGTGGGCGGCACTCTGTGTATGTTTATTTTGAATACATAGTTTTAATAGTATGTTGTTTTTACGAATCCTAAAGTATTGAACTTCTCTCTGTAAGACTCTTTATGCATCATCGATATCATTAGATCACGCCATCGGATTGGAATGGCCTGACGTTATAAAAATCCGGGATTCAATAATTCTCTATTATTTTTTGAGATCTACCTTACTTAGGTAGCCGAAGGTTAGGTAAACATTCCCACGTACCATTCAGATTGAGGTGAAGTGGCAGTAAAAGGTGGAGGTAGGGGGGTATTCTATGAATAACAAAGAAAATTTAAGTACCTACGTAAGTATTATGAAGTAGATAAGGATATTATCAACGTAATAATCAGACGGCATCAGGAAAAGAGTACAAAAATTTATAATAAATGTACTATACTTATCTTTGTTATAGGACGACAAAAAAAAAAGATTCTTTTCTAATTATTTCTACACATACAAGACGATGACAGTTTGCTTATTAGATATACTATTTTTAGGCATTTAAGCTAAGTCATTGTATTTTAATACTTTTCAGTATCATTTATGAAGTAATAAAATATAAGCCTAAAGCATTTTCCTTTTAAAAAGAACCGTCTGATACGTTGTTTCCGAGAATTTGGGACGCTATTGACAGTCCGGGAAAAGAGGGACAAAGACAGGATGGTCTCGCCAAATCCGGGAAGGTCGAAAGTTCTAATTAATTATGTTCACGTTCCGGATTAGGTTCATGATATTATGTATCGAAAATGGCGTTTAATTATGTATACCTATCTAAAGAATCAAAGAGAAACAAGATAATTTGATACTTTAGCCACAGATGTTGGTAATATAATTTAAACCCACGACTTTATCTAACATTTTATTTGCTATGGCAGCGACATCTATTTGCGATTTAAACTTTCTATGAAACTGCTATGAAGTGCATTCGAATTACTTTCATTCTTGGATTTTTTATAATGCTTTCATTCAAATCTGTGCTGTCATAATTATTCCATCATCTTATGCACCGCCTCTTTAGTGGCATGGGAAAGTAAACCCTGTACAAAAACCTTTATTGAATTCACACAAAACCATTGCAAAGAACTTGATTACAATCGGTAAGCTGTTTTGGCAATAAATAGTAACACACAAATAACCTATAACCCCAAAGTACATACTATACCAACACCTTCCGTCACGGATAAAAATAGTAGGTAAGTAGATTTGTCAAATAAATCATAATCAACAACGCGTAAGTATAAAAGCTGATAACGACAGCTTTTTAAACTTTTTGTTACTTATGTAGGGTTAGGCCTCAAACTCCAAAATTAAACACTGATCACAAAGATATTTCTGGATTTTATTCCATTTCCAATGTGTTTCTCTGTCCGCCATTTGACGTCAAGTCCCAGTTCAAGCCCAACTGACATGCCGGCGCTATGCATCTGTCACTGTCAGTATTACACCGCCAACGCCAACAGATTCTCGTCACCACAGAGCATCACTGGATATAAATGCTGAAACTCCTACATCAGGTTCAACTAATACTAGTTATAATTATGGCTAATATGATGTTAGTCTTACAGCTCGGCCATCCTTTATAAAGTGAGTCCTCGCACTTTTAGACATTAACAATGAATTAAGCAAATAGTTATTCACAGTCTGTCACGATCTGCAATCATCTGTGCGATACCAATAATTAATTGATACCATTCGCATTCTGCACTGATTGCTCGGTAACCTGCGCTCCTGATATCCCCACCATAATCTACGATCATCTGTGCGAAACTGTGGTGCAGTTTCATTCGCTATCGGCACTGATCGCTTATGGCGGTTCAATCTCTTATTATTCACTTCAATCACACAATTTTAAATCAAATACTAACATCATTTGTCACAGTCGAATCAATAATTATCTAATGGGCTAAATTTCAAATCAATATATGTTCTGTAATAATCTGCGACCATCTATGCAACAATGCAATTCTTGTCTGCACTGATCGCTCATTACATAACATATTATACGTTCAATAGAATTAATAATAGTAATCAATGTGTTCTGTAATAATCTGCGACCATCTATGCAACAATGCTATGCTTGTCTGCACTGATCGCTCATTACGTAACATATTATACGTTCAATAGAATTAATAATAGTAATCAATATGTTCTGTAATAATCTGCGACCATCTATGCAACAATGCTATGCTTGTCTGCACTGATCGCTCATTACATAACATATTATACGTTCAATTGAATTAATAATAGTAATCAATATGTTCTGTAATAATCTGCGACCATCTATGCAACAATGCTATGCTTGTATGCACTGATCGCTCATTACATAACATATTATACGTTCAATAGAATTAATAATAGTAATCAATATGTTCTGTAATAATCTGCGACCATCTATGCAACAATGCTATGCTTGTATGCACTGATCGCTCATTACATAACATATTATACGTTCAATAGAATTAATAATAGTAATCAATATGTTTTGTAATAATCTGCGACCATCTATGCAACAATGCTATGCTTGTCTGCACTGATCGCTCATTACATAACATATAATACGTTCAATAGAATTAATAATAGTAATCAATATGTTCTGTAATAATCTGCGACCATCTATGCAACAATGCTATGCTTGTCTGCACTGATCGCTCATTACATAACATATTATACGTTCAATAGAATTAATAATAGAAATCAATATGTTCTGTAATAATCTGCGACCATCTATGCAACAATGCTATTCTTGTCTACACTGATCGCTCACGTGCTTCTTCTTTAACGGTGGCGTACCACTTACGCTACTGCTGAAAGAGCTGTCACAATCCGATGACCTGCGCTCCTCTCCGTACGACTCGGTCGATGCTCGTACTCACGCTTGCGGTACCCATTTAAGATCGACTTCTCCGCACATCTAAATCAGTTGATTGGCTGCGTGTTTCTCTCTGGTGTCTACAACGTTTCGCCTCTCTTGACCTATTTTTGCTGGTTTCGTGGTCGCGACGACGCTTATGTCTCAGTGCCATGTCCGGAGTATGACGAGAACGACTCTTTCGAATATCGCATTTTTGACACGATCCATACTTGAAAGCGTTTCTTTGTTGTGTTTCACTCACCATCAAGGGTCTGAAAAAATATTCCGATCAATGATGTTATTTTAACAAATTGTGGGAGTATTTACTGTATCCCGCTTCTGAGATGTAGGATTAGGCCTCAAACTCCAAAATTAAACACTGATCACAAAGATATTTCTGGATTTTATTCCATTTCCAATGTGTTTCTCTGTCCGCCATTTGACGTCAAGTCCCAGTTCAAGCCCAACTGACATGCCGGCGCTATGCATCTGTCACTGTCAGTATTACACCGCCAACGCCAACAGATTCTCGTCACCACAGAGCATCACTGGATATAAATGCTGAAACTCCTACATCAGGTTCAACTAATACTAGTTATAATTATGGCTAATATGATGTTAGTCTTACACTTAGGTATCTTGTAAACCAAATAACTCTGATTTTTAACCTTAGACATTTTTTCTAAACAAAGAAATGTCAAGTTATGCCACTGTGTGTGACTGTGTATGACACATAGATACGTGTCATGTATGTCTATCATATGTATATACCTATATGTGCTACCAAGTATCTTAAAATAATGTACTACTGAAAAATATTTATATTTCATATACCTAACTTTTTCAAAAACTCAATTTTCACAATAATATATACTTTAAAATTATTCTGATTCTACTTTCTATTAGGTTTTGGCTAGCAAAAAATTCTACCTGTTTTTTTTGGGAAAATTTAGTAACCTACTACCTGAATGTATATTTTTTGTTCTGATACCACCTTTGTTTACAAAAAATTACTATGATTAAAAATCAGAGTAAAACCAGGTATACACAGTTATATGAATTAAGAAAAAAACCGGTCTACCATTTTCAACAAATTGGACGCGACGACTATATCATATAAAAACATGTTCAACATACTAGCATACATCTTTACACCGAGATGGAACATCACACGTTACATCTCGATTTTCTGTTTACTGTCCCCGTAGGGCCGTAAACACCAGTACAGGGAAATCGACTTGGAAGTGCGCGGATATAAAATATATTGAATCGCTCGCCATACGTCCCAGAGTATTTTAGGTGGCGTTATTACTGTGCTCTATTTTACGGAGCAAAATAGAGCGCTGTTTGTATTATAGCTTGTATAGATATATTGTTGTATATATAGAGAATACAGAGCATTTTCAGGACGAATTTCAAGTGACTTCCATGGGAGTTTTATCAGTTTCTAACAAAGTCTCGTTTTTAAAGATATTTTGTTAGAAACTGAGAAACTGTCGTTTGTCCAATATTCAAGTTACCGGATTTCTTTGACTTTTTCTGCTTTTTTGAAAGGAAACGTCATCCATTTTTTTTATTTAAATTTCTTTGTTTTTTTAGTGTTATTGTGTAATTTTGGTGTAATTTTAACCGGTTTAAAGATCACATGGTAGTGAATTTAAATATAAGTGTATTGCGTGTCTTTTAAAATGGCGGAAATTGTCCACCAACATTTTAGTAAAACTGACAACGCTTTTACTGGAACATGACTTGACTGAGACTAACGACTTGACCTAATTTTGACAAAATAATACTACTTGACATTGGCAAAATTGAGGAGACTTTCCTCATAGGCCATTATTAAAAGAAGAAGGATTTTTTGGGAATTGAGTTTTAAACTATGGCAGGTGCGAAAAAAAGAAGAAGCACAAAGCAGTTTCTACAAGCAACTTTTTCTAAACCACTCGCTAAATATTTGTAACTTTTTTAAAGAATTCGAAAATGGAGGGCTCTATTACAGGCACAAAGGCAAGGAACAGTTTTGTGGAAGTTTATCGGTACCTTCCCAAAGAGTGCTGGCATAGTAA
The DNA here is from genome assembly GCA_951392215.1 of Epirrita christyi. NCBI lineage: Eukaryota > Metazoa > Arthropoda > Insecta > Lepidoptera > Geometridae > Epirrita > Epirrita christyi. The sequence goes on along the minus strand of OX595849.1, from coordinate 8,296,410 downwards.
AACTCAAAACTAGAATCACAAACTCGCACATTCTTATGGGGACGATTTTATAGGGCTTCGACCAACAGTGGACGTCTAAATGCGGCTGATGTGATATTGGGTTCTACCACTCGTTCTTTTATCTCCAGGGGTTTATTTCGGACTCTCTATTTTCTGTCTTCTCTACAATTTTCTCTTCAGCGAGCGTGCCCATGCCCACTAACTGACTTCATAGTCGTTCATGAATCTGTCATTGACAATGTCAATGAACGAATCGAGTCGAGGTAGGTAGTTACAGTTATAAAATATGTAAGTGATATTACTGTTAACTAGGTAGGTGTAGTAAATTGCGCTTCAATAATCTGAGGGTTACGCGGAGATGAGCCTGAGCGTACAGCCACCTGTGGTATACTGTAAGCCGTGTGCTCGAGTCAGGGTCGAATCTGTGATAAGTAGATATAAGACACTGTAACCCAAGGTACATTGGTGTGGAGAGAACTTCTTACAAACATTGGCAGTGAGCCAGGCTGGAAACTTACCTTGGTTAGTTCGCCACACGTATAAGGAGTTCCCGCCACGATGACTTTGAAACGAATTCTGTGAAAACAAATTATTGTAAAACAAGTATTTGAGCTGAAACTTTAACAAATTATCCAGGGTTTCAGGAAAAATATTTCACTTATGTGTTTGAAGAAAATGCCTGAGAAATCTAAGGCATTTTTTTCATAAACATTTATGAAGTATGTCATCATCATCATCATCATCATCATCAGTCTGTAGAAATACACTGCTGGGCATAAGTCTACTACACTAAATCACCATGCTTGGCAGGCAAATACTGCTGTCCTTCCCCTGATCCTTTAGAACGGCTTTGCTACATCCTCAAGAGGAGACGGGGGGTCTAGGTTTTCTTAGACCAGACACACCACAGCCATTATACATAGGTACCTACATAATTTTGTACATACTTATATGTATTAGTTTTATTATTATTTCTGTGAATAAATGTAATTATAACATAATAATAGATAATAATAAAATAGGACTCAAAAGTTCCCGAGAGTAGAGAGGGAAATCATAAAAAATATCGAACTAGGTAATTATTTAAAGCATGATTTAATCTAAGCACAAAAGTAGATTAGTGAATACTAAATTCTAACAGTAGATGCTAAGTTTAAGATTATTTTAATTCATTCAACTAATTCCAGCATTACAACTAAAATTACATCTGCTAAAAAGTTATTTCATTCCCTTCCATCGAGGCAGGCTTTCGGCATGACCTACTCACACCAGCGCACCCCAAAAATATTTACCAAATATTCAGGCAATTCATAAATTTTAACTTTACTAACGATATTTGCTTCAAGAGATTTGGAAATTAATTTCAAAAATGGATTCCAATAAATTTTAAATTACCGTAGATGAAATCAGCCCAAGGCTATTGATTCTTCAGAGTATTCCTTTGGGAATTATATTAAAGATAATGGAGTTTTGTGTCCAATTTCCTCTACCAGGGGGATCTATTAAATTATAGCTAATGGAAGCTAATCATTCTAATCGTTTGTATCGGAAGGCGATATTGTTGATGTTATTTCGCCTCCGAGGGTGAAAGCTATCGATTTGAGAGGGGATATTACTCTCTCAATCCACATTATTCGTCATCCTTGTTCCTTAGGAAACCTTAGCCTATGGTCTTATAGAACTGCTTCTAGCTTTTCATCGCATTCGTATTATGGATTACCTATAGTACTACACATATTTTATACAAGCTTCGTTTCTGCTCTCATCATGGGTTTTGACAACCTCTGTGGCGTGGCGGACGGGCAGCCAGCTGAGATGCGAGAGATTTTGGGTTCAATTCCCGCTGCGGGACAAATGTTTGTATGATCTGCAAACATTTGTTCCGCGTCTGGGTAATGGTACCATTACTCGTAGTCCCTGATACCGAAGACACAGGGAATCTTAGTGTGAGATTAGGACTATTGTATGTGACTGTTGGGTGTTATGTTATGAGTTGCGACGCTACGCACTATATACTTATTTGCCAACGCGAATCGGAAAAAAACACTAACAATCAAATGGAACATCTTTGCATGTCCCGTACCATATTCATGATTACTTTAATTTACTCCAGAGCTATTTCCTTTTTTGCAGCCAATAAAACACGCAGTAACATTTTGTTTGCCCTCTGCACCAATATCTACGCCCGTTACTTTCATGCGAGTATGTAGGTTATCTTTGTGCTCGAATAAGGCAGGCATGTGTCGATACTACGTGCTTTCATAATGAAATCGCGGGCGCGGGAGAGGTCGCGGGCGCGATTTAGTGGACCAATGGTCAAAAAGCTGTGTCAATTTTGAAAGAGATAGCAGAGAAGCCTTTGTCACTAGCTGGATAAGTTATGGCGGACGTTACCAGATGAAGGTAGGCACGGCTATTCTTACCCATGACGAGGAGATTTGATATTTACGCGCTCGCTGTTTTTAGGGCTAAAAACAGTTTTATTTCAGCAAACCAAGTAAGCATTTATAACAAAAGGTTGGCTGGAAGAGATGACTTTTCAGATGATGACTTTAAGATGAGCTTTAACTTTTTTACCCCTTAAACGGGATGGTGAAGTTTGTAGGGAAAAGTGGTTTAAACTCAAAAGGAACTATGTTGAAATAATTTACCTACGGATCGGAACCCTCACGAGTGAGAGTCTCGCACTTGTCCGTTTTTTTATTTTTGTTTGGTGTGCAATAAAGAGTTCATCTATATATCAAACCTTTGGGGCTACAGAGGTGATTATAGAGGTAGGTTGGTGCACATACAAGCAGATTTTGAAAATAAATCTGTTTCCAGAGTAATTATAAAAATTTACTCTATTTGCTTGTCAACGACGTATGACTTTATCGTAGCTCCACACTATACTCTAATTTTTAATCTTAGGCATTTTTTGTAAACATAGAAATGTTAAGATATGCCACTGTGTGTTATGATACACATACATACACTTATACACACAGTGACATTTCTTTGTTTACAAAAATTGTCTAAGTTTAAAAATCAGAGTAGAGAGTCTTGTTTCCATCACCGCTGCCGCTCCTCTCGTCAATATAAATGAAGGTTGGTTATAGGATTGAAATGGTGCGAGCTGATTGCGCCCCCAGGCTTTGATGCTGCGCTAGCACCGTTCAGTCTATTCAAATGTCCGATTTGCTGCGAGTATCGTACAGTGTTCGATTTGTTAGTATGCTGCTGTTATTGTACCTCTGCATTGGATGCAGGTGGCTGGCGCTTTTTAATTCACTTCGCATATATTACCAATAGCCAAAAGTATCTCTACTGAAGGGAACAAAAAAGGTGGGTCACAAAACGTATGAAACGTCGCCATCCTTGTTTGAAAATGGTTTTCAATTCTTTTTCATAGATTGCTTTTAGGCTTTTTGGTGGGTTCGTAGGTCACACAAATAAAGCAATTGGACCGTAATCTAGGTTGCAGATTATCGATACGTTGGTCATCTAACAACTGATGCCAAACACAATAATAATCAGCCTTGTCATGTCATGTGCTGATGCCATGTGCCAGAGATTTATTCATTTGGGCGTGAGCCCGTGACGCTGACAACGGGCAATCCATCAAGTCAAGCGATTTTTGAATACGTTCTGTTTGTTGTATTCATCATCATCCTGTAGAAGTCCACTGCTGGACATAGGCCACGACGAAAGGTCTTGAGCCGCCTCCATCCACCGATTTCTTGCGACGTTTACAATGTCTTTAGTCCATCAAGCGGCCTTTATCTACCTCTAACCTTTATTCCCCTACGGTTCTCAGTTCTGCGAGCTATATGACCTGCCCATTATTGCCACTTCAACTTGCTAATTCTGAGAGCTATGTCGGTGATTATGGTTCTTCTATGGAATTCCTCATTTTGGATTCTATCACGTAGTGAAACTCCTAGGAGTTTCCATAGCCCTTTTTATAGCCCGCTGCGTGACTTTGAGCTTGTCTATACGGCCAATATAGTTAGTGACCACGCCTCAGTGCCGTAAGTCATCCACTGGCAACACGCACTGATTATAGACTTTCGTCTTGAGGGTCTGTGGTAACTGTGAAGAGAAGATATGGCGTAGTTCGAAGTTGGATTCGTTGGTTGACCTCTTTGTCGAAGTTGTTGTATTGAAATGGTCTAAAAAAATTTTTGTTTCAAATTCAACGCTAATGTCATGTACTTTCGGGAAATGGCGTGTATACTTCTATTTCAAAAAATATATATAAGCGATTTGCTTAGTACTGTGAGAGTGTGATAAAAGATAAGTTGTATTCACTGTAAGTTTTTTCTTCCAATTATATAAGCCACTCAACAGTTGCGATTTTCTGAAAGCTTTACTACTGTTAAAACCCCGTATTGTTATGACAAAGAATAAAAAAGTATTTTATAATTTATGGGTCTCGGGGTGGGGGTTAAAAGTAAAGTTTTTATTGGTCTTACAGACCATTGTCAGGTGAGCCCTAACCAAGTGCGGATTTGCTCTGAGGCGGGTTCATTAGCTAAAAGAATAACAAAGTCAAGGGGCTGGCATTAAGTATTATTATTCTGGATTAACCATTAAAACCGCAGCTGTTGTTTTGTGCTCATTTTTTGCTCTAGAAAATATTTTCTACTTGCGCATGTGAAGGGTTAAGTAATCATACGATAAACTCGCCAGTTTTCTCTGGTCAAAATTATGGCAAAATGAAATCCTGCCTATTCATTTATAATTTTAATTTAATGAAATTAAATTATTAATTTATTTACCTGATTATTAATTTCTGAACTGGCTTTAGGTGATTTATGACACGGAATTTATTATGACATTTAGATTTGTGATATTTGTATTTTTAATTCTGTATTTCAGTTGTAATTGTTATGTGTGTTATTTAAATTTTTGAGTAATTTTTTTTTTTTTTTTCTTGTGATTGTATTATTGCTTTTAACTATGTAGGCGAACAATGTGATATTTGAGTATGTGTAATAATAGGAAAATAGAATAAGTAGACATAGTTAGTAGTATAAGTCATCATCATAGACATAGGCCTCCTCCTTCTAATTCCACGACGAACGGTCTTGAGCCGACTCCATCCACCGACTTCCTGCGACGTTTATAATGTCTTTAGTCCATAGAGGTCTTCCTTTACCTCAAGTATAAGAACCTACCTACATTCAAATACGATTTGTAAAAAAATTGTTCCTTAATAAATGAAATGAAATGGTTAAATCGGATGAGGCCGGATAGAACCAGGATAGGATTAAAACCCCCTAGGTACTCATTTTAGCCCTAGGCTACGATACGGCACAACAACCTACCTAGCCTATTTAATGCTCGTGGAAAACAAAAGCATAGACTTGTAAACAAATGAGTTTCGTGCAAATGACCGGGTATCCGACGTGGTCCCGCAGGAGTTTATGGAGTATTAATTAGCCAGGCCACGATGCCCGGGCGTAGATCCATATAAGAGTTGGACAAGGTCCAGGTAAGGCAATTCTACTAACAATATTAAGTAGGTACCTACTACTGGTACAGTTTTTAATGCCTGATGTTGAGGAACAGGTTTAGATATATAGATTAAAACTTTATTGAACTACACAGAAACAATATAAAAATAATTGTACACTAATAACTTTTCATTTAAAAAACCGACTTCCGCCATAGTATTTGATAAAATATTTGGATGAAAAAAAAATGATGATTTGATGCAAATGCTTGGTTTGTTGCTGAAAATATCAAAATCGCCATATGTATGCCTACAATATTTGAGGAGTTCCCTCAATTTCTCATGGATCCCATCATCAGAACTGGATTTCGAAAAAAATGGGACCAATCTGGAAATTTATCTATACAAATAAAAAACCGAATTGAGAACCTCCTCCTTTTTTGGGAAGTCGGTTAAAAAGGCAACACCATGATTGTATCGCTGAGAGCCATCTCTGCCAGACAACATTTAGATGGAACGAAATGAGCAACGCTACGACAGTGTTTGTTCCTGTACCGGTTAACCTACAAAGTATGATTATCCTAAATTAATAAAAAAAAAAATGTTATAAGAAACTAATATACTAATATAATATATATATATAATGACTAACATAAACCTACCACCTTTGTATGATCCGAACACTATCAAATTTAATTTATAAAAAAACCTATGATACAGTAAATAAAAAAAAAAAATGCAGGACAGTTCTCACAACATTATCTAGCCCCAAGCTAAGCAGAGCTTACGATATGGGTACTTGATAGCTGATATTCTTAATATAATTTCATAGATAGTTATTTTTATTATAACAAAGATAATAAAAATAAAAGATATTTTTTTTGTTTTGAATATGGTCTAATACATTGAAAAATACCCAGAATACCCTGAACAAATATCTGCAGATCGTACAAATATTTAATGAATATTAATAAGTACTCCACTCGACAAACATATATGAGTCATTCCTACAATCGTCTTAGATACCAACATGTTTCAGTAGAGGACTTGTGCAAAGTTACTAAAGTATTCCGAGCTCAGCGCTGTATTTTCCAACAAATTAATAATGGTTCTAGCTTACAAATTTGTACGCATTGAATTTAGATTTTAAACCTAGCTGGTAGATGTACAGTTTTTGTGTTATACTGAAAACAAACAACAGCTGCATCGTAACTTTACATCTGCGTTAGAGCCTGCTGTGGAATGGATGAATAATTTTGATACCCTTGAGTCTAAACACGAAAAAAAACTCTCGCATCATCATCATCATCATCAGCCGTTAGAAGTCCACTGCTGGACATAGGCCTTCCCCTTAGAATGCCACGACGCACAGTCTTGAGCCACCTCCATCCACCGACTTCCCGCGACGTTTATAATGTATTTAGTCCATCGAGGAGGGCCTTTTTCTACCGCGTCTTCCGGTTTGAGTTACTCGAGAACTTTTATGCCCCATCGGTTGACAGTTCTGCGAGCTATATGACCTGTCCATTGCCACTTATTCAACTTGCTTACTCTGAGACCTATGTCGGCGATCTTGCATAATAAATTGAATTAAATAAAGTAAAACAATTTTACTACTTACTACTCAGGTAGGTTACTAAGGGTAACTTGAAAACTACTACTTAGGTAGGGGTTGGGGAAAGTGAAGTTTCTGTTTACTGAATTAAGAGTAGGTAAATTATTTTTTAGTTTATTAAATTTTAAAAAGTGTACTTGTAATCGTTACTAAGTGATAAGACCACCCATTGCTTATCATATTAAGATTTTTTTGTTAACTGTAATTAAAAAGACAAGGGTAACAAAAAAGGTTACATTGCAATTGTAACCCGTATTTTGCTATGTCTCTATCTTTGTACTTACTTATTTTTAACAAAGTATTTATTTCAGCGACCTTTCAAGAATTTTCTGTAATGTGTTTCGCATAAACATATAACTAAATTGGTTATGGAGTTGACAGAAAGTTAGTTTCTTTTAGCTAAAATAATTTTAACTTCAGTTTATAAACTTAGTTAGGATACTTTCTAGATTACTTTAGTCGAGTATTTCATTACAGAGATCCTTAAAATAAGGCTGGAATAACTGAATATTAGAGTACTCCTTGAACAAAACTAGGGTGACTAGAAGTCAAAAAGAACATAAAAAAGAAATAACATTTAACAGTATTAGTAATACTTAAGTTGTTAGATTTAACCAATTGAGTGGCAATGGACAGGCCATATAGCTCGCAAAACTGAAAACCGCGTTAGGGAATGAAGGTTCTCAAGTGGTAACCGCAAACTGGATGACGAAGGAAGGGTCCCCTCTTGATGGCTGATGACATTTCAAAGGTCGAGGGGGGGGGGGAAGTACAGGTTGCCCAGAACCATTCCTCGTGGCATTCTATGGCCAGCAATGGACTTCTACAGGTTGATAATGATGATGACTTAAGTAAGTCCCTAAGTAAAAGGTTAACTCTATCTTATCTATTTTGTCAGAAAATAAGGAAAACAAATAATAAACATTAAATGCCAGGTAGCTCGACCCCGAAGTTAATCAATTCCTTAATAAAGACGTAAAATTTAAAATCTTAACTGCCTGCTGTATTTAATTACACCGGGAAAAAATTTTCAAACAAAACCCCCCCCCTACCCCTTGTTTTAACATTAACCGTTTTATTTCTCTCACTTTCTTTTGTGTACCTACTAGTGGGATATCCAAGTTTGAGAGACTAAGGCATTGACATTTGCCGTGGTGTATCTCTCCATCGTCTCGCGTTGATGTCGCACAAGCCGAAAGACTACACCAGGGGATGGGCAGCAGCATCTACCTGAGTACTCAACACGAATACTGCTATCACTTATCAGATTACCAAGCTTGGTGATTATGGCAATTTCCCTAATTATATTTTATGGGGGAAGCTTCGTCCGACAGTGGACGTCTGGAGTACTTGACTGTTGCATGCTAGGCATGTGGCTTGACCAAAGAGAGTGGTTTAAAAAAAAGACAGTTGATATTTTTCAATCTTTGGAAGCCAGTACAAGATCGAAAGGATTCGCATTTTAAATTGCAAAGTACTCCAAACTGAGTTTTTTCTCCTGCAAAATCCATTAATGTGTCAAATTTGCAACTGTTCAAAACTCTTTGGTCATATCAACAAAGGTGCATATCTAATAAAGACAAGAAACCGTGGTACTAGTTCTACCATCTATTCGTTATGCCTGGCTACAGTTTTATTTGCTTCTAAAATGAAGTTTATTTGACTAAAACCGGCTAATATATATCAATTTTATTACAAAACAGCAAGTACCTAACTAACTATTATATTCTCCGTTCTGCGGCACGAATAAGGTTATATTCCTGCTAGACGTATCTACTCAGTCGCTTAATTGGCAGGCTCACGCGTGGCCAGCCTTTATGAGTCGAATATTAGACTTGTGGATAGTCCCCTTGGGTATTTACGGTGATAAAGTTCTGCTAAGGCAAGTAGATAATTGAAACTATACTTAATATTAGGAGCAATACAAGAGAAAATAGAGTTTCTCTTCTATTATTTATAAATGGCTTCGTCTGTGTCTTTATGCACCTACACTTGTACCAGGTATCCTATTAAATAGTGTCAAGCGGAAGACAGAGGAAGGGCACCCCTAGGGGCACCCGAATCTCATTAATTGAGTTTATTATAGACATCACTGCCACCATGTATTTTGTTTTTATTTTGTACTTATAGAAGTCGCAATTCTATAGTTACACCATTTTTAAACCCTTATGATCGAATTACCTTAAACGCGAGATGGCAATGAGGGCATTATACCTAAACATGAGATTTGCCTAAAAAGCTGTTTACCCTAAACGTAAGATGCCAAATGAAGCAGTATGCCTAAAATGTGAAATTGACAAGGAAGCAGTTTGTCTAAATTTTAATTACCTGTAAAGCAGTTTGCCTGAAATACAAGATGACCAAGAAGCGGTAAGTCAAATATGTCAGTTGATTGTTAGCAAAGCCTTAAATATCAAGAGAATTAGCAGCCGTAAGGTCGATTTCATAGTAAAATATTGTCTCATAATATTTGCTAATCTCTATCGAATTTTTTTGTTATTTTTTTTATAAAGTAGGTCTCTAAATTATCTCATACGAATTATACTGAAATGGAGACGGTCATCAGTTAAATAAGCTAGAATAGAAGGTGACCTGCATAATTATTACTTAAAAGCTAATAAAATAAAAACCATAAAAAACATATTTTTAATTATTTTACTTATATAAAACAAGTTACATCCAGAAAACGAACAAGATCCTATCTTTACTTCTTAACAAAAAAAAAATAATATTTTTTGAATAAATTTTTAATTATGTTATGTATAGAGAAGAGAACCACTATGTAAATAGACATTTACCTGAGTAGTGAGTAGGCTTTTAACCACTTAGACATTCACCTTTGTAGACATTTAACCACTTAGGCATTTTGTTTTGTAGGCATCCACTTTGGACAAACTGCTTCTTTGTCAATTTCACATTTTAGGCATACTGCTTCATTTGGCATCTTACGTTTAGGGTAAACAGCTTTTTAGGCAAATCTCATATTTAGGTATAATGCCTTCATTGGCATCTCGCGTTTAAGGTAGTTCGATCATAAGGGTTTTTAAATCATCGCCCTTTAATTTGATACCTCACTCGACAAATTTTGTTAATTTTTATTTTTGTTCTATTGTCAATAATGTTGTCCAAAAGCCGCCATCTTGGATGTTAGTTTATTAAACCTTTGGTATCTGCAATATTGAAATGAAACTATTGTCGCAAAAATCATTACAATAATTCCAATATAGCGTGACACAAAGACAATAGTAGATTATGCACTAAGGGAATAAAGCAGTGTCTTATGTCGCGGGCGGCATATTGAACCCTGAGCGTAACGAGGGACTCTACACTCGGGAGTTATATAGAGTCCTGAGTGAAGCGAGGGGTTCAAGCTGTCCAAGATGAAGACAGACTTTATTCCAGAGGAGCATACTCTACTTTTCACACCTACTGCGAGACAATAAAAAGCCAGGGCATCATTATCGCTAGACATTTTTTGTTAACACTAATATTGCCATTGACATATATTATAATATTATATTACAAAAATATTGCAATATAATTCACTGAAAACCACAGTAACAAACATCTCTTTTGTTTCATTCAATTAAAACCACGCCTATTTCTTTTTTTTTATCGAGTTCTGCTATGTTGGGCAGTTCGACTTTCGAACAAACCTCTTTACCATGCCATATGTGCATTTTTTACTCGAAGAGTTTTCCACGAGTTTCCACGCGAATTTGACGTTCCAAATTCAAATCACTTTATTCCCTAGCGAGTTTCATACAACTTTATATCCCTAGAGAGACAATGCTTTACTTTACGTTGAGGTTGCATGATATGTAATTGGACATTGTCGAGCAGGTGGTGTGAAAAGTTAGATAATCACATTATGTGAAACACATAAACCTCCTATTACTCCGTGCCGCTCGGCACGTTGGCTAAAAAAAGAGAAATGCATTTTATTTGTTTTTTCACGAATGCCAGTCATTGTACCCTACTCGACGAGAGAAATGAGGCCAAATAGCCGAACACAATACATTGATTTTGATGCGTCATTTTCTTTTGTGTAGGTTAACTAACCTACGTTAATTCGATCAGTTTTATTTAACCTTCTAAGTAAACAATGGGTAAATATTTACTAAACTAAAGTGAGCTTGGTATATTCAGACAGTTGTAGCGATTCAAACTCATGATTGGCTGCTTTGAAATATCAGAACAACGTCATTCTCGCCAGTTTTCAAATTAATATTTGTAGCGGTTTGAAAGTCAATGATTGAAACCAACTATGAATTACGTACTACCTAATAGCCATAAGTATCACGAAAACGCTAAATAAAAAAAACTTCGTAATTGAGCACCTCCTCCTTTTTGTGAAGTCGGTTAACAATAGGACAGCAAAAGGAGCAGAGACAGTGCGTTTTGTTTGAACAGAAAATAATATATTTTCGCCATAAAAATTATCCCTAGGGTATATCATTCTTTATTGAAACCAAACACGATTGTCTGTTATCAAACTGGCTTAGCTTGTCCGTTTGCTATGGGTCCAGCAGTCAGGCAGGCTTATGTTCGAGGTAATTATGCGGTTCGGTGCCGCCGCAAACCCCGCTAGGCTAATGAGGGTAAATTTCATGGTGACTAACAAACGTAATACGCGCTTTGTGTTTGACTGTAAAAGTGATCATGTTTACTATAATTAACGTGGTATAAGTTGATAAAATTCTTTGTGTTTTTTTATAGACAAGTCAGAAGTCGATTTTTCGGAATTATAATACATTCTATTCACAGTATAATCTCATCTCAGTCCTCTGTCACGTCTGCCACTGCATGCGTAGACGTAGTAACTATTACTCGATCATCGCATGCATATGTTATCTTTCTCGCTCTAACGAACACCTTCCTGAGTGACAGAATGGCCAAAGCACAACGGATGCGTATGCAGCACGTAAGGTAGACATGCGCGTGTCTACGTATGTACACGCTTGCGTGCTCATCACGCAAGCGATGTGCCATGTATCATACAGTTTCATATATTACAAAGTCATGGTACGTCGACATGCACGCGTACGCAGCCGGTGTGCTGTGGCCTGAAAGGTTGATGATTAATCGAAAGTTAACTGAGATGAGATTATATTATTGTAAATTGAATGTCAAATAATTACGAGAATTAGGCCCCTTATATATTAAGTAGTTTTTAGGTGATGATTTAAATACTACTTAATTTGTATTTTTGTACATGGGCCTGGCAATATTCGTTTTTAGAGGTTGTAGCATATCAAAAAAAACAAAATTTCATGCCACAAAGATTTCGAAATATCTGCCATTTGCCTTTTTTTTTTTACCCGCGACGCCAGTAGCTGGTAAATGTATTGGTCTAAGAAATTAAGCATGCGAAGATGCGGATCCGAGCCTCCATGGAGCAGAATTTTCGGGCCACATTTAAATCTAACGCTCTCCATGAGTATCTTACACTTGATAAAATAACAAACTAGGTATAGTAGAGTGCGTCTAATCCAAAACTGTGGGGTCAGCACGAATAATTTACGTTAGCAAGACGCTAGCGAGACGATCGCAAATGTCAAATATTGGCCAATGACATAAGGGTAACTTAAAATATTAGTAAGTTGATTGGTTCATATTTGAGGTTTACTATCGTAACGCTAGCTTCTCGATAACGTTAGATGTTCGTGCGTGGGCCTCTGTACGCCTTACTATTCCGTAACGTCAAAATAAATTATTCCATAATCCGTAACCACAAGGACCGTTTTCGAACGTCAACCTTGTGTCAAGTGCCAAGTCAAAGCAGTGGAAGGGCGTGCAGTTGTAGACTAAACCATTATACGTTCAGAGTTCACTCCACAGTACGTCGCGTTATAAATAAAACGGACAAATGTGAGCGGACTCGCACCCCGAAAGTTCTGTTCCGTAAATTATTTCCAAATCATCAGAGCCCTCATTGAGTATAACCTAAGCCACTTTTTCCTACAAACTTCACCATTGCCCCTAAAAAAACAGACAAACATCTTCAATTTTAGACTTTTCTTTTTTTTTACATTCATTACCATTTTTATTGCATTGAGTTAGAAGCATGCATTATAAGCTCACAAACCTTAATATTTGTTATAAATTTCAAGTTGATTGGTACCTTTAGCCGGTTCTGAGAAAAAAGCTTTTGACAGATAGATAGACAGACAGGCAGACTGACGGACGAACAACAAAATAATCCTATAAGGGTAACATTTTTCCTGTCGTGGTACAGAACCCTAAAAACGAATGATCCCCTCTTCAACGTTCAATAGTGATAAAGTTGAAGGATTATGGTGATCACTTGATGTATCATAACACTGAACGTGACTATGCAATATTCTTCACTGAATCAGATGCGATAAATCTGATTCATAAAAGAGGGCGCTATGAAAAAGGTCTTTTTTGTCCTGTTAGTCGTGACTTCTCTCTGTTTAATGCTTGTAATGCTTAGTAGTATTCACATTTGCCGAGTTTTTACAGTACTATTTCTGTCTCATAAAATATTTTGGAGTAAAATCCAGAAACCAATTTGGACCAAAATGACAGCCAGGAAAATAAAACCAGAGTAAAAAGCTACCGCAGTAAAATTCGAAGGATAATTTATGTGTCAAGTCATATGAGTTTGTATTTTTCTGTGACACTGTGACACCAGTCTCAAATTAGTTTTTTCTTGCTTTGTTTTCGTTATACTTATTTTAGAGAATTTTTTGTTTTACTAATTACTAACTAGTCTCAATTTAAGGTTAATTTTGTGAAGAAAGTTTGTTGTGTGTTGACCACGTACGGTTCTAACGTTGTTGATTTCGTTATATTGCTCAAAGTCGATAAAAAGATCTTTGTAATTAGCAACAAAATTGCTAATTATGTCTCAGGGTAACGTTCGCAGTGCAATGACACGTAGGACGCGTGCTAGGTGGACGTGGCCGACGAGGTATTGCATTTGTTATACCAGTTTTATTATTAACGCAAATAGCTTAACTTGTTGTTTTTATGTACTTACAATAGTTAATAACAATATATTTATATACAGAAAGAATATAATAACAAGTAATAGGTACACGTCTGTACAAAATTTAAAAATACAAATAATCAATTGAGCTATCTAAAGACTGTTGCAGACGAACTGATTTAATTACTTTAATTAACCGGGCTCTTCGTGTTTCCAAATTCTTTCAGAGCGGTTAGACCAGAAGGTCTAACCGACGCGTGGCCCAAGAGCTGGCTCAACGCATCGGTATAGACATTCAGTGTGGTAATACGTTTTGGGGACGCTTCTATCTGGTAGTGATTTAGATCAGTTGAGCTATTTTTATATCGTTTGCTATATTTATATCGTCTTTAGTTAGCTCAACTGTTTTATTTGTATTTTTTAAAATTTATTTAGATACTTGTATTATGTGTGTTATTATTTCTGTAACTAAAAATATTTTTTTTTTAAAAAGTATGAATATATAGAGCTGTGAAAAATATCTTCACTCTCTTCTGGTTGAGCTTCAGGCCTCTTCATAATTAAACTTCATGGAATATCTAACACGAAACCCAGTCTTTTTCATTAAGCATCCATGAATGTTCACCGGAATCGCCAAAGTAGAAGCCGTTAATTTCGAGTACAGTTGTTAAAAAGTCTGGTCATAAAGTGGATCAAGCTCGGGCTATCGTCGGCAGGATTTACGATTTCGTAGAGGACGGAGAGGCTGTGACAGTTTAATGAAAACAGTTGGAACATTCTATGCAATTTCATACTTGGCACTTGAAATTAATTTCAAGTCTTTACTTTTCTTTGATTTAACGAATGTTAAGTAACTAACTTGATCATAATATTGAGAATCTTCAGGAAGCTAAATCAAGGCATTCAATTAAAACACATTGTCAATTGCAGATTTTTTTTAAATAAAGCAAGTTTTAACAAAACATAATTATCTTTTCCTTTTCTTTGACATAACACTTGTATTAAAATCCGTTGGTAGACAATACCATAGTGGCGGCGCACGCAGGCGCAAACTAGCCATAAACAACCACAGAGTTTAAAGTTTGTTTTCATTGGATATGAAATAGTTTTCTAACACCCTCCCTCAATAAAAACAAACTTGAGTTTAAATAAACTTAAAAACTTAACAACAAAATTAGACAAACTATTATATCAAGAAATCAAGACAAACATTATTAGCATTTACCTACTCTCCTTGAGCCACAAACTAATCATGTGAACCTACCTCGAACTATTATTATTACTATGCTTGAACCATCAACTTAGCTTACCCAAATCAATATTTAAACCCGAGCAAACTTCAAATATACCCGTATGCTACTATGTTTCTTGCCTAAAAGTCTAGTAAAATGCCATTGTATTTAATGCCGCATGCTGGATTTAGTGCGTACCAAAGACTGCATAAAACACTTTTGCATGTATTATTTGCTTGATGTTTACGGCTATGAGTTTTTGTAATATATAGCGTAGTAACCCAGCTGTTTTCTTACGAAGCTGTTCTGGGGAAATACCCACCAAGAGCTGAATAAGAATACTTTTGCAGGTACATACTGCTACGAGATTTCGTAGCTCGTCCCGTAGCAAACCAGCCGTTTTCTTACTAAGCCAGGTTAAAGGTATTGTAACCAAGGGCCATACAATATTACTATTGCAGGTGTACCTAAACTGCTACAACGTTTCTTAGTACGTACGTAGCGTAGCAACCCAGCTGGTTTTATGCTTAGCTCGGCTGAGGACGTAGCAACCAAGGACCGGACAAAAATACTTTTGCAGGTTTATCGCGTGTGAAATCGACCCTCCGCTATGGTTTGCTAGCGGATTATGTAAGGTTAAAGAGCTGCGTTTTATATTTGAGATTGTGAACATAAAATACAGCGGATGTTTTCGGTATTTATTGTTTGCCTTTTAAGACATCCGATTACTATAACTTACTTACTTTTCTTATAAAATAGATTTAAAAATGGGATAATTATGTTATTTTAATAGTTTTGGCTTGTTTTTAGCCTTAGTAATATCTAGCTCTACCAAGAAAAGTTATATGCTAGCGCTATAGTATATATTTAATCAGTAAACGTAAATATGAGTTCAGATAACCAGTTCAAACCCCTCCACTTATCGCGCACTGACCCATTCTTGTCGAGTAATTTTCTTAAGGTTTCATGGCGGTATCTGTGTACTCGTGATAAGAAATGTTATAGGCATGGTGGACGGCTCCCCGGGGATCACGTGATGCGAGCACGCTGAATGCCTTTTAATCTGAGCTCTAGTTTATTACAATTCGGTACTGTTTTATTTATATGGACTTGAGATTGGGTAAACTTGTGCTGCACAAAATGTCTTGAAAAATTGTGCAATTGCTATAATAAAGTTTGTTCAAACACGCATAATATAACAACCCACAGTCACATCCCACACTAGAATTCCCTGTGTTGTGGGCATCTGGAACTGTCATTGTATTACAACAACCAGAGTCGGAATAAATATTTCCAAATCATGCAAATGTTTGTCACAGCGAGAATTAAACCTATACCTCTCGCACTTCAGCTAGCTACTTGGCCACTGCGCTACGGCGGTCGTCAATATATTAATTTTGTATGTTTGTTGTTTGTCTATTAGCTATGCTCTTAATTAGTAATAGCATCATCATAATTAGGTTTTTGGACGTCCGCTTTCTTATGTTTGAATTACAAGCCAACTGTAACTGAACCCAATAGTATCTAGTAAGTATATCATAATCTACAGATTTTCAGCACATAAACATTATGTATTAAAATAAAATATTTTTGATTATTTTTATATACGAGAACACCAACTAACTTTCTACTAATATTTTAAAATATGAATGTTTAGATATTTGTCTACTAACTCAAGAAGTTGCGCGTTGGCTGACGATTTTAATTAAAGGTCTATTATAGACCTTTAATTAAAATCGTCAGCCAGCGGATATAAGTAACCTATGTGTCACTCCAATCTATCTCTATTATAGAGATAGATTGGAGTGACACATAGGTTACTTTTATCCTTGCATCACGTGAATGTGCAGGTCGCAGGTGATCCTAAATAAGCACAGAATACGAGGAATATCGGTAAATAGAACTCAAATACCTTCGACCTATCACTTTCAATAAATTATTTGTACATTTGGTGTACAGGCAAGCATTCTTTATTTATTTTCTATTATACCACAATGAAGTAAGAAATACCAATTCCATTTGTAGATAAACTCTGAAGATATAAGAAATATATTGAAGTTAACTTTTGGCTGCTCTTGAGATTTCTCGAGTACGTATTTTAAACGTAAATCAGAGTGAGTAGTTAGATTTCTCTTCGATTTCGCTAGAGCTTTACCTAGGTAGGTAAAAAACATTATTTTAATTTGATTTACTTAGGAACTATGTTTTCAATAGCACCTTCCAAACCAGAACACAGTAATGCGAGCACTACTACTTGGCGGCAGAAATAGGTATGGCGGTAGTATTTCTCTGGACGAACACTTTCACAAGGAGCTCTACTACTAGCAAAACACTAGGCTAGATTGATTTCCTAGGTAAGCATACCTAGGTACCAAAATTGAGGAAAATCGGTAAAAACGGGTTTTTATGTATTGTAGACACAGTTCCATTTCGAGGAATATATAATCCTACTAATATTATAAACGCGAAAGTTTTTGAGTATGGATGTTTGTTACTCTTTCACGTTAAAACTACTGAATGGATTTGAGTGAAATTTGGAATGGAGATACTTTACGCCCTGGATTAACACATAGGCTACTTTTCATCATCATCATCATCAATTTCCATCATTATTCACGCGGGTGATACCGCGGGGCGCAACTAGTATATTATATATAACTGATATAACATAACACAAGAAACTATCGATACCAGTAACAAAATTACCACTATATTTTGCGATATAATGAACAGTTGCGATTCCCAGCTTGATTAGATTTTTTAAAAATATATAATTGCCTAACTCTAAAATCGACACGATTCTTCGCTATCTGGAATTCCACCACTTGTATAATTGAAATCCTTGCCTTGTGCAGTCATGTCTGAGGACATAGAACAGAACTACAAAATACTAAAATAAAACTTATACCACGTACCTAGTTGTTTTTTTAGTCGGTTAAAAAGCGTTGCCGCTTTACTTACTTTGTGATGAGGAACTAACAAAAAAACTGTCAAAATCTCAAGCAAAACATAGCCCATTTTTCCATAACTTTGCCAATTTTTGGTTCTCAATTCGATTGTATTTTTTTTGTATGTTTGTTACGCGATTACTTCGTCAATTATGCATTGATTTTGATGATTCTTTTTTTGTTTAATAGGTGTAGTAAACATACTTCAGAGGTGGTCCCATAAAGCGTTTTTTAAAAGAAGTTGGTTTTGTATTTTTTTCTAAAAATCAATTATTATGCTATAACCCTATTTGTGTAGGTAATCATATCACGAAAAGGTCAACATAATATTTGTACAACGATATGAGTTTCATTCAAACTAATATTAACCTAAAAGCATTTCAATAAACCTACGCTCGTTCTCTAGGGACCTAGTATATTAATGTCGGCTAAAACACTTAACTAGCGATAACTTATATGACATGATACCCACCGGGGATACCCATATCGCTTGTCAATATTCGTGACTTTATATCATCAGTTTTGTACTAAGTTGGCAATATAAAAAGATTATGTTAAAAATGTGAATGATATGTTATTCAAAACAAGGTTTTGTAAAATAGTGACCGGAACCATGCTTATCAAAATGAGCGCAAATACTGCCCGGCTACTATAATTCATAGAGGAGGTCCATTGTACACCTTCCGTCTGCATCATCAGATCAGCTCACTAATACCGTAATATTGTATTGTCATCAGAACTTGACCGGTGTACAAAATTTCAGCTCTATCGGTTGGGTGGAACTGTGTTAAAGATCAGGGCCCTAATTCTACTAAACAAATTGTGTTTGAATTGTTAATGAATTAACAATTTGCAAGATTTGACTAAATTGTCATCAGCCGTTAGACGTCCAGTTTTGGACAAATCTTTCCCCATAGAATGCGATGGCGGGATTTAACATAATCACTACACTGGCAGGCAGATAGGTGATCGAGGTATTGGTGTTGAATAGTTTGACTACATAATATGCGTAGCGTTTTCGTTTTTTTTTAACTCCATACGAACAAGTGAAGTTAAATACAAGCTTTTGACTTTTAAAATGTGAACACACATGGTAAAGGTTAACAATATTCTTGTCTTAAGGGTTGTTTTATAATAAAAAATTTAAATAAATATCAAACTTTTTCAATATTAATCTTCTTGAAAAACTAAAACTTAACTACTAGAAATTCAAAACTGTGCTTTTCGGCAATGGAAAGAACTTTAGAAATTAATGGAAGTGTAGTCACTATTTGTAAACGCCACATCGTGATGGAGGACAGAGGAATATGTCACTCACTCACACTGTCAGCACGCTATCAGATTGAAGTCAACCTTTGAATTTTGTTTCGAACGCTGCCAACTCACCCTCTTTTGCAGGAAGGGTTCAGAAAATATATTACTAGTACGGGCATAACCTCAGTGAAAAGAGACTCTACAATTTAATATATTCAGGTTGTTTCTGAAATTAAAAAACTTTAATTATTCTCGTAGCTTATTTCATTTTAAGTGTCAACTTATTCTTGTAACTGCGCCAAAGTTTAAAGCTCTGAATACTAAAAAGCTAACTAAGACAAGGGACGGCGTGTTTTAAATTATTGTATGTAATTACAAAGTGACACCCTTGAATATTTGCCAAGGCGTAAAGTGGGACAGAATTCAAAAGTATTATGTTGTAACAAACAAGAGATTTTCTTCAGAGACCTCGTTAAAACCAGGTTGCGTCATCGCACTTTTTATCAGTAAGAACACTAGAAGCGAAACTATGGACTTCCTTGTCAGACTTAATTCAGAAGTTTATAGTAATATATAGTCCACAATGTCAATCTGTTTGTCTGCCAATCAATTCATTCAAAATTTGTCAGTCCAGCGCGAAGTCATCGTGATTACAGCGCGTCTCCAGCGCCGCTTCTTAGAGAATAAGGCATCGGGCCATTAACTGTTGTCTGTCTTAACCAATAAATTAATCATAACTTAAACTGTAGATGCAACCCACAAGTTTCAACGGAAACGTTATAGTTGAAAGTTAGAAGCGTCTCGAGCAATGGAATTTGAACTGTATATTATTTGGATTTATGGATCACTGTTGCTTTAGAGCCAAAGTTCTTAATTATAGTCCTTACATGGGTACTTAGAGTTAAATGGTCTGTGATGGCATAAACACAGCGCAGTAAGTTATCTTGGAATATGAAATATGATGTTTGTTCCGCTATTTGAAGGATATGAGTTCCGTTGCATTGTTACAGATTTTCGTGTTTCATGGTAAACGTGTGGATACTTTGTTATACCCTCTGAAACTAGATACTCAAGAAAGGTCTCTTTAATTAGTTTTACACATACTACATACTCAACGTTTAAAATAAGAAACAATCTACGAACGAAAATAAAAGTAACTGACATGCTAACCAGACGAGTAAAAAAAAAGTTCCCGTGTTACTTCTGGATCGCTAGTTACCCGTGTTTCTACTGGTAGTAATACTGGTAGTATTACGGGCAATAAACGAAATATATCAACAGAAGTGGAGATAGACCGGCCACATGATGGGAAACAAGAAAGCTAAATGGAGCTGTATAGTTACTGATTGGCACCGTAGAGACAACAAGAGAAGCCGAGGTAGACCAGTCATGATATGGGAAGACCAGCTCGAACTAACAGCAGGACCAAACTGGAGAAGAGTTGCTCAAGATAAAGAGCAGTGGAAAATGCTAAAGGCCTTTGCTAGCAGGCATAATAAAATATCGCGAGATTTTTTTGAAAAATAAACTGGAAAGTCGTATTATTTGTAAGGCATTTTCCTTACTATCACTCATTGCTGGAAATAGGCCATCCCCCTAGTATGCTATGACAAACGGTCTCAATCCGCCTCCATCCACTAACTTCCAGCGACGTTTATAATGTCTTTATGCTAAATGCTAT
Organism: Epirrita christyi; assembly: GCA_951392215.1. Lineage (NCBI taxonomy): Eukaryota > Metazoa > Arthropoda > Insecta > Lepidoptera > Geometridae > Epirrita > Epirrita christyi. The sequence goes on along the minus strand of OX595849.1, from coordinate 8,275,288 downwards.
TATTTCTTTATACATTAGGTTCCATACATATTATTAGTAGTAAAGCTGTTACCTGCAACAGTAATACGTGGCATTAAGTTGCGCATGTCGCTTTCAGACAAAAAATGTCTGTTATTTTATCGGCACCCATACCTTTCATACCGAAAGTCAGCTATGCGACCATAGGTACTACTTGAAAGAGGAAATATCATGTATTTTCAAAAGAAAGATAACACTTTATAAGAAGCTGTAATGGCCGCTAATGCATTAATGCTATTTTTTGAGAACACGTTTTCCTCAATCGTTCATACTTGCTAAGAGGAAATAGAAACGTGGCCTTTAGTAAAGTACATTTACACAGAAATTGTTAAGGTTTCTGTACCAATAAAACTAGAAAAGCCTATGCTTATATACTAATAATGCTTATTTTCATTGACCAATACTCAGATTAACTAAACGAGAACTAGATTATAAATAATCGAGTATAGTAGTTGGTAAAATCAGGCAAAAAAAATTAATAAAATCGATTTTGATGCAGGCCATGCGAAAACCCATGGATCATGTAAAAAAAACTATAGCTTAAGTAACGTATGAGCCAAATCATCCATTTCATACGATGATACAAGAAATCTCTACACCCCGTTGTTTTTGTCAGCAAAACTGGGCCGCAATAAATTTTTAAACACTCTATAAGTAAGGGTTCGGAACATAGCTACTTAAATATAAATATCGATATAAATACATAAGTTTTGTATGATGCCTACAACGTGCAAGGAATAAACCTTTTGATGAGCAGGTTCTCACGTATCCCATGTGAATGGAAATGGAATAGTTTTTAAAGAAGCAAATCATCTGCGATATTAGCAGGCGCTTGAGGATGCCACCCTCCTTGGATTTGACAAATTTTTTTTATAAAAAAAACTATAATGTTATACCACTAGGCAAGCAATAGTAGATTATGCACTAAGGGAATAAAGCAGTGGTTTATGTCGCGGGTGGCATATTGAACCCTGAGCGTAACGAGGGACTCAAAAGTTAACTCCCGAGTGTAGCGAGGGAGTTATATAGAGTCCTGAGTGAAGCGAGGGGTTCAAGCTGCCCAAGACGAAGACAGGCTTTATTCCAGAGGAGTATACTCTACTTTTCACACTTTCTACGAGAAAATAAAAAGCCAGGGCTTGTTTTGATTTTAGTAGATTATCAATAATCTCAAAAGCGTCTGTTTTGATAAACTCTGGAGTAGAATCACTATCGTTTGTAATTTTTTTATCAACATGAATATTGCAATAAAATTTGGTTTTACTGAAAATCACAGCACCACACAAATCAAATTCTTTGTAAACGCACCTTTTTCTTTTTTTTTGATTTCAGCTTATGGTTCCAGTTCTATTTTCGAACACACCTCTTTACAATGCCATATGGGCATTTTTGTACTTAGAGTTTTCCACGAGTCTCCACATGAATTTGACATTCCAAATATACGTCCCACCTGATGGAAAGCATTATATGCATTGTTTCCCGGTACCAGTATATAATGTTGTCTATCGGTCTTTCTATTTCTATATGATTATCGTCAGTTTTTAGACGTCCACTACTGGATACGGATATTGGCGTTCCCCATAGAATACAATGGGAGAATTAACCATAGTCACCATGCTTGGCAGGCGGATTAGTGATCGCAGTATTGGTGTTAAGTACTCAGGTATATACTGCTGCCCATACCCTGGTGTAACCTTTTAGTCGGCTTTTCTGACATCCACAAGAGGAGACAGAGAGGTCTATTTTTATGCTGGGAACACCACGGCATAACTTTTATTATCTTTTATACATTGGCAGTTTATGTGAAAAAGAAAAATACATATTTGAATGGGTTTTGTCAATAACCCTTCAAATAAGTATGAATAAAGAAAAGATGTTAGGCCCGCTAATGGCTGAGTCCAAACAAGGCACAGTTAGCGTGACTTGGGCCGAATCCAATCTATCCTGGACACGCGCCAATTGAAACCACTCACTTTGCTTCTGCCACAGCTTAGCTAGCAAACAGCGGACGTATTTGCTGCGCACCTACTTTCTACCACAAGCATGGCATATATTAGGGACTCAGTTGACCTGTTACATTGTATCATTGAATAGAAATAGTTTTAAATTGTAATTTTCGCGCAATCAACAAAATATGGATGCTCTTGCGGCTGACCGCACTGTGATCACAAACAATCTCAGATTTCTATGGATATGTGATTGGACATGAAGGATATATTATTAATTTCAAGAACTCCATTTTTATTTTTACTAAATTCCGGTTGGGGATACCAGTTCTTGGAGTAAGGCTCCCTGATTGTCTATTTGTATTTAGGTTCCCCCCGTACGCATCGTCGACAAATATAATATAATATTACGTAACATATAGATAACATAAGAAGCAATTTTTTTCAAATATTAGTATTGCGTACGCAAGTGCTGTTCAATTTGTTACAACTGCTATGTGCTACGCGGCGTAGCAGTCGTAGCACGTGCTACATTGCGCTATGCTGTCTGTTAGGTATTCTGATTATTCTTGTCGTGGAGTATGCTATTTTCATGCAAGAACTGTTAGAGAATAATAAGGGTTCAAAAACGAGCATTGAGAGAGTCATACTAGAACCAGCAATGGGCTTGGTGATAATTAAACATTGCATTTGTAATAAAATAAACTCAACTAATAAATAAAACAGGAAAGTCCGCTTAAAAGTATTTGTACCAAATTAGGACTATAGGATAACTAATTAGGAAGAATAATTAGGATATAAAAGAAATAAAGTTATCGATAAACGTTTAACATAGTAAAAATAAATGCAGTTTTTAGGTAACTGGAAATAAAAATATACTAAATTAGGTACCTATTTTTATTTACAGAAACACAATAATACAACGTATTTTGAATAAGAATAATACCACTAATAAAAGTAAAATTACACTAATATTTTAATTACCTACTCTTTTTCAAGTCCTTCCTCCTTCATAGTTAAACTGATGAAAACAGTCCAAACTATGTTGTTTTCAGAGCAATATATTTTTGAAGTAATTCTGGAAAGTACGGACTCAGACGGATAAGGAAGCACAATCGAGTTTCTAGACGAATGAACTGAAAAACCAGTAAGTTTAAATGAAATATGATTGCTATACAACCTATACTCACGCATCTGAACGCCAACGCGACCTTCAACTTTAGTCTCAAACATAGATTAATTTCAGGAATTCGAATAATAGAGCCGTTTTGAACAATGATTGTAAGTTTAATTAGTTAAACAAAACAGTAATTGTTGTTTTGCTTTCAAGTACGAAAATGTTTGCAACATCAACACATACAATTAGTAGGATAAGGTAAAAAACTGTGTGATGACTCCTCATTTATTGAACGAGCGAAGCGAGTTATCTGCACTTGGAAGAATCGGTGTTTTTGTGTATGTATGTTTGTCCGAGGATAACTTCCGAACCGTTAAACTGATCTTCATGAAAGGTAGGGGGGTAGATAATATTAGTACAATTTGCATGTAAGGTTATGAGCTATATCGGAAGAAGGATTGTTGAGATATTGAGGTCTAAGAGGAGGTAAAAAAAAAGTAAGACAATCAGACATGTACATTTCAAAACTATGTTGATTTATGTTTTAGATTAGTAGTTTCTGAGATATTAGAGAAAATCGAATATGTAAAAAAAACCTCTAGGATACTTTCAGCAATCCCACACTGATGAAATATGGTATGCTTGTAGCTTTTGTGACACAAATACAGTAAAATAAATACAACAAAATTTAAGAATTTAGAAACTTGTACCCTATAAAACGTTAACCAATATGACATCCATTTTGTTGACCTCCTATTTCTAGGAATTTGAATGACGTTGTAGTTCGAGTTTATTCGATTCACTAAACTTTACAATGATGCCATTGCCTATTGTTTTCTAGCAATACTGCCAGAAAGAAATCATAAGATAATTAAAAATATAAATAATTTGCTAGATTATTTTAGAGGTTGATTGACTTCAAAAACGAAGTTATCAATTAATTCGTCAGCTTTGTACCTACTATATTGAGTAGTAATGTAGATTTTATGCACGGTTGATTCATCATCATCATCATCAGTCTGTAGAAGCCCACTGCTGAACATAGGGCCTTTTCCATAGAATGCCAGGACAAACGGACTCCATCCACCGATTTTTTGTGACCTTTATAATGTCTTTGACCCGTTGAGAGGCATTCCCCTCTTCCATTTTCCACCTTTTTTTGTGTTTGTTTCTGCCTCGTGTGTTGTTAATTATTCCGATTCAAATGGTTCTTTCGATGCTGTTTAGGGTATGATTTCGAGGAGGTCCCGTGAAAATGTTATCTAAATGTTTTTTTTAAGTCGTATTGTAGGTAAAGAAAGTTGGTTTCCTACATTTCGTGTATTCACGAGGTCTCAGTTCGGGGTGAACCACTAGTTTATCTTATTCAAAAATAAAATCTACACAGTTCTTGTGATTTTCTACCAACAATTTTGGTTTACTGTCCTCTTTATTACTCGATGGAGTATCCTTGCAGGTATGTATTACCTAACCATTATGAAAATTAAATAGAAAATCATATAAATTCATGGTTCAAACACCACAAAACACATCATGATTTGCTTTATCTCGACGCATTATTTTGACATCATTATTATTTAATCATTGGTCATTATTTAGCTTCATCAGTAAGTCGGTACCTATACTCGAGGTTCACATTAGTTTGTGTGCAGATTCACGCAGTATTATGAACAGGATATTTTGTTTTTTTATTGTTATACTTTCAGTAAACTGTGGATTATGTGCGGTAAGCATTCAATTTTTCTTAGAGAGTATTGTTTTGAATTAATTGTGGAAGAAACTGCTACTTACAATCCTAGATATAAACTTATCGTGGTGTGTCCGGCTTAAGAATAAACCCCTTACGCCTCTTCCCGTGGAAATCGTAAAAGCCAACTAAGGATATCACCAGGAGATGGGCAGCACCATCCACCTGAGTAATCAACACCGATACTTCGGTCACCAATCGGCCTACCAAGTGTGGTGATTTTGGGAAATCCCTTCATTGTATTTTTTGGAGAAGGCCTCGTCCATCATTGGGTGTCTAAAGGCTGAACTTTGATTGACGACCTCTGTGGTGCAGCGGGTGAGTGGCCGGCTGAGATGCGAGAGTTTGCGAGTTTGATTCCCACTGCGGGACAAAAATGTTTGTATGATCTGCATCTGTTCCGGGTCTGTGTGTTAATGGTACCATGGTACTCGTAGTTTCTGATACCCATGACACAGGGAATCCTAGTGTGTGATCATGACTACGTATGTGACTGTTGGGTGTTATGTAACTAATTATAATTTACAGACTAACAGAACTGAAAACATTAAATCTCACTAGTAATCGTTTCAGATGAACTACACACCAATTAATAAATGAATTATTACCAATAAACAAAAACAACAAAAAAGTTTATTTAAAGAAAAAAACGTAAACCAACTTCTTTCAAAAAGCGCTGAATCAATTTCGATAAAAAAAGGAACGACCTTTGAAGTATAACCTACCAAACAAAAAAACATCAAAATCAATTTATAATTGGCGGAGTAATCGCCTAACAAACATTACAAAAACATACAGTCGAATTGAGAACCTCCTCCTTTTTTTTTAAGTCAGTTAAAAAGTGCGTATGAAAAGTGTTTTAGTGTGTTACCTACATTAAATTATAAAGTAAAATTGTTTCTTTCATATCTGTAGTGTACAGCAAGATTTTTGCTGTGCTCTTATGTGGTACTTGTACTTACATATTCATTCACGTTTGTAGTGTCGCTCTCTTGTAGCTCCAGTAACTACGCCAAACCATCATTTGAATAGAGTTCACTATGTAACTTGCAAATTAATAGATTCGATCCACGTTAAAGTTCATTAGCAACTTGTTAAATTCTCACACCTACGTAGTTTATCTGTGTACATGTATATCCCAGCACACACACGTCGTTTTGAATTATGCTTTATTATACCGTATTATAGGTTTGAAAATACCTGTAACTTGTACAATAGTGCAGGCGGCAATTATAGTTTATTAATTAGTTACTATTTAGAAAAACATGTGCAACTCATTTAGTTTTTTTTAATTTAACCTGTCTATGTATTAAATCGAAACGAAAAGGCACTGACTCATTCTCAGATCTCCAAAAGCCTACAAACATAAAATAAGCATTAATGTTCCTATTAGCTTCTAAGTGCTCACTAAGAAAGGATTTTACAAATTTCAACCTCTAAGAGAATAAAAAAGGGTGTTTGAAGTATGAAAAATGTTATTCCGTGCTCATCCGAGCATTTAATTATAAAATGTTAAAGTCAAACATTAAATACAACACCACAATACCTAACAGTCACATACATAGTTTTGATCCACACTCGGATTCCCTGTGGCGTGGGTATCAGGAACTACGAGTACCACAACACCCAGACTCGTGACAAAAATTTGCAGATCATGCAAACATTTGTTCCGCAGCGGGAATCGAACCCGCAACCTCTTATTTCTCAGCCGGCTACTTGCCTGTCGTGCCAATGAGAGTGTAAATAGTTTTTCTGTTGTCCAAAACATAACAGCATAACTTATGCAAACTTATGGGTAAGTTTGGATAAGACAATTTATTGTAAATTGAAATAAAAAATATTGTATGGGACTTAAGAAAATTATGGTCAAATTACATTTCTAGACTACTAGCGGCTGATGATGACTTATTTAAGAAATATGCCAATACTACTTGTAACCATCTTGTTCCCATTAAGGCCACAGCACACCGGCTGCGTTTGCAGCACGTAACGTAGACACGCGCGTCACTTTGTATGTACACGCTTGCGTGCACGTCACGCAAGCGGTGCGCCATGTCTCATACTGTTCCATACATTACAAAATCATAGTACATGTTCGCGGCCACTGTGCTGTGGCCTTAAATAGTGCCAACAGCAATCAGTCATTCAATAGGGCCTACTCAAATAAAATTGACAATTCATGAACAGGTTTTCAAACAAGAAAGGGCAAAAATTCTGTACGTCAACCCAAAGTACGCAAAAGATGTGAACATATTCACATTTAGGGAAAATCGCAATTCACCTTATCTGACGACGCTGAACACCACTTCTCTTGTTCCTTATTCGGATAATGTCACCGTAAGTAAAAATTATACAATAACTCTCCATGGATACATTTTAGGACGAAAACGCGTTCTTTTTATTTAAGACAGTGACTTAACTTGCAGTTAAGGGATGTTAGTTATCTACTAATACTGAATACTCAAGAAATTTCTCATTTTGAATACCCCCCTGGATAACCACCACGAGAGTATACCAGTGACACTGATGTTTTAAATAACAGCCAGCTATTTAAAACTTTGATCATTGTATTGATTCACCTTTGTGTATACAACAAGTCATTTATTATACTAATCAATGGATTTAGTCCATTATCCTATTCATGTATTCGGAAATTACCAAACATTGATTTACACATTCAAAATGAATGAGTTCATTAACCTTTCTTACGCTACGGTGTGATATTCTGTAACTTGCTAACAGTTGAGGTTACATGTTTATCCTGTGGCTAGGGTAGGGTAACCAATTACCGGTGATGGTTGTGGATTACGGGGGCTATTCATGACCTTATTATTAGCATTCCCGTGAGTATTCGATTTCAATGGACAAGAGTTCGGATTGAATTAGGATCACCTTATTAATATAATCGGGGTCGGTAATAGTGCTGGTTAATAATGGATTCGGTTTCTACAATTATCTACCACTGGTTGTAAATACACTAGTTTTATTTCCTCATACACTTTACTGACAAAAGACTCAATACAGTGGCGTAATAAGTATTTCATTAATGTTGTTGTAAGGTTGGTATTGCGTTGTATACAACCTTATACTCCTTTGTCTTTGTCTTTTTTTTAACCTTGGCCTTTAAGAGCGTGGCAGGTAAAACATCTATAGATGTTTTATGTTTTTGATAATATGGCCCGCTCTTCCACTAGTATTTTTATACAGATGCCAATTAAAAGTCAACTTTACAAACTGGACCAGCAAATAGCAGACCATATTGGATGAGGCGGTTGGTCATAATTATTATCTTAGCATATTTATACATATTAATTGTATAAAAAAAGCATGGATTAAAGAAAAAGCAATATTCATTTAATGTAAAGCCTGCTAGTGTTTTATTTTAAAAGCAGATCAAAGACATATAAAATAAATGGGAAGTAGAGTTTTTAGGGCTGAGCTCTATTTATTTATTTATTATTTATTTATTTTAACTAGAATGGCATACAGCTACCAATTACACTAATTAAAGGGGACACACAATCAAATAATATAAAAAATTGTACTAATTTTCACATTGAACAAAAGAAAAAACAGAAAAAAATAATCAAAACATAAATATGTCAAACAGCAACTTTCACACATTCTCTATATTTACATATAAATACTTTTCGCAGATACATAAAAAAAAATAAAGTGCTAGCTAAAAATTAGCCTTTTTAATCAAAAACATTTCTGTCATATCAATAGGTAACTATTTCTGATTTTAGTTTCGTTTTGAATTCGTCAACCTGAAACTGCAAGCATTTCCAATCCGATTTGACGTCAAAACATGCGAGGGTTTCAAAATGAAATGGATTAAAGACTGGCTCCATACATACTCCGATATTCCTTTAGAGTGTCCCCTCCCACCTGTGAGTATCACTACTTTTTCCATTAATTTTAAAACCGATGTTAACTCGATATACCTACCTTCCTCTGAAGGCAACAATAACATGACATTAACTTGATTCTGCATGTTTCGCCAAAAGCACTAAACACTGAACTATTTGTTTTTAAAGTGTTAGCGAATACTTAAAATTAAAATGAAAATTGCTAAGATTTTATAATATCTGAAAAATTATCAACCAGATCGAACTCACGACCGTTTATTTTATACGGAGATGCGTTAACCGCTGTGCCACTCGTCATCAGTCGTAATTTTTGGGATATCCTAAAATCTTGAACTGTATATATTTTCAATTTCAAAGGAATTAAGGCAACTTTTTGACAATTAATTTATGAAATGATGGTGAAATTTTCAAAACAAATTTGTCAATGAAGAAAACACTAACGTGAGGACAAAAAAGAAGGAGAGGCCGTGGATAACAGTAAATAATAATTATGACGGATAGTTAGTTTAGTTTAATGGAAATGTTTTTTTTTGTGTAAGCTGATTAGTTAAATGGCTAGAATCATTTTGTTAAACAATTTTGACTCGTCGTGATGATACTTAAAAGGATAGTTGATAGCGTGATAACATTGTTGTTGATGAACATGGTTGTTATGTTATGTATGTTTTATGTATGTTATTGAAAAGAGGATAGCTGCTGATGCTCGGTAACGGAAACGGATATACTTATATAATAAAAATAGATAATAATACACCGATGCTGTTTTTGATAACAAATTAATAACATTGATGTACTTTTCAGGGTAGCTACCACATCAGTAAATTCGAATTGCCTCCGAAAAACTTTCCATTCCAATTCAACAACATCGACTATTCTGGGAAAACTACCGTTTTTTTGACTGGAACCAAAGAAAAGATATGCGAGCTCATTGTTGAATTAAGATTTAATACCAAAAATGGCTAAGGAAAAATAATAATTGCCTTGTAGAGAGTAGAATTATTACTTTATTTTACTTGCATCATTTTTGTATCAAGAACCTATTTAAGACCATAAATTGCATAAGGTACAGTCATGTTCATAATTGAAAAATTGTCTGCAGCTACTGCAAAATTACAAGTTTTTTATAATTTTTTAAATTATTTATAATTTAAAAAAAAACTTTAAAAATTACAATTTTAAAAGTTTTTTTTAATTGTTCTGTTTTTAAAGTTCTTATCATTTAAAAAACTACTTAACTTATTTAAGTAATATTTAACCCCCCAAAAAAATAATCACTTTGTTTTTGTCTGGCATTGATTTTTAATGTGGTGTTTTACTGCCGCAATGCAAGCCAAAACGGATTGCAGCAATGACTTCATCAATAAATATTGCTACAAAGTTCCGGTAAGGTAATACAGTCTTTTTGTTTGTTAACTAAAGCAATTTATTGTTTTAAAACACTAGTTGCTTACATTTAACTGTGTCAAACAATAAATTGCTTACAATTACTTACAAACAGCGTAGAATAGAGCGCATTAGTACTCTAATAACGCTTGGAAGTTTGTTAGCCTTGAAAAGGGCCTAGTTACCAATAATGAAAGAACCAGTGTGGTGATGTACCTTGCGGAGACTTTTTATGCCGCTGCTAGCCATCACGCTTATGCGAGTCTCGTGGTAAAGAGTACGCTTGTTTTCCTTATTTTAACGATGATTTTAAGTCTTAAAACTGTGGTAATACCATAAAAATAAATAATAACCAAGTAGAATGGCCACTTACAGACTTCTCTTTTGGTGTGTCCCGATGCAGCCCAGATAAATACCTATTTCGCCCCACGCTGACGGATGTCCCCGCTCATGTTGCCTTACTTACAACCATTCATCATCATCATCACCATCATCAGCCTATAGAAGTCCACTGCTCCTATATAATGCCAAGACGAATGTTTTCAAGCAGCCTCCATCCACCGACTTCCTGCGATCTTTATAATGTCGTTGGTCCATCGAGAGGAGACCTTCCTTTACTACGTCGTCCAGTTTGTGGTCGCCACTCGAGAACCTTTATTCCCCAAAACGGTTGTCAGCTCAGAGAGCTATATGACCTGCCCATTGCCACTTACTTAATACAATCATTATTAGTATCTCACATAACTACCTAAAGTAAAGGTAGGTACGTTGAGAATGAAATAGGAATCATACCATAAGTAGGTTGGTAGGTACCTTCGTAAATTGCCTTCATAATGAGATAGAGTAAAAACATGCATGACATTCGGAAGAAACTTTAACCATGTTTTTTTTTATTGTTCATGCATCCGTTAGTCGATCAGTAAACTACGGGCATCGTTACATCTCGGCGCGTGCACGTAATCTGCGCTGCTGGCCTGTACACCTGCTCCGCGCTGCCAACGGCCCTCACCAGCTAGCAAAAAGGATGCAATACTATGTAATGACTGTACTCTGATTTTGAATGTTAGACATTTTTTGTAAACAAAGAAATGTGACAATTCTTTGATAACAAAAAATGTCTAAGATTAAAAATCAGAGTATAGTAGACTTAGTATGCACGAATGAGTAGGTATTTAGCACGGCTGTGGCTGTGACACTAGCGCCAGTGTCTCTTCTATGGTAATGCGCTCCCGACGGAGAATTTTGACTGTTTACATCATAAATTAACCTCGTTGATTGCTTTGCGAGCCACTTCGAGTTCCGTTTTGACTTGCAAATCGGCCGATTCATGAAATATCCATTAATTGTGGATCAAATGACTTTCATGGAAACGAGTGACGTGACGCTACGCCGATATTAAAATGTAAGCAGAAATGCTAATAACTCGTGGAATATTTTCAATATTCATTTTCCTAAGGTAATTTCAAATTTATCATCCGGGAAGAAGCAATTTACCGTTTTTGCAATTCCAAATTGTAATTATGGTTTATTTTATTAGGTACCTGCTTACTTGGTTAGGTATGCTTTGCATTTGAAAGATATGGAAACTGAATTAAACTGTTTCAATGGTTTTGAACTTAACCATAACAACAATAAAAAATATAGCCAAGTCAAGTCATATCTCAAAAAGACTAAAGGAAAAGTTGCCAAATAGGCTGCGGGAAAAAGTACCTAGCGGAAAAAGTAACCTAGCAAAAAAGGTTAACATCAAATCAAAACAAAAACAATTAATTCAATCATCATCATCATCAACCTATTTAAGTCCACTAACCTGGAAGACCATAATCACCACGCTTGGTAGGCGGTTTGGTGATCGCAAGTTGATGTCAAGTACTCAGGTGGATGCTGTTGCCCATCCCCTTTAGTAAGATTTTTCCTACATCTACGGGAGGAGACGGAGGAGTTTATTCTTAGGCCGGACACACCACGGCACAACATTTTAATTTAATACCTAGCGCTGTTATTGCGATTTCGACTCTACAGTTCTGTTACTATCCTACTATCCTTTCTATCCTATCCTACTAATATTATAAACGCGAAAGTTTGTATGGATGTTTGTTACTCTTTCACGTAAAAACTACTGAATGGATTTGAGTGAAATTCGGAATGGAGATACTTTACGCCCTGGATTAACACATAGGCTACTTTTCATCATCATCATCATCATCAAACGTGAAAGTTTGTGAGTATGGATAGATGTTTGTTACTCTTTCACGTAAAAACTACTGAATGGATTTGAGTGAAATTTGGAATGGAGATACTTTACGCCCTGGATTAACACATAGGCTACTTTTCATCATCATCATCAAACGCGAAAGTTTGTGAGTATGGATGGATGTTTGTTACTCTTTCACGTAAAAACTACTGAATGGATTTGAGTGAAATTTGGAATGGAGATACTATACGCCCTGGATTAACACAGGCTACTTTTCATCATCATCATCAATTTTCATCATTATTCACGCGGGTGAAACCGCGGGGCGCAACTAGTATAATATATATACCAAATGTTGTGGTAGACATATATACTTGTATACTACTCTACTATAAAATATTAAATAAACGACAGAAAAGCCAAATTAATTGAAATAGGTCGATAAGATTTACAAAGGCATCGTTCATAGATAAATTGAAATGGTGTTTTCGTAAATTTGTTCAATATATTATTATGATTAGCGCATTGCTAATAACACCCAGCAAGTAAATATTGATTTGCGCATTATGTTTTTGATCAGAATTACAATTAGTGAATTGGGAATTACAATTAATTTATTCAGGACTCAATAAACGTAATATTTGTAGGGTTTGATGTAAATATTTTCTTTACATTAGCATTTTTGTAACTTTTCCTTCAATGTTGTTTTAAGAGTTGACTGTACCAAAGAAGACCAAAAATAAATTATTTCCCAAAGGAAGTGGTTCTGAGAAGTCAGCAGTTATACCGCCTGCAATGATATGCCGGCCACAAGCGACGCGGAATGCACGAACTATGCCCGGATGCTCGGCGGAATTTCTTAGACTGGAGAAGATATTCTAAGCGTAAAATTCTTTGCGAGTGCCTTGTATTGATATAGTTATTGCCAGTATGTAAGTACTTTTTCGCTAAATTGAGCCTAAAGTCGTACTACAAACTTTTTATCCTATACTATACTATGCTATACGAGCAATATTTGTAGTACATATCTATATAATTTTATTTTTGCAGATCTCCAAAACGGGCCTAACGATTTCGATGAAATTGAAATGAGGGCCAAAAACTCGATCTAGCTAGGTTTAATCTCTGGGAAAATACGTTGAGTTTTTCGAGCATAGCTCGGTCACCCAGTCAATACTTAAAGGGCTAACCCATTTTGACGTGAATACGACACTAAATTCGCTTCAATAGTGGAAGGCAATCCAGAAAATTGATGATAACAAAATCGGGGGATACAGTTTGGTGTTGCAGCTACATATTTGTCATCTTAATTTAATTACGCCAATCGATAACTAAAGGATCAAAGAATTTAGTTGAGTGAGTACTGTGACGCATAGCACAGAAGCGCTGCTATTTTGAGGTCGTTTCGCTGCGTCATATAATTTCGTATTCAGGAAACAGCCACACCCCGATTTTTTTATTCTAGCTCCAATAAACGGCATTCAAATTCCAGGATACGCTGATTTCTCCACGATATTTTCCTATAGCATTAACTAAGTACCTATATTTAATTTTTGTAAGAACGTTTACAAAATAAAGTTACAGCAGTACACTACTCGGTTAGACTAGACTCGGTTACTACTATATAATGGAAGTTTCGGCTGGTACTTTGGTTTGGCATTCATAAATTACCCAGCAGTAGTTACTCACAACCGTTTAGATAATTCATCCGAGTGCGTCTGTGAACTGGGTCTTAACTACACCAAAGGCCAGGAACATCAAATTCAGGATTAAATATTAAATGATTCACGCACTCCTACGCTCTAGCGTCTGATGAAGATTAGGTGGTTACCTAATCTTAGTCAGGTTGTAAGTAAACTTTCTCGTCTTCTGTGTGCTATGTTTAATTCAGGCTTAGGTAAGTATTACTTGCTGAGTGGTTGGATCAACCTCACCGCAACGTTCTGAGTAGTGACCTAAGTAGACTGTGTGTTACGTGTTGCTACGTCCGTCACGTTGTTAAAACAATAATATGGAGAGTTACATACTTATTACACACAATTCAGCCTCTGCCTACTCTTTCGGGGAAAAAGGTTTGTCTTTTTTAGTGTGGTGTGCTTCCTGCTTTAGTGTTATGAACATAATATCAGATGATCACTGCTGGAATGAATGGTGAAATTATAATTTTCCTTCTTTGTAAATTTTGTCGAGATTCCGTGCGTCAAGGTAACATTTGTCGACATTCCGTGCGTCACGGTAACATTTGTTGAGATTCCGTGCGTCACGGCAACATTTGTCGACATTCCGTGCGTCACGGTAACATTTGTTGAGATTTCGTGCGTCACTGTAACATTTGTCGACATTCCGTGCGTCACGGTAACATTTGTTGAGATTCCGTGCGTCACGGTAATATTTGTCGACATTCCGTGCGTCACGGTAACATTTGTTGAGATTCCGTGCGTCACGGTAACATTTGTCGACATTCCGTGCGTCACGGTAACATTTGTTGAGATTCCGTGCGTCACGGAAACTTTTTTTGAGAATTCGTGCATCGCTATTTATCGCGGTAATGTGCATCAATATATTGAGTTTCAAAAACAGTAAATCACCCTGGAAATAAGCGTTCCCTTAGAATGCCACGACGATTATGAACCTCCTCCACCCACCGAGTTCATGTGACCTTCGCAACCTTTAAAATCCCATCAATACCTTGAGTTGAGGCATTCTACACGGGGGTCGTAAGGTTCGTGGAAATGTTATTAATATTGAGTTATAAAAATGAGAAAATTTATTACATCACTGAGCGAAATACAGGTCATAACGAAAACATGAGCGTTTAGAGGTTGTCAGTAGAGATAGAGCACATTTCTTTAGAAACAACAAAGCGAAACAGTAAAAGAAATTTTAAACAAGTAGGCATTTTTACACAGCTTCAGATATAAAGTTTATACCAGTTTCTGTTTCGAAACTTACAGTAGCATAAACCAGAGCAATTTTATATCATAACAAGTTTCAATGGCACCGCCCGGGGGAGACGTCGCATAAACTTGAGAAACGACACACAGTTTTCAAGCCTATAGGGAATAAAATCGTATTTTGTTGGGAAGATACCAAAAACCACAAGTTTTAACAATTAGCTGTAGCATTTTTGCTTGGAGATAATCGAGCTTCGACCTTTGATTACGACGATTGAAAATTAAACTGAAATTTTATTAGGCAGCCGTTTGTCAAGATTGTCATGTGATGATTTAGCTTGTGTTTGATTTAACTCATATTTTTTTATTTAAATCATTTTTGAATTTTTTTACCTTCACCTGTTAGTCAATTCTCAACCAGTTCCACCTATATTATTATTAGGTACTAGTATTATATTACTATAGTTATATATTTATGTATGTTTGAATAGTACACCGTTCTCTTTTAATTTAGTTGTAACCTGTCCATCCTAAGAGTGGCTGGAAGAGATCGCTTTTAGTGGTCACCTATTGTACGTTATTTTTAGTGTTATCCACCTTTTTTAATTTTTTTATTTGGTGTACAGTAAAAAGTTTATATATTTATCTAAATTTTGCATACCTACCTGTCAAGTTCCAATGACAATACAATATTATGGATGGGGAAGGAAGCTGAGGACAGTGGAACTCGTTGATGGAAAACAGAGGACTGGTCACGTTCTGGCTTATTTTGATCAGTTCACAGTTCTGATTACTACTTTCATCATCATCATCAGGCGGAAGTAAATTTCATAAAAGACCTAGAAAGAACCAATGACACGAAGTATTAGTATTTATCTTGTAAATGTGATTTGGCTGGTGTGGGTTTTCATGAAATGCAAGAGCTGAATATGAACTAATAACAGTACTTAAAAAGAAATCCTGGCCGTAATAAAAGCTTTCAGCGAACCTGTTTTCAGCCTGAACACAGAATTTCCCACGCAATAATAACAATGAGTTATGGCTCGCTGATAATAAAACAGAAGTGGGCTTCAGTCACGCTTGTAACCGCAGTGTCGCATATGCAGTTCATTAACAAAATTAACGTTCTGTATACACTCTGTCCTGTGCAATGTGTTGTATAATTCAGTTGATCTGTACCTATGGACATTGAGTTGGTAAGATGCGGGCTGTTTGATGGGTATAAGGGGAACTGGAGCATTGTTGAGTGAAATTACAGTACATGTACGTCCATACCTACGTAGAGCGAGTTCAGTCTAAAACAGCATGCCCCACTATTTCGTAACGTCTTGATAAAATATTTCATAATCCACTCAGAATAATGCTAGTCATTATTCTGAGATAATCAGAACCACAAGAACTAGTTTTAAACGCCAGGCTTATGTCAAGTGCCAAGTAAAAGCTGTGGAGGGGCCTTAGAATAAGGACTAAATCACGGAGGGGCGTACAGTGTAAAACTACACGTACGCCCTGTATCTCCGTATCCAACAGTGCGTACTCTACCTCTGTTTCCTTTAGTGGATGTCTACCTGAGACTTAAAACCAATAATCATCCTGTCAAGCCAGGTGATTATGGCAAATCCTCGCATTGCATTCTATGGAGGAGCCATCGTCCAGTAATGTTACCTACTTAAATTAGGTAGCTGGAGCTAAATGTAGGTTATTAAAAACCATTCTTAATAAACGAGTTAATGTTTTAAGATGGCATTACTTAAGCATGAACAGCATATTTCAAGTCTCAAAAAGAATGACCATTCGCGAAGCACTGAAAGTTTTAACTTGAACTAAATGAGAATTTTCCTTGCGAAAATGGGCCCCGGAATCCTTAAGAACATAGTTAAATCTCTTGAGACAGTGTAAAATAGTTGCGTAATAAAATGGGAAAAATGGCGTTTGCTCCGATAAATGGAGATTGAATTTACAAATGAATTTATAATGAAAATGGATGGGCAAATTAGTTTGAAACTTTTGAAAACCACGATGTGTTCAAAACTAGGCATTCAACAATTTCAGTTGGACGTCCTTTGTCGTTGTAAAATGAGTAAAATTGAACACCACTTAAAATTTAGTCGTTTCAAAATAATTTCAACGCCTCTGTGAAAACGGGATCGTTTTAAAAGTTTGTATTTGTGAAAATTACGTGCAAAAAGTATTGATATATAGACGTTTTAATACGGGTTGGTAATCATTTCTTTAGTCACAATACCAAGGCTTACCTATGTGTTCCATCGTTGATCAACCTGTAATGTGTAAACCTACCATAACTTCTAAAAAAAAAAACAAGCCCAAGCTCTAAGACTCTACGATGCGATGTTAAGTTAAGTAAGACATTTTAATTTACATTTGCAAAATTACCAGCAAAGAGCCGTGAACATTATGAATTTTGAAAGTGTCGTGTGTAAACGATATATTACGAGGGAGCGGAGTGAACTATAAAAGTTCTATAAAAGTGTGTTCAGAAACAAAAAACAACTAACTGGACACGAAAAGTAAGCGGCGAGTGAGCAAGAATTTATTTAATACAATATTTTGTGGCGTCACTGGCCAGCATTCAAACAGTTTTACAGACGATGCGAACATTCATCGATGAATAAGGGGGGATAATAATAATAATTATGCGTGGGGATAAGGGCTTTTATCTGACAACCACTATGAGAAACAATGGTTAATACCATGATCTACCTTCAATGCTGTAGTGGCTTGTAACTTGTGGCCATCAATGATGATATGCCTGATGATGACAAAGTAAGCATAATCTTCACAGTATCTCAAGGTAGGTAAAGCCAGAAAAGTTGGACAATTTGCCAACACAAGCAAATCATATTCTTCAAACTTGTTCAAACAGAGGGATATCAACATCTAAATCATCTAATTAATCAGTAAAGGAGAGGTCGAGATAGGAATTCAAATGGATTCGGTCGATTATTGGAAATAGCTCCGGGCCGATTGGTCGATTTGTTTGCAAAGTTTTTGATTCCCGACGGAACAATGGACTTCACCAGGCGAATTAATCTACGGTCAGTTTATAAATAAACCGTTTTACTGCAGATACTTCTTTGTTATTTTCTGTTCGATTGTTTTGCATTCAATTAAGTAATTTTTAATGACACAATTGGTTCGACTAATTTACGTTTCATTAGAAGTACGGCTGAGTTACCATAAGCTCTTATAGCTATTCAATTCAAAAACTATTCAATACAAAATATTGGTTCCGTGATGTCCGCAACTATATTTAAAAGCACAGTCGCAGAAGATCTATATAATTCTGCGATTAAAGTAATTCAATGATGGGGAATATCAACGACAAACCGATATTTTGTACTGAATAGTTTTTAAACTGAATGGCAATAAGAGCTCATGGTAACCTCCCTGTTCGGACGATGGCTCTTGGCCAGGATGAAGTTTGCTGTTGAGCTGCGTAATATATTTTTTAGGAGCTAATTTGTCTACGCGCATTTTAACGGTCAACATCAGTCTGTCCTGCCAAGATCCTTTGGCATAACTTTATGTTGCACGAATACTTAGATTTTAACACTCAGAACTCGTCTCTATGAGGGGGTTTCACCAGTTGGGACCCTTGGCAGTAAACAGCATTATCATGGACACTCAAGCTCGGTACCTTTTAGTTGTCACCACGCTCACTCGTATTCTACTGTGAACAAAAATAAAGAAATATTGATAAACAAATACATTGAAAATAATATTGAACGGCGATGGTTTGAATGTTAAATAAACACATTTGTATAAGGAATACAGACGCGGCGTGCGATATTATGAAAAATTCCTGCAATACTCTGCGATACTGAGCAGAAGTATTTCATTTGATATAATCCGCTTTTAGTTATTGTAATAGTTTTTAAATTCCTAAAGGAATTCCATCTCTTAGCGAAGCTTGAGTTGGTATTATTTTAGTTTAAGAAGACGATCTAAATAATTAAGTTAAGTAATAGTAAAATAATTTTCACTGAAAACGGTAAAAACCTTTGAATTAATTTGTGTCGAGTAAAGTACTTAGTAGGTAGGTAACCAAGTTCATTTAAAGAAGCTTATTTCCAAAACAGTGTTTTAATGCTGATTTATATATCAGGGTCAGGCAAATTCATTCTGCGCTAACCCCGAAGAAAATCTGGTCTAAGTACTTAAACAATTACTAAAGCCAGAATTTTTAATCTTCTCATTATGAATAAGGGCCCACTGAGATTATGAGGGAAAATTACGAGATTAGGTGCACGAATACGGCTAATAACGAGAGGCTGGTGAAATTACAATTTTGAGTTATGGTGTTTATATTTATGTTTACTGGATTCTTTACATAGGTTTTGGTTTTTACAACGTAAAATTAGGAATACCTAATGGATCTTTGTCAGCATGAATCACTTCCTGTGTTATGTGTGCTTGCATTGTATTTGAAATTGGAAAATGAACCTTTCATTAGAAAACGGATTGGTGGCAATCGACTCAAAATCACTCAGTGTCAAAATGTGATGTAGGACGAGAACGTAAACAATGCTTTGTGAAAAAATAATGAGAGAAAAACATAAAAATTTCCTTGTTGAACGAGCGAAGCGAGTTCTCTGAGTCAACTTGGAAGAATCGGCGTTTGTATGTATGTACCTATGTATGTATGTTTGTTCGATGAAAACTTCCCAACCGTTTATCCGATCTTTATGAAATTTGGTATGGGGGTAGATAGTATTGGTACAATTTGTAGGTAAGGTTATGAGCTATATCGGTCGGGGGGTTGATGAGATATTGGGGTTCAAGAGGGGGTAAAAAGAAATAAAAGTGAGACAGTCGGATCAAGTGGGTGTATAATGAAATCGATTTGGCTGGACATTTCAAAACTGTTCTTAATTAGTATTTAGACTTAGTAGTTTCTGAGATATTAGGGAAAATCTAAAACGAAAAAATCAAAAATTCTAGGGTACTTCCAGCAATCCCACAATGCTGAAGTTTGGTATGCTTGTAGCTTTTGTGTCACAACTACAGGGAAAAGTCTGAAATTGAAGAAATTAGAAACTAGTACCATAAAAAAAAAATAACCAATATAACATCAATTGTTGACCCCCCAACCCTATTTAACTATTAACCCCCATTCCTAGGAATTTGAATGACATTGGAGTTCTATGATTTTCGTCAAAAGGACGTTATCAATTAATTCGTCAAGTACTTTATATACTAACAGGTATGTAGTATTTACGCCCCATTGCTTAGTCCTATTCAAAGGTTATTTCGATGATGTGTAGGAAATTACCTCGAGGTTAATTTTTTTTCTCAGTATATGTTTTTAGAAATTGGTTAGACGGGTAAAGAAAGTAAAATATGCAAAAAATATCTCGAAGATACTTCAAGTTCTGTGGTAATGCTGAAATTTATTATTTTAGTATATTTTGTTCTACAGAGAGAAGTCGAACATTAAGGATTTTTTCTTTGTAATATCCATTTTTAGCGTAGAAAACGTAAATCATTAAAAATTTGGTAGTAAAACTATAAGTAGATGGCACTGTTTATTTAAAACATCATTTTTTTCTTTTCAAAATCTCTGTCATGTTAGAGAAATTGACTCTGTAGTTTTAGATTTCTGATGGATCATCCATACAAACATACTACATAGCATTTAAATACAAACCCCTATAGTCGGAATGATAAAGGTGTCATCGCGAGGTCTCAGTTCGGGACGAACCACTAGTTAATTACCTTTTTGCAATTTATCAGTGGAACAAATTGGTTCACTAGTAAATTCATGTGTAGGCACATGTAGTTACAATGCTACGTAAACTACATGTGCCTACATTTGCATTTAATTCATGATAGTGTCCTAGCGCATCAACCTCGAAAGGGAGCTTGGCCTCCGGAACTAAAAGACTCCATCGGTCAATATTCTGCGCCACTACTTGCCTGTCTAGCACTTGACGAACGTGTAGGTCTTTGTCCTCGTCCTTCCAGCGATACCTGGGTCACCCAACTAGTCCTCGACCGACTGGCAGTTCCAGGTATATGCCCATTCGTCCCCCATTCGCTCCATGTGGCTGAGCCAGCACAGACATGAGATTTCAATTGAACAGCACTATTACTGCCCTTTTATTAGCGCCTAATATAGCTATATCGTCTACATATTCTGTCACCTTGTGTTGTCCAGTCACTTCCACTAACCAAGTCATTGAGGTTACTTTGCAGGGCCAGATTGAACAACAAAGGTGACAAGGGCATCCCCTGCTTTGGTCCGCTTACAATTTAGAATTCCTCTATTATAGGTTCACACTAACTCGTACCCTTGCCCTGATTTAATTTGTTGCTACTTAGATTCATCATCTTCAACGCTAGCATGTTTACATCCACTGCTGGACAAAGCCTCCCCTATTGAATACAATGGATTTGCCATAATAACCAAGTTTGGCAGGCGGATTGGTGATCGCAGTTTGGTATTAAATACTCAGGTAGATGCTGCTAGTCATTTTCTGGTGTAATCACTTAGTAAGACTTATACGACATCCACGTAAGAAGGAGGGGTCTATTCTTAGGCCGGATACACAATGGCACTTTTAGTTTAGTAGATAAGTTGCTTGTATTTAAAAATGCATCAATTTATATTTAATCTTTCATTTATTTTACTTCCGCTTAAAACATACCTACAATAATACTTTGGAATTTATTTGACAAAATATCTATCATTTCACTTCTACAACTTTGCTTCGTTTAAGTTAATTTTCCACTTTCCCCTTATAGGATGTATTTCTATGGATAATCCAATAGCTATTTAATATTAAATAGAAGCTAGCTAGGGATTTCTACAGGAAATTTCAGGGCAGTGACGCGATGTGGTACACGCTTTAGTTATTCAGAGGGTGGTGATAGCGTTTACTTTGGCACATCAAACCATGAGCGCTCCGTCCAGATTCCCAGTATTCGCCTCACGGACCTCACATAAAGTTTCATGGGTAACTTATTGCGTATTTGTGTCGAAAACCAATTACCTACGCGAAAGTCCGCATCCCTTTTTTTCGCTTTCTTTTAACGAAAAAAGGGACCTACGCTTTTAATTTGGAAATAATATCGGCCAATATATTTTTGGACGATATATTAGTTTTGGACGTAATAAAGTGAAGTTTGGCTAATGTCGGTATTTTATTTATTTATTTATTTATTTATTTATTTAAAGGAAAACCAACAGCACAAAAACCAGAATAAAAAACAGAAATTGTAGCAGAAGGCGAATAACAGGTTTTCACGGATAGAAAAGGAATAGATACAAAAAAATGTGAACAACACAAAAAAAAATATAGTAAACTAAAAACAGAGCAGAAGTTAAGATAGTTGATAAACAGAATAGAAATATTACCATAAAGTAGCACAATACTATAGGAAAAAAAACAGATTATATACTTACACAAATAAGATACAAAGTTAGATGAATAATAATAATAACCTACTAATTAGAGCCTCACAACGAGGAGAAGAAGTCATTACTCAGCCGCCGCCTCGCGGATTCGACACTGGAGCAGAAAAGATCCAGGTCAATTTGCCTCGACAGTTTATTGAATTGGTCGCCAACTCGCCACAGAAAGGAATTTTGCCGGTAATTCGTCCTAGCCAGTGAAATATTGATAAGCGGGTTGAACCTAACTCTTACGCGCGGTACACAAAGACTAATTTTACTAAGAAGATCAGGACTATCAATTTGATTATTAGTAATTTTAAGTAAAAACGTCAGGTCAGCAATTTCACGCCGCTTGCTAAGCGGGAGGAAATGAAATTTTTTGCATAAGCCTAAATAGTTTGAGGAGTCATACGGAACTTTTAAGCGGAAGCATAGATATTTAATAAATTTAGTTTGGATGCGCTCAATTCTGTTGATATAAGTACTATAACGCGGACTCCACACTTGAGAAGCATACTCGAGAGAGCTGCGAACAAATGAACAGTACAATATTTTAAATGTTTTAGCTCGACTAAAGCTTGCGGAGCTCCTCATTATAAAACCTAGGGCTTTCGAAGCTTTAGCTATAATAGCGTCAATGTGGGAATCAAAGAGGAGCTTGGAATCATGCAGCACTCCTAGATCCCTAATGACCTTGCAATCCTGAAGGGTTTGCTGTTTTAATAAATAAGACGATTGGACTAAAGTTCTTTTACGCGAGTAGGTCATAACTGAACACTTGGATGGATTGAGATCAAGCTTGTTGACCATGCAATAGCTATCAAGTCTTACTAGATCCTCTTGAAGGAGGATCGCATCTTCAGGTGAATCAATGATTCTGTAAATCTTCATATCATCAGCAAAGCATAGCAAGCGACTGTTGAGGAAGCAGCTAGAAATGTCGTTAATAAATATTAAAAAGAGCAGAGGGCCCAGCAGTGACCCTTGAGGAACACCACTGGGAATGGACACCCAGCTGGACATGTAATTGCTGACAACAATAGCCTGCGACCTATTGCCGATGTAAGAGGAAAACCATCTGAGTAAGTCCCCCCGTATTCCCATCTTGAAGAGCTTAGATAGTAGCATCTTATGATCGATCCTATCAAAGGCCTTGCTATAGTCTGTATAGACCACATCGACTTGATGACCGTGGACCATAGCTTCGGTTAAGAAGTCATTGAGGATGATAAGATTGGACACAGTCGATCGCCCTTTAAGAAAACCATGTTGAACGGAAGAGAAGGATTGCTGCAGTGCTGCGTACACCTGGTTGAAAACAATTTTTTCAAATATTTTGGCTATTATGCAGAGTTTTGAAATGGGTCTATAATTGCCAACTTCAGATTTGGAGCCCTTCTTATGGATTGGTGATACAAAAGCGGACTTCCATAAGCTTGGGACCATGCAATGAGAGATAGATTTTTTAAATAAAAGGCAAATCGGAATACATATAGTGCTTGCACATGACTTCAAGAAGACGGGGCTAACATGGTCAGGACCAGCAGACTTAGATAGATCCAGTTTTAGAATTAGTTGATGGATTTCGTCAGTTATTATTTCGATGCTTGAAATCTCGTACTCACCAACTGGAGACACGTCCATTGGGTCAAAACCTACAGTCGAGTGGAGACCAGACGATTGCGAGCCCGATGGCACAAGGAAAGTAGAATAAAAGTACTTGGAAAAAGCATCACAGATGGAACCCACTGAAGTAACAGGTGCACCTAAGTAATTAAGACAAGTAGGTATACCGTTAGAATTTGAACGACTTTTTATGTAAGACCAAAACTTTTTAGGTTCTTGCTCAATGCTATTTTCGACAGATGACATATACTCATCAAAGCACCTGCTTTCTAATAGATTAACCCTGTCCCGTAACAGCTTAAAGGTTCCCCAGTCAGAGGCCCTGCCATAAACTCTATACCTTTTTAGGAACTTGTATTTTTCCCTAATTAGCTTAATTAAAGAAGAGTTGAACCATTTCGGGTAAGATGAATTACTTACTAATCTAGACGGGATAAATTGAGTTTTTAGCATATCCAAAATAGAATAAAAAAACTTAACTGACTCCTCAAGTGATCTTGAGGAAAGCTCAGAGACCCAGTCAATATCAGAAATTTTTCTATTAATAGACTCATAATCTCCTTTGTTATACAAATATTTAATGTAAGACTGCGATTTCATGCAAGGTAGGTTCAAAAACGAAGCATTTAGCAGAAGGGCCTTGTGGTGGGGATCAAGTGGCACTAATGGGTCATGACATTCAGTTACAATAATATCCTCATTGGACAGTACCAGGTCCAAAATTCTGCCTTTAGATAAGTTCCGAATGCTATTGTACTGGCGAAAGTCATGTGTATTTAATTCATCAATAAACAAAGCCTCCGTGCCAGTCAAACCGGGCGTTGGTACTAAATGAGAAGAACTCGTGCAAGGTATCCAATCTAAACCACTCAGATTAAAATCACCAGCCACAATAAATTTATCAGAGGGGTTCAGGTTAACTATGTCATTTAATTTAGATAGGTAATTTAGAAGCTGCTGGGAAGAACTATAGCCTAGATTTTGATTACATAAGTAAATACAGCACAAGTGAACAATGAGAGAGGATTTGTTTTTCTGTTTTAGAGAAATGGTAACCCACAAATCCTCAGCCGAGGATTGATAAGTAGGCTGAGCTATTGCTGATATACCTTTACGTACAGCGATAAGAACTCCCCCTCCCCTGGATTGCCCAGTCAAACTATAGTCTCGGTCGCGGCGCCAAACAACATACCCATCTCCAAACAGCTCAGAATCTACTATGCTGTCAAAAAGCCATGTTTCCGTCAGAATTATAACGTCATACGAGCTCAGATACAAATTACGCAAAAAAATAGCTGTTTTAGTTCGCAGGCCCCTCACGTTTTGGTAATACAAGTTCAAGTTATTTATAGGTGAACTACCCATAATTGGACCAACAACATAGCAATAGTATAGAAGTAGCTATACTTATATCTAAAATATTCAAACCAATGATTAGAAAAGCGTTAAAACGGCGCGGCTTGAAATACAATTTGTGACAAACAACATTCCTAAATAAAAAGACACGGCAAAATAATTCACGAGTGCGAGAAGGCGAGCAAATTAACAGAATAGCAATTGCAAGAGGTGCGAAAAAGATAATTAGTGTCGATGCGTAAGCGCAGTAAGCGAATGCGCCAGAACAATGGCGAGGTAACCGGTCGGCGGACGGCTCAGAGATTGCAAACATTTTCCTAATTGAGCCATTTAAAGCATACAAATGATGAAAAAGCCTACGATTAAACAGCGGTAAGTAAACGTTATAGCAGCAGATTATGATAACCTGTTTAAATCAGTCTCCTTGTTAATAATGACTACGGGAGATGAGTCATTCTTTCGGGTGTGAATCTTGCCGTACTTTACCCACACATAGCTATGGCCTTTCTCCTTTGCCAAGGTTTTAGTTTTGTTAAGTAGGACCTTGGAGTCAGCATTCAGATGGTCATTGATGAAAATTCGCCGGACTGAGTCACGGAAGCCAATGTCAGGGGCCGAGAGCGACTTGCGGGCCCTGGCAGCCGATACAAAATCCTCCTTTACATAGCGATTTGTAAAGCTGACGATGATAGCCTTCTCCTTGGAACCGTGAAGTGGTACTCTATAAAGATAGTCTATGTGGGCTTTTGGGAGGTTCACGTCAAGTTCCTTACTGATAGCTTCAATGACTGAAAAAAGATTTTCATCTTTCTTTAGAGGGACTCCCTTGATCTCCACGTTATTGAGACGAGATCTTTGGTCAGCTACAGACAACTGCTGCTTCAAATCTGCTACAGTGGTTTCGAGACAATTCATTGACTCCTGCATTGTATCCACTCTCGACACCTTGCTCTCCACCTCGGCAATCCTGTTCGAGAAATCCTCCAGGCGCGAACCCATAAACTCACAGCTAGATTTTAAGTCCACCAACTCCTCTTTGATGGTTTTCACATCCCGGAGTAGCGACGGCATCCCAGCTAATTGGCGTTTAAGATCTCGAACCTCCTTAAGGATTTCATCAAGCGAAGTAGGTTCAGGCGACACTGGCGGCGGCGGTACCGGGGATAAGCTCCTACAGGAGAAGCATTTCCAGGCCGCCCTCCTGTCTGCACCCAACTTCCTCCAACCGGCTTCAGTTATCTGAGCGCAACCGAAGTCCAACTGTTTCCTACAGCTAGCACACTGCACTCCATCATTGAAGTCAGACTGGCACGATGCGCACTTCATAACGAAAGGTTGACGATCTATGGAAGCGAACCGGAAATTCTGTAGCGTGGTGACTTGACGAGTGCTCACACTGTACTGACATTTTAGTTATGATAAAATGATATTCAACAAAATATAATATTTACATTACATTTGATCACATCTCTGCTACACATAATAAACACACACACAAACACACAGAAAAACACAGATAGCTCTAATAGATATCGTAAGAATACTGTCCACATGCTCCAATCTTAGAAGGTGTGCATAATCGCCACACATAAGGGTAGGTGAGCCTACATAGGTACGATTAACCACACCTGTTTGGTGAAACACAAACTGCCCTATTTATCTAATGACAGTTGAGATTCAGGGCTGGCAAGCCCAGGCGACCAAATTCAAAGAGATGTATAACCTATACCTGGTAAAACATTTATAGTTCTACTCTACTCCACAATTTGATCGAAAAGAACGAAAGAATACCTACTGTTAGGACATGCTGTGTACTTTTGCATACTTATGTAACACAGGAAAATAATAATGAAGAGCTAACTCTAAAATCAACTTAATGATTAAAAAGATGTTAACCTCAGCTAAAAATATCACATCGTACAGATACAGGATTCAAAATGCAATGGTTATTGAATATTTGTTAACGACGGCTTTAACATTTTATCTCTAATGAAAAACAAATATTGTAAATATTAATGCAATTTGGTTTTGATATAGTTATTGAAGGAGTTTAATCAACGCAAACAGTGTTCCAATCAGACTTCTGTTTTACCATCTCAAAGGCAATTTAACATCTCATTCACGGGTTTGCATCAAGTTGACAAATTGATATAAATATTGATATTGCATTTAACTATCTCACACTAAGAGTATCCACAGAGAGATATCACTCTAAACGGAGGACATACGAGTTTGTTAGTTTGAAGGAAATTATCTGTACCAACTTGTTTGACGACCTCTGTGGCGCGGCGGGCTAGTAGCCGGCTAAGATGCAAGAGGTTGCGGGTTCGATTCCCGCTGCGGAACAAACGTGTGTATGAACTGCAAATATTTGGTCCGGGTCTGGGTGTTATGGTACCATGGTACTCGTAGTTACTGATACCCAATGACACAGGGAATCCTAGTGTGGGATCAAGACTACGTATGTGACTGTTGGGTGCTATGTTATGTTATGTTTTAATAGTGGACTGAAACAATATCCTATTAAAATAAAGTCACGGGCTACAGCTTGTATAAATATGAGTTATGTTTGTTTGTTTACAAATTAATGTCAAGCCGGTAATTATTATTTTAGTATGATTATGAGCTGTGTACCATTCATTTCCGTGTTATCTCATGATCAATATTCCTTACCACTTATTTACCTTACCAGAACTCAGTTGATTAGCTTGGCACTAATCAAAACTCAGTTTATCCAACATTGTAAATTCCAGAAGCAATTCCGAAAACAAACGACAAATTAGCAAAACTACTGAAAGGCAAATTGTCCAATATTAGCTTTGCCTTTTATAGTGTAAACTGGTTAACATACAGACAACTTGTCGTATTCTTATCCGGTTAGACGTCCACACCACACAACCACTTTTCCATTTAGTTGATATCCAGTATCAAAACATGTAACTACACTAGCAGTTATATATCAAGATACTACATTAATTTTAAAATTAATATTTGACAACTACATAATATTATTTGTAAAAAATAAATAAACAAAAACATTAAGATCAAAGCAGAGCTATTATTTTGCTGATATTGCTAACAAATTAACTGATAACCTTTGAAGTCAGTTAACATCTGAAAATAATCTAACAGGTGTATCATGATGCCAGTATTGCAGTAAAACTGAAGGAAACTTTGTAAGTTTTAGTGTATCGAAGAAATTATGTCCAAT
Source organism: Epirrita christyi (assembly GCA_951392215.1). Taxonomy (NCBI): domain Eukaryota; kingdom Metazoa; phylum Arthropoda; class Insecta; order Lepidoptera; family Geometridae; genus Epirrita; species Epirrita christyi. Next base: position 8,246,507 of record OX595849.1, on the reverse strand, counting down.
CTAAATGAACTGCAAAGTCTTAAATATACCTAAAAATAAACTACTGATACTATATAACTATTGTTACTTTCAAATTAAATAACCTCACGAAATCACGAATAAAGAATCTCGAATGAAAAATTGTTAGTTTGTAACATATCATCATAATAAGCTCTGTTATCGTCATCTACGTGAGGTGGATATGGCTAGTAATAATGTAGTCTGAAATGTGTAGCCAAGTTGTTTTATTAGGTTATGGCACCCAGACTAGTTTTCTAGCGATATAAAAGTTTAATTAAAACGAACAGTACTGTGATCAAAGTTTTTAGTAATTACGTCGAACTATATAGCTTACGTCCCAAAATTTAAAGGTCGTGAGAGCTATGATACGTGTTTTGAGGCGAAAATAAATTGACCTTTAAGCAAATGGCGCCGCCATTAAAAAAATTTATAAAATTCTACTGCAACTAAGAATGAAGACGCAAATGCTAAGGCGTAGTAGAAGAATTAAAATTACTAATAACATAGGTGCGTTCTGTAGCTAAGAATTTGAAGAGTATCTCAAGAAACAACGTCAGGTTTATCACAAGACTAATGTATACACTCCACAGCAAAACGGCAATATGGGAATAAATTAAAATTTAAGATAAGAAATTTTGGGCAGAGACTATCGAGATGTTTCATTCAAGATTGATGCGCGTGGTCTACATTATCATAAACTCCTGTATGAAAGAAATTGATGACAAGTTTACCCATAAAATATTGAATTTATTTCACTTGTGACGAACTTACCCCTAATCATATTTATCAATTATTTTTTGTCAAAAATATACAGGTACCTACTCAAATTTGGCTAAAAATTCTACTTAGTTTTATAAAATTTAAAGTCTTACTCAGCAAGCAATGCAGTGATTTAATTGTGGAAAAACGTCTAAATCTTTTTCTTCAAACGTTTTTAACAGTTCTACCATCGATTTGCGCGAATTGCACCATTCGCACGGCATCGGCACCAAGATGCTTCTTGTACAAACGAGTTTAATTAATTCCTTTTCTGCTCCAATGGAAGATTTAAATCCGGTGAAATGCTTTTATTTCATCTCGACACTCTATTTCAGGCTAAAAGGAAATTAAATCGTATTTTAAAAGTAGTTTTACGTATGTTTTAACTTGGCGACTCGGCTTGATTAGTTAAATTAGAAATCGAGAAGCAACGTACTAAGTACTAAAAACAGTCTATACTGTAGGTATACTTGTGAGTACATATTAATGAATTAGTAAATTTGTTTAAATTTTAAAACTACGCTGCAACTCTCAATTGTTTTTTGTTTCATTATTTAAAAAATCTAGAATTAATTCAATTATTACACAATTATTATTATTCAATTATTATTATTATTGTATTAAGTACAACATTGTGTTGACTTGTAGTTTCGGAAAACTACAAAAAAGGAAACTATAGCGCGATGAAACGAATAAATAATTAGTTTATAATTAATTTAAAACTATACAAGTCAAATATTCATATTTTTTTAGATAATAATCGAATAGTCAAGGTACTTGAAATTAAATGTGAGATACAATACATCAATAGATAGATACGAATTTGTAGATACAGACAGCAAAGCTACAAAAACCCAAAAAACTTAAATTTTTATCACATGCAATATTTTTTTCTTTTCTTTTTTTTTAGTACGCGCCCTACTTGGCATTGCATTGCGCCCCTCAAGCCTGAGACAAAGATGAAAAGTATCATGTACCTGTAATCACACCGGCACCCATACCCTTCAAAACAACTTTATGAAAACAAATTGACTCTAATAAAAGTGAGCCTATTCAGATTATTTCCGGCTGTATTTCGATACAGTGGATCGTTACCATACTGAGCATCGACCCGTCCGTCAACACGCTCGCACTTGACACGAGTTCCACATTCACCCGATGGTTTATTCATGGGCCCGTGAGCCTCTTAACCGCCAAGTAAGTGCACCGAACGATGGATTGTTCGCTTCGTGGCTCCGGGCTCACTCCGGCCCACAAAATGTACCTACGTTTTATTGTTGTTTGGGTTTTATTATTCCACCTGATGGCTATTAGTGCTGCACCGCTACACTGTAGGATAATGAGGCTATGGTATCCACTGGAAAGGTTTATTCCAGAATTTTTCCAATAATTCCTCTCATCATTATCATCATCAGCCTGTAGAAGTCCACTGCTGGACATATGCCCCCTCCCTTAGATTGCCACAACAAACGGTCTTGAGTCGCCTCCATCCACCGACTTCCTGCTACGTTTATAATGTCTTTAGTCCATTGAGCGGAAGAGGCTCTACCGCGTCGTCCGGTTTGTGGTCGCTACTCGAGAACCTCTATTCCCCAACGGTTATCAGTTCTTCGAGCTATATTACCTGCCCATTGCCACTTCAACTTGCTAATTCTGAGAGCTATGTCGGTGACCTTGGTTCTTCTACGGATTTTCTCATGAAGGAAATAATAATAATCAGGTAATAATGATAATTCCTCTAAGTTGTTATTTACAATCACTATTATACCCATCAGTTACATACGTAGTCATGATCCCACCTAGGATTCCCTATGTCGTGGGTATCAGGAACTACGAGTACCATGGTACCACCACGACACCCAGACCTGAAATAAGTTTGCCATAAATAAAAATCATAACTCAAAAAAAAAAAAAAAACACACTTAGTGGGTGCAGTGCCCCAGAACAAGTATAATACCTATTGTGAATACCGTACGTATAGTCGGTAATTTTCGATGCATGATGTTGCTGGGGCTCGGGACCAACTATCCACGATGGTGGGATGGAATTTAAAGCCCGATCAGGCTATAAATCGCCTGCGACGAATCGGTTGCGGGTTCGATTCCCGCCTCGGAACAAATATTTGTACGATCTGCAGATAATTGTTCCGGGTGTTCTGGGTATTTTTCTATGTAAGTATAATAAAAAAAAAACTATCTATGTAATGTATTGTATTAAGTATGTATATCAGTTATCTAGTACCCATAACACAAGCTCTGCTTAGCTTGGGGCTAGATAATCTTGTGTGAAATGTCCAAAAAAAAAAAAAAACCCATTCACCTATTGATAGCCTATTGCGGGTCGGTGGATGACGGATGCCTTTGAATTTTAGAATATACTGGTTCCCTCAAGATGTTACTCTGTTTTATGCCGCCCCTTTGTGCACGTGTTGATAAACAAATAAATCAGTTTTTCGTGTGCATCACTGGTGCACGCCCGGAAATCAGACCGACAACCTTCGGATTGGAGGTCGTAGCACAAATTAATTAATAGTTAGTACCGTACGTGGTCGGTATACCGCCCAATTAGGCAAACATAACACGGCTCATCAAAAACAAGCATGAACAATAAAACGTATCTATTACTCTGCCATTTATTTCTGCCAAGAATTGTTCTGTTGTTGGGCTGAATTTTAAGTAAAACTTTACAACGGAAGAAACGCCCATTCAGAAATTCTCACAGCTTTCACAATAAAATTATTATAATTTGGTACAAAAGGAATAGGCCACGCAACGCAAGGAGGGGTTGTTCTCGTGAGCATTCGGTCCTGTTCGCATTATCCCGAACCACATTGAACAAATTGCTGGCCAAAACAATGGAAACTTCGCAAGCACCCATTAAAACGGTTACATTATACACCTACGTTTAATAAATCTAAGATAATAACAGACACGAACCAGAAAACTACAAATATTTCCAATCTTCTTTTTATATCGTGTCGCTGCCTATTATGGTGCCTCAGGTATGTGGTGGCCCTAAAACACGGAAGAATTAATGTCAAAAAACAAATTTTGTCAAAAATAATTTCAAACCAATTATTTACATTAATTGAAATAAATAGTTATTTATAAACTGAGCTTTGACTAAGAGCTTAAAAGGAAAGTATTAATTGGCATTCGATTCGCAGCATATCTTTTCTCGGTCATCTTTCGATTCATCATAAAACTTTCTGTCGTTCAGGAAGGTTTTAATTAGAGCTAGAAAGATAACGTATGCGTACGAAGATTGAGTAATAGTTACTACGTCTACGCATGCCATGGCAGACGTGACAGTGGACTGAGATTAGATTATGAATTTAATGTTCAATAATTACGAAATTCGAAGAAATGAGGATTTTCTATACTTAATTGTGTGTATTTTGTTTTATATTGTTATTTTTAAAGGATTATGATTAAATATTATGTACCAATTTGGCATGCCAATGTTATGCAATGTAACGAAATGTTTAAATAAATGAAATCTGAATATCTGATTCCTGTACAAATACCAAAATGAAACATAAAATAATAAAGTCAAGTGCGAGTCTCGCGCACGAAGGGTTCCGTACCATTATCTAAAAAAACGGCATAAAAATCACGTTTTTTGTATGGGAGTTGGAAGCCCCCTTAATATTAATTTTGTTCTTTTTTTATTATTTGTTCTTATAGCGGCAACAGAAACACATCATCTGTGAAAATTTCAACTGTTTAACTATCACGGTTCATGAGATACAGCTTAGTGACAGACGGACGGATGGACAGCCTTAGTAATAGGGTCCGTTTTACCCTTTGGGTACGGAACCCTAAAAACATGGGCTTCACATGTTTATAAACACGTCGATATGAACGATATAAACGAGTGAAGCCAAACTTTAGGTATACCTAAACTATAACTCATATACGGACTTCGGGCTATATAGTTAATTTAATACAATTACACTCCCAGTCAAACCTGTAAAAGCTTCCAAATATAATTGGGGTCCCACGAAATTTAATAATGTTTGTGGAACCAACCTCTAGTAATATTGCTGCTAATTTGTTAGCGTAGATGTAGGAATTGTTAAGAGGACTTCGAGTTTAAGTTTGTAACAAAATAATATTGGGATACAGTCACTTTTTCAGATAAAAAATTTATACATGACTGTAAAATGGACCAATGTGAACTACCTACTAAGTTCGATACTTAAACTAACGTCCACTTTCAACATAAAATGGGTCAATTCAAGAAAAGTAAACGCTTGATTTTACTGTTTCCTAAAGGAATAAAGCCAATTTACTAACTACTAACTAAAATAAGTAACAGACTGAATCGTATTGCATCCGCGTCTAAAACTGACGAAATTGGCAACTAAAACTGATACAAATTCAGATGCAAATATTCAAGCAACAATTTCGGGTCGAATAAAAAGATGCCAAAAATTTATTGTCCACATGGTCTGGATTGTAGGGATTGTTACTGGACTTTGGATGTTGAGTGCGAGGATTTGCCCAATATACTAAGCTAAGTATGGATTCAATGTTAATATGCATGTATTTTGTTGAATTACAGGTTCCCCTAAAATTGTTATATAATAAATAATCTCTTTTTATATTGTTTTAGGTCCGGCTGCGTTCCTCAGAAATATTACTTCACTGTTTGATTAACATAAAATGCGAACTAAAGCTACAAACTCAAAGATTCATTGGCAAAGCTCACAACTTTGTTTGTGCTCATGACCTTTGCTTCAAAGTGGGCTACTGTTTTGTGTCTAGTGGTCATAACTTGTGCCAATTAAAGTGATTAAGCTCAACTTATCACGTAGCTAATCGTCTCGAAAGTTATTGCGATAACTGTTTGACGTAAGTTGTTTCGTAAATGCGTGTAGACCGGAGCTGTACCCTCTTGTGGCCGACGAACACAGAAATCAAATTAACCGAATCCCTTTGAGTAAACTTCGGGTTTGTTCGGCTACGCTAACTGTGAAATTTATTAACAAGTTTGGTATAGGTGCTGGCGCAGTGTGTATTTGGTCAGCAGCAAGATGTGATAGATAAGTTATGTAAAAATACATACATATCATCCGATATTATGTATGTCCGCATTAACACATGCTCAAAAAGGTACCTATGTGCTGTTCGACTATCTAAAAAGACAGCGACACTCTCAATGTGCGAGTCTGACTCTCACTTGGCCGAATTTATTATTGAAAACTTAATTTATTTTCTGTACCATGGGAAGTTTTATTTTACTAGTTATAATTAATTGAAGGTGGTTGATATTCACTTACTTTTATTTAGCTATAACTTGAATTTACCTTGAGATACCGTAGGTATACATTCCTCAAAAAATCTTTTACATTATAATTAATTTCACATTTAAGTGTAAAATAATTCAAATACCGATCAGTAAAAGATAAATTTTCCTCCGAATTTTTCCTCTCTTAATTAATTTGCGACGCATACCTAAAGAATTTGTATTTTATTGAATTTGTTATTTTTTTGTCACAAGCTCTTATTTAACCTTCCTTGAATGTAGATATAACGAGACAAGAGGTGGAAGGAAACATTGTCTGCTATATTAAGCTCGCAAGTATTAAAGATCCGAAGGAAAAAACAATAATATATTTATTTCAAACTTATTCAGAAATGTATAAAGCTTATCAACAAGGCCAAAGAAATGTATACCTTATAGGCTAATATACTTCTTATTTAATGATCATATACGTGAAGATGGCGATGTGTAGCGCACCTGTGTTATAATAGTAGGTAATCTGACAGCTGGTTTGGACTTATAATTATTGATCAGCTAACAGTTGCAAATACTTCTTATATTATTGTAATAATATATTTCAATACAAAAACAAACAGTTATTTTAATCCTGTTTCGTTTTCACTAATTGGTAGTATTTAATTCGATTGCCCCGTTGATTAAAGTTCAGTATTGGACAATATTTTAAAGAGCGCTCTAAATAGCAATGCTATATCTGACGAGTATATTTGCGCCACCGTCATACTTCAGTGGGTTTAGTAAGCATCCAGTAAAGTTTGAAACTATTTTGTAAATTAATTAAAAACTGTCTACTGCAAATTGGTTACTGGAACATTCTTGTTAATTAATTATTTTCTGGCGTGCATTTTTCTTGAAACTTAATTATATTATGCATTATAATTTATGTGTATTTTCAAGCGGTAATTTTTCTTAATCCGAATTGCTGTGACTTAATTTGAATTAAGAATTTTCGTTCCCGAGAAATGTTAATTATGAAGAGTAGAAGCGCAATTTCCACTTTCTTTGTAAGCCATAGGTGGCCTAGATTAAGAATCCAAATGGACTTGGGAATTGAAGGCTCTGCAGTGCTGTTGTGTTTTTGTGTTGTTAGCAAGACTTTCTCGTTATTGTAGCTTGACAGATCTTGATGCTTGTGATAATATTGTTAGTAGTAATGTAAAACCATAGATTACATTATCTGAATTAAGTATGTGAAAATGTAATTCAAATTAATGCTAGTTTAGTTTTTCTCCAAGTCCTTTCTTTCTGAACTGACTCTATGCAGTATCCAACAATGAAATTGTTAGCCTAAATAGGATGAAGTTTGCAGCCAGAATTCTAAGACCCCTTGCGGTTTTAAAGATCCATGGGAGGAGAGGGTCTATTCATATCTAAGCCAGACACACCACAGCAAAAACTTTTATAATTTTGTATCTTCAAAACTAAGACGCGTTTCTTCGTGGATCTATCAGATAAATCAATTCCGCTTAGATTTTTCTAATAAAGTCGCAGGAAAAACCAAGTATTTTCCTGAAAAGTTTTCTGGGATACAAAAGCGAAGCGAGACATTCAAATTTTTTAATTCTCACCTAAATTTTCAACTGATTTTCTTAAGTAGCGCTAGCGCTAGTTAGTAGAACTTCTTGTGAAAGAGTTCGTAGGGGGTGACAAGCCATTGAAATTACAGGCACATGAGATTTTTCATCTTTATCTCAGGATGACAGGCGTATAGTGCAATGATATGTAGGACGCGTCCTAGGTGGACGTGACCTAAGAGGTATTGCATTTGTGCTCACATGCCAGTTCCGTTCATTTACACAAAAAACAAGTAATACATACGCTGCGCTAAGTTTTTTTTTTATACTACTAGCTATCAAGCATACGGCCCACCTGATGGAAAGTAGTTCCCGTAGCCTATGGACGCCTGCAACGCCAGAAGCGCACAGCATCACACGCTGCCGACCTTGAGACATAAAGATGAAAAGTCTCAGGTGCCTGTAATTTCACCGGCACCCGTACCCTTCAAACTGAAACACAGCAATGTGAGCACTACTGCTTGGCAGCAGAAATAGGTACGTACTAGAAATGGTGGTACTTCCGTGGACGAACTTTTTCACAAAAAGTTCTACTACTAATAAAAGGGCCAGGAGGAAGTTGGCCATTTTAACACGAGTTTAGTCCAGAGGTTGATTCATTCTAGGATCTAGCTTGTCCTAACTCCTCTCAAGTCCGACTTGATACTCTGCGATGCGACTGCCGCAAACAAACTCCAGCAACTGTAAATTAAGATTAGAACTGCAAGAGAGAATTTGCACGAAAATATTTTTCGCATTGGGAACTAGTGTGTTCTACACGGAGAGTTTCAAGAACTTCGAGCAAATAACGTGTTAACTTGACAGGTAGTGGCGTTGAGTGAACATACAGGAAGTAAACAAGAAGTCTTAGTATACTGGAAAGTCATGTAGACGTTGCGGGAGCCGCGTGCCACCACAGTCATTGATGTTCCTATGGCGTTGTGCTGACGCACGGTGGCTACTATCATCTACATCCAATTTGGGACGAGTACTGCTCCCTAAAAAAATACAAAGGGAGAGATTTGCCATTTTGACGACGTCCATGGTCCGTGACGTAATCGCGGTGGCCAAGTAGCCGGATGAGATGCGAGGGGTTCGATTCCCGCTGCGGGACGTTTGCAAATATTTGTTCCGGGTCAGGGTGCTATAGCACCTATATGGTACTGATACCTAGTTCCTGATAGTCAACACAGGGAATCCTAGTGTGGGGTTAAGGATTATAGTATGTGGCTATTAGGTGTTATGTTATGTAGGTATATCATAATCAACACGCAGGCGGATTGGTAATCGCAGTGTTGAGTACTCAGTTGGATACTGCTGCCCATTCCTTTGTGTAATCTCTTTGACGGCTTTTACGATATTCATGAGGAGACGGAGGGCCTATTCTTAGGCCGAACATGTCACAGTAATAGTAACTATTTATAATTCAATGGCACGCTGCCCTTTGCCACCACGACGACGTACGTAGTTTTGTACATATATATGTTTCTATAGAAAAATGTATGTGTTTCAAAGGTGCCAACGTCATGTTTCTGCCGCGATTCTTGGTAATTGTATCTTGAAATGAGCGACCTGCCTTACGAAGAAGTATAATTTTAATAATCACGGTGGGTTTTAATTCAATTTCAAAACGGTTTAATTCATTCACGTATCTGTTTCGTCAATTTCCCTTATGGAAAGTAAGTTTGCGGGATCATTAATTACAGGTTGATGATGATAGCTAGAACTACCTTGGTAATATGTAATGTGTACATTGTACCTAAGCATTAAAATAAAGCTTAAAAAATTATGCAAGCGTTGATATCCCAAAACAAAAGAAGGGATCAGAGCGATGCGCCCCGCTCGACACAGTCGTCATTCAAATATTTTTATTCAATGAAAGGCAAAGTTGCATTTTGCATAAGGCCATCCATATGCATGAGGATGACGGCGCAGTAGCGACCGGCGCATGTAAATTTAATAGACGACGCGCCTAGACTTCCCAGCAACGAGATAGTGAGCGTCACTGACGCCCGGCTCTATATATAACGGGATACTAAGATTTACCTAGCGTCCTACAATATTATAAAAAGGATTTATTTAGAAATATCGGCCTATTTATTTGATAATTGACTCGTTTAGTACAGATCAAAAATCTATCTCTACTTAATTTTATCGAAATCAGTTCAACCGTTACAATTTTATTGAGTAACAAACAAAAAGATATCCAAACTTTCGCATTTAGAATATTTGTTTATAGTTACAGCTACAGAATACAGAATTGTTCTTTTATTCAACGCCTTGCCATGAAACAAGCTACCTGAGTTAAATACACGATGCCATAATGTCTAAGTCTAATAATCTAAATAATATCTATTATATAATCATAATCTAGAATAAGCACACAAAAATACTACCTGCATTAACGCGGCGACAATACCGCGCTTCACTGATGTCCACAATTAAGTATCCGAGGTCTACCTTAATGAAAATAACACAGCAGAACAGAGACAAAAGCGAATAATTCTAACGCACTGAGTTATAATCCGATGTGACATTGCTGAATCCAAACTGAGTCGCATTTACCTGTCGTCTTCTTCTTTTAATTATGGACTCTGAAGCTGGTGTCAAGTAGATATAATATTTTGATAAAATTACGTCCAGTCGTCATGATAATGATGATGACGATGACAAGGTCAAGTCGTCAAAGTCTCAGTCAAGTCATGTTCTAGTAAAACGGTGGCAGTTTTACTAAATTGCTGATGGACAATTTCCATCCATTTGAAAAGCACGCATAACACTTATATATTTAAATTCACTACCACGTGCGCTCTTTAAATAAGCTACACTGCTTAAAAAATCAGTGTAAAAAATACAAGGAATAACTAAAAAAAACACTAGAAATAAAAACAGACAACGTCTTGTTTCCAAAAAGTGCAAAAAATCCCTTGGCGTCACTATTTATTTCAACCTATTCAATTTATTATTATATTATATACCTTATGCCATGGTGTGTCCGGGAATAGACCCCTCCATCTCCTTCTATGGAAGTCGTAAAAGCCGTTTAAGGGATGGGCAGCACTATCCACTTGAGTACTCAACACGAATAATGCGATTTTCAATCCACCTGGCCAAGCGTGGTGATTATGCCATATCCCCCGTTGTAATTTGTGGGAAAGCCTCCTCCAGCAGTGGACGCCTAAAGGCTGATGGCATCGATCAAGCTCGTACCTATTTGACAACCTCAAATAGCTGTCAAATGAAGCAGAGTTAACGGCAGTTGGAAGTTGTCATCACAATCACAATTGTAACGTAGGCACAATATACTTGTAACAGTTACCTACTACAAGTTGGGAGAGGCGGATGCACAGTCCACGCCTCGGACATGACGTAATTCATGCGCAAAACGAAACCAGTAATAAATTGTTTTAAAATTTTATTACGAAACATTACAAACAGATGGTCACATCGCAAACTATAAAATTGAAAACGACGAACAACGAGCATCGAAGTCCATTGTTGAATACGGTGGTTGAACATGTTAACAACACGCTTTGTAAATGGAACACATCAAATTACGAGCGATATAAAGCATTCAACATAATAGAATGCAATTCCAATTACTGGATGATTCCTTTGAGATTACAAAAGTGCTCTGAAATACAGTTTGTTTAAATGATGCTCAGTAGTTGTCTGTTTACTTTGTTGTGTAATTATTGTTAACGAAGGCTAACTGTAAGGTTAGAATAATTGGTCGTATTCATGCATATATGTTTGTTGTACAACAAACAAACCTATTTAAGGGATTACCTGAAATCCTAGCGGACAAAACAACCTATTTTACTCGTACAATGACGTCAGGATATTTTTTCTAGTGGAATTGGTAAATTCTTGAGGTTTATTTTGCGACGTTTGAAGTCACGGTGTCCTTTTGGGTGGGTAAATCAACTCTCACGGTGACACTGAACTGACAAAATTATACGAGGTTAGATAAATCGATTGGAACTTCCCTTGTAAACCCTTTATAGAATGGCGTTTGGGCTTTGTGTTAGCAATGTTGTGAAATTCAGCCACATTTTTGGAATAAATCGATAAATTCCGGATTGTAAGAGGAATTATTCATTTAAATAAATAAAAACAGCAGTTTAAACTCGTTTGGTAATTGCGTTCACGGATCGTTTCGATTGTCCTCTGGTTTGGAAGCTCGTCCAGAGGACTAAATCATTGTTAATTATTAAGTACTAACCTAGTTTTTAGGTTGCATTTTACAAAAAAACTGAACTCAGTTGTCTTAATAAATAAAATATTATTATTATTATTATTATTATTGTGTCGCTAGGCTCTTTATTAGTCACCGTATTAGATAGTGAATAGAAGTAATTTTAGTTTATAAGACGATTCAAAATGATCCTTTTGATTTCAATGAGTAAAATACTTTTGATTTTAATTTGATTGTGGTATGGTGGCCTTGAAAGGGGCCTTGTGACAGATGGTGGAAGGATTTAGTGCGCCTAGCTTAGGCTTCTTTTATGCACATTTCTACATCATGCAGTTTAAACAGAAATAGATTAGTGTGTCCCAATCGAGTTGGAACGAATGAGCCAAAACAAACCCATCAATCACGTAGTTTTGTAATTTGATTTCAGCTCGAATTTTATTACTCAACTTTGTTTTACTCTCGCTTTGTGTTTTTAAAACATGAATCACGTTCTATAAAACGATATAAATTCATTTTAATACGCACCCAAAAATTTAACGAGAATGGTGTGAGGTGGGTCCCTATGGTACCGCATTCTTCCAATTGTGTCATACGAAATACCTTCCCGTCAGACCACGTTAACAAAACAAGAAAACACACAACAAGAAAACGTCTACATTATTAGGTAACTACCTAAAACCTAAGCTTAAAACCTTAAAACAATAACTAAAAAACTGAAATGTTGCAAGTCTAGGAAAAAAACGCCTGATATATGGGATAAACGTACGCCCTAAGTATGTAACTGCTAAGGTAGTAGACTGAGCCCTGAGTCAAATTAGCAAACAACTGACACAGACGTATGATGTAGTACTGTGAACCTCAACTTCCATACAAAAATCTGTGTTACACTACACCGTCAATATATATAACTACGTCCGTGTCAATTGCTTGTTAAAACTCAGACTACGGCCTTCAGCTTCCATTTTAGAAATGTAACAACCAGCTTCACAGGCATGTGGTGTACACTACACCGATTTTTGCATCGATAAGCGCCCCTAGTGGACATCTTGAGAACCTCAATTTCTATCCAAAATCTGTGTAGTGTACACCACATGTCCGTGTAGTTGCTTGTACGTTCGGCTCTATGTTTCAGTAAATCAATACCTAATTCACATACCTGTCTTTTGACGTGACAACGTCTTATAATTCGATAGAGCCGGCTGCACGCACGAAAAAACATGACTCATGCGGCGTTACCTCGCTCTGAGGTGTTCCATGTAAGGCTTGAAGTGCAAGCGAGAGCGCGGAACGAGCGACAAAGAAGCACAATCGGCCTTTGCGTTCGGCAGTTTTCGGACGTTGTCACGTTCAACTATCGTCAGTAAACCGACTTTACAGACAACCAATTTTTTTTAATGAAAACATCTAACCTGAATCTAGTTATATAAATTAACCTCCAGAGGCTTTACCATGAGCTCTTACAGCGATACAGTTCAAAAACTCTGTAAAATATCGGTTCGTCGTTGACATTCGTCATCATTCAATAATTTTAATCGCAGAAGTCTATGGACCTTCTGCTACTAAGTGTGCTTTTAAATATAGCTGTGGACATCACGGAACCGATATTTTGTACTGAATAGTTTTTGAACTAAATCGTTATAAGAGCTAATGATAAGGCCTCAGTTATCCTCGAGTAGAATCGAAACATTACATCAGCTATCATATTATTAGGCTATTGACGCTCCTGTTGGCCATTAGCGTCGCTGGCACTGTAATGCTTTCCACACGACCGAACGCTAGACTCGACTAGTCTCCCAACGCAACGCAAATGCAAATGTGGAGAGTGGGAGCCAATGATGTTTCTTTTACGTCATATAGGAAGTTTGTGACTGATAACCGCTGAGGGATGCAAGTTCTTAAATATCGACAACGAATCGGGAGACACAGTGTAGAACAGCCCTAACCATGACTGATAACATTGTGGTGATTGCGGTAGGTCGGTGGATGAAGGCGGGCGGCTCAAGAAAGTTCATCATGGTATTCTTTAGGGGAAGTCTAGCAATGGATTTCTTCTGGTTGATAATGATGATTAAGTTTGTGCCCCAGAATTGCTAAATGCATAATGCGATTATGCTCGCACTATAGGTACTATGAGATAGCCTACTCTCGATAAGAGTGAACAGGCTTTAATCCACCGCGCTGCAGCGCTGGCTTAATGCGCTCTAATGGATGTCATTTGCTTTCGAATTTTGGTTCGTGGCTTTTTCTGGTGATCTTTTGCTTCACTGTTCGAGCACGTGGACACAGATGGCTACCTGGGTTATTCTCGTCAGTTTCAACTGATTTAACCTTCATAATTTAAAACCTGTAAAGATACAACTAAATAAACTAATGTAGATGTAAAATATGTGCCAATGAAAAAGATGTCTGCACTAGGTCTGGGAAAAGCCAGTGAACTGATCTTGGAGCTAAATGTTTTTTTTTTTAGTATTTGTCTTAGATTCACAAGAACTGGCTGAGCCAGGTGTTCTTCTCTGCGTAAGTACATGAATATTAGGTTCATGTAGGTACGCTATTTTTTACGCCTGTGGTAATTTCTCATTGGACATTAATTTTCGTGTTTTTTTTCACAGTTCGCAAACCTTGTAAAGTGACAGAAAATATGTTTTAAAACTAGCGCATTGCGATCTCCATTGATAGCTATCAATATTGATTGATAGACGAGTCTATAAGCTATACTTCATTATTATTATCAGTAGCCTTTACGCGTCCAAATACAATGGGGGGAATTAATTGGTATTAGCACAACACTTGGCAGGCGGATTGGTAATCGCAGTAATTGTGTTGAGTACTCAGATGGATTCTGCTGCTGATGGATGGAAGCTATACATAATCCTTAAAATATCTTAACCATAACCTGTACCCCGTTGGGGAATAAATATCCTCGAGTGGCGACCACGAACATATAGGTAAGTATGCTCCCTCTCGATGGACCGACGACATGTTCAATTGAGGCAGCTCTAAACTGGTATTTTATGGTGGAGGTCTTCTACTGGCTGATGATGATGGTGATGATGATAAACAATTCAGATGGTTGTTCAGCGTAATGACGTAAGAGAGTCATCACTAGCTTCTGGATGGCTAGTATCTAACCTGTTATATCACTGTTGACAAATGAGAACGATACTGCATCTGACAGCAGTGCGGTCAGCCTCATTCGCTTTAAATTATGTATCGGAGCTGGGTTGTGCGAGAGTAGCGTTTAGGGTATTTTGAGGAACTACTTGTAAATGCAATGCAGTAGACATAGAGAGCCGAGAACCATCCCGCATTCTGATCGGTTCGAATCCAGGTGACGGACGTGTACACTTTGACTACAACGTGTCTAGGCCCCAATTTTCTTTTCAGTTTAGTAATTACTTTCGGTAGGTATTTTTTATCGTTTAAAACATGCCCACTATGACTGAAACGTGTCAAGGCCCCAATTTCCTTTTCAGTTTATTAATTAGGTACGTTCGGTAGGTATTATTTTATCGTTTAAAACATGTCCACTTTTATAATATTCCACGAAGCATTTTGTTAGCATTTACGTTTTGAACAGGTTACCGCCTATTTTCAACAGTGCCTACCGGTAAAAATTCATGCTAGTAAATTTAAATGTGATCCATAAATTCCGCATTTTTGCCAAATAAAAGACAGTAGCTTCGTTTCACTATGGTAGGTGCCGGTAGAGAATAGTCGTAGAGGTACCAACTTTATATGAGAATAGTCGTAGAGGTACCGACTTTATATGTGAATGCGCCCTAACCCGGTGTGTCAGTAATAAAACGCCGCGTGAAACCCTCTTATCGACGCGAGTTTATATTTAATTAAAGTATTAACGTAAGTATCTAATAAAACTTGGTAAATTCATAAATTTGAAATAGCAGCAATGTTGGAAGACGTACGTACTTATATGATATTAGGAGAACGCTAATGCTACCCACAAATGTATTTAAATTGTTAAACATTGGTAACTATAGTTGCCTCAGAGCCAATTTCACCATACTTTGTTAGTTAGTAAATATCTTGTTAAATCTAACCATTGGTCAAAGTAACAGATAATCTAAGAAAACACTAAACAGTAAACAGTTGTTTAACCGTCTGTTATTTGTTGGTGAAATCAAACATTAAAGAGTTATTGAGCCAAGTATCGGACTCGTGCAAATAAAAAATCGGTTCCAAATTAAAAATTTCTCCTGAAATAATTTTCTTTAATAAACTTTTGGGTATTGTAAAACTGTTTTTGTATTTGTTGTTCATTGAGAGAGTCCAAATTTGGAAGTAACATACATTATCTTGTTTGAAATACAGGCGGGATAAAAATCAACGGATCCAGAGAAAATTGCAGAGCAGTTGATGATGATTCAATAAATGCCCTGTCAATGAAATTACTTTAGCTAGACATTTAGACAGTCGTCCATAACATAGAAGTGCAAATAATGACCAAAGTAGTCGGAGGAAGAGGGTATTGATATCTGTCTGGGTGCTGACTCGTTCGTTCTTATAACTTCATTAAATGGACTACTCGACTTTATAGATTCAACTTGAAATTCGTCTCGCACAAATGAAAAATACAACTGAATTGAGAACCTTTTTTTGAAGTCGGTTAAAAATATTAGCTTTTGAGAGGTTGAATTAATGTATTTCTTATGAGTTTGGAAACCCTGCAGCAAACAAAGAGAATAGGCGTGGGGTACGAGGGCGCTACAGTGAATAATTACTGATTTTGTGTTGCTACCACTGTCTCGTTATTATAGATCGACAACAATATCTTGATACTTGTAATAAAAAGGTAATTATTGAAGTTACAATCTTAGGATGGCTGAATTCGGTTGCAATATATATTTTTTTAAATGATGTTCTTTCTGCTCAGGTTATATCCAAGATTATTCCAAAAATGAGATAGAAATAAAACACGTGTTTTTTAATTTCTTCCAGAACGAGAGTTGTCGTTGCATTCAACCAAAGTTTCATTACATCATACATTTTTTATCACTTTTCACGAATAAACAGCAGCTGGATGAAAACGATTTAACATTTGTGATAGAAGTTGTGAAGCATTAAGAAAGAACGGTATAATCTAAGCTATAAAAAATCTAGCAAATAATGAACATTGCAGTAAAAATACTTATGAAACCGATTTGCCTCAGTAGTTTCTGTAATAGCTAAAAGGATAATCTCGCTGTGAAAATTCAATATTTCTTATTTACGATACACTAAGCAAGACGTGCTTACTGCTTGCCGAGAAGGTTTTTGTTAACTAACCGCTATTGCTTTGGATTATTGCTTAGCCGCAAGAATGCGCACCACTTTACTGTATACGTATTTTCTTCGCTTTGCTGTATTTATAGTACTTGGTAGCTACTAGTGTTTTTACAGTTTATAAAACGCCACAAAAGCTATTTATTAGTTTCAGAAGCATTTAAAATTTTTTTTTGTATGTTACCTCATATCTCCGGCGTTTATGAACCGATTTGGAAAATTCTTTTTTTATTTGAATAGATATACTTCCAGATTAGTCCCATTTTCAGAAACCAGTTCTGATGATGGGATCCATGAGGAATTGAGGGAACTCCTCAAATATTGTAGGCATACATATGGCGATTAAGATATTTTTAGCAACAAACCAAGCATTTGCATTCAGAAAGTATCATAACCCTTTCACCACTTTGGTTCTTTCATCATTTTTTTAATCCAAAATTATTTAGTAGAATACAATGGCGGAAGTCGGTTTTTTAAATGAAAAGTTATTGTATAGAAATTAAGGTTCTTAAAAAATTACCTCCAGGGGTACTTTTCAGTGTTTCCATACAAAAATCCGTGTAGTGTAAACCACACGTCTGTGTAGTGACTTGAGCCTCTGTGAAACTAATGAAGGTGGTGTTTTAAAACGTTTCACTATGCCGTCTTGACCTTAATTTAATAAATCTTCTTTTTCTTCATCAGCCGGTAGACATTCACTGCTGCATTTCCTCCTTCATAGCATGCATAGCGTGCAATGGGGGATTTGTCATAACCACCAACGGTTGGCAGGCGGATTGGTGATCGCAGTTTGGTGTCAAGTACTCAGGTGGATGCTGCTGCACACCCTTGCGTAACCCTTAGTTACCTTTTACGACATTCGCAGGAAAAATAGGAGGAGTCCTATGATATTCACGGCCCAATTTAATAAATATTTGAATAAATACCAGCTTTCAAATAAATCATTGCTAAATTTGTGCATTCTAAAACCTCGCAACCCAAACATCCAAATAGAAAACCAAATAGGCCACAATAATTTAGCTCTAGTTTGACGTGTAACCTGTTTGTCTAACCTCGTTTAATTAAACTAAGCTTTGCTCTTGTTAGGCCAATCACATTCGGGATTTGATTTTCTGCTACATTCTCATTAAACTTCAAACGCATGAAATTTATCGACGAGGGTTCGTCTATTAGTTAATTTTGTTTGATGAGACAGCTGAAATGAAATTTATATGATAGCAAATTGTGGCATTTTTGAATCCGTCAGTTACAGAGCAATGTTTGGATATTTTTATGAAATTTTTGCTTTGAAGCTTCAACAAAGATGAGCGCAATAGAATCTTGTCAAAATGTCAACTACATCATCTTCATTTTACTATTTAATTCAACATTATTTATTAAAAAAATATGAATAAATCATCGAACAACTCGGCGAGAGATTGCCCAAAAAAGATCGAACCCCTTTTGAGGATAAAAAGGTGTTCGATAGAGTATTTTATCTACCGCCGTTATTTCCCACGAGTATCTAACGCCCTTGTGAAACTCTCCTTAACATGGTAATATCAATTTCACATGGGGTGTAAGTATATCTATAGGTAGACGATCAGTACGAAAACATGGCCTTCCGCTTTAGCTCATTTCTCTGTCTGCAACTTGTCAAGATGCGATACTGAAACTAAAACCGTTTCAATTTAAGTTCGTACGTTCCATTATTTGTCTCATACTCATATTTGTCGTTAAAGAGAACTTAGTTAACACTTACATCACCATAATTAGCCTATAGAAGTCCGTTACTGGATAACGTCCCCCCGTAGAATTGAACGACGAACGGTTTGGCGTCGCCTTCATCCTCCGACTTCCAGAGAGTCGTCGTCTGAAAGCAGTTGTTGTTTGCGTCGTCGTCCGGTTTGTGGGCGCCACTCAATAGCCTTTATTCCCTAACGGTGGTCAGTTCTGCTAGCTATATGACCTGCCCATTGCCACTTCAACTTGTTAGTTCTAATTTTTAGCCAATGGTTAGCCACCACGTTTCAGTACAGTAAGTCATTACTGGCAACACACATTGATTATATACTTATGTTTTGAGCATCTGCGGTATCAATGAGACGATATGGCTTTATTTCCCCATGGGCACATCCGAGTTAAATTCATCGGCTGACGTCTTTGTTGAAGATGAACCTTCTTAGTTGGATCGTCTGAGCCAAATAGACAGACTGATCAACAACTTCGAACATAGTCGTTCCCAACGTGTAGCGGCATACGTGCGATACCTATGGGCATTTCATTTTTATTTTAAGACCCTAACTGTTGAGAGACGGTAATAAGGATTAAGGTGAGCATTGTCTTAAGGTCGTCCAGCGATTCTGCCATGATTAACACGATTGTTATTATTTAACATCTACGAGCCGATCAAAATTACTTTTAGCAAGGTCTTCTTCTTTGCTACCTAATATTTGGAAAATTAATACTTATTCAAATATTTTTATGGAAAGTACACATCACAAGATAATTTATTCCGACACAGTAAATGTTTTAAGAAGAGAAACCTGTATATTTTGTTGTTTATTCTCTCGACACCTATCAATTCATGTTGAGGACAGAGGTCTAATAAATCTTCTTCGATCTGTCTTGTTTACGAGATCATTAGTAACTTATATAAAAAAGTTTTCCAGCTACTTTGCTGAAAAAATGTGAAGGAACGACGATACACTTTTTGCTGAAACGCGAGACGTTGAAAAGCTTTTATCTGTGTCTATAACGATCTTATATTGTTGTGCTATTATCGGTTTTCAAGTTTTATAGTTTGATTGGTGTGAATAATAACCGTGATAATATTGGCCAATTTAATTGACAGAATATTTTAAACATAAACTTGTTTGCTATTTACTTTTCATCACTGAAAATCATGATCACTTTTAAGAAAATTAACGAACTGCTTTTAAATTAGGAACAATTTACCCTACCCGTCCAAATTTGAGATAAGCGAGATTATCTTAGTCGAAATCTCAACATCACTTGCAGGATTTGTGGAATTATTAAATTCCCCGGAGCGTGGTAACCTCAAGCGAACCGGAACAAAAAGCGACGGTACCGGACCGGTAAAATATTACGATCAAAGTCTGATCGCAACTGCGAGAACAAAGGTAAGCCGGGACACACGACGCTTTGTTGAATCTGAAGGCACGTTTGGTGACCTTACTAATATGAGACTGCTAAACTGTTCACGTAAACCTTGAAGACTCTAACAAAGGATTATTGATATGAAGTTTTTCAAGCAAGAGAGCTAAAGTTTTCAACATTTGGAAATACGAGAGTGTAAAAGAGTTTGAAATTGCTCAAAGCAAAGAATTTTGAAGCTCAAAGTGAAGTCACATTTTATGTCAATACCAAGTATTCTAAGAAGGCATAGACAATATTTTATCTTTTCGAGTAAGATGGGTACATAATTTCTGAAAGGTTGATTGTTCAGGTGGTAGGTTGTTCTGAATGATTGAATTTCTCAGATAATAGCAACTAATAATTTTTATTTTTATTATTTTTATTAAAAAATTAACACAATATTCGATTTTTATACACTTAAAAAACGCTTAAGGGTTTGTTCTAAGTATATACAATCCTCTTTATCTAGATCTAGATTTCAATTAAGCTGATTAAAATTTGGAAAATATAGAAAGCCTTGGGAGAAAAGGGATTTTTATCTCTATATTGAAATCAGAAGTCGAGAAAAAGAGACGGAAACGTGTCCGCAAATAGGACTGCTGATACTTATCTAAATAAAGGCCAAATTCGAAAGAAGGAATCTTATTGTAACTGGCTCATTTACACTTTGTTACTTATTTTTTAGTTTAATTGTAAAAAAAAACATAAAATACAATAGAACAGTATCATAAAAAAGCTTAAAAATATGATATTATCTTGGTAATGCAACTGCAGTCGCAATCATTGTTGGGACGAAGTGCGAAAATAGTCTAGCTACCACAGTCAATCATCAGTTGATCAATATTATTAACCAATATTATATGGTGACCGACTCGAACAACCCGTAAACAAGATTTTAGTGAAGCACAGTTATGAAAAAAATCACAAACTTTGAAAATAAACTCTTTACGTAGCATGTTAGGGTCCACAGCTGGCAAATTTACCACCAAACAATTGAAAACTATTCTTATAATTTTCCAGTCTTGAATAGGTTCCGAAATATAAAATTGTTCAGAGATTTATACAGCTACCTAAACCTAATAGAAGGTCTGTTTAATAAACTACTTTACCCATATCAATTTAGAATCAAAGCTTTCAAGAGCACTGAAAAGGCGGTATTCGAACATTTTCTGAAAGTAGCTACCCTCTTCTCCAAGTTGGATGTGTGATTGATTTCGTTCCTGTGTTTTGTTGTAACTCGTTTACTCCCTTGCTGATTCAGAGTGATTGAGCACCGAGCATTCTACAAGAGAGTACCTACGTAGCACTTTTATGCAGCGAACCATGCAACTTTCTTTGTTGTTTTATCAGGGCAATCTTTATGATCGATCACTTTTGTACGTCGTCAACACCGGTACACAGTGTTTATGGAATTGATTATTTAACAGGGAGACAGAACACAGATTATTTATTTGGTTTTTATCAAAAAACAGGTGTCGAAACTTTTTACTTTCACACACATGCTCGTACAGATGTAAAAGAGTTGACACCATCGCTAGTGGTCAATTTCAATTTTTATGTTATTCTTTTTTTACCATGAAATAGAATTAAAACACAGTATAGAGCCTCTACCCTGCGTTTATGTTCATAAATTGTAATCGGCTTTTCTTTTAATTTTGTCCACATAAACATCCACACTACGACAGTATTTAAAACAGGCACATAAGCCGTGGTGTGTCCGGCCTAAGAATAGACCCCTCTGTATCCTCCTGTGTCGTAAAATATGACTAAGGGATTACACCTGGGGATGGGCAGCAGCATCTATTGGTGTTTAAGACCAATACTACGATCCAATCCACATGCCAAGCGTGGTGTTTATGGCAAATCCTCCCATTGCAATATATGGGGGATACCTCGTCCAGCAGTGGACATCTAACGGCTGATGATAATGATGATGATAACGTTAGCATTCACTTGCAATCATTCATCAATCATTATACCTCTGTGACGTGGCGGGCTAGTAGCTGTCTGAGATGCTAGAGGTTGCGGGTTCGATTCCCGCTGCGGAACTAATGTTTGTATGATCTGCAAATATTTGTTCCGGGTCTGGGTGTTATGATACCATGATACTCGCAGTTCCTGATACCCACGACACAGGGAATCCTAGTGTGGGATCATGAATATGTATGTGACTGTTGGGTGTTATGTTATGTTATATCGGTTTCGGAAATACGAAGATAGACCGATAGATTCGACCGGAATTTATTTTAGTACCTATAATAGTTGCGAGCCTGTCGTTAACAAAATATTAATTATAAATTATAGTTCCGTGTTCGTCCATGATCACGCGTCTCGTATTTCGTTCGTGGCGTGCACACACTTGTTTCCCTACGAACATGGACGTAAGTATCATATTCACAAAATAAGTAGGAACTAACATAAATGAAAACGATAAATGAATAACAATAAAATTACGTAGCAGTGTCGCCAGTCATGAAAAATCAATAATATGAAATAGGCTCAGTCGTGTCCGAGACGTAGGGTTTTACGTGAAAACGTTATATTCTCATATTGACAGATATTTCTGAAATAAATATAATTTTTCAAGGTCTTTTGCAAAGCCATAAAATAGCTAATATCACTCATGAGAACTACACGGCCCCTATGCTCTAATTTTTGAACAAACCTAACTAGCTAGAATCTTAAAAAAAAGCTTTCTTAATTTGGTCAGCATTTTTATTTTTATTTTAATAAATTGTTATGTGGCTCACCTGACAAAGCAGTAACCCCGGCCCATTAAAAATGAAATACCTCTTAGGTGACGTCCACCATTCACAGAGTTATTGCGTTACAAAATTTGCCAAATTTTTTAAAAATTATTTCATGGTATCAAAATTGTTGACCTGTCTTCCTAACTGAATTTAAAGAAGTTTTTACGTCTAAAAGTTCAAAATGCTGAAATAAAATTACCAATTTTATTTGTTAAGTGCACTATTGTGGTTAGAGGGTTAATGGGTAGTACGTATTCGCGTGAAAACCTTACTTTATGTGTGAGTGCACTTTCGAGAAAGCATAAAGTGGTCTTATATGGAGACCGCCGTCTTCTGTTTCGAGTGACTCAGTAGCTTACTGCGTCTTACTAAAACTTTAAGTCGAGTGTAAAGCTGCTATCCTATAAAAATATACATCTTACTGAGCGCTCGGTACGTTGGGAGGACTTTGCGAGATTTCCAATGCGTTTGAAGGACCAGAAGGTAATACCCGATTCATAAACCAACCATAAGCTCATAAGGACGAGGAAAAATACATTTAAAAACCATAAGACTCTTTTAACATTAAAATCACTTCGGCCTTTCAAATTAGCATTTACTTAATTACGAAAATATTCAAAAGGACATCTGGTGAACTGATAATAAGGAAAAAATAAAATGGCTGGTTTCCGTTAAACACAATGGTGGCTCAAGACGGTGTTTAATTGTGTTAATTTTCAACGTCGTTATCGCGAGGCTCTTATTTCTTAGCTACACTAGAGCAATTAGTGGCGACCAATAAAAATGAAACGCTTCATTTGCAGTGAGAGTCTGTAAATAAATAAAGAGTTGAAGTTTGCTTTTTAACCGACTTTAAAAAAGGTGTAGTTTATAAAAAATGGAGAAGTGCGAGCAAGACTCACGCCCTGAGGGTTTTGATTCTTAAGTTATTTCGAAATCGGCAGAGCCCTTTACAGCCACTTTTGCATACAAACTTCACTATCCCTTTAAAGGGTTAAAAAAGTCGAAATTCCACAATATTAGACTTTTTCCTTTATTTGTGTTAAGCCTCCTTGCATTCCGAATTTCAGAATTGTGAAGTTATTGGAATTACCCTGGAGGTTATTCATATGAAGTTGGAAGCTTAATTTTTTTGTATTTTATATTTAGTGTAAATTAATCCCTTTAGCCGTTCCTGAATAAAAGAATCTTGACAGACAGACAGACGGACAACAAAGTGAATCCGAAACCCTAAAACTTTAGTTCCAATTTGGATAGATTTGTCTTTGTTGTGTTATTGGGGTGATCCAAGACTCCATGAAAAATGTATTCACGATTTTTTTATGTTTACTTTCATCAACAGCCTTAATTTAGACGTCCACATGCTGGACGAAGCCTCCCCCATGAAATAAAATGAGGGGAATTGTCATAATCACCACGCTTGGGCAGGCGAATTCATGATCGCAGTATTTGTGTTGAGTACTCAGGTGGATGCTGCTGCCCGTTCCCTAGTATGATTCCTATTACTATCTTCCTGATGAAGGATATAGAGAAATCTATTCTTAGACCGGGCACACCGTGGTTTACTTTAAAGCCTTCTAAATGATTTTGAAAACAAATTAATTTTGCATTCTGCATGCTCTATAAGTAAGCGGGTTATCTCCGTTGTTCATTCATCATCATCATCAGCCTACTGGACATAGGCCTCCTCCACGGAATAGCATAACGATCGGTCTTGAGTCGCCTCTATCTACCGAGACTTCCTGCGACTATTAAAATGTCGTCAGTTCATTATGATGAGATAAAGGGGATTGAACAGTTTATTATTTGCCAATGAAAAGTAATGAACGAGAAATTAATGAGCCTTATACCTACTCCTGAATAATGAGAAATAAATTGCTGTGGTTTCTGAAAATTGTATAGGGTATTTACAACTCCAGAAATATTATAATTAGCCCACCCACGCACATGAATATCTTCATATAAGGCTTCTCTACAAGTTCTATTCACAACTTCTCAGGTAGATCTCGGCGATTCTTCAATATTACCACAGGGTAAATTGGCTGTAAAAACCAGATTTACCCGATAAACAAAAGTCAAGTCACGGTGACATCCGTCTGAGCTTGATATTATAAAATATTTTCTTCGTCAATATGAGATAAGGCTAAGTATTTCTCGTCGAGTCGCTTCCTTTTATGGCCTCAGCGTTATCAGTCCTTAGAGCGATAAGCGGCAAACAAGGTTGCTCCCGAAAAACCCGTAATAATTTTTTTATAACGCAATATGCCACGTAGATTGTCTAGAGTCCTTCACTCTGGCTAGGTTATTTTCTTTGTCTTAGCGAGACAAGAATGAATGCTTAGAAAATGTGTCTGATTGTTTATTCAGTGCCGAGAGACAGCCATTGTTTTACATTAAATGGTGATGATGATCCATAAAGTTTTGATTATCGCGGGAAGCGCAGTTTTGTTCATTCTGAAAGCGAGTATTTCATTATTGACTTGAATGTAATCTGTTTTATTATCTTGTCAATTGGTGCCGAAGACTTCATTTGCACGAACAATATGTTTTATATAGGCTGAACCGATTTTTTCATCAGCCTTTAGAAGTCCACTGCTTGATATAGACCTATAGAATGCCACGAGAAACAGTGTTGAGCTGCCTCCATTTACCGACTTCCTGCTATTTTTAAAATGTCATCGGTACATCGTGGTATTCGGCACTGCGTCATCAAGTTCGCGTAGTCACCAATCAAGTCAACTGAACTGTTCCATCGGTGACGAAAAACAGCTATTAGGTCTTGAATTTCTAATCTTTCCACTTCACATCAAAATACTGTGTTAGTTTGTAGAAATAATAAAAGCTAGTTGTCATGTAGACAGTTTCCTTATATTTTTAACAGACTTCCCAAAAAAGGAGGAGGTTCTCAATTCAGTTATATATATTTTTTTTGTATGTTTGTTACCGCATGTCTCCGGCGTTTATGAACCGATTTGAAAAATTCTTTTTTTATTTGAATAGATATACTTCTAGATTGGTCCCATTTTTTTCAGAATGCAGTTCTGATGATGGGATCCATGAGGAATTGAGGGAACTCCTCAAATATTGTGGGCATACATATGGCGATTTTGATATTTTCAGCAACAAACCAAGCATTTGCATTCAGAAAGTATCATAATCCTTTCACCACTGTGGTTCTTTCATAATTTTTTTTTCATCCAAATATTTAGTCGAATACAATGGCGGAAGTCGGTTTTTTAAATGAAAAGTTATTCTTTTCTTTTCGCAATTTCAATTGTCCTTGAGACATGACATCCTAAACAAATGTTTCCTACACGAAAAGAACAAATGGTATCCCAAAAATATGATAACAAGGAATTGTTTTCAACAAAAACAAAGATAAATAATTACCTAAGCAAAATATTGTAATGGTAAGTAGAACCATAAAAAGGGATGAAAAAATTCATTTCCCTAAAACGCAACGCCCCGCTTGTTTGAGATCGCATTAAGTTTTACGCGTTTCAAATTTCTCATCATACAATATTATACTGCGGTAGACTTATGTCATTTGAGTAGAATTTTCTAGCTTCTAAGCCATCAAAAATAATACACTAATAATTATTGAGAGATAAAAAACAGGAATGCCTTGAGACTATTTGCCAAACAATAACATTAACAAATTAATTTGTCTCTCTCAGTTCTCATTGTGTCATTTTATTTATTTACCTGCAAACCCAGACGAGACTAGACTGTAGGTAAATATTTCACTGAAAACTACGAAATGGTAAAGTACCCAGAGACGCTACTTTATTATAATTAAGAGTACTTACTAATAAAATAGTTTTCATGAAAAATCAAATATATTTATCAAAAAACTGCATTTCTGTTGCTTTTTACCTGAATACGAAGAAGAGAATAGAAAAGAGCAACGGTTTTTCTATCTCCAATAGTTTTTCATTGTGCTTCGTGCGAAGTATTAGGTGATCTTACTGTTCAACAGCCAATGAAATAAAACCCCTAAAACCAGCTATTTTTTCAAAGGATCACCTCGGTTATCCTCTCGCTTCATCTCCATTTTATTTTGGCTCAGATAAGCTTCCAAGTTATTTTTCTGATTCGCCGGTTTGTGGTTAGTTATTTTTTCCTTTTTTCTTATCGTGGTTAGCATATCGTTTTGGATTTTCTATTATTTTAAAATGTTTTTATTAACTCACTTTCTTGTTATTGACTCGTTCTCTTGTTTGTCTATTTACTTACGCGCTTTCGTCTGTCTGTCCCTTCGAGCAACACGGAAGGGAGTAGCCATTCGCAGCGTTCCCCTCTGTCAAACTACAAGCCAAAATAGGCATATGCGTTAAATAAAACTAGTTGTTATTCTGAGGTGGTGTGCAAGGTTTGTTAGTGTGAGTGTCGTCATTACAGTGTTGTATTTGGATATGCGGAATTGCGCTTGTGTGCACATTTCCCCCCGCAAAAAATGAGAGAACTATTTGAATGGTAATATATCGCTAAGGCTACTCCCTTCCGGCCCGCGGCAGGAAGTCCGTGTTGCTCGAAGGTCTGTCCAGTACAAATTTTGTAATCGATTTATGAAAAAATTCTACCCAATCGATTGAGCTGAAATTTTGCTTACCTTGACGAGCTGATCTGATGGTAAAGGGAGGTGGATAAAGAAACTCCAGACGGAAAACAGTTCACTGGTCGTGTTTAAACTCGCTTCGATCTGCTCAGTTCTGATTACTAATTTCAGTTATGCAGAAAGAGACCACTAAGAAAAACAGATTTTGAGTTATACTGGTTTGAAGGTTTTTCATTCTTACTTAAGAAAACAACAAAATTTCGTGGTAGAAATATGATTCAATTAATGAAATTCAAGACTAAAAACCAGAAAATAATTATTAAATGTACAATTTTTTTAAATTAATTATTCGAATATATTTACTAACTAAAGACATTATAAACTTCTCAGGAAGTTTGTGGATGGAGGCGACTTAAGACGGTCCCTCGTGGCATTCTAGGGAGTAGGCCTATGTCCAGCAGTGGACTTCTACAGGCTGATGACGATGATGATGATGATGAAATAAGTATAACTTTTCATTTAAAAAACCGACTTCCGCCATTGTATTCGACTAAATAATTTTGGATGAAAAAAAAAATATGAAAGAACCATAGTGCTGAAAGGATTATGATACTTTCTGAATGCAAATGCTTGGTGTCTTGCTGAAAATATCAAAATCGCCATAGGTATGCCTACAATTTTTGAGGAGTTCCCTCAATTCCTCATGAATCCCATCATGAGAACTGGATTCTGAAAAAAATGGGACCAATCTGGAACTATATCTATTCAAATAAAAAAGAATTTTCCAAATCGGTTCATAAACGCCGGAGATATGAGGTAACAAATATACAAAAAAAAAAAAACAACCGAATTGAGAACCTCCTCCTTTTTGTGAAGTTGGTTAAAAAGTATGTCTATTTGCCAATTGTCTGAGAGAAATAACAAATATCAATTATGTAAAATTGATAGAGACAGATTGTAAATCACCAAAATGCAGATATGGATACATTACGGCTTACCGTAACGGATATCAGCATGTATTAGCATATACAGGTCGTGTAATGTGCGTGTCACGTAATAAAATTCGGGGATGCGTAGCATTACATGTGTGTCAGGTGATGAATCACATGTGACATTATGCTTGTCGCGTGAAAAGTCCTAGTCACAGGCGCATTATTGAAATTGGAAAACTTCTGTTGGATTCGGAAAATGGCCTATGACAAGATTCCTGAAGAGTCATGCAATATACTCGCCCGCACCAAAGAGCGGGCTGCAAGTTGAACACCCCTATATTACCTAGAGGTTAGCTAGATGTAAATGTTAATTAGCTTTAAGTTCGCCGTTTGTCTTGTGCAACAGAGGATTTTCTATGTAACTAATCTTCCCATTTGAATTTACCACGTATTTTTGGACGTGATTTGGCAGCTCTAAATGGAAAAACGTTTGAATACCGAGCTATAAGTAGCTTTAACCGAGATTATACGGCAACATTTATTTGTCTCACTGTCCGTGTCTGTTTAGTGTTGGTAAGCGCTTGCTTAGCGAAACTCGCGAAATCGATGTCGTAAAGTTAGGACATGTCTTAATACATTTAGACAACATCCTTGGCAACGCATTTTAATAGTTAGGTTTTTTTACTTGAATACATGTCAGAACTGGTTTGTGGCTACCACTCCAGCCTATTACAAATGCAATAACTAGCTCTTAGGTCACGTCCACCTAGGAAGCGCCCTACTTAGCAAAAGTCTCATATGCCTGTGATTTTAGCGGCACCCATACCCTTCTAACCGGAACACAGCAATGCTCACACAGCTGTTTGTCGGCAGAAATAGGTATAGTAATAGTTCTTTCCCTGACGAACTCTTCACTATGACCTCTACTATTAGAGAAAATAAATGAGTTTGTACGATACAGATCGAAAAGGTCGTTCAAAAGAATCAATTATTTCAAAGTAACAAAGTATCTTAAATTAAAGGAATACCATGAATAATATGAAATTTGACATTATATTTTAATTTGTTCAGAAAAATTCATTAAAGGCTTTTACTCGACTTCCGTACCTACTTCTAACGGCATTATCATTGATTTAAGAAATTATTATACGAGCGGGTACAAAAAGTAAATTATAAATGCTTTCCTTATTGTTGAATAGGCACCCACATAAGGAACATCCTTACACTCTTAGGATACATTAATTAAAATAAGAACGGTTTTTATTATTAAAATTAACATTTTCTCAGTATCAAATTTGTGTCCTTTAAAATAAATTGTTTAATTTCAGGTGCTTCTTAAATTAAAGATACTTTTCTAAAAAAATATTGATCCTTTAAACAATTATTTTAATCGATATCATAAAAGTACAGAATGGCCGATTCGTGCCCAGGGTCAAAAAGTGACTTTTAAAAAAAAATTGTGAGTTCTTCCGGGGAAGTACTACCACCAAACCTATTTCTGCCGTCAAGCAGTAATGCTTTGCTTTGTTCCGGTTTAATGAGTGCTGGTGAAACTACAGGCACATGAGACTTCTCATCTTTATATCTCAGGGTGGCAGGTGTATTGTAATGCCACATAGGACGCATCCTAGTTGGACGAGACCTAAGAGGTA
This sequence comes from Epirrita christyi, assembly GCA_951392215.1. Lineage (NCBI taxonomy): Eukaryota > Metazoa > Arthropoda > Insecta > Lepidoptera > Geometridae > Epirrita > Epirrita christyi. The sequence goes on along the minus strand of OX595849.1, from coordinate 8,216,398 downwards.
TTGCATTTGTAATAGACTGGTTACCGCTTAACTTTAGGAGCGCCACATCGTCAATGCAGATCAAACTGTGATAATTGATTTAAATAGAAAAGTGATACAAGAAACGTCGTGAAGTTAAGCACGTAGCCACTGCTGGTGCTGCTACGCGGCGCTACGAGGCGTTCGTATAGCGACGACATCAATAGCTATATCCAGACCTATTTTTATTTAATTTTCACGATTAAATAGAAAAATCTTACACAGTGAATATTTAACGACAACAATTCAATTCCAAGTCGTAAAGTATCGCAAACGAAGCTGTACACTAATCTATTTGCGACGAACTTTCACCTCAGGAGGGCTAACTTTTTATTTGCAAACTTTTATCAGTCTTATGAACCCTGGGGAAATCTACACAACTGTTGTACGTACGACTTCTGATGAACTAAACTAAACATATTTTATATACTCTATTATATGTACTAAGGAATGAATAGGATCACCCATCACTCCAATATTCGATCACTAGATGCGACAGTTTGCTATTGAAATTTTTCGGGGCTTGAATGGAGAGCCCTTTGAGTCAAATTTATAGGCAAAACGCGTTGAAGCAATGAATTATGTATTTGTGTTCAATTTGGAAACATTCAGGTGCAAACTTTTACATTATTTTGCATTGAAAATTTGAAGTGAAATTTTGTGATCCCATTTGTTCCATAACTATGACGTCATAGAATTGACACCTTTTTACTCGTTGGTTTATGATAAAACAGCAAAAGTAGTCCCAATTTTGTCTGATTAACTGACTTCAAAAAAGGTAAGGAAAGGAAGGTTTTCAATTCTACTATATGTTTTTGTATGTTTGTAACGCCAATTTTGAATTGATTTTGACGTTTTTTTTGTTATTTGGTAGTTTGTACTTCAGAGATGTCTCATATAAAACTCAAAACTCCTGAACCCAAAAAAAAACAGGCGTACCTTCACCTAGATTACGATTTAAATTATCCTTGTATTCAGTGAATACTGTCATTAGAATTTTGTTTCATTTTAGCTGCGGATCCAAATTTACATGCAGATTTATTCGTCGTGATCACCCGCAGACATCCATCAAATCTCAATAACTTGAGCACATCGTGATAAAAGGTCTTTTACATAAGTTAGGTCTTGCGGCGCCTATCCAATTTCCCTACATCGTATACGAGGAATAATACATGAAGTTACAAATAGTTCATGTAAAGACTATTATCTACTATAGCAATGCTTTAAGTACGCGCTACTTTAGGCTTACTTTCCAAATATGGCATTCCTCTGTTTTTATTGAGTTCATAAATTACGATTGGCGTTATGACTTCTTCTCTCAAGTCACTGCTTCTTTTTGACTAGAAAGATCCAATGGTATATTACAAACAAATCGTAATGAATTTATAAAAACAGTTGCATACCCATTTATAGAGCATCTTCAGTACATCATGATCAGCATATAGAATTGGACACAGGCCTTCCCATAGTACGTCACGATGAACGGTCTTATACATCCTCTATCAACCGACACATGCAACCTTTATAATATCCTTGGTCCATCCAGAGAGGGGCCTTCTTTTAATGCGTCGTCTGGTCTGTGGCCGTCACTCGAAAACCTTTATTCCGCAACGGTTATCGGTCCTACAAGCTATATGACCTGTCCATTGCTGCTTTAACATGTTAATTCTGAAGGCTATGTCGACGATCTTGGTTCTTCTACAGACTTCCTTATTTCGGATTACATCGTAGTAAAACTCCAAGTTGTCCAATAGCGACCACTTTAGTAGACATAGGGCCTTACATATAGTCCACGTAACTTTATACTACACTATTTGTTTTGTATTATTGCAGTCTGTGTCGGTTCGTTTAATAAAGCCAATTTACTCTATTTACGATTATGGCACTTTCCACTACAATTTGCGTGTGTCACAGATAATGCTTAAACAAATAAAATGCAACCTGAACTACATTGTCTGTCTTATATCAAAAGAAGAAAGTTCATTTTCCGTTGAGAAGGTTTCCAGGAAATAATTCTCAACGCTATAGGTGGCCCTATATTGCACAGCACGTTGTGTTTATGGAGATTCTGAAAAACCTGGTAACTGGAATTGTGTTGAACCTTTGTATTTGACGTAAATCCCGAGAATATAAATTTATATATACATATATAAAATATAATAAAACGGCGAGGAACGTTCGGATAAGTAGTATATGAAATTGTTTGCATTTATGCTGGAGTCTTATTATGAAGGGTTAACATGCAATAGAAACTTGTCCTTCACTAGAAGTGAAAATATATGTATCAACATTTGTGTACGAACAAAATTGTTGTTATGGATTGTTGGACCATGAAGTCCTCTACCGGCTTCGCTTGGTATTTGTTCAGTAAATCAAACTGTACATGTGATATGTATAATGTATGTTGATACTACATGTATGTGATGATTAATTGTGTGTGGTGTTTTAAACTAACTATTGCCCGCCGACGTGGTACCTAGAGATTTTACACGCTTATACCTATTTATACCTTTATCTATAAATACTAAATACCGTCATGATTGAGAAAACATCTTTCCAGAAGAACAGCATAGTGATATACTTTGAATTTAATACATATCAAAAATAATGCAGGCTGTTTGTCACATCTCTATCAAACAATATAATTTGTTGTCATCTAAAATATGGTTTCACTTTAAGTCTACGGTGGTGCTAATTAATCAAACGAGGTAATAATTTCTTGCTAGTAAGCTAATGAAAATTTAATTATGTCTTCAGGGTTTCCGTATATTTTATTTTCAAACAAATTGAGAAAACGTGTTTTAGGAAAATTAAGATGGAACTCGAATGATTCTTTAAGTATTTTTCGGTGTCGAAAACTTTCGGTATTTTGACATTCTTTTATCTTTGGAAAAGTTGGACGAGGACAAATATTTTTATATCAATTTGAAATAATACAATATCAAAACTTACACCAAAACGTGAAGTATTTGTAGGTACTTTAAGCTTTTTTTCAGTGTGTAATTATTTTATCATAGAACTTTCTGTAATTTATTCAGTTTTCAAGCTCGTTTGTATTCTCAGCTTATTGCAGTACCCGCTTTTCGTCGTCCGTGATTGAACGACAAACACCCTAACATTGCTAAATCAGTTAGGATGCATAATATAATTAAAACAGGAGCAGAGAATGTGAATTAGCTTTGCAAGCAGTAGGATAATAGCAAAATATCTATTGTAAGTTTTAATCTGCACCCTATATCTTGCTACACACACCTAATAATTCCACGATAATTCAGCTAATTGGCGAGAGGTATATGTGCACGGGATGAAGGCATTGACATGTAAGTGCTGTTACTGTTTGTAAATCTATCTCTACTGTGATTAAAGCAAGTCACAGTTGAACTTATTCAGCTGTAACCGCGTCTCGTATAAACGAATTAAAACCAGCGGCATTGTTACAGCGTCACACGTGCATAAGTTGGCAAACTTCTTACACAAGTAACTCCACTGTTGTTCGCTGCATAACTAAGCGGCTCATCTAAACTTACGCCACTGAAACTTAGCTTCTTGCTTCCTGTGTCTCTTTTGAGATGCTGTCGCGCTGCACTGTGAAATGCTATTAATTTTAATGACAGATGTTTCATTGTTAATTTTATATTACTGGTTTTAGCTGCTTGGGTATTTTGCTTCTTTCGATTATGGATAAGGTGGTACAACTCAAAATAATCATTCCCGTTACATAAATGGAAAGCTGTAGAAATACAGGGCAAATCTATAACACCCTTATCCTTCATCGGCTCTACAAAGTTGTTACTGTTAAAAACCTTCGCATTTATAATAATAGTAGGATGACAATATAATCATTGTCATAATCGTCGTCATCAACAGCTTTTGGATGTCCCCTGCTGGACGAGTCCTCCCCCATAAAATACAATGGGGGTATTGCCCAGTTGGTATATTATCTTTTTCCCTAGTATATCTTAAAGATAATATACCTACTAGCTTTCCTTAAGCTACTAGTAGCCCATAGCTTCGCTTAAATCAACCAACTATGTACCAAACTTCATGAATAAAGATTACTTTCATAAGTAATCTTGAAAGAATTATGTTCAGGCCATTATTATTTTCACGGATGATTAGTTATATGTGAATTTGGAAAAAAATACACCATAGAACCCCGAGAGGGGTTCCCCGTGAAGAAAAATACATAAAGTATTTCATTACAATGTGCGTTGCGTTGCGACACAGCCGGGTGACGACGCTCGTGCGAAATATATGTATGTTTATTGATGTTTTAACGTATATAGCAACGTATATACAGCTATAGATGATCTATTCGAAGAAAAACTTCATAATATTTGACATTTGTACGGGTAATAGAAACAAAACCGCATTGTTAAGACTACTGTGTGGGGAACCCTTTGAATTAACCCTTCGTATGCTAACAAGACACATTTACATCACATAAAAATGAACTAGAACCCAGCTCATAAGCGACTTCTGTAAGGGCAAACGACCGAATTGACCGTAACGAAATTTTTACTTTTACTGCCCTTTCCAATTACGAGCTCCGAAGTTTATGCGTTACCTGGAGAATAATAAAAACCTTTATCATCACAGATTCGGGGATTTTCAATTAAACTTTTACGTAATCGCCATTTGTTTAATACATTCGCCACGAAACTTGAAGGAATTGAAAAGTTCGTGATCTAATCAAATACTTGGCTTTCAGATGAACGGAGATTGAGAGTGCATTTATAATTTTTGTTATGGAGGCTGAAGCTTTTATTGGATACAATGGGAGCATTTGTCATAGTCACCACGTTTGGCAGGCAGATTGGTGATCGACTCGGGTAGATGCTACTGTCCATCCCGTGGTGTAATCCTTTAGTAAAGCATTTACTACATCCACGAAAGGAGAAGGAGGAATCTATTCTTAGGCCGAATACACCACAGCATATGAGTAAACAGTGAAAAAGGTGCGGTAGTAGCTATGATATTAAAATAGAACGTAGAGATTAAAAAAGCTAACAGAGATAATAACTTTTCATTTAAAAAACCGACTTCCGCCATTGTATTCGACTAAATATCTGGATAAAAAAAAATGATGAAAAAACCATAGTGGTGAAAGGGTTGTGATACTTTCTGAATGCTAGTGCTTGATATGTTGCTGAAAATATAAAAATCGCTATATGTATACCTACAATATTTGAGGAGTTCCCTCAATTCCTCATGGGTTCCATCATCAGAACTGGATTCTGAAAAAATAAGACCAATCTGGAAGTATATCTATTCAAATAAAAATAATTTTCCAAATCGGTTTATAAACGACGGAGATATGAGGTAACAAACATAAGAATAAAAAAAATACAACCGAATTGAAACCTCCTCCTTTTTGGAAAGTCGGTTAAAATGTTAGTAATACTCGCATAGGTATATATCGCAGGACAAATCGCTCTCAGACGATATAAACCCCTGCCAATATTACTGTAAAACTGCGGATGAAAAATAATACAGCTAGCTCGTTCATTCACCATGAAATCCTTCCATTTTATCTGGCTCTTGAGGTTTCTCTGACAAATGGTTTATACGGAACGAGACCCCGCCAAGTATCTTTGGGATTTCTACCACATTGATCCGACTTACAGGGTCACATGCATTTGTCAGACATTAGGGTACAGACTTAAACCCAATAAATGAGTAACCAACTTGAAAATACATATTGTGATTATCACAATGCGTTTATAATGACTGATATTACTTATATTACTCAAGCCTATAGATACATACATACATAAACACACGCCTTTTTTTCCGAAAGGGAGGAGAGCCTCAAACAGCCTTTTTTCGTCGTGGGTTACACAGTCGCAGGAATATAGACGTGACAAGTGGTGAGCTCATCGCCGCCATTGCTTTCCACGACCATTTGAATAATTCACGTCATCATCATCATCATCATCATCATCATCATCAGCCTGTAGAAGTCCACTGCTGGACATAGGCTTAAAATGCCACGAACGGTCTTGAGCCACCTCCATCCACCGACTCCCCAGGATTTTTAATGTATTTAGTCTAATTCATTAATAATTCACGTAATTATAGTTACAGTTAACCCCTATAACACTAGCTCGTATAGGTTTGTAGAGCCTCGTAGACCCTCTCCTGGCTCATATGTAATTTTGGCCCAATCGGGCTATTGGCAAAAAATATTGATCATTCAGCGAAAACTAAAAATACTCGTAACATATATAACGTAAGTTTGGCATAATAACATCAGAACTTGGATAAGTAATGTCAAAGGAAAAGTATCTACTACCCAGAAAGAAAAAGGATGTGAATTCCCCAAGTAAAAATCAAGTTTTCAAAGAAAGGTTTACCTATGTTACTTTACGTAGGGACGAGTAGCGAAAGTCATGTGAACGTGTCCGCTGAAAGAACAAACTGTAAGAACTTACTTTTTGTTCAATTTGCTTTCTAAACCTTTTAAGTGTCGCTTTCTGTTTTCAGGTAGGTAGTTTACGAGTTTGAATAACATAACGGGCTTGCTTTACGTGTGTCTAAAGTTCAAAGTAATTTTTTGATGAAAACTTTCGTAGGTAGTATTCATAATTAGATAGATTATAACCTCGGGTCGTATACTCGGAAATAATCCACGTAAGTTAAACCGGTTATAATCTATCTAATTACAAAGTAATTTTATTGGAAAAACGTAAATTTACATTACTTCCCTCGATATTATTATCAAGTTGAAGTGGAAATAGGCAGATCATATCGCTCGCAAAACTGACAACCGTTGGGGAAGAAAGACTCTCGAGTGGCGACTACAAACCGTACGACGCAGTAGAGGAAGGCCCTCCTATCTATGTACTAAATACATTAAGTCGGTGGAGGGAGGCGGCTCAAGACTGTTCGTCGTGATATTCTATGAGGCCTATGTCCAGCAGTGGATTTCTATAGGCCGATGATGATGTTAATGATGAGATTTATAGGTTGTCAGGAATCAGAAAATTATCCAGCATAGTTTAGTAGGAAATTTCACTTTAATTTTAACTTAATTAATTTTTAATATTGTTTGTTGTATTTTTAGTTATTCGTTGGTACCATAGATAAATAAATATGAGTATAGGAAACATTTTTCCTTTTTATTTATTGATACAAATAAATCGATTTCGGCCATTATGAATTGCGTTCATTCCATTTCAATGTAGTTTGTTATGCATTGAAATGAGAATATTAAATTCATAATTGAATGGTTTCAATTAATAGAACGCCCACCTGTGCATTGCAAATCAAATTATTTACCAAAGCTTTGTTTACAGAAAGTCAAATTTTGAATTGCTATGACAAGTTATTATAATAAACCTAGCCAAGTCCGTGTTGGAAAACGCATATGCAATGGGTTAGACAATTCAGTTTTATCCACGTTTTCATCGCGGGATATCCGAGATAACTTTCACCAGTTCATGGTCCAGTCACAAGTTTCTAGTCTAGATAACACGGACGACTGAGACGGAAAGACGGACAGACGGACGGCATAAATGATTTTATAAAGGTTTCTTGATGGACTACGGAACCCTAAAATATATTTTACTACATAAGTAGAAACGTAATATAATGCCCGCCTGCACTAATGCCAACAACGTCATTTAAGCAACATCTTCGGTAAGTGCAACATATTTTTAATTGTTAACTAGCTGCCCGCGCGCGACTTCGTTCGCGTGGTCCAGGTGTTTGGCCTAATTGACATGTTTTTGATCAAATTAAGACCACTTGTTGGCGTAGGCATCCACTTTCTACCCTGCCAAGAGCGCCTGGTATTTTGAGTATCAAACAACCTGTCGTTTGTATTGTATTTTCTTTGTTCGCCACTTGTTGGATGGACTTAACAGCTGTGCTGTTATTCTTTTCGCTTTCGTTCGTTTATTAGATCCTAGTATATATTATTATAATCTTCTTTCGCTTGGTCCCGGTGTTCCCGTTGTTCCCTGTGTTCCCGGTTGTCCCGTTTTTTTCTGTAATGTGTGTTGTGTTTTTTATTGTCAGGAGAAGGTTCTTACCTTCTCCTGACAATAAAAAACACAACAAAAAAAAATTATCTTCGTTCGCTTGGTCCCGGTGTTACCGTTGTTCCCTGTGGTCCCGGTTTTCCCGGTACATTTTGTGCGTAATCATCCACTTTCTACCCTGCCATGAGCGCCTGGTATTCTGAGCATTATTATTATAATCTTCATTTACTTAGTCCCGGTGTTCCCGATTGTCCCCGTGTTCCCGGTTGTTCCGTTTTTTCTGTCATAAGAACCATTACTGACAATAACAAACACAAAAAAAAAAATTAAATCGGTCCAGCCGTTCGCGCGTGATGGCGTGACCCCAAGGGATATAGTGCAGACGGGCATAAGTGTTGGTTTACCCTGATTGTTCTTTAAAAGAATTAGAATCATGAATTGTTGAACTGTGTAATATGATCGTATAGTATGTATAATTTGACGACCTCTGTGGCGTGGCGGGCGAAGGTTCGACTGCGTCTGTGTCTGAGGTTTCGGGTTCGATTTCCGCCTCGGAACAAATATTTGTACACACTGCAGAGAATGGTTCAAGGTGGTTTGGATATTTTCTATGAATAATAAAAAATGTCTATCTATGTAATATATGTATATCAGTTACCCATACCACAAGCTCTGCTTAGCTTGGGGCTAGATGATGAATGTTGTGTGAAACGTCCATCAGCATTATTTTATTTATTATTGTTATTATTATAATGTATTTTAAATTGTTAAATTCCATTAATATTTTATATTAAATTGTTTAAAAAAAACAACATTTTACCAATTGCCGGTAGAGTTCCTGGGGTAGAGACTCTGGGTTTATGGGGTACCGGGGGATCACGTTTTCAAAAGGCTTACTTGGTGTCTGGTTGAAGCGACGCGTGACCCCAGAGCTGGCTCGCTTATCTGGCTTAACGCATTAGTATTGTAGCGTGGTAACAAATCGAGTGTCTTGGGGCGCTTCCATAGTGCTTTGGATCAGCTGAACTATATATTTAGATCGTTTGCAATGGTTTTTAGGATAGCTCAACTCTTTCAATTGTGTTTTAGTTTTTTTTATTTACTTGTATTTTGCCGTGGTGCGTTCGGCTTAAGAATAGAACCTTCCGTGGACGTCGTAATGTTTTACACTAGGGGATGGGCAGCAGCATCCACCTGAGTACTCAACACCAATACTGTGATTAACAATCCAATTACCAAGCGTGTAATTATAGCACTGCATTCGTTGAGGGAGACCCGTTGAGGGCGCTATTACGAGTTTTGCATGGCAACTATCGATGTTGGAGTCGTGGCGTTCAACGTGACTTACGTAGAAACTAATAATCATTCTGTGCCGCGCAGTCGATAGAAATAGCACTAATCGTTTATACGTAAACGTCGTAAGTCACGTTGAACGCTCACCAGTCGTAATTCGAGAGTTGCAATGCAAAATTAACTAGTGGTTCGCCCCGAACTGAGACCTCGCCATGACACCTTTATCGCCCCGACTACTTAGGTAAGGAATAAACGCAATATCTCTATAATTTCCATTTTATTTTTCTCCTCGTGGTAATTAACACATCATCGAAATAACTTTTGAATAGGACTAAGCAACGAGTCGTTCATACTACCAGAGACAAGTAACTTTTCTACGATACTACATCCCTTTTAGTATATCAAGTACCTAACGAATTAATTGGTAACGTCCTTTTGACAAATCATAGAACTCCAACGTCATTCAAATTCCTAGAAATGGGAGGTCAACAACGGATATTATATTGGTTTTGTGTTTTATAGGGTACATATCTCGAAATTCAGACTTTTCCCTGTAGTTGTGACACAAAAGCCACAAGCATACCAAATTTCAGCATTGTGGGATTGCCGGAAGTACCCTAGAATTTTTGATTTTTACGTTTTTTATTTTCCCTAATATCTTGGAAACTACTAAGTCTTACTTACTTATTAAAAACAGTTTTGAAATGTCTAACCAAAGCGCTTTCATTAGACACCCCTCTTGATCTGACTGTCACACTTTTATTTTTTTTACCCCCTCTTGGACCCCAATATCTCAGCAACCCCTTAACCGACATAGCTCATAACCTTACCTATAAATTGTACCAATACTATCTACCCCCATACCAAATTTCATGAAGATCGGATTAACGGTTAGGAAGTTTTCATCGGACAAACATACATACATACATACAAACGCCGATTCTTCCAACTTGACTCAGAGAACTCGCTTCGCTCGTTCAATAATACGCCCTCTGGTTCAGCAATTGACGTCAAACGAATGATGGTGCTATACATGTACTACACAATTATTCCTTCTGCATAAATTATTACTAAGCTAATTTCTTAGTTTATTTTTCCATGTAGTTGTTTTATATCTATTGATCGGTCATTATACAATTTGATAGCCATGCAATTGTACTTTTATAAATCACTGTATTATTACAGCCACGTAAATTAACTTTACACGAAACACAATATCTGTGATTCGTGCAATCAAAATTTTAATGTTCTAGCTCAATAAACAAAAAGTATGCTTCTTTTTACGACTGTATTGTAACGCGGCTTTTCACATTACGTCAGAAATGAATTTATATTAGAGCTTGTGATATAACAAATATTTTTTGTGCTTAGCTAATAGAATTCTTAACAATATATTTGTTTACATGAATTAGAATTATTTTACTGCTAACCTAAGTGAAATCCTTCCTGAGTTCCTTTGAAATAGAGTTTTTAAATAAGCACTCTAGAATACATTTAATTTCAAGAGTGTTTGATTAGTAGCCTTGATTTTGGTAGCAATGTTGTCGAATTTTATAGGTATTCCTACATTTCCCCGAAGGGGTAGGCATATCCTTAATAGGCCTCTTTTCACCGTGGGTCCTAATTCCAATTATTGTTCCTAAATTCCAAAAAGCAACTGCTACTAGAATATTCATCGGGGGACAGAAAACAACAAATTCAATTTATTTGCGTTTCTCTAAAGATATTTGGAGGAAATTAAATCATTCCAGGGTTTAGAGTGTCACAGCTCTCCTGTCAAAATTGTTTCAGTAATAAAGATACAATGTAAACTTTGCTACGAAGGTTTATAGCTTTGTTATTATTGTAATCGTTTTGTTTTAAATGTATAATAAAGTGAGATATTTCACGGTTTATTATTTCAAATGAGAAAAGCGCTGTAAAGTTTTTATGGGGATGTAAAAAGGCTAGGAAAGCTGTGGCTAGGCTTTTTCTAGATTGTGATAACTGTAGTTTTATGAGTTATCGTTATTACTGCTTTCAATATTTTACATCATCACCATGTATTATATTTTTACCTTATTACCTTTTATAAATGTTAAGAAAATTTTAAACTTTCAAAAGTTTTTCGATATATTTATGCATTTTAAAATGCGTAAATAGAGGCATTATATAGATTTCATTAGGCATTAGGTAGTTAGGGTTTTACCCAACTACGGCAAAGCCAAAGGAGGTTTATGCTTTAAACAGTCTATGTATGTATGTATGTAACTTTGTCCATTATGTTCTCGAAATGACAAATAAATGCGGATAATATGAAGCGTCTTCTTGTTCCGCGTGTCATACAATATTGCGAAAATAAAACGCAATTTTCCAACCTCGAACATAATACAATTATTATAAATATAATGAGTTTAGTGTTCAATTAAAGGGCTTGATGAGGACATTCTAAAACTTATTATACGCAAAAGCTGTGAAACTAAGTGTCAAGAGGCCTAATCCATGATTCTATGGTCAAGGCCTTCAACTTAATTAATAGTAGTAGTCGGAAGTTTTTCTAAATAAAAATGTGTATTAGCCCTCCTACATCTTTTGCGTAGTCGGGTCTTAACTTCTAAACTTGTATCTTTTTATTTATAGGTTATTTTTATTACAAACAAAACCGGTCAAGTGCAAGTGGGACTCGCGTGGAGAGGGTTCCGTACAAGTAGGCAGCAACAATATTAACCAGTACTAGACCAATTGAACTATATTAGTCAGTCAACTTATTTTCTCTTCACGAATATTTTCCGTTTCCTGTAGAAATTTAAAGATTTTCCTGTAAACTATGAGTTAGCGCCATTTTTTTCCAAAATGGTTAGTTATGTAGCTTCGGAGACAAGGAGGCGATGCTCCATTTTCGTGTATTTTCTTTAATATCTTATAAATTATGCACTTTTTAATTATAAAAAATATCGCATTCATCATTGCAAGTCCTTTCATTCTATGTGTCACATGCTGCATTTGACAAAAGATTTTTTTAGTTCGCCTGCCAAAATTAACCCACGAAATCAGGGTGGTTATTCGCTATGACCTAAGAGATTCCTTGTCAATAAAGTGTGACGTCACCCATACGATTCATCGATGATTCCACGTAGATATCGTAACGAGCCCGCGTTATGTTACGTTTGGTCATAGCGAATAAGGGAGCTGAATTCGTTTATTTACGGTATAACGTAAGTCTGTGATTGCGTCACCTTACTCTGCGCATGTGCCATATTTAAACTTTTTTCTGCAGTAGTTTCGGAGAATAGACGGTTATAAACAGACAAACAGACACCAGAGTGAACCTAAATAATGGTTCCGTTGGTATCATTTGAGGTACGGAACTCTAAAAACATGATAATAATGACTACGCACTAAAATTATCTTCATCTTAGATATTTAAACACGCTATTATGCAAAGCCAATTAGGCATATTCAGCGTTTCTAACGGGATAGGCCTATAAAAAGACCCTCAGTTAATGAGGGCATAAAAATTTCCCTTTTCTGAGTTATTTCTTTAAATTTACATATTAATTGAAAAGAAAATGTTAAGCTTTCTGCACAACAGAGCGTTTGGAGCGTGTGTCTCGAATTTCCGGTAATACTTCGTTGCTGACATTTTTTCATTGTGTTTATTATGATGCGATTTAATGGAGATTGCATCACGTTTACTCCCACTTGAATACGAAGCAGTTTTTCAGTATTAAATTGTATTTTTATTTATCTCGTTATTACAGTCCAGTCATGTTATGAATATCTATTTGACATATTCATGTTCCATTAATGTTACAGCCACCTGAACATAATAAAATGCTAAATAAACGTACTTCATTGTTTTGAAGAACACACATTGAACATTGAATAACTTGACCGACGTTAAATTATATAGGCTAGTTTTGTTGGTTCATAGAATAGGGTTTTGCGAAGATCACCATGCTTGGCAGGCGGTAGCTAGGTTAATTACAAGTAATAACACCCTTTTTGCATTGAGGAAATATTTACATACACTTATTCCATAGGCTGTTTTTTTTTGTTAGACTTTGGTTCGAATGGGTGTTGCTTAATAAAGAAGTATAAGAAGCAAACTGACTCAAGATACACTCATCGGCACCAATGCCTGTGGCAGAAAGCTAAAGAGCGAAACAGTATCTTAAATTCAGCCTTGCCTATATAACCGACCACCATAGTGAGACATGAGTGTTGGTGTAAGCCCCCATTTCTTAAAAAAAAACAACTTTTGATCGTTGTGCTGGATTGTTATAGCTTAGTTCTACATTGTTCCAGATTAGTACGATACTGAAGTGAAAAATGGAGACAGAAAACGGTGATGGAAAATAACATGAAACGGTTGCTAGAAAAATATCCCCCTTTTGCAGAATATATTGCACCTGCTGAAGAGCTTCCAGTTGGTCAACTACTACCTTGGTCAACATGGAAATCGCTGAATTGACTCCGAACACGGGTTGGCCGCTGCAGGTACCATTTGAGCAAGCGTGGGGGTACACAAGTGAGGCACAGTGCGATTGCGGAGTCACCACAAGCAATGCTGCACCAACTTCCGTAAGTGCTCGTACACATACACTACACATTGAAAGATCTTTATTAAACCACTCATACCATAATCATATTAAAACGTATTTCATGCGGCATTAAATACAATAAATTTTGTAAAAAATCTCTAACATTTATTATAAATAAACAAAAAATGAGTTTGGGAGGTATTTTGGTTTTTATAAGTGACCCTGTTTTTTGCACGCCAGTTTTATTTGCCAATTTAATTTATCTATCTATTCTTTTTTAGTTTCATGAGTCTGTTTCAAAATAGTTAATGAAGATAAATACATATTCGAGAATCCCGTGTGTCACAGATAAAAGGGTTTCTAAATGTATGCGAATGTATTTTTTACATATTGATAAGAAAATAAACATAAATTACTAAACTCTGACATACAATATTACCCATAAATATAAACGTTCACGGATGTTTTGGCAATTACCGCAATAAAAAAATCAGAGTAAGCGCTCTTTATGATTTGTTAGAATTTGCAAGCGTTTTATTATCATTTTAAAATTACTTGGTATTTTGCGACAAGGCTCGTCGTTTTGTGGAGCCCATTCAAATGTAACTCCATTCTATTGTAGACACCATTTTGTTTCCCGTCATTAATCCTAAGCCACGCTTCTCGTTTGGTGAGCTTATCTTAATGGGACGGGAACATGCAACACCATGTATGCTTAAATTCGGCCACTTATCACAATTTGAGTAAGTGTATCTTGAAAATAACTAAGAAATCCGAGCGAAAGATCTTCAGAGTTTCTTTAGCGAGATTTGTATTAAAGACAAAATCTTAGCAGTAGTGTTAATCTTAGGTTGTTACTTACAGCTTACATTCAAAGCCTTGATTCGCGAGTTTCTAACTAGTTGTGCAACTATGTGATAACTTTGTGCCTCAAAAAATCCCTTTCAAATTCCGATTCGTGACTGGAGTGAAAAACGACGAAAGATTTTTTCTTGCATTAAAAAAACGACTAAAACTTTTCAAATACTTCTGGGAATTTAATGAAAAAAGTTACCTAGCGAAATCCGTGAAATCTCAATAAAAAATTACACCCTTTGGAGTAAAAGGTTTGTGACAAACTTTATCCCAGAATAATTAATTGGAGACCACCACTTAATTTGGAAGTATTTTAAAAGAAGACCGAATGGAGTTTTTGTGTTCGCTAACTTTGAAACGGGTATTCTAAAATTACATGAGTTTTAAAGAATTTTTCAAAGTTTTTGAATAATAAGAATTTTAAAAACTTTCGTAGAAAACCTACAAATCTCTCAGCAAGGCTTTTGGATTTAAGGTTCTCAAGCTTAGCCTTTAAGAAATAAAACTTAGAATTGTTTGACCAAGGAGTTTATTTATCAAATGCTAGTGAAAATTTAAAATTCAATTTACTAGTCTATCTTTCTCACATGCCTGTCTTTTCACAATATTTTCCTCCGAGAAAAGAATCTTGGTATTTGCTCACACGTGGAAGCGAATCGAATTTATGCAAGTAGCTTTTACTGAGACGCCACATTATGCTGCATACAAAGATTTATTTTTTATAGTTAAAGGTGACTTTCAAAATGCCATATTGAATTTAAATCTTAAAGCGTAGGTATTATCTCTCATACTGTACTACTACGAAGAAAATCATATTAAAATTATCAAATAAAATTACGTTTATAACCTCCAAAAAATACAGTTTAAATTAATATTCAATTAAATAATATTATTCATTACGTTATTTGACTCAGACTGAAAACGTGCACATAACGTCAAATAAATACCTAACAATAGTTAACATGGGTCCACAAAAACAGAACATGTATTAATTTAGCGCCGAAATAATACGACCAAATTGGAATGGGCCTGTAGATGGGTATCGAGACACAAACGGTTATAGCCGGACAATAGCAAACTATTTAGTATTATGACACAACTAGGATTCCGAACGGCCATGGAACAAAATAGTTTGACAAAGCGAACGTCCACGATAGGCTCCGCATACGCAATTTGTCCGAACGATCCCAATTTGAACCCAAGTTCATTGTTAATTCATGGGCAATGTTGGATGCCTGATACAAGTTGGGTAGTGTAAACGATAAGTCTCCGAAATTTAAATGGAGTTATTGCCTATGAATGCTTTATGTTATGAGTATATTGAATTGAGTGGGAACGTGCTGATGTAAAGGTATTGAGAAACTTTAAATGCTGTTTAATTTTTCCTAAAATTTGTTTTATTTTTACAAAGATTACTGACATCAGTTTATAATAATGATTGTAGTTGTCTACTGCTACTAGACTCTTCAATGCTATAATTTAAAATTATCTCTTAGTTAAAACAAATATTAGTTCAGTAGAGAATCGCTTACCGATTCAAAATTAGTTGGTTCGTTAGGAAAACTCGAGGGTCGCCAATTTGGTCGAAGTTGAACAACCTCTTCCCTAACATCGCCTTATTTCATAAACCCAATTTGTATTAGAAAAAAATAGCTACTGAAATAGTTCAATACCCAGTGAAAGATATAAGCGTAAAGATATATTATGAAAACTCCATTTGCCACACAATTTTTTTTTGTAATTTATAAAAAGGTTAATGTTAGTGGGAAAATTACAAAATGTAGCGCCACATCTGGCGTACCTACTACAAACCATCCCTGATGATTACAACTAGTGGTTCGCCCCGAACTGAGACCTCGCGATGACACCTTTATCAGCCCGGCTAATTTAAGAGGGGAAGAAAGGGTTTTGTATTTAACGGCTATGTAAGTATGTTTGTACGGATGATCCATCAGAAATCTAAAACTATCGAGTCAATTTCTTTAATATGAACATAGAATATGAAAGAGATTTTGTGAAGCAAGAAAAAAGTTTTTTTGAATTAAGCAGTGCCATCTGGTTGTAGTTTTGCTACCTAATTTTTAAAGATTTAAGTTTTCTACTCTAAACATGGATATTACCTACAAAGAAAAAATCCTCAATTTTCGACTTCTCCCCGTAGAACAAAATATACATTTCAGCATTACATTAGAGAACTTGAAGTATCTTCGAGATATTTTTTTGCATATTTTACTTTCTTTACCCTTCTAACCGATTTCTAAAAACATTTATTGAGGAAAAAATGTAACCTCTATAGGTAATTTTTCTACACATCATCGAAATAGCCTTTAAATAGGACTAAGCACCAGGGCGTAAGATACCTGTTAGTATTTAAAGTACTTGACGAATTCATTGATAACGTCCTTTTGACAAAAACCTACAACTCCAATGTCATTCAAATTCCTAGGAATGGGGGGTCAACAATGGATGTTATATTGGTTATTGTTTTTTAAGGTTCAGGTTTCTAATTTCTTCAATTTCAGACTTTTCCCTGTAGTTGTGACACAAAAGCCACAAGCATACCAAATTTCAGCATTGTGGGACTGCTGGAAGTACCCTAGAATTTTTGATTTTTGCGTTTTTTATTTTCCCTAATATCTCGGAAACTCCTAAGTTTAAATACTTATTAAAAACAGTTTTGAAATGTCCAACTAAAGCGTTTTCATTAGACACCCCATATGATCTGACTGTCTCACTTTTATTTTTTCCCCCTGTCTTGGACCCCAATATCTCAGCAACCCCCTAACCGATATAGCTCATAACCTTACCTACAAATTATACCAATACTGTCTACCCCCATACCAAATTTCATGAAGATCGGATAAACGGTTTGGAAGTTTTCATCGGACAAACATACATACATACATACAAACGCCGATTCTTCCAACTTGACTCAGAGAACTCGCTTCGCTCGTTCAATAATAATATAATACCCAACAGTCACATAAATAGTCCTAATCCCACACTAAGATTCCCTGTGTTGTGGGTATCAGGAACTAAGAGCGGAAGTAAAAGCCATGTTACCACAAAATCCAGACCCGAACCAAATATTTGTAAAGCATCCACTCCAATGAAACGTTACCTATAGCATCATTATGATTTAGGTGTATTTCGCGCCTATTATATATGACAAAATATATTATTTATACCTAAACAATATATAATAGTGTAGATATTAAGATAATTAATTGATTCAAGCGTGACTTTGCGGAAATCCATTCTACAATATAAAATAGACGAACAAATATATAGTCAAATCACTCGCTCTGTTCTTCTGGACTTTCTGTTCGGCGTTCGAAGAGGCAAAATGGCTGCGGAGTTTTTGCAGTAGTGTGTCTTTTTCGTTCTAGCACGCAGTGAGCCTACTGTTTTCTGAGGATGCTTCGTTGAGAGGCGAAACACGTGTCGAATTCTTTCAGAGTTTTCGTTGGAGAGGAGCGGAATTGTTACTATATATTTGTTCGTCTATTTTATATTGTAGTGTAGATATTCTTCACTGTAAGTTATTTATCAACATATACATCATATCAATAATTTTCAAAACCGATGTCTATACAGGAAATCTTTGTGTTCTTTTTTTTTGTAGGCATGTTAGTTTTACGCTTAAAAACATGAGAGTAAGCCATGCCCAGCGTTTATATCTATATCATTGTTTTGTTATTCAAAAAATGTGCTCGCGTTCCTCGTTATTTTTACGTAAGCTACATTTTTGTTCAAAAAGAAAAAGGCAACATGACGAGAATTCGTTAAAATTTTGTTACCTTTGTTCTTTTTAAATTCACGCTTACATTGTTTGCTAAAAGTGTACTTATTCAACGACGACATTTCAGTTTTTACCCTTCTCTTCTAGATTGGTCACATTTTATAAGCAACTAAAGCCAAGCTGGGGAATAAAGGTTCTCGAATGGCGATCACGAGCTGGAAGAAGCAGTGTGTTTTTACAGCTGATGGTAATAAAGTAGGTATTACCACAATGCTCAAGCTAAAGATGTGCCGTCAATAAAGTATCAGTTTTCAATCAATACCTATCTGCAACTTGCAAAACTCATTCATTAACTCTCCTGCAGATTCAAACAAGTAATAAAAAGTTCAGGAGCGGAAGCAAAGTTTACGCTGTAATTCATATAACAAATTAAAATCAACTGGTTCGGGTGAGCCATAACAACTTCTTTCCTCACCTACTTTGAAAGTTTCCAAGAAATAAACTTGTACGTGGTTCTCAAAACTTGGAAGGTTTTGTATAAGAGCAATGTGCTGTTCATTTAAACAAACTTTGTTCTATATGGAACGCCACACTACCGAACATAATAAATATTGGTGAGGTTCCATTATTTATTACTAGCGGTCGCCCGCGGTTTCACCCGCGTTTTTCTCTTATATGGGTGCTCTTATGTTTGAATGTAGGTTTTGATATATCTGTCTAACAAACAAAAGTAGTCCTGAAGCCTGTTGCTCGCCTAGTGTAGGTATAGGATAAATTCCGGTATTCCGGATATCCAGTATCCGGTAGCTGTACCTGCAGCCTGCTGCTCGCCTGGTATAAGTATTGGTTGAATTTTTGGATACCAAATAGAGGAATTGTAATGTATTTTCTTTTATAATTTTCATTTAATTCCTGTAAGAATTGATTTTCTGGATAATGTGTGCCAAATTTCACCAACATTTGTTTAATCGTTACGACGTGATTGCATAAAAAATCTACAAAAATCTCTCAATTGAATGATCCTATGACTAAGAAAATGGGACGGACTAATGTCTGATAATATACACCTTTCTTGCTCCTGGCCGTTTCTCTTAGACATTAATACCGACAATAATGTCTAAGAGAAACGGCCTACTATGTACCTACCTATATTATATTTGCTTATTTTCTGTTTTTTTTTTGTTTTTTTTATGGTTCTTTTTAGCAAAAAACGAGTGCAGCCATGTGTAAAAGATAGTAATTCCTACAAATACTAACCGTTGGCACGCAGTTCCAACTACGTCTTTTAGCGTTGTAAGGTTGTCTTCCCTGGGGAAATTCAGGCGGAATACAATGTCTCTTTAGTTGAGGTGCGAAGGTGGAAAAATGAAACTAATACAATAACATATACAGTTAGATTACACAAAAATAAAAGGAAATATAAAAAGCATCATAATTTTTGACAAATTACTCTACAATTAATTAAATAGATTTTATGGAAGTATTCATCATCATCAGCATCATTATCATCAGCCTATAGACATCCACTGCTGGATATAGACCTCCCCCATAGAATGCCACAAAGTAGCATCTTAGACAATACAGTAAGAAATATTACAGGGATTTAATGCATTAAAAAATCAATCAAAAATCAAAATTAACTTATTCAGTTGGATTTTTAAAATCTCTTCGACAAAAGTACTGTAATTATAAATAAGTAATATATTTCGCAGTTTTTGTAATAATTTTAACATTTGTTTCGACTATTGTAAAAATTATTAACAAATGTTTATTTATCATCTTAATAAACTGAGATTTGTAGTAGGTACGCTTTTTTAGAAAGTTTATGTTTAATCAAGTTTTTAAATTTGTTTATCGACAATTTTAGCACGTCGCTTGGGATTTTCTAATAGCGTACACATTGCCCTCTAAAAAAATTACTAACTTTATGGAGCCTTATAGTAGAAACAGCGAGTTTATCTTTGTTTTTAGTATTTACATTATGATTGTCGCTTTTCTCAGTTATATTTTTGCGAACAATATTAGGTTTTCATAAATGATATGGGAATGTCATGATGTTTATTTCTTTAAACTTACCCTACCTACAGGCCTCTCCCATAGAATGTCACGATGAACGGTCTAGAGCCTCCTTCATCCACCGACTTCCTGCTAACTCTATAATGTCCTTGGTCATAGAGTGGCTGGCTTCTCTGGTTTGTGGTACTCGGGAAACTTTATTCCTCAACGGTTGTCTATGCTGCGAGCTGAATAATGTGCCTTTATTCACGTGCTTACGTGATTTGCTCATAAAGGAATAATATAACAATAAAGAAAAAAATTAAGAATAAACCAATTTCTGGATGTTTTACGATAGTTATATGTTTTGGAACATCCTGTTTAGTTAGAGTTAAATTGTTTCTATCCAAACATGAGATAAGAAGCACGTTCCTCACTCTTCAGGCAATAAATCTCGGCCACCTTGAGTCCTGATTTATTCACTCGATAATCTCGTCTGGTCTGGAACTTTTCTTCTCAAAATGTTGGCAAAATATATTATGTTTAATAAACTCACGAAAGTTCTAAATTATCCAATACGAGAATTTGCTCATTATTGCTCATTATTATTTCATCCCACCATCTCGGAAAGTGTATTTTTGCTCTTCGATATTGCAAAAGCCGTTTTTATCCGCTAGAGGATAAAGTAAATTGAATTTAGAACATCGTGTGCACTAACTTTGTGAATTCAAAACATCATTAAACCTATTTACTTCTACCTCCATAGCGCCGAATTGATCAACCTTTTTTAATTTGTTAAAAACTCAGACTCGGAACCTTCTTGGTGTATTACTTTTTTTTTCTTTTCACGTCATATTGTTAAAACCTTAGGTTAAAAACAAGAAACTTGAAAACAAGTGAAAAACCTAAAATGAGTGATTCTAGCGAAGAGGAAGTTTATTTGACGCCAACAGAATTGACTGAAACTGTTAAAAATGCGCAAAAGTATCTTGTGTTTGTAAATGTTTTTTTTTATTTAGTAATTTCCTCACTGTGGTGGGATGAAAAGTTACGTGTTACACTCGAGTGCAAAGATTTTTCACCTCGTGCTCTTTTGATTCCCTCGCCGCTCAGGATTCTAATTTTTGATTAGAATCCTTCGCTTGCTCGGTCATTAAAATTGAGCACGCGGTTAAAAAGCAACTTTGTACTCTTGTATGAAAAATAACTATTCCGAGATGGTGGGATGGTAAATAATATATTAACCTCCCGAGCACATTTTTGATTATCTATTTATTAAATAGATAATCAAAAATGAGTTAAGTATTTTTTTACAATGCTATTGTTTTTAATGCCGCAAAAATATATTTTCATACATTTTTATTTAAATTCGATGTCTTGCATAGTTTGGGAGGTTTTGTGTTCTTCTATTTAATTGCACGCCAGTTTATTTCATGTTTTACTACTACGCCAGCGAACTGATTAATTAACATCACCGATCCAATAAAATAACAATACTAACAAATGAAGCTTCAGATGAAAATCATATTATATCGAAGTTGAATGAACATTTTTATTCATTTAACTCGAAAAGCATATTTTTACGTTCCCATAATATGTATATTTTAAAGGATAATATAATAGTCACGTGCCTAGAAAATTTTCGACGGAGACAAGTGGTTTGGACATATTTTTATTGCTCGTTTTCATAGTTTCTCAATTTTTTTGTTGCAATTGTTGTTCTGTCTTTGGAATGTGGAATTGCTTCTTGAACTCTGGTAGGTGTCAACCATCATTGTTCATAAGCAAATAACTATAGCCACCGCAAAAGAGCGTCGTCTCGCCACTAATAATTTCGCAGTTTAGCCGAGTTGCTTGCAAACACGAACTTCGTCAAAGGGATTTGGTTAATTCAATTTCTGTGTTCACCCGACGCCTTTCCATGCTTAGCCTCGAGAAAACTTTGCGTAATATTTAATTTCAATAACATCTTAGGCTCAAAAGGCTTACTGGTGGAAGTTCATTTCACGTTACAAAGTTGATTAAGATTGTATAACTTGGTAGGACGGGTGGGCGTTAATGCTGTTCATGCATCTGTTTTGCGTCGTAAACACGCTTATAATTAAGTTTAATTTGTAAAGAGACTTGGTATTGATTTAATTATGTAAGAATGGTACGCGTTTGTTTCTACTTTCATAAGAGTCCAGAGTTTGTGTTAATAACGTCTTTGTAGCTGGTTTGATTAAAGACACTTCACCTTACTTCACACTTGTGTATTATCAGTTGTTATTCTTGCCTAAATTATTGCACTTAGCTATCTAAAATCCAACTAACAAAATGTGATTTCCTTTTTCAGGGGATCCTTATAAGGAAGATCTTTGTGGACGGGCTTTAGCTAAGTCTCGGAAGCATTAACCACATCCCATAATGCATTGTTATTATATTATCCGGGGAGTTAGAGTTGGACTAGAACAGTTTTTAGATCGAGGCCGAAGACAAATTTCGTCTTTTAGACGATATAAGATCAATTTTCCACAGCCTTTCTTGGAGAACTAAACTGGCAGCAACCGGCCGTAAGCTTTTTGCATCGCCGGATATCAGAGGAGACTGCGCATTTTTTTGCCAACTACCACCAAAGCTGCGCTCGCACTCCCTGCATTGGATTAAGCCTATGCTTGTTGTCTGGGCTTCACCTAGAACCAACATGACAAGCTCGAGCGCCTCCAAAACTTTTGTATTGGTTTTATATTTGGCCTCCGAAAATATGACTATGTGTCTCCTCCTGCAATGCCACAAGTAGCTTCCTATTCGTCGTCGTCGGAATACGCATATTCTTTCTCTTCTCTATTCTTCACTTTTTACGTTTAAATTTTTTCTCTCCTGCTTAGCGCTTTTTAAGTATAATTGGTTACTATATTCATAATTATGAAGTTGATATAATTAAGTTAGTATATATTAGTTTATTATACAAAGATATAAGGTATACAAGTTAGGTTTATTAGGATTATCTAACTTTTATAATTTTTGAATTTGAGTACTTTGTCACCGACGTCGATATGCTAATTCGAATATGCTCATTTCGTTTTATCCAAAGGTTTCCGAGAAGACATCGCTCCCAGCGATAAGGCCGCCCATTGTATGGCCTTTTTAGTATTCTGCTTTTTTGCTTCGATCCAATAGCAGAATAAATTCTAATATCTTAGAGTTAAAGGAATACTATCGTGTTACTTAATACCTACTTTATCCAATCTGAATGTTTTTTGACCATGTGTTAATTTTGAAATAATGTGTTAATTTTTTCTCATGTAAGTACTTTATTGTCTTTTTGAGAATAAATTTCTTTAAACCGAAATAACATTACTTTTAACTTCTGCTGCCGTATTACGTAAAAGTCAGGCGTTCAATAACATTACGTCGTTTTGACGATATCTAATTTGAGTTAGAAAATTGAAAGCATCCGACATATTATGCGTCTGCTTTCCATATGTGAAAAGGGTAGTAGATTATGCAATAGGGAAAAAAATGTTTCGATCACCATAGGCTGAGCTCACATCTAGAATTTGATACCGTCATTCTTATGATTTGAATACAGTCTTTCTTTCTTGCTCTTGCAAATCCACTGGCGTGCGATCCGTATCAATATACTTTCCAGGGGTGCGATCATTGAAAGTCATCAAATGACTGAACGTCAGAAAAATTGCCGTTTATTTAAGGATTTCCAAATTTCCATACATCTGAAACTCATTGATGACTAAAATGATTATACCTATGATATAATACTATACTACTATATTAATACAAGTACCTTCTCCAGGTCATCTGCAAAACGGTAATTTGCGGCCTTTTTGATGATATTTAGTCACTCAGTGACTTCAAAAAATCGCACCCCATCAGGAAAGAACGTTGTATATTATTTAGAAAATTTGAAACATCCGATAAATTTGATTGCTTTTCACACGTAGATGAATACGACGGTAGATTATATGATGGGTAAATTGAATATTTCATTTACTTTTTATGTTACATTTTTTTATATAAATATTCTAATAGATATATTATTTAAAAAACAATTTTTTGTTATTAGTGTTCACTTTGTTACACATTTTCTTCTATTTATTTATTAACCGACTTCCCAAAAAAGGAGGAGGTTCTCAATTCGGTTCGGTTTTTTTTTTTATTATGTTTGTTACCGCATATCTCCGGCGTTTATGAACCGATTTGGAAAATTATTTTTTTATTTGAATAGATATACTTTCAGATTGGTCCCATTTTTTTCAGAATCCAGTTCTGATGATGGAATCCATGAGGAATTGAGGGAACTCCTCAAATATTGTAGGCATACATATGGCGATTTTAATATTTTCAGCAACAAACCAAGCATTTTCATTCAAAAAGTATCATAATCCTTTCACCACTACACTTCACATACTTTAGTCGACATATTTAGTCGAATACAATGGCGGAAGTTGGTTTTTTAAATGAAAAGTTATCTATTAAATGTTTGCCGAAACCGAAAGTTTCACTAGGGATGTCAGAGGCCGAAGCATTAGTGAAACAGTATAGGACTCGCTAATGTAACTAATGAAACGTGGAATAATGTCCATCCATGTCTTGCAGTAATCCCTCCATGGTTTTCTTATCTTTATGGGGAATTGAACGGGTGCGTTCTTAATTTGTTGGGTTAATTTGCTTTCGTTTATTTATGTTCAATATCAAGGTTTTTGTGTAACTAAGTTTTCATGATTTTGATATTTTTTGGAGAATAAAGGTTCTCAAGTGGCGACCACATTCCGGACGATGTAGCGTCGATGGACCACCAACATTTTAAATGTCACACGGTGGATGGTGGACGGTGGATAAAAACGGCCCGGGACCGTTTAAGCATTCTATGGGTGAGCCCTACTTTCAGCAGAGGATTTTCTGTAGGCTGATGATGATGATGATATTATTTGACCGAGGTTGAATGTTGGTTCGTTTAATGAGGGTGAAATTTGCGAGTTAGCTGACTGGAAGCGAGGGTTCATCATACTCATCAAAAGAAAACATTGCTATTCAAAATCTTTTTCGTTTGAAAAGATGTATTTATTACACCATGATGATTTTCCTTGTTTCTGATACGCATAAAACGGATATTCTTGTAACGTAAATATTTCATAAATATCTCGGTCAGGCCACCTGAAAACATTACTTTCCTGAATAAATCCCCATTTTAGTGTATTATGCTCTCCTATTATATACTTACAAACACTTCATAATACATTTTGTCTACACAACTGATACCTACATCATCGTGATACTTGAATGCTTTCTTAATTCACCCAAATATCGTAACAGCACTAGCTTTTATCAAAAATGTATTGATAACTCACGCCCAAGTGATTCTTCCTTTCATTCCCACTGTTGCCAACCTGCCCCCCAATTACAGTAGCAAATGGCAATGGGGAACGCATCAATGGGTATCATTTTGTCAGCCTTAGCGCTGTCCAAATCTTTGCATATTTAAAAGTCAAGAAATTTCCACTATTCAAGTTTCATAAGATTTCGGTCCATATTCAAAAACTGAACTTGACGCTGAGAACGATCTTGAGTGTGTTTCAATTTTAAAATTCAAAACTATAAAAATGTAATTTGTGGTGTTCTCGAGATCGTTCTCACAGTTAAGTTCGGTCTATTAATAAGGGTCTAAGATATCGCTAAGCCTACCAAAATTATCGCCATTATTGTATTCGCCATTGCCATTTGCTACCTACTGTAATTGGGGGGCGGTTCGGCCCCACTGGGGTACAGTGGGACAAAAGTGCCACTGTCCTCCTCTTGTGATAACGCCACAAATTTTGTTTTTATACAGTAGAGAAACTTTTACGGCCATAAATGCTTAGTTCCACAGACGAAAAAATACTAGTGTATAGACACCCGCTTGCTACGCCAGATGGTGTAAGCGCTGAAATTCTCAATGTAACTTTTTAAAACATGCTGACAAAATTTAATAGTACAAAAATCCAATGCTAAAGTTACTGTTAAGCTAGGTTCATATTGCTGTCACGGGGTATATCGGGGCGCGCCATAACGCAATCGGTTACGTTTGTTACCTATGACTATATTCACATTAGCAGCGGCACCCGCCACAATACAACGCAACCTACTAATGTGAATCTAGTCTAGGTATTGGTAATATATAGGTAGTATAGGTAATAAACGTAACCGATTGCGTTATGGTGCGCCCCGACACTCCCCGACACAGCAATATGAACCTATACCTTTATCCATTTCATATTTTATATCGGTCTGTTGTGACTACCGGTCTAATTAATAAATAAATAATATTAAAGCATTTAAATAAATGCTCTTAGGATAAATCTAAAGTGCAAATAATCGTCATCAGACGTTAGATATTCACTGTTGGACAGGGCCTCCCTTATAGAATGCAATGGGGGGATGTGCCATAATGCCACCACGCTTAGCAGGCGGATTGGTGATATGTACTCAGGTGAATGCTGCTGCCTATGTGCAAACCTGCACATAGGCATATGTTGGTGTAAACCTTCAGTCAACTTTTACGACATCCACGGTAAGAGATGGGGTCTATTATTAGGCCAGAAACACCGTACATAAGTTCGCCTGTGTACTTTTTTTTGTCCAGGATAATAAAACATTTTCTATCTATGTAAGGACCACTATTTATACCGGGTTTCGAATAAAATCGTACGAGTGCATGTCTGAAAATATTAAATAATTGCGCACACTCACTGTGCATTTTTCGATAACTACAAGTAATTGACGTAATCATCAACGATCACGCCGTTCCAGCGCAAGCGAGGATGCGATTTCATTATAATCGATATGGCCGCATCTTTAATGATCGTTGGCTTTAGTCTGCCCTA
Organism: Epirrita christyi; assembly: GCA_951392215.1. NCBI lineage: Eukaryota > Metazoa > Arthropoda > Insecta > Lepidoptera > Geometridae > Epirrita > Epirrita christyi. The sequence goes on along the minus strand of OX595849.1, from coordinate 8,189,127 downwards.
GCTTCTTGATTAATATATTGCCTTTTTTACAAGTAATAATTAATCTCGACAGAACTTACATATTTGAGACTCTGGGTCCACGGGTAACGGGGCCTTTCGCGTTTTCAAAATTCTTTTAGGGCGTCTGGTTGAAGTGGCGCTTGTCCCAAAAGCTGTCTCTTATCTGGCTCAACGCATTAGTATTGCCATTCAGCGTCACAATGCAGCCAGCGTCTTGGGGACACTTTTGTCTGGTAGTGATTTGAACCATATTTGAGCTATATTTAGATCGTTTGTTACGGTCTTTAGATAACTCCGTTTAACCGTATCGTTTGTATTTTTCAAATTTTGTGTAAATTAAGATTTTGTATTTTATATAATAAAATTGTATGAAATTATGAAATTTAGTCGAAATCAATGAGGATCACTTTGCATTTAGAAAGGTTAGGTATTGCTCGCTTGTTTAAGATTTATTTTCTCTTCAATTTTATTAAATAGTTTGACAAAGGCCTACATTTTTCTTCGATTAATAGCTAGACAAAGACATGTTTTGAGTGCTTCGTATGTCTAGCCAGTATAAAATGGACAAACAAGCTGCTGAGTAACCTTTGTAACTTTTGTTTTTTAATATCTTAGAAAAATAAAGTCTAGGTTTATGTAGGTTTAGGAACATTCATTTCAACCAGCCATGCGGTACAAAAGGATGTTAAACTTCAAAATATATTTTCACAAATGTATTTTCATTGAATACTTTTACCAGCTAATGAAAATCCGTATTCGTGATAAGGTCAGCTAATTTGTAGCTTTTCATAACATAAAAGGGTTCAAACTGTTATTCGGGGCGCGACCATGACTGGCCGAAGCTAAGATATAGAACAAAAAGCTGACAGGCCCTGTAATAATGTCGGCTAGTGTGTTCAAATATTATACGGATCCGTAGGTTTACGACCAGGCCCCATTAATCTTGCTCCGTCGTCCTGTCCGTAGGAAAATATCTCGAAAGTAATTGACCTCATGCGGGTTGTTTGACCACGCTTTTTAGTAAATTGGCCACATAAAAGTGCTTTTACGCGGGCGATTAATATTGAGCAACAGCCCGCAATTTCAACATCATCACTGTATAGCTGCCAGCTGTATATAGCTGTAGAGCCATTAAGTCAATTGCCAAATTGCCAAATTGTGGCTGTTGTCTACAGCAAACCTTGCTGAAACTATCTAGCGCGCACACAGATTAGTTAATAGTTACGAAATAATTCATGGACAACCATCGTAATCGTTTTTATTACGATGGTTGCTGTAAAACCCAGTATAGAGCCTCAGATGGCATCTCTTACACTTTCGATTGTAACAGGGCAATTAATTGCTGAAAAACATTGCTCGTGTACAAGCACTATTGTAAAATTAGCCACATTACGTTGCCCAAAGCAATAAATGACAAGTCGTAAAGTTTAGGTTTCATAAGCAGTGGTATTGGACGGTAAATTCTAAGTAGAAAGCTTCAGAACACACTCGGATTACATCCATTTCGAAGTTGAAGGGTTGGAGCGGAAGCCGCAAAAATGTTCGCTAGATTCGAAATTACAGTTAGTGGACCACTTTACGATATTAACCGTTTTGGTACTAAGCTTGTGGGTTTTAGAAAGATTAAACTTCACTCTCTTTCCGTGATAAGAAGTCAGACACTGGTAAATTTCGTTGAACTTGCAACATACCTACGGTACGTGAAAATAATGTTTATTTCATAACCAACAAAGTGAATTTAACTATGTGTCAAATACAGGTTTGTCAATGTATCAAATTGCTTGAGTTATATAATTTTCATAAAATCATTCTGCAGGATTGTGTATGTCGTCATCTTGAGCATCCTTTAGACGTCCACTGCTGGTCAAAGCCTCCTCCATGAAATACAATGGGGGTAATTGCCATAATCACCACGCTTGGTAGGCGGATTGGTGATCGCAGTATTCATATTGAGTACTCAGGTGAATGCTGCTGCCTGTTCGTTCCTCTTGTAATCCCTCAGTCGGCTTTAACAATATCCACGGGAAGAGATGGAGGGGACACTTCTTAGGCCAAACCAGCTACGGCACGTGTATACGTTATGTGTGTACTAAAATAATTTTTCTTATTCTGCAGTAGCACTCAAGTCGCGCAGTCTCAACAAACGGCAGTTCCTGCCATAAAAACATTTTGTACTATGTCACTGGTGTTTACGCGGAGTTACAACCTAATCTGGTATTCCTTATTCGCTGAGTTTTATTACGAAAGGGAACGTTTCCAAGATTTTATTTCATGTTGCTGTTGCATATAAGTTCTAGAGAACCAGTGTTGCTGACTGGTTGTAGTTTGTGGCTTTGTTTTGTCCCAAAAATGGCTGATTCACTTATCACTTTCTAGCCATCTAGGCTAAGGGTGTCACGTAAACCTCGTAAAACATTTCGGCTGAATTTTTAGAACCTAGCAGCGTATTCAGTAGAATTCGTTGAATAAGCTGCTGACATTTTTGCTTCTACTGACTAGATAAAGACCTAAAAAAAAAGAATGAAAATAATTAGTATATTATATTCACTAGAACGATTGTACTCATGCAAAAGATAGTAAGAAATACAAAAATACCAAGCTATTCCGTAGCATTAAGCCAAAAAAGTGGTTAAGGGTAAGTGTTGGGTCTCGGACCTTATAGCATCATACACATCGCTGCGCATTTCTGCCTATTATGTAGGATGTAATGGTTTCCGCTTCGGGTAAATGGTTTTTGATGCGTTTTGCCCAGGTGTGCGTCCCTTCGAAGGCTTTTGATTTTATATTATACATTATTTTTTCGGAATCACTATAAAAATACAGTTTTATTTCAGAATTCTTATTGGTGTACATACAAACTAAAAGGGTTGTGGACAAAAAAATAGAAATAGGGAACACAGAAACTCTGAAAACTGGGATGACGCTCCAAACAATATAAGTTGATTATTTTTCCAAAGGAAAAACATAGAAATAGGGTTTCATCCGGGCCCAATCACAAAAACTTATTGCAGAGATTTAATAAAAGCTTGTAAACTGCTCTACCATAGTAACCTATACTGTGGTTGTGCAGTTTACAAGCTTTTATTTAACTTGCCTTGTTACTCGACTAGCAGTTTATGTATGTATGTATATAAGTTTGTTTATCTGTATGGCTAGTACAGGCTGACTAACGTTAGTAGCGATAGCGAGTCGATAGTATAATTACAAATATTAACCAATCAAATTACAAAGGTTTCAAGCTACCCCGATATTATTGGCCAATATTAACATTTGCGGTCGTCATGGTAACGTTAGCCTGTGCTAGCCGTACTCTTCGTAGCTTCTAAGCTGATATTGACAGATTTGGTCAAGTGGGGTATCACATGAAGCGTCTTGACTGTGTGATGTACCGATTTATGTCCGTTTAGGTACGTACATAGGTACGCAGGAAATCTTTTGTTATTAATTGTGTAGAAATTTTAACTAAAATGTTTTTTTTTTCTACCAAATATCTGCAGTTCGGGCTTGAAAATGTTCAAGTAAAGCTTAGACAAGTAAATCTTATTGATTATTGTTGTTGAGTTTCCATGGACACCTCAACCGGTGTTCTATAGCTTCAGCCGTTCACTAGGTAGACTGCCTATAAAATATGCATACTTCTATATATTTTTTCCGCTTTGCGTTAAGAATAGGTCCCTGCTTTAACTGTTAAAAAAATCTGTAGCATTAAATTGATTAATTTACAATCGGCTTATTATTCACAGAGTTATAGTGCCACAAAATTTGGCATAATTTAATTTCATCAAAAATGGTTAGCAAACCGAGTTCATAGATGTTTTCGGTTTACGCCAAAAGAATCTTAAAAAAAATCACAGAACCCAATGTTTATAGGATGATTTATGCTTGACTGTGTCGGAGTAAGACTTACCAGCATGAATTAAAAAAACTATCTTCGTACAAAATGTTTTTAATAGAGATATATACCGTCCCTCCGTTTGTGCCTTTAAATTTTCACTAAAGTAGTAAAATACTATGGAAGATACGACAGAGATAGCGAACCCTGTTCACAAAACTTGGGTTTCGGCAAACGTAACAATACCTACATATTCAGTATATTGTTTCAGTTTTACGCGAGGTTTTTACGATCGTACTCTACACGACACGTTCGCATCAAAACTCCAAAATAAATTGCTGTGTCGCTACTTTCCGTACTAAAATATGGGTGCAAAGGTGTTTGTTTGTTTGTAATTTAATTATTGATAAATGAACAAAGATAATCATCCTACTATTTAAGCCTAATATTTTTGTATTAAATCATCTTGATCATAAAGAAACGTCTTCCAGAATTAAGAGGTTAAGCGGTGATTTCACCAACAAATAAAAAGGCGGTTAAACAACTGTTAAGCCTAAACAATGCTTTTTGACAGGTTTTTTCGAAGTTTATCTGTCACCTTAACCAATGGTTACGGTAATCGTCCATTTATTTGTTCGTGAAATATGACGTTAAGCTAAGATATGCTTTAGTGATTGCTTCAGAGCAATAAAGTAAAAGTATGAAGTTGCCGTTTTTTCGTAGGGGCTACTTTGGATTCAAATTAAACCTGGTCCAAGATTCGTAATTCAAACTTTTTTACACAAAAAATATGACATTCTTTTTTAAAAAAGATAGTGGTGATAGTGTTGGCTTGCCCGGCCGAACTATTTGACAAGGAGCTTTAATTCTACTGACTAATACTTACGACTTTTATCCCTTTATTATTTGTATATGTATATTATTTTTATATATTTATTATTAATTTTATCCACATCTTATAATATCAAGTTCTAACATAGTATCTTGTCATTTGACACAGATAACGTAAAACACAATGTAAACAATTTTCCCTTTGAGCTCTAAAAATAAACTTGTTTACCAAGTGTTTACGAAATCGAACAAGAGAGACGGCCTCCGGAAAAAACATTACACGCCTCGCAATCGGTTGACAACTGGGACTGTTTACCAGTCGTGCTGAAATATTAGCCGGAATACACGTGAGTCGAGGATTCTACGAATTTCACGGTCCTCGTCGAAGAGGTCGAATCTCAAACCAATGAGAACAATAAATTTTGTGGCGTGTTTAACTCACCGAAAGAGATTTAAGGCAGTCGATAAGCGAATGTTTTGTCGGCGGTTCTCGCGTCTCGGGCCCAGAAGATATATTATTTTAGTACAACCGTACAGGAATGGGTCTCTTTTTTGGGCATGTGTGTGTAGGGTCCGAATACAAATATATATTTTGAACACATCATTGATTGATTTGTTTTGAATTTGGAACTGTTTATATTGCCTATTAAACTGGTAATTGCTTTCACAGTGAAGATTTTGCTGTACATACATTGCGCTGTATGTTTTTAATATTTCTTGTTTTTACTTTCAATTTTTTTCTTATCATGCACCCACGACCACGTAGATATGAATATAAAACCGTACTAACATCATCAGCCGTTAATAGTTCAATGCTGGAGATACCCCCCCCCCCAAAACAAAGAATATCACCACAAATGACATTGAGCCGTCTTCATCTAGCGACTTCCTGTGGCTTGGTGTGATTTTTTATGTCACCGAGTGACTGAAATGTACAGTATACGTGTGCAGTGGTGTATGTGGCGGAGGCACATACATGTCCTTGATTCCAAACTAGGATTCCCTGTGTCGTGGGTATCAGGAACTACGAGTACCATGGTGCCACCACACCCGAACCAGAAGAAATATTCGCAGATCATCCAAGCATTTCTTCTGCAGCGGAAATCGAACCCGCCACCTCTTGCTTCTCAGCTAGCTACTAGCCCGCCACGCCATGGAGGTCGTTAGGGCGGAGATTTCAGACAGACACCGCATAGTCTTCAAATCGGCCACTCCTATACATGGATTTAGTACTTAAGAATTCCTTGCTCCTATAAGCTGTATTGGGGTTGAGCTACATTGTATTTTTTTTTTTTTATGCTACTTGGCAAGCAGGCAAGCTTAAGGCCCACCAGATGGAAAGCAGTTACCGTAACCTATGAACGCCTGTAACACCAGAGACATCACACGCGCGCTGCCAACCCTGAGACATAAAGATGAAAAGTCTCATGTGCCTGTAATTTCACCGGAACCCGTACCCTTCAAACCGAAACACAGCAATGCGAACACTACTGCTTGGCGGCAGAAATAGGTACGGTGGTAGTACTTCCCTGGACGAAATCTTTCACAAGAAGTTCTACTACTAACAAAACCTACCTACCTATACCTGTATATTGTATACCTATTTGTAAGTATTACCTGCGCAGCGTTATCCTTCATTGAGAGCTATACGGGAATGACGTACTGCGATCGCACGCACTCGTGGTGCTGATGCCATTTCATAAAATACTATGATGTGAAGCTTGACCCTTAGCGTTCTCGGATTTATGAATGTGCCTAGTTCGATAGTATGCGGAAAATTGCGGGTTAAAATGTACACGCTTTTATAGATGGTATAATAGAGACGCGGTTTGAATATAAGAAATGTTCGAAAAGTAGAAACGGCTAATAAATCATACCTTTGAAATAATATCATAATGGAGAGCTACTGTATAGGAGTACTTTGCAATGCTCCAGTTTTAAAATAAGTACCAATTTTATTGCTATTCAAAGGATAGTTTCTTGTTATCTTCACTGACCCATCTGGGGGTTCGTTTTATTGTCGTTGAATTTCAAGAACCGAATTTCCTCCCGTCTTATCTCTATACAAAGTAAAGCCAGATGGATTAGTTGGTATGTTTGAAACACTATAAATACATGCACAAAGGATGCATCAATGCGTTAAATGCATTATTAAATCGCGTGGAAGGCTGCGCAAGCGAGTAAGGAGGCCTATTTTTAGTATCACCGCGGTGGCACTTGTAGATGTGCGATAGGAAAATAGTTTATCATTAAAATATGTTCAGTAACTTTCGTTTATTCCGACCAAACATGAATTATGTAAGACAAATATTTTTCCCACAGCGAGAATCGAACCCGCACCTCTTTACTCGCCCGCCGTATTACGGTGGTCATCTATATTATGCAAACTTGTTTCTATGGCAGAAAAAAATATACATCAGCATCATCATCATGCATTGGAAAGTCAGACAGGTGTGGCTTTATAAAGATGTACTAAGATGTATCTTAGTACATCTTTGTCACTATATACTACTATAGTCACTTGTTTTTTTTTATTAGCCGTGGTATGATGCTTATAGAATATACTCTTCCATCTCCTTCCGTGGATGTCGTAAAAGCAAACTAAGGAGTTACACCAGAGGATGGGCAGCAGCATCTTCCTGAGTATTCAGCATGAATACTGCGATCACCAATCCTCCTGCGCCAAGCGTGGACAATTCCCTTCATTGTTTTTTATGGGGAGGCTTCGTGCGAAGCAGACGTCTAAAGGCTGTTGATGGTGATGGTAACGCCTATTGACAATTTTTTTTGTACAATGCACCAAGGATCCGAAAAGGCTTTGAATATTTTCAAAAGCTCTTCATCGTTAAACGTTCCTGTGTGCTATTTTCATTCTCGGTAAGGATTTTACACGGAACTTATTTTCCGTTCTAAAGCCGCATTCAGTTATAAGCAGGTATTCAGCGCCTAAGTACCGGGAACTTGTACACATTGTCATAGTACTAAATACTAATAGTACTATGACAATGTGTACAAGTTCTTTTAACTGAATGCGGCTTTAGAACGGAAAATAAGTTCCGTGTAAAATCCTTACCGATTACTCATTAACTACTACTCATACTTACTCATTTTACTTTGTGTGATGAATTTACCGGCACCGGCAATCTGCTTTTTAAGGGAATGCGCCCCCAGCAGGGATTTTACACTTATTTCCCGTTCTAAAGCTTATTCACATAAGTTTATTAGCGCTGGTAATGCTCCTGAATGTAACCGCAGATTTTAATTTCGCCGCTTGTGCGCTCTTAATTTAGTGTTCACCACTTCCTGGCTCTTCGCACTCTATGTAATATTAACTTGTGAAGTATACTCAGAACTTTTAGTTCTTACTTGTATTTGCAACTTCGTCTGGGGACAGAACAAATGCAGGAAGTTGTAATAAGAATTCTTAACGCTTGTGAATAACACCGAGGAAAGTATAAAATGGGAATCCTTTAGATGTTATACATAAATTCTGACGAGCTCTGTGGCGCGGCGGGCGAAGGTTCGCCTACGACGCAGGAAGTTGCGAGTTCGATTCCCGACTCGGAACAAATATTTGTACAATCTGCAGATATTTGCTCACGGTGTTCTGGGTATTTTCTATGTTTAATAAAAATATCTATCTATGTAATGTATTGCATTAAGTATATCAGTTATCTAGTACCCATAACACAAGCTGTGCTTAGCTTGGTGCTAGATAATGTTGTGTGAAATGTCTCCAGCATTTATTATTTATTTATTTTATTGGATTCTTACCTACTTATTACCACGAGAGTAGTAAATATCCATGGTGAGACCCCTCTATCTGCTTTCAAAGATGTCGTAAAAGCCGACTAAGGGATTACACTAGGGGAATGGGCGGCAGCACCCACTGGAGTACTTAACATCGATACTGCGATCAACAATCCGCCTGCCAAGTGTGGTGATTATGAAAATTCCTTCTTTGTTTTTTACAGGCTTCGTTCAGCAGTGGACGTTTGCGATACGAAAGTAGACTGAATAGTTATAACGAAAGAGCAGAATATTTTTTTTTGTCTATTCACAGTTCAGTCTCGATTCGGTCAACTTTCAGTATGGTTTTAAATAAATACGATAGTGCCCTCTGATAGTGCTTTGTGTGTACAAGTCTGAGACGCGTGGTAAAAACTCAGTTTCATGTTAAAATTAATTGGTTTGTCAACATGGAAAAAATCAATACAATCTTCTCCGCTGTATGGAGTGTTCGCTCACAAAGCGTTCCATTAAATAAGTTAGTTTTCCAATAATTGCTACGCGCAAACCAACTCTCAAATTAGAAATAAGGCACCTAGCTTTGACTTTTTTACGATCGCTTCTAAAGATTTGTCGTCATTTCTCTTAATGGGAATTTTTCAATTTCTGATGAAAGCTCTATTTACTGAAGATTTAATTTGGTTCAGTTGCTGCATGGTGTATTTTTAGGGTTCCGTACCTCAAAAGGTACTAATGGAACCATTATAAGATGACTCTCGTGTCTGTTCTGCCTGTCACAGCATATTTTCTCCAAATCTACTTTATGAAAATGTTGAAATTTAGTACATAACATATACAGAATAAGGTGACCTTAACACGAACGTATAAAGTAAATAAACGAGTGGGAGGATATTTTTTGTTTTGGGGGTAGACTAGAAAAATTTTTTTTTCATCAAATACATCATGTGCTAATAATAATAATATCAAATGAAAGGGATCATTATGAAAAATACAAATACATATATTTTATAATTTTAAAATGCATGGTTAGATATTAAACAAAATACACGAAAATTGAGCATTATCTCCGAAACAGTCTAAAAAACCTAAAATACTAAGTCCGACTCGCACTTGACCAGTTTCATTTAACTGTATACTTATATAGGTATGTATTATTTGTTTTATTATTTTTGTAAATTATGTTAGTTGAACTACATCAATATGGATATATTAGTAGAACAGCAAATATTGATTCTCTTAATTATTGTCGGTGCGAACAACAACTCAGGTGCTATATTTTTGAACGCATACACTTTTTAGTGCAACCCGAAAGCTATTAAACCATTTTTTTAAAACGCACGTTACCGGCATTTCTATGCTATCTACATATTTTACAGTGAAAAAAAGTAAAAGCGCAAGTATATCAAATAGACGAATAAAATGTGTCTCTTACAGATATCATTCCTCATGAACAGGCAAGCATCCCCCGCAACTACTTTGACGCATCAAAATACCAATATTTAGGTGCAACTTTCCGTGTGTGGCAACCAACAGAGACGAGTCACGACTCTTCGAGGCATCTGTGGTACAAAGAGCACGTTCCAAAGACGGGAATTTTATTTCACGCTTCCGGTACCGGCTCGGGAATTGAAAAGGCTATCGACTGAATTGAATATGGTTTGCATTTTTTTTTGCTTTTGCCGTTTTTATTTATGCTCTTTGAAGCTATCTTTAGGCCTTTTGTGAGTGCATATTATATGATTTGATCTTTTATTTAAACTCACCTATCCTCACCGAGCTTTTGGTAAAGATTTTTACCGACTTCCCACGCACACACTTCCGTCAAATTGGATACAAAACCCACATATGTTTGTCTTTAAATTTAAGAGACACAGTAAACACTTGCCAAGATAAAGTGTGGTTGCCATATAATATAAATTTAAATTCTTGAACCTGTGATAGTTGGAGCTGAAAATGTAAGCTCTGCTTACATTGCTGCTGCTCAGCAATAAACATTGTTAAATTAGGGGGACAAATAAACGGATGCTTGACATCGTTTGTCTTCTGCAAGTCCAAAAACTTTGTTACATTGAGTTATCCTCTTTTTTGGATTAAATTGGACGGCTAGTTGCATTTTACCATATAATTTAGACTTTTAATGTTTTTTTCAAAACTATTAATGTATCTAACTATCTTAACCAACACGGCTCCACCAAGGACGTCCCAAACGAAAATCTAATTGTTTTCTTACTATAATTGTATTGAGTGAACAAATGTATATCCGTAATGTATATATGTAATGTTATTTTTACGTAGAAGAGAAGTTTCATTGAAAAAAACACAACAAACTCGGATGCCGTGTATAACACAAGGATGGACAAAGTTGCATAACACGGAATATGCATCGAAGGATGTCAGTGACGATAAAACTGCCGTATTTTACGCATAAATCGAAATAGTTTGAATCTAAAACTCCATTCCAACTAAGAATATTCATTGAAGTAACCTGCAAGATTAGAACTTAGACTTAGAAGACAGTATCATCTAACCACAAAAGATAAAGTTTCGAACTATTGGCTAACTTGCGGTCGGTAGGTTAGTTAGAGAGTTGCAACAAAAAGTTGTGGTTACTATCTCAATCCCGACTGCGTCAAATGGCTTTGACAAGTTAGTATTAGTTAGATTATGGCATAGAATACGTAATAACCACAGGATTATGGGGACCAATTTCAGGTAAAGATTTTCTGTCGGGTGATCACAAGAGGCTTCATTTAATTCATACTCATTTGAGATCAAATGATCTCTCATGATGTTTTTGACCCTTACTTATAAATGTTTTTTAAATTTAAGCAGTGCTTAAAATTAGACATTAAGCAATAGTAAGGTATGGCAATACTTTAAGCATCATCTTTTGACATGTTTTTAGAACAAAGTCCATTAATATTTATTATGTAGGTAGTTAAAGAAGCCACTCCAACGTTGCCCCTTTTTTATGCTTGCTCCAGTCCATCCAAAGGTTACCTGGCAGAGATCGGTGTAAGCGATAAGGCCACCCATTGTATTGCCCTAAGTTTAAATTACGATTCAATTCTTTTAAGAAATTTAATGCAATACCTCTTAGGTCACGTCCACCAAGGACGCGCCCTAAGATTTATGTGTGGTGATAATGAAGATTTATCTATTATATATCTATGATATTTACTTCAAATGTAGACGCTTTTAAAAGTTATGTATTCTTTTTTTATAAAAAAAGTAACGTCGTTCTGTCTGTATGTACACTTAATGATGAAAAAAAACTAATCATGTGTACGTGAAGTTTCATGCAGCTTGATTTGACGTGTGAGGACACAGCTACAATTTGTTAAGAAGACATCAAGTCGAATTCCTTCCGGCTGCGAGGTTGGATCATGTTGTTCGATTGATTGAACCACGCGGAACTTAAGTCCTGATGGTTCGATTACTCGAACAGCGAAGATTCTTGATTCTTAGTAGTTCGATCAATTTCAGTTAATAGAACCACAAGGAAATTTAGATCCTTGTGGTTTTATTTATTGAACTACGAGGATTTGTAATTCTCTGTAGTTCCCTTAAGCTGCGAAACATAATTATAACTCGTGTTCTACCAGATCGATTGAAATACAGATTTACTGTCGTTAAGGGCACTTGTCGATTATTAAGTTCCGTTTAAGTATTCAGGTTTCACGAGGGCAGAGCCGTGGGAAAATGCTAGTAACAGAACAAGTTTACTAATACTTTCCAAGTCGGTGCGCAATTGCAGTTTGACTTCAGACAAATTTCTCTCTGTCGTTGCTGTTTTTCTCAAACGAACGGGGTATCTTGAAAAATTACTTCTTTTAACCGTAGCGTAGCGAACACACTAATGTTTCACAATTTGTATTTTGCTCTGTGCAATCTAATGTTCGAACAAGTTATTTGAGCTTTCTTCTTTATTTTTTTTCTTTTGTTTCTTTTGGTTGTGCAATGTGCACAGGCGGACAACTAAATTAAAGATGATTTTGATCTCTTGTGAGCTATTTGTTTGTTACTGGGGTTGTTTTGTTAATCAACCAAAGCCGTGGTATGTCTGGTCTCAGAATAGACACCTCCATCTCTTTCTGTGGATGTCGTAGAAGCCGACTAAGGTGTTACACCAGGGGATGGGCAGCAGCATCCACCTGAGTATTCAGCGCGAATACTGTGATCATCAATCCGCCTGCCAAGCGTGGTGGTTATGGCTATTCCCCTCATTGTTTTTTTATGGGGGAGGCTTTGTCTTCCTGGATCTTTCCTTCTTTTTGTGGTCGCCGTATAAAACAAAGGAATTTTTGCACTTTCAAAAGACGCAGGATGGCATTTTGTTTGGTTTTACCGATCGCTTTGGCGTGCGTCGTTGTTGCCAGACCAAGAGCAACTAAGCAAACTTGCGGTAATTACCTTACTTTCTTGTCGCTATTCTGAGCGCGGAGTAGCGTATCTAATGTTATATAGAAAATCGTTGCATAGCATGCATATCGTGCACTGGGGGGATTTACCTAATCACCACGCTTGGCAGGTGGATTGGTGATCGCAGTTTGGTGTAAAGTACTCAAGTGGATGCTGCTGCTCATCCCCCTGGCTTAATCCTTTAGTCGCCTTTTACGAAATCCACAGGAGGAGTCCTATTCTTGGGCTGAGAGTCGGGATCACTATCCACTGAACTATTAACTCTCACATGTTAATAAGTTAGAAAATAAATACATTTCTTGTTTTTTTTTTACCTGTGCCTGTCTCTTTTATTTTGTTAGTTTTACGGAATTTGTACACGTTTTGATTCCGAAACACGTCTTGTTTACCAATTTGATTGTAAACAAGACGTGTTTCAGAATCAAAACGTGTTCAAATTGAACGCCGATGAATTTACCAATAATTGAACGATGTCTCATATCCCCAAATGAAATGAATGCAACATCTAATGAAGCGTTTTAAATTTTATGTTAGGAGTAGGTCACCGGTCCTTTTGCACGCGAACGAAGTTTGCTTCTAATATGGCTATTGTTACTTCAAACTCTATGAAACTTTGTACACATGATCAGTATACTAATATCCAGACCGCGGTGCGTTAGTTTCTTATAAAGTTATAAGGCTACCAAATCATAAATTTAAAAATCTATTTTTTTTAAACTGATGCGCCACTGGTTTTAGTGTACTGATTATGTGTACAAAATTTAATGGAGTTTGATAAAATAATAGTCAAAATAGAAGAAAAACTCGTTCCCGTACAAAAAGGCGTAAGCGCCCTACCAGTAACCTCCTCTTAAACCATCTTTTTAGCGAAATAAACAGCACTGTTTACTTGACCTTTTACCATTATGGCGTTAAGATACACCTTATAAGACGGGCTTGTTCGTTCGTGTCCTCGTAGTATTGTTTACCTTTAAAATTGGGTTTTACGTAGCAATAGCAGGGCTACACGGGACGAAAATTTAATTATACACTGTTTTTCATCCACCTCCACCTGGCGTTAGTCACCCCAATTTGTCTGAAAGTTTTCCATTTGTAATTTTGTTAGGAAATATTTATACTCATTAGCATTTTTATTGGTCTGACGAAATTGCTTATTAATTTTGTTCGATAGGGAAGATTATGAGGGTTGTTTTTCTGGCTTCTAAGTGCTCTCCTTTTTTATTGGTCTATTTATTTAAATTGACACTTCACACAACTTAATTAATAATTGTTATTTCTGCCAAAGTGAAAACGTAATTTGGCACCTTTTTTCAAATAAGAAATGACTTCTAAATATAATTGAATGAAAGCCTTTCAATTTAGATTTCAATACAAAAAAGTAGTTCCAAGTGGCTCGATAGATGGCTCTGACTTAATTTCAACTGTCAAAATTTCTTCAGGTTCATTTTTGCTGTATTTGTCAAAGTCATATTGCCACTAAGTCAAACTTTCTATTGAAAGCTTATTGAGGCTTATCACAGTGTAGTGCCTTTCAACGCTGAAAGCATGATTAGAGTCGGCCGTGAAAACCAGAGATACAGAGATCCTTGAGGAGAGTGGATCGAGCGTTTGTGAAGATAATGATCAAAACTTATGAACGTCCTGATGATACCTTAAAAAGTGGTCACAACAAGACATCAAAGCATAAAATGAAAAAAAAAAGGAATGTAGTATTTTTTTTTACTTTGTAGTAATGAAAATGAAATAATTGACTACTACAGCAAAAGCAAAGTCAAGACAGATGGTGGGGAATTACAGCCTATTATAGCGTTTCTCATTTCGTTGCATACAAAGGTTTCCTGAAAGAGATCGCTTTCAGCGTTAAGGCCGCCCTGTGTATTGCTTTTCTATCGTAAAGTTACTTGTTTATTGTTCCTGTGTGGTGATCAATAAAGTAAATCTATCTATCTATTACAATAAACAAATTAAAAATACTTAAAATACAGTTAAACGAGGTATTCAATTATAATCTGAATGATCCAAGTTACCTATTCAAATTGTTCTACATCGCGTCAAAATGGCGTCATCCCAGCATATGCCAATTTTCAGCTGGCCTCAACCGTTGATGTTACGTACGATGCACTTCTCAAGCAATTCTCCAACATCGTTGATTGCCAACAATAGACACTTATGATCACGTAACATCTCCGACTTCCTCCGATGGTAGAGACTAAGTTTATGACGTCACTATAAAGTTATGACCGACTGTACCTACATGATGTAGAGCCCATAAACACACGGTTATAAAGGCTGGTGTGTCCGGTCTGAGCTTTCATTGCTCTACGTGCCTTTAATGTAAATATCAACTATTTATAAAATCGAGTGTTTAGGTTCCTTTTGTGGTACAGGAAAATATTGTATAGATTGTGTTCCTTCTGCGAAAAACTGGTAATTCATAAAATGTGTAATACAAATTCAAAATACTTTTTATGCGAGGGTAGAGGTGCTGTTTAGATCAAAATTGTCAAGGTCAATACCATCTAAACGACTACTCAATACACACGCCTTTTTCCCCGAAAGGGTAGGCAGAGCCTCAAGAGGCCTCTTTTCACCGTGGGTCGTTTGTCATAGGAATACAGACGACCCACGGTGAAAAGAGGAATATAGACGTGGACAAGTGGTGAGCTCATCGCTGCTATTGCTTTCCACGACCAACTTGGCTAATGCTTTCTTACCAGCAGAATACTGTTATATATGTGCTATATATGATTATATATTATATAAACATACAATATGTACCAATTAGTTACGTCATGATCAAAGTCAAAGTCAATTGTATTTTATTCATTGTAATCACAATAATCATTTAGAATTGCCATTGAAACTAGGAAATTATGATCAGTTATTTATTACAGTGAGAAGCCACTATGGCAATAGCTTAAATACAGAAATATAGCCTAAGTCTAGCAAACATTAACTGATACCTCCTGTATCTCCCGATAGGTGGTCTCCCGGTTGCTGGCTCAAAACTCCCCAAAAAAGCCTGAATAAAAATCTTTCTGAAACAATAAAACTAGAGATCAGAGGCCTTACCATGGCCATTTTTATAGCGATTCAGTTAAAAAATTATTTAGTTCAAAATATTGGTTCGTCGTTGACATTCGTCATAATTAAATAACTTCGCAAAAGTCTATAGACCTTCTGCTAATGTTTTAAATATAGCTGCGGACATCACGGAACCGATATTTTGTACTGAATAGTTTTTGAACTCATCGCTATAAGAGCTCATGGTAAGGCCTCAGTTGGCTAGTTGACAGTTTTTTTTTTATATGCAACGTGTATGCAATTTAGTTAATTTAATTAAGCGTTAGCCAAACTGTTAAAAGTATCTAGGAATACATTATTAAAAAATATTGCACGAATTTGGATTTTATAAGTTGAAAACTAAAGATTGACGGTTGTTCTGATGAGAAACAAGGGGCTATTTTTGATTTCTCAAAAGCAAACATTTATTTGAAGCCAAATTTGAGTCCTCGCAGATAAGTCAACAGTTACTACGTGTTCTGGCAATGATTAATGACATAACTGTTTGCACGACGGCGGTCTATCATACAGGCCAAAGAGTATAAATCACGACGCAAAGGTTATATTATAACAACGAGGTTGTGTGCTCGCTTACCAAGTCAATAGATTTGAGTGTGAAGTTCTATTTAAATCTCTTACCGTAGTTAATTTGTTTGAGCTATAGAAACTTGAATGAAAATGCACGTGGAAGTTCGTGTCGTTTTATTTAATTAAAACTGTTCGGAAGTTGAGCTGGTCCTATTAATTAATCAGTTTATTTTACTTTCTTTGTGTATTGTTTCTTTGTGGACATAAGCAGCTGTGATTAAAACGAATTATTTTTCGCTTTGTTTCATGAAACGGTGGTGAAGTTCTAAGCCCGTCCAGGAACGTACGTTTTGTGAAAAGGCTCTATAGCTTTTGGTCTTCGATTTTGGGGCTTTTGTTTGCATTATACTCATAAATCAAATAAAAACAAAAGTAGAGTGTATCTTCTTATTGCAGGTAGGTGTAGAGCTGTACATTTATTTTACCAACGGGGTGCTGGGAAGTACTACCAGTCTCCCTCTTTCTAGGCACCATGTACATGTACTTACCAAGTACTATACAAGTATTACTGTAAGAACTTCTAGTATGTGTTCATTTTTAAATATATGTTGATGTAGATAAAGTAACAGGCATATTATTATTATTTATTTATGTATTCATCTTAAAGTTGTTTACATATTGTACACTTAATAAGTAAAATAGATTAGATATATGTTATAATGAATTGACATTTTGATGGCCTTATGTTATAGAAATATAATATGAGACTAGCAAATGTCTTAGAGTGACGAGCCTAATACACTGAGATGGACTGTAGAACCAATTATCAAGTGACTCCAATTTGAACCATTATGTAGTGAATGTGGGTTTATTCCCGTAGTGTACAAATACATGAAAAACGGTATGTTATGTGAAAAATATAATTCCCACGGAAAAATTTAGCTTGAATTTTAAATTAATAGTGTGTTATTTGGGTGTAACTTTGATTCAATATTTGTTGAAAAATATCACTCGGTCATATTTCGCAGTAGAAAATATAATGTCAGAGAATGAAAACAACCAGACGATAGGCTCGTAAATATTTATTGAAATCTTCTATTATGAAAGTCGAATCAAAAGGAATTTGCATGCAAATGAGGATTCATGGTTGTTGATTTCATACGATGTTAAAATAATTAATTCTGCAAACAACAAACAAATCCAAAACTAGATTATTTTAAATCCTTCGTTAACAGTTCCTTTTTTTATACTGGATGTTGGTTTGTACATTTTCCATATTTACATACTAAGGTTACTCTGCCCGAGAACCTGTTTTATATCTGTATTTATTTTATTCCAATAATCAACTTGAAAATCCACCTTCTCGTAAATTTCGGCATCTAAATACAGTGCGGTTTGCTTGGGAAGGTTGATTTTTTTCTTGATTATTGTATTGAACTATATACTGTATAAACACAGATTATACAGTTTACGATCTCGGGCAGAGTAGCCTCTGTAAATATATCGTGATAACAAACTGTATTTAGAAATCTAAATCTTGATATTTTAATCTAATGCACGCTTTTCTGACGAGTCAATCGACGTAATTTTTGCACTCGAAAAAGCTTGTTTATAATTTTCGCCGAAATCCTTGTGATTTCTTTGTTCAATTCAGAAGGTAATTGAAGTCTCCACGATTGTGAAGTATCTTGATCTTATTTCGACAATTGTGTGTGAGAGCCCAATTTACTGTACACGTATTTTTGCGTATTTTTGCCCGCGCTCGTGCGTGGCGCATTATTTTCGTTAGGCCCGAATGGATGATTCTTTTATTATCCAAAATACTTCTGATTCAAATGGCCTTTTCAGGGATCTTGTCACAAAAGAACTGGGCCATTCGGGAAGCAAATAAAACGTGCTCGTTTTTCGCGACTTGTGATTTACATAATGTTTTTTTTAGCACAATCTCGATAAAAAGTAAATAAGGTGTACCTGCTTCCGGGTTTATGAGTAGGTGCTATTAGACTTTATTTTTGTAGATTTCCTTCATTTATTTACCTTCAAGGTAATTTTTCTGTTGTCAGTTTTGGCTGTGCGTAACGCTGAAGTTACTTTCAGGATTTTTATGTTATTGCGGACTACAAATGTCCAGAACATGACTGTACCTAATTTATATATTAATATATAAATCAATTTCCGTGCGTTAGTCTCGCAAAATCTCGAAAATGGCTCGACCGTTTTTTTTTGTTTTGTTCGCCTCAATAAATTGGTGGTTTAGGAAATATGAAAATTAACTTAACTAAACTGTGTGAACTTAAACCAACGGGTAATTTAAGGATGTTCCTTTTAAAAACCCAATATAAGTTAATTAAGTACCAGTCACTGGCAAGTCAAAAATTACAAATGGAAACAACTGGCCGAGAGTGGTTTTTAAAATGCTTTAAAGTGAAATCTGTTAAATGCTTTCATTTCACAAAGTTGGATAAAACTCAATTATTTGTGAGTAATTTTACTCATATTTATTTATTTGTGTCTATTTTATTTATAAGATAAGTACCTATAGGTACCTCTTCTAAATAGATATATTAGATAAACCAAGCAATCTGGTAAGTAAAAAATCTAATAACTCTTCAAAGAACCAGTTATTTTGGCCGATCTACAATAGTTTTAGCTCTTCATGATGTGATCAGAATAATTTCTTCTATGATTGATGATGTAGCTGAGTGAATACTTTCACTAAAAGATTTTGTTTCTATTACAAAGAATAAAGTATCTACTTACTGGATTATATTAAAACTACTCAAACAATTTACTCGGGTACCAAATTATTGAGGATTGCATTGTTTTACCAAAAAGGTACGGTAGAAAAACGTACGGTAAAAGGTGGGTAACACACACATAAGACTAAGGGGTTAAGGTACATAAGGTTTCAGCTTTTTTTTTTTTTTGCTATTGGTTGTAGTCTAAAATTATGTGCGTCTAGCCTAAAATTACTGCACACTTCTCTACCGCTTTAACTTGGCACTTGACACAAGATTCAAAATCAAATCAAAGATTACGTTAAAAAACGGTCCTTGTGGGTACGGATTATGGAATATTTTATTTTGACGCAATGAATTAGTGGGGCGTTCAGTTTTAGATTAAACGCGCTCAGAATCATCACTGATCGCGGATCAGTAAAGGCCCTTGAGAGTAGAGTATCGATGGTGGAAAAGGTGATAACGGATGTTCCTACTCTTCAAGCAGATGTAGCAAGATTGAACCAGGAACTTCAGGACCGAGACCAGTGGGCGCGTGCGAACAATGTCGAGATTCGAGGAATACCTCTTAAGAAGAATGAAAATCTTTATGAGATCGCTGAGAGTATCGGTAAGATCAGCGATTTGACGATCAAGAAGGCAGAGATCAACTACATTGCGCGCATTCCTACTAGAGTGCCGAACGCAGAGAAACCTATTATCATATCGTTCAACAATCGATACAGGAAAGAAGAATTTGTAGTTTCTTCTCGCAAGAGTAAGCAGCTCAAACTGGAAAGCCTGGGATTTGCTGCAGGTGGAGTTTTTTACGTAAATGACCACCTCACGCAGCACAACAAAAACCTGCTGAGCAAGGCGCGGGTTCTGGCGAAGGAGAAAAACTTCCAATATGTTTGGGTAAAGCATTGCAAAATTATGGCGAGGAAATCCGATACTTCACCTATATTTTTTATAAAAAGCGAGAACGACCTTGCACGGATATCGTAAATATTTTGCACTTTAATGAAGTAATAATTTATTTAAAAACCTTATTCACGTTACTTACAAGAATGATTGTATACAGTTTGGGAAACACATGCAAAACCAGTGTCTTTTGTTTACCGGACTGCTCCTTTGTTCTCGCAAGCTACTGTCCACAGTGCGCGGATGCCGGCCGGTTTATCGTAAGTACTGCTCTACGCACACAGCTTACACTTGCCCGCACGCCTAGCATAGTGGCCACATTCGCTTGCACTCTTCGCGGCTCTAACTTGTTCTGCTTGGATGAACTCATTACTGAGTTAACTTATAACTTTTGTGTTAATACCTTACTTTTTCGACTAAATTGGTTCTGTTTGATTATTTTTACTTTAATTTTGCAAAAGCATAATATAACATATTGCTTATTTTACAATGCTAATAAAAATAAATACTTGTACTTTGATGGATCTATATCTGTGGACTTTGTGGCCTGTCCAGGCTTCTTGCAATTATTACAGTTTCACTCGAGCTTTTGCTTGTTTAGCTATAATGATGACTTCTAAACTTAGAATTTATTACCAAAATGCTCGGGGGCTACGCACAAAAACGCATATGCTAAAGCGCAACATTAATCTTAGTTCATATGACGTTATTTCGATCACAGAGAGTTGGTTACCTGATAGTATACACGATAGTGAGCTTATCGACGATAGGTACGTTATTTGGAGGCGTGATAGAAACTATGCAGCGACTCATGAAAGGTTTGGTGGTGGCGTTTTCTTAGCCGTTCGCCGTGAGTTGGGCGCAGTCGAGCGTCCAGAATGGTGCTCGTCGGCTGAAGACATTTGGGTAACCGTGACCACAAAAAATAAAGATAATACATTGAATAAAATACACTTCTGTACGCTATACCTATGTAACCAAAATCTTGGTAACACGTTCAATACACAGCTTAATAATTTTTCTGATAAAATGTTTTGTATAATTAACTCTTGCCCTAATGACACTTTTATAATATTAGGTGATTTTAATATGAGTAATGTTGATTGGCTCTGTAACCAGGGGAACTTACAACCGTCGGGGATAGCAGGAGATAGTCAAATTTACTTCTTCGATACAGTTTCAGTGAGTAATCTTAATCAATTTAATAATTTCCGAAATATAAATGACACAATTCTAGATTATGTACTATGTAATGTGGACGTTTTAGTATCATCATGTCACGACCCCCTGGTACCCGAGGATGATCATCATAAATCCCTGGTTGTTATCCTTGATTTTGATAGTTGCGAGCCTCTTAAACAAAACCCTCGAGTGAAATATCTCTACCATTCTGGAGACTATGATGGTATTAATTCTTGCTTATGCGACCTAAATTGGAGTGTTCTGTTCGGTAATAAGCCATTGGACATAGCACTTGACTCTTTTTATGCTTCTCTGTATGAACTTCGTGATAAATTCATACCCCAAAAACGAATGAATTCAGCAACATTTCCCCCTTGGTACAACGCCCCCCTTAAGAAAATGCTCAAGGAAAAGTTTAAATATTTAGGTAAATATCATACCTATGGTAATATTTCTGACTATGAGTCATTCTCTCTCCTTAGAAGGAGAGCGAAAGCTCTTGAAGATGAATGCTATAAAATATTTATAAAAAACACTGAAGAATCTATAATAAAAACCCCTAAAGTATTTTGGTCGTATGTAAAATCACTGAAAAAGAGTAACAACTCTCTTCCATCTACTCTAGTTTTTGAAGGGCAGTCGGCTGCCTCTGGTGTGGGAGTTTGTGATCTCTTTTCAAACTACTTTCAATCCTCCTTTCTATCTCAGTCACTTTCCTCTCAAGGCGGCTCTGGCGTATCTGCTGTCAGTTCTGGGACCTACGATTACCCCTGCTCTATTAGTGACATTGAAATTAATGCGTCTACCGTCTGTGAATTACTTAAGTCGCTTGATGTGTCTAAGGGAGCGGGACCTGATAATATTGTTCCAATATTTATAGTTAAATGTGCTGATAGCTTAACAATACCACTGACTCTACTTTTTAGGCGTTCAATCAGGGAAGGTAATGTGCCGAAGATTTGGAAGTCAGCGTTCATCTCTCCCATTCACAAAAGTGGGAGTAGGAACGATGTTAAAAATTATAGGCCTATATCTAAATTATGTATTTTTGCTAAAATCTTTGAGAGGCTGGTCTATGCTCAAGTGTACGCGACGCTATCAGCTTGCTTTATTCCTGAACAGCACGGATTTCTGAGAAGTCGCTCTACTACATCAAATTTGCTTTCTTTCATTGATTATACTTCTTTAAATATGGACTCTGGGGGGCAAGTTGATGCTGTGTTTAGCGATTACAGTAAAGCATTTGATCGAATAGATCACCAAATGTTATTATTGAAGCTTTTAAATGCTGGAATTCACGGGAACTTGTTCAGATGGTTCACATCATACATTGAGAATCGGTCTCAGGCTGTTGTGGTCAATGGGTTTTCTTCTTCGGCTTGGGTTCGTGTTCCCTCTGGTGTTCCCCAGGGTTCTTTGCTTGGACCTCTACTTTTTACAATTTTTCTTAATGATATTGGCTCATGTTTTATCCACTCACACTTTTTATTATACGTCGACGACATGAAAGTTTTCAAGCAAATCTCTGACATCAATGATTGTTACCTCTTGCAGGAAGACCTAAATAGATTTGAGGTCTACTGTTTGCGTAATAAGTTAGATCTCAATGTATCTAAATGTTTCTCAATCACATTCACACGAAAGTTAAAACCTACTAAATGTAGCTACATCCTGAAGGGAACCTCTCTGAAGCAAGTGGATGAGATTCGGGATCTTGGTGTGATACAGGACTCAATGTTATTGTATGACAAGCATATTGATAACATTGCAAAAAGAGCCAATAAAGCTTTGGGGTTTGTTATTAGAGCCAGCTCACAGTTCTCTTGTATAAAAGTAGTAAAAATATTATATTGTACCTATGTGCGTAGCATCCTCGAGTATTGTTCACAAGTATGGAGTCCTCAGTATGATATTTATGTTAACAGGATTGAGTCCATCCAACGCAGATTTTTAAGATTCATTCAGTTCAAATGTAAGTGCCATGATATTGACTACGATGCAAGGTGTAGAAGACATCACATGTTGCCGCTACAAAAGAGGCGTCAAATAGCGGATATTGTCTTCTTGAGCAAGATTGCTCAGAGTAGAATTGACTCTCCTCAACTCTTGGCCAACATTAAATTAAAAATACCAAATAGGTCAGCAAGACATACAATTCGTTTGGAAGTTCCGTTCAGTGCAACCAATTATAGGAAAAAATCCTTCTTTAGTAGAGCGGTAGTTACTTACAATAACCTGGTTGACATCCCTGAGGGCCTAGCCAAGTGGCATTCGCTTCGAAGCGATTCCATTTCTAATGTCATAATTCAATACAAAAGACCACGTGACATATCGAAAGCTAACGTCAATCCCATACATTTTGGACTTTTCTACTGGCGACATCGCCATTAGAATGTTACTTTGTCTACGGCCCCTGAACTTGACTTGTTCAATTCAAAGGCTCATAAAATAAAAAAAATCTTGACAGATCACTGGTTTGACATGTTTTCATAGCTGTTTTAAGTTTTAATTTTTGTTTGTAGTTTTTTATGCCATATTTACTATTTTTTTTCCTTTTTTATTTGTAGATTTTATGCCATATATATTTCTTTTTCCTTTTTTTTTCCATTTTTATAACTCTCACAATAAGCAAGTAATCTTAGATGCAATATGCGGAGACATTTTAATGGTCTATAGTTTAATTTTTAGTTTAGTTATTAGATTTTAAGTACTGTTTGTTTTCCAAAGAAAAAAAAAAAAAAAAAAAAAAAAAAAAAAATTATCTTATCTTAGTTTTTGAGATTAAAATCTTGACAACATTTTTGGTTACGGAACCCAAAAATAGCCCACTTGATATTATAAATGTAAAAGTTTGTGAGGATGGATGGATGTTTGTTACTCTTTCACGCAAAAACTTCTAACAAAAACGGATTTTGAAGAAACTTTACAGTATTATAGCTTATGCATCAGAATAACATCAAGGTTATAATTATAGTATAAGTTTCTCGCGGGCGGAGCCGCGAGCAAAAGCTAGTCCTCAATAAGTCGAAAAAAGCTCAAAAATACTTAACAAAATTAAAAATATACTATAGAGACGTCCTCATCAGTTCAAAACGAGCGCCTCTTGATCTCTCAATCTGTCTCAAATTACGTACAATCTCAGGCGTACTCGGAGATAGGTAGATATTTATTTGAATTCCGGAATCAGTTACCTTATTCCTTTCTATATTGGGAATGGGGATTCCTGTTGATTGTTCGCTTGGATTTTTAATCTGGCCTCCTTAGTTTGAAATTGGAAGCAGATTCTAGGAAGTAAGCTCCATTTTTGACTTGATATACATTTCATTATAAACGGCCTCAATATATTTTCTTAATAAAAATGTCTTGACTTTCATATTACATTTGGAATTTATTCAGAAGTTGTAAAACATTTTGCTTGTAAAACACAGTAAAACTTAAGCTTGTTTTTACTAATAAAATGTTTAAGTACACCAGTCGTTTAATGCAATACCTCTCAAACATTAGTCTATTAAATGTTGAAAATAGCCGTTGAAATCATCGTCTTTACAGAATGTAGAATGTAACGTATAATTTTAACACTAACAGTAGAAATTTGAGAACGTTGTGAATGTTTTATGGTTCAAGGATTATTTTTGCATTGTAGTTTTATATGCGGATTTATTCAAAAAATAATTTTCTTGGTGACCTACCTGTGCCTCGTTTATTTTAAAACATAATTGTTTTCTCATATACACTTAATTATATGTGCATTCAATACATTCTGGTAATACATATTAAGACTTCGAAAATACACTCGAGAGCAATGAATCCGGGTCACTTAAAGAATCCTAAAAATCTCGGAAACTAAAAATGCTAGGTTAATGCAATAAATTGTATTTAATAGACAATGTAATACTCCTTAAATGAAGGTATTAAAACTTCTTAGTTATTGTAAAGTTATATCATAAAAAAATCAAATTTGAAAAAGGGCCACTTTCGAAGATGGAACTACGAAATTACAGCATTTGGTTTTGCTTTTGTTTGTAATCTGTCATTTATCATTGTTTGATTTCTGTTTTTTTGTTGTTTTTTTTCTGCGTAAACGCAGTAATGGAAGCACGAGGAGGCAATACGAAGTATTAAAATTCAAGAAAATCGTAATAAAGTTCAAAAATTTCATGTTTCCTATTTTTGTTTTAAGGAGAGATCAGCAGTTTTTTTCTTTATGTAATTTTGTGTTAATAAAATGTATGGTGACTCATATTTTTTTTACCTTCATTTAAGGAGTATTACATTGTCTATTAAATACAATTTATTGCATTAATCTATCATTTTTAGTTTCCGAGATTTTTAACATTCTTTAAGTGACCCGGATTCATTGCTCTCGAGTGTAGTTAGAACCTTGAAATACTCAACTTTCATAGTGAAAAAATAGATGATTCAAATTCAAAACCTTTTTCGCACCAACACAATGTTCCGCAACATTTCATTTGTTCCACAGTTTACCTGAGAACATTATCTACAATCACATGGGGTTACTGTACAGGGTTACAGCATGTGTTTATTAGCCCTCCTCCATGAGCCTTCGACCCCTGTCATGGGAGTTGCTTGTCCGTAACAAGGGTGCGTCGAAGGTACAAAACAGAAGGTACACTTAGAATTAGTTGTGTAATTACTCACTCCTGTGATAAGGTTCTCATGTGGGAATAATCTTTATTATTGTATCAACAAAAACTGTGAAGACACAATAATAAAGATTATTCCCAACAAAAAAGTTTCCCGAGAAACACAACGATCGATTATAATATATCTGCAGAAACTTATAAATAAATGGGCTTGTCAGTCGGTCTAGATAACCAGCTACTACATGTCACTTAGACAGTTATTAAAATTATAATAACTGTCTAAGTGATATAAAGATACGAAGAAGAAATGATTCTTGAGTGGAGACCGCGTTATGTATACGTAGCGTTGGGCATCACTAGGTGGGGTTAGTAGAGCGATGACTTACGAAAGGCGGCGAGCAAAAAAGTGGATGAGAAGAGTTGAACAACAGGCTCATTGGAGCGTATTAGGACAGGCTTATTTCCAGCAGTGGACTAATGTGAGCTGATGATGACGATGATGTATAAAAATACGATCGCAATCTATCTATGATGACAGTCCCTTATTATAAGGGACTAATAAGGGCGTTATGTCTCTCGACATGAGTATCGTTACTTTGTGTTTCTTTTTAACGAAAAAGATAATAATCTTACCACAAAAATATAAACTATTGCGATATCAGAATAACCAAGAAATTTTCCATGAAAATTACGAGACCCAACAGAAAAATACTTTCACACCACGTTCGACAGCACATTCGTCTAGACAGATTATTTTAACATCCTCATTTTTGACTCAACGCTAAGTAAGCGCAGAGTTTTCTTGTGTACCTCTCAATTGTTGAAGAGATAAAGACTCACAATTGGAGATCCTTCGTCGCAATTTCAATTTATTTGGGACAGCATTCTTGCGGAACATAAAGAATGGTATTATTTTGGGGGGCAATGTTGTGACGGAAATTATTCACCCTCAAAGCTGGGCTGATCGTACCATCTGTAGCCCTTGAAATTTGAATCGGGGACATTTATTAAACAGAACGCCTATTGTTCCTTTGATTTCGCTCCAAATTGAAAGACTATTTCTTCAAGATTAAGCTCGTTTGCTGAGACACTGTTATGTTGGCGTTTGGAGTAATTGAATATGGTGATGAGTTTTGGGCGCTTGTGAAATTTAAATATACAATATTATATAAACCTTAACCGTATTACGATAAAACTTTGATTATCCTTGGAATAGTTACATAATGTTTTGTCTGTTACAAACAGTACTTACAAGTAGTTTGAAATTCGATAGAAAGAGACAAAATAAGGTGCAACTATTCCAAGGATAATACGCTAAGTAGTAGCGCGCTAAGTGCTAACACCATAACTATGTCTATGTAAAAGTCTAGTCCATGGGTAATACCAAAGTATGGTTTTTACGCTTTCTGATGTCGGTTACTTCTAAAATCGATTTAGTTCTATCTTAATAAAGTTAGTTTTCACTAATTCAATATACTTTGGCAAAGATCCAGTTACACAACTGTTTAAAGAAGTGCCAAGACACATTTTTGTACAAGAATGGTAAATCGATATCCGTCTGGGTCGTATTGTAACTTAGATTGAATATTTAAGAGGCCATCAAATCGCGGTTCACATTCTCCCTTACCATAGTGAGAAAGCCTAAAATTGGACCATTTGTTTTCAAGTTTAATGAATCGGATCTGCATTAAGAGTGCCAACTTTCAGTGTATATATTTTTATCTTCTTGGCATGCCTTTACCTACGCAATTTAGAAGGTCTTATTACATTACCTCCAGGGTTTAAGGACTTATTTAGAATACCTGAGGCTGTAGACAAAGTAACATTCTAATAGCGATGACGCTAGTAGAAAAGTCCAAAATGTATGAGATTGACGTAAGATATCGATATGTCACGTGGTCTTTTGTATTGTATTACGACTGTAGATATAGAATCGCTTCGAAGCAAATACCGTTTGTCTAGGCTGGCAGATTCTTCTAGGTTTGGTCGCGTTGGAACAGGAGTAATTTTAGTTTATAAGACGATTCAAAATGATCTTTGTGATTTCAATGAATAAAATTCTTTTGATTTGATATATTTTGTATGTATTCTAAGTTTATTTTGCTGTTATGTACGTGGCATTGTTCATGTTTGTTCACCTATCTTTTGTATAAAAAGATATAGTATCTTAGTATAAAATACCAAATTCTTCTCCACGTATTATGCACCACCTACATCAATTTATCTGCAATAAACCAAGGTTAGCTGGTAGAGAATACTTCCTAGCATTAACTTCACCTATGTAGGTACATGATTTGTTTTTTGTGCAATAAAGAATATTCTATTCTATTCTATACACTTTAAGCTTTTTTGAATTGGTTAAAAGGTGCAATACTGAGTCGCATCTTTGGTTTTCATCGCTGCCAGACGCTCTTTGATTTCCTTCATAAAATCAGATTCATATAAAGTGCTAGTGCAAACTTAATTTCACGCTCTTTTCGAGTCCAGTGACAGTGAACAGCTTTTTACTGATAGTATTTACTAGTAAGCTTTTAGCACAATATACAATGAGACATAAAAAACACCCAAAATAATCCTTATCCCACAGTAGGATTGCAGGTGTCGTGGGTATCATGAACTACGAGTACCATGGAACCAACATCACAACATCCAGACCCGGAACAAATATTTGCAGATCATGCAAACATTTGTCCCGCAGCGAGAATCGAACCCGCAACCTCTTGCGTATCAGCCGGCTGCTTGCCCTCTGCGCCACGGAGGTCGTCACGGACGCACCGCGCTGCTTTAGGTACTTTGTGCCTCAAACCTACTGAGATCTCTGGTACCGTATCATACTTTTGAAGTATTAATTCGGTCGAATTCTGTAAAATGGCAGCAGAATACAATAGGGTCTCTAGTCTTGCAAAATCAATTTGTTATACAGAACTTATCGCCGTGACGTTGCAGGTGAGTAGCCAGCTGAGATGTAATAGTTGCGGGTTCAATTCCCGCTGCGGGGTAAATATTTGCATTATCTGCAAACATTTGTTCCGGGTCTGGGTGTTGCGGTACCATGGTACTCGTAGCTCCTAATACCCATGACATAAGAAATCTAAGTGTGGGGTCGATTGCGGGTGATAAAATTTATAATACTTTCGTTACAGCCCTTGTTTTTATTTAAATTTTTATTACAGGTATTACGAACAGAGGATTTGAAAATTGATTCCTATGTATCATCAGCAGCATTCAGACGTCCACCGCTGGACGAAACCAATGGGGGGTACAATAAATACAATGGGGGGTAATGCCATAATCACCACGCTTAGCAGGCGGATTGGTGATCGCAGTATTCGTTTTGGGTACTCAGGTGGATGCTGCTGCCTATCTACTGGTGTAATCTCTTAGCCATCTTTTACAACATCCTTGGGAGAAGGTGGAGGGGTCTTTACTTACGCCAGACACAACACAGCGGAATATGTATGTATGAATAAAAATAGGAGCAAATTTATAGCATTTCTCCTTCGGAATGTACATCAAATAGCATTTTATCAATAAAAAGTACCTACGCGCAGAAAGACATGACAGACACTATCCTAAAAAAATATTCCTAATAAATGTCAAGTAGGTATTGCTAGGTACTTGACATTTATTTGAACTGTTTCGGTACGTCTGCACTTTCGCTAAAACACTGGGCCTCGAGAAAAGTTAATCAAACGTGAATTTCTCTTTCTAGCCAGCGGTTCGTTTTGAAGGACCATTACATTGCCGATGGAGTGACCCATCAATTTGGCTTCACGCCGACCGCACGCGGCCAGCGGAGCTGTGGCTGACATGTGAAACGTTTTATTACGGTTCAGGAAAAATCGTTACAATAGCAACGTATACCAAGAACACAATATGCTAAGTTTTCTGCGGGGTATATATTTTGTTTGTTAAACAAACAATTGGTAGTAGTAGAACTTCTTGTGAAAGAGTTCGTCCGGCGAAGAACTACCACCGTATTATTTCTGTCACTTTGTTGTGTTTTGATTTGAAGGGTACGGTGTCGGTGAAATTACAGGCACATGAGACTTTTCATCTTTCTCAGGGTCGGCAGCGCGCGTGTATGCCTCTGGTGTTGCAGGCGTCCATACTACGGTAACTACTTTTCATCAGGTGGGCCGTATGCTTATTTGTTTCAGTAAGGTAAGCATTTCTCAGTTCACTTTCGAACTCGGATCTTGAACATTCATTATGTTAGGTTGTATTAGAATAAGAATATCTAATAACTGCTCATAAATAGGAGCATTATGGATACGAAGCGCTGATTATTATCGACCATAATATTGCATTACGAAACAGCGGTCAATATGTTCACATCACCAAATTGTTGGAATAATGACGTGTGAAAACCTAATTGGAGTGTCTGTTTTAGCTACAGTGTTGAGTATTAGGTAATTATGTGTCTAAATTGATGTCACAGTATTAGCAATTTCATTATTTGGCTGAATTTTTAAATTTAAAAGGATTTGTAAAAGTTTAGTAGTAGTTAGGAAAAAGTAGTGTAGAGCTTCATTATTTTTATTGTTGTTTGATTTGTCCTGGCTGCTGGCTTATTTAGGAGTGTGTTTATTACTGGAAGAAAGCGTTAACCAAATCTATCGTGGAAGACAATGGCGACGATCTGAGGCGCGATTACGTAATTAATTTATGTTGCTATTAATTTCAATCGATTTCAATGCTGTTTCTGTCCGAAATGACGCTCTTGCGATCATCCAATTTACTTATTTAGCTTACTGAGGTTAATTGCAACAAGGCTGCGTAAATAAGGTTATCGCATAAACGTAATTTAAAATAGAAACAATATTGAAATCGATTTAAATCAAAAGCAATAGAATTACATAATCGCCACTCAGCTCACCACTTGTCACGTCTGTATTCCCACGATTGTGTCACCCACAATGAAAAGAGGCCCATTGAGGCTCTGCCTACCCCTTCGGGGAAAAAGGCATGCGTTTATGTATGTATGCATCTATGTCAAAGTGAAATGAAGTGGAAAAGAGCATGCCATTTAAAAAGTTACTTAGAGGTCTTAAGTACTCTCCATGTAATAGATATGGTTTTGCACTCTCGTGCGCTTTTTATCCTGCTTATTTACAGCTTGTTTCATGCTGTGTAAAATATAGCATAGTTTACAAGGACTTTTAGTGAAAAAGTTCTTGCCACTTACCTCCAGGTAGTAACAGTTTTGCTAAGCGAAAAAGTAAGATCAAAACGTGAGTGCATATTTTCACACCAATGAAAAACTGCGTTGTCCTAATGGCAAGCGAAGTGTTTTAAAATAAATAAGTAATAAAAAAACCTTTTGATTCAGGCAATGTACACTGTACAGTAAATCACACAAATATACAAATTAACTATAAATACAATAAAACAAAATCAAACACAGATTACAAGTAGATATCGTATCTACCTCGTACCTGTACTGTGTCAGGGTAATTTCTTATTTCCAATGCTTAAATATAGGATTCCGTTTGACGTGGTATTCTAGAAGAGAGTCCTATGTCTAGCAGTGGACTTCATCATGATGATGAACTATAGGATTGGCCACCAAGACACCAGAACGATCCTGTTGGAATAACGTAGCCCATTCCAGTAAGCATTGTCCTTATTATAGCGAAGAAATCAGGAACTCTCGCCTCGAGAGAGACGATGCTCGACGCACTGCGGTATTTCGGCAATCTCATAAGAAAGCCTTGTACTGAAACCTTATGATATTTTTGTTTTGTTTTAGGTGAGATTTATCCAATCTTTTTATACTTTCCAATCGGCGCCGATTACTAAAACAACGCCCACACAAAAAAGATAAACCTCAACAATAACCAGAAAGCTTTACAACCAGCGCAGCCAATCTCGAAAAGGGCCTATGAGACGAATTTAAAGTATCATGCTTCGTGAAAACTGCGCGAGGGAGAGGGCTCGCGTGGGAGCAACCTCGAAAAACAGGAAGCCGAGACTCGATGAGCTTTTCAAATTTATGCACAAACATTTATCGCGCTTTTTACGAAAGGAAAACATCACGGAGCGAGTTACAGTCGCGTTCACATGTAAAACTGGTTTCCGTTCACTGTCAATCGGCGCCTGGGTTCAACGAGGCTAGTAAGCGCTCTTTCAGTTTTATCCTATGCATGAGCTTTACCTTAGTTGATAGGCATCACACTGGGGCTGATTAGTATTAAGAAGGATCATCAAAAAAATAACCAAGCCGTGTTGCCTAATTTTTGTGAGAAATCGGTGTAAATTCACCTAGTCTAGTTAGAGACGACCTAAAA
This sequence comes from Epirrita christyi, assembly GCA_951392215.1. Lineage (NCBI taxonomy): Eukaryota > Metazoa > Arthropoda > Insecta > Lepidoptera > Geometridae > Epirrita > Epirrita christyi. The sequence continues at coordinate 8,156,984 of OX595849.1, read as the reverse complement.
CGACCCCTGTAATTTTATTATTTTATCAAATACCTAACTAATGCGGTTTTAATTTACTTTGATATACGGAACCCTCAAAACGAAGGAGCTCTTAATGAAATCTGAATGTTCATATATAATTATAATGTTTATAGTGAACTAGCATTTAATTTTAATTTGCTTCGCATGTTTGATTCGTTATCGCAGTTGTTAGGCGTCCACTGCTGCACGATGAGGCGTACCCCATTGCGAAATGGGGGAATTTGACATAATCACTACGCTTGGCAGGGTTGGTGATCGCAGTATTCGTGACACATCGCGCACTGAGATGACACATCGCGACGCGCGCACCTACTCATGATTATGATTCCACGGCGAAGAGAGTCTAAAACCGTCTCCACGGTTGAAATTGGGGTACTTCTTGATTTCATTAGCCTCGCGAATGATTCTCTTGTAGAAATGGCGCTCATTCTTACGATATGTTTTCTGCGTGAATTCAGTAAGCTACGTCTGGGAATAATTTTCCCCAGTATAAAGTACCCTATTGCTGCGAAACACCGATAAGATACCCTATTACGGCAGGTACTACAAAAAGAAGCAACTTGGATCAGGTAATTTTATCAGCTGGCTTATACTTTGGCAAGTTTTCTTAACTTTGCTAGTTTTTAATAAGGTTTACCGTGTTTTCTCAACCTTGCTAGTTATTAAGATGGTTGATTGATTAGATTTAATTGTAAATCGATCTGAAAGTCAGAGATTCTACCCACAGCTACAACGTGAACCAAAAATATAACGAAGACGTAACGTAAATTTACTTTACCAACACTTTGTTGTTACATGGGCTGACCTGGGGAGTATTGTCTAACGAACTGGTAATCGCTTTCAATTACGATTTTGCAGTACATTGCGCCGCATGCTTTAGCTAACTGTTACAAGCAGAAATATTCAAAACATAAAGCGCAATGTTCTGTTAAATCGAAAACGATTATCAGTTCGTTAGCCAATAAAGGGGCTGCTTCGAGGGAAAAGCTAAGTTTTTAACATGTTGTGCAGAAGACCGCTAATAGGTATTGCTGTAGACTAGCCGTTCTCCCTAGTTCAGCAAAGACGTTTTTGTGATCACGATTTTCAGTATATCGCGTTATATACCTTACGTATATGTTGATGTTCCCGAGGTTTGAATGTAGTACAAGATTAGTAATCGCGGGTTGACTGGAGTATATGGAGTATACCGTCGAGAAGCGGTGGTAGCTGTATTAACTACCCTCAGCATCTTTGACATTACTGTAACCCTTTCGAAACGTCGGGAAAATAAATAATAAGGTAATACACGCGTTAAATACCCGTGACAATATAAACAAATACAGAGTCTTTAGTTGCCTAAAATCGTAATATCACCAAGTTAACTGTCCCCAATAAAAACATCAAAGTATGATGTAGGTCGGCTAAAGTAACCCTTGCTGTTTTGGGAAAATTCGATGTTGGAAATGGGGAAAATTTGCATCGTTTACCTCAAGGTTTATCCTTAACTTTTATTGCGTGGTTATTTCATTGATTATTTTATGTCGCGTTGCACTTCTACGGAAATCCTGTAAAAACGTATCTTTTTAGGGTTCCGAAAACCGACAAGGAAGCCTCATTGTATCATTATGCCCGTCTGTTCGTCCATAGTCAGAGCCGTTTTACTCGCAGACTAATAATACTATCAAGCTGAAATTTAAAACAATGGTACAAATCAATAACGCCTATGTTTTTCCCCTTCATGTAAAGTGGGGTTGAGATATCGTTGGATAGGTCTTTTAAAAAATGTTATAAGGTTTCATAACCAGTTTTTTGATACAGAGATTTGATTCATAACTATGAACCTTGGAGTAGTATTATTGTTAGTTAAGGTCCTTACCCCCTACTGGCTAAACCGCTAATTGGGAATACCTAAAAAGTATTTCCAATAATAGTATATTCAATGAAATTACAAGAAAAATTATCACAGCTAAGAAGGTTTAACTAGTTTATGAGCAGTAGTCTCAGTAGTAGGGTATGTAATCTCATTCCAGAATCCCATCCCATAACAATTTTATAAATGCGAAAGTTTGGATGTTTATTACTCAATCACGCCTTAGCGGCTGAACTGATTTCGATTAAATTTATTAAACAGATAGATTAAGACCTAAGTTGACACGGACTACTTGACTTCGGAACCCTACACTTTGCTTGGCACACACGCTTGGCTGGTTTTTCTACTAGTTACACTCAAAAGTGCTTGGAATTTTCATCTATCGTACTAACCTACTCGCAATAATCCGTTACTTTGAAGAACCGATCTTTATATTATAACAAGTGAAATATCCCCTCATGCTGTACTTGGGTTACGCTTTTTAATGTTTAGTACTATTTTACAACCACGCGAGATAATACAATGTATCAAATTCCATTCTCTTTCAAGACAAAGATATTTGAAATTTTATAGCCGTACCTACTTTTAGGTAACCAGTAATCTAGCTGAGACATACAAATTGTTTTGTTTTACGCTTGGTAACGATAATTGCAATCATAAAACGGATAACAAGATATTAACCCCAATACAATTTATATGAATCACACTATCACACTAATGTTATAAATGCGAAAGTTTGTGAGTATGTTTGTTACTTCTTCACGCTCAAACAGCTTAACGGATTTAAGTGAAATTTGGGATGGAGATACATTATACCCTGGATTAACACATATTAGGATACTTTTCATCATCATCATTATACATTTTCATCATTGTTCACGCGGGTGAAACCGCGGGGCGCAGGTAGTAGACCATAAATGCAAATGACCCTGAAACAGATACAAAAACATCCCCAAAAGCTCTGAAGCAGCCAAATTAATGTAATAAATACTATAATTGCTTGTAAAGCGCTACGATACGGCCTGTAAACACCAATGTTGTACTTGTAAACGCCGAAGACAGTATAATAAGTACATTACACCGCTCGAATGACCGCATCCTTTCTTTATCGCCCAATAAGAACGGTATAGGAAATTTTATAAAACCCATTACGAAGTTACGCTGAAGTTTACGAACTGTGAATTTCGCTTTATTTTGTTTCTTTTTCATGTTGATTTAAGAGCAATGTATATCGGGGATGCAAATCGATGTGGGAATCAAAATATAAAGATGCGTACACTTACTTAAGTACATGATTTATGGGTTGAAAATAGAGTATTGATAGGTTATGTAGAGGTATCTACTTCGTTTAAGACCTAACCTAAGTTGTCATTAAATAGATTGATCTACTAAATAGATCATTCTGGTTTGTTTGTACACTTTTAACTAAGGTTGCTCGGTTTGGTGTTTGTTAATGCAAAAAGTGTTGAAAATACGAAAATTTATAAACCTTTTTCATAACAGAGTACAGAAAATAAAGAATATTTAATAGAAGTTTTAAATGTTCTTTATCATTTAAAAGTTCAGGCAAAAGTTCTCATGTTTCAGAGCAGAACATGTTAAGAGCACAGTTTCGAGTATCTAGAACTTATGAAGAAAATATTAGCGTCAACATCGCGAGCGCAATAATTGACCTGTCTCCCCATATTCTATCCGGAGTGCGCTAATAAATTGTCGGGAGTATAGTTACCAAAGTACCGCTATAACTTTGTTCTGTTCCCGTAATGGAATCAGTGAAATGTGGTTAGAAATGAATTTTTCGAACCGTGGTGGAATTTACGCGTCTCCGGTTCATGAAGATGCAGGTTCAAGTCGCAATTGTTCGATATTTTCAGATCACATTAGAATTTAATACGCATATCTTTCTTTAAGTGTAAAAAGATTTTGTTTTTTCATACAGAATCAAAGCCGCGTACATTTAAACTAATAACTTTTCTAAAAATACTACTGTATAATTAGTTATAGAATATTTTTTCACTGTTATTTTGTGAACACTGAACGCATGCATAGTTATAGCTAGGTATTCATACTATGACATATAAAAGCGACATACATATGGATTGCGTACACGTGTAGGTAGAGAACCAGCATAAAATATACCTACGCTAATGGCTCTATGCAATGATTCGCTACCGGACATCCGGCATACCGTCAAATCATCTAACCGGAAGTAACATCCTGCGAGGTATATTTGTATCTCCATAGGTTATGATCAGTTGAATGACTTTCTGAAGGGTATTTTCACTAGACACGGAAGTAACGATGAAGGAACTCTAAGCAAATTTGATCAAGATTTTAATTAGTACTATATACTTCAGATTTAATTTCCACTTGCCATATGAAAATAATAGCTGAAAGTGAATTAGCTGAATTGAATTTCTTTTGTATAAAAAGGAGATCATTTATCTCGATCTTTCTGATATTGTCATCGGTAACAGGTGTCAGAGCTTAAGAACCAGATATTTTCACCCCAGAGTTTTCATCCTTCAGGAAAATATATGGATTCTTAACATGTACCTGCGTTCTCGTCGTCGATATCAGAAAAATATGGTTCCCATATTTTACACGTTTTGCTGATTCGGTGGAAGCAGTGAACCGACCGAATTCACTTGGTGTAACAGATTAAAGACGCCAATAACCGTAGATAAGAACACGATCGTAACAAAAACGGTCTTCTGGTTTAATAGTAGTTCTTTCAGAAATATTGAGTTTCCCCTCTTTAAAATGATTAAGAACCTCCGAAGTTTCTTTGTGCATGCAATTTCAAACTAGTTACCGGAGTAAATTAGTGCTAACTAGTTATCGGAGATAAATTCAACATTGTGTTTTGAAATCATTAGCAAAATTACTCCAATTTTGTCTCAAGGCTCACCGCAGGCAACTATTTGATTAATTACTGATAAATTCAGTGGTTATAATCCGTTGTACTAATATATTCCGTAATTTGACAGAAAAAGTAGGTGATATTTGAATTTCAACAAGAACAGAAAAGGAAAACCTATGCTTTAGTTATTTATGTAGTACACATTAATACGTAAGATAACATAACACACAAAAGTATACATGCAGAACATATTATAAACATTTGTCCCGACGCGGGAATCGAACCCGTGTACCTCTTGTGGGCGACTCACTCGTTGCACCATGGAGGTTACCAACTACTGTCGTTGGTCTTTGCTAAAAACTATAATCTGGGTTTGTTCAAAGCAAGAGTGAATAGGTGCCTTTTAGACCTTTTAGCTCCATCTCCGGCATCATTGTCACTTACCAACAGGTGTCATAATTATGTTATGAAAATTTATTTTTAACATGTTAAAAAAAATGTTCATAATCATATTTAGTCAGTGTATAGCGATCACTTAGCCAGCAGGCTTAGTTCGCACACTACATTGAATATCTTGGGACCAAATTGCCAATAGTGGCTGGTAGATTTATTATCGGCTCGCTTGAATGATTTCCATGGCCGTTGCTCTCAGGGGACCATTTTGTAACCCAACATGATATTTTATTAGCGGTAATGGCTGGGCGGTCTAATGGGGTAGTGAAAATATTGATAGTCTTTGTTTTTAAAGATGCCTGGAGGCCCTAGCATCGATAAAATGCTATATTATACAAAAACCATTTAGTTATCGTTACGTGGTTACGATTGGTGAAGAAAAAGTAGAATGGCCTAGCTAGGCACTAATATATAGCTATTTGCTACGATTTAGCGTAAACATAACATAGTCAGCACACTGCTAGAACTCGGAACCTACTCTCGACGACAGTAAGGGTCGGTTTCCACCGGGGCGGAGAGGAGAGGAGACGAGATCAAAGCTGGCAGGTTATTGGCAGGCAGGCTTGACAGGTAAAAACGAAAAGGAATTAAGTAACAAAACTGGATTGGTTTATTCAAACACATCTCCTCTCCTCTCTGCCCCGGTGGAAACCAGCCCTGAATGTGCCACGCGGGCTGACAGATGTTGCCACGATTTGATTGGCAAAAATTATAGGATAGTTTTCAAACAAAAATTCTAACGAATTGAGAACCACTTCCTTTTTTTGAAGTCGTTTAAAAACCAGTTCAAACTCGAATATTCAATTTGTCAGTGACACAGATCTTGAACCCGCGACTTATAAATAGTACGTTTCAACCGTTAAGTGCCCTCATAGGACCATTAGTTCAGTCATTGTTCCTTTAAAATTCTAACCCCTTATTCATAATCATTTTTGAAACCTATTATAGTTAAAATAGCTTTTGTCTTGTTTTTACGTGTGACATATTAGAGAGAACAAAACAAAAGCTATTTTAACTAAAATAGGTTTTAAAAATGATTATGAATAAGGCCCTTCATTTCGTCTCGATGTCATGGCTCTTTCACCTAACTGCGATGCGATGTCAAATTCAATTGATATGATATTTCAAAGTCAATTGTAAAAGAAATATCGTCGTCGCATCTTTATTCTGAATTATTGCAAAGTACGGTCAATCGCGCCTAATCCTAAATTTAGGATTAGGCAAGCTGCTTGAATTAGCTTCTTGTGAAAGAGTTCTTCCGGAAAAGTATCTACCAACATACCTATTTCTGCCACACAAAGCAGCAATTGTGTTACGATAATCCGTGATAATCGTTACGATTGTTGAAAACTCCGAATCAACATCATCCTCATCACAATGTTTACGTCTACTGCTGAAGTCCCATTAAATACAATGGGAGGATTTGCCATAATCACCACGCTTTGCAGGCGGATCTGTGATCGCATTTTGGTGTTAAGTACTCAGGTGGATGCTGCTGCCCATTGTTGTTGTAATCCTTTCGATGCAGTAAGGCTGTAACTACATTCACGGGACGTGAAGAAAATTCAAACTACTCAAAAACTCAGACTACGGCCTCTTTAATCGTTTTATGATCGTCGTTCGTGCTGGCTACATTCTGACAAATAAATTACTATGACTATGACTATGACTATGGCGTCAAAAATCTTAGGTAGAGTTGTGGTAGCATGAATGCCGCTTAAATTACAGTTTCATGAAACTTCAGTTTAAATGGGTGGTGGGCGCAATATCGTCCTATAGGTAGGTATAGGACATGTTGTGAAACTATAAACCAAAAATATAGGATCAAATACAATCGTAACATTATGTACATATGTATATATTATGTCTGAAAAGCGTTTGGAGCATTTTAAACATAAACGATTCAAAAATGGTTCAACTTTATCAAATTTCTTACTTACTTTTACAGAACGGTGTGGGAGAGTGTGTGGTCAGTCGGTCACACTGGAGCGCAACCAAAATAAACTTCGCAGGGCGTGGGGCAGTTTCAGAAAGCGGACAAATATTACACATATGCTTACGATAATTTTACACACAACAACAACAAACTTGGAAGAGAGTTTCTAAGAGAAAATACTTGTGGACTGAAATTCTATTTACCTTTCACTTAAAGCATTTTCACGAAAATGAAAATAATAGCTACACTCAGCCTAACCAGGGGCAGGATAAAACATGAAGAAGGTGTATTGGTGAGGGTTTTACACGATCTTTAAGTAAAAGTTTCCTTATTTTGCAAAAATACAGAAAAATGGAAATAAAATAAATGTGTCAAACCGATATTCATTAATAATGGGATGAACATTAATGGGTTAAGGCACGGTATTATCCTAAAATCCAAACATTCTATTGTGAAAACAAAATGTTAATTGTAGGATTATTCTGGAAATGTAAAACTTAATACAGGTACTGAAAAAGGATGAGTGAATATAACATTAATTTGTTTTATAAAATAACGTTTCAAAAATGTGAATAAGCTTACATGTTCTCATAAAAATCCCAGCTTAACGAACACATTCTCCAATGTTGGCGTTTTTTAAATATCTCCATTTAATACAGAGATATGCAAATAAATGAAAATAGAAGAGATGGCACAATAATCCACAGTTTCGAATAAATATTTGCATTTGAATTGAGAGGCAAATACGATCGCGTCGGCACTGACAAGCATCGACTCTCCTCATCGATTTTATTTGCACTTTTACCGAAATGCTACACGTTTTTAGCTGCTAAAATGCATAGATGGTTGAATTATCTATAGTGAATGGGTGTAACATGCAACCAATTTCAAGATTCATGTCTATTTTTATCGAAAAATCCACTTTCCATCTCACAATCCATTGCCGAAAAGATTCATGATAAAACTTTTTTACAAGAAAACAATAAAATTCTAAATTCAAAAATGTTGTAATTTGAATTAAACAACGAGACTGCCAAAAAATAGAGTAGGTTTGACGTGGTTCTACTAACGCAGGTGATACAGTTAGCAATATCAATGCTGGTTTTGGAGGCTGCTGTGAATTAAGAATAGTGGTGGAAGCCGATCCTTATCAAACAACCAAGGAATTAAGCCGGGTATTCATTAGGCAACATTTGTTAATAAACACTGTTTATAAACAGTGTTTATTAACACAGAACAAAACAACAGTAACAAATGTGTGGGTAAACTAAAGCCGGGTATTCATTAGGCAACATTGTTAAACAGTGTTTATTAACAAATGTTGCCCAATGAATACCCGTTTATATATATAAACAAATCAGTAAAATAAAAGAACTCGAGAAATAGGTGCCTCATGAATTAAATGGTATGCATAAAGGAGCTATACAGCTAGAAAAGTTATGGTAACTGTTTGGTGGTCACTTCATGGTGTAATTCACTATAGCTTTTTTGAGATCCGGTGTATCAATAACAACATATGTCTATATTGTGCAGAACTTCAAACAATGAAGGCGAAACACTCAGAGAAACTACCCCGACTCGTCAATCGATCTTCGCCATTATTGCTCCATTATAACGCAAGACTGTTCGATAATAAAGACCTGCAGTTAGAAACCATACGTTGTCCTCTGTACTCGCCAGACGTAGTACCAACCGATTACCATTTTTCAGGAGTTTGGTTAATTTTCTTGTTCTCAGAATTTTTTTCTCAGAAAGTGGTACAAAATGCCTTCATAGACTTTGTAGAGTCCTGATCCCCAGAGTTCTATCGCAAAGGCATAATTAATCTTCCCTCGAGATGGCAGAAATCCTATACTATTAAACGAGCAATATTTGTGTGTATATAAATATTTAGAGTTTTGATGAAATTTGCTATATAGTGGTTTTTGGTGGGCAAAAATCGATCTACCTAGGTTTCATCTCTAAGAATACGCGTTACTCCAAGTTTTCCGAGCAAAGCTCGGTCACCCAGGTACTGTATAGATAATAAGAGCGAATACTTAGGGTATTTGAATGTATATATAAAACGGCAATTTCATACTAATAATTGAATTCTTTTGTGAATTAGAGACGAATACTTATTACGAAAGACGTATAAAATTATATTACTGTAAAGTCATGTTTCGGAATCAAACAGAAGTTGCAAAAATGATATGAATATGTGGAGGCTGTATGTACATAAGCACAATTTTGCTCAAGGAAATCGTAAGGAAAATGATTCTGAATATGAACATATTTTACAAGTTTGCGCGCTTTGAAGATATTTGCCGAACCCTTCGGCTCGTATGAAAATTCTCTAAATAACAAATGGTAGAGTTAAGTGAATCCTGCTATAGGTGATGTTTACTTGTTGCTTGTTGTTACTTGTTTTGGACTATTACTTTGATTTATTAAGATCATTAATTATCATGATCAGCCTTTTGAACTTCACAGCTGGACATAAGCCTCCGCCATATAATGCCATGACAAACGGTCTTGAGCTACCTCCATCCACCGACTTTTTACGACCTTATAATGACTTTTGTCCATCGAGAAGGTTGGGTACGTTAATTTAATTTTAGAGTATATTAAAAATTCTAGACTCAAAAATAAATGAATAAATTTTTCAAACATGAATTTCTTTAAATGGTTTGTGAGGTAGGAAGATAACTTACCTACTGACAAGCTAGTGTGGCTTTAACCCCATATCAATTTCAGAACTCACGCAAATTTGTCCTTCCCTTTACTTAGCCTTTAGTATCATAAGCCCTTACTTAGCTTCATACATAACAGATATCCGGTGCAGGCCACTTGTGTGTTGCCTGCTAGCAAGCGGTCCCTCCGGTTAGGGACCGCTCAATTTGGTTACTTACCGACTAAACGACCAATAGAAGTGCTTCCTCTATTTTGTACTCTATACGGGCCAATTGCCTGACTAAATTAACAATACTAACCAGAGTTAGCATAATTAACTCAATGCTAATTCTGCAGTCATTTTGTACTGTGCCATTGATGAGTTTTATTAACTAAGAATTAAAATGCTAATCCTCAGTTGTCGCAATTGGGCCTTAATCGACGGAAAGAGAGCTCCAATTATTTTGGTTCTTGACGTATCGGTTTAGCAAGTCAGCCGAATCGAAACGGTCCCGAATCTGGGGGCTGTTTGCATTGGTCATTTGTCGACACAGTTTAACGGAATTATTTGTCCGTACTTGGCCCGTTTGGTGCGATTCAATTTCCTTGCTCTACTGAACTTGTATCCTAGGTATGCTGGGAGATATGCCGGTGAAAATTGGAGAGTAATTTTGCTCAGTTTGACTCCTACTTGCATAGTTCTTCAGTAAAACTCAGAGCAAGGTACACATTTTTATCCGTGACTTGGTTTACCTACTAGACAACAGGCTCTAGACTTTTGCTGGCATTTCATGAATGTTGGCCCTCTGTCAGGGAAGCAGAGAATTTGAAATTGTCAGGAATTTCTGAAAAAAATGAAGAAAGTAAGTTTGAGCAATTTTGGTAACCAAAAAAGGAAGTATCTTAAAAGTTGAGCTAAATCTTATAATTAACTGGTTGAATGTAATATTCACTATGTTATCTAATAGTAATATTAAATTATTATTATCTTACAAATTTGCGACAACCCTGAGTGTTTGTTTACTATTTGCGTATACAGTTGTTACGCACACTCAAAACCGCACCCTCCTATCACGTCGCACTCAAAAAACCTTATTTTTTTTTTAATTTCAAGGAATACTTATATACCTACACATCAAACAAAAATAAATCTTTGGATCAAAAAACATAATGTAACCTTTTAATTACATCTTTACTAAGCCACCTCAAATTATTGAGTGCCTATTAAGGCACTTAACTAAATAAGAGACAGTTCTGTTATTTCATTCAGAGTTCACCCTTATAGGTAAAAAAAACTGCTGTTATAATAGGCCTGTGTCATGTTTTGTTAGTTACGTTTTTGGAGAAAAGTTTATTAAAAATTTCAAAATTTAGAAAGTCGTAGCACTAAAGTTGTTTGCCCTTACGTATGGAATTGGTACACACACTGATTATGACCTGGATTGGGCGAATGAAGCCGCGAGCAGACACTAGTAAAACAATTAATTACTATACCCCGTCAAGCTTGCCGCACAAAACTGCAACGCGACATCGCAACGCCAAAATTTGCGACAAAATCCATAGTAAAAAAATGCATCGCCAAAATCTAATAGCGATATCGCGTCGCGAGTTTGTGCGGGCAGCCAGGGTAGATGAACCTTCAGTGCCACTTTTACATTAGCTTAGGTTAGCGAGCTCTTGACTTAAATGTAAAAACAATTTTGCGTCGCAGCTTAAATTTAAATTTTACTTGATGTTACTCTTTGATTGTGACTCCTATTTTAGGATTGGTATAAACGAGCATAGAAATTAAATCAAATGGGTTGAATCGATAAATAGATAAATACCTAATGGAATGAACATTTATGGGGTGAAATGATAGGCACTCATGTTTTTGTGTAGCGTGGGTATTTTAAGTATTATTTGTATACTTGTTACTTAAGTTTAATTTATACGTGTATTTAATTCTTTAATCAAGGTTTAATAACACCACTATCCCATTCTTCCATATAGTCATCTCCATCCTAAGGGTGTCTGGAAGAAATCTCTCTAAGCGATAAAACCACATATTTTGCATTACTTTTGTTTTCTGTTATTTAGGTTTTTGTATTTTTAGATGTTATAACTGTTGTTATGGGCAATAAAGAGTTAGTGTATCTATCTATCTATCTTCAATTTGTGCAGACACGTGAATACGAAAATGCTATAACAGTTTACGAAATTCGCTGTAAATGTTAACTGCCTTTATGTTCTCCCAAACTTCTGAAAGCCCATTCTGAGCTGATTTCTAATCACAAACTGGAGATAAGTGCATTCGTTCTACTCTATTGTTATTGTTATCTCGGACTGAGTCTAGAAATGAAATCGGATTAATTCAGAATAGGGTAGATAGGTGACACTTAAGCCGGGTGTACTGCTATCTGAATTTCACAACATTGTTAACCCAACATGTTTGACTGAAGTCTCGATCGAATTTTTCCGAGCGTCGAACAATGTTCAACTAGAAAAATGGCAGCGATCAGGCAGAGAGAGACAAATGATGATGGAGTTCTCAAAAGCTCAATAGAATAAAAACAATTCATTCCATAGTAGTGGCAGCAAATAAGGCAAAATGTTTTAAACTTGTGTCAAAAATGAAGAGTTATACCCAAAGTTTAATTCAGATATTATAATCAGATTGGAAACCCACTGTAGGGTTAACCCAATGCACACAATTTGTTCCGGAATTAAGCCCGACAACGGAATACTGATATGCATCGCCATTTTTAATTCTACCAGATCCAATCAGCCGTTATACTGTGGTTAACAAACACATCAGCGATAAATTATTCTTTAATTTACATTGGTGGACGTTTTGCGTCGAGCGGGGGGATTGTTTTAAGGTTGTACAACTTTATTTTGATTTTTCAGGGATCCGAAGTCATATGGATTATATTTACACTATATTATTTGCCATATCCATTCGTTTTTCCCACCGTAATCGCTCCCTCAATTCACACCAATAATGATACAATTCGGCATGTAGACTTCTTATTACCGAAAACTAGAAGTTATTGGATTCTGTTACAAGGGCAGCTATATTTTAGCAGTAGTAAGAAGTACTTAGTTGAAATTTTCACAGATTATGTGTTGTTGTGGCATAAACCTTGGCAAATAAAACAAACTGCATAAAATTATATCGGATATCCTGCGATGAAAACTTTTTGAGTTATGGAGGGATTGTGAGTTGACTTCGGAACCCTATCACTGTGCGCGGTTTGAAACGCATTTGGTTAGTTTATTTTTTTCATCGTAACCCCACGTGTAGAGTAACATTGAACAGGTATCTATGTACAACGTTGAATGTAATACTTCAAATAAAAGAGTATGTTATTTTAATTTAAGGAGGTGCATGTCTAAAAATTTCAGTATCCTTCGAAAAAAAATGTTTTTGACATCTTGAGTTCACACCAAGTTGAAGGTCAAGAAAACAGCTGTAACAGGTGCCTCATATTGTGTTAAATACATTTCTGGAGCAAAGTTTAAAAGGCATTTCATGAATATAAAACCTCGTTTACAAAGTCATAGAACAAACCTTGTTTGCAATGACATGTGGAATACCCTGCCCCCGGCCTTACATATTGTATAATGTGAAAAATATTTGAATTTTCTTCAGTCACTTTTTATTTATACCTGCAATTCAGAAATATAGAGCTTCAAAGTTGTTTACAATCTAATAAAAGTTGCTTAAGAGCATTTTTTTAACCATGGGTTCATATAAAAAAGTTATATATGGTAGCAGTTGATACTTAATCACTTTCAACGACAATTTATTGGTAAGTATAGAATAGAATAGAACATAGTATAGGTATAGAATATAGTAGTGGTATAGGTACTTCCAATTTTATTTTAATTTATTTTACTTCAGTAAAAAGGACTCATATTACATTCAATAACAATCACACATTTCACACATGCAATACAATCTAAATAATTAATTACTGACAGAAGATTATAAATTAATTCAACAAAGTACACTAACTAAGTACACTACGTACTCAGGTAGGCAGGTACTAGTAGGTACGCAAACACTCACCAAGCTCTTCTGAACGCTCTGGGTGGCACATGGTAGGGTGTGTCTAGTCTAAAACTGCACGCTTCTCCACCGCTTTTACTAGGCACTTGACACAAGCTTGACGTTCAAAAACGGTCCTTGTGGTTACGGATTGTGAAATATTTTATTTTTACGTATTTGAAATAGTGGGGCTTTCAGTTTTTATTAGACACAAATAATCCACAAGACACCTACTTTGACGTTTAGTCTAAGGCCAGGGCCACAGTGCAGGCCTATAGCGGTTGCGACGGCGGGCGCGAAATATCAAACATAAATGAAACCGCCGTTTGCGCCCATAGTGCGGTCATAAGCGATTAGCGCTCGTAGTTTTCAAACGTTTCTATCCGCGTGTTATGGCCACACTACGGGCCTAGTAGGCAAGCATCTCAATGCGCGGTTGGCGGGGATATTAAACCAGTTTGGTCTTATTCGCGTCTAATAGCTCGCGCGTCACTGTGGCCACCAGCACGCTCTCGCCCCGGCGCCGTCGCGCCCGCAAAGGCTCCCGTCCCCGTGCATTCACTGTGGACGCGAACTAATAATGACAATAAACTTTTGCTAGCGAACTATTAAAATTTTTAGAGAACGCTTCTTAACTTGATGGATGATGACGAAAAATATTTTTGTTATTATTTTAATACAACTTCTTTTGTCTTAAGTATGAAGTCTGATGAGGAAAATTCCCAGAAGACAACATCAAAACTCAATGTAAAAATAAAGAATTCATACCTATTAAAAGTTTGGCGGGAAGATTGGAAGAAATCACGATATTGCGCAAGTTATTTACGAGAACTCTACTAATCTCGTGGAGTCTGCCTTCGTAATGAAAAACTTATTATTTATTCCTAAACAATTTTTATTTCAATTAAAGTACATCAGTGTAAGTTGTGTAGTAGAATTTTGTAAGGTTATTCAATAAACTTCCAGAAAGTACATCTAAACTTCCTATTTAAAGATTTAAATCGTATATAAAGAATAATCTAATAATAGTTTAACACTCTAGATTACCAAATTATTGATAGCACATACTTTTTAATTTTCGGGTTAGAGCATGCCTGTTTTCTTAGTGTTATTCTTTATTGTTTAAAACACAAGTTAATTTTCTAGTGAAAAATCTATTAGTACACGTTTGGAGCTCAAACCGACGACCTTCGGATCAGAAGTCAGGGCACATAACTGGCACAACACGGCTCTTTAGTTACACCTTTACAGTGTCTACTGTTCCTTTGATGTCGACTTTATGGAGGCATATAAAGTCTCAATTTTGTTTGTGCTAACGTTTGGTGCCAAAGAGCCACGGCTTATCTGACATAGCTGTAACAAAATATATAAGCTGACCGATACATTGGCATACTATGATTACCTAGGTACCTCAGTAATTTCTCAGATAAATTGGATTTTTTGTTGAATAAGTTTATTTGGAATTGGAAAAATTATCAAGGTTTGCTTGAGAGGTATGTTAGGATTCATATACACGAGCGGCAAGATGTCAATACACGAGCGGCACAATGTCAACGCTATAGGTCTACGGCTGCCGCCGATGCGTCGACAGAATCAGATGCCGTCAACGGATGCAGTTGCCTCTGCCGGTGACATCGTGCCGCTCGTGTAGAAGAGCACTTACTGTCATGGTATGTACTCAAAATGAAGAGAGAAGTATTGAATCATGGAAATTTAAGAGTGTTTTCAATATGTTGAAATAATGAGATTAACAAGTTTTAACAAATGTGTAATCATCATAACAGTACTCATTTCACACATTTAATTTTGTCATAATTAGTAGTGACTAATCAGAATACACCGAATCAATCATTGTACGCGACACTGCGACGCTGTTTCTTGTTAGACTCTGCGCGTTTGTCCACAAACAAATTAATATTCGCTGATATAATTTCGCGGAAAATTTTACCACAATCATCCTCGGGGGACAATTGATTACGTGCCCTAACATCCGTTCATCAATTGTAGAGAGATAAACGTCAAGCCGAGTTTGCAAATGACAAATGTTTGCTAATGACTCTCGGCGAAAACCGAATAATTTCACGAATATTTTACAGGCGGGCTATTACCGACGGTAATAATTATCATCGCTACAGCTCTTTGGAGGCGTTATTAAAATCGAAATACGTCTGTAATCCACTCATTGTTGGTTTGTCGTTAGGACGACCTTTCAAAAGCGGCACTTTCAAAGAAAATTGGTAGCAATTTTTCAAGGAAAAGTTATTAGAAAATCTCGCGTCAAATGCAGATGGTCATAACGATCCCTCTTTTGTACGCAAGTAGAACCAATATTGGTTTCGGTTCCATTTCCTTGGCTATAATCCGCAGTTGAATGACAAGAGTAGTTACGCCCTTAACGTTGCCATTAAAAGGGTGCTTAACACTCGGCGGATTGTGCCCTGTGAATAATGGCCAAAGAATAGCTCGAGCACCGTTTTTAACGTTGGCTGAAAAGACTCGTAACTCCGCAGTCGTTCAGGGCTATAATGCCAGCTACGTGCCGTCGCGTTGTGTCGGATCGACTCGATCGGCTTGGGTCAAACCATCGAATTCGAGACGCATGTGTTTTATTACGCAACTGTACATGAAAAAATAACATCCCTATGAAAGGACTTTTTCAATTTCAGAAATAGGCCGGCAAAGAAATATTATTATCAATGAAGAACATTCAGTGTAAAATATAGGTAGACAGTTCTTGCCAAATACTTTAAAATTTAACACCATCAAACACCATAACATAAGCTGAGCAAATAGTGCTGCATTGCAAAAGTTAATTTGATAATTCATTTTGTATTTTAATCACATAATCATAGAGGTACAACAAAATCTACATAATGATGGAAAGGATCATCAGATGTCTCTCCGTATACAAATACACATTCTAAAATGCGTAACTACTATAATATAGTAACTACTATAGTATAGTAAAAATATTATTGTTGGTTCTTTCCTTCAGCTGCGGTATGTGGTATGGCTAACATTTTAAATGATATTGCCTGGCTCCGTTGAGCTCTAATAATAATTCAGAATGGTCTGTAATAGTTTATAGAAAATATTTTCTGGTAAAAGCTTTGTCATACGAACGTTGACCAATGAGTACCAGTCAAGTTTCTGTAAGGACCGGGCATTCCACTCACGTTTTTAAAGGAGAAATGCATTCGGTCTCATAACGTTTATTCTTTTAATATATAATATTTTCTCGAGCTATTTTCAAGCTGTATGCTTTTACATAATATTGAATCACACTGGATAGTTGAGATATGAATTGCATTAAATTCATAATATATTGAATAAATTAAATTTATTTATTAAAATGCTTAGTTTTTTATAAAATCAAAGTAAAGTCTGTCTGTCTTTACATATACACACACTGTTGGCACACTTTTATCTTGAGTTCTACTGGATTCATTGAATGTTATAACTATAAAGAAAGGTACAAGAGTCAAAATTATGCCGATAAGTTTACTCAGGTTTTAGGTGGGCCAAACCATGAGAATAATGTTAGTTGGAAAATATGTAAATCGAATCAATACTCAAGATGGTAGCTATCCTAATCGAATCAACTTTACATGAAGTTATTGATTCCACTTCAAAATCGACAAAGTCATCTCAATAACAACTCAATAAAATACCGTTAGATATCCTATCTCATAAAGAAACCCTTACAAGCACACGTGAACGCATTCAAAACGACCTCGTTCAGTAATATCGTAATCTAAATTGCGTGGTATCAAAGGAGACTGGCATATTTGGATAGAAACTGGCCTAAAACGCTACTACAGATATACAAATGTAGAAATAGGAACTTACCAGCTTGAGGAAGGTGTTGGCCCTTGGTATTCATTTGGATTATAGTATGTATGAGATAAATATTCAGTTTTATTTTTATTGTACGTGCACATGACTGAAACTTTTATTACGAAGAGGGCGATTATAGAGATGTGTGTGAACAAGATTATGCTTAGGCTGCAAATGCACTAGGATATATAATTATGTAAAAGTGCTTATTAAGCTTATTATAATTTACTTTGTATGCTCAAGCTGCATGGAAAAGAAGGTTAAGTTTAAATATGCATGTTAGCCTAAGTTAAACTGGTTTAACTTACAATTAACTGCACTGGCCCGGTTTGCGTCGTCGTGGCATTCTATGGCGAAGGCCACGGAATAGCAGAGGACTCTTACTGGCTGATGACGATGATGACGGAGGTTCATTTCCAGAATAAAACTTTTATCTCCAAGCCATTCCATTCCATTTATTATTATTTATTTATTTTTTTTATTCCCTTTTTTTCCATTTTATTTCCATTCACGATAAAAATATTTTGATTGACGATACTTATCCAAAGCGTTGGTAAAGAATCTTTGTTAACTAGGTAGCAGTTAGTGCCAGATACCATACAAATCTGCTCAGCCTTCTTTTCTTTCGTAAAATCATCGTTTTTACCTACCTACCTGATAGTGATTCGAAACACGTCCGGTTATAGAGCCATACATGGCGTCAATGCTCTCTCGCAGACAAGAAATTGCCCTCTTTACAGCCCCATGGTGAGGATTTTATGTCTCTTTTTTACGAACATTGACTTCCGAGGTCGACAATTTCCTGTATTCTAAACATGTTACGCAGAGGAGTTGAACGTGATATGAAAGTGACAAAATTGTCTTAAAAAATATTTTTTTATTATACTTTTCTATTTAATTTTCATTTTACTACATCCCTACTAAAAAAAAATGCGAGCAATTATTTGAGAAAATTTGAGGTCGATTTTCATCCAAAATAAAATTATGCTATGAATGAATAAATGAATGAAAATACTCTATTTGTGCACCTAACAAGAGTTAAGAACTACACGCATTATATAAATGTTACTAAATGTATAATGGGTGATCTTATCACAAAAAATTTCTTCCAGAAAACTTTTGGATGGGAAGGAGCTAAACTTATATAGAAGATTGTTTGGGGTGTAATCATAATACATTATACTTACATTAGATAGAATATAACTTACCTAACCAAAACGAATACACTTAGGTACATCAGTATACTTATTATTAGAGAAAAAAAAATATACTAACTGATACACAAATAAAAAAAATATAATAGATAGAAAGTTATAATAGATAATGTTTATTATATAATATAAAAAATAAAAATATATTATAAAAAACATACTTCGATACAAAAAAAATAAGTTAAACAATTTATGATGAAACTTCAGATATTAAAATGTTTTGAGCTTCATTTTGCATTTAAAAAATGTAGCTTCTCCTTTCCAATTCCCCCATGACTAATATCGATAACGTTATTTGAAGTATCGTCCGGAACGGAACAAACAATCGTTGGATCAGCTCCAATACAATGTCTGGTATTGGGGCCAAAATTAACAGATAGTAGCTGTTTGATACTCAATATTTCGGATCTTCCACACTTGCTGCGACCATTGTTGGCGACATGAAGAAAACTTATAGTTTGACAGTGCCAAACGCAACATTTGATGATCAGCGGAAGTGACTTCTCATCGCCAGCTATGCTGACAGAACGTGTAGAAAGCTTACTATTGGAATCACTATCGGAACCCTACACATCTAATCAGTGTAAAAGTTTATGTTGCCACGAGTAGTTAGACATTAATGAGTACGTATGTCTGTGGTTTTAATGTTTTGATGGGCCATTTTCATCAGCAGATGTCCAATCAGTATAATTTGATCACGATATTGCTTGTTATTGCTCCATTAGATTATATTTCCATTCTTAGGGTTCATATTGCTTAGCGCAAAAGGATCCACGAATATTGGTAACGCGAAAGTAATTATGTAAAATGTAGTGGAGTATTTGATTGCAAGAAAATTTTAGCTGGCCTTTCATTTAAAATTGTATATAGTTATTCTAATCGTGGAATTATATATTTTTTTATCAACATTCTTTCCGACGTGTTAGACCTGTTAGAACAGCACGCAGCTCTCTTTAACATAGTTGACTATTGAAACGATACTCGACAAACTAAAAACTGGAGGTAACTAATATCATTTACTTATCAGAATTAATAAAGAGGACCTAATTTTTATTTTGTACGGTTCTCGATTATATTGTGGGGACACAAAAGAAGCTTAGCATGGCTTTCGGTATTGACGCTGTAATCTTTATTGACGCAAGCACCACCCGCTGGTAATTTTATGGTCCCTTGGGTTTTACACAGTCATATTTAATAGTAAACATTTTCTTAGGTTAAGACTTTGCGATAGCTTTTACAATTTATTTAATGTTCAAAATCACACGTTTTGTATAACGATTGTATCCTTGACATTTATAATAGAAATGTATAATTACCTCTATTTGTTAATGCACATAAACATACCTCATCTTTTTTCACATTATTGTGTGCCATCCGCTTTTGACTTTCAAGTTGATTTTATTTTGATATCTTTTATGCTTTCAGTACTATCTATATTATTACCATTTGCGATAGCTTTAACATTGAAACGGACACTAAACATTCATGAACACTGCCTCAAAAGAAGGTCAATACAGTCATAATAAAACTGGATAGGTACATAAACAGGAATTCTACCCAGATTGTGTGCGTGTCTCGTCCAAGCGCATTAAAACACGAATTTACGGTGTAGTAAAGTTAAAATCTGTGCAGTGTGCTTACCGGATAAGCTTGCATGCGTTTCTGCAAAGATTTCTCACGTATTTAGTTTTACTACGCTGTTTGGACCTCAGCCTGACCTGCGTTATTGCGGTACTGCGGTTACCTAGGACGTTATTCTGTCGTATACAGTATCCACGACTTTGCACAGGATTCCCGCTTGTCAGGGATTCATGTGTAGGTAAGCTTTATAAAGAAACCTCGTGTTTACAGAATCTCCTTGCGTAGGTTGGTCTGTTGATCATAAAATTGTGTGCTCAAATAAGTCACGATGTCTTTTAAATTCTACGGACTTAGAAGCGGAGTATAATATCCTATGAGTTTATTTTACGAGCGCTATTGTGCAAGGGTTTAAAAGCACTCGTAATATTATCTCAAGCCATAAAACATGAACCTACCCACTGCCAAAGGAGGTACGATGAATAACATCAATGTTTTCAGTTCAATACAATTCAAAGAAAGATGGCGACGTTCCATACAATTTGTAACCGAACTTTTTTGTTAATTTTACATTACCTTGAATAGAAAACCTTTAGTTATTGGTAATATATGCTAAGAGAATGAAAAACCAATTTAATGAAGTGTGAAGAAGTTGGGGGAAAATATTTCATAAAGGTTATTTACATAAAAAACTTCGCAATTTTTGGATGGGATACGAAATACGTATGACATATCGACTGACATGAAACATCTACCATCATCGTTATTATTTCAATTTTTTTGTTTTTTAGGTTAAATTCTGCAAACACACCCTTTCAAATATATAATAATTAGCTATTTTAGGGTCAAAAGTAAAACAAGTTATATATATAGGTTACTTTTCCTGATATAGTATTTATCAAGTTTTTGCTATAAATTTAATAAAACGTAACTTTTGATTCCCTACTTCTAAAAATATACAAGGTCTATGGAAAAATCTGGCAAAACATACAGTGCTGATTGCTTCCATGAAAGGGACCTGGTAATTTGTTTTGACCTGGATCAAAAGTCGCCTACCTTCTTTCATATTTTTCTAGCTTAAAACTTCTAATCTACCCCATCAATCAAATTAACTTTTCCGGCAGCCGTATTCTACATTTCGCATCAGGTTTGCAACAGGCGTAAAATGCGCGATCATCAATCTGTCAAACGGTAACTTTTGAATTATAAAAGTGACGCTTGACAGCAATGATCACGCAATTTACGCCTGTTGCAAACCTGTCGCGAGAGAGAGAGAATAGACCTGCGAGAGGTCTAGTTGGACTAGTTGGACCACGACTCCGAATCTAAATGATTTACGCCATCATCATCATTATCATCAGTTTTTAGACGTCCTCTGCTGGACGAGGCCTTTCTCATAAGATACAATGCAGGGAATTGCCATAATCTCCTTAGGCGTAATGACCTACACCATCACCTTGAACGGCATAGCTATTGCATCGTCTAACCACATAAACATTCATTCAAATCGTCGCTTTGAATGTGCTCTTTCCTTCGTTCAATTGTATACATTGAATTTACTGGATAACTTTACATTAGCTTGCCAACCCGCACCAATTCAGCAAGCATTAACGAACCATAAAGGCTACATTTGCGTAGAAAGCAGGCGTCTGTCAATCGACCAGAGCTTACCGGACCGTTATATGCCTAAGCTAAGTATATAGACCTTAAACAATTCACTCTCGTCATTATGATAGCCCGCCCGAGGCCACTATAGCACAAAAACCACATCATAACATCGCTACAAAACGACTGTCATTAAAATAGCTGCAAAGAACATTGTCAACGAAAACTTGTTTACATTTTAATGTATACTTAAACATGAAATATGCGTTCATACTGACTTTTCCGTTATTAATAACATCCTACTCATTGTTTTGAATGAAAATATGATAAAGGACCGACATTTTTAGGTGGGTATAATTAAATGGGATCTTTTCCATTTCATTATAATACAATCAAAAGCCATAAGCTGAGGCCTAGTAGGTATTTTTAACATCGTCAAAATAATGTAAGTAGTATTTTTCAGTGATTTCATGATAGTTGGAGAAATAGCGTATGGGGGAGACAAGTCCGTCACGGTATGATCTGCTTCCAAAATCACTTAGCATCTTCCAAGAAAGCGAAACCTGAAAAGTCCATTGTTGGTTCACAATAGCGTTAAATGTTTGGTTGCGTCAGCCATCAACGCAGCATTTGACGGATGGCAGACAACCCGTTCTGTCGGCACGTATAGAAGTTCCATAAGTAAATCTTCTAATAGGATTGCCATATAGTTATCTGGTATTTGTCGCACAACGCTATTAGCCTCTTTGCGCTTCTATTCAAAGTGTATGTAGCTTAAATGTCTTATTTTATTGAGTGAGGAGAAATAGGCAATCTTTTCCACAAACGTGTCCTATTTTCAAGCTCATTACGTTTTATTACACGACTTTATATTAATTTTCTCTGCCTCTTTGCTAATAAATAATGGAATTGAATCACTTGGTGTTATAAGACGCTTTGTTTTGTAGGTATTTAATTGAAACATTGACTGTGTCACAATTTAAGCGGCGGAAAGTGAAGAGAAATATTTTTTACTACGTATAGCTTCTTTAATAAAAGCAAAGACATACTTATATTCCAACGCACAGGACTGCTACACGGATTGCTACAAGCTATTGCAAAGAAATCAATACTTGCGATCTAAACTACATTGACCCTGGATAACGCCAGGTTACCGACCATCTTGACTGATGCTATAACGATAAAAATATTTTTGCTACGACTTTATTTTATTATTCTTTCTACGTGTCATTTTACGTTTCGTTACAATCCAATCCAAACAGACCCTTAGGCCATCTGATTAAAAGTTATATTAACGTTTGTTTTTGTAACACCTGAGATTAGAAAGGACGGGTTGGCAAACAGTAGGATATAATTAATTTATGCTTTCTTTGGATAGCACGTTCCGTTTCAGAGGTCAGGTGGGATCGAGCAAATATTATTTTCTCAACCGGAAAACGTGATAACCTTCTGCCAAATTGTATTTAGTTTAAATAGGAAAGGGAAGTTCATTAGAAAACGCACGATTTGTTATTTATATTTATTTGTTTGGGTTAGTGTATTTTAGTGCCTACCTTTACCAGATTGTACTAAACAAAATTATAGAACATAAATGGTGAAAATGGTAATTGAACCATGGGAAAATAATGGCACAGTATATTATTGTGCCATGATTGGAAAACAAGTTGACGGAATATTGAGATACCAAAAAATATACAAGGTTAGGAATATTATGCTTGCTTAACATTGTTTTCAATGAAATAAACATTTTTAGGCTTCATCATTTCATTTCTTGCCGTCTGCACCCACTATTGGGTATTAGGCATCCTCTTAAAAAATGCCATTCTTTTCAGTGCATCGCGAGTCTCGTCCATCGGTTGTGGTCGCCATTCAAGAACCTTTACTCTCAAACGGTCGTCAGTTTTGTGAGCTATATGACCAGCCCGTTGTCATTTCAATAATTCTAATTCTGAGAGCTAATTTATTCTTCTTCTTCTTTTCTTCTAAACATATAGTTTTAAGAGTTATTTAGAAGAATAATAATAATAATAAATAAATGACATACATTGTGTGATAACATTTCTCACAACATTATCTAGACCCAAGCTAGCAGAGGTTGTGTTATCGGTACTAGATAACCGATAGGTATACTTAATACAATACATTACATAGCTAAATATTTTTTATTGTTCATAGAAAATACCCAGAACACCCGGAACAATTATCTGCAGATCGTACAAATATTTGTTCCGAGGCGGAAATCGAACCCGCAACCTCCTGCGTCGCAGGCGAACCTTCGCCCACCGCGCCACAGAGGTCGTCAAGAAAGAACCATGATGCCACTAAAAACCTATCTTGAAGTAAAAAATAGGCACTCACGTCATCTTGCTGTGGGCGTTCGCTGGCTCACGATAAATGATATTTGGATTCTCATAAGCTTGATGAATTCGCCAATAGCATTCATAACCAACAATCGAATAGAAGTGACACGAATCCATTACTCACCTCGTGAATGTATGAGACGTAATACAAGGCTAACAAGCAACCATTACACACAGTTTTCCCTTGCCCTAGATTCTGAACAGATTTCCACGAAGCCTCGTTGATGGAGTTTTGGGGAATATACGAAAAGTTTTGCTTTTAAAACAGAGGGCGTTGATGCATGTCTTCTTGTTCTAAATTTAAGTTTTGGGCATCAGTGTCAGTAGTGGGAAACCAGTAGCAGTTATTTAGTTCTGAATGACATGCGTAGGTGGGTAGAATACCTACGCGCTGCTGTCCACTGTTTTATTCGAGCACACTACCTCTTATTTAGTCTGATTTTTAGTCCAGATTATTTTACTACTTTGTTTGCTCAAGTAAAATCCATCAAAGGGGTCATAGATCTTTACGAAGATGTTACTTTAAAATAAAGCCCTGTTCAAACAGACGGTTCCCTGTTAAGGGCATCCATCAACGTCACCGAACAGATAACTTAACGGGTGATGTATAGACGGTGAGACAATTTGTGCTTCAAAATACTGAGTACTGTTTGTTCATTAAATGTTTTGTCGCTTGTTTGAAATGGAAATAAATTCTGTTTCTTGAAATATGGAATAGTTCATAGACTTAGTAGCTACGGAAAAAATACTTATGCTTTTTAGAAGGTGTATATTATATTATATTACTTTATTATATTACTTTTTATGTTAGTTAGTGTGGGACAAATCTTGAAACTGCATTTTGAACCAGTTCCACCCAACCGATTGAGATGAAATTTTTCATACCTGTCAAGCTTAGATGACATTACAATAGTTATGGTGACGGCGAGCTGATCTGATGATAAGGAAGTTGGACTACATAAATCCTGTTCCGGTTCCGATCACTTATGTAGCCGGTATTTGTTTTGAAAAATACAATTTTCAACAAAAAACTTATATTTATAATATGTTGGTGTATTAATAACAAACAACACTTAGGATTATGTATAGTCTGATGTGTGAAATATATTATACTTTATAGGAAAACATATATATATATATATATATAATATATTTCATACCTAAAAACTTATTGAATGATTACACGTGAAGACGTTATATGCTTCTGTTGTTGTCAGCAAGCTTCAAGACTTAGAATGAGTTGGATACCCCGTGACTCTTAGATAATGTTAGAAGCGTAGGTCCGTAGGTCTAAAAAGACTACAACACTAAAAAGCACTCACTTTTCTCATTCACGCCAGAACACTGCAGCTAGTCCTTTACTGACTGCAGATGCTCGTTGAAGTAGAACACTTAAGCAGTTTATGGTCTCTTGACGTTAACAATAACTGACCAAGCACAATGACACATGCTTTGCATATTACACACTTCGCAATAAATCCACAAGAGGTTAGAACGTCCAGCTACAAATTGGGCACATTAAAAAGCGAGGCCAACCACGGGCACATGAAACATCCTTCGACTCCTAGAACTACCTGCCCATGAACGATATTCAGATTATTGTTGGTGCTTACCACAATTTGTTTACAGTGATTGAACAAACAGTATTTTCTTTTGAAGTTAAGTCTATCATAGGAAATGTGACATTGTTTTCAAAGTGACAAACATACAGTGTGAAAATTCTCACGGCATCAAAAAGTAATTTTATTCTTATCGGTGCAAAAAGCTCCTCATAAAATAATGACGAAACGATGACAAACAGGCACTTTCAGGGAAATAAACGATTTAACCTGTAAATACGGAGTCTTGAACAATACAAAGACAAATTGGGATAAAGAAGTGTCAGCACTCTCTTTGTTCAATGTAATTTTTCCGAAGAATGCTTCAAACAATAGGAGTGAACTCGGAAAAGAAAGTACGTACCTACTATAATTTATTAACCTACGTCTTTCGTATTGTACGTTTTAACGAGAAATTGTAAAGGTATCAATTGTATAAAACAATTAGAGGTAGATAATCGTTTTTCCGGTTTAACTATAGTACATGCATAGAAGCTGACCTGTTATATGGGCTGCTTTTTATCCTTGTCATCATCATCATCATCATTCTGTAGTAGTCCACTGCTGGACACACGTCTCGCCCATACAGAATGCCAGGACTTTCGGTCTTGAGCCGCCTCCATCCATCGACTTCCTCTTACCTTTAAAATGTCGTCAGTCCATCGAGAGGGAGGTTTTCCTACACTGAGTCGTCCAGTTTGTAGTCGCCACTCAAGAAACTACCTTCCAAGCGAGCTGTATGGCCTAACCATTGCCACTTCCACTTGCTAATTCTGAAAGCTATGGCAGTGACCTTGGTTCTTATACAGAATTCTATTTTGTTCATGTAATGGGTGATAAAATTCGTTAGGAATCATCATCATCATCAGCCGTTACACGTCCACCGCTAGACGAGGCCTCCCAATTGAATGCAATGAGGGGATTTGCCATGATCACCACACTCGGCAGGCGGATTGGTGATCGTATTGGTGTTATGTACTCACTAGCATGCTGCTGCTTATGCCCTGGTGTAATTCCTTAGTCGGCTTTCACGACTTTTTTTATTCTTAGGCCGGACTCACACGGTGCTCATAGGTTTCGTTAGGAATACCTATACCTTTAATATTAATAACGATATATCCACTTCTCAATCCTATCAAAACATAAAAAATCCTCAAGTCGCAATACGATGAGCAAACTTTCATATACCTATGTTATAAAATTTTCGATAAAGTCATCACCTTTTAAGTAATCTAACTCGAAGAATCTGTCAGATCTTGAGTACATAATGGATCCCGTAAACAGCTTATGCAACTTAGTTTAATCAACTTTACGGCTTTTAGCTGACGCCTCCCTCCGTGCCAAAATTAGGCAGATAAATGGATAAAAATTGCGAGAATTTGCCATCGAAACTTCTAAGGGATAGTGTATTTTAAAACAAACAAAAACACAGAAATAGCATCGGTAGGTACCTAAAAGAATTGTAACCTTGCCTACACAACCTTTTTCGTGTGATTGCGGCATTAAGCTTATTTACACAAAACAAAATAATTCTTTCTCGTAATAGAAACATTTTATTACAGAAATATTTATTAGTACTGGCGTACTTGTACTTAGGCTTAATTCACGTAGAAAGCAGATTTCCAACTTAAGTCTAGCAGGACGATCTCTCACTGCGGCTGGTATTCAGTAGACAATCGGCGGCAACCGGCTCAACCAGTTTTGTACAATAATTGCCGAGGTGTAAGAATAACCCTGTCTCCTCCCGTGGATTTAGTAAGAGCCGTCTATGGGATAACACCAGGGGGCTTAGTCTAGCAATTTAACAAGCTACTACACGGGCGTGTGGTGTACGCTACACGGATTTTTGTAGAGCAGTACCAAACAACGCCCCTAGCGGACACTTTGACAATCCATACAAAAATCCATGTAGTGTACACCACTTGCCGTGTAGTTGTAGTGTAGTGCTTAAGTGTAGTTGCTTATTACATTTCCAGGCTTGGCACTGAGGATATGGGAAGCAGCATTCACCTGAGTACTTAACACCAATACTGCGATTACCAATCCACCTACCATGCGTGGTGATAATGGCTAAACTCCTATTGAATTCAATGGGGAGACCTCTTCCAACAGTAGACGTCTATCGGATGATGATGATGTGATGATGACCCCAAATGAAAACACGCTTATAGTCATAATCGCTTATCGCCCTTCCACCCCTTGTGTTTCCAAGAAAAAATATAATGGGAAAGAACTTTGTAGACATAACGGTATTATTTAGAGTATTTTTGCTTTGGGAATTCATATATTTAGTGAGGATTCCTATATATACATAGTTATGAAACATTTTCCGTCTCAAAAATGTTTCAGGTACGTACATGAGGTTTTGCGGTATGTTATAAATTAAGACTGAACTGTAACTTTTTGATTGATTAAGATATAAGTACAAATAACACTGAATGTTACTTAAAATTTGCACCACGGGTAGGCTCCTTGTTAGATTATAAGAGTCACATAGTGTAGTTTATGGTTTTATATTTTATGAATTTTTAATGACTTTCAAACTGTTAAAAGGAACTATGACGTAATGGTTACTAACCGTTCAAATGGAAAAGGTCTCAACTAGGATTACGAAGGAAACATCGTTAATCTAACTTATTCTCTTTGAGTGAAAAGTTTGCGTCCGAGCTTTGACAAGTTTGCTAGATCTATAAACGTTGAAAATTGTGAACAGTTCTGAAAATCTATTTTGTTCTGGTTCATATTCTTATTTATATACAGCTATGCGGAAAAGTACTACTTGAGGTTTGTTCGTAACAGCAGTATGCTCAAACAACGCAGTGCATAACAGCACTCACAAGTGCACGTCTGCGCATGTTGAACTAATAAAAGTCAGTGACCCAACTGCTACCTTTCTTATAGTTCACGTGCTTTGCATGAATAGATCAAATAGCTATACATATCAACCTATAAAGCTATATGTACATAAGTAAGTATGATGAATGCCCAAACAAGAGGGTTCATGATAAGACTGTCCCCACTCAAGGTAGGCAAGTTAACCGTGTTTAGGGTGATATTAATACATCACCGTGGTTGGACATCAATTTATCAAGTGGACAAGGGACGATACGGCCCTGTGAAATTACTCGTGACCTCAAAAGGTCAGTCATTCTTCTTATAGGACCTTATCAAGTGCTTCGAAAAAATTGTAACAAGACAGCTATACGATAGTGTCAACTATAAATTGTGGAATGGTTTCTTTTCGACGTAAAGGATATTGTTAAACCTTATCAAAACGCGGAAAGCGTTATGTATAATCTTTGTATTACCGGCTAACAGTATGATGCAATAATTTAATTATCATCATCAGCAGCATGTAGGAGTCTACTGCTGGGCAAGGCCTCTCCTATAGAATGCCAAGAACACAACATACTTATTTGGTTTTGGTGATTACATGGACCCTAAGATATTCGTGAAAGCTATTAGTCCAGTAGCTAAAAAGTTCAAAATGGTGGGCCATGTTTTATTCTGATACCAGATTCGTATTTTAGGATCACCTCAGTTATAGACTTTGAAAGCCAGTAAAAAAAAAGCTCAAAGTAGCAGCTACGTTTTTAAATTCACACAACAGATTTGTGTTTCTTGAACACAGGAATTTTCAGATTTTGATGTTGAAAGCAATCGGTCTACTAACAAAGAAATTAAAAATGGCGGCCACGTTTTTCAATTCTGACTAACAGATCACAAGTTTTGCTATTACAAGGACCCTCAAATATCGATTTTGAAAGCAATCTGCTCAGTAATCGCTACTCTCACCCACTCGTCCATCGTTCCACTCAGGTTCCCCCTTGCAAAACGATCCACCTTAACGTCGGTCTCGTGTGTTGGTTTCGCTGCATTAGCTCAAGCTTCTGGCTCTACGCTGATTTATAATAACTTTTAAATCATAGAAAACTTGATTACTGTTTTATGACTTTTTGATTTAACAAGGCCTTCTTAACGATATTTTTTTTCCACCTGATATTCGCGAAAACGGGACGTGTAAAAAAATATTCTTGGTCCCTTTTGAACTTAGGTCTCGGCCGCCATTTTGGGTTGTTTTGAAAATATTTAAATTCAACATTGCGAGAGATGAATCGATTGAAACATTATTTGTCAAAATTGGTTCAGTGGTTTTCAAGTTTTGCAGGTTTATACACACATACATACATAATACGCTATATAAGCTCACTACCCGTGGCGAGGCATATAGCTTGCTAATGCCTCACTAAAGAAGTCGGTGAAAATTGGTACACATAGAATTTAGAAAATTACTGTTAAATAAATTCTTGCACACAAAAAAGTAGGTACATACTGAAACAGATATAGAGTTTTATGTGATTATTTTAGTAGCTCATAGTAATCGTTGTGTGATTTAATTAAAAGATTCTGTGTGAAACGTTATTTAAGTCTATAATTACAGAAACTTTATTCTAAAGACCTACCGAAAGGCACCATTATTTTTTTTAGAAAGTTTTCATGATACGAATCTAAAACTAATTAGAATCGGACAGGTTTTTCCTCGAGTTTCCCTTATTTACGAAATAAGTATTAGGGAACGAAACTCAGAGTAATAAATATTTATGTATAGAGCTCAAAAATGACCTTGATGTTGAACGAAGGGAGAGGAGGTACATTTCGGAGTGCGTGCTCAGAAGCTCGATGATCTACAGAATCGTACTGATGATGAGTGGAACTCATTGCCATTCTTTTCGGAACAGTATAATTTAGGATGTTCTAGGAGAGTGCATACCTACGTTAATTCTAGACAAGCGTGCTCCATCTTATACTTCATCGACACTTAGCGTCAGGTGAGTTGCCGGTCAAACGCTTGATTTTCAGCAAAAAAAAAGGTTTCTAAATTAGTTTTACCTCTTTCTTGTCCGTAACTCTAAGTTTTTCGTTCTAACGAATGTGTTATTTTCATCAACATTACTTATTTTCTTTCTTATTCTAACTAAGTATTTGATTTCTAGCTTGTTGGCTTTGAAAATAACTATGATTCAACTTAAAAACGACGTCAACCAGGCGTGCTCATGTTTATACTTACTTTCATGGATATGTTCTCGTCATCATCATCATCAGCCTTAAGAAGTCCACTACTGAATCCCAACCATAGCTCTTCCCCAAATATTGACAAGACGAATGGTCATGAACGGCCTCCATCCACCGATTTCCTGTGACGTTTAACATATCGTCTGTCCATCGAATGAGGGGGCCGTATAGCCGTAGCACTCGTAGTCGCCATAAGAACTTTTTATCTCCAGAAGTGGTCGGTTCTGTACGCTGTATGACCTGCCCATTGCAACTACAACGAGCTAATTTTGAGACCTGTCAATGACTCTGATATAATTATGCTCTATAGGTTGCTTATGCTTACTCTTAGTAGGAGAACAACAAAATTCGAGACCAAGTTAGGAGTTTAATTAGCAGGATGAAAAGTTTCATTCACTTTCGCCAAGGTACGAACATTCGAAGGTGTGAAGTTAATGCTTACGGGAAACGTTTAATTGTGCTTAAACGGTATTCATTTATAGAAAAAGTTTGTAATGGGCTTTTTAATTAACTTAATGAATTATTAATTGTTAATTAGTTATGATTACTTTACTCAAAACCTCAAAGACTCTGCCTTTTTACCATTAAAGTCTTTGATTAAAGTAACACGGATTGAAAGGGACTTTCGTTATTTGTGCGATTAAGTAGTAAAGTGGGTGGTAGTGCTTTTTTTAAATAATTATAGGTCGAGATTATACATAATTAAATACCAAGGTAAGTACTTAAAATTTAAAAAAATATATACGTAATTAACAACATGAATGATGATACTTTGCAAAAAATTTGGACAAGTACGAAACTCAATGTTAGGATGTTGTCTATTTTTTTGAAATAAACAAAAACTTTGTTTTCTGACCTCTGTCAACTCTTATCTTGTTTCATAAATAGGATCGAATGACGCGAGAACTTTTTGTGATTGTAATTTTTCTTTTATACAATTTTCTAAACCTGTGACTGCAAATGTGGTTTACTGTATATAAATATCGTTTTCTTGTATAACTGCAACGGTTCTGGTAGCTGTTTTTTGTACCCTATTCAAACTTTCCACCCTGTGTACACAAAATAAAAGTCTAAAGCCAAAAACGGCCCAATTAGGTTTCTCGAAATTAACTCGAAACCAAAATTTAATTTAATCAAGCTATCTACTCTCCAAATCTTACATAAACCAGAGTAAACCATACAATTCGGGACGCCTATTCAAAGTGGAACCGATCGACCGCTATACGTGGAATACCTCGAACTGGCGGGGCCTACACCTAACTTTTATCCAGTACCTATACCTATAAGCAAATAAGCCGTGAGTTTCAGTCTAAGAATATAGGACTCCTCCAACTCCTCGATGATGATGATAATGTTACGCAAATAAATAGATGTCTAATTTAACTAAAGTTTTAAAATAATCTCTGTGATTGCTAATATCACCTGATGCCGCTTCATTTGACAATTAATTTAGGTTGTCTTATACGATTGTTGCAACAAAGTTGAGTATGTGGATGAAATCTATCAGATATGCATCCCATAACAACTTGATTCAATCATATCCTATCACGAAGTTATATATGCTGTGCTCTTCCAAAAGATGGTGCTATCTTCCAGAAAAACACAGAATATCTGAATCGTACTAGCGAATAAATCATGGGGTTTGACCATCTTCATCAGCCGTTAGACTTCCACTGGTAGACGAGGCCTCCCTCGCAAAATAGGGGGAATGCTATAATCACCACGTTAGTAAAATTGACAGAATATACGATTTTTCTCAGGTTAGGTTCTCGGAGTAGGCCCCCACTGAAATAGGTTACGCCACGGTAGCGGCAGTACGGTGACCGCGGAAATGGCATGCCACGAAGGCGACGCATTTGACATTTTGCACCAAATAGGGAATTCCAAATAGTAATAAAATTTACGCTGAATGAAATAAATTATATTCGGGGCTATTAACCGTTAATCGTGCTCAAAACGGTGAAGGAATACATCGTTAGAAACATAATTAACCAAAAACATTAGAAACTGTGACGTTATCATGAAACGAGCCTCTCCCAATTTTTTTAGCTGCAGAAGTTGGAAAGAGCAGTTAGTTTATAAGACGTTTCAAAATGATCCTTTTGATTTCAATGAATAAATACTTTTAGAAAAAAAAACATCTATTTCCTTCTTCTTGATAGACTAGACTAGACATGACTAGTACTACAGTTAATACAAAAGTTTGGATGTTTTGTTTGTTACTTAATCACGCTGTAACGACTGAACAGATTTTGATGAAATTTTGTACACATATAAATTATGACTTGATTGAGCTACAGGCTATTTACCGTGGTGTAACACGAGCAAATCTGTGGGCAGACACCAGTTAAGGAATATTATTTAAGGAAAAAATAATCTTCAATTTCCTTTTTGGTTATAATGTTATATTATAGACTGGTACATACAATACTTCCGCTTGTTTTAATACCAACAAAAAAGGCTAAACAGGAACCAACTTTTAATTTGATTAGTTAGTTCTTTTCATCTTGTAAGAAGCGATAGCGGCGAAGTTTTGACCGACTGGAACCACTACAAGCTTACAACTTTCATGTAATTAGTTAGTGGTTCTATAAAGATATTCACGATATTATGGTTTAAAACTTGCCATAAAAATATCTTCATGTTTTTTTATGCGGTCGGTTGAGTTTACGTGACGTTACGTGAATTATGGTGCCATTTTTGGTGGAGTGAATCATAGATTTGATATAAGTATAGCTTGAGTAGTACCCTAGTATTCTGTTCTTCCTATGCTGGTCACCATTAGACCCTGGATCCTAATGACGCCAAAAATGAACATTTCGAGCTGAAACTGAAGATTCTATGTAAAATTACCTACGTTTCTTTTAAAAAACTATTCTGAGCTGATGTTTCTGAAAACTTCGGCAATTTACTTTAAACAAGGCTAATATTTTACCAATTTTAATACAAAAAAGACACCATTTAAATCAGTGCACCCATTCTGGAGGTATGAGGCCACAGACCAGCAGACATACATAAATACCCACTATGACCTCAAATTTATAACACCCATCTTTTTAGTCGGGGATAGAGTCCGCCATTCCCTCAGTTTTCTTTTCAGATGGTTATCATCACACCAAATGAAAATTAATGAAAACTGGAATTTTCTGCTCAAAATTTATAATTTACTGTATAATTTTCCATAATTTATGATAACTAAGCAATACAAAATTAGGTCTATAATGACTTTACAAACTTTCAGTATTAATTTGTTTTGAACAAGCAAACAAATAGCATTCATCATTGCGAGTATACTTTGTAGCGTTTAAAATATTTCTATGTAAAATTTTACTTGTGTTAATTAGTAGGCCCATAATCATCATCATCAGCAGCCAAGACGTCCACTGCTGGACATAGGCCTCCCTCATATGATGCCACGATGAACTTCTTGAGCTGCCTCGAACCATCGACTTCCTGATCGAGAGGTTCGAGGTCGCCACTCGAGATCTGTGTTAGTTATTCCTAGTTTTATATTGTTACGCTTCATAATCATCATCAGCCTGTAGAAGTCCTTTGCTGGACATAGCCCTTTACCCTAGAATGCTACGACAAATGCCATAATGTCTTGAGCCACCTCCATCCACTGACTTTCTGCAACCATTTTAATGTTATTTTAATTAGCAGGAGGATAGTAAAGTACGTGGTGAAAAGTCGTAATTTTTCTAAAATGATACCAAGCCACGATTCAATTCTACTATTATAATGTTTTTACGTACTTCTACTGTTTACTACTGCCATTATTACGCTTACTTTCTTCATCAGTCGTTAGCATTCACTGATAAACGAGGCATCCATCATAGTAATTATGCAATGAGGGGATTTGCCATAATCACCACGCTTGGCAGGCAGGCGGATTGGTAATCACAGTGGTTACACACCCCCCCCCACACACACAACACACATACCCCACACACCCCCCTCCACACACACATACATCCACACACGCCCCCACAATAACAACAACACTTCTACTCTCGACACGCACATAACACACCTACTCACCATTCACACAACTCGGTTGCATTCATTCCAGTATTACTTCGATGGTTTTATATTATATTTTCTTTTTTCTTTTTATATTTTCTTATTAGTCTTATACTATTATCTAGTTTGTAACTTCTTTAAAATTGTACAAAGGTAACTTTGCTCAGAGGTGGGTGCTGATGCTGCTACACAGTTTTACAACTTTTACAGTGTCATCGTTATAATTATGTAATTTGCACACTATCCCGCTTATTTATAATCATTTTCTAAACCTATTTTAGTTAAAATATGTTTTGTCTTGTTTTGACGTATGAAATTTTACATCAGAGAGAACAAAACAAAAGCTATTTTATCTAAAATAGGTTTCAAAAAAGGCCCTATGAATTTAACTTGTCCTGAGTAAACAAATTTTACTTTTTTTTAATGCTGTAGCCCATCCCCTGGTGTAATCCCTTAAATTTTTACAACATCCACAGGAGGTGACGGAGGGGTCCATTCATAGGCTGCACACACCACGGCACCTTAAAAGGATACTCTCTTAAACTACCTAAAACAGTGCACAAACATTATCACATACCAAAAAGCCAAACTTGTGATTTCTTACAAACAAAATAAATTGCAATCATGCACAGTTGCTACTATAGAGGTAATATCCAACTATGAAGCGGAACGTAGGTAAAAGTTTTGATTCACTAATAGCAGACTAAATGCCAACAAAAGAACTACTTCATAACGAAGCAGAGCTCCACAGTTATTCACGGTTCATTCTTTCCGGACGCTTTGCTATGAACTTGTGAAGCATTGCTTTTGTACGTTTAGAAAAATTTACTGTTTGTTCTGCCTTCACGCTTAGCATAAAAAATGCTGCTAATATTTACTCTTTGAGGGAGGGTCATTTGTAACGGACTTTTTTTTAACTCTTCCAGTGTCTGGTTGTTTCAAATGTAATTAGTACAGGTTTTACAAAACCTTGGGGAATAATTACTTTTCATGATCCTTTAGTTCTGCTACTATGACTTGATTTGAAGCTAATATTTTTATGATTTAAAAAATGCCATAGTGTGTCCACTGTCCAGTCTAGGAATAGGCCCCTCCATCTCCTCCCGTAGATGTCAAAAAAGTCAACTAAGGGATTTCAACAGAGGCTTGGCAGCAGCATCCACCTGAGTACTCAACACCAATACTGCGATCACCAATCTGTCTGCCAAGCGTGGTGATTAAGGCAAATCCTCCCATAGCATTCTATAGGGAGGCCTCTTCCAGCAGTGGACGTTTGATGGCTGATGATTATGGTGATGATGAAGACAAGTGTAGTACAACAAAATATAGAACAGGGTTATTAACTACATATTTATATAGATGATGGAAATCTCAAAACGATTAAGTAAAGCAGTTTAAAAAAAAATTGGTAAATAAAATAATAGTTACGTTTGTGATGAGCGAGAAGGCAGGTTAGTTGGGCATTTCAGAGCACATCACAATATGCCTAATTCAGCGATCAGACTACGACAATTTTTTATGATGTGAAGCTATATTGCGAAAATTTGGACAGCCCTACCCCCTTTTTTACCCTTTTTCGCACTATATCAAGCTCAAAGAAAAATAATTTGAATAAGGAAAATAAGAAGCTTTGAAGGAACAGACCTTCAATCTCCTTCATGTGGGTCTTGTAGTCGGTTTTATAGACGTGTTTGTCATTCTGTCGCCTCTATCTTAAAACCATCTTACTACATTCTCTCTATCTGTAGCAGTTGGTACACTGTCCGACTGTTTGTGTACTGGTTACAAAATCACCCGGTATTTCGGTCAGTAAGCATTCTCAAGCTAACTCAAACTTTATGAGGTTGGGTCGTACCAAAAACCACGTTAATATAAACGCTGTACCCACCTAATTTGCCCAACTCGGTTACCGGGTTGGCCATATAATTGGTATTCGTACTAGTACATATGCATACCTAATAGATTGTACATGTGCTACATGATATTGTAGATATTGGATATACATTTAGTACCTATCGTAATCAATTAGTTCAGATCAGAGTACATCCTTTATTTATAAGGATCCTGATAAACAATGTCACTGTCATGAAACAATTATCGTCAGGTGTCCGTACTGCTTAGGAATAGATTCCTCCATCTCCTCGCGTGGATGTCGTAAAAGCTGACTATGGGATTACACTAGGAGATTGACAGCAGCATCCACCTCAGTAAACTAATACTGCGATGACCATCTGCCTGCCAAGCTTGATCATCAAATCCCAAATCACCCATTGCATTCTATGGGAGAGACCTTTTCCAGCAGTGGACGTTTTAGAGGCTGCTGAAGAAAAATAAACGATGTGATGGTTTAGGAGATGTCTGTTCAGAATCTTGATATTAGGTTTAGATGATAACAATGTTTCATTTTTTAATTTCCCGGTTTTTGGGGTAATTTAATTCATAAGTTTGCAACACTGTAACTTTGTCGTGTTTACGTATTTGATTACGAATCTAGATCTGAACTATTTTACAATGCTTATTTTTAATTTAATAACATACTTAACACCCAACAGTTACATACTCCTGTTTTTTTATATTCCCATATTCCCTGTATCGTGGGGTAGGAACTACGAGTAACATGGTACTGTAACAACCTGACCCGGAACAAATAATTGCAGATCCTGCAAACATTTGTCCCGCAGTGGGAATCGAACCTGCATCTCTTGCGTCTCAGCCGGCTACTCGCCCGTCGCAACACTGAGGTCGTCAAACATCACGTTTAGTATTTTTTTCCAAAAATTATGTATGTAATGTCGTATGTATTTGAATATGATTTTAATTTCAATTCGATATCTTGCATAGTTGTGAGCGGTATTTTGATTTTTTCTAAGTGACTGTTGTATTTCATTGCACGCCTTTTTAGTTTGGAGGTAGAACATTTTCCTTATGTTTTTAAGGTTATGTAACTCATAATTGCCTTACAGTCAGAAAAAACGTGTAGATAAGTTTATTTACAGAAATATCCGTCTGGTAATGATTTGGATCAGTTGAGCTACCTTTAGATCATTTGCAACGGTTTTTAGATAGCTCAACTGTTTTATTTGTATTTTGATATCATAATAATTGTATTATTATTTCTGTAGATAAGTGTTTGCATATAATGAAATTTATAAGTAGATTCACAACAACCACACATTTACTAGATTACAACATATTTTTGATTCACCTTTGAGAAAACTCTAAACTCTTAAAAACTCTTTTAAGGGTTAAGCTCGCCTTTGTACATGTCTTTCTTTTTTTACTTATTTGTATATTATTTTCTGTGCGCTATAAAGAATTATAAGATTTATAAAAAATTGAACGTTGCAATTGACCATTTTAACCTAGGTGCACAGTATCTAGCCGCATCAGATTTGCCTTGGCGCACCGCAACAACACCAATTTCCTTTCACTACCGAAATTGGTTTTCCACACACTGTGGGTTCATATCGTGAACGATCTTTTTATTTACAGTATCTCTCATCTGTTTGAAACCAGTTTAGTTTCAAACATAGTGTTTCTGTCAGTGATGATTGTGAAGTGAGAACCATTCGCCAATACTGGGCCCGTGCAATGAAAAACTACAAGATAAAGTCTCGACGCTTTTACGACAGGCATTACATAGAATATACATAGAAACAGCAGAGTGACTGCCAAGTTGTAATTTTATTCGTGTGTTCTGATCAAGTCACTATGTTATTAAATGTTATTTTGAATAGCCACAACGTGCTACTGAAATCACGGGAAATAATTTCACTGTGTTCATTATCAGTCTTTAGATATAGACGTCAACTTCTGAATGAGGATTCCCCCATTGAATGTAAAGGGGTAATCACCTTGCTTGGCAGGCAGGTTAGTGATCACAGTATTGGTGATAAGTTCTCACGTGGATACTTCAGCCCATTCCCTGGTTCTCACTCTCACGAATGCCTTCCTGAGCGACAAATAGGTTGATGATTGATCGAAACGTGAGTGATATGAGATTATATTGTGAATTGAATGTCAAATAATTAAGAAAATTGCCTTACAGGTCAGCTCGTTGTTGATATCCTACTAATATTATAAACGCGAAAGTTTGTATGGATGTTTGTTACTCTTTCACGTAAAAACTACTGAATGGATTTGAGTGAAATTTGGAATGGAGATACTTTACGCCCTGGATTAACACATATGCTACTTTTCATCATCATCAATTTTCATCATTATTCACGCGGGTGAAACCGCGCAGCGCAACTAGTTATTAATAATATTGTATTGTCACTCGACAGGTATGCAAAATTTCAGCACAATCGGTTGGGTGAAACTCGTTTAGTATTCGGTTGCAAGATTTGACTCACACATTCTAACAGGGGAAGTTAAATTAAAGCTATTAAAAACTTATTTGGTTTAAGGTTTATGTTCTTTTTACGGCTGCTTTAAGGTTTAAATTAACATTTCAGATACTTGATGTTTCATATAGGACCAGTTTCAGATTCAAACTAGAGTGTATTTACTTGTCTATCAATACATCCTTGATGGTGCTAAATTAAACTAATTGTATCCAATTGAACATCTAATCAAAGCCACAATGAAGCTTGTACTAATAATGTAAGTTTAGTTATTGTCTTGTTCTATCAATAATTGATACCAAGACAATAATATTAACTATAGGATCTCAGTTGATTTGTCTTCATTAATTTGTGGGTACATGCACTCAAAACCCGTTACTGTCAAAACGCGAAATTTAGCTAACATAAGGATTTTCCAGCTTCTAAGCCTTTCTTTCTTAGACTTAACCAACTTAACTAAACGATAAAGAACTATGATCAACTTTGTTTTTAAAGACACAATAAAACTGGACAAGCGCGAGTGGGGTTCATGCTCTGAGGCTTTATTATCGTTATTTAGCCTTACATCCGCCATGACGAAGACTGTAGGCACCTCTATTAATACAAACTTCACCTTCTCATTTTAGTTTTAAAAGTCCTCAAATATAAAGGGTTATTTTATATCTCGTGATAGATTTGCAACAGGAGTAAATTGTGCAATCGGGGATGTCAAACATAGCTTTTCTCATACAAAAGTTACCGTTTGACATCCTTGTTTGCACAATTTACGCCTGTTGCAAACCTATCGCGAGATAGAGAATAGTCCTACCGAGCGGTCTTGATCGAGGGGCTGAATCAGCCAGCTAGTTTGAGTTTGAGTTAGTCTGAATCTTAAACCGACGTGTTATAGATAGCTCATTTTGCATTGCTAAGCTGATTTGAAGTAATATATGCCTAATGTACACTTAATTGTATCATATACATATATTATTGCATGTTAATTAGTGTGTTGATTTATTTGATGAGCGCGCTTCAATTATGTACTAATTAGGCTCAATTACAGAGATATTGCTCAGCGTAACTCATTGCTATCGGTGAGCGCCAACTCGAAGCGATGCGACTGAATGCTGGTTTACATTGATTCATTAGCTGGATCCAGCGTCACTGGATTCCAATGCTGGATTGACATTGGCACTGGATCGCGTCGTCGAGCTGACTAACATGTTTTAGGAAGAATTTATAAAGGACAAGCGAATTTGGGTCAGTAAATGGATTATTGACAGAGAGATTTCTGGAGGCTCTGTGTTACTTATGAACTAGCTAAGGTACGAAGACACAAAAGAGTATCAGATCAGCTTTAAAAATAACACCAGATTTTTTTTTAATTGCTTTATTTAATCGCAAGATCCATTCAACCCCAAGAACGATTGTAAAAGATCCCAGCTAAATTAAAGCTAAAGTCACAGTATCATTGACTTATTTTGGCTACAGGAAGTTCGTTTCAGAGTGTGAGTCACTTTTGTCGTGTTTCCGAATAATCTATTTTGAAAATGATACTTGAAGTATATTTGGCAATTTATGAAACATTTAATGATACAGTCTTAAGGATTGTTTTATTTATTTATCAGTTATTTAAATTATCAATGGTAAGTAATTTGGTATTAGCATCTTCCAACAGTAATTACTTAACTTAGGCATTATTAAGAGCGTTATCCCTTATATTACCAAGATCAGTATAATTTACATCCATATGTTCGGTTTTGGCTTGTGACATATCGTTGTTAGGATATAAACCTAAAGAACTACTTGTAATAGGTATACTACGAGTAGCAGCCGGACTATTTTGTGGTAGTTGTGTCGATTGTACAAATTGTAATGATGAAAACTGAGTAAGTAAGAATGCTGCATTGGAATTTGTGTTGCTAGAACGTTTATCAGTGAGCTTACATATTGTTAGTACACTTTGTATGTTGTCTTGAGCAATTACGCTTGTTCTTCCGAAAGTTTTTCAATTGTGATGCCACGGACATACAAAAAATATATAAATAAAAATAAATCGTATTCTTCTTTTTCATTAAAACCTCTATTCACTTTTTTTATCTCCACCATAATAGAAACCATCTGCGATAACTTACCTCACTTCGATAGTTCCGTAGGATCTCATTTTCTGGAAGGCGGAAGTTTATTTTCTGGCGGCAGTAGTTCATTTTCTGTAGTTGGAGCTTCCAACGACGGTCAAACCGGTGCGGCGTTCATTGGCTGATCGTTATCAGTATTTTCATTAGTATAGTTATCCTGTAAAGATCACATAAGAAGCCTTTAGGCGTCCACTGTTGGACGAGGCCTCCCCCATTGAATGCAATGGGTGGGTGGGGTGTATTTGCCATAATCACCACGCTTTGCAGGCGGATTGGTCATCGCATTTGTCCACTCAGTGTGAGTAATCAGATGGATTCTGCTGTCTATTCCATTGGTCTTGGCACCTAAAAAATAAAAGTTTAATAAATATAATTTTTTATCTTTAGAGGATGTTTTGGCACTCAACAATTATAAAATAAAAAAACTAAACGTTTTCTTATTTTTATTTATTACATCCTTTATGAATTTGTATCGAGAACCATTTTACTTATGGTACACAACATAAGCACTTCCTCCGGCCCCACGTCTTGAAGATTTTTTGACTTTGTCACATTCTTAGTAATAAGTTGACCTTAAAGCTTTCCCTCGATTCCAAGTTTCCTTTTACGGCAATAAACAATTTCTAATCGGAGACTCCTTGGCTCTGGACCAGTCAACGTCTCTGCGTACGACGGTGCTATTACAACAATATAATATTTAACAATATTGGACTATGTAGTTGTCTGAATAAAAACTTCATTATTATTATTACTGGACGGACTCCAACACCCTGAGGGTTACGATATTATGATTCCATGACCTCGGTCTACCTTAAATAGCCTATTCCAGGTTCTGCTATTGTGAAGAGTGTTCAGACGTGACGTGTGTTATGCCTAACTCTAGAAATGCAGTGTAATTTTTTATGGGCAGTTATAGTTCGTTACTGAAAAAGTAGCTTGTATAACCCACTCTGATTCTCCTTATTTGTAAGTACCTAGTAGTATAGCTACAAAATGCCACACCAGCATTCTGATTTTCAGAATTGTGAGGTCACACGAAGCACCCTAGAGGTTATTCATTTTCGCAATTTTTATACAAAAGTTAGACATTTATTGCCATATCCTTTTAACGCATTGAGTTAGAAGCTTGGCTACAATATGGGCAAATTTAAACGAAATGTCAATAAAGTTCAAAATGGTAGGCAACACTGGCAACACGTTTTTATTTTTACAACACTAATTAAGATCACAAACTTGTATATAATATTGGTATTAATTTCAAGTCATATTCAAGTCAATAAGATTTCCTAGGAAAAAGGGTTTGAGACAGACGAACATCAAAGTGATCCTATGAGGGTCTCGTTTTTTCCTGTTGAGGTTTGGAAACCTAAAAACAACCAAAAAAATGTGATGAGTAATTTACTTATACAACGATAACATTTCCAGGGTTTATTTCGTCCTCGGGAAAGCCTACATTTATTCCGTTTGTAGAAGCTCGTATGTGAGCGCGGAATCCGTAGATCCTTAGATATTCTGGAATTCTTACAGTCGGTTTATTCACGCACAAGACAAGATCTCGAGCCTATCTTCTGAATAAATGACTATAAAATATTGTCTTGAAATACCTATCATTAGGTACGGCTTTCTTGGAAAAAGAAAAGTTTGCTGGTTTTGTTGAGAACATGATTATGAGAGACCCGTTTTTTTTTACACCAAAAACTTACAAATAGGGATATCGAGTACCAACGTCATCAGCTCCTAACATTAAAAGAACTGATACAGAACAAAGTACAGATAGTCAAAACATTTATAGAATCAAACTAGCATGGCAGAATACTGGGTGTATCATAGAACCTTTTTTAGCCGCTTAAACGCTTATCGAGCACGGAAATCGTTGGTAGGTAATTCGCGGCCAACTTAACGAAATTTAACCGTACCTACATTACGTGCGTAGGTATGAGTTCCGGTTACGAACGAACGCTTTCCCGCGCGACATTAAGTCACGTGGTTATGCGCCATTAGCGAAGATTTCGCAGTTTCACCCTGTCTCAATTCCCCGGACTATCAAAAGCGGAATTTCATTATAAGAGTTCTCTTGAATAAGCGATGTACGCCGGAGGTGTGGCAGAGTGTACGCGGCCTTTGCTCATTACAGATTACGTAAAGCGTCGTCTGAGACGGCATTAAATTTAATTTGTCCCGCTAAGATTATAATGTTATAAGCTGCCATCATTCAAGTAAAAACAAAGCAAACGTTCATGCACATAATCATCAGAGACCGAAGTCCGTGACAGTTCACCGCATCATCAGTAAAACTACTCGGACATAAAGGTTTACTGTAACACTGATTATTGCATGGAAATGAGGTTCACAAAGTGTACGCTAGGGGCGCTCACCGGTGGCTCCATAAGAATTCGTGTTACACTATGGTTATACTACACCATACATCTGTGTTTAATTGCTTGTTAAAAACCTAGACTCCGAGTTCAGCCGTTAGTCCACTGTTCGACGAGGTCTCCCCCATTTGCATTCAGCAAACACCACATTCACCACGCTTGGCAGGCGGATTTGCGATCGCAGTATTGGTGTTGAATTCTCAGGTGGAGGCTGCTGCACATCCTCTGATCCCTTAGCCAGTGTTTACGATTTCCAGGGGAAGAGATGGACATACACACCACGGCACATTCACGCACAATACCTTTCAACCTGTCTGATCAAATTAGTAAAAATTATGCTCATAAATTGAAATAACAAAAACATATCGGTAAAAAAATAATAACTGTTCAACAAATCATCTCTTGTTTAGTAGACCTGCGAAAAATGATTTGATTCAATAAAATATAGTGTCCATAAATTCGGCGCGTAAATCTATTTCATGCCAATATGGTTTTGGACATTGATTTCACTTGACTATTTCAGTTGACGAAAAGCTTGCCGCCGTTGCAAAAGCTGAGTGTACAAACAGAAGAAATAATAGCACTAAACTATTCT
The DNA here is from genome assembly GCA_951392215.1 of Epirrita christyi. NCBI lineage: Eukaryota > Metazoa > Arthropoda > Insecta > Lepidoptera > Geometridae > Epirrita > Epirrita christyi. The sequence goes on along the minus strand of OX595849.1, from coordinate 8,112,456 downwards.
ACAGAAGTTTCACTCTACACACAAAATTGGCACTATTTATGGATTTTTACAGCAATGGGCAGGCGTGGCAGGCTCGCAGAACTGATAACCACTAAAGTGGCGACCACGAACTGGACGATGCAGGGTAGGACGATCCGACAACCGATAAACCGACAAAATTTAAAGGCCGCAGGAAGTCAATGGATGTATGCATGGCTCAAGACCGATTGTCATCATTCTATGGAGGAGGCTTAAGTCCAGCAGTGTACTTCTAATAGGCTGATGATGATGATGTTCCTATGGCGTACGCATGTGATATTGAAATTTTCCCAATGGTGTCTGATAAAATTATATGACTATTCATCTAGGTGGTTCTATGACCAATACTTATTTGAATTCAACTTTTAAATTTAATGAGTTACGGGTTTTGGCCGAAGGTAGTCAAGTTCAGGAAGTTCATTGGGTGCCATGCAAGACACCGTACATGTGAACTACACGACACCGACGCCGTCTTGTGGTGCGAAACGACTAAAGACCCGTCTTCACGGTAACCATTTTTATTTATTTTATTTATTTATTTACGATTATTAAATAAGATGTACTTAAGTATTATCCTCCTCTATATATTATGTATATAAATCAATTGCTAGTCTAGTAGTTCGTTAGTCTCGCTAAAACTCGAGAACGGCTGAACGGATTTATCTTATCTTGGTCTTGAAATGTTCGTGGTGGTCTAGGGAAGGTTTAAATGTACCGGGACCACCGGAAACACCGGGACCACCGGGAACACCGGGACCACGCGAACGAAGTCAAGCGCGGTCCGCTAGTATATATATATATATATATATATATATATATAGGCCCAGCCGTTATTTTTTTTTATATATATATATATATATATATATACATTTTTTTAACGGCTGGGCGGATTTATTTGATTTTGGTTTTGTTGTGTTCATAATTGTCACGGAAAGGTTTAAATGTACCGGGAACACCGGGACCACGCGAACAAAGTCGCGCGCGGGCAGCTAGTAGATATTATTAAATAATAATGTATGTTAGTCTATAAGGTTTTACATTTCTATGGGCTTATTGATTAGATTTTGTACTCACAATAAGCCTGATCAAATGATGTCATCTGGGGAAATATTGAATCATATAAGTCAACGCGCTATTAATAATTTCACATTGTATGCCCATTTGAAGTGACACAGGCCGCCTATTACGAATGTATGCCCAAACATGGCCGATTCATTGAGGTCCACAGATAAATCTGTTTTGTTTGACGCATTGCTCACTATCAATGTATTTCATGCTCTTTGTGCTTAAACTGAATATAAAAAAAAAGTTTTGCAAAAAGCCCGCATTGGCCTTTTATTTGATAAACAAGCTTTTTGTGAGAGACAGCCAGACAGAGATACTCAAATATGTTTTATAAAATCAGCTTTGTTTTGCATAATTCTATATTGTTAAAAGAACATAATAAAGATTATAATTTCATCATATAGCTTCTTCATGAAATAACACAAGATTTTGGTGTAAAAAGTGCGCGGTCAGGTTTTGCTAAACAAAACATAGGTTACTTTAGCATATTTTTAAAACTTAGTGACTATAATTGCTTATCTCATCATCATCATCATCATCAGTCTGTAGAAGTCCACTGCTGGTCATAGAACTCCCTCCTAAAATGCCGAACGGTCTTGAGCTGCTTCCATCCACCGACTTCCTGCGACGTTTATAATGTCTGTATTCCATCGAGTAGTGGGCCTTCCTTTACCGCGTCGTCCGGTTTGTGGTCGCCACTGGGGAACCATTATTCCCCAACCTTTATTCCCGTGTGTAAATGTTCCCGATTCAATGGTATAACGGTTCAATGGGCAGGTCACATAACTCGAAGAATAACCAGTTCTTCGCTTTATATGACCTCCCATTGCCACATAGCAAGGGATCATAACCACAGGATTTATCAGTAAATACTCCTTCAACTTGCTAATTCTGAGAGCTATATCAAGGTATATCCCAGTAAATTTGGTTCTTCAACGCCCTCTGTTGATTTATAACCACCAGACAGGTTGTCTCTGTCTGACCGGAACAGCATCTATACTGTTTGCATAATTTACCTACAGTTTCCTTTCCAGAGCTATTTGCATCTAATCAGGCAAAGGATACTATGACAAGATAGTTTAATGTTTTATATCCAAAAGACTGAAGTTTTCTTAAATAAGATTAAGAAAATAAAAGCAATTTAGGTAAACCTTTGTTGGCAAAAATAGCAGTCTTCTTGAAACCAAACATTTTTAAAGTATTTTCTCCTCCGAGAGCTTTCATTACAAAATTATAATATTTTCTCACAAAAGATGATTTTAAGGAACCTTGAACTTAAGAAATTTTACGGTTGAGTGGCTTTTTCATTTTCTTGCTTAGCGGACAAATGGAATGCGCGCAACATTACAAAATGGACGTTGAAAGTGAAAAGAGTAAAAAACATATTTTAAGGCCTTAGCCATGCAGAGGGACTACCCGCCTTCTATTCTTATTCTTTTATGCATTTCTGTGATCCAGTTTCCGCTAAAGCAAAAAGTGAAAGAGATTCGCATTGCAACCAAGGTTTCGTTGATATAGCTAATTGAAAAGACAAAAAATAAACCAATAATAATTATTTGTCGTACCCAGAACCAAGAGCGGCATTCTAAAAATAATGTGTGGAAATTTTGTGGCCTATATTCAACAGCTGCAAAGAAATCGTAGAGTTTGCGACTCCTTTCCGAGGTGCGATTTTTGAACGTCTTTTGGAGGAGGCACTTGTATTGATATCATATCACCTCTGTGGCGCGGCGGGCGAAGGTTCACCTGCTACGCAGGAAGTTGCGAGTTCGATTACCACCTCGGAACAAATATTTGTACGATTTGCAGATATTTGTTCAGGATGTTCTGGGTATTTTTTATGTATATTAAAAAATATCTATCTATGTTATGTATAGTTTTAAGTATATCAGTTATCTAGTACCCATAACACAAGCTCTGCTTTACTTGGGGCTAGATATAGGTTGTGTGAATGTCCAGAATTAATTAACTGGTGGTTCGCCCCGAACTGAAACCTCGCGATAACACCTTTATCAGCCCTTATTACTTAACCAAGTAATTTCTATTTTTCTATTATTATTTTTGAAAATTTTCACCTCGAGGTCTACCCAGTACAGTACAGGATCTATCAGTAACAACTCTAATTTCCTACACATCATCGAAATAACCTTTGAATAGGGCTAAGCAACGGGGCGTAATACTACATACCTGTAAGTACCTATATCAAGTACCTGACGAATTAATTAATAACGTCCTTTTGACGAAAACCATAGAACTCCAGCGTCATTCAAATTCCTGGAAATGGGAGGTCGACAATGGATATTATATTGGTTTCTTTTTTATGGAGTACAAGTTTCTAAATTCTTCAATTTCAGACTTTTCCCTGTAGTTGTGACTCAAAAGCCACAAGCATACCAAATTTCAGCATTGTGGGATTGCTGGAAGTACCCTAGAATTTTTGATTTTTACGTTTTTTATTTTCCCTAATATCTCGAAAGCAACTAAGGCTGCATACTTATTAAAAACAGTTTTGAAATGTCCAACCAAAGCGCTTTCATTAGACACGCCACTTGATCTGACTGTCTCACTTTTATTTTTTTTACCCCCTCTTGGACCCCAATATCTCAGCAACCCCCTGACCGATATAGCTCATAAACCTTACCTACAAATTGTACCAATACTATCTACCCCCATACCAAATTTCATGAAGATCGGATTAACGGTTTGGAAGTTTTCATCGGATAAACATACATACATACATACATACATACACACAAACGCCGATTCTTCCAACTTGACTCAGAGAACTCGCTTCGCTCGTTCAAAAAGTTATTTCGATGATGTGTAGGAAATTACCTCGAGGTGAAAATTAAAAAAAAAATGGAAATTTTGGTAATGTCTTACTTAAGTAGTCGGGCTGATAAAGGTGTCAGTTCGGGGCGAACCACTAGTAATGTAGGTATAAGAATTTTGGACATCAATGAGTTTCAATATATAGAAATTTGTGAATCAGGGATTAACGGCAACTGACGTTTAGTCACTAGATGATGTTCAAAAATCGCACCTCTGTTTAAATCTTAGTTTAAATCTGAGAACGTTCTATTTTTAACTGACTTCCCAAAAAAGGAGGAGGTTCTCAATTCGGTTGTTTTTTTTTTTATTTTTTATTTTTTTTTATGTTTGTTGCCGCATATCTCCGGCATTAATGAACCGATTTGGAAAATTCTATTTTTATTTGAATAGATATACTTCCAGATTGGTCCCATTTTTTTCATAATCCAGTTCTGATGATGGGATCCATGAGGAATTGAGGGAACTCCTCAAATATTGTAGGCATACATATGGCGATTTTGATATTTTCAGCACCAAACTAAGCATTTGCATTCAAAAAGTATCATAATCCTTTCACCACTATGGTTCTTTCATCATTTTTTTTCTTCCAAATATTTAGTCGAATACAATGGCGGAAGTCGGTTTTTTAAATGAAAAAATATATAAGTTCTATTCTTCATACCTCAGGATCTTTCATCGGCATTTGGCTGTGAAATAACTGTTAATACAGAGAACCAGTGTGTTGAAATGTGCCTCACATTACAAGCGACGCTACTGCGCCGCCGCACCGCACCTTCTCACGTTTCGTGTGGCAGAGGTTTTAAATCCTTCGTTCGCGGTAAATCACGTCACTTACACAGTTTTAAAGCATTATTTGACTAATGGCTCCCTTTTACGAAAGGATCTGAAAAGCCTTTGATTTCTCCCCGTCTTGTTATGGTTGTTCTTTGTTGACTTCAAAAGAAGTCATGTTTTAAACGATGAGTACTTGCTACAAAAGCGATTTATTTTATTTAAAATTTTAAGGACAGGAAAGAACTGAATAAAAAAGTTTTTTGATCGCCAGGAGATGAGCAGCAATTGATAGGACCAACTTGATGAGATTTTTGTCCGAAAAAATCGCTTGTTATTATAGTTGAACACGACCGACAGTGTTTGGTAATTACCGACCGTCGGGGATTGAACCTGCAACTTTTCCTTGATACGGGAATATGCTACCCTCGTATCTAGGTGAGGGCCAAAGCTTGGACGATAACATTTGTGATTGAGAAACTTATAGTTTTCATCATCATCAGCATCATCAGCCTGTAGAAGTCCACTGCTGGACATAGACCTCCCCCTTAGAATGCCACGGCGCATGGTCTTGAGCCGCCTCCATCCACCGATTTCCTGCGATATGGTATAGTTTTTGGCTCCTTCCATCGCGGTTAAAATAAACGGTCGTAGGTGACGTTCATGACTGTTTATTTTAACCGCACTAACTAACGCAAAAACTATACTTTATTATGTAGATAATATATCTCCATTCTGCCTTTACTAATACGAGTGCAATAAATGTGAACTCAAAATTTTCTCCATTGGCAACTTATGAGAAAATTACATTCCATACAATATTTTAAAGAGGTTCTGGCCGTCAAAGAGAAAATCCTTTGCTAAGTCTCTCACCGTCTGTTGGAGTATTATTAAGCAATTCCAGATATTATTTGCTTCCTCGAGACTTCTTGAGGTGTGGGGCGACAGATAAAAACATAATTATGTAAATCTTCTGAACTTTTTTATCCTGCTGAGCCAAACGAAACGGCAGAATTAAAATAGGCATTATAAGACCTTTTCGATGCTGCAAAATAATCTAATATAATCATTTTCATAACTTTGTTTGTGTGGGACTTAACCAACATGGACATTGACCACACTGCTAGTACCGTTAATTACCTTAATAAAAACACATTGAGTTAAACTGTATGTAACAATAATTATAACCGCAGGGCACGCTTGTGGCGAGCGTTCGGTGAGTGCGACACCGCGGAGCCCCATTACTCGCTAGGGTCAACCGAGACCCCTGGCCCTCAGCTTGTCTTAGCTGGCCGATGCGCAAAAGTGAAACTTATTCTCCAAGAGTGGAAGTGTTAAAGGCATAAAAACGGGAGTAGCGTTTAGTGAAACTGCAGCACACCTCCCAACACCCTTTAGCCATCCACGCCAATGTTGCTTCTCACGCTTCTTTCATAGGCGGCACCTAAAGGGGCCCGTTTAGTGAACGGCAATTCACCACGTGCCTTAATCGTTTTAATAATTTAGAATCGGCAGGTGCCACATCTCATTGTAATAGCCCAATAAACATTCAATTACCATGTTCTCCCTGTAATTGCATACATTTTTATCCATTTCCACAATAGTTACCATATATCTACCATAACAATTATGTTATTTTATCCTGATTGTAAAAAGGCCTCTTACTGTTAGCTAATACGACCTCATGCAACAATGTCTCATAAATGTCCAGGTTAAGCCTGATGTGTTTGAAAATAAATAACGTGAAATAAAAACAAAAATGTAATAACATTACAGAATTGGTATAATTTTAAGTATTATGAACGACGAGGTATGCAAATAGCAAACAAATGCTTGGCTATAAATTCAATCTTTTTTAAATGAAATCATTGTTCCTAAGTATTTAAAACTTGAGCGAATACACGGAGCACTAATATAATGCCAAGAGAGTGTAGCTAACCATTATAGCGCAAGGTCATTGCCACAAGGGTTCAGTATGAAATGTAATATTCTCATTTAATAATAATTTTTACGTCTTTCATAAATCATTCATTTGAAATATTGACAGGTATTAAATATTTTGCTTGGAATTTAAATTCGTTTGAAAGCTTGTTTGCAAGTTAAAAGCTGTAATAAGATTATTTATTAGAAATACGTGATAAATAAACATCAATTGGTTATATAAGTGTAGTTTCTAATAACTTGGACAAAACGTTAAATTGATTGAATTTTTGCTTTGTGAAAGTAAAATTTATTTTTGTATCATTTCTATAATAAACAGAAAAAAAAATTTTTTTTTGTTTGCCCAGTATTGGTAATTAGTGGTGATGATGTAATTTTCAAAACTATTACATATATTTTGTCAATTTATGGTTTGAAGAACCTCAAGAGCTTGAAGAAGAGGTTTAATATGAAACACTTAGTTTCTACTTCAATCTTTAAACACGCTGGGGGTAACCAATAAGCTTTGCCGTTTGTATGTAAAAAAGACAATTATTGACCAATGAAAGAAAGCAATCCAAAAAGTTACACATAAAGACAACCCAGCATAACAAGCCGGCTGAGATGCAAGACGCACGGGTTTGATTCTCGCTGTGGGACAAATGTTTGCATGATCTGAAAATGTTTGTTCCGGGTTTGGGTGTTGTGGTAGGTACTCGTAGTTCCTGATACCCTAGTGTGGGATCTGGACTATATAAGTGACTGTTGGTGTTTTGCTATGTTATTATGTTATTCTTATTCTTCTGGTAGCGCTCTTTTGTGGTAAAAACGTCTCAAATATAGATACCTTATTTTGCAAGGTATAGGTAATTTATCTGTTATTAGTTTTGTTCGGTACCTACCTTAATTAATGTATAATATTACTAACTCAACTCAATGGGTACCTTTACCTTTGTAAAGGACAAGGCGGTCAAGGCGGCAAAGTTTTGGCAGTGGAAATTAGTTCTGAGAAGATTATAATTACGTCAAAGTTAAATGCAACTCAAATTAAATACCAACTTCGTTGTATTGTGAGCTATTTTAATATAAAATAAAATAAAATTGTGCAGTGTGCAATGTGCATCTTTAACAGAGTTCATAACCCTTATGATCGGATGCCAATGAGGGCATTATACCTAAACATGAGATTTGCCAAAAAAGCTTATTACCCCATTTTAGTAGATAGATAGATAGACTAACACTTTATTGATCACCACAGAAACAATAAACAAGTAATATTACTAAAGAAAGGCAATACAATGGGCGACCTTATCACTGAAAGCGATCTCTTCCAGGCAACCTTTGGATGGAACGAAATGAGCAACGCTGTAATAGACTGCGGTGTACCTACAAAGCAAAACTAAGAAGTATTCTAAAAGAATTAAAATATATAAGAAGTTATGAACAATATTGACTAATATCTACCTAAGTATAATCCTAATATTTTATTATTAGTATGACCTAATGCAGGTGTGCCGTGGTGTGTCCGGCCTAATAAGAATAGACCTACTCCTCCCGTGGATGTAGTAAAAGCTTTACAAAGTGATTACACCAGGGGATGGGCAGCAGCATCCATCCACAGATTTATAAGTATAGCATCCATCTAATACTTATCACCAACTGCGTTCACCAAGCCGCCCATTGCAAATCCCCCCATTGTGTTCAATGGGGGAGGACTCGTCCAGGTGTGAACGTAAACAGGCGGAGATGAATGCAGGTACTTAATAGTATATAGTGACATCTGTTATCCATTCCCGTGACTTGTTGAATGAATGGGTACTTGTTGAGGGAATGAGTTGGGTTGAATGGCAACCACGAACCAGAGGTTATATCCATTTGGTATACTCAATGTTGACGTAATGTAAGAAGGCCTCCCTCTCGATGGAACGGCGACCTTTTTAAGAACACATCAAGACCATTCGTCGTGGCATTTTATGGAAGATACCCACTGCTGGGTCCCCAGCAGTGGTCTTCAACAGGCCGATAATAATGTTAGATGTTTGGGTTTGCCATGAAGAAGCTATTTAGAGTGGCCTGTCATTATTTTATATTGGAGTAAAAAGCACTGGAGAATAAAACAGTTACCGAATGGTTACCATGTGCCAAAGGACAGTTTAAAATGGCCCGCACTGTCCAGCAGCAGACACTTGCTAACTGATGATCATAAAATAAATTGTTAAAGAAGATGGGTGTCAAATAAAGTTCTAAAACAGCTTTTTTTTTTCTGAAGGAATAAATGCAGTGTTATGGCCTCATAATATAGCCGATGCTGCGTTACCGGACTTTTGGTGAGCGCAAAAGATGCTCACCTAAAACAGCTTATTACAACAGTATTTACAATTTGTAAAGACATTTGAAGGATTTGTACATTGTACATTTGTATTGTGTAATGAGCCAGTAAGCTGTTGATAATGATTAGACCGATAAAATTTCCGGCGTTGTCACGAGTGGGGGACGGTGGCACTTTTTCTCCCAACGTCCCCCAGTGGGGCCAGATAGGTGGGGGACGCTGGGAATAACCGGTACTTTTGTATTTAAATTTCCTATTTATCTACCAAAAGAGACCTTAATCAGTGATCAAATTAGCAAACCAACTGTTCAACAGTAACATGTATGTCATCATGTCACCTGACCAGTAGAATTAGGTTGTTAATTAGTTATATGCTCATAGATTGGACCGAATATTGAACTATCGGCTATTGGTTAATTACCCATAATCGGATTCGGTTCTGTTATTTCGCCGTTCCTCATTTATCAAATGACTCATTACCTAAGTTTTAGTGAATTAGTTGGTTGTGTAGTGGACATTAACCACAACTTCCGATCTTTAGGTAAAAAATATATAATGATAAGAAGACATTTATTCATAAAAACTGTACAACAACATAAGAATACATACACAGAAAATTAATTAAGGTGCTACATCAGGTCAATAAACATTTATGTATGATTAAGCTCTATAAGTAATTGAAGGTTGCATCTAAAGGCCTGCAAAAAATATATACGACTAGTTGCGCCTCGCGGTTTCACCCGCGTGAATAATGATGAAAATTGATGATGATGATGATGATGAAAAGTAGCCTATGTGTTAATCTAGGGCGTAATGTATCTCCATTCCAAATTTCACTCAAATCCATTCAGTAGTTTTTACGTGAAACAGTAACAAACATCCATCCATACTCACAAACTTTCGCGTTTATAATATTAGTAGGATTATTCACATCTTTGTCAATATGTCCATAACAACATTAATTGTAGCATTTCTTTTTTTTACGACTTCTGTGGCGCGGCGTGCGAGTAGCCGGCTGAGATGCGAGAGGTTGCGAGTTCGATTCCCGCTGCGGGACAAATGTTTGTATGATCTGCAAATATTTGTTCCGGGTCTGGGTGTTATAGTACCATGGTACTCGTAGTTCCTCATACCCATATGTTGGGTTATTTTAAAATCGCAAATTCTTCAAAATTCCTGTGCTCATTTTATTATTTTTGGACTAAAACTGACCCAACTGGTGTATCTATAATTTGGATTTGAACTTTTCTAATTTGTTTAATATTCCTAGAAAAAATAAATAAATTTCCTGGTTGGCACGTCAGTGAAACTCAGTTGCGCACTGCCATTGGCTGGCGCTGGTCAAGGGCGTGAGAATAGTAATCGCCTTAAGAATACAAGTGTATAAATACGCTTGAGAAACGCTGCACAGTACATTGCAGGGTTGAATGAAAAGCGCTATAAACGAATTCACAGTGCGGATTTTCACTGGAAAGCCCAGCGTGACGCAGTTACATAATTAAAAACTATTAGACAAATTAGAGTAACATCCTACTTCAGCTAAAAAATTGGACGAGGTGTACGTCTTGTGCCTGTTTCTTCTGTCATGGCTCTCAAAATTCAACTATGGAATTGTCAAGATTTAGAAAATCCCTTTCCCCATTTTTCTTAAAACAAAAGTTTTTGCGATAAGTTTATAAAAATTTACTTAAAAACGGTCGTTTGTAGGAGATGACTTTCATATTTTTAATCGTGTAAAGTTTTACTTAGCTACGTTAATAAAGTAGTTGTATTTTGCATAATTAATGAAAACTTAATCAAACTTACGAAGTAAATATATGTACAAAATTAAGTTTTCAAGGTTTCAACTTAAACGAAACATCGCCTGCTTCTAAGTTTAGGAAACGTCACCTATGTAGGTATGTATACATTATTTTGATGTTGGTTACTCTTGCCATTTTGAGTCTTATAGCGAGGAAATAAGGTTGACAAAATAGCGTTTGCATATGCTACTTTTATCGGTCTTCCAGCTGTTTATGAAGGTACCTAAAACTTTGAGTGTAACTCGGTGTGGTGAACAAGTCTTTGCCACACTCTGTGAACTTTTTATTGTGAAATGTTTCTTTATTAAATATTCAAGTGGTGTTATTCGGGGAAAGTTTATTGAGATTACCTACTGAATATTCTGCTGTTGAAGCTTTGGGAGCAGCCCAACAGTCTTTCTTTGGGGCAAGAAATCATTTCGTTGTATTCGTGCTGCTGTGGGCAACTGAGTGTGGGTTTTGGGTATATGGATTCTGTGAATGAAGAAATTACTTTTTTGCTCTGGGTGAAACAATCTGGTATGTAAATTGTAGGAAGATGAAAATTCTGATACAGCTTGGGGGATGTAAACATTGTAATACTAAAGTCTGAATGCTAATAGATCGGACTGAATTGAAACGTTTCAATTACTAACTCGTAGTTAGTTAAAAGATGTTTTTCTTAGTGTGATAAATTTTATAATTTTTACATGAAAACGGTCCTCTTTTGTAGATGATTTTTATTTACTTATAATCGTGTATTTTTACTTATTATTACGTTAATTTGGACACTTTTGAGCAGGTAACTGTATTTTGCATAATTATTGAAAAATTTGTCACCGTCTGCAACGCTTGTCGATTTTCAAAAATGTGCCCCGTTGGGACATCACAAACGCATAGCGTAGTATCGGTGATAAATCGAGTGACCATTATTAGGCACTAGACTACTTTTTCGTTTTTTTCCGACTTCCCAAAAAAGGAGGAGGTTCTCAATTCGGTTGTACTTTTTTTTTTTTTTTTTTTTTTATGTTTGTTACCGCATATCTCCGGCGTTTATGAAGCGATTTCGAAAATTCTTTTTTATTTGAATAGATATACTTCCAGATTGGTCCCATTTTTTTCAGAATCCAGTTCTGATGATGGAACCCATGAGGAATTGAGGGAACTCCTCAAATATTGTAGGCATACATATGGCGATTATGATATTTTCAGCAAAAAACCAAGCATTTGCATTCAAAAGGTATAATAATCCTTTCACCACTATGGTTCTTTCATAAAAATTTTTTCATCCAAATATTTTGTCGAATAAAATGGCGGAAGTCGGTTTTTTAAATGAAAAGTTATTTAAGTATAACGTTTAGCTTATAAGTTTTTCGTATTGATCTGATCAGCCATCTGATAGCGTGTCAATGGTCAAATTAATCCAAAAACCTGATCTGACGACGGATATATATAGCACAGCGCGCCGAGCGAAGCGAAGCTAGGAATATTTTGTCATATTTGAAAAGTGAATATTCAAATTATAGGTTACGTAAGGTCAGTTAGGTAAATTTTAGTACAAAAATAATGAATATCAGTGCAGGCATATAGAAGAAGTGGCGATTTGAAGCCAAAATTAGCTCATATTTATAAATTTTTTATTCAGCAATTTTTAATGTTACAATTTATACTGAAAATGTGAAATATTGGCAGAGATGTGACTAATCATTATAATATATAAATATATATTTATTGCAGGTCTTAAGAGGGCTTTAAAATCCTACATAAAAATATTGCTTGACCTGATGTAGCACCAAGATAACGAGTAGATAGGTAGGTAGGTACATTATCTAATTACTCTTCATGTCTATTACCTACTATCTACGCGCAGACCGAACAGTTATGTTTTAAATAAAGACTATCCTAAATGGCTGCAGCAAGATTATAAGTAAAATATCGATATAAATTAAATAGTTTTAAATAAAAGGACAAAATGATGTTGTCTCTGATTTCGAAGGAGTCTGGAACAATAATTTTACTTCACAGTTTGATTTCCACTTGACCCAATATTGTCTAGGTTCAGTTAAACTGTCTGCGCGATACCGTTACCTAAGCTCTCAGTGGACCTGGTTTGATTGCTCAAAGCTACACAATATTATACAAAGGGAAGGTTAGGCTTTGTGTATTATGTGAGTACATTGGATTGCATGTCTTCATTGCATCGGTCTTTTGTTGATTTACTTGACGACAGCAATTTATTAATATTTATCTGTTTCAATATTTGTAATTAATATATACGTGATCTATCACGTATATATTATTTTTTTTATTTCGGATTCTAATCCGAAATAAAGAAATCCGTAGAAGGACCATGATCACCGACATAGCAGCTCTCAGAGTTACAAAGTTGAAGTAACAATGGGCAGGTAATTATAGCTCGTAGAACTGACAACCGCTGGGGAATAAAGGTTCTTGAGTGGCGACTACAAACCGGACGACGCAGTTGAAGAAGGCCTTCCTCTCGATGGACTAAATTTATTATAAAGGTCGGAAGTCGGTGGATGGAGGTGGCTTGAGACCGTTCGTTGTGGTATTCTAGTGGGGAGGTCTATGTCTAGCAGTGGACTTTTACAGGCTTACGATGATCTGTTTTAAGGACACGTAGGTTTATTATTAAAAGGATATAAAATTATCAATGTAAAAAGTATTAAAAGTAAGAATAAAAAAAATTACGCTGTCTTCTGATTATTTACCAAAAATTAAATTTTATAACTTTGATTTAGACTTAAATTCAAATTAGTTTTCGTTTGTTAATGAAAGTAAACGTTTTATCAAATCCATGGCGCGTGTGGTATTGGCATATTGATTAAAATAATCTCAGCCAAATTCTCATTAGGTATGAATTCTCAAAAGTCGCAACTTCGGGGCGTAATGAACGAACTTGCACACTGAAAGGGTTAAAACTGGGAAAGTCACACAGAGTTATAATAAAACAGATAGACCACACTTTTCAGGTAGGTACTAATCACAAATATAATGCATGGGTGTTATAGTACCATGGCAGTTATAGTACCATGGTAAAATGGTACTCGTAGTTCCTGATACTCACGATATAGGGAATCCTAGTGTGGGATCAAGACTACGTATGTGTCTGTTTATCTATTTTGACTATACCACCACCAATTTTGTACCATGCAATTTTTTATTTCACAAATTAAGATGTGTACGTATGAGGTCAAAGCTTTATTAAATTGTGAGCATACCACTTTCTAGATATATTATTGGTAGTTGCCAGTAAGCGAGATAAACCAATCATAAAGATAATGTTTATTCATGTCGTGTCGATGACTCAATTTTAGTGTATTTTGATTTGTGACCAAAAAGTGACCATTAAGGTCCCATTAGTTTCTCCTGCGTGCTGGACATACACGCAGGTATTATATAGCAACAGAATAAGTACGTCATTTTCTGCATGCAGGGCCCTGCACTCGCACTGGACATGAGTTACGTCAGTTATACACCAATTTGGGCAAATTGCTTCAGCAGCTGATTTGTGCTACTACTAAATTCAAGCTTATATTATTGTCAGATTCATCTTGCTTCAACTTTTTTTAGTTCTTTTTGGGCGTCTGGTTAAAGTGACGCGTGCGCCGAGAGCTGGCTCTTATGTGTTCAAGGCATTAGTATTGCTATTCAGCATGGCAATGCAGCTAGTGTCTTGGGGATGTTTCCGTCTGGCAGTGATTTTGATCACTTGAGCTATCTTTAGATCGTTTGCAACGGTATTTAGATAGCTCAACTGTTTACTTGTACTTCTTGTAATTGTACAATTTACATTTATTCTTTCTTTAAATAAATATTACATTTGATGCATAATAATATTAGCGCTATAGTTATTGGCTTGAAAGTGTTAACCCACACTCCAAGGAGACGGTCGAGTATTTGATCCCCACCTGGTGTATTATTTTTGGGATAATATAACATTTTAATGTTAGCGTTGGCTATAATTCAGAAAGATAATATGGCAGGAATTACCTACATAAAAGTTAGTATAGCACCACACTTGCGGAACGTACCGCGCCGATCGTTCGGTTCAATACGCTCGCAGTGTTTTTCAAGTTCGCTACGACACATCAGCCTAAATTACGTCGCGTTCGAAACTTCAGCCGCTGAACTTTCGGCGTGGTACGTTACGCAGATGTGGCGCGACACTTGGACGTATTCTTTCGCTCAGACGTACAATAATTTGTAGTCAATGGATTTGAGAGGATTTCGTAGATGTGTATTATTACTCTAAGGAAAAACTGAAAGTCACAACTTTGTTATGATGAAAATTGGTAATTCATTGCTACGATTGAGCCTACTTTACTCAAGTAATACCACGCGTATTGGAAAAAGTTCTTTGACGCTAATAAGAACGTATGACAGTTTCAACATTGGTAATAGGACTTGGTACTTTCAGGCTTGAAGTCGTTTTCAACCTAAATAGGTTCGAAGGTTTTTCACATGAAAAAATTGTAGGTTATCTCTTGGTTTCTTAAGAAGCGGGACCGACCTTAAGATGGTTGTTATATTTATAGAGGAAATGCGGCAATAACTTTTCTTGGCTGAAGTGACGGAGAGAGTTATGCTCGTAGTTTCACTACTTGATAAAATCTGAAACGAGGGGATCGGTAGGAGCACCAAGTTCACTGAAATTAATTTAATTAGCAAGTTGACAGGTTATATTTATAGCTTGCAGAACCGATAACCGTATGAGAATAACGAGAGGTTCTCGTATGGCGACTACAAACCGGACGACGCAGTTTAGGAAACTGTATAGGAAGACCCCCCTCTCGATGGACCAAAGACATTAATAAGGTTGCAGGAAGTAAGTGAATGAAGGCGGCTTAAAGTCGTTCATTGCGGCAGTTATGGGGCGACTTATTGGACGTCTATCGGATAATAATGATGATGAAGGTTAAGAATGGCGTTTACCACTCTAACTATGACGGCCTTCAAAGACGAACGCTGCTATTTTGAAACCAAGACTTTACGCGACTTATTTGTAAACACAATTTAAGTAAATTGAAATAATTTCAAAAGGTTAATTTTCCTCTTGTGACATATTGAACAGTTCGTGAGAAAAGTTATACCTACTTAGGCATTTATCTAATCACCATCATCATCATGGTCGCCACTCAAGTAGGTACTTTTATCCTCCAGCGGTTGTTAGATCTACGAACTACCTATATGGCCTGTCCATTGCCACTTTAACTTGCTAATTCTGTGAGCTGTGTTGATGACCTTGGTTCCTCTACGGATTTCCTCATTTCAGATTGTATCACGTAGCGAACTCCTAACATAGCTCTCACCAAAGCTCGTTGCGAGATTTTGAGCTTGTTTTGATGGAAATAGTTATTCGGTCGATAGTCTGTACCGTATCACTTGCAACACGGACTAACTATAGGTTTTCGTTTTGAGCTTATGCAGTATCTGATTAAAAAAACATTTAAATGGTTCAATTGTTTAATTAAATCAATTCAATTGTTTAGTTCAATGGGTTAATTCATGTTTGACTGTGGTAAGAGCCCACATACTCAGGTATCTTTCGGCTCGTTAAACATCAAAGTACCTGCGCATTAGGCAGTGTGTTGAATCATCACATTTTATTCATAGAGCCCTTTTACGCGTTACCACATTCAAATCAGGACGAATTCTATAAAGAGTACGTGATCCTCTTTGTCGTATATCAAAGTTTTGGTTTTTCTTTCATGTAACACGAGATAAAACAACATTTTCGCCTAATCCATTTAAAACACGATAAACCGTTGCCCTAAGATTAACATAATGGATAAAGTTAAAAGGGACTGAGAAATACGCTATCTACGGATGTGACGAATAAAGGATGCAAAGAGATTACCCTTTTTTTGTGGACATGGGTTTTAACTATTGTATTTTGGACAAAGGAGTTCAATTCAAATGAAAGAACCTATTCGGCCTTTTTACAACTTCAATACTGGCCTCTATACTGGCGTGTTTACTTTTAATTTTTCGTGAATATTTCCATTTGAGGTTCAATTTGTGGTCAACTTTTCGTGATTGCTTTGTGTAGGCTACAATAGCAATGCATCACATTAAGTATTCAATCCCAGGGTGACGTGATTGCGTTTCATGTAAAACTATTTCAAAAAAGTATTTTCTGAGAGTATTAACAGTGAAGATGATATGTTAAAATGTCTAAAATCTCGAGGGGGAGGTAGCAGCACAGCAAGGAAGTGATAGCGTGATTACTCACTTCACGCCGGGAAGAGAATAAGGTAATCGTGTTTTTGTTTTATATTTATTTAGATTACATCCTCAAGTAATCACTATATTAACATCAAGTTTGTATCCATTGCCGTTACTGAGTGAGCATGTAAAGCAGCGACTCCAAATTTTAACATATCACCTTAAGAACAGGCCTTTTTAACTATTTAGACTTCGTCAACATATATTATTTAAAATTTCATGTCACATAGTACCCATAGCTTCCAAAGGTTATAAAAAGTAGGAAGACTATTTAAAACAACATTTTTCAAATTTTAGTTCTTATATGTTCCAGTGAATTCAGTAGAGAGAATATTAAAAACGCGTTTGAGCTACCAAATGTTTTAAGATAGTCACTTACTAACTTCAGATTTTAGTATAATTTTGGCTTAAGGTTAAAAAGAAAATGGAAAGCAATTTCAAAAGAACAATTTCAGCCAAGGTACCTACTTAAAAAGGATAAGAAAGCTTTCAAAATTGATTTAACCTTAAACCTTACCGTAATATTCTTTGGGTTATATCTGAAATGGGTAGGTATTTTGGATACCGGATAAGAATGAAAGCTCTTTAAAACTACTTAAGATTTAAAGCCACTACGAGTTATCGTATTAATAACTATCAAGTAATAATATTTGAGAGTAATGACAAAAAAGTACAACTAGACCTCGCTCTTTTAAGTCTTCTTCAAAAGAGCAGGAACCGGTTAATAGATCTAAAACTAGCCCCACTTGTATGTATTTATATGTATTTTTTTACTATTTTGATGTATTTATTGCCCACATGTACGTACTCATCATCATCATCATCATCATCATCATCATCAGCATCAGCAGCCTTTAGACGTCCACTGCTGGACGAGGCCCCCTCCCTCCCTCATAACATACAATTTGGGCATTGCCATAATCACCACGCTTGGCAGGTGGATTGGTGATCGCAGTATCGGTGTTGAGTACTCAGGTGGATACAACTGTCTGCTATGACATTCACGGGAAGAGACGGAGGGGTCTATTTTTAGGCCGGACCACCACGGCACATACGTTGTTCGAATTAATTTAACTTATTTTGACGTTTTCATTTGACTTATTCGAGATTGAACGAAATCATTTTTATTTGATTTGGTAAAATAGAACTAAAAAAGTTAATTTATTACACCATTTACATATGTAATCCATTACTGGCTAACACGTAACCTGGATCGAACATTTTACGATTTGTTTGACACGAATGAATATTGACGTGAATTACTACGACCATATATCCACGTCGGCGTCGGTCTGTTGGATGGCACAACGTTTTTATGACGAGTGGTTTATAGGCTGAGCTCTTGCGCTAAAATTCAGATCCATGACGTGTATGAAAATTCGTAGCCGAAATGATTTAATAGGTTTATTCGCAAAAATTAATTCCAAAAGTGTTTTCACTCAATAAAGCACTAAACTAGAATCCTATAAATTTATAAAAGTAAATTGAATGATTTGTTTGAATGTTTGTCGACTTTTACGGATTGGCCAAATGCGATTAAATTTGATAGGAGGTACACATAAAGATTAAACATTGGATCAAAACTAAGAATATTTTTAAACCTGCAATACAGTTCCCTGGGGAGGATAGCGTGGGTAAAACCGTAAGTGATCGCTGATACATAATAAAACGTCAACTTTGTCAAACATACTTGTTAAAGCCTTGTCCCCTTTTTTCATCGAAAAGTAATAATCTATCAAAACACTATTTAGCCCTGGAGCTTCGTCTAACACCTTCGATATGATACTGAGAGAGGAAAAAGTGTGACATCTTATGTGATTTATTGAATTACGATTTTATCCTCGACACTCGTAAATTGCTCTGTCACTCGTTAACTTAACATTTCTCGTAATTAAGTCATGGTCCCCAAAAAGCATCGGGCGTCATCATTTTCAACGTTTTGTGCTGGACGAGGCATCCTCCATAGAATGCAATGGGAAGATTTTCCATAATTATCATGCTGATTGGAGATGGCAGTATTAGCGTTGAGTTCTCAGGAAGATGCTGCTGCCCATCCCCGTGTGTAATTAGTTAGTTGGTTTTAAAGACATCCACGGGAAGAAACGGAGGGGTCTATTTTTAGGCCGGACATGCTACACCATCTACGGGAAATGACGCCCATAATATGGGTACCGGAGAAACGTCAATACGTTGTTGCTTTATTTCATAGATGTTTGATTCAAAATTGTGGTCATCGCTATATTGTGGCCGCCAATTTTAAGAAAACCCTGGCTTCAGGGCTTGCGAAAGGTAAATCTTTATCTAGATTTTGACCCGCGTCATTAGTGGTAGCAATATCTAAATTCAGCTACCTCGGAGCCAGGTGAAATTGCAAGGTTTATCTAATTTGGCCGTAGAGCCAGTTTGAATTGCGTCTAATTTGGGACGACAGTTTTAGTTATCCTGAAAAGTTTAAAATGGATATAGATAATTTCTGTACCCAGCTTCAACGTTATCTAACAAATTTTCAAACATTGGCCGCTGATATTGTCGTGACTTGAAATCTTATATTTTCATAGTTATTTGACTTTGCGAAGGACTCTAGCAATTCTTAAATTTCAGAAACTAGTGATAGGGTAAGGATTTGTTTAAGTTTCTAGTAAATTTATCATGAAGGTGGTGGTGCATAATTTAAATTTAGAAAATAATTCTATAAAATTTAATTTGTGTTATTTTTGACTCAATTTGTATTGAGTCAAAACAACTTCTTACTTCCTAGTGTCCTAGTTTTTGAAAGATATTCTATTATTATTGAGACCTTGAATTATCGCAAAAAAAACAAAAACACTTTAATGTAAGATACGTTTGTTTAACGTGGTACCATTAGAATGTACCAATGGTACTATGGTGTTTTTTTTTAAATAAATATTCCCTAGTACCATCACCCAGCAGAGGCTTACCTATTTGTCACATGTCTTCGAATTTTTTGTTCTAGGATGTTGATTGCCTCACAATGTTTTCCTTAACCGTTTTCAGCACGTGGTAGTGTTAACTATAATAACGTGGCCACGACTTTATGTTAAATAACTTCACAGAACTTAATGCAAATAGCGACGGTATAGTTTCCTGTTTTAACTATCTGAAACAACAGCGTTATACGAACCGAGTTTCCGCATTGTTTTCTCGCATTAAAGACATTACTTACCGGCATTATTCTGCTGCTAAAGCTAAGTTCGAACAAACCAGGAGATTCGTAGAAGAACCAAGATTACTGACATAGCTCTCAGAATTAGTAAATTGTAATGGCGTAGTAACTCGCAAAGCTGAACCACTGGGGAATAAAGGCGACCACGAACCGGATAACGCAGTGTAGCAAGACACTCGGATCCTCATCCTATAGCTATACGATAGACCAACAAAATTTTAAAAGGTAAAGAAGTCAGTGGATGAAGGCATTCTATGGTCAAGGTCCAGCAGTGGACTTGTACATGCTGATGATGATGACAAGGAAAACCAAGTTTTCATTCTTATTTATAATTTTACTATCAACTAAAGATTATATTAAAAGAATAAGTATATCAATGAACACCTCACTATAACAGTGAGAACTAAATAACGATAAAGATTATTTTTTATTCGCTTCTCGCCGCATGACTCCATTCGTTAGTAAACAGTGGAACATCTCATAATAATGAAAGACTTCAGCATATTCCTCGTATATTATGATATGTCGTATTCCTCGCATGAAATCGATGCTAGCCACTATTAGATTCAGATATAAGCGGCACGGGTTGTTCTTACTTTTAGTTGAACTAATAATACATCATCATAGAGCCAGTAAGATAAATGGAATGGTTAGTTTGCACTCTAAAACGAATGAGCCGGTAATTTGTCTGGAGGTCTTAGAAATAATCATCATCAGCAGCCATTTGGCGTCAACTACTGGACGAGTACACCTTAATAAAATACAATATCCCATTAAAAACACAAATATCAAAATAAAAATAAAATATAGTAGTTTCACCTACTATATTTTATTATAATTATAGTATTTTTACCTCTTATAGTAGGATACTTTATTATATAGTAGGGTTGTAACTCTGATGTTAGTTGTTACCCCAGCCTTTTACAAATGTAATATCTACCTCTTAGATTATGTTCACCTAGGACACATCCTTCTTATCATTGCACTGCGCCCGTCATAAAGAACATCAAGATACATAAAGATAAAAATCTCATCTGCCTAAAATTTCACTGATACCCTTACTCCCCCTTCTTTCTTGCACTTGAATGGACTCCTCCCATGCATTGAATGGGGCAAATCCCCACATTGCATTTTATAGGGGGAGGCAATGGCCAGCAGCGGTGGACGTCTGATATATATGTATGTATGATACTTTCTCACCCCTGCCGCGTCCGGAAGTAAAAAAGGTCATGAATAATTTATGAAAATAGCCGCCAGTGACATCTTTAGTTTCACAAAAATAATAATCTTGTAAATATCTAATAATGCTTCATGGTCGTCTTACTTTATGATCAACCTTTTTCATATTTAATACTGATTCTCTAAATTGTGAAAATCTAAATTCAGATATTCTTCGAGTCCCTGGGCCTTTCTTGGTTACCCTGCTAGGTTAGTGACCAATGGTGACGGCCTTGACAAATACCTTGGGTCCGATGGTGTTAGAACCAGTGTGGATACATAAACATAAGTCACCATCATCATCACCGGCCTGTTTACATCAACTGCTGGACGAGGGCTCAAGCGTCAAGCGGTAGTGATTATAGATTTGCCATAATCACCACGCTTACAAGCGGATTGGTGATCGTAGTTTGGTGTTAAGTACTCAGGTGTATGCTACTGCCCAGCCCCTGATGTAATCCCTTAGTAAGGCTTTTACTATGAAGAGAAGTAGGGGTCTATTTCAAGGCCGGATACACCAGGGCACATACGGCACGTACGTTACGGATAAACATAAGAAGGTCTAAGTTTTTCTTTGATTATCTGTTATTATTTTCCTTTTATCGGTTCTTTCTTTGAAGTATGTGGATTTGAAAAGGCTTTTGATTGTTACCGTTGGTAAGTAGAACCACTGTGATGGTCTAAAGGGGTATACCCCGCAGGGCATTTAAATGTATGCTGGTGTCCCCACGATGTTTCTTTTCTCCTTTTTGAGGACATGGTAATGTGGACATACTCTTTTTAATTAATGCCATTGTTGTCCTCCTGCCTGGATTTGAAACCATGATCTAAGAATCAGAAAATGGAGTATGTCTTCATCCAAAGGTTGGCTGGAACAGATTGCTCTAAGCGATAAGGCCACTCATTGTACCACCGTGAACTGTTCTGTAAGTTAGGTTATGTAGTTTTCTTTTAAGGTGAACGCAATAAATAATTATCTATATATCACTGGGAGCACCGTTACTTATGTCATTGCCTTGTTATTTATAAACGTGATTAAGCCACGGTAATGTCAACTTCGGTATAATTTCGAATGGTTCCCGGCATTTTCTATCACCCTGTCTGTCATTTGGGAAATAAAATGGCGAACCATTGTTTAAATTTATAACACCATTTGTCACAAACTCATTAAAATTTAGTTTCCAAGGCAAAATCTTCAAAGCGGAAGTGCTCAAAGTCTTCGCAACAATTCCATCACAGATCCAGCATCGCTCAAGTTTGAAGATCTTCACCGCAGTTATAACATCACAAGACAATTAAACCAAGTAAATAAGGTACACAACAATTCCGAAAGAGATCACTTGGTGAAAACATTTTACTGAAGAGTACTTAAAACTTTGCGGACCACCGTTCTCGCTTCGAGCAATTCCACCATAGATCAACGAAAGTATCGAATAAGTACGCTATATAGTCCAAAGTTTTGTGCCACTTGTTCATATACAAAAGGTTCATGCAACTTTACTATGTAAATATATTTAAGTTATGTTACGAAATAAAAAAAGTAAAGTAAAGTAAAGTAAACTCCTCATAAAGACTAAAATTACCTAAAATTATTCGTAAAAGATATTTTATTTCAAAAATAATTATTTCCGATATAGTGCAATTGCGTGTGGCTAACCACACGTCTATGGATCGTAGCACCAACTTCATCTAAATTAATTGTGGCACTTTGCTGTACAAGCTGTTTTCAAAGACCATGACAGAAAACATGATGTACCAAACTTCAAATGCTTACACTAATATTAGTAGTTACTTCACATAAAAAATTTGGAAAATGTGGTATTCTAACCAAAACTTCTAGGGGCGTGACTCCCGAGTTTGAATTGAAGACATGGTCCAAAAGTTTCGACGAAATAACATACGTTATTTTCCCAGAACAGTGTAATGGAAAAATTACACTTAAAAATATCAACCAAATAATATTAGTTTTGAATTAGTTTGGTACAACAAAAAGTTATTTTATTGTTAGAGGAGATATGCGAAACGCATGCGTACATTTATTATTACTACTTGTATAAGAATAAAGACAAAAGCACGAAACACATTGTAATTTCACCGCGTCTCTAGTTCCCACGAGAAAAGTATTTTATTTTCTGTGCATTTTTTCTTGTTTCTTGTATTGTGGACGAGGCGTTAACCACCTCAGAGATTTATGAAAGTAGCTCGTCTTTTGAGTACTCGGGGCCAAAAGGGAGTTATTATCTATGTTCACAGTCGCCTTAATTTTGTTTCTTTTTTCAGGCCGTTCCCTTTAATTTCGGGGGCTGATAAGTACCGAAAAGTTTTGGGGAAGTTCCATAAAAGTAAATAAAGGCTATTAGGGGTGGTCTTCGTAAAAACACTCGCCCGTTACGGCAAATTTACGTATAAAGCAGGTTGCCGCCGACTTTCCGGATCCAAACTCTGGTTTTCAAGAATCAATACCCATATGAATATACCAGGAACCTACCAGTTATCTGGATTTTTAACCATACGTCAATGATAGTATTGACCTTTGCCGCGTCTTTGCTATTATAATGGCCGTCGTCGTTATGATGTTAGTCACTTTTCAGTAGCATGGGTTTTATTTAATCCATATAGGACATGCGCACGCAACAAAGTAAAGTTTAGAATAATTGAGTGTGGAATTGCATTTGGCACTTTTATAGCTTTAGGTACTGCCTTAACTTGACTGATGAAATCACGCTATCAAAGGAATACAAGTCTTTGTGCTTATAAGCGCAAGGAGACAATCGGTTTTATAGGTGAATGCGCCATTGCGAAGTGAGCTTTATACTCGAAGGTTTCAAAAAGCAATTTCGAATTTTCACGCTCCGAATGGATGGTCTGCCGCAGTCAGTTTCAGTGGATTTCTCCGACTTTTGATGTGGACTGTTTTATGGTTTACATCCAAGTTTTTAATAACTGCAATCTGTTGTTTGCAACCAGTTGCTTCGAGGATTTTTTGAAGAGTGGAAAATTATATCTAATATTTGTTTGTTATATTTAAAAAGTTAGATTAAAAACAAAGCTTTAATTAAATAACTCATAAAGCTGATTATAAGTATGAAAATTGTGTTAAAAATCACAAACTGATCAAAATGAGGTCGAACAGTGGCACTCTCGATATATAGATAGATGGAAAATATGTTAATATACACTCAATTTTTATTAATATATGAACAAAAACTTTAATTATAGTCAATGATTTTAAGGTGTGTTAACCCACACTTATGGGAATTAAGATTTTAAAATATTCCATAAATTAGCAACCATCAGGCGGGAATCAAACCCAGTGGCGCCGCGGGTTCGATCCCCGCCTCGTTGGTAATTTTTGGGATATTATAAAATCTTAAAAACTACGTTTTGTAGCTATTTCTACTGTTACTTACCAATCGAGGAATTCCATTGTCCACTTTCCATCACTGTTGTATATATTTGTCAGTTTCTGTAAATGCGTTACAGCAATCATGGTCACGGGCTGACTGGAATACATGGAGCTACCGTCGAGAAGTAGTGGAGCTGCAGAAACTACCCACACTTGGTCTTCAGAATTAGAAATGGCCGTATTCATAGTCTAACACACCACACTATAATAAATAATAAGGTAACACGCGATAAATATCATATCATAATCGCGAAAGTTTAAAAAAATACTAGTTTCTGTAAAATTTCAGCTCAACCCCATAAAGGGAATGTTACTGTTACTGAAAACGGTTTAGCGATTATTTAATTGGCATTATCGAGACCCTAGCTTCTAGTTTCTTCTATCAAATGTTAGCAAATAGCCGTGTAATTGTGAAAAATGTTACGTACATTTACGTCTTATTAATTTATTGTCAAGTATTGAAGTAGATAGGTACTACTAACTTCAACACAAAATAATATTACACGGGTAGCTAGTTAGTATACAAGGCTATCTATATCCAAGAGTTAAGTGTTATCTGGAATTAATTTAAACTTTGGCACTGCGTTGCATATCAATTGGTTCGATAGAACTGTAGTTTAGGTGGGCGATAAGGACTGCTGTGATTTAGTAAGGTAATTTAAGCTTGTTGAAATATGACTTTCTATTAGATTTTTTTTAACAAAAAATTATTATTCGATGAATTTACGTTTTTTAAATAAACGACGTTTAAATTAACGATAGTGTGGCATTGATTGGCAGATATTGGCCATTCGACGGTGATTCTAGTGGTAATAGCAACCAATACTTTCAAAAATCTGCCTATATTGATTAAATCTTACCATCATTACTAAAACACCCATGGTTTTATATCCTTACCTTCTGCGGGTGGATAAGAAAAAGGGTAGCCTTAGATCCCTTGAAAAATACGCTCCCATCAATCCGTCGTACCCATACGGGCAGATATCTTTTACAAGCCACGCAATTTTAGGAAGGTGTTCAGTCATTCCTTGCTGCTAGGTTTGTTAGTATTTAGCCGGATCTTACCGACGTAAAATATTTAGTTATTTATTTATAAACATCCAAATTAAAATTACTAACTTACACAAACAAGCTTAAAAGTAAGAACTGTAGGTACACCGCCAAACGTAAATTCTAGATGGCAAAATCTGTAAGTTACAAAGCGAACACACTTCAAAATTACATAGCGACTACTTATAATAAATAATAAATAATCAATAATAATAAAATGCTGGACATTTCACACAACATTATCTAGCCCCATGCTAAGCAGAGCTTGTGTTATGGCAACTAGATAACTGATATACTTAATACAATATACATTACATAGATAGATATTCTTTTATCTACTATATAAAAATAAGTCGGGTTTTCCTTCCTGACGCTATAACTCGAGAACGGCTGAACGGATTTATCTTATCTTGGTCTTGAAATGTTCGTGGAGGTCTAGGGAAGGTTTAAAAGGTGAGAAAAATTAGAATAACTACCGGGAACACCGGGACCACGCGAACGAAGTCGCGCGCGGGCCGCTAGTTATACATAGAAAATACCCAGAACACCCTGAACATCGTATCTGCAGATCGTAAAAATATTTCCGAGACGGGAATCGAACCCGCAATCTCCTGCGTCACAGACGAACCTTCACCCGCCGCGCCACAGAGGTCATCTTATCAAACGCACATCATTTTTTTTGTCGAACCAAGGCTCGGGCTTCTTTGCCTGTGCCCCGCCTTCTTGCCTTTTCCCGCTTTCTCCTGAATGCCAATCCTGAGTTTGACTTGTTTGTGGATGGGTGGACAAATACAGAATGCTTAAAGTTCTGTGAGCGTGTTGTATGATGCATGGATATAATGTTATGATGTGACTGTGACATGTAATCTAATGTTGTTGACCTTATTATTTAGACCTTTTGTTTTTTGACTTATATTATTGTTATTATATCACTTTTAAAATTGTTTTACATTATTATTGTGATTCCTTTTTCAATATTTTTTTAAAATCTTTAATGTTATTGGTATACACCGTGTAAATAATTGAACAAATAAATTAAAATTACATAGCGAAGACCTGATAATAATATAGAGGCCGTAGAAGGAAGGCCTGGATGCGAATACTACAGAACCGATTCGAATAGCATGTGAGGGTTTTATCCAGCAGTGGACCATTATTTTGAATGTTTTTTTTTGTATCTGCTGTTCGACTTTCTACATTATTTCCGACTTTCCGCAGTTTTATACGGCATCTTATGATTTTTCATCTGTCAACCCTTAGACCCTACCTCCTGCATTTGTGGAGCCACTTTTCTTAAGGCCCAAAGTAAACTTATTCATTACTCTTTCCCCTTCCTGGTTTTCATTCATGATAGTCATCTCATGAAAATATTATCACATTTGGAGTTTATGTCAAGTTCTGTGGAGTAAAATTTTGTTTGTAGGTTATTCATGTCATGACGTCACTGATTCGGAAAATAATATTAATAATAGAAGTTTCAGGTAATATTTTTACTAATCTCGATGGCCCTTAGGCATTATAAAGGTTGCAGAAAGTCGGTGGATGGATGAAACCGTTCGTTGTAGGATTATGTGGAGGAGGCCTATGTCCAGCAGTAGACTTAAACTGGCTGATAATGATGATGATGATAATAGAGTGCCTTGTGAAAAAGTTCGTCCGGGGAAGTACTATATATACATATTTCTACCACATATTACATTCAGGAAAATCATATAAATAATAGATTGTAATATAAATCGCTACCGTATGTTTATTAGGTATAATAGCAAAGCGGAAAAGAAGGACTGGGAATGTTTTTCTACTCAACTCAAAGTAAAGTTGAATATTTTTTCTGTGGTTTAGTATAACTCCAAGGTCTTACTGTTCCGCATCTAAATATTTACTAAAACCACGTCTTAATTGCTGGCAAAACTGCTGAAAAACTTAATAAAAACAAGTGTTTAAAGCATGTCGTTTACTCAAGCAAAAATAAACTGAGTTGACTTCCATTAGTTGCGTTGGCACTTCGCCAAACGTATAAAAGGGGTCTTCGAGACCCTTTTGTTTTCAGATGGTCTTTGTCAATATTGTCCAAATTCAGAGCAGCTGCTTGCTTTTCAGCCTTCTCTTACTTTTTAAGTATAAAAACTACTGCAGAGCTTATGCATTTCACAATGAAGTCATGAGGAAAACTTAGCTGCGTATCCATAGAGTCGTACGCAAAAAACGTAGAACATATTAAATTGCGTCAAATTGCATTGCGCTTAATACAAAATGCATTATTATCACCGTCACCAGGTACGTGACGGTCTTATTATCAAATCCAATGAGTGCTGAATAAAATGGGTGAGTAGGTAAACAAGAACCTGGCGCAACCATAGAATGTATTTAATTCCAGACAGTGATCTGAGAGCTGGCTCTTATCTGGCTCAACGCATTGGTATTGCCATTCAGCGTGGCAATGCAGCCACTATCTAGCTAGAGGATGCTTCCGTCTGGTAGTGATTTGGATAAGATGAGCTATCTTTAGATTTTGTGCAACGGTCTTTAGATAACTCAACTGTTCCAATTGTATTTTTTAAATTTTGTGTATAATATGTTAGATGTTTAATTCATTCTGTAAATAAAGATATTTCTTCTATTTAATTTCATCAAATAAAACAACATTTCTCAATTGCCTTGATTTTTCACAAATTGCTCCGAGACTGGTCGAGACAATAGAGTTAGTCAGGCAGGTCACGTAACGCGCAGACCAATAGGCCAGTGCACTGTTTGGCCGGTCGTGTGTACCCAGGAACACACGACGTATCCTATTATTTGCCAGACTTATTGGGGGTAAAAGTGGACGCTTCCGGCGTGAGTTCAGTTCGAGGTAGGTGTTATTGTTAGAATTTTTTACCTGCAGTTGTGAAGATAGCGAATGCGAGGTTGAATGTATGGTTCTTGAATTGTTTCTGTCATTTTTCTTAATATGTATGGAGGGAAGCTGTTGCTCGAGTTATGTAAATGTGGCATTTTGCATGCTTGCCAATATTTCGCCAGCTCAGCAATTCATCAAAATGTAAAACTTGCAATTTTTGGCTTCTAAGACATCTCTTTTAGATCTTTAATATTGAATTTCCTAATTTACAAAAAGTTTCAACTTATACCAAGTTTTAAAGGTATAATTCTCAATCTTCAGGTAAGTCTTAATTTGACACCGAGAACTTATTTTATGCAAATAAATTCAATTGTATGGAACGTGTTCATGATTCACATACAGTCGTTAAATTTGAACCGTCATGAACGCGATACTGGTTCTAATTGAAGCAATATTGTATTAACGCTTTGGCAGAACTCAGTCTCAGAGAGTTATTGTGAGAGAAATTCGTTAATTATGTAGAAGTGAACATACTTACCCCATTCGAGGTAGATTCGTTTAGGGACTTGGCGGCACTCACACAATATCTTGAATCAGAGGGTTGTGATTGAATTTTGTATCGATGTTGGTATAAGATTTGTCCTGGCTGCTGGCTTATTTAGGAGTATGTTATTATTTACGTTTATTGCTTGCGTTAGCCGAGTTGGTCGTGGAAAGCAATGTCAGCGATGAGCTCACCACTTGTCACGTGACATTGTCATATTCCTGTGACTGGTGCAACCCACGGTGAAAAGAGGCCTTTTAAGGCTCTGCCTACTCCTATGGGGAAAAACGCGTATGTTTCTTCAGCAGCCTTTAGACGTCCACTGTTAGACGAGGCGCGCGTGTGATGCCTCTGGTGTTACAGGCGTTCATAGGCTACGGTAACTGCTTTCCATCTGGTGGGCCGTAAGCTTGTCTGCTTGACAAGTAGCATAAAAAAAAAAAAACAACAAACCGAAGCTGTGATAAACTTCCTTGTAATTTCAAAATATGTAGGCACCTACTATTTACTCTCTCCTAATTATATTTAAGCTACTACACTCGAGAACAATGAATCCGGGTCACTTAAAGAATGTTAAAAATCTCGGAAACTAAAAATGATAGATTAATGCAATAAATTGTATTTAATAGACAATGTAATACTCCTTAAATGAAGGTAAAAAAAATATGAGTCACCATACATTTTATTAACACAAAATTACATAAAGAAAAAAACTGCTGATCTCTCCTTAAAACAAAAATAGGAAACATGAAATTTTTGAACTTTATTACGATTTTCTTGAATTTTAATACTTCGTATTGCCTCCTCGTGCTTCCATATAATGAATATAGAGCACTATCAACATGGTTTATGTACCCACATAAATGACAGATTACAAACAAAAGCAAAACCAAATGCTGTAATTTCGTAGTTCCATCTTCGAAAGTGGCCCTTTTTCAAATTTGATTTTTTTATGATATAACTTTACAATAACTAAGAAGTTTTAATACCTTCATTTAAGGAGTATTACATTGTCTATTAAATACAATTTATTGCATTAACCTAGCATTTTTAGTTTCCGAGATTTTTAGGATTCTTTAAGTGACCCGGATTCATTGCTCTCGAGTGTATTTGAAGTATTTTTTTATGTATACCCGATTAGAGGTGAGAAGTGGGTATGGACACTTAACTCTAACAATAATATTAACCACTTCATATAAATGAAAAAGATCTCTGTATCAGAAAACTGGTCATGAAAGATCGTATTTCTTTTAAAATACCTATTTAACGATATCGGACAGTGTTCCAAACTATGGTTCTATATTTTAAAAGAAAGATGAGTAACAAATATCTTTTCCGAGAGTAGGTAAAAACATCACAGGTATCTAAGCTATAATTTTGTATATACCTGTAGTGAAAGTAGGTATAGGTAGGTACCTATATGATAATCGTGTTTTTCGCTAAGATTTATCGCTACTCCTATATAAACTTTGCCGCAACTTTATCTCGCCTCATAACTTAACACTCTCAAACGATTTCATGAAATTCAAGTTCAAAATTAGATCGGAATTAATTTCAAAACGTTGTATGGATTATTGGATACCTTTAAGGTCAAATGCTTTGAAAGATAAGGTATGGCTAACAAAGCATTTGACGGCCACATTGAAGAATCTCTTTACTTTCTTTTATTAGCAGATGGCAACCAAGCAGGGTTCTTGAGACATTTAAAGAGCCATTTTTATTGTGAAAATTATTAAGTGGCAGTCAGAGTTTGTTTCCTTGAACAAACGGAGTCAAGTCAAAATGCTTTGAATTGAATGAGAAAATGTTAATTATATCTACTGACTACAGTTCAGTCAGGAGATTAATTTATTTTCATCAATGAAAATAATTGTTCGCATTTATAAGTGCTTCAGAACAACGATATAATTTCATAAGAAAATTGCTACGTTTTTTTTAAACTCCACGTGATAAGTCATATTCATCACTAGACTGTTTATCTCCACTGCTAGACCAGCCCCAGTATTGTCTAACTTACTGGTAATCGCTTTCAATTACGATTTCGAAGTACATTGCGCTGCGTGTTTTACCTTATTTTCCAAGAGCAGAAATATTCGAAGCATAAAGCGCAATGTACCTTAAAATCGGAATCGAAAGCGATTATCAGTTCGTTAGCCAATAAAGGGGCTGACCTCCCCATTGAATACAATGGGTGATTTACCATAATCACCACGCTTGGCATCAGGCGGATTGGTGATCGCAGTTTAGTGTTAAGTACTCAAGTAGAAGCTGCTGCCCATCCCCTGGTGTAATGTCTCAGTAAAGCAACCTACATCCATGGGAGGAGACGGAGCGGTTTTTTATTAGGTTGGATACACCATGGCACATACCTACGTAAGTACCTACTTGTAAAAGCCAGGTACACCGGCGAAAATTTTTTGCTTCAAGTGGCTCTGACATTGAATCTCAATGATTCCCATCTACAAATGACAGGGAATT
Organism: Epirrita christyi; assembly: GCA_951392215.1. NCBI lineage: Eukaryota > Metazoa > Arthropoda > Insecta > Lepidoptera > Geometridae > Epirrita > Epirrita christyi. The sequence goes on along the minus strand of OX595849.1, from coordinate 8,080,772 downwards.
TTATCAATGTCGATGGAAATGACGAACCGAAAATGAAAAATTATCTTCCTGTAATATATAGTCTAGAAATTGTCGTTGCATTTCGCGCTCATTTGAGTTTTTGTGTCACGTACGCGGGCCGCTTTGCAGTAGTTTCCAATTCCATAAAATTAAATTGGGCCGCAAGCACTTAAGTCTTGGGCCGTATGCGGCCCGTGGTGTGCATTTCTAACATGCACAGCAAGTTTTCAGTGGCAATTAATATCAATCAAAAACCACTCTTGAACATCCATATCATGTCTTCGCTGACATGAAAATCTATTCACACTGAACTATTTCATCCGATTCATCCCATTTAATTAAATAAAAGGAAAGACTGTATCCAGGGACTGCACTAATCGAATTACTTAACTGGTCCTACGTAGTTACACTGGTACGACGTTTCCGCCACTGCACTAGGACCCTTGACCCAAAACTTTCCTTTTGTTGTGCAAGTGTAGTTACAAATAGGGATGGGATGGTGAGTTTTATGGTAAAATTAGGTTAAGTTAAAGGAAGAGATAGGAGTAGATTCAACGTAAAAGAAGCGAGAAAGTAGTTAAATTAAGTAAATTGAACACTACAATAGAGTAGTATGCAGGCAGAATCCATTGATTAGCATAGATGTGCTCAAAGTGTTAAATTACCTATGTGTATTCTAGCAAATAAGCGATTGGAATTGAAATTAAAGATTCTATCATTCTAGATAAAAAGTCATACATTGATGAGATTTCTTTGAGTTTTGCTAAAACTTTCACTTCAATTTCAACTGAACTTTCAACTTTTTATTTTTTGTTTCTGTTTTTGAGCTGTGTGTGTGGCACAATATCTCGAACTAATATAAGGATAAATGTAATAATAATATGCTCATAAAAGGAGGATTAAGTCGCAAATTTATGGAGATACAAAAAATATGTGTATCTAATTTTCGGGATATGTGTCTCGTTTCGTACATCCCTAGCTACAACACTTTCCGACCACATTTTTGCGGACCAAACGTACAATTCTCTACTCCACTTACCTAAACCTTTTTGTGTCAGTTCCAGCGTTACGTACTTAATTCAGTAGTAGGTAACATTTGTTTGAATTAACATTTCATGTGTGTCGGTGGACCACATGTCTAATTCTTTTGAATACTGTTTCGAATTGAAATGAATCAACCTGGAGTTTCAATAAAATTTGTTGGATTATAGCAGATATCAAAGTTTCGTTTTTATATTTTATATTTTTATAATGCGTGGCCCTTGTCCATCAACGTCCCAATATAATAATCGTACTCTGAATATTATAAATGCCAACGTTTGTATGTTTTATGTTACAGACTGAACCGATTTCAATGACATACAGATAGATTAAGACATAGACTACTATTTATTCCAGTATAACGCCAGCAAAGCCGCAGCCGGCACTTTTATACGGCCGGACGGATATTTTTATTCAAATAAATAAATTTGTCGGGGTGTCAAAATAATTTAGACCAAAATTTACATGTATGCCCACCTAGTGGATCTAGCGCAATTGAGGAAACACTTTTTGCATGTAGTAAGTTTTATTTTGATTTTGGAATAACACTTTCAACATCTCTTTGACTTTAAACAAGCACTGATTTATTGAACGTGAGGACAGTTCCAAGACTCGTGCTTACTTGACTCGTCTGTAAACCGACTCGATAGAGAGTATTATGTTCCTGTCTTGTCGTTTGCAGCATCGAGAATTCGAGACTGTCAAAGTGAGCCGAGCAATCGCAATCATTCGTAGCGCGTCGCGCCGATCGAATCACAGCGCTGACGAATCGCATCGTTATTGAATTAATTACCTTTTCATTTTAGTAATCTCAAATATTAATATAACTAATTTATTACAGGCTCAATATACCCATATCAGACTATGGATCTAAAATAAACTGGCGTGCAATGCAATTAAATAAGGTGGGTAACTTAGAAAAACGACATCACTTCCCAAACTCATTTTAGTTTATAAATTTATTAAATGAATTCAGTAATTATTCACAAAAAATATTATATTTGATGCTGAATAAAATATATTTTAATATGATTTATTTCAATTTGTTATCTCGCATAGTTTGGGAGGTATTGTATTTTTTCTTAAATTACTCTTTTTTAAAACAGAAATACCTATATTTCGTACATAAATAAAAAAAAAACATTCAACACTTTTAGTTTCAAAAAACTCTATTTTTAATTAAAAAGAAAACTAAATTTTACACACCAAGACACAAAAATTTATTTGAGTAGTATTTAAAATGACTCTACGTACAAGTGATTATATTATTTGATTTGGCACATTATTTTGTTCAGCATTGGTCGAGGTAGGTAAATAATAAAATGTATGTCCCAAAAACAAACATATAGGTCCTACTTAACGTAGAAACGTTAAAAAAGGTTACATTACAATATTATGACGGGCAAAATTATTTCGTCACGCCATAAAAACGCCAATTTGCCTTCTGTTTTACAAGCCAATCGCCACCCAAATTACATTATCGGAAAAGCTGGTTGGGGACTTGTGGTAATAGAACGACCCACTTAAAATGTTCCCCGGACACTATTTTGCTGCTAATAACGCTGCTTTAAGGGTACTAAACATCGGGTCGTTTGAATCGTGGTATACTTGACGGCCTAAGAGCCATCGTAGGCTTTCTTACCCAGTACTGAAACACTGTTTAAGTAGAGCAGGCAGTGTACGAGCTCTTAATATTTTTGTCACTTGGCTCTAAGCCCAAATAGTAATTACTACTCGTCCGGTGGTAGTAGGTACTTTACCGGACGAACTCTTTTTCAACGAGCTCCACTACTACCTCGTGTTACTAATGTGTTGGACAGCGGGATGATTTAATTGCATTGACAAGTCAAACAGGTACTGGTAAGCTATCCAAAAGCTTGATCACTTTAATCTTACTGACTAAAACTTAGTTGTTACAAGCGTCTTGCTAAGATCTAACTGACTAGAAATTAGTTGTCACAAGCATCCTGCTAAGATCTTACTGACTAGAACTTAGTTGTTACAAGCATCCTGCTAAGATCTTACTAACTAGAACTTATTTGTTAAAAGTGACCTGCTAAGATCTTACTGACTAGAACTTAGTTGTTACAAGCATCCTGCTAAGATCTTACTGACTAGAACTTAGTTGTTACAAGCATCCTGCTAAGATCTTACTGACTAGAAATTAGTTGTTACAAGCATCCTGCTAAGATCTTACTGAATAAAACTTAGTTGTTACAAGCGTCCTGCTTGCCCGAAGCTTCGTTCGTACGCTACCTAAATATAAATGCGTTTCTGCTAGCCTATGTATGTGTTTATCAAAAATATGTATTTATGCTTATGCTTAGGATAACCAATATTTCCTCTAGATCGCTATCTCCAAACAAATTTTTTTCAGTTGGTAGGTACTAATAAAAATCTACACTGGCTCCCGTGCTACGTTTACTTCGAGCGATCTGAAGCTGCTTTGTAGAAGAAACGCCTTTTTCAAACGACCGTATTTAGATAGCCACGCCACGGGTTAATCGACTCGCGAAATCCGGGGCCGTTAGGGGAGGAAATCTAAGTTTTCAGTAAAACACCGTGGCTTTGGTTTGTATGGAAAGTTTGTGTAACAGTTATAGCTACCCCCACTCGATAGACCAACGACAATTTAAAGGTTACAGGAAGTCAGTGGTTGAAGGCGGCTCAAGACCGTTGTTTGTGCCATTCTATGTGGGATGCCTATTCCCAGAAGTGGGCTGATAGTTTTTTCAAAAAGTTACAAATATGACAGCAAGTCAAAGTTTTTTTTAAGACGACTAAAACAAACGAAGTTAGTTATTCAGATTTAGTTGATTTATGAAGAGATTCTACTACAAGACTAAAACTAATATTGATTTAAATCTTGAATATTTTAAGTGCAAAGCTGGCTAGCTTTGCACTACATGTTTTATTCAAAAATATTAAATTACTTACAGTTACAAGTTCTTTGATCTATGTTACAAGTAGATGAAAACTAACTAAAGCTAATATTTGCATTAGATGTTGAGAAGGCTAGCGCGCTATCATTATAGCATAAAATATGACATTCTTGGAAGTAGGTACAATAGACATAACATAACACCCAACAGACACACACATACACACACACACACACACACACACACACACACACACACACATGCACTCGTACATAGACGATCCCACACCACACTAGGATTCCCTGTGTCGTATGTATCAAAGAACTACGAGTACCATGGTACCACAACACCCAGATCCGGAACTAATATTTGCAGATCATGCAAACATTTACCCGCAGCGAGAATCGAACCAGCAAACTCAGGCGGCTACTCGCCCGCCGCGCCACAGAGGTCGTCAAACAGTATTTTATAATATCCTAAAATAATAATATTTTATAGACCTCACCTGTAATAATGTAACAATTTGCGTAGATATTAGTATGATGTTTTGCATATTCATTTCGTTAAAATATATGTACCTACATACACTATTATACTTATCCCTAGATATATGGAAGTAATTAACGCCAAGTTGTTTAGTCGCGGTAAGGCTTTGCAAACTAATACTTTATCATGAAGTATGTATCCATATCAGGTTTTATGTTTAAGTTCTTAACAATCTTAACATTAACAACATATTTGTAATGTATAAGTATTAATGTACCTACAGTCAGCCAACGTTAATCTTGAACATTTTTAAGGTGAGACGAAAAACGGTCAAATAACGAACTTTCCGGTAACATAACTCGCATACATTTAAATGAATCCTAATTATCGTATAGATTTAATTATGTTCTAGCTAGTCCAAGTTGAAAACTATATGGTAAAAAAACTGCCAACTAAATTAAGTTCTTATAAATGGGCTAAATGGGGTATTCGTTACAAGAATCATTCTCTCATCAAGATTACAATATCCTCATTAATATTCTGCAAACCAACTGTCAAGTTATGTAGGTACCAAAATGTAAAATCAAACTTGAAATTTTAAGTGGACTTAGAAGTCAGACTGGGTGGAAAGATCTACGTAATTGGCACTTGGTCGGTAGCTACAGTGTAGACGTAGCAACAAACAGTAATGACATTGAGATAAAAAACCATGTCAAGCCTGTCACCTCCTTGAAGTGTACACTCCGCGCAGCTCTACATTCAACTGAAAATTCAGGGTTTTTGAGAACTAATTTTATCTGGCAAATAACATGAGGCTAGTCGTGACGTCGCGTGGAATGTTTGCTGTAAAGGCGAAGAAGGGCATGAAATTGACAAGATTTTTCCTAGTATCTCTACTGCTTGTAAAGGGTATATTCTGTGGGAGCTATATACAATTTAAATGTAGGTACCTACTGCAGAGGCGAGCGGGTGTTGGGATCACAAATTTGTATTCCAAGCTCACAATAAAGTTCATTTAAATATAAATGCGACAAGACCTTTACGCCGGTAAGCGCTGTAACTTCAATGAACTTGCCGTAATTTTTAATGATCATCCTAAAAGACTTAGACGGTTATCAAGCTTAGTAGGTACGTTATAATGATGCTGCTTATACTTAAATAATACTGTTAGCTTAATAGATTAGCTTATAAGGGGTTAACCTTAGTAAAGAACGTTTAACGGAATGAAAAGTAAAAAGTTATGTAAGAATAGAATAAAAAGAATAGAATAAATTTTATTTGCAACAACATTATATATACAATTTAGCAAACAGTATACAAAACAAAAAAATAAAAATAAAAATGTTGTTACAAAAAGGCCCCAACTCAGCATATGCAGGATGTAAACAACCTACGCTGGTCTTCCGTTGGAGCCATTTTGCAAACAATATAATACATTTTTCAAAAAAGTCACGTACACAATGATACACGAAATAAAACATAAAAACAATAAAGTTCATACATAAAGGTCATAAAAAAGAAATAGAATGAAAGTAAATAAATAATATATAAGTCAAAAATAATAAATAATATGTAAGTCCATTTTAATATAAAATGAACATGAATTAGTCATGCTCAACTGAGAAAGTAAGTAGGTATACATACAGTCGGTCGTTTGAGCACAATCCACGCAGACATCTTTACCCCAGTGTTCAGTTTAGTGTGCTATAACTTTATCAGGACGTCGATTTTATGCTATTCCAATATGACTACAACATCGAAACAAAGAACTGCGATACATTATGTACAATGTCATAGGGGCAATAAATCGTGTTGCGATGTAAAATTTGATATAGCGTCTACCAAGGACATTTAAACTGACAATGGGTTCCACATATATGGGAGTTAAGATAGCCAAGGTGTAGGCACTGGGAAAACTACATGATGAAGCTATCAGCGCGGAGCGGCAAATATTTTTGCTATTTTTTGTATATTATTCTTTTTGATTTGGTAAGCCAGCTAACGAGCAGTCCAAAGTCACACTCCTTGGTGTGTGGCTTAGAAATATGGTTAAAGATTATTTATTGTCTCAAAACAAATATACATTTCACTTACGTGACAAACGAATTTTAGTGCTTCTAACTATTCGATTGTATAAAATTAACTAAGCTTAGCAATTTTACTGAATGGTGAAATGGTGTCGTGGTGGTGGTGGTGGTCTAATTCGTTCTTTATTTAAGTTTTTAGGGCTAGTTTTACGAGCGGTGTAACCCATCGATTAAATAACAGCATTGGCGTCTTCAGTTGAGACAATTTCCATATAAAATTCATGGATGCAGCTTTTATCGTTAAGTAACTACTTACTGTAATAAATATCACAAAGTTTCATAACGACTTTTTGAGTGATGTTTTTGATGACAATTTTTAATAACGACATTTTATTAGAGGATAAAATTTACGGTGCATGTAACATTATAACTCTGTTTATGTTTTTTTGTATTGTCCATTCATTTGGTATAACCAAGTGTGCTGTAAGGTTCCTTTTATAATTTACATAAGTATTACAGAGTAATACAGATGTGGCAGTTGTGTTACAGCATAAAAACAATTTTCAACGAGCGAAGCGAGTCTATCTGTCAACTCGGACGAATCAGCGTTTGTGTGTATCATCATCATCATCATTATCAGCAGCCTTTAGATGTCCACTGCTGGGCGAGGCCTCCCTCATAGAATACAATGAGGGAATTGCCATAATCACTACGCTTGGCAGGCAGAGAGCTGATTCTGAGTTTTGAGCAAATGACATGGACGTCTAGTGTAGTGTAGTGTGGATTTTCTATGGCGACATCGATGAGCGCCCTACTACACCCCACGTACACTCTGTGAACCTCATTTTCTATACAAAAATCCGTGTTACACTACACTGCACCATACGTCCGTGTCAATTGCTTGTCAAAACTCAGAATCAGCTCTCAGATTGGTGATCGCAGTATCGGTGTTGAGTGCTCAGATGGTTGTGTCATTGTATGTATATACTTATGTATATATATTATGTATGTTTGTTAGTCTGTGGATGACGTTCGAACCGTTTATCCGATCTTCACGTTTGGTAATTGGGTATAGTATTGGTACAATTATGTATGTAAGGTTATGAGAAATCGATCGGTGGGTTGTTGAGATATAGGGGTCTAAGAGGGGGTAAACAAGAAAGACAATTAGGCCAAGTGGGGTGTCTAAGAGAGTGCTTTACATACCTACTTTTTTAGTCATGTTTACCCCATTAGGTATATTTATTAAAAACCAATTTGTTGAGCTCGCATTACTTGAAATATGAATGGCTTTCTAGTTCAGTTAGGTAGGACACTAATTTCTTTGATGCACTTTACAATATTGTTTAGGTATATAGTTTTCCTGCAATGCTGTCATCAATCATCATAATAAACGTGTCTTTGCTTAGCCGGATTCAAATGGTTCTTGCGTCGCTGTATACGGATTGATTTCGAGGTAGTTCAGTAAAAATTTTATCTAAATGTTTTTTGAAGTCGGTTAGAAAGGCTAACAAAGTAGATACACATTGCGTGTATTCGTGAGATTTCAGTTCAGAGCGAACCACAAGTAAACATAGTCTTGGCTAATAGTGGTACGGGCAAGTACTCGTAGTTCTTGATAACCACGACACAGGGAATCTTAGTGTGGGATCAGGACTATGTATAGAGAGTTGAGTTGAGTTGAGTTCTGTTGAGTGATAATGCTGAGTAACAAAAACAATGTGTTTATTTTTTTTTGCGTAACTATCTTAGTAATTCGATAATTCTACGCACAACTCACTAATATTAAGTTTTGTTTTTTTAACTTAACTTTTTGTGTTTAATTCAATGAAACGTTAATATGTTTTTGTATTTCTGCCATTGCTCCATTTCTTTTTATTTAAGACTATTGACTGGCAGCTGGAACATAGTCTCATTTCGATTCAGACAAACTTGGAACTTTTTAATCACCGAGACTGTTTACTTTGGCTCTTTAGAAAGAGGAATCTAGCTTAATGAGTTAACTAAGTCTAGATTTTGTTAAGCTGGGACTTTATAGTGATTAATTATTACAGTGATTGCTCTCTTGAGATCATTTGTAATGGTCTTTAGATAGCTCAACTGTTTCAAATGTATTTTGAAAATTTAGGAAAAACTTGTGTTTGTTGTGTTATTCTTTTTGTAAATAAAGATTTCTCTCTTACTATAGGCAGGTTAATCTTAAAATATTTACATTATATTCATCAATTGTTGTAAGGTTTGTACTGTGCTCAAATTAATTTGGAGTTAATTTCAAAAACTTTAATAGACGTGTTGTCTATTAAAGTTTCCAAAATAATTAACAGATTTGTTGATTTATTTTCCACGACATGGCTTGAAATGGATATAGGTGAGACGTTTCAAGAATATTGAACTAACTCACAGACTCACAATTAAGTTAAATCGGGTAGATTAGTCGGTAAATAATCGTGGATACAATTGAACAGTATCTAGGTAAGTTATCAATTATCGAGTTCATTAAGCAAATGCTTTGTTATTCCAATATTATTATTAACAAAATGTTTTAGCGAAAGTTTATTTTATGAAACAGTTAAAGATACACAAATAAAGATTGATGAACGGAGACATAAAACTTAACAGGAAAAAATATTTTTTTGAAAAAAAGATAAAAACCGACTTTTATGTTATTATGTACAGCTTGTATGAACAAAAGTCTTCTTTTCACATAAGTTTATGGAAACTAGAAATATCACACACATAACACAACACTTACAGCAAGAGCAAGTAAATAACAAATGTATGAAACCCAAAATACGATATAAAAAATACACAGCCTCTGTACTATATAGATGTGTATGGATACTATATGAGGAATTCTGTATAGGAGAGAAGAGATGAAAGCTTTTCTTATGAAGGCGTATTTTGATCTTGAACAGCAAATAGTAAGAAGGGGTGGATGAAGGATTAATATTAAGAACCATAATTTTAATTAAAAGTTTAGATTAAGAAACCTGAAAGGCTTAATTAAATAATTTAAAATTTTGACTCGGTGTAGACAGCTTTTTTGTTCTTTTAGCGAATTTATTTAAAAGAAAACTTTCCGGACCATAGAGCTGACCAATTACCGAAACGGGAAAAGAGGTCATTTGTCACAGGATAAAAAACACCGAGAGCCGCCCGTCAGTCCATCTGTCCGTGAACCTACATCAAAAACCCGACTGACACATCGTATTTATAACGCCTGTCTACTGCAACAGAGAAATGAAAGAAACCCGAGCCGCAGCCTAAACAATTAAGAAACAATATTTTATCATGACCAAGGCCACGCCTAGAGGTCAGAGAAAGTAATTGTCAGGTTGAAGACGAATTTTAGCGACGATCGATTGTGTTTCGTAAGTGTATCGTTGTTTTTAGCGAGAACCTGGGAAATGAGACTCCTGGATTTTTCTGTATAACTATTAATTGATTCATTGCTTTCGATTTTCGGAGGGAAAATGTCAACGTAACTCGACTATGACTCATACCTTTGTCTGATCACAGTACAAGCACAGTCTCTATGAAGGTATGGTAACAGCGGTTTTTTTTTGTTAATGGATGGTTCGATTGGACCACATCAGGTGGAAGTAGCGTTATCATGTTATTTGAAAGTGCACAAAGATAAAATAATATCAAGTATGCAATATTCTAAACTTTAACGTCATTTCGCTCCACTTCAAAGTAATATCAAGCTCCGTAGTATACATCTTCTGAAAACAAAGTTCATATTTCTCTTTTCAGCTGCAATATGAGCTCAAGTTCCAATGAAACGAAAACATTTTGTTAATTAAACGATATGTGAATAATAAAGGCCAATTTTGAATGCTTTGTTTCCAATTATCCACTGTTTTGTTTGTGTATGCACTCGGGATAATTCTATGTTTAGTTTGTATCATAAAGCCGAGTTCATAGTATGCATGCTCCCAATTAATTACGATATTCACCGATGGCCCTTTCACACGAAGTTCATGGGTTGAGTAAACATGTTTTTAATTAAAACATCACTCTGTTTAATTTATTACAGAGCAGGCTTTTACAGGTACAGGTACTTTTCAATTCAACATACTGCGCTATAGAGATTGCATAATTAAGGATAATATTAAAATCATCCAAAAAATATAAAGATACATTCTCAAGACTAAGTGAAAACTAGTTTTTTTTAATACTAAAAAAGTTACTTGGCTATAACATAACACTCAACAGTCACGTACATAGTCCTTTTCCACACTAGGATTCCCTATGTTGCGAGTATCAGGAACTACGAGTACACCAAGGTACCACTACACCCAGACCCGGAACAAATATTTGCAGATCATGCAAGCATTTGTCCCGCAGCGGGAATCGAACCCACAACCTCTTGCATCTCAATCGGCTACTCGCCCGCCACGTCACACGGGTCGTCAAATTCGAATCCGAATTGGATAAAATTTTCCTGGGACTAACCAAAGACGAGTGCCTGAGTGATTGCCCCCTATTTAGAATGTTGGTCAAATTTAAATTAAATGGAAAATATTTTGGTTGTAAGTCGGTGGAAACCAATTAAGTGGCTCTAAGTAGGTATCTATGTTCTTCGACAGTAAATTAATTATGTTATTTTTATCTATCTATTTATTTTTATCTATATTTATTTTCAAGTCTGAACAAAAGAGTGGTTACTGTTTGTGTTTTGAATTTTAAGTTAAACTTTTAATCCAATCTCTTCAATGTCTATTGATCCTGAGTTGAATATTCAAAGTTAGCTCAGACCAATATTTTTTACAGTCCAATTCACATCCACCTTTCTTTTTCGTGACTAAAATCGCAAGAGCCCTTGAATATTACGTTGGCGAAAACACGTTCGTGCCCCACAAAACTGGCACTGAGTACTTACAGCCTGTTTTTCTTCAAACAATATTAGCGAGTTGTTGGTGACTGTGCACAATGTGAGTAGTTTTGATAAAAACGTGGGCAAAAATGTTTGTCAAAAAAATATTCGCTTGGATAAAGTTACCTCCAAATAAATTTTATTTAAATCTATCGAGAAACATTCTTATCTGATCATTCTATATAACTTTTCAGGAAAAGTTTTTTAACACTCTGTATGAAGCCTTTCTTATAAACATCGCAGGAAATCGGTGGATAGAGACGGCTCAAGACCGTTCGTCGTGGCCTTCTAGAGGAAGGGCTTTGCCCAGGAGTGGGCAGGCTGATGATGATGATAAAATCTCTCATCATCATCATCATCATTTCAATAAAGTCCATTGCTGGACAAAGGTCTCCCATGTAGAATTTATATTCTCTATCCATACATCAACTTACTGCTACCTTTACAATATCTTTGGTCTATTTAGAGCATAAAGCCTTTAAATACTTCTGTGTCTTGTAAAGTGGAAAAGTTAAGGAAACTTTACTCAACGCAAAAAAAGGCACTTTAGTTAACAACATTGTATTGAACTAAGAAGTCCTTATAACGTGACCTTTTTCTGTGTCCTTATCTTACAGATAAAGAAACAAAGAGCAAACTTTCATTAACTTCCGTTATTCAGTCCCAAAGTAAACGAAACTCAACAATTGCGGAGATACGTGAGTATCGCATTTGGTAGGGTGATTCAATTTTAATAAGCTTCCTAAGTGGCAACTTACATTATCACGTTTCACTCAGTCGCCTCGGCTCTCATTGTCACAGGGATATACAAAAGAATGCTTATTTGAGAATATTTCCTTCCTAATTTACGAAGTAAATAATATTCTGTAGACTTTTCCAACTTTATTTTACCTCACTCAAAATATTGCTCTTATTGATACTGACATCGGGTAGAGACACAATTCTCTAACACTTATCTAGCTTGAAAATTAGCTGTGAACATAATAATTATTAATACAGTTTTTCAGAACAGTTACAGTTATGCCGTGGTGTGTCCGGCCTAAGAATATACCCCTCTTTCTCCTCCCGTGGATGTAGTAAAAGTCTTACTAAGAGATTACAACAGGGGATGGGCAGCAGCATCCATCACTAACACAAAACCGCCTGCCGAGCGTGGTGATTATGGCAAATCCCCTTATTGTATTCAATGGGGGAGGCCTCGTCCAGCAGTGGACGTTAACAGGCAGGTGATGACAGTTATCCAGAAACTGAAAAAAAAACTGATCAATTAATAACAATAAAATGTTTGTTAATAATAATAATTAATTAATTATTTATTATTAATTTGTTAATGTTTGTAATGTTGCAGGTACCTATTTCATGTCCTGTGAAAGAAAATCTAAGAATGATAGCTCCAGATCTAAGTCGTATTTGGTCGAAAATGTTACAGCATCAATCTTTTGTGTTTTACTTGCTCAAATTGATTAATGGTGACAGAGCGACGCTTTGCTTACGAAGATCTGTCTTTTTTCACAATATAACTTTTTTGGTAAATTATCGTACCAAGTTGCGTAACACATCGGTCGTTTATCAAAAACTTACATTAGTATTCATAGAAAACGATTGATAACCACCCATTTGGATTTTAAGGATCCAACAAAAAAAAATCGATTAAAATACGCTCCAAATCATTTTAAAAACTAGTTTATTGTTTCAAAGTACACTGAAATGAACGGGTTATTCCCGCTCGTCCCCGAAGGGGCAAACAGGAAGGTTTTAGTAGCGTTCGTCCCCACTAAGATATTAAGAGGGCTATTTTTTTATTAAACCACAATAAATACCTACAATAACATACAATTAACTTTTTATTTATTTGTTTTATTTATTTTATTTTTTTATTTATTTTATTTTAAGTATTTTGCTTTACACTGCGTACCTTGATGAGTTATGAGTTGATAAGTCTGTTTTTTTTTAAATTATTTGAAGGTCTAATTTTTATGAGAAACTACGTTTTTTCAGTTTTCTCAATCAAATTTAGAGAGAGTTGAAGCATAATTCAGCCGAAAAGTTCTACGAGGTGTTCGTGGGAACCTTACTATTTGAACCTATTGAAGTAAAAGTTGACTAAATTAAATGTAAACATTATAGGCGACTAAAAAAAAAACAGCGAGAAAAAAAGAGGAAGTTATCAACTCATCAGTTATGTACAGTGTAAATCCATAAAATGTATTGTGAGTAACGATATAAGGATAATAAAAAAAATGTATGTCTGTAGTGTGTCCATGTAATTTTCAAGTTTCATATGGCACAGATTTTCCGCTTATCATTGGTTTTCTTTCATAATACTCGTAGGCTGGCGTAAAATATTATGCATGCATTAACATGTCTCATGGCACCACATCCGACGTATGAATATATTTAAATAAATTCACATAGGCTTGTACCCGGCGCTTTTGTTGAGTGCTTTTCTAACGAGCCATGAAAAAAATAGACACTGGCTGATTTGAAGATTTTGTTTATTGTTTTGCATAATAGATACCTACCTTCGGTTTCAGTTTATTATGTTTGAGGCCCAGAGAACAAGATGGACCACAACTTAGGTGTACGGGCGATAAAATCACACACATACAAAGGTAGCAAATGGTTGAAGATACAGTGGCGTTCCAGGAAAGTGTTCATGATTGAAAATCATTCAAACTGAACAATGATCGATTGAAATTGATGATGATGGCCAAACGCTGGAGTTGCCTCATTGGCAGTAGAATCGTCATCGTTGTAAAGTACAATGTTAACTGGCTAGTATATTAAGCTGTTTTTGATTAAAAATGTCGCAAAATTTTGTGCTGTCTGTTCGATATTGGAGAGCGGAGAGGAGCTGTAGAGCGGAGTTGGGAAAATTGTGACCAGTAGAATTGTTCAAATCTAAATCCCCACTCTGCTCACTTTAGTGTGTATGTATTAACGGAGTAGCAATAACTATTAAATACATTTGAAACGCTGAATGTTTGTTGGGCTGCGTAACAAAGCTAGAAATTGTAGCGAGGATGCGGAACGAGTACAAAGCAGAGTGGAGCGAAGCGGGGTGTTTGCGGGCTCCGGGAGAGGAGAGTGCTATGCTTTCGCAGCGTGGCTAGCTCCCTTTTCCCGCTCCGCACCGCCGCACCACCTGCTCGCTCAACTCTGGTCTCTCGCTTCGCTCCACTCCAATAGACAGATCCGTTAAGCTGCTTCCCTCAACTCCCTCACTCCTCTCCGCTTGCTCGCTCCGCACCAATGGATGGGTAACCTAAGTACAAGCTGATTATTATAAGCTTAGTAAGGTACATTTTATTAGATTTAGCTTGCTCTAAGGTGGTAAGGCGTGCGCTGGCGAGCGTTTATGAAAAGGCTAATGAATTTAGACTACCTACGCGAAAGTATATGTGCCTTGAATTAAACGAGAAAGTACACAGTGTAAGCTTGCTAGTTGGCCGTTTGTTGGCTTTGATATATTGAATTAAGTTTTACTTCGAAACATGGCTTCTTATTCAGTAAGTAAAGAATACTGAAAACTTTCAAAGGTCTTTTGACTCAGATTGTAGAGTACAAACGTAAGAAACAAAAAAGTAAGTTTGAATTATTTTAACTCAAGACAGTAATTTATCGTTCTTTGGAAAATTTTAGTCCGAATTTTGAAATGCTCGAAAACGGTTGACAGAATATTCTAGCCCCAGATATTTTTACCACATAATTTTGATATTCTATTAATACACAATATGTTTAGAGACTTACGTTTCTGGTGTCCTAATATTTTTCTGTCTTATGGAACCCAAAAAAAAGGACAAAATATATACGAAAAACTTCTCAAAGTATGGGATTTGTAATATCGGGCAAACGATTACGATCAGAAACAATAAAAAGTAAAACACTTTAGGCTAAATAAAATTTGGAGTTATAAATTTTGGTGTTATTAAAGGTTAGGTACCCAAAAAACCACATATATTATTGCATAAAATTAACATAAAATATTTTTTAAATAACTAGATGTTTTTTTCGCATACAAAAATTACATCAAACTTGATTCCTAATTGTTCTCAACTAAATATTTCTTTCCAACGACCCACAAAACTCACCATTTTGTAAAGTCAGTTGCAACGTCCACCAGAGGTTGGTGGTTGCAACTAAATTGCAATTCTCCATTCAGAACCATCACAAGAATTACGAATAGTAAGTAGTAAATAAACCATACTCAACGAATAACGTTAAACCATCTCAAGCAGTAGGTATTGTTATCTTAAACTTAAATCAGACTGCGAGTCCATTTCAAAGGTGTTGTATAAATGAATCTTCCAATCGTTGCCATTCGCCGGGTGCCAGTACAATCTCATTTTGTGTAGACTCGTTAAACTGCAATTGCGCCACGCTAAATTGCATCCAAAGTTGCAGTTGCTCCGGACAAAGAATTGTGTCGCCTTCTACTGTAGTCACACAGGAAGCGATATGAGTCGTGGTCGTACAGCAAAGTTGGCGAGTCCATATCAAATAAAAATATTATTGTTACACAGGGGCGCTGCAATAAATGATAAAATGCTTATGGTAACTTCTCAGTTGTGATCTTTTTTTTGTAGGATTGACTTATCTACAGTTATCCAAGATAGTTAATGCAGGGTTACCGAGCTTTTGGCGAGCGCAGAAGGCGCTCAACAGGTTTTTAATAGTTAGGTTAGGGCAACGAGCGCAAGGGCACCACTTAGGTACGGACCTCGGCTAAGGCCGTTGCCAGAGTGGGAGGGACTGGAGAAAAACGCCCCAGAACATGCTTGTATCGGTTGTTGTACTGAAGGTATGCTGAAGAGACTCGTCAACCCCGCTGGCGAGGCCGCTGTGTATAACATATAACACGCAATAGTCACATACGTAGCGCTTCCTCCTCGTGCTCCTACTAAATACTCCTACTGATAGGAGCACCGGGACACCCATGTCCTGATGCTCCTACTAAACATAAAAACTGCGGGGAATAATATCCACACTAGGATTTCCTGTGTCATGGGTATCAGGACTACGAGTACCATGTTACCACAACACCCAGACCCGGAACAAATATTTGCAGATCATACAAACATATGTCCCGCAGCGGGAATCGTACCCGCAACCTCACACAACTCAGCAGGCTACTCGCCCACCGCGCCCAGAGGTCGTCATAGGTATAGGTAGGTATTGGTATAGGTTTGCTCTGTCTTGTTTGGATGACATCGCCAGCGCATTAGCGGCAGTAATTACGTCATCAGGGTGCTATGGACTCGAGTCAGTTGTGACCACTGGTTAGCTATTTGCCACTACTGGTAACAGCTGGGTTTTTTCTCGATTGTCACCATTGGGGACGGAGCTAGTGGTAACAGCTGGGAATAGACGGTCTGCAGTCCTCCACGCATTTGCACTGCGATGCAGCTGCTCGTAAACCTAGAATTAAGTTTTACAATATATATATTTTGCTACGGCCACATATCATGAATAAATAAGCGTTTTTAACTAAGAAACGAATAGTATTTTACTGCTTTCTGTGTTATACAGATACTGTGTCATTTAAGTAAGATCTGGGTCAAGCATCGCTTATACCATGCTGACGACACTGGTCAAGCTTTGTTTAAATCCAATATCAGGGTAGGTACTTCTTGGTTATTGGGTTTTAGAGGGTTCGGTATCCGCCCGGTCAGTGATTTCGAGTCTTTTGTCTTGGAATATTATAAAATCTTAAGGTACCTCGTGTCATGTTGTCGGCTGTTCTATCCACGCATAAACCTTACCATTTTTGTTACTCACGTTTTCTTTCTGTGTAGTTTGTACTGTCTGCTTTCCCAGCCGGTCACCTCACTTTAAACATCTAGGCATACCCTTAGATATCGATATGCTTGAGGTGGTCACATTACTTATACTAATATTTATTCTGTGGTCACATGCTGATAGATATTTTTTGTAACCCGGATGAATATCCAGTGTTTTACGTCCTCTTCACGATTCCTATGCTACGGATTCCATACTACGAGTTACGCAGTTGACGAAGCATAGTTCTTTCCAAAGCGCGCTATGCGACTTTGAGCTTGTCTATACGGCCAAAAGTCAGAGACCACGTCTCAGTGCCATGAGCCATAATTGGCAACACGCACTAATTATAGACTTTAGTCTTAAAGGTCTCTGGGGTAACTTTGAAGATACAAAAACATTTGTTACATTTGTTTAATCATTGCAGATAATGTATGAATCACCAGAACTCCTAAAAATTTTCGTAGTACAAGCGTAGATGTAGATACTTTACTTTTAGTTTTTATAAAAACATGCATGCCAAGACTAAACTATGCAAAGAGTTTCTCTGTTTAAAAAGACTTTAGCTAGCGAATAAAAGTAGGACATAAAATGAGCTTCCCTCTCACCACAACGTAAGTTCTTACAACTTTAAGCACTCGAGCTTTGGTTCAATACACACAATAAACTTTTATCACACGAAAGTTATGGAATGAGGTCTGGAAACTAACGACCTGATTTCGGGTAACACAAGTGGAAGTACTCGGTGACTAAAATGCCTATTTCTGGATCAAGGATCCCACTTAAATCTCGAGAAGCTTAAAGTCCTTCGAGTACCTTTACTCAGGGATTCAGAATAACATGAGAATCCTACTCCTACTAATATTATAAACGCGAAAGTTTGTGAGTATGGATGGATGTTTGTTACTCTTTCACGTAAAAACTACTGAATGGATTTGAGTGAAGTTTGGAATGGAGATACTTTACGTCCTGGATTAACACATAGGCTACTTTTCATCATCATCATCATCATCATCAATTTTCATCATTATTCACGCGGGTGAAACCGCGGGGCGCAACTAGTAAATAATAAAGTGTCTTTAATTCAGAATAAAGTGAAACTATAAAGTATAAGTGTAAGTGAGTCTATTCAGATGAAATACATATCATTACAGTCACGTTACTCAGTAAAGTATTTTATTTTATTTATGATCATATTGTATGATCATGTACTACCTGCGTAGGTACCTACGAGTATGTATCAATAAAGCCTGAATCTAAAGGACACAAAAGCCAATCTGCGGGCAACAGCCAGCAACCATGGTTTCATCATCATCATCAGTCTACGTACGTAGTACGCAGAGTATAGTCGTAATTTTTCTAAAATGATACCAAGCCACGATAATTTCTATTCTAATATCATCAGTCTACATTAGTCCACACATTGACCTCACGTGGCACTGAACCCGGTGTTCGGCACTTCTCATCCACTTTCTGCCCACCGCCTTTCGTAAGTCATCGCTGCACCTGGCCGGGGGTGCCTCACGCTTCGTTTCCCAAGACGCGTCAAATTCGCTTACCCCAACGGTTGCTGGTTCTTCGGCATATATATAGCCAGCCCATTGCCACTTCAGCACCCACCATCACAGCTTCACCATGTTTTGTAGATCAAACATTTCGACGGAAAACAATGAATTCATAACCAGGAGCCTAAGGGACTGTTGAAATACTTTGAAACTATCACTCACAAAATTTATTCATAAGATAGCTTCTAGCAATAGCCGCGATACGGGCCGAAACTCGCAAATGAAACTCTAAATTCTTATGAAGAATTCTTTCTTGTCGAAACTAGGTCACTGAACACTTATTCGGATTTAATAGATGTGAGAACTTACTAGAACCCGATGTAGGTTAAACTCTTACTATTTAGAAATCCTAAAGGGTTTTATATTTTTTGTTTTTTTACTATAAAAAAAAACATAAATACTATAAAAAAACTACAGCAAAACTACAATAAATATAGAGATTTATTCTTTATTTGTACCTTGAAAGGTAAAACTAACGGAACCATTGTACATTGCACCTTGTCGTTCGCGCGTTTTCCTAGAAACGACTGAAGCTGGGTAGGATGAAATCATTACCAAATAAAAAGGTCGATAATCGATAAAATGGTCGATAAAAACGAATGCTTCGGCCAGTGTAATAAAAAGATGCGACACATTATTGTGGTTGGCATGAAGGTAAACACAAATAAAAAGGTATGCACAAACAAAGGCAAAAATCAGAAAACTTGTAACATTTTTTGGCTAAAGTCTCTATGTTTGCCGTATTAGAGCTCCGCTTTTGTTTGTCTAAAATGTGTAAATTAAAACTTTGTTATAATTGTGAGGACTTCGTTCATTAAGCTCTATGAAGCTACAATTTATAAAACTAATAAAATAAACCAATGAACGTAACGATGTAACAATAAGAACGTACGTAATAAGTTATTTAATTTAAGTATAATTTTAATTAACAAAAAAAAACTTTTGCTAATTCCACAAAATGTGCCAGCAACAATAAAAAAGTACTTACCAAAACTCGTAAATTAGGTCACAGTAAATGCCTGAGCAAGAAGTCACAGGAAGTCGATGGATGTAGGTGGTATCAAGTCCGTTCGTCTTGGCATTCTAGGGGGGAGGCCGATGTCCAGCAGTGGCCTTCTACAGGCTGATAATGATGATGATGAAGTACCTAAGCGAATTTATTGGCCACAAGCCACAAATAGGTACCATGTGAAATGTCCAGTATTTATTTATTATTATTATTAAGTATTTTGTATACCAACTGCAAAAAGTGCGCCCAAATTAGTCAAAGAGCCTTTAGTATTTCTTAGCTGTTACAACGTATTTATAGTTTATGAAAAAATAAGAGACATTAAAATCCGATTACGGATTAGCTGAAAACAAGTATTAAATTATTGTAGAGGAATGCTAGATCCCCGATTCTTTTGATATAGCATCGTAGATCTGGCTTTCTTCCAGGAAAGCCAGATATCGTATACGACGTGTCGTACGTATCGTATCCTCTATATCGTATGCTGTAGACAGCATTTTTATAGGTACATGTTTTCAGCTTTTGCGTAGTCGGGTTTTAGTTCTAAGCTTTTATTTTTTTAAACTTTCGTGGAGTTATCAACATCAGCTGCTTGATGTCCACTGCTGAAAGAAGCCTCCCCCATGGTATGCAATGGGGGATTTGCTATAATCACCGCGCCTGACAGGCGGATTAGTGATTGCAGTATTGATGCTAAGTAGTCAGGTGGATGCTGCTGCCCATCTCTGGTTTAATCCCTTAGTCGGTTTTTACGACATCCACGGGAGGAGATTGAGGGTCTATTAGGCCGGACACATACTACGGTGCACACATACCTCGGCACCAATTAATTTCTGCCATATTGAATTTAGTGTGATGTCATTATAGCCTGACATGCGGTACGTTAAGACGATACCTCATTTGTCAAAATATTTGTTATTTTGTTTTCGTACGATCTTTGAAGCAAATTTCAGTAGTTTTGCAATAAAAATTGGAATAATTAAACGAGATTCAATTGAAATTAGTTCTAATATGTTTATTAGCAGGAACATTATTTGATACATATTGATTTTTATAATATAAATCTATATTATTTTAAACTTTTCTATCTTGTATAGAAAAACAATAGTGTTTTGTTTTGTTGATAGTTACCTAATTGAATGGAATTCCTATAGGCAGGTGTATGTGGAAGGAAATCTTTGTTAACCCTTACCACTTATTAGACAGTCTAGTATTTGGTTTTTAAATTAACCTCGCTACCACGACGCTACACAGATTGCCAATTTGCTGGGCTTGTTCGAAAATGGGCACTGCTGGTCGACTAATTGTGACAAAGTGTTTTTTTTTTACAACTCTTTGGCTGTGGAGTGATGCAGAATGACTTTGCTACTAATAAAACCACGGTACGATCAGTCGTAGTCAAAAAACATCAATGTTTTACAAGCTTTTATTTAACTTTACCTGTTTGGTAGGTAAGTAATAATATATTATTGTAAAGAGTGAAGAAAGACGCGTATTTTTAGCTAAAATTCTAGCCAATTTATCTCGGAAAATTTTTAAGGAATCGAAAACTCAATTATCAATCCCTTAAAAGATAGTTTAGGTTACATTTCGATATAATCACATTACTCTGTTTTTAACCGACTTCCCAAAAAAGGAGGAGGTTCTCAATTCAGTTTTTTTTTTTTATGTTTGTTACCGCGTATCTCCGGCGTTTATGGACCGATTTGGAAAATTCTTTTTTCATTTGAATAGACATACTTCCAGATTGATACCATTTTTCAGAATCCAGTTCTGATGATGGGATCCATGAGGAATTGAGGGAACTCCTCAAATATTGTAGGCATACATAAGGCGATTTTGATATTTTCAGCAACAAACCAAGCATTTGCATTCAAAAAGTATCATAATCTTTCACCACTATGGTTCTTTCATCATTTTTTTTTCATCCAAATATTTTGTCGAATAAAATGGCGGAAGTCGGTTTTTTAAATGAAAAGTTATGTCACAGTTGCGAAGAATGTCATTTTTATTTTATGACATTGACACTAGGTTGGAGTATCATAATGATCAAAACTTTATTTTGACTATTTTTAAACGAGAATTGGACTCTTATCTTTTCTTTATTTCTAAGAAATTAAGATAAATAATGGAACATCACAAACATACATAACAATTCCAAGGGAATGCACGCGTAGATACTAAGAATGGTCATTAGAATTCGTCGTGTAATGGCCTCAACTCTACGTAAAAGTGCTATTTTCTCACATGGCGTAATGTTGTGTAAACGCATAAAGGCACTCGTGCGATGGAAGTGCTGAAGGTTTAGATAGCTAATATTAAGTGGAGCTTTAATTGTAATGCCACTGTTCTTGTAAGACGTGAATTTAAAATGTTTTTAGAACAACTACGTTACATTAATAGGTGTGTAAAATGGAACCTTTGTCATTACGGCAACAAATTACGGCAGCAATTGAATTGACTTGAATTCCACGATAGTTAGTATGTTTTATTTTCCCCAAAACGTTAAATATCATTTGAAATATTTCTAACTCAATTATTTTCGAGTTCATTACTTAAATTTTTAAATGTTATACAAGATTGTGAATTTCAAACTGAAACTGAGGGGTTTTTGTAAAACTTATAGCATTTTAGACGACAAAAAGGACTGCAGGAAACGAGAATCATATTCAGACGCACTTGTGACGTCATACACAGCTATGACGTATTTGAAACTGCAGGCCGAAACGTTAACCAAAATTGCGCCAACCAGGGTAAACATTTGAACCCTAGGTAATGGTCTAGCTAGCTCAAGGATGGCACAGTACAAAATTACTGCTCACTACACTGATTACTAAGTTAATTAGGCTGACCCTATTTGGCGCCATTGGGCGATAAAGGTGTACCAAATCTAACTAACCACCGTGCAGATACAATTTAATCTTTGTCTTTTCACTGTTAGTTTTAATTCTTGAGACATCTTGATTTTATTGAGTGACCTTCCTCGGTTTATTTTTTGCGGCTAAATAGACCAACCTGTCGAAGTCCACTGTTGTACATAGGCCTCCCCCTTAAAATACCACGACGAACCGCCCCCCGGACGAGTCCCGAGCCGCCTCCATCCACCGGAAGAAAAGAAGAACTGATAACCGTTGGGGAATAAAGATTTTCGAGTGGCGACCACAAACCAGACGATGCGGTAGAGAAAGGCCCTCCAATCGATGGACTAAAGACATAAACGTCGCGGGGAGTCTGTGGATGGAGACCGCCATAAACGAAAAAAAAAACGTTTTTTTTTTAACAAACATTGATTAATGGTATGGAACTTTTTAGGCAAAACTATACAATAATTCTAGATTATCTTATTTTGTCCAGCTAAACGTATTCAATTATTTGTAGGGGCCCTCAAAACAGCCCTTGTGGTCGGTGCCTCGCTAAACTAATTTCACTAACGGCTGTCGTAATGTCTATTGAGATGTTAGACGTAATTATATTGCGATGAGAAACGAAATGAGTGTCATTGATGAGACTAGATTAAAGTTAACAGCTTTACTAATGGACTTACTGATACTGCAGAAAGTTATAAAAAAGGTGACAAAAAATTCAGAGTTACGTAAGATTCAAAATGATTTTATTGCAAGCATCAGAAGGGTTCAACAATGTTTATCCGAATCAAAAGAATTGCGTGATAATCATAAAGTTCAAATGCCAGCACTTAATAATATTAGATTAATAATATAGACCTTTTGATTGGGTATCTATGAAAGTTAATACTCTCTAATTTGTTCAATTACTTTATTAATAATTGTATCATTTGTTGGGTGATTCTTGCATATTTTATATCTGCCTTCATTCTGTTTCCAAGATACTTGTAGTTTCTTCTATGTATGATTTCTTTAATCTAAGCCGTTGTTGACGTGTCCCTTGTAGGTAGGTATATGTTATGTTATCCGCTTACTATACCTACCTGTTACCTGTTCCTGTTACCTTGTGCATTTAAAGTGGAAGCCTGTTATTGGCCGTACTTTCTACAATCTTAGCCTTAAGTTTTTTCATAATGTATCGCTGTTGGTTTCCCAATAAATAAATAAATAAAATAAATACATAAATTAGCGATTGGAAAAGGTTTTTCTTAATCATCATCATCATCAGCCTGTAGAAGTCTACTGCCAGACATAGGCCTTCCCCTTAGAATGCCACGAGGAACGGTCTTGAGACGCCTCCATCCACCGACTTCTACTCGCTATGACGGCTACTTGCCCACCGCGATTCAATATACATAAGACATATATTATGGAGATCGTCAAATTGGTGATCAAGTAATAGTACCCACATAGGCAGGCTTTAGAAATTAGACAAGAGATGACATTCACAGCTGAACCATTGAAGCAGCTTAGATAATTTTAAACCATCAATAATCATCATCAACATCATTATCAGTTAGCCTGTAGAAGTCTACTTCTGGCATAGGCTTCCACCATAAAATGCCACGACGAACGGTTTTGAGCCGCCTTCATTCACTGACTTCCTTCTACCTTTACCCATCAATCTCAATATTATTATTCAACAGGTCGGCGCAATATTTTACAAGGACTTACCCCAAATACCCCGACAAAAGGCCTTCTCAATCCCATAGCCCGTGTAAATACCCGAGGGACTGCATAAAAGCTCCCCAAGGATAAAACCGCGGGCAAATCCGTCCGATATATTGGTAATTAACTTTTCGGGTTGATTGTACCGTCAGCAGGGATTTACATCAAATCTCTGAATGCCATTACAAAATATTACATTTTACAAGTTTTTTCAAAACTTTTATTTGGATGGCGACGTTCCAAACATTCTATTTTGTGACCTACCTTGTTTGTAAATTTTACGTTTCAGTAGAGATACTAATTAGTAATTATATGCTAAGAGAATGAAAAAGCAAGTGTGTAGAAGTTGGGGGAAAAAAATGATATAGGTTAAAATAAAACTTAAAAATCTTCGCAAACTTCGGTTGGAATACGAAAAACGTATGACACATCAACTGACTTGAAACATCTACCATCTTAGAGTGTTGTATTCTTAGTTCTTAGTACTAGTGTGGGATCAGCTTGCAGATTACGTAACTCTGTTGCAATCAGTTTCAATGCAGATTCTATCCAAAATGACGCTCTTGCGACTACCAAATTTACGCAGGTTACCTACAAAGCATAATTGGTATAATTTTAAATAGACTGCGTTAATTAGGTAATCGCAAAGATGTAATATAGATACAGCATTGAAACCGATTGAAACCGATAGCAACGGAGTTACGTAATCACGCTGCAGGACTATTTGTAAGCCTGCTAGTTGTTGTTATGTTAATAGCGAAACTTGATCCAGGCTTTTAGATTAGATGGTTGTTAGTGACAGACTAACATCCAGACACAGCTACAATGTTGTATAAGGTAGCCCACATAAATGTAAAGGGATTGGCCATAATAACTATTAATTATTCAATGCGAGCGGAGGTAATTATTCTTTTCTTCTATCGTATCATCGATTATTTTTTGGTCACCTTTTCTGAGCTAGTACGCATTGCATAATAATAATTATGTTGATTATGTTTTTTTTTTTTTTTTTTTTTTTTTTTAACCACAACATTTCTTACGGCACTTAATATAACATTGTACCTTAAAAACCTCCAAAGGTTTGACTAGGTAGTCACATTCGTCATAATAAATAGAATAAAAGCACACACGCACAATCTCCTACAAAATCTGTATAGTCAGAAATAAGCAAGTATAACAAACCATAAAAACAGCTGATTTGCACTCTTAAATACGGCTGAGCTACGTATGTGTCACGGTTAAGTGACTTATAATCTACATTGAAACTAGTTATATATTCCTGTACATTATAAGGTTCAATGAGTCTATTTATATTCAAGCCCATTGTCAATTTGTCAGTCACGTTTTCGCGAATGCCGAATCTAAAGCACGTCTAAATCCCGGGAGAAGACGATATGCCTTTCCCCCAAGCTTTGAAACTTTGGAAGAATTGGTCGATTTAAGTGAATAGCTATGTAAATAAGATAATGGTTATGCAGTGTGTATACCGTCGAATAATTTTCCATTTGATAATCAAACCTTTACAAAAAATCACATAAGTGTTATAAAACATCGAGTCATAAACGTTAAAGTGGATTTCTAATGATGCTTAATATCAGTATCATTAGAAATAAGAACTTTGTTAAAAAAAACTCAAAAAACTCCTGTTGATGATGAATGTGGAAATATCAGAACTGTGAGCTGATCAAAATGAGCCCAAACATGACCAAGCTACTATTCTCCATTGATTAGTTACATCATCAGATAAGTTTGTAGTTCTAATCTACTGATCATATTTTTTTCTGAAATAATTCTCTAATTATTAATTCTGATGTTCTATCTATGTTCCTCTTCCTCATTGGCGAGTATCGTTTCTTTTTAACCGACTTCCCAAAAAAGGAGGAGGTTCTCATATCTCCGGCGTTTATGAACCGATTTGGAAAATTCTTTTTTTATTTGAATAGATATACTTCCAGATTGGTTCAGAATCCAGTTCTGATGATGGGATCTATGAGGAATTGAGGGAACTCCTTAAATATTGTAGGCATACATATGGAGATTTTGATATTTTCAGCAACACACCTAGCATTTGCATTCAAAAAGTATCATAATCCTTTCACCAGTATGGTTCTTTCATGGCGGAAGTCGGTTTTTTAAATGAAAAGTTATGTGCAGTCTGTTCACTGCTTGCCTTCATTGGTTTCGATCAGTTGCCGTCCTACGGTGAGCTATACAGGGTATTCGCATTAGATGGCGCCAGCTCCATCTCGAAAGCATCGATTCGCCAGATTCGATGTCTATCAGCAGCGGCTTTTGAGGTCCAGGATTCTGAACCATACAAGAAGATTGAGAAAACCAGAGTGCAAACTGTGTGCACTCATTGTACGTTTCGTGATGTTCTGATTCCTCTACATATTATATCTTATAATTCATGTAAATACGAGCTTTTTCACTTTTTTCACTAAATCATGAATGAACTTATTTCTATTAGGTACATAAATAATTCTTTGATTTCATGTTCAAAATTATGATCACCATCATTATAATTTGATTGTTGATTGTATAGGATTTGGAAAACAAATTGGAATGAAAGCTTCTAGGAAATACAAATTTTTGATACGTGTTTCATTTCTACACGACACGTTCTAAGAAATTGTATACATGTTATGCTAACAAGCGATTGAATTACGTTATTTCGTTAAATGTCGTTTTTAAATGTCTAAACATGTATTAGTTAAGTAAAAGCTATCTAGACTCAGGGGGAGCCCTTTGACCTTTTTTGAATTAAAAGCAAGCTTTTTGGTACATTTAAGCAAATTTCACGTTATACGAAGTAAATACTTACCGCTCTAGTTTCTTGAAACTCTTAGTTCTCAAATCACCTTAATCGTAATCCTTGCGTAGGTGCTTAAGGCTAATGATATTGTCCTCAGTCTCATTGCTGAGAACAATGTGGAAATCGTCTAGATTGGCCAAATTGCCTCAACGACTATTTTCACTGCGAGGCTTTAACAAGTTTGGGATGGTTCTTGCAAAATGCGGACGACCTCATTTCGACGATTAATATTAAGTGTTCACTGTTTTCTCGGATTGAAAGTACCTTTTTACAAAATAAGCCTTATCAAATCTTTCAAGGGATAAAACTAGACACAAGAATACGCTGTGGATCTTATCGTCATCTCATCCATGTCATCATCTTCATCATTATGAGCCTGTAGAAATCCACTGCTGGACATAGACTTCCCCCTTAGAATGCCACGACGAACGGTCTTAAGCCGCCTCCATCCACCGAGTTCTTGCGACGTTTATAATGCCTTTAGTCCATCAAGTGGAGGGCCTTCCTTTACCGCGTCGCAGTCTTCCTTTACAGGCTTCTTCCTCTTTCTTATTTATGGCATTGATCATGACATATTAAAACAGACTGGATTCCCACACTTTCCATGGATATAGTCTTAGAATAAGAACTGAAGCACTCTTTATTCTAAGGACCTAAGTTATATTTGGTCTTCAAATTAATACCAGTAAGACACAAGTGATGATCACCGGTAGTAGGGCTTTTATTTCCAGACTTGACCAAAACCTTCTCCCTTCTGTCAAATATAATGATATTCCTTTGGTTTATTGCTCTGAGGTAAAAAATCTTGGCCTCATCATCTCTGAAACCCTGTCCTGGGAGCAGCATATAACCGATGTCAGCAGGAGAATGTATGGTTCAATGCATGCTCTGAAACGTATGCAAAATTTTCTACCTTTCTCAGCTAAAATCACTCTTGTTCACTCTATACTACTTCCTATCCTAGACTACGCTGATGTGTGTTATCCGGGTGCTACTGAGGAACAGCTTAACAAACTTGAGCGGTTGTTGAATCTGTGCATTAGATATATTTACGGTCTACGTAAGTACGACCACATCTCTCTTTACCGGTCACAGTTAAAGTGGCTCAAAATTCGCTACCGTCGGGATACTCACGTTCTCTGTCTTCTTTATAACATTCTACATAGTCCGCTTTCTCCCAACTACTTAAAAGAACGTTTCTTTCCCCGTTTTCCTCCTGACCGTCTCTCTCGTTCCTCGCAACATCTTCAACTAATGATCCCTGTCCATAAGAACTCGTTTTTCACGGACTCTTTTACGGTCACTGCGATCTGCTTATGGAACTCTCTTCCAGTTGAAATTCGGAAGGCTGCGTCCATAGGAATTTTCAAGTCCAAACTGTACCACTACTTTTTCTCCTTGCAAAATGTTGAACAAAATTGAGCGCTTATGTTATTTTCTTATTTGTTTTCTTTATAAGTTTGTTTATGGTAGGTTATAATAATTATATATATTTATATATATATTTTTTAATATGTATCTAGTTATTTTAAGTAGGTTAGTAATTAATTATGTTATCTTTATAATCTCGTTCTGTATTATTTCCCTATAGCACTACCACCTACTCTATATTACACAAAGGTTAGCTGGAAGAAAATGCTAATTAGCATTAAGTTCGCCTATGTACTTGTTTTTTTTTGTCTTGTGCAATAAAGTATTTTCTATCTATCTATCTATTACACCTTCCTTCAAGTATTTTTTTCACTAAAGAGGCGGACTTGTTTTTCTTGAGAATTATCCCTTAAAGTTTTCATCTATTTAAGTTGTTCACCTTCTAATTTGAAAAACTTAAGTACTCAGCTACGTTATATTCTGAAATTTGCCCCACGCTTGCTTAATAATTTATGATTTAGTAATCTGCGAGCCAGCGATCCTGTGGCTCTCTCATTAAATGATGTTCATATGCGATGTATAATAACATAATCCCTGCAGGATTAGTGATAGTGTGCCTTCATTACCTACATGTTTTATAATATACAAAAATCTATGCAGTTCTTATTTCTGTTGAAACTAATTGTTTTAATTCTAATGGAGCATGTTACGTTCTGCTTTAGTAGTAAAAAGAATGATTAAATCATGCCAAGCCGTGTTCGTTGCCCTGATTCTTCTAGGCATAGCCACATTGGAACAAGAGTACTTTTCGTTTATATTATGATGATTCATAATGATCCTTGTGATTTCAATGAATAAAATACTTTCGACATTGACTTTACAATTCTGTGAGTTTCAAAAAAAACACAATATGGTTAACTGTGTCAATAAGTGCCTTTCATGGAAGGACAGCAATATATGTGTATCTGTGACTGGATTCCATATTATATTCTGCAGATAACTCCATTCTCTGAGGACAAAGCTCAAAATTAGCAAGCTAAAGTGGCCGTCGGTTAGTCGCATCTGTCGATGAATCGATAACTGTGTGACCGAGTCTTTGGAATTTGGCAAAATATATATAAGCGGTATATAAACTGCTTCTGCACAGTTTACATATAAATGTTCATAGCTTGGGGCCATTATGATAAATATATAAAAGCAATCTTCTACGCATGTTTCTACGAGAGTTGATACTATGCACTACGCTCAATAGCAGCTATTCACAATCATTGCTCACTTGCTTTATATCATCTCGAGCCTATGCTACAAACTTTTATTCATACTACTGTATCAAATCAAATCAAAATATTTTTATTCATTGAAATCACATGGATTAATTTGAATTGTATAAAATGTATGAAAAAATAAAATATCTATTTATGGGGTATAGCTCCACAAACTTATTTAGCTCGGTGACGGCGGTGCTGTTATCAAATTGAGTAAACTGATTTAGAAAATGCATGGTCAGTTACACTTTTGGCCAATGGGCCAGAAAAAATTAAGGCCTGTAAATAGTGAAAAAAAAAAGTGAAAGTGACTGTAAGCGTTTGCAACTGTAAGTCATTAAATGTAGGTGAAAAGTAGAAGAGTTGAATTAATCATTACGTATAATCTTTGTATACGCATAAATCATAAGCAGTTTATTACTTACGGAAAGATCAGTCACGGTTGTACTGTACAGGCATTGCTGTCATCAACGATCTCTAATACTCACATAGATATCGGGTCGGCGCAATAAAAACGTCTCGGTGAATTTAAGCTCACTTGAAAAGTGAGTTTGTATTTGATTTAGTTCGCTTCAAACAAAGCCAATGTAAACACGTGTCACAATGCCGCAATGTATATTTAAAAGTTGCAAAAATAATCCCCGAAAAAACAATTTAACGGCCGGAGTGTCTTACTTTCGTTAAGTACATGTAGAATAAGTTGTATTTTAAGCTTTAAACTAACAAAAAGTATGAAATTTTGATCAAAATTACCGATTTTAAACCACCGCTACAAATGTTTGGCCATCGTTGACGCAAAATTGTCTGTAACAGAACAGTAGATGCATGGAGTAGATTTGTATTGTAATAATTTGTTTTTACCAGAACTTTAAAAAATTTTAATACTACTTTTGTGTCTGTTTGTTGAACTCTCATCAGATACTTGGCTTTCCTTTTTTTTATTTTAGCTTTCCGAGCAATCCATTTACGCTACTGTTATTTAACCAAATCTTTGGTTAACAACCCCTTTACATCTATACCAACTGATAATGAGTCCTCTCGCTTTGTTAAAATTTATGAACCAGAATCACTTATAGAACACATTATCGTAAAAAAACAGTACTTTTTCAAATTCTTTTATCATATTATAGGTATATTTCCCAAATATCAAATAAATGCCCAACCTACGGCAGGCGCCTGTACGCCCGCCCTCAAGCACTTTACGGTTTTTGTTGGAAAACTTTGATGGTCGATATCTTTTTTTATTATGAAACGAGACAAACGTAACAGAACATATATTTTTTATATTTGAGCTTTTTATAACTAGGGCTTCATTATCAGCCTGTAGGTACGCAGAATGGAAAATTTTTAATGTTGAGCTGTTTTAAACATTTTGGGTTTTGATCAAATTATTGCACTAAACTGTACTTGTATTATAAAGATTGTAAACATGAATATAAAGATGTGGAATTTAGTGATATTTTTATTTGTGACATCCAGCGATAGACATCTTGGCCAAAAACATAAACATACACATAAATATACACACAACAGAACGTTAATAAAATAACAAGTATATATACTATCAATATCAAACATACATGCCCAAAACATAAATAATTTTAACTTAACTTTAACGTGCATATTATAAATTATTTAAGTGATCAACGCGACTCCATACCTTCTGTAGTTAAATTTGAAGAAGCAAACAGAAGCGAAACCATGGAAACGGATGGATGTAGCTCGCAAGGTAATAACGGGAAAAAGAACTTTATTTGTAGCTCTTTAAGGTTGATTTCACACTAGTTGTTTAACCTATGTCTTTTGATTTGACAAGTGACAGGAGTAATATAATTGCTTTGCTCGTTTTTTGTGACGAATGATCGTAAGTGTAAGATAATATTTTGAAGATTTGCTACTTTTTTGCTAGGTGTCATGGTTGTAATTAGGTTGAACTTAGAACTGTTTTAAAACTTTCATCTTTGTTCGTTAGTAAACAAATGTAGCTGTATAAGTATGTATCCATGCGGACAGTTTTTAGCTTTCATTTTGTACGTGACCCTGGATCTATTGTGAATTATAAGATCGTTGGCTGTCATGAACGAATGGCGCCGCATCAGGGTGATTGATGGATAGCTAAAACATTAATTTTAAACTTACACGACCCTCCGGTTGAAAATTTGATAAGCGATGGAAGAGAGAGGCTTTCAGGATGTGTCCACTTGGTATGTAAGGAATTTTATACCAAACTCATGAAATGCTCAAAACTGATTATTTGAAAGAGGAACAAGGCATAGGTAGACTTTTCTGTAACATAACTTTATTTTTGGATGAAAATATATAGCAGCCAATTTCATACATTATTATGTTTGAAAATGTTTTCTGCAATAAAAATTCCAAGTCCTTTGCATTCAAAGAACCAATCTAGCTGTCAGACAAAGAACAAAGCTCGTTCAAGGTATAGCAGACCTCGATACAGTACGTGTATGGAGGAATTGATAACGCTGAGATGGGATGCAGGTATCCAAATAAAATGGGGAGCACGTCTGTTGAAATCACATGCGCGGTATAAAATTGAGTTCGTATTTTGCTACCGTATCGTACCTGTACAAAATAAATTGTAAAGGTTGCAATACTTACCAGACTATGTGGAGGAATTTTAGAAAATTTACAAGTATCACTTTAGGCCTTGGCAGTGTGAAAAAATTTCTACGAGTAAAAAACCTAAATATTGACTTCGCAAAATATTTTCATCCCACATGCGCGAAGCAAAACTCAGTTTACTTGACCATGAGTGCTCTAGGTACTTATCTAGTAACTATACTAGATAAGTAGATTGTTTGCCTAGAAATTCAAAACACGTTTACCCTATCATTTATGCCTAGCACAAATTGTCTAAGGGTTGAGGCGAGAAACTCGTTAACGTAGCGCAGTTGCTACATAGAGGAAAATGTATAAAATGTGAGCGAAGTTTTTCGGAACAACATTTGCGTAGTTTGTAAAATTGAGAGCAATATTAATTAAGGGATTCCTGTTTTACTTTTTGCTAGTGTACGTCTGCGGGTTCACTTGCGTTATACCTGTGTAAAAGTAGCCTTTAACTCAACCTAGGTCAATCTATCTGCGTAATTTACCAATTAGACGTGATTGAGTAACAAACATACATCCGAGCTAAAAATCCACATTTTTGTATAGACTATAAAAATTTTATCGGGTATTTTTTTGTAGAGGCAATAAAAGTTCTCGTGTGCTAACCACGAACCGAATGACACAACTTTATTAGAAAGGACCTATGGTCTGATGATATTTTAGGGGTCGCAGGAAGTCGGTGGATGGAGGTGGCTCAAGACCGTTCGTCGTAGCATTCAATGGAGGAGGCCAATATTATACCCATTAGTGGACTACTATTAGAATAATCACTATAACTAAATATAGGTAAAGGTTTTTTATTTCCTACCTGATACTTTACATTCCTACTAGATAACACCTATGATACGATATTATGTATTCATAGCATTACGCTCCGAAATATTATCAAAGGCTTGCCTATTAATTTATTTTAATGCTCTTTCCCTTAAGCTTTGTAAATAGAGAAGCAATTTATAAATATTCTAATTTAATTAACTCCACAAAACTATGCAAATCCTCCAATTAGGACCACATGTAACACTACTCGTAATACAGTGCTTCCGTTAATTCACAACTCAATTTTGAATACTTATACAATTATATGCTATGGAAATATTGAATCAAGGGTATACCTATCTACTTACCATTACAATTTTTAGGCTTCCGAAGTCCGACATTAAAGTTTTGCCTTGTCTGTCTGTCCGTCCGTAGCCAGAGCCGTTTAACTTGTAAACTGCTCATCATGCTGAAACTGCCTAAGAAATAAAAACTCGAAAAAATACTTTCCGTTTTTGTATGTAACTTGTTAGATACAAAGGATTAGGTTGTTTGTTTTATTTATTCGGCATAGGTATTTCATCTTACTTCTTCTTCTTAGGCTCTGACTACCCCTTCGAGGAAAAAAGCATGTGTTTATGTGTGTTTACTTTAACTTACCGTGCCGTACTGTGGTGTGTCCGGGTGCGGTGCCGTATCCGACCTACGAATAGAACCCTCTTTCTTCTACCGTGGATGTAGTAAAAGTCTTACTAAAGAATTACACCAGGGGATGGGCAGAAGCATTCATCTGAGTACTTATCACCAACCGCGATCACCAATCTGCCTGCCAAGCGTGATGATAATGGCAAAACCCCCATTGTATTTAATGGGCCTCGTCCAGTAGTGGACGTAAACAGGCTGGTGATGATGATGATGACCCCATGTTATGGGATAAGTCTCCTTGAATAGGTCTTTTAAAAATATTACGTAGTTCATGAACGCTTTTTCTATACAGATATCCAATGAATAAATATGAAGCTTTGAAGCGGTAATTATTGTTGTACTCAAGTGTACCCACCTCCTCTGGCTAAACCGCTTATTGGGAATACCTAAAAAGTTGGTTAAAATAGAAGCGTATATAATTAATTTTAAAATTAATATTATCACAGCTATCAGAAGGCTGTACTAACTCACGAGTAGTAGTCGGATTTGTAATCACATTCCAGTAATATTATAAATGCGAAAGTTTGTATGTTTGTTACTTAGAACCGATTTTAATGAAATTTGCTAAACAGATTAAGACCTAAATTGACACTGACTACTGATTTCTGAAGCATTCACTGTGCATGGTCCGATTTACTGTTTTCATGAAGCGATGCACTGAGCTTGCCTAAGTCCAGCCATTTTCTCTCTGTCAAAGTATTTCTAGCAAGTCATTTACAATTTCAACATTAGTACAGTCAAATTAGGTATTTTTTTGCAAAAGTGTGGAACTAATTAGATGTAGTCATGAAAACTTTTCTAATTGTTTTGTATGGCTTAAAAATCACATCTAATAATAAGCATCAGTAATTTCACCCTCCGGAACAGGGTGAAATAGGGTGAAAAACCTTAAAATATCCGTAACTTAATGGGGGAAATAGAAGTAGTCGGTGCAATTTGGCATAGACTTTGAACCGTTATGATCTACATTTGCACCAAGTATTTTTTAAATCCGACATTTTTTTTTAAACGATTTTTTTTTGTATGTTCCGTACATACAAAAAAAAATCGTTTATAAAAAAAACTTTTTGTGGTTATTACGGCTCCGGGAAAATTAAGGTAGTCGGTGCAAATTGATAGACTTATCAGAAAAATGCTCGAAATACATTACCAGGTTTTCACCATGGTGCGTCTCACGGAAGGCACTTTTCCATATTTTATTGTCGCTCTACTTCGGGGAAAATTAATGTAGGTCTGGAAATTGACTTAAACTTATTCATTTAATTAGTACTACATCCGCCGGAAGTTTTATACTGGTTTTTTTTTTACGGAAGATGCATTTGTTCAACACTGTGTTCCATACATGAACGTGGTTTTTATTAAAATCATAATGCACTAAAACAGTCTCTCTATACGTAATTTAACTGGCATCAAGTAATTTCTTCCTATTTTAAAATTTACGGGCTTTTTAAGTTTGTATCTAATATTTAAAAGGGTTCCGTAAGCGCCAGAAACGGTGCAAACCTAGGATAAGCTTCTTTTCGTGTCATCTAACGTTTACATAAGAATCCACGACTACACGACTTAGGTCCACACTTTTTGCTAATTTGCCTGTACTACATGTTGTATCGTGGCTTTTTAGTGTAGGAAGGTACGTTTCTGTACTATTTACGTAGTTATAGTACTAATAAAACTCATGACAGTCATAAATATCTAAAAACAGAAACTCGTATCTACTACCAAGAGCGAACTTCGTAATTTGCATTCGAAATTTAAAAGCAAATAAATGTCATTGACGCTGTAACATCTGCCTTAGATAAAGCCGGGTTCTCACTGTAAAGTAGTTTGCATAGCTTACCGCTCCTTCGTGGATGAAAATGCGACTATCCGCTTGTTTTCATCGTTTCGTTTTTGATCTCTCGTTTAGCTTCTGTAAACAAAAGATCCATTTCCATAGCTTCAAATGAATTTTTGAAACGATAGTAAACAGTGATAGTGACTTAACGAAATGTTCAGAGATTTAGTTCACAACACGACGTGATGCCCGAGATCATGTTGCAAGACTTGATTAGTGAAATATTAATTAGCTTCATACAAGCTTTTTAGCGTAAAATGTTATTCATCATAATTATCATCACCAGCCTATAAAATGTTATGACGCAACCATCTATATATATAAAATTCAAAGTCCTGACTGACTGACTGACTGACTGATATATCAACGCACAGCCTAAACCGCTGGTCCTAGGGAAATGAAATTTGCAGGGTGTGTTCCTTTTAGGATGAAATGGCGCACTAAGAAAGGAATTTGGAAAATTCGCCCTCTAAAGGGATGAAAAGGGATGAAAACGTTTGTATGAAAAATCGTATTCCTTGGACTTACAAACTTGAAACTTGGCATAAATGTTCTTCAATACAAATAACAAAAGGGTGCTATAATATATTTCCCAAACTTACCCCTTAAAGGGGTGTGGTAGAGAGTTAAAGTTTGTATGGGATTCTTTTAACTCGTGGTTTGATTTGCTTGAAACTTGGCATAAATATTCTTCAGTACAAATGATAAAAGTTTAAGAATATGTATTTTTGAAAACTACCCCCCATAGGGGTGCTTAAAGACACTGTTTAATATATAGACAACCCCTAGCCTAAGCCGCCTACAGAGCCTACCTACAGACTTGAAATTAAGAGAATATATTCCTTTTAGATTGTAGGGGTGTAAAAAAAAGCAATTTGGAAAGTTTCCCCCTCTAAGGGGTCCAAAAAGGGCTGTTAATGTAAAACAAAAATGCTCTGTATTTCAGAAACCGTTGGTAGTAGGTACTTGAAATTTCACATGTAGATTCCTCAAATGAAATTAACAAACACATATTTCAGCGATACCTGAAATTTTGCTGAAAAAAGGGAAGGGATCGTTTTCTTTGTAAAAAAAATACACTTTACGATTTAGCTAGATTTCAGTGTATTTAAACGTGGTAAAAGTTAGTTTCACGGTAATATTGTTGAGTTTAAAATATATTCAGGTCCTCATGTTTGAAATGGGACCCCAAATTGAAAAACATGAGTGAGGTGTCGTTTCAAATGAAATCAAAAATGTTTTAATGTTCAATACTTAATTTTAATTCATTTATTTAATGTTTAAAGAAGACCTCAATGAAGTCGATCTGATGATGGAATTGAAAGGCGTCAACTGAATTCATGAACAATTTGCCTACAATACCTAGAATAGTCGCGCTTAGGCTCTTTTAAATTGTTTTTTAACCGACTTCCCAAAAAAGGAAGAGGTTCTCAATACGGTTGTATTATTTTTTTTTTTTTTTTTTTGTTACCGCATATCTCCGGCGTTTATGAACCGATTTGGAAAATTATTTTTTTAATTGAATAGATATACTTCCAGAATGGTCTAATTTTTTTCAGAATTCAGTTCTGATGATGGGATCCATGAGGAATTGAGGGAACTCCTCAAATATTGTAGGCATCCATATGGCGATTTTGATATTTTCAGCAACAAACCAAGCATTTGCATTCAGTAAGTATCATAATCCTTTCACCACTCTGGTTCTTTCATAAATTTTTTTCATCCAAAATTATTTAGTCGAAAACAATGGCAGAAGTCGGTTTTTTAAATGAAAAGTTATTTTAAATCTTTAACGGTAGATGAGGGGCATGATCTGATGGTGAATCCGGGACATGTTCAACGGATATCCGTAGAATGACCGATAACAGTAGAATGGTAGTGTTTGGGCTCTTTTGAATTGGTTTTGTGAGACGGCTGACAATACGTGACAGCCAGGGTCCTTGACGTCACGTGACTCTGGCTGTCACGCATTGTCAGCCGTCTCACCTCTTCGATCGGTAGCAGTAGAAGGGTCGTGTTTGATCTCTTTTACATTATGTACGGTCACGGGTCCAAAAAGGGCTTTTAATGTAAAACAAAAACGCTCTGTATTTCGGAAACCGTTGGTAGTAGGTACTTGAAATTTCACATATAGATTCCTGAAATGAAATTAACAAACACATATTTCAGCGATACCTGAAATTTTCCTGAAAAAAAAGGGAAGGCATCGTTTTCTTTGTTAAAAAATACACTTTACGTTATGGCCAGATTTCAGTTTATTTCAACGAGATAAAAGTTAGTTTTACGGTGTAATTGTTGGGATTGAAATATTTTCAGGCCCACAAGTTTGAAATGGGACCCCTAATTGAAAAACACGAGTGTGGTGTCGTTTCAAATGTTAATTTATTAGTTGTTCAAAGAAGAACTTAATAAAGACGGTCTGATGATGGAACCGGAAGGCGTCGACTGAACTCCTCGACAATTTGCAATACCAAGAATAGTAATGCTTATGAGGCTCTTTTAAGTTGTTTTTTGTCATGTTTAACTGTAGATGAGGGCCATGATCTGATGATGAACCCGGGACATGTTCAACGGATCTGCTTAACCGATAACAGTAGAATGGTAGTGTTTGGGCTCTTTTGAATTGGTTTTGTGAGACGGCTGATAATACGTGACAGCCAGGGTCCGAAGATGAAAATGGGAGAGTTGAGCCTCTCCCACTTTCATCATCGGACCCTGGCTGTCACGTATTGTCAGCCGTCTCACCTTTTCGATCGGTAACAGTAGAAGGGTCGTGTTCAGTGGCCGTCCGAGGAAAAGGGGGGAAAAGGGATCCTAAGGAGACCCCCCCCCCAAATTTTCGGCTCGCTCCGCTCGCCTCTACCTCGCTTGTGCTTCTTCGTCGACTAATCTTGCAAAAACTTTGCCTGTTTACACTTCTGAAATACGAAATTTTCGCGGCTCGCTTCGCTCGCCGCTACCTCTCCTGTGCTTCTTTTTCAGCTAATCACGAAAGTTTTGGCTGTTAACACTTCTGAAATACATAACTTTCGTGACTCGCTCCGCTTGCCTCTACCTCTTGTTTATTACTTTTTCCGCTGGTCTTGATACTAAAATCACAAAAAATTTGGCTGTTTACACTTCTGAAATACGAAATTTTTGCAGCTCGCTCCGTTCGCTGGTGCCTCAGGTATGATACTTTTTCAGCTGGTCTTGGTATTAAAATCATAAGAAATTTGCCTGTTCTTTTTGGCTTATCTTGCTACTAAATTCACAAAAACTTTGAAGATTCACACTTCGTAAATATGTACAAAATTTTCGCGGCTCGCTCCGCTCACTCATCCGCTCCTCATGTATAATACTTTTACCGCTGGTCTTGATACTACAATAATAAGAAATTTGCCTGTTTACACTTTTGAAATACAAAATATTTGTACCTACCTCTATTATCGTGGCATTCAAGTTATCGTGGCTTGGTATCATTTGAGTTCCCGTCTCACGACCTTCGAACGTTGTCGCGGTCGGTGCTCTTGAGGAAGGACCTCAATATGGTCAACGAAACGTCAGCCGGAGAATAGTAAAGTACGTGGTGTATAGTCGTAATTTCTCTAAACCTCTCATATAGTTCCTTTTCAGCTAATCTTGCTACTAAAATCACAAAAATTTTGGCTGTTTACACTTCCGAAATACGAAATTTTCGCGGCTCGCTTCGCTCGCCTCTACCTCAGTTTTGGTCCTCTTTCCGCTGGTCTTGATATTAAAATAATAAGAAATTTGCCTGTTTACACTTCTGAAATACGACATTTTCGCGGCTAGCTCCGCTCGCCTCTACCTCATGTATAATACTTTTACCGCTGGTCTTGATACTAAAATAATAAGAAATTTGCCAGTTTACACTTATGAAAAACTAAATTTTCGCCTCTGGTCTTTTCACCAGAAAACCCCAGAGTTTTGTTGTTTATTTTTTTTTTTGTTCGCTCTTTTCCACCTAATCTTACTACTAAAACCACAAAAACACTTCTTAATTACGAATAGTTTATCAGGGAAATATGAAAAACTGGTCAGGAAAAGTCAGGGACACCCTGATGATGACCCCCCCCCCACCCCCCAAATCCTTGGTCGCGACCGCGCCTGGTCGTGTTTGACGATTGACACGTAATTACATATCGACCGAGTTCTATCATAACTATCATCATTGTCAGCCGGAATAAGTCCAAAGCATAGATAGGGGATGGCTAATAGGAAAAAAACAGATATGTAATTTCTTTGCTGTAGGCCTCGCGGGCGTAGCCGCGGGCAGAAGCTAGTTGTTATATATGTCCCTTGCGATGTCAGGACAATTTTAGGACAGTTATTAGAAAGGAAAAATAAAAAAAATAGGCATACAAATAATATCTAATAGCAGCTTGGTAAAGTTGAAACACCAGGAAGGAGGCCACATCCTAGCTAGCAATCCTAAGGCCTTAACTAGCTTTAAATCAATAAAATATAGTTTCCAGAAAATTTCAACTACTAGTCCTAGTAAATTTCTAGTAATGACCTTGAATCACATAATTATACAAATTAAATAATTATTACGTGACTCAGACTGACTACTAATACACCGCCTATTAGGGTGCTTCTTATTTTTCGACTTTTGAAAAATTACTGCGTCAGCCCGCCATTCGCTTCTATCACCTAAAAAATGAACCTATCTTTTTTATTTATTTCTTAGATAGATTTTTAGGGGTCGCTACCTCGTGTCAAAGTTTGAAAAAATATGATAATGATAACTTACAGCTCAATGTACATAAAACAGTTATATTCATCATTTATACATGATTAAACATACTAATGCTTGCATCCTATTAGAGCAAAAGATGGAAAAAGATGGAAGCTCTTTGGTTGGCCTTTCATCATCATATAATCGAAATACTGCTAGAAGCAATCGTAGTTAAAAGCACTAGTTCCATCAAGTGGACCAGAAATATTGATCTTCAAACAATTTGGATCTGCTTGGTCTAAAATTGACCAGAATAAGTTCAGTAAAGTTTCTTCAGACCCTCACGCTTTAAGATGCGCAGAAAATATAGCAGGCAGCATAATTTAATTTGCCGAATAACAGCTAAATGATTATTAACCACGTGACGATTATAAGGAACTGTTGACACTTACAATAATACTTATGGGAGGTGTGCCTAATAAAGGGATATCATTCAGAGCTCCAGCAGATCTTCATCGCACACGATGGACGGCAAATACAATTTATTGCCTTAAGCTTTTTATGTTCAGAGACCAGTTTAAAATGTCAAAAAAAGAACTTAAAGCCATTACTGAAATTTGCGTTTTCGTCGTTACGATTTATGTAAGATGCTACTTCCAAGCTCTCGTGGCAACTTCAGCACCAAGGAATGACTTGTGGCTGTTAAAAAATCTTTAAAATTTGAAAATATAAACAAAACTATTTCCAAAAAAGCTCTAACGAAGTTCCTGGGGCATTTGTGTTATCTGTCCGAAGAACTTGTTGGACTTGCTAGTTTTGATAACGAAGTTTCACTTAAGTCAAACAAAAAATGGTGATTGCACTGAATGAAGAAGGTCCAGACTATAGCCCGAAACAAATCAACTTGGATTAAGTCACATCGAAGAAAAAAACATTGAGGATTTCGTGACCTTAAGATTTTTTAGAATCCTTGGAATTCCGTCTGCATTTTTGCTAAAAAAACCTCGTCTTTGGGAAGAAGATGAAGACTACAAAGCTTCCAGAGAAATTGTACGTTCTATGAGAGTGGTGAAAGACACTGCGGAACGCAGCGTAGCATTGATTGAAGAATTTAATAAACTAATTACCACAGACGAAACCCAAAAAAAAATTCCTTCTTTTGGTTGTGAAAATTTTTCAGGCAAAAGTACCCTGATACAAAGAAAACTACTTTATTAGCCTAGTTATAACTTTTTGTATCCTAAAGCTGTATATTTTATGTATGTCTTTTTTAGAACTTAATTAAAGAAATTTCAAAAATACTTTTTTTTATTTTTCATTCGCTGGTAGCGACCCCTAAATATTACTTTAAAAATAAAATAAAAATTACATATTTGTTTTTTGCGCCTTAGAATAGAATAGAAGGGTGACACGCATAATAATTAAAAAAAAATTTTTTTTGTCCATTTAAGAAGCACCCTACCGCCTATACTGTAAGTCCTCCGGCAATTTGAACGAAATGAATTTGTTTTTTTTTTTCCTTTTTTGATCAAGGGGTGCACTAAGAAAGGAATTTCCGAAATTCTCTCCCTATCGGGGTTCAGCGGGGTGTTGAAGTTTGTATAGAAAAAATGCATACAAAGTCGCGGGTGTTCCACTAGTATAAAAAAAAGTAGTCTTAGAATACACCTAAAAAGTCTAAATTCCAAGTTTCTACTATCAGTGGTTTAGGCAAAGCGTTAGTTTATAGTTCGGTTCATCTTTTTTTGTAAATACAGAAACTCTTTGCTTCATCGAGAGAAATCAAAATCAAATCAAGCGAGATCAAACGTGAATGCAAATGTTCTCGTCGCCCGATCCATTACGAAAAAGAAGAAAAATTTGTGCTCCGACTTTATCGTGTGTTAAATCGACGATCCGTTGCACGGTTGACGACAGATTAAAGGTTGTCGCACACATATCACCCTGACATCGGATCGGCATCGGCACCGCCTCGCCTC
This sequence comes from Epirrita christyi, assembly GCA_951392215.1. Lineage (NCBI taxonomy): Eukaryota > Metazoa > Arthropoda > Insecta > Lepidoptera > Geometridae > Epirrita > Epirrita christyi. The sequence continues at coordinate 8,038,500 of OX595849.1, read as the reverse complement.
ATCGCCGCACTATCAACAAGACGTAAACGCAACGCAGGCACACCACTGGGTCAGCATCACCAAGGCGTCAACGCAGCTTCGGCTGGGTGACAGCAGCAGCGGTAACCGCGAGTTGTAAGCACTGTGAAGACGGCGACCGGTAAGCGCGGCTAGCGGCGAGTTGACCACGAACCGCAAGCCATTGACTAGCTTGCCCCAGTGTGAGGCAATGGCGTTACAATGCTGATAAATGTAGGTACGTTGCAGTATCTAGTTTCATTCAAAGAATACTGAACGGCTCGAGTTGAACCGATGTTGATTCGGTACCGAGCTGATATATGTGCGACAACCTTAATCCGACTTGCATCAAGGGTTGCCGGATAAGAATTTAAATAGCTGGGATAATTCGATTCCCGAAGTTGTGTTATGATGTTCGGGAAATTTAATGTTTGACTCGCAATTATAGAACAAAGTAGCCTATATTCAAATTGTGGCAATCAATTTTACTAAACGTTATTCTATATCATCATCATCAGACTGTAGAAGCCCACTGCTGGACATAGGCCTTCCCCGTAGAATTCCACGACGATCTGTCTTGAGCCGCCTCCATCCACCAACTTCCTGCGACGTTTATAATTAAACACTATATTCTATATGTTTATTACATAAATCACAAATAAATAAATGCTGGTCCATCCAAAACGCATGATGCAAACATGACCTCCATTTACGGGCTGATCATTTTGTTTTCCTTTACCTACACAGGCCTTAATTTAACACACACACAGGCAGCAATTTAATTATGACGTTTGAATTCGGCAAGTGCAGCGTAACTTGGTCGGAAAGGAGTCAGAAATAACCGGATGTCAGAAATCCTTGCTTGCATAAGAGGTAGGTAAGGATTTTTATCACATTTTGTTGAAATCATGCCGGGTTTTATCCGATTACGTGGGAGAGGAAAAATAAGTTTTATTACGAAAACTTCCAGTAAATGCACGTTAAGATAAAAGGTGTTACGGGATCAGAGCGTACCTACTTGTTTATGAGAGCGTCGTCGGTCGTATAGTTTTAGTGCAATTTTTGTGACACAAATATTGAAGCTTTTTTAACGACTATAAGTTGCTTAGATTACGTAGTAAGTCTATCAAGCTATAAACAGAAAACACAACCTACGTCATTGTTTTACCTACTCCATAAAACATATTTATAGACTGTAATTGCCATAAGAATGTTCAGCCGGGCTACTCTTGACGCTCTACTCGATCCTAATTCAGGATTTAGTTTCAGTTATCGTCAGAGAGTAAAAGACTCCTTGGTCATTTGGTACTCATGAATGCAATACTGGCGCACTATTTGGAGTGGAATTTTATGGAACTATGTGAAATCGACTTTCTATCTCTGTTGTTCTTCACGAAAAGTCAATCGCGTGCTTTATCTCGATTTCAAACTCGATTTGGTTCAAGAGTGCCAAACAAGCGTTGAAACTGGATTGAGATTGGAACTGGATTGCAATTGGAATTGTTTTCAAGAGTAGCCCTGAAGTAATACCGTTGATTATACAAATTGTAAAATACTGTTTCGTGGTTCCAAAATTCTTATGTTTATCATCAAAACTTCTCAGTAAAACTCAGTTTAGATTTATGTTGGTGCTTTTGTCTCACAAGGTCAGTCATAAATTGTTTATGAGCAGTATGAAATTTATCACAACTAAGTCAGACTTAAGTCCTTGTATTTCAATTCTATCCTTGTATGGTGTGTGAATCAAAAAGCCTCAGTACCTCTTCCAGTATCTATTTTAGATTTATATTCTTACTGCATTTAAAGGATCAAAATTTATAGCCTTTTTCTTTCCACGGACTCTATTTAAAACTTTCAAGGAATTCACACAAAAATCAAAAGTTGAATCTAGGTCTAAATCGATTGAAATAACTCAAGCATTGGGTACTTTAAGAAGAGCTCCTTACACGGTATTTATCAATCCTTGATAAATAAGATCACTTTCATCCAAGGTACACTCCCAAATTAAATATATACAGTCTAGCTTGTGGACCTTTCAATTTGATGTTTAATCCATTCTCAACTTATTGACATTGAAACATTTATTTAATTAATTAAACTAGTATTTGAGCAGACTAGTTCAATTCAGCCACGGTTCACATAGAGATATCTCACTTTTTGCGTGAAGAGGAAGCAAAGTATATTGTATATTAAATCAATGTTTTTACCGAACAAGGTGGTTGTTAAAAAAAACATCGTCAGCTGGAGGAAGTCAGTAGCATACGTTGCGGCATCGCAACGAATGGTCTTAGGCCGCCTTCATCCACCGACTAGTGAGCGGCACTACGTCATCAGTCTATCCAGTAGGGGAACTCATAACAAAGCGTCTTCTGTTATCTCATAAATATAATTATGGTGAGCTGATTCAAAAAGAAGCGCCATTTATTATCTCTAATAGCACCTACTAAGATTATACGCATTCTGAGGAAAGAAAAGTAAAATAATGGTCAAAAACAATTAGGGAACTCCTATTAGCGAGAAACTTTGTCTATAATTTTATATTTCATAGATTTGTTTTGTTGGTAAATTTATGCATCAATTTTGCTTTTGACTAAAGATTTATTTTATAAACTTTGGTGTTTAACTTTAAGTAATGCTTTGATAATTTGGTATTTGAATTTATACAGTAAAACTATGACAAGAAATACTTACAATTATAAGGTAAGGTTTCATAGAAAACTGTTATTCTCTGTTACCGCTGTTGTTATATTCTGAAATTAGAACTAAAGTTAAGAAGTCATCATTTGCAAGTTAGTCTCAAATTATCTTGAGCCGATCAGCAGCTATGCCATTATAACAACCGCTAGAAAAATAGCCCTAACGAGTAATTGAAAGCGATACATACAGTCACAGAAGTACAAATATTGAACTGGATAACTCACATCAGAAATACTATCGACTTTTTCCACTTACTGCTCTGCTTTGTCCAAAAGGGCTTTCCACCAAAAACTACGTATTTGTCATAGCCCAACTGGCACAGGTTAGACATTAATGGACTCATCCTGTAGAAGTCCACTACTGATGGACATTATGTAGGCCTCCTTCTTAGAAACCAACAACGAACAGTCTTGAGCCGCCTCTATCCACCTGCAACGTTTATAATGTCTTTAATCGAGTGGAATGTCCATATAATAATCCATCGAGAGGAGGGCCTTCTTCTACCGCATCGTCCGTTCTCTAAGTAGCTTTATAGGTATTATCTGCGCAGTTGAATACACTTTTGTACCGATAAGACCCAACTGCCGTCCGGGACGGAACGTAACTATGTAGTGTGGGGATCATAATGAATATGAAAACCACTGGATCCTTATTATCTGTACCGCATATACAGTGTATACAATACATTATATAATATACAATATATTATACTAGTGGTTCGCCCCGAACTGAGGCCTCGCGATAACACCTTTATCAGCCCGACTACTTAAGTATAAGTAATTTCCATATTTTCCAATTTTTTTTAAATTTTCACCTCGAGGTAATTTCCTACACATCATCGAAATAACCTTTAAATAGAACTAAGCAACGGGGCATACATACTACATACCAGTACATCAAGTATCTGACGAATTAATTGATAACGTCCTTTTGACGCAAAACCATAGAACTCCAACGTCATTTAAATTCCTAGAAATGGGAGGTCGACAATGGATGTTATATTGGTTTGTGTTTTATAGAGTACAAGTTTCTAAATTCTTCAATTTCAGACTTTTCCCTGTGTTTGTGTCACAAAAGCTACAAGTTTACCAAATTTTAGCATTGTGGGATGGCTGGAAGTACCTTAGAATTTTTGAATTTTACGTTTTCGTTTTTCCCTAATATCTCAAAAACTACGTTGTCTAAATACTTACTAAAAACTGTTTTGAAATGTCCAACCAAAGCGCTTTCATTAGACAACCCACCTGATCTGACTTTCTCACTATTTTTTTTTTTACCCCCTCTTGGACCCCAATATCTCAGCAACCCCCTGACCGATATAGCTCATAACCTTACCTACAAATTGTACCAATACTATCTACTCCCATACCAAATTTCATGAAGATCGGATTAACGGTTGGGAAGTTTTCATCGGACAAACATACATACATACATCATACAAACGCCGATTCTTCCAACTTGACTCAGAGAACTCGCTTCGCTCGTTCAATAATACTAGTGGTTCGCCCCGAACTGAGACCTCGCGATAACACCTTTATCAGCCCGACTACTTAACTAAGTAATTTCCATATTTTCTATTATTATTTTTGAAATTTTCCCCTCGAGGTCTACCAGTACAGTACAGGATCTACCAGTAACTTCTCTAATTTCCTACACATCATCGAAATAACCTTTGAATAGGGCTAAGCAACGGGGCGTAGTTATACTACATACCTGTTAGTACCTATATCAAGTACCTGACGAATTAATTGATAACGTCCTTTTGATGAAAACCATAGAACTCCAACGTCATTCAAATTCTTAGAAATGGGAGGTCAACAATGGATGTTATATTGGTTTTTGTTTTATGGAGTACATGTTTCTAAATTCTTCAATTTCAGACTTTTCCCTGTAGTTGTTACACAAAAGCCACAAGCATACCAAATTTCAGCATTGTGGGATTGCTGGAAGTACCCTAGAATTTTGGGTTTTTACGATTTTTATTTTCCCTAATATCTCGAAAACTACTAAGGCTAAATAATTATTAAAAACAGTTTTGAAATGTCCAACCAAAGCGCTTTCATTAGACACCCAATTTGATCTGACTGTCTCGCTTTTATTTTTTTTACCCCCTCTTGGACCCCAATATCTCAGCAACCCCCTGATCGATATAGCTCATAACCTTACCTACAAATTGTACCAATACTATCTACCCCCATACCAAATTTCATGAAGATCGGATTAACGGTTTGGAAGTTTTCATCGGACAAACATACATACATACACACATACATACAAATGCCGATTCTTCCAACTTGACTCAGAGAACTCGCTTCGCTCGTTCAATAATACGTATATATGTATACAGTACAGGCATATAGACATGAGGGGGTTGACACAGTAATTGGCATATGTCAGTTAAATATACACTTTTGTCCTGAAAATAACCGACTACGTTCGGGTTTGTGTCGTAAAGGATCTTATGAATTCGACCACCATTGGACCCATTTAAAGAAGATAAATACTGTATTTTGTACATCCGTGTGTCAGTACAGGCATGGTGTTAATAGCTGACGCAGTAATTGGCATCGCAGTTAATTAACCCTTTTATCCAGAAAATATCCAACTACGGCTGGGACGGAACGTGAGTGTGTCAGAGATTCTCTTGAAATGTCACGAAAAACTCCTATGATGTTGTTAGAAATGCTCTTAGCAGGAATTATATTGTGACCATAATTATTTGTTCAGTTGACAGCATCGTTAGTGAATTTTTTTTTTTTTTTTTTACTTTTTTTACAAATAAAATAATAAAAAAAACTGGCCTAAGAAAATACCCCTCCATCCCCCCGTGGATGCCGTAAAAGCCGACTAAGGGATAACACCAGTGGGTAGGCTGTAGCATCCACCTGAGTACACAACAACGGTACTGCGATCACAAATCCTCCTGCCAAGCGTGGTGACTATGCCAGTTCCCCACATTGTATTTTATGAGGGAGACCTTGTCCAGCAGTGGACGTGTAAATGCTGCTGATGGTGATACAAAAAATAAATGTTCAATAAAACGGGTGGCTTAATCGTTGCGATTTCATCCATGCAATCTCTTTATAAAAAGATATTAAAGTTTAATCAGGTCTACAGTATACCAAAAATCGATTCGTGCTCTGTCTCTAGGTTAGTCGGGAAAACATCGCCAAGGAAAAGTTAATCACTTTACTCTTGGTCGGATAACAATAACAATATTTCATTTGCTAGGAGTTTGGCAAAAGGGCGCGGGTCATAATCTACTACTGACCCAGTTAGTGGATTAGATCTATCTCACACAGTTTTGCTCTATCGACGAGGAAATAATCTGATGAATTAAAAATTGAAACTGATTTAATTGGGGATTAAGGAGATGGCTTGTCTGACTTATACAGAAAGTTTCCAGAGTACCAGGATAATGCTCCTTGAAGTGAAAATAGTTGAAACGATATTAATTACCTACGACTTGATCTTAAACAGATAAAAGCCAGTGTCTCTCAAGTCAGCTTGAAATTTAAAAAAATTGCTTTAATCGCGGCGTCTTTAGATCATGCCAATGATTATGAAACTCTAAAAAAAAGGTGTGGTGAGTGGTGCCCCTGAGAGGGATTCATGTAATTTTTTTTCTTCCTATTAATATTGTCAAATGGATTTATGTAATTTTGTCAAATGTAGTTGAGATGTCCGCTGACCTAAAGGAAGGATGGTGACTTCCATGCATTTTGTGACCCACCTTTTTTATTTAATTTCACGTTACCTTGTAGAGATACTTTTGGATATTGGTAATTAATATATACTTAGACAATTAAAAAGCAAATTGAATAAAAATGTAGAAGTTGGGGAAAATAATAGAGGCTATTTACATAAAAACTTCGCAAACTTTGGTTGGAATACGAAATACATATGACACATCGACTGACATGAAACATCTACCATCAACGCTTCTATTCAAGTTAGTAATTGTTTTTTTTTGGTTTATTTGCACCGGCCACCATTCTCTTAGTGGTATTTTTTTATAAACCATTAATTGGTAAGTATTTGGGTCAACTTTTAAGAAATAAGATTGCGGTGTCAAAGCTCCGATACATCGTAAATATTGGTATTAATCATAATAAATCTTCTGCCACATTTTCCCTACACCAGAATATTGATAAATACGCACCCATTAACCTACAAACTCTTAAAAGGTTTCTTGGGATAAGATGGTACAATTATTAGACGTGTAACTATTTATCAAAGATCATGTCAGTTCTGTATAGAGCATTATATTATAAAACAGGATAATTATAACATATTAATAAGATAGGAATAAATATTACCTACTCATTACTTTACTAGAGATGTTTAATAGACCATTCAAAGGACATTTATGTGTAGGTATATGTAAGTATTAGGTACTAGTTTAGCACTATTATTAGGTAGGTAAATATTTATGTATGTATGTTTAAATTGTACAGCGCCGTCTTTTCATTTTGTTCTATCCTGTCCATTCAAAGATTGTGTGAAAGAGATCGCAATTAGCGATACGACCGACCACAAAAAGTTATTTATAAAAAAAACCAATGCTTTTGTATTTTTATTTGGTGTGCATTATAGAGTTTATCTATCTATCGACAATTTCTGAAATTATACTTGAGTCTGGAAACTTTACACGAAATTGATTTGTGGCTAAATAGTGTCTCGAATAAAACAGAATAACTTTTAGTGCCATGAAAGGCTAACAACGACATAAAAGATGGTATTCATACCTATCAAAAATAAAATTTTACCAGAATGGTTATAGCTTTTCAAAAGCAGCTTAATTCTATTTTATTATTACACTATTACAAGTGCTTTTGCACAAGGATATAAATTCTTGTTTCCTCAATTTCTTCCTCATGAGCGGATCCTGATCAATCTTCGACTCCGCTTGTTGACATGGGATCAACCTGGTACTGTGACACTTTTCCAATACAAAACTGAATGATACAGTAAAAATCTTGCGTAAACGTGTCAAAACTAAGTTAACCGATGTAGATGAGAAGAAAAAAATTGCATAAGTTTGTTTCATGTAACATGCTGATGTTCTTACAATCACTTCTAATTTTGGAAAAAACTGTAATATCAATAAGTCAAAGTTATTTGAATGATTGCACAGCCTAAACTGTAAGTACTGAGAATCTGAAATTTGAAAAGTACAGTTATTTTGCAGTCTAGGGGTGCACTAAAAAAGGAATGTCCATAATTCACCCATAAGGAGGTGCAGCGGGTGTTGAAGTTTGTATGGAAAAAATTCAACGTGGATGAAGTCACGGGCGTTTCACTAGTAACTATATATCCATCCCCAAGACACTTGAATCAAAAGAAGAGGTCAGCTCGCACTATGCTATCACAGTGTTTATCCATTTGGAAAATCTTTACTTATACAAAACAAATAGCCCGTATAAAGAGAAATTAAAGGCACTTTTTTGAATTAGAACACAATCTAGAACTTTTATTTTTAAATTGTTACATTGTAAAAAGAAGATAACTGAAGAATTTATTGACACAATTTGGACAAATAAATGGATGAAGGGACTTGCTGAAATCTCTTCTTCTAACAATTATTCAAATAGGACATAAAAACAATTTTACGTTACGAAACCTTTATGATATTTGGGCAGCGGTACAGTTTTATCAAACTAAATAATAATAAAATGTAGGTGAATGTTATGATGTATCATGAATGTTTGTAAATAATTCTGAAGTGGCGGAACCACAATTTCACAATCGAACAAATTTTTACATGATCAAAGAGACCTCCAAACGATTTTGTTTACAACGAGTTGCGTGACCTTTAGTTTCAGGAAAAAATACAATTCTGTACGAGACAAAGAATAACAACGTTTACATTAGTTATTCATGAGCTTTTCTGAATTTCAAAAGAAGTCATGGCGATCATGTTTCTTTTTTATCAAAATGCATTTCCTAATCTAAAGGGAGATATGGAAAAGCGAAAAATTGCAAAACGTGCCTGGACTACTGATGATTTAAATGCAATTGGTTCAATTTTCAAAGTCAGTTGATTAAGTTTAATCTTTTCTACTTTTTACACAACATTCATCCTCAAACATACACCATAAAAATAAAAAAATAAAATAAGAAAAATAGTATAGAGGAAGGAATTATATTATGGTTATTGAAATGAAATGACAGGATAGGATATACCTATATTCAATTTTCAACCGTCTATTTTCACGAAAAAATACGATTCCAGTTTTGATTTTATTCCTTCAATAGTTTTTTTACCTTTTCTATGCAAATCAACTATAGGTGTACCATGCTTTTGAATATGCATGGGCTCTGGAACGGGTTTTCGAAAACTTGATTACTGAATTAGTTTGTTGCAAAACGTTGGCACCTCTAACAGTCATTCAATATTTGTAGCTTTTCGAAATTACTACCTATCAAAAGTAACAGCTTGAATTTTTTGGAATTTTCGAATTGGTATTTTAAGCCCGCTTAAAATACCAATTCGAAAATTCCAAATCACATGCGTCAAGATTACGATTTGGAGTCGAAGTGGCTAAGTAGATTTAAATGCATCGTTGTCAAAAACTTTTACAATGCATCGAGGAGACTTAGTCTAAGGTAACTAACTAAAAAAAAAAAAAAAAAAAATATATATAGAACGTGCTTCACTGTAACTAAGTCTAAGCCTTACTTTGAAATCGTCCCGTCCCTGTCACACAAATGTTAAAACACGCGTATCAGAGAGAGACGGACGATTTCAAAGTAAGGCTTAGACTTAGTCACCGTGAAGTACGTTCTATTTTTATTAGTTTTTTGTAACCAATTGACTCGGACGTATGGTATAGTGTAAACACAAATTTTGTATGGCAATATCAATGAGCGCCTAGCATCCACTCTGTGAACCTCATTTTCCATAAAAAAAACCGTGTAATACTAAACGCCAAAGCACACCGAATGCGTATGCAGCACGTAAAGTAAACACGCGTGTCTCTACGCATGTACATGGCACGCTTGCGTGCACTTCACGCAAGCGGTGTGCCATGTCTCATACAGTTCCATAAATTACAACGTCATGGTACGCTGACGTGCACGTATCCGACTTTAGTGGCTATCGTATGGACCCGTTGTATTACTAGGCTGTATAAAAATTCTTAAATGTCATTACATGTTCACATAAATTATTGAAAGTAAATACTTTGCTTTAAGCCAGCCGTACAAATTTTGCATTTGTACAATAAAGTTCAAAAACCAAACAAAAAAAAAAAAGGAACAAATAACCTCGTCAAATGAAAGTAAAAGTAAAAAGATTGAATCGGGTATACAACTTAATTTAAACCCAAATGAAGCGTCTGGCAATAAAACAGTTGTAACTTGCGCTTTTTCATAACTACATCAAACCAATGTACATCGGCATTTTACAAACCAGAAATTCTCATCACAATATGCGGTTAATCCCTCGATAAATCAACAGTAAAGCGAAAATAGCTAAATCAATCACAATGCAAAGTAGAAACGATGACGAAAAAACAGCCCATAAAAGCTTAGTGCTCGATTCTGCTATATATACTTGCTTGTTGTTGTATTGTGTGCGAATGCAAAAATAGAAATACGATACAATCAATAAAAATGCATGAATCTGTTTTTTCTGCTTTTGTTTTTATATCCTGTGCCCTGATAGCTCAAGATTGAAGCTTTATCAAATTGACCGTAAATGTGCCGCAAAACTCTTCTGTAAAAACTTAAGCTTAGTTAGAGGAGGCTTAATTATTATGACAAGTTAGTTTTGCGAGAAATAACCCAGCCGTTATGAAAATTTATGATTTATCATTGCGCGGTCGTGATATCAATACTGTTATTACGTTAGTTCGCAATTAAATCTGGGATCCGGTTCATTCGTTGCTCATCTCTGATTTATGGCAGGCCGCTGTTACTGTCGCTATAACTTCTAAATAACCATTAGGATTTGATAAGATAATGCTTGCCAGATATTAAATGGGTCGTTTAGGGAGGCCAAAGGGCTACTATGTCAAAATTATAGACAAATACGTATTTTAATGACATTATAAACGACGCAAGAAGTCGGTGGATGGAGGCGAATCAATACCGTTCGTCATGGCATTCTAAGGGGGAGGCCCACCATGGCATGCTAAGGGGGGGGATTATGTCCAGCAGTGGACTCCTACTGGCTGATGATGATGATGACGTATTTTAAAAATCTGTGTATAGAATATTCAAGAAGCTTCCGATTTGTTGAGCTTCATCAAACGCTGCTTGTGATATCTGGCGCAACTGTCAAATGGACTCGAAACATAAAAACAACTGAACTAATTGTATTGTTGTGTTTTGTTGTGGTTTGTATTGTACTATTGTTGTTGTTGTAATTGTTGTACTATTTGTATTTAATTGGAAATGAATTAAAAATCTCGTGTCTATCAGCAATAACAATTTGGCAATTTTTGGGCCTTTACAATGGCAGGCCATTTTTCAAAATGTTTTTATTTTTGACCGGGCATGTCCGAATGGTATCAATTTCTTTACAAACCCCTCTGATTCTCCAAAGACTCAGAATAAATTAAACTTACCTACGTTTCTTTGTTTTCACAGAATTTTCTTGAATCCGCCGCCGAAGATAACGAGCCCTCTTCAGAGGTGCCTTATTTCCCAAGAGATTTGTTATTTATATTTTTACCCTTCTCGTCTAAGGTCTCCTTTAAACACACCACTTGTGGGGCACACTCTTACCACAAGGAAGACTGAACTAGCAGTTGTGTATTGTTATGGTGGGATAGCCATGGATTATGGTTTAGTTCCAAGAGTTTAGAGTTTTTTTTTCGAGTCTTGGTGATCAGGATCTACGAGTACCACAATATTTTAACAGAAGCAGATCATGCAAACATTTGCCCCGACGTGGGAATCAAACCGCGTTTTTCACGTCGTATCCCACTGCGCAACCGAGGTCGTTTTGACCATACAGTTTGACAGCGGTCTATTGACAGAACATTGTGGTCTATGCATTTTTTACCATACCATAACATAACGAAACTGAATGAAAGTCGACATACATATAATCCATCCCACACTAGGATTCCCTGTGCCGTAGGAAATATAAATTAAATAAATAAATTCTGGACCGGACATTTTCTCACAACATTATCTAGCCCCAAGCTAAGCAGAGCTTGTGTTATGGGTACTAGATAACTGATATACTTAATACAATACATTACATAGATAGATATTTTTTATTATACATAGAAAATACCCAGAACACCCTGAACAAATATCTGCAGATCGTACAAATATTTGTTCCGAGGCGGGAATCGAACCCGCAACCTCCTGCGTCGCAGGCGAACCTATCTGTATCAACGAACTAAGAGTACTAGTACTAACGCCCAGACCCAGTGAAACCAGACAGAAATCGAACCTGAACATCCTGTGTCTCAGCCAGCTATACTCGCTCACCGCACCATGAAGGTTGTCTTACCATAGATTAGTTACTGCCGATTTGGTTTTGGATTTGGGTTAATTGGGTGTTGCAGATCATTAGTTTTTACGAGCGTTTATTTTGGCTCTTGAAATTTTCAAGATGGCGTTTCAAGAACTGTGTAACGTCCTATTTTTCTCTGTTTAAATGGATAATTATTTTAAAAATAAGGTTAATTATCATCATCATCATCATCAGCCTGATATAATGATAATATATCTACATATTGGAATTATAGAATATTATATAATATGTATTACTATCACGATAACTGCCATTTGCATTGGGTACTAATTCACAAACAATAGCGTATTTGCGAAACAATAGCCTATGACCCGACTAAATATGGGCCGAGTCTTGAAGCCAGGAATTCCGTTACAATGTCAATGGAATATTAATGGATCAACAGCCTCTCTCGATGGACTAAAAATACTATAAAGGTCGCAGGAAGCCGGTGGATGGAGGTGGCTCAAGACCGTTCATCGTGGCATTCTAAGGGGAGGCCTATGACCAACAGTGGACTTCTACATGCTGATGATGTTGATGATGATTGTAATTTTCATTATGCTAACTCGCAGAAAAGCGTGAACAACAAAGTATAAGAATTTTTAAATACAGGAAACTTCAATTTCTGTAAATAACTTGAAAGAGCACGTTCACGACGTCAGATAACAAAGACGTGTCTCGGATTTTAATCAGGGCCGTTTGAAAAATAAAATAACAGAGTTCCTTGCTTCGTTCCATCTGGTTTCTGTCATCGCCATTCGTAGGAATTTCCTTGGTATCCATTTTTGAAGATCTAATACACGGTGCTTAAGATTATCCTACTTGATTTTCTTATTTATACTTACAAGCTGTGGAATGAGCTAATACCATCTGAGCATTCTCCGCTTACTTACGACATGGGCGACCTCCTCCATGATTATCTCCGTGGGGTTGCGGGCGTGTAACCAGCTGACACTCAAGAGGTGCGGGTTCGATTCCCACTGCAGGACAAATATGATTGCATGATCTGCATATATTTAATACAGATCGTTTAACAACAAACGCACCGGCGCTCCGATGCTGCCGTTGTCACCAATATCATCATCAGCTTGCAGGAGTCCACTGCTGAACCTTACCACTAGAATGCCACGACGAATGTTCTTAAGCTGACTCCAACCAACGACTTTCTGCGACGTTCATAATGTCTTTAGTCCATCGAGTGGAAGGCCTTCCTCTACCGTGTCGTCCGGTTTGTGTTCGCCACTCGAGAACCTTTATTCCCCAACAGTTGTCAGTTCTACGAGCTGTAGGTATGACCTGCCCTTTGCCACTTCATTTTTCTAACTTTGAGAGCTAGTATGTTAAGTCTATGTATTTCATAAAAAAAAACAAACCGGCTGAACCGATTTCAACTCTTCTTCCTCATCGCTGGTAAACGTCCTCCTCAACAAAGCCTTCCCATAGAATAGGTGTTATTTGCCATGATCACTACACTTGGCAGGTGGATTGGTGATCGCAGTTTTAGTATTTAAGCATTCAGATGCTGCTGTCCATATCTGGCGTCATCCCTTAGTCTAATAGCCTTTTACGACATCCACGGGAGTTGGAGGAGTCCTATTCTTAAGCTGACCGAGACCACTTAAAGGTAAATTGAGACATGTTATGTTACTCGTTATCTCAGCTTTTGGCTTTATCGTGAGACTTTTTCTGCAACTGTGTCACAATTAATAGACTTGTAGTATTACAAGTGCTGGAAAATGGAGTTCTCAGAAGCCCTCGTCGCTGATTTCCCACGAGGTGTGCTAGTATTTTTATCACAGTCTATTTGCTTTACCATTTACGCCGTTTGCTTGTTAACAGAGATTTCTTCAAGAAATTAAAGTCAGATACCTTCTTGTTTGTGAAATGAATTGGGGGCATTTCATTGTAAGTTGGATATTTTTATAGCTTACCATACCTATCAGCGTGACTGACTAAGAAAATCAGTCACGCAAAGATTTTATATATTACTAGTTGCGCCCCGTGGTTTCACCCGCGTGAATAATGATGAAAATTGATGATGATGATGATGATGAAAAGTAGCCTATGTGTTAATCCAGGGTATTAGGTATCTCCATTCCAAATTTCACTCAAATCCATTCAGTAGTTTTTACGTGAAAGAGTAACAAACATATCTCACCAACCATACTCACAAACTTTCGCGTTTATAATATTAGTAGAATATTGATAGTACCTGTTTACAATGGGCTTCTTGTCTCTAACTGACTGTACACAATCATCTTGACGTTCCGACTCTTAATATTTATACAGAGAAAGCTAAACAGAAATAAAAGGGTTTTATTATAATTAAAAGCTGTTTTGCAGAATTCAGCTCAGGAACGTTTTTCTTGGCCTTAGAAGCTTATTTCCTAAGCAGGTAATAATTATCTACCTGTCATTGTTTATAGCAGGCTAATGAATAAGCTTGAAAGTAAACTTACTAACTAAATTAACTAATAATTTTGTTGGAAATAATCATCTTTATCTCTACCTAAAACATGCTATAACTCAAACACAACTCAATCCTTTTGTACGTTATTACATTAAATACGCTACTCCGCGCTCAGAATAGCGACAAGAAAGTGAGGTAATTACCGCAAGTCGGCTTAGTTGCTCCTGTTCTGGAAACAACGACGCACGCCAAACCGATTGGTAAAACCAAAACAAAATGCCATCCTGTGTCTTTCAGAAGTGCAAAAACTATACGGCACAAAAGGAAGGAAATATATTTCATTTGTTGTAAATTATGTAAAGTTGTATTAAAATAGAGTTTATTTTATGATAACAAAGCTTATGTAAACCATACAAAACACTGCTTAATAATTAATGTAATAGCAGTGTTTTGACTTCCTTATTAGCGACTGCCTGAGTGAACTAACTCGACCAATCGTAGCCGGTGGTGGTACGACTGTAGCCGACTACCACCGATTATGATTATGGGGTAACGATGAGACATTGCGTAGCTGCGATATCGGTAGCTCACAGCTCAGTCTATCGTTGATTTTGGAAGGATTAAGTTGTTTAGTAGTGAAGTGAAGAAGTGTTCTGTATTTCCGAATTGGTGATTATGGAACTAAAGGAGTATATTAAAATTGAGTATTATCCATTTTTATTATTTTATTTTACCATCCATCTTAGCTGACGCATCCTGGAGGGTAGAAAATGTTGGAAATTCTAGAAGTGCCAACATCTCAGAAGTGCGATTCGAACGAAGAATTAGATTTATATTTTTTTTTCTCTCTGTGTACCCTCCGATTACCGTTTAATTAACGACTGGTTACAAGGCATGATTATGGAGTGTAAATTTTACTTTTAACAACCCGCCTTGCTGCTCATACTTTTAAAATAGCACGTGTTAATAAGTTTACTTTCGGAGTTATTTTTATTTCCTCCAGTACAACCTCGTGGAGAGCGAGCCAGCGCACCACGCGGTGTGCCAGCAGCCGGTGCAGCCAGCGTGCCATGCGGTGCGGCAGCAGCCGGTGCAGCCAGCGTACCACGCGGCGCGCCAGCAGCTGGTACAGCCAGCGCACCACGCGGCGCGCCAGCAGTCGGTGCAGCCAGCGCACCACGCAGCGCGCCAGCAGCCGGTGCAGCCAGCGCGCCACGCAGCGCGCCAGCAGCCGGTGCAGCCAGCGCGCCACGCAGCGCGCCAGCAGCTGGTACAGCCAGCGCACCACGCGGCGCGCCAGCAGCCGGTGCAGCCAGCGCGCCACGCAGCGCGCCATGCTGCGCGCCACGCAGCGCTCCAGCAGCCGGTGCAGCCAGCGCGCCAAGCAGCGTGCCAGCAGCCGGTGCAGCCAGCGTGCCACGCAGCGTGCCAGCAGCCGGTGCAGCCAGCGTACCACGCGGCGCGCCAGCAGCTGATACAGCCAGCGCACCACGCGGCGCGCCCGCAGCCGGTGCAGCCAGCGCGCCACGCAGCGCGCCAGCAGCCGGTGCAGCCAGCGCGCCACGCAGCGCGCCAGCAGCCGGTGCAGCCAGCGCGCCACGCGGCGTGCCAGCAGCCGGTGCAGCCAGCGTACCACGCGGCGCGCCAGCAGCTGGTACAGCCAGCGCACCACGCGGCGCGCCAGCAGCCGGTGCAGCCAGCGCGCCACGCAGCGCGCCAGCAGCCGGTGCAGCCAGCGCGCCACGCAGCGCGCCAGCAGCCACTGCAGCCAGCGCGCCACGCAGCGTGCCAGCAGCCTGTGCAGCCAGCGTACCACGCGGCGCGCCAGCAGCTGGTACTTGTACTTGTACTTGTAGCGCAGACTCTTTTCCGCAACTAGGCCGCCAGTGGGCCCCTTTTGCGTGGCGAGTGGAGGCTGCTAATCCAGCCACCCGATGTCCTCCAGGAAGGCCAGCAGCTCACTAATGCCGGCGCAGGCCTGCCCGGGAGTCCTCGGCGACCCGAGGAAAGCTCTTCTCTGAGACGCCACACTGCTGCACTCCAGGAGCACATGCGCCGGCGTCTCGTCTGCTACTAGACAGCCTCTACATAAGGGGCTGTCAGTAATACCTAGTGTAAATAAATGTTTGTTAAGCATGCAGTGACCGGTGACAATCCCGACAACAAGCCGAATCTTGTCCCGACTCAGATTGAGGAGCCTTCGGGAGTATTTCGGGTTTAATACCGGAAACGCCTCCTTCGACTGCCTGCAATCTGGTATACTTGCCCAAAGTTCTTGATGTCGATTAACAGTACGATTACGGATCCAAGAGCGTATTTGACTAAAGGGCAGGGGTACTAGGGGCTCTGGTCCTGCTGGCAGCATTTCCGAACCTCTCCTGGCCAACGCGTCAGCCCCATCGTTACCTCTGGAGCCGCTATGCCCCTTGATCCATTGTAACACGATGCTGTTTGACTTACTTACTTCATCCAGCAGGTGGTGACACTGAATGGTCAACCCTGAGGTATGTTCACTTTTCTGCAAAGCCCGTAGAACCGCAGCGCTGTCCGAGAGTATCCTGATATTATAGTCAGTTACCTTCCTACGCAGCACTGCGTGCGCAGCCTGGATGATGCCTACGCATTCCGCCTGGAAGATCGAGTTCCAGGCACCCAAGGCGACTGATGAGTGAATGTTCAGGTCCTCCGAGAACGTACCTGCTCCGGTTCCTGCTAGCATTTTAGAGCCATCTGTGTAAATTCTTAGTTCGTGTGTGTTGGAGCTATCACTAGGCTCCTCATGTAATTGAATAGTGTAGCCCCTTGAAAGTATGTGTTTTTTAGGTATTCTGTCATAGATAGAGAGTAGCAGCGGGTTTCCGTCAGCAAACTCATCCATGATAGTGGTATGAGTGGCACGTGTGTCGTGATCTAACAGCTTTAAAGCCCAGAGTCTGTAGGCAGCAGCAGCCGCTTCTTGTTGCACGTGTAGGTGAAGAGGGGTTAAACCTAACAAGACCTCAAGAGCGGCCGTAGGGGCCGTTCTCATACTACCTGTGGTCGCTACGCATGCAAGTCTCTGGAATTTTTGTAGTTTGCCTATACAGGTGCTCAGTTTGGTTCTAGGCCACCATACTAGAGCACCATATGCTAGCGAAGGCCTAATCACATTTTCGTAAAGCCATAGGGTTATTTTAGGGCTGAGACCCCATGTTTTACCTACCATTCTGCGGCAATGCCAGAAAGAAATCGTGGCCTTCTTGATTTTACTGTCGAGATGTTTGGCCCAGTTCAGTTTGCTATCCAGAGTTACTCCCAGGTATTTAACTTCATCGGATAAGTGTAGTTGCGTATCAAAAAGTCTGGGAAGGCAGAAGGCCCCTAGATTACGCTTCTTGGTGAACATTACTAGCTCCGTTTTTGTTGGATTCACGGTCAATCCGTATTCCATGCACCATTTCTGTACAACCTTAAGTGCGTTATTCATGATATTGCATGTCACACTGGCAAAATGCCCTGATATCAGAATAGCAAGGTCGTCCGCATAGCCTACCGTGAAGAAGCGCTGGGCGTTAAGTCTAGTAATTAAATCGTTGGCAACCATATTCCACAACAGTGGTGACAAGACACCACCCTGAGGACAGCCCCTCGCCACCACCGCTCTGGTCTCTCCCTGTAGGTCAGCACGAACTGCCCTAAGTTTGAGCATGTCAACGATCCAATCCGCCAGCGTCGAGTCTACCCTATGCTTCTGTAGAGCTGCGCTGATGCTGCTAAAGTTTGTCTTATCGAAAGCGCCCTCTATATCAATGAAGGCGGCAAGACAGAGTGTTTTGTTATATATATCTTTTTCCACTCTGCTAACCACAGTGTGTAGTGCCGATTCTGTTGATTTTCCCGAGCTATAGGCGTGTTGCTGCGGGTGTAATGGTGATATTGTGAGTATGTTGTCCCTAATGTACCGATCACACAATCTTTCCAAAGTTTTCAGCAGGAAAGATGTGAGGCTAATCGGTCTAAAGGCTTTTGCTTCCGTGTAGTCGCTTTTCCCTGGTTTCGGAATGAAAATGACCCTGACCTCTCTCCATAACAGTGGTACGTACCGGAAGGCAAGACAGGCTCTAAAAATGACTGTAAGAGCCTCAATAAGAAATGGTTTACCCCATTGCAGAAGGCATGGAAAGAGTCCATCCAAACCCGGGGACTTGTATGGTTGAAATGTGCTTACCGCCCAGTTTACTTTCTCACCCGTAACAACCAACTGCGCGACTGACCATTCTGACTCCGATGGCGTCCCTGTACTAGAAACCTGCCAACCGGTTGCTTGGTCTAAAAGACATCCCGGAAAGTGTGTTTGTAATAGCAGTTCATGCGTTTCTGCTGATGTTTTTGTATATGTTTTGTCTACCTTCTTTAATGAACCTATCTCGCGATTCGAGTCAGTCGCGAGTATTTTCCTCACTCTATTCGCTTGTGAGTCAGATACAATGCTCGTGCAGTACCTTTGCCATTTTATACGACCTCTCCTCCGGATGCGTCTCTTATACTCCGCCTGGGCCTCCTTGTAGTTGTCCCAATCCGAGTCGTCATAAGTGTTCATGGCTCTGTTAAATAATCTACGTACTTTACCTTTTTGCCTTTCTAAGTCCTCGGACCAACCCTTGTTACCTGTAACGGTATCACGGGCCTGTGTGAGAGGGCAGGCCTCCTCAAAGCTCTTAGTCGGGCTAGTAGAAATGTGTACCACCGCAACTTCAATGTCGGATGTGCTCGACATGCCCGGTCCCGCTGTGCCAAGGCGCTGCTCCAAGGATTTCAAAAATTTTACCTTGTCAGTCCTCCGCGGGTTGCGGGACGGTGCTGTCTGTGTTGTGCTCAGATCCAGCTCATATCTGATCCACCTATGGTCGGAGCAAGAGGATTCCTCAGAAACCCTCCAGCAACGTAAGTAATCCAAGCAGTTACCCGAAAACAAGGTGAGATCAATGATGGTGCGGCACCGCCTAGTCAGAAAGGTTGGTTCGGCACCCCTGTTTGCAATTGTGAGGGAGGTAGTAAATAAGTAGTTTACCAAATCATCTCCCCTGCTGTTTGATGCGGGCATACCCCATAGGGGGTGGTGTGCATTGGTATCTGCTGAAATAATTAATTTTGAGTTATGTAGCTCGCAATCTCTTACCAGATCAGTAAACTCCTTTGAAGGGATAGCTTCGTCAGCGGGCATGTACACCGACGTAAGCGTCACATCTCCGGTCACTTCACCAAAAATGCCCCGAACCCTGGCTGTTGCTAAGTCCCTGAAACAGTACTCTGTTAGGGGCACAGTTGTTAGTTTACGCGGCACATAAATGCACGCACGTGGATTGCTACAGGTGTTATCATACAGTAACTTACCGCCTAAGTTGTTAAGACCACACACACGCCCTGCCCTGATCCACGGCTCCTGAATCAAGGCTATGGTCTTATTGCTTTTCTCCAGCACTCTGCGCAGGTTAGCCGTTGCAGTGAGACTGTGCTGGAGGTTGCACTGGATGATGCAATAGCTATTGGGCGAGGCGGCTTGGGTCACCAGCATGTTGGTTTCCCTTAACCTCGTCCTCGTCCACCGAGCTATCCAGCAGGTCCCTCTCAGTCTCCACACACATCTCCTCCATCGGCACGGAGCACGACGGTATGGGTGACGAATGTGAAGACGCCGCTGGGTGCATGTTCTCCGGGACTCGCTCCCCGCTGGGACCCGGTTGTGGTTCCGGAGGCCCCGCCGAAGCTGTAGTCTCCGATGTCTGCTTGGGCACCGGGGGTTCATCCTGCAGGCTCCCATCCTCTGCCATGAACCGGACGTAGACGCTCCCCAGGTTGTGGGCAAGTCTGCGCTCTCTTGCCAAAAGCACTGGGACCAGCTTCTCTGGTATGCCCAGCCTAAGGAGGAGGATGTCGTCTTTCTGCATGATGTGGCTGTAGACTGTCCACGTGTTGACTTGGGCCCATTTATTTTGGTCAGCTAGGACCAGACTTGTGTCCTCCAACGAATTTGTGCAGTCGGGAATAAATAGCACCGCTCTTACCTTCTTGGTAATGTCACTCTGCCTAATGACTTTAAGTTTGGGGCAGGATGCTAATGGCAGCTTCGCAATTACCTCGCATAACCACTTGAGTGAAGGTTCATCTTCACACCAGAGCTTCAGGCACCCCTCAGCAATGTTTGGCTTACCCATGAAGCGGGGGGAGAAATCCTTGGCAGGGTCCTTGATATCCTCCAAGATACACCTCTCCAGGTACCTCTTCACTGAAGTGGCTTGCTCATCTGTCAGGTGTTTGTTGTCGTCCCTGGCTACCGCTACACACAGGTCGCTCTGAACCATGCTAGCATAGCTGATGTTGGGGGCACGACGCACACTGTCCAACTTCTGCTTCTTACGCTCCCCTCTCGGAGAGACAGTGTCATCAAGCCGCATACGCTTACTCGGCTCATTATGGGCCGGGGCCGGAGCCGATCTTGCGATGGCCATGGCAGCACGCTTCTTGCGGTTTGCTCTATTTTTGTGCTTAGTCCTCATACCCTCACCTCCGCTACCAGCAGGCACGGCGGTCACCACAGGCAAGCCCGTAGATCTCGCCGCCGGGGCGTACGGTTTTGGGTGGGACTGTCTGTTCTGTACTCTCTGTTTGTAGAAGAAACTTGGACCAGGGGTGCTCTGAGCAGGCTCCGCGGTTCCTGGAACCACCTGCTGTACTCCCTTCTGTCCATGCCCTTCTTTGCCTCTATGCTTAGATGAGTTCCTATTCCCCGGGGCGTTAGCCACCACGGGATTGGGAACCTTGGGTCGAGAAGGTCCAGCCACTGACTTTTGCTCCCCTTTCCCAGGTCGAGTATCTTTGCTTTTGCCTTTCGGTCCTACGACCGTCCAGGCAGCAGTGTCCACCTGCGGGACCGCGAAGGCCGCCACCAGGTTTTCCACCGCCTCCTCCTTAGAGGGTGTTGAAGAGTGGTCCGTTTTCTTTAATTGCGACATGTTGTATATGGAAAGTTAAATCTTCATCATTCCAGCGCCCCACCCACCACGGAGTCCGCACCATTGGGGATGTATTGCTATACACCAGGGCTACCGGTCCGATATAGAAGGGCTGATCGCGTTGCCTACGAGCCAAAACGGCACCACCATACTCGGTAAGGACCACCGATACCAAGCTAAGGCGTGCACCGCTGTCTGCAGACCCCATCGACCCCCCCCTCTCGCCGACGACAGCCGAGACCTGCCGCCATGCTGAATTGCCACAGCTGGCTAAACCGTGACCCCCCGTTTTAGAAGAAATTCACACCAAAGACGAGTGTTGCGAAAGAGACATCTGTTCACTCAGCGCCCAGGTTTGTTGCATCCTTCCGTACGGGGCCCCTACGCGCAGCATCAAAACACGTAGGTGGTTCGCCCCCCACCGATCAATCACTCCAACTGGATGACCGGCCCACGAAGCCAAACCACCTTACTCCGTAGTGGACAGGAAAAAGGAAAGGAATGTAGGATAATGGGGTAATGGAAAGGTAGGGAGTGAGGTCATTACTATCCACCAATCAAACTCTCGATGGTGGACCCGCCGGGACATGCACCTCGCATCGCTGGCAGTATACGTCTGGTGGTTTTAGTTACGTCTATTTCTTGTGAACTAGACCAAAAACAGGGGGCAACCACGTGAAGGCTAGCCCACCAGGCTTGCCTTAGGGATCACGGCAACTGTTGTGTCTCTCTCCCCTAAGACCATTCGCACCTTGCTAGGCTTGAGGAGCCAAAGCAAGGCAGGCTTATATCTATACTATGCAAGCGGCTAAACTAGAAACGCCAGAAAAGCAAAAAGCGCAAGCTAGGCAGTGCAACTATTAAAGAATAGACATAAACCCCCCCCGCCAGCAGCTGGTACAGCCAGCGCACCACGCGGCACGCCAGCAGCCGGTGCAGCCAGCGCGCCACGCAGCGCGCCAGCAGCCGGTGCAGCCAGCGTGGTAGCAGCGCGCCAGCAGCCGGTGCAGCCAGCCTGCCACGTAGCGCGCCAGCAGCCGGACCAGCCAGCGACCACGCAGCGAGCCACGCAGCGTCAATAAAGTACCCAATGGTAAATAAAGACCCAATGGTAAATAAAGTACCCAATGGTAAATAAAGTACCCAATGGTAAATAAAGTACCCAATGGTAAATAAAGTACCCAATGGTAAATAAAGTACCCAATGGTAAATAAAGTACCCAATGGTAAATAAAGTACCCAATGGTAAATAAAGTACCCAATGGTAAATAAAGTACCCAATGGTAAATAAAGTACCCAATGGTAAATAAAGTACCCTCTAGCTTAATATCTGGCGTTAGTATCAACCATTGAGTAAACTAATAGAGGCACAAACCTCTTCTTTTGCAGTGAATGACGTAGCTTTGGTGCAGGTAAGTGATACTAGTAATCAATTTTAAATGAACATGGTGAAAAGTAAACATCGTTCTCATAATTTCTCTCTTTAAGCCTAATATCTGGTGTTGGTAACAATAAAGTACGTATCAACCATTGAGTAAACTAATAGAGGCACAACCCTCTTCTTTTGCAGTGAATGACGTAACTTTGGTGCAGCTAAGTGATACTAGTAATCAATTTTAAATGATGTTTAAAAGTAACCATCGTTCTCATAATTTCTCTATTACTCTCTACACTAAAATAAAAAGTGCGTAAAGCTTTGCACTTTATTGTCTCTGGTTGGAGGTGTGAAATGGAAGTTTTCCTGAAGCTCGACTTTGGTCCACTGACATTACTGAGTTAATTTCAATGATTTGTAAAAGGCCCGTATACACTGAACGCATTTTACTGGCAGCACTTTTTTGTGATCAATGTGTCTATGTAGTTCTACAAGTTTAGAATGATGCAAATAAAGATGCAATAGTATTACTTGTCCAAACTTTCCTTTGGCTCAACTTTGTTTTGATCGAAAGGTACCTTAATCAATATCAGGCGTACTTAACATGTGCCATAAACATGTCGACTTAGGATTGGTACATCAGAATATAAGTAGTAAATACCTACACTTAGAAAATAATATCGTTTGGAGATTAGCCTCATCAGTCTTACGTCTAGAAGTTGCTTATTTTAAATTTAATATTTGTGAAGTTATTTTACTTTGATGATGTTTATAGACCCAACATTATCATTGTAACTAATTATTGTATTTGGTAGGTACTGAGTTAATCTTGAAAGTGACATAAAACTAAACAGTACTCTGTTATCGTTAACAACATGACTTTACACTCGGCATAAAAATATTAATTTGGAGAATCGGTTATTACGATGGAGAGATACAATCCACATACTTACACCTATTCTTTTGATAGGTATTGTATTTTATTTTAAAACTTGTTATTATAATATATTATTAAGTATCTGCATTTTAAGCTTTTATCCTAAATCCTCTCGAAAGAGAAAATACTACTAGGTACATTCAACAAAAAACTAGCATTCACTTAATAGTGAAGTCGACAAGCAGCCATAATTCACAAAATTTGCACATACATTGAATAATAAAATTCTCATGATGATGATTTATATATATTTTACAACATACATATACATATATTTTACATAGATACATGTCCACATGGTTACTTGACCACAGAACAAACATCTAGACTGTCGAGAGGCTCATGGGAGTTGATCTGCCTGTCCTGCCTGATGTATCGTCTCTCTATTATTCTAAAATACAACATATTTTGAAGTTAATTGTAATCACTTAAAAATGTTTAATAAGCTGTTGAATAGCTTAAATATGAATCAGTTCTCGAGTTTTACGACACACAAAATATGATAAGTACACACAACAAAATATTACAATGCAAAATAAATTTAAGTCTCAAATTAAAACCATAACGAAAACCGAAAATGGTGGGCCCTTATCAATCAACATTTTTGACTGCTTAATAGCTACTAATATCAATTGGCGATAAGAGTATTCCCCAATCATATAGGTACTAAACCAATAGCCGTAGCAAAACATTTCGTTTCATCCATCGATTACGTTCCTTTTCCACAATTTCAAAGGATTTCTTTCAAATAATAATAACAACAATAATCACTACAGTAAATCTACTGAAATCTGCATCTGGAGTATAAGCCAGTCAAGTGGCTGTTTAACTTCTTAGGCCACTGTTCACCAATACATGAACAGATGGTTTAACGACTGTCTAACCTAACTGTGCCTGTAGCCCTTGGAGCAAGGAACAAAATGGAGCGGCAGTAACATTTATTTTGTATGAAAATTGCTTGCCGTTCAACCATTCATTTAACACTCTGTGACCTTTAATTGCCATCATTCAAAGTTTTGTTTACTTTTTGTGTTTTCGTAAATTTTCACTATTATATTAGCAAAAACCTATATTTTTTACTACACAAGTCGGATTTCACAATGCCTGAGTCTAATATTGTGCATTGTGGTACGAGGCAAAGCCAGTATCGGCCTGGGCTGATATTACACAAGTGCTTCAACAGTTTTCATTGAAATTGTAGTTTTGCTTCATTATTTTGTTCTAAATGTATGTTTCGTTAGTGAGCTATAGAGTACACATAAGGACATTAGTGCCATTGTTGTGTAAAATATCATTATTTCATAGTAATTCATTTATTGCTTACAAGATTGTTCACAACTAGGGCTTGGTCGGGCAAATAGCCGACCCAAAAATCGAGCACGCCTTATTTATCAGAACAACCGCCCTGTGCTGTAGCCTAACTAATTCTTTTGACAGATGCTTTCATACATTATTTGTCACATTAATTATGTCCTATTAGGTCCTTTGCTTTTTATCATATATTTGAATGACATGCCAAATGCTGTAGAACAACCTTTGACATTATTTGCAGAAGACAGCACAGTGACTATAAAATGTAATAGTATTCATTCAGATAAATCTGACATAAATAATTCTCTTAGTTCAATAACTACCTGGCTTGACAATAATAATTTAAAAATAAATCTACAAAAAACAAATATTATGCATTTTAGCCAAAGAGTTCAAAATCAAACTAACGTAAATCTAGAATTTCGAGGCAATAACGTAAATCAGGCAGACTGTACAACATTTTTGGGTATAGACATTGATAAGCGGCTAAACTGAAAAAAACCACATCGAGACACTAAGTGAGCGAATTAGCAGTTCAGCCTATGCATTATACAAATTTTCCTCAACTGTCAACATAGTCACTAATCACGGCGTATTATGGAATAGTTGAATCCATACTCAGGTTTGGAATAATATTTTGGGGAAACTCAACCAACAAAGACATCATCTTCAAAATGCGAAAGCGGTGCATTCGATCGATGTTTGGAATGCAAATGACTGATAGCTGCGTGCCACTATTCTTAAAATATAAAATTCTAACACTTCCGTCCCTATATATTTGTGAAATGGCATTCTTTGTAAGAAATAATCCTAATCTGTTTCCACGTATATCTGACGTTGCAGTCCGGAACAGACGAGATGGAAACAGACTATATAAACCCAACTACAAAACAGCATTGTTGCAAAAGAGTGTAGTCTGCATGGCAGTACGTATTTATAATAAAATACCAAACTCTGTAAAAAAAAAACCTTAATGAGAATTTATTTAAAGCTAATGTTAAACAATTATTAATTTAAAAATGTTATTATAGTATACATGACTTTTAGATGACACAGTACCTACCTACTATTTATATATTATTATTTATTATTTCTAAGTTACTCCGTCGACGCTCACACGGTACAAGTGCGGTCCGCCGTTTTTTATTTGTTAAAAATCCGAAATGGCGCAAAAAGCGCTGGAAATTGCAGTGCGCGACCTACAAAAAGTTGTTGGTGAACTTGTCAACAAAATAGGCTTGCTAGAAAGCAAAATAGACGATCAAAGTGTGATAATCAAGAAACAAGATCAATTGATGACTTCATTGAAAACAGCTGTGGAGGGTAGGTCCGACCCGGTTCCAGCCAAACTGCCGCCGGCGCCGCCGATCGCCGATGTCCAGGCCCCCCCAGCGCTGCAGCAACCCGTCCGTCAAGCGAGACTCAACGCCGCAGCAAAATTAGTAAGTGGGCATACAGCCGCTGCAAAAAGAGCAGCCGCTGGATTGCAAAGTGCATCTTCGAGATTGACGACGCCGAAAACACCCGAAACTTTCCGAACCGAAATGAAGCCCGCCGCGCCGCGGAACGAGACGGGGAGTAAACCGGCTCGCACAACCGAGCCAACTGCGGGTGTGAGTGATCATGGTCAAGTTGATACCGCACTAAAAGGCGGTGATTTAAATGTTAAAGATAAGGACCAGTGGCAGGTAGTTAGCCGACAACGTAGAAAGAACCCACAACGACCTATCACGGTGGGTATAGGAAAAGAAAATGACGATCTTCAGGCCGTTGAGCGAATGAAGTATATTCAGGCATGGTCATTTAGACCTGACACTACGACCGAAAAAGTTTTAAGTTTCTTAAATACCATAAAACAAACCGAGTACACTGTGGAAAAACGCAAGATTCAATCAGAGAGACATGCATCATTTCTCATCGGTATGCCAGAGAGTACGTATGACGAAGTGACGACACCTACTGCGTGGCCGCCCCGGGTATGCTTCGTGCCGTGGTTTCCCGCTCGTCCCCACCGAGAGTGGGGGTCCGAGCGCGCCGGCTCTAGCGCATAATGATGACTCACTCGATAAACGAGACTACCGTCTTCACTGCGTTCGTTCGACATCGCGGGCTAGTGTATTGGTGATTAGTCACCAAAACATTCGTTCCCTACAAAATAAAACAAAACGGCTAGAAGTACTGCTGGAAAAGGACCTAAAGTGCGACGTACTATGTGTTACTGAACATTGGCAAAAAGAATTTGAATTGAAATGCATCAGTATTATCGATTTTGAACTAGGCTCTTATTATTGTAGAAATTCCTTCGAAGGCGGTGGATCGTGTATCTATGTTAAGGATGGCATTCGATTTAAGGATGTAAATTTAAACCGCTTCTCTGTAGAGAGAGTGTGTGAGATCTCAGCAGTAGAACTAATTGATTATAATTTATTGATTGTATGTGTGTACAGATCGAATTTCACGAGTACGTCTTTGTTTTTTCCAGTATTAGAGGATCTACTCGATGAAGTAAATAACTTTTGGAAGGATTGCGTCGTGGTAGGTGACTTTAACGTTGACTACTTATGTCCTATAAACAGTGACCAAAAGAAACTGACGGACATCACTAACACACATAGTTTGTGTAACATCGTAGACTTCCCGACTAGAGTGACAGACTTGACGAGTACATGCCTTGATCACGTGTACGTGGGCAGTGAGTGTGCAAGTGTGGGTGCCGTATGCGTGACACAGGTACACACTGGGCTGAGTGACCACTACGCCGTGCGCGCCGAGTTACAATGCGAGTTGAACGATAATCCCGCGGCTCTTCGCTGGGCTAGGTCATATACTAGAGCGAATAAATGCAACTTCGCTGCATCAATAGAGAGTGTCGATTGGGAAAAGATCTCCCAAAAGTATGTAGCGTCGTTAAACGAGTTGGCTCAAGCCATTGTTAATATCGTCAACGATAAAATGGATATTTGTTTCAAATTCAAACACGTTGCGATTAAAAGTAAAAAATCATGGGTATCGAAGGATGTCATAGACTTGGACTATTTGCTGCGAGATATAAAATCTATCAGTGAAAAATTCCCCGGTAACAACGTATTGTCTGCTAGGGTTGTCGAGTGTCAAAATAGACTTGATAAATTACTAACTGCACAGAGAAGTAGCTACTATTGTAATTTGATAGCTGAGTCGGGCAATAGGGCTAAAACTATGTGGGACGTAGTTAAGATCGAGACTGGGCGGTGCCGACGGAATTTTGACTTCATCGAGTCACTTAGAAAATCTGATGGTTCTGAATTCCCAAGTGGAGTCGCTGCCGTCAATGCGATGAATCTGCACTTTGTGAGTGCCGCGCAGACGTGCGGCGCGCCTGCTGCCAACGTGCCCGTAGCGATGCGCGCGCTTACGGTTGCGCGCGCACCCGCAGACCGCTCGCTTCGCTTTAAAACATTTACTCCCTTGGAGGTATTTAAAATAATAGCTTCGGGGGTAGCACATAAGAAGACGAAAGATATATATGACATTTCAGTATCCCTTCTCCATACGGCTGCAGCCCCTTTGTCTGGTATCCTCTCCTATTTATTTAACAGATGCCTGTGTGACGGTGATTATCCGCAAACGTTGAAAAACGTCAGGGTATCACCGCTATACAAAGGTAAGGGAAAGAGGGAGGCAGTCGACAATTACCGCCCCGTGTCAATAATACCTGGGATCGCCAAAATTCTAGAGTACGGTCTCAGTGCTCGCTTAACCGAGCACCTGTCGAGTACGGGATCCCTATCTGATAGGCAGTACGCCTACCGGGCGGGGAGGTCGACGACGGACGTTGCAAGGGCGGTGGTGCGTCATGTGCTTGAGGCTCGAGAGCGTCGGCAGCAGGTGGCAGTCATCTTTTGTGACCTATCGAAAGCTTTCGATGTCGCTGACCACGCCGTCCTCGCGGCAAAGCTCAATCATTATGGAATTGATAACTCGGCATTACACCTGCTACTCAGCTTCATGACTGGACGATCGCAGATTGTTACGGGCAGAGGAGGGAAAATCAAATCGAAACCAATGTTGACTACCATTGGTGTAGCGCAGGGTTCATCACTATCGAACATAATGTTCTCCCTCCTCTTGAACGACTTACCCGACTGTATTCATGATGCACAGATCTTTATGTATGCGGATGATGTTGCAGCGATCGTGGAAGCCTCCAATCAGGACGTCCTGGAGAGGAAGTTGAACGCTGTCGCAGGAGATTTAAATGAGTGGTTTTATCAGAATGGCCTCATTTTGAACGTAGCTAAGACCAACTACATGCACTTTAACCTCGCGGGGTGGGACTACACACCAATGTCAATAAGCTTGGGATCGAGGGCAATTGCGAAAGTGGATTGTACTTCGTTTCTTGGCTTTACAATAGATAAAAGTCTAACTTGGGACACTCATATTGACACACTATGCATAAAAGTGGGTCGAGCGTGCTTCGCTCTGTGGCGTCTCTCCGCAACCTTAGACAGGGAGACGGTAAAAAGTTTTTATTTCGCCTCAGTTCACTCGTTGTTGCAGTATGGGGTTGAATTCTGGGGGCGCGCAGCCGACTGGGAGCGCGCCTTCAGACTGCAAAAGAGAGCGGTACGTGCCATAGTGCGGATCCCACGAGACATATCAGCCCGTCCATATTTTAAGTCGTTAAGAATCATGACCGTACCTGACCTCGTCTTATTTCAAGCTGCACTTTACGTTAGGAATAACTTGGAAAAGTATGCGAGGTATGGTGACGGTCATAGGCATGCGTATAGGTTGCGGGCGCTTCCACGGCGGCTCACAAAAACGTCAAAGCTGATCCACGTTATGGGGCTGACGGTATACAATCGTCTACCGACTGTTATTACTGACGCTCCGTCGACGCAATCCTTCAAATCGAAGCTCAAGGAATGGCTTATAGATCAGTCGTTCTATGATTGTAACGAGCTCACTTCCTTGAACCCTACTTGGTAGGAAAATTAATTATTAGGAAATTAATTAATTAATACTATGACACTTTGACAATTGAAATTACTTGAATAAAATAGAAAGATTGTTGTTTAATACCTATTGACTTATGTTTAATTTAGTAATGTTTTTTTTCTTTTTTAATAATTATATTAATTGATTGATTGATTTGAATGATTGACGAACTTTTTGATGAAAATATGTACTTAATTTTGTTTTTGTTTATTTAAAAAGCATTAACTTATCACTGTGGACTTACCTAGTACCTATAACCTAAATACTTTCACTTTATAATGTTTCTACTAAATGACATGTAACAATAATCTGTTATTAATAAATAAACTATAAACTATAAACTATAAACTATAAACTATAAACTATAAACTACTATAATGCTTTGGTACCTGAATTAGGTGAGGTACACTGAAAATAAATGACAATCAGGAAGTAACTGTTCCATCTCTTAAAACTCAATATATATCACATACCACTACTACAGTCTTATGTACTACTGGTAAAAACAATATAATTATAATAAAATTGAAATTATCGTGGCTTGGTATCATTTTAGAAAAAACGCGACGAAACGAAAACGCGAAAACGAGTTACTGCCTCTCGCGCCGCCCCCGCCGCCTGCCCCACTATCCAGCCGGGCTGAGCGTGTGGAGCGACGAAACAGAGCTATTTCCCGTCTCACGACCTCCGAGCGTGGTTGCGGTCGTTGATCATGAGGAAGGACCTCAAAACAGTCAACAAAACGTCAGCAAGAACATAGTAAAGTACGTGGTGGATAGTCGTAATTCTGCTAAATTAAAATTTTAATTAACATAGTAGCAAGATAGCCTTGAAACGTTCAACCATAAGCACACTTTCATTGTATTCAATATTATTGAAGAATACAGACTTGGAACCAAACTAAATTAGCAAGAATTTTGAAGGTAGGTACACCTATACCTACGGATTTCCTCGAACCATTCTGTATTACAGTGCTTACATAAGTGAGACCCATTAGATGTAAGCCATTTGAAACTATTTGAAAACATTGACCACATAAATTAAAATATATATATTTTGTCATTTATCTTGGCATCGTAGAAAAGTCAAAAGAGTATATATATTGCTGAATTACATGTTAATAAGATGTCATACAAACTAAAACTTAACCTTCTGTTTTGATTATATGAGATAATAATCATGTTGAAGAATGTTAGTGTTACTGTTAGTCTCATAAAGAAGTGAGTAATCTCGAGTCGCTTCTAAATATTGTAATCGATCTAATAATTTATAATAACATGTGGTGCCAATACTTATACTACTAATACTGGTACTTATAATAACAGGGGCTATGTACTAGCATAGTAGCTATACCTACTATTGGATGTAAGCTTAACATTACATTAAGCATAAACAAATAAATTTAAATTGGATATGTTATTTACAGTTTGTGCTGTCGATTGAAATATACTTCAGAGTTGCTACTTGGGTATTAAGCCAAGTTATAAGTTAGTATTATTACTAGTTTTAAGTTCATGCAATTAACTATTACAATGAGTAATTAAATATGAATGAAAAAAATAATAATAATAATAATTAAAAGCACGAGGGCGTGCTAAAATAATTTTGGATGGCCGACTGTTGTAAATTATGTAAAGTTGTATTAAAATAGAGTTTATTTTATGATAACAAAGCTTATGTAAACCATACAAAACACTGCTTAATAATTAATGTAATAGCAGTGTTTTGACTTCCTTATTAGCGACTGCCTGAGTGAACTAACTCGACCAATCGTAGCCGGTGGTGGTACGACTGTAGCCGACTACCACCGATTATGATTATGGGGTAACGATGAGACATTGCGTAGCTGCGATATCGGTAGCTCACAGCTCAGTCTATCGTTGATTTTGGAAGGATTAAGTTGTTTAGTAGTGAAGTGAAGAAGTGTTCTGTATTTCCGGATTGGTGATTATGGAACTAAAGGAGTATATTAAAATTGAGTATTATCCATTTTTATTATTTTATTTTACCATCCATCTTAGCTGACGCATCCTGGAGGGTAGAAAATGTTGGAAATTCTAGAAGTGCCAACACATTTCATTCGAAAGTATTACAAAATATTATTTAAATTCTTTTATTTAAAATTTTATATCATTATAACTATTTATTTGCAGCGTTGCCGCTCTGACACCTCGACCTAGCTTACCCTAGCTTGCCACCCAGCCATGCTTGACAGAACTTTGAACACTATGTTTATCTCTTTCTCACAACAGGGTTTCCATAAGCGCTGTGATTTTACGTCTTTTCCATTCAATACAAAAACAAGAAAAGTAAGTAAGTAAGTAGGCATAATCAATACCCCATTTTTTCAGTAGAGGGTAAATGAGTACAACCTGTATATTGGTTACAGGTCTCTGATTAGAAAGGACAAGTTCAAATCAACAACAAGAACAACTATTAACCCGCAATTTTTGTGTTTGCATTCTCTTAGAAGTAAGAAACAGATCCCCTTCACAGAAAACAATACTGCACACCGTAACATCTGCAGTAGCTTTCGTTGGAAAAACTATTTTGCATTAATATGGCTGAAGTTTAAAATTCTTATTTCTCAGCACCGCAAACGTTGTGGAAATTCGATAACCCATAGTTTGGTTAGCAGCTGCGAACTTTGATCTCGGGCTCTCCGAGTATTGGCAGACCAGGTAATATTATACAGTTTGCTCAAATCTTTGTTCTATTTATCCTGAAGATACAGGGAACCGGATAGGGTTGGGGCCGTTTTACAGACCTTTTGTATGGAACGAGCCCCTTTGAGATTCCGCCGACATAGATTTTATTTTGGTTAACTGTACCCTTTTTCGGCTGCTTTTCCTCGATTATTCTTATTATGTCACCCTATTAAGAAAACAAAACGCTTTAATTACTAAGTTTTATTCAAAAATAGTAATTGCCTCTTATAAATAATCTGAAACTTCAACTAGCGAGAATAATTATGTTATCCGTAATTTAACACTCTTTTGAGTCACATTGTTCATCAGATATATTATATATTATTACATTGCATACTGGATTTAAATGGGCAAGCATGTTGATTTTGCTGATTTATGCCTAGTGTTTATCTAAAGTTGATTTTACAAATAAAACGATTCTCTTACTAAGTCTACCGGTGTGAGACAATATACGAGTATTCAGCAAACAATGGTAGCGACATGCAGAAACTCGGAAAACAATATACCACCCATTAATAAAATTTTAGTCGGGTACACTGCAAACAAGACTGCGCTAAAATTCTGTGTTATCGCATAAATCAATGTCGCACACAATACTCTGTTTATCTTCGAGTAATTTAATGTCAACGGAAATCTCATTTTACGAGGAAACTCAGAAACATTAATGTATACTTTACGTGTGTATCTTACTTTGTTTAATGTGAAATGAGAAACAGTTTTATTTGATTATTATATTACCTTGTACATACTGCACACATAATACTTTTTTTAAATTTTTCCTTGTTTAACTCTATTGATCTGCTTTTTCAGAAAGAATTCAAATCATTCGTTATTTGTATTACAAGAAAGAATAAATTTCTTGTAATACAAATGACCGGACTTTAGTAACACGTCATAATAAAAAAAACATTCGTCATTTTGAAATATTAAATGGTCTATAAAATAAACTAAGATTAAAAACATTTCGTCGGGCTTCAGATACTTCTCTCCATACATATCTCTCTACTTCTGCATTCTCTATATGCATTCATCTCTTCGAATGCTGGGGTCTTGAATACCTTAAATTTAAATTGCTTACTAATTCAAATACCAAAGTTAAGTTATCTTTTAGAACACACTAATCCTATATCAAAAAGCTCTAGCCCAACACCTAATTTTATTTTCCCCCTTTCGTTACATGAAAAATAAAAACTGAAACTGTACGATGGCCTCAGAAATTATGCAATTTGCAGTCAACGTGTGTGCAAGATAGTCCAGTTCCTGTTTGGACAATTTTCTTTAGAAATCCTAAGGGAGGCTGGACGTTGCAAACTTGAAGTAGCACTTTTCAGCAAATTTGCTGAATACTGCTACTAAAAATTTGCATAGTGTGCGTTAGCGTAGTTTTAATTTTCTTGTAATGTAACTCTAGGGAATTCACAGTGTGTGTATGTTTTTCCTCTGGTTTGAGATAAATGTTACCAAATAAGTGCACGCAGTAAGCTTTCGGTTTTCAGACAATTTGCATGTAGGTAACTTTGATCAAATGTGGACATGCGAGGTTTTGATCCTTGTCTCCTCAAATCAAACACTACACTATAACACAGTGAGCACTTAAGAGTGTGGCCATGTGCACATGACGGTCCCGTTTCAACTATGCTAATTAATTGCTTTGCCACACACTCCGAATGCGGTTAACCTCATCCCTATAGATTATTTGTTTAGTCGATATTAACATTATTGTTTATCGGATATTCATTAGAGGTTTGTGGTAAGGTGGTGTTTAATTATAATGTTTGAATATTGAATATTCAATAAACATTTTGAAATTATAATGGACTGTACAGCACTTTATAAATATACAAAAACTGTGACCATCATCTCATACTTGTAATTTAATCACTGCAAGCCGCCATTTTATTATATACACGGTTACATATTATTTATGCTTCTGCATCTTACATTTTTGTACCTTTTATTCCATATTCAGCATTCTGTCTTATTTTGTATTAGCTTAGTATTTTTTAGTATTCTTATTTCAGTAAACTAAAATCTGAATAAATTGTTTGGAAAATTATAAGAAAATCGATTTGGTTGGACCAATGCCAAATTTCTGTACCAGTTAAGTCGACAGTTTGCACTAAAAAAAACAAGGCACGTGATTGCTTATCAAGTTAAGTTAATATAGGTAAGGATAAATTATTCGCTCTTTTAAAAAATATAGGTAAAAACGACATCCCCCCGATGGTTCCCGCCTTGACGGCTTAGTAACCGAGATTCGGGCAACGACGGCGAAGCTAAGAGGAACTGGGAGAGACCGGTCCTTTTCTCCGCGCGACCCCTTGACGGAGCAAGGGGTGCAGTGGATGAAGTGGATGATGGCGGTGGGAGGTTGTGAATAGGTATGTAAGGGAATTACGCGGTATAAATTTAGATAAAGTAGGTATTTATAAAAATCTGCGGATATGACTAGCATAAGCCTAATAATAAATAACAATACCCCAATAAATAATATAGGTACCAATGCATGTACAAAACTTCATTTTAATACTCTAATATTAAAACTGGCGGTAGCTCGCGCCTTCGTAAGCACGTTATCAATTATATTTTGAGGTCATTGTTTCTCACCTTATGCATAAGAATGAAGATTGAGAATTCTGCAACATGAGTCAACGTATAAAAAATCTCCAAACAGTTTGGCAAATTTAATATCACTGTCATTTTTATTTAAGTTCTCATGTATACATTGAATGTAAGAACGTGCATGTAGTTTAAACATAATTCAAAGAAAAAACAATACAGTAGTAAATGGGAAAACTCGATTCATTGAACGAAGTGCAGAGTTTTCGCTATTTACAGTTTCTCAATAAAAGTTATGTGCTTAATATTTAACAGTGTGCTATTTGGCACGTGCTGATCAAACTGGTCACATAAGTATGGTTTTTAATAATTAGAACGCTGCTTTCGGAAGACTTTTCAGTTGTAGGTTACGTTCAGGTGTAGTTAAGTGCAGTAGGACATAGTAGTGTGGGCATTTCTAGAAAGATACCGAACATATCAAATTCATAACATAATACCAGTGGTAACTATCATGAGAAGGCGTTTCATACCCAATTCACGTTCAGGAATAAATCAAGTAGTTGATACCTGTGGGAATTCAGGGGTTCAAGAGAAATATTTTGAGAAACTGCCTTTAATAGTTTATTGACTGGTATTCATATTGTCGAACATATTTGAATTCCTTGGAGTCCTGAGAAAAAAATCTCCCTGACCAAAGCTTTGTAGGTTGTTTACACAGACGAGATAGGAAATTCCGGCTTTGTGCATGTCAAAAATAGTTATTTTTGTGGTTTCACTCTCTAAAGCAGATGAAGGTACAATTGATTTACAAACAAGAATTAAACATGTTATATTTCATTTATTTACATAATACATATTATAGGGTAAGTCTGGTAGAGATGGGCCATTTTTTTTGAAAGCTTATTGCTAAAAATCTATTATGATTAAAACAACAATTTAAATTAGAAACTAAACGTTACTTATTCTTCTATACAATACATTATTCAATTAGTTGAAAATTAGGCTTACTTTGCTTATTTACATAATAATAACTTATTTTACATAGCTGATTTTAGATCTTCTTTCCAGATCCCTCAAAACAGCAATCGTTTTTCGTTTGTACTCACTGGACATCAGTGAAAATGTCGTTAATTAAGTGCTGTTCTACAATACAAAGAAGTTCTAGCAAACACCATCTTTACATAAAAAAAATGTTTTTCAGATTGAAATCAGATCACCACTTCCGTGAGTATATACGAGGCCACGGACATACAGACAGACTATGGCCTTAAACTAAGGTACAACAACCCCTCTTTTAGTTGGCATTTGAAAATAGGGCTAAATATTTTGTTGTCATCTATCCCGGAAAAACTTAGCCATCTCTTTCTTTTCTCCGGGAGATATCGGCATAGTGATTTAAAAAAGAACAATACAACTTTAGTCGTTACTTTTTAGTTTAGAATATGAAGAAAGTTATCCACTTCACAAGAAAAGTACAAAACAAGAAAATCAGCCTTAAACTTTTGTTACCACGTAACATTTTGTCAACCCCTTATCAAACTTTTGACATAATTGTGTTCAAAAAACAAAGTGGTATTAACGGACTTTTGCATTTTATTTTGCAAAAATTTCCCGCTAGCTCTAGGCGATACGGACTAAATTGCCATGCCATCAAATAACTTTTTGCAACCTATTCCAATAAGTTTAACTATTATTTAAACCAGTTGAACTTAGCTAGTAGTACTTACTCAGTTTTTTTCGAATAGTTGAACTTTTTGGACAGAATTTATCCTATTTGTGCAAATTTATAATTGTTTCATCGGGTTTCTTTCAAATGACCATCTCTCCCGTACGGCCATTTCTACTGGGCTTACCCTTATACATGCAAAATTTAAAAAAGGCAATAAAAATCTTACAAGAACTGAATTAATTATATTTCAAAGCAAGGAGATTTTTTTTAGAAGTTGTTTTTATTTTCTGTTTTAAAGTCTTCCATTAAATTTCAAATATCATACCTACTTATTTATACTTAATGTTAAAATACCTAAGTTATAACTTCAAAAACTCGTGTCCTCAGGGTTACAAACTCATTTCTTATCTCTTGTCTGAGACATTGTTTACATTAAACCGAGTCCCATGGCAGCCAAGAAGCTATAATAACTTAACGTAGCTATACATAATTTACAAATAAGATTCGTTTTGTCTTCATAAGACAAAACTATGTAGATTAAATAGATAAGAATGTTCCAATAGTAAAGTGTTGAAAAGCATAGCTAGGTCTACATTTTAATAGACTTAAAAAAAGAGAGGAGGTTTTCAATTCGGCTGTATTTTTTTGCGATAAGGGTTCGCAATTCGGGATTGTGGACAGTTTGAAATTTTGGGGGTGTTTCAGTAAAACGCCGGTTACAGAAAGGTTTTACAGGGTTGGGGGACGAGGTTGGAGTAACTACTTCTTAAATCGAGTAACAAAGCGCACAGAGGGGAATTTACGTGCTCCAGCTTGCTACTATCTCAACTCACTGCATCGGAATCTATTTAACCAGCCTTCAGCATCCACTGTTGCGTAAAAGCTTCCTCGTTATAATGCAATGCTTGTGATCTCATGTTTGTTCAACCCATTGCTGTCCAACTATTGTTATAAGGTCACTATCGGGCTGGAGATCTTCCCTGCGGTCGTCGTCCAACCCTCGGCCACCACTCTGTGACTTCTTTGATCCATCTGTTATCATCCTGTCTGGCCAAGGTTTCCGCCCATCTCTTGCAAGAC
The DNA here is from genome assembly GCA_951392215.1 of Epirrita christyi. NCBI lineage: Eukaryota > Metazoa > Arthropoda > Insecta > Lepidoptera > Geometridae > Epirrita > Epirrita christyi. The sequence goes on along the minus strand of OX595849.1, from coordinate 8,000,305 downwards.
TCGCATCAAAAGTAGATACAAAAAAATAAACATCATAGATACATACGCCCACAATCCACTATACCTACAAGTACAAAGTGAAATGTTGCTCACATTCTTAGATCCCTCAAAAAGTAAATACTTTCCCGAAAATGCCCGAAGCCAACCGACCAAAAGGTTCATTCACACCGTTTCCCTCCATAATGAAGCATGATCATACCTTCTAATTATCCAGGCTGTAACTCCGTGATCATTTTCCTTTTGAGACAAATTAAGCTCAGCCCACCGCATCCGCGGGGATCTAGAAATTTTCGTGCAAATTTGTTGTACCCCCGGGAATCGAACCCGAGAAATCTTTAAATTAGATCAAGGCTCTTATCCTTATTACCTGAGAGAGCTTTTTCACTTTTGTCGTAAAATAGTGAGTGCGTACAAATCCGCTTGCGTGGTTTTTGAGATAGTCTGCCCGCGGCTTCGCTAGCATGCTATAAAAAACTGTGTTCGGTGATAATCTATCTCTCTAATACATCAAAATTAGTTTAGCCGATACATACGATGGAGTTACTGATATATTTGGGGCTATGATCCGGTGAACTTTGATGTTACTAATTGGTCCGTTAAATTAGTAAGCATCTTTCAAATTACTAACTGATCCGATGACGATCTTGCTAATGAAGTAGTTGAACAAAAATTCGAGGAGTTATTAATATTGTAACCTAAATTGTCTTTCTTAAATTACCTATAGGAGTCTATAGGAAGCAGTAAAGCTTCATATACACGAGCGGCACAATTCCTCACTAGAACTTTAGAATCTTGAAATATTTTCTTCTGTATACAGTACATGTAGTAGTTGTTTAATTCTGTAAATAAAGACGGTACCTTTTCTTCGCGATTTTTAATTTTTGAGTGCTAACTGCTGTTACCGTTATGGTAGCTCTAGATATTATCTTACCTATTATATGTTTTCTACTCAGAACAATACTACTCGATAATAATGTACAAAAAATATCAATGTGTTTTCATTGGAGAAAAATATTTAGGCACCTAACCATTTATGCTAAATGTTGGCCTCAAAAAGCCTAAAACAAATAGAGCATGATAAGCGTGAATAACAGAAGGTCGTGGCACGTCTGTCTCGCAGCGTCCACACGCATATTTTATGAAAACTATTATGCTTGCACACTAAACGAGCGAAGCTAAGCGACTATATAGCAATGAGCACACTTGAGAAATACAATTTTATGGCTAAAGCAAAGAAAAGTTAACCCATTATGCACGAAAAACAGACGGAGTAGGTATGTGCCAGACATCAGAAGAAGGAGTAAAAAATAAGACTCTCCACGAAGCAAACTAAATCAGATCTACAATACCTTTCTCAGACAAGTTAGAAAGAACCAACAACACGCAAGAATAACAAGCAAAAAGCAATAGCCAATCACTACCTTGTCCTCGCCTTTTGGATAAGCCAATTCAATAAAGAAAAAAAAATCAACCTTGCCTTGCTATTTTAAGCTCTCGGTGTACACCAAGCACTATGTAAGTGCTTGTGCACTATGAATGTCAAATGAAGTAAAGTTTTGTGATAAAATAAAGGAAAGTTTCACGTGATAAAGTGTCAAATTTTTCTTGAATATTACAATGAAACTTACCAACTTGTTACCAACAAATCTAGATTTTGAGTTTTTAGTCGTGGTAAATTATGTTTTTTTATGTTTTAGGTATTGTTACGTACCTATAGGTACAACGTTATGTGTCTTTACTTATTTACATCTAGCTTTAAATTTTTGAGATAAATATGTAAGCCCCAAAATTCACCAACACACACAGCCAAATGGAAACATTTATAAAGTAAATGGAAAGTTAAAATGCTGCTCTTCAAATATTTTTGACATAATTATGTATTCATACATTTTTTGTCATCTTTATGGATCTTATCTAATGGATAAATCTACCACGCTATTTATGGGTTGGTGGTTTGGGGCCTTAGTAAGCTGGTAAACAATTGTTGATATATAGGGCATGAGCAACTAATCACAAAATACTAGCACAACATACAAAATTTAAAAAAAAAAATTGATACAATTGAGCTTTCTAAATACCGTTACAAGCGATTTAAACATATCTCAACTAATCCAAATCACTAACAGACGGAAGCGTCTCCAAGACGCTGGCCAAGATGCTGGCTGGCAAGCCACACTAAATGGCAATACTTATGCGTTGAGCCAGATAAGAGCCGCTCTTTTGAGCCACGCGTCGCTTCAACCAGAAATAATTGAAATAATTTTGAAAACTCAAAGGGCCCCAATGGATACAGAGTGTTGACCCAAAAGTCTCAAATTCTCTCAAGAATTGCATTTTAGCGCCTTTTGAGATTTCTCAGCGGAATCTCAACTAATCTCAAAAAAATTGGTAATAGATAAGGTATAAAAACCTCATTAGGTTGTCTCACATTTCAAAGTCAACGTACTTTAGTACGTTTCAGTGTCAGTTATTTTCGGCATAAACATAATAATATGACGGCACGAGATAAGCCGCAGCTACCTAGGCGGCGGTTTATAAGCCTCGTAAAGCCACGGAGCCTATTCGCACAAGTTGTTTGTATAGCCCGGTGGCTTTTGGACCTCGTTTCTGACGTCTAGCTCTAGAAATTGCGTATATAACCAACGATTCGACATTCAATTTTGAAACAGCATCTTTATAATGGTATCACCACCAAGCTAGAAAGCTAGCGAAGAAAGTGTTGTAAATACAGCTGTTACATAAAAATTATTCCACAAGTTTAGATCCTGCCTATGATAATAGACACTAAATACCGATTAATGCTACCTACCTGCTAGGTTCTTTCATATAACATTCTTGAAATGTAAGAATTTAAAATTTTGCAGATGATTGCGTCAGATTAGTTAGCGCATAAAGGTGGCGGATGGCACAAACGGAGAGAGGCTTATGCCCAGCAATGGGATAAGATGGGCTGGGCTGCACATAAAGATGACAAATAATATTACTAGATATTTATAATACATTTATGGTTTTTCTTTGAACTTTTTAAAAATATGAAAATGGATCAAACATTTAATAAAGATCAAAAACATATTCTTTAATCGTATATTAGTAAAATAGTGGTAATAAAATGTATTGATTATTAAAGCATTGATAAATAAAGCGATGCCAAAAGTCATACAATGAAGTCAAATGTTTCTCACAAGGAAACTGTTCTCATTAAGTTCTTGCGGTACACAAGAGTCAATAAGGAGGAGATACCCACACATAAACTTTGTATCCACAATAGTAACTCTATTGAAAATGAGTAGTATTGTGTGGTATGTAATAACGAGTTCCTTGAAGATGTATGAAATAACAGCTTCGGCGAACGGCTTTTATTCTTACAAGTCCTATAATTAATTGAGTACCTTTGCGAAGATACACTATTAGTACTAGCTACTCTATGTATTTACTTCTTACTAGATTTGAGATAGGTAAATAAGCTTTGTTTGCTGAGCCTAAGAAAACAGAACATTTATGATTATTACATATTTTGCTTTTGATCTTTTCATAATTTTAGAGAGCAATGAAAAATAATAATTATAGTATTTCACTGTATTTCAAATCACTTAATCACTTGATAGCGTCTTGTACCAACGCAGACGAAAGGCGATGTGTTTGGCGAGGTTTTTATTTTGTTGTAGTCTTTAAATAACATTTCATTCTATTACATAACATTCTCATATTTTCCAGAGAGAACTACCTATTTTATTTCTCAGTAACACTACGGCTTTAGCTTTATATCGCACACCTCGTCCTTTCTAAAACATGGCTAGAAATTTGCCCCTTTGAGTGCGCACGTATTCTTATTCATTTTATCTTGCATACCAACGATTTGTTTTGAATTGTTTCTTTTTATACCAAATTAATTGCAAGTTGCTACATTAATTGAAAGAGGATGGGGTGATTACCGATTACGATTTGCTGTTTAAGAACTATAGAGTATATAGATTTGAATCAGTTAGGTTAAACAATCAGTCAATGGTTAGTCTAAAAGTTAGCAATACCAACAATTAAAATAAAAATAAAATAAAAGTACTACAAGTAAACTACTACTATGCCACGGCAACGAGTATGCTACGTCGCATACATATACTCAAAAGCGTAACCTTTGCGGGTGACGAATGTTTTACGATGAAATAATATGATAATAATTTTATTCATTTGCAGCACTTCCTCCTAAAATATATCTGAATATTCCGTACGTATATTGCACTGTTTAAACTACAGTATCTATTGTTCATAATACTTTAATACTTTAAGCAGTGCTTCATATTACGTGCTATAATAACTCAATGTTTATTCATGAGCTAAGTGACAGAGGTTAATAAATATTCAGTGTTCGACTAAATCCTGGTAATAATATGTCAGCATAACTTCAGTCTTGTAGATTGAGGAATGAATCACAATTTAACCCATATTTTGAGGTAATTTTGAGATCATTTCTCTCTGCATGTGAGTGAATAGGTTTCTAGAGCATCAACAACATCGTCAAATTTTATCAGAAAAATTAAGAAAAACACTTGAGTATTAAAAACATGCGGTTATTGTATAACATGCTCATATTTTATTTTGTATTAGTAAAAACTGCACGTTGTTTAATTCAAGAAACAAATCACCTACTCTGTCACCCGACCGCAGTGAAATCTTCTTCGTCTTCTTCAACTGTCTTTTGAAGTCCACTGTTTGAAAAAGCCTCCCCAATAGAATACAATGAGGGGATAACACTGTGACATAATAGCCACTAAATGCCAGAAAAAAAAAATAATGATACTAGGTCACCTTTTTTTGACATCCATCATTTTATTGGAAAATTTACATAGCACCCAACAGAAACATACATAGTCCTGATCCCACACTAGATTCCTTGTTAGTATCACAAACTATGAGTGCCATATGATTAGAACCATTACACCCAGACCCGGAAAAAAATATTTGCGTAGGTATCGGGTACTATATAATACGAGTAGGTACCTACCACGGTAACGCAACACCCAGACCCGGAACAAAATATAAGCCAAAATTTTGTTTTCACTATCTCTAGAATTTTATGTTGTTCTAAAGCAAAAATTATGTGTGTAGATAACCATTTCAGACGTAGACACGGCAAAAATGACTCAAGAACTCAAAAGCCGTTTATTTTTGAAATACTATGTAAATATCCAAATAGCAAACTTAACTTTTCAAAACTTCTACACTCAATTCATAATTTCTAGTTTGGTATCTAATATTACATTACCAACTTTTATCCGTCAAAGGGATGGAATATAAAAGGAGGTATCCTAGCTGATTAGTTGGCGATTGGCGATACGTTAAGTTCTGAGAAAAAACTTTACCGATCAAAGAAATTGTAGGTGAATTCCAAAGGTTTTTATCAAGAGTACACAAATTGATAATACTTAGGGACATGGCTAAGGTTCTTTGAATTTATTCAGCTGATACCTAACCATTTTGATGTACCTACGCCCATCAATTGATTGGAACAGGAAAATTGAACCTTTGTTTTATTTTTGTTTTTAAAAATATCTTCGACGTAAATAAACCTTTAAATACCTACAAATATTAGTTGTAGAGCTCCTTGCGAAAGAGTTGGTATGGGGAAGGACTATATTTCTGCCACCAAGTAGTAGTGCTCGCATTGATGTGTTCCGGTTTGAAGGGTGCTGGTAAAATTACTGGCACATGAGACTTTCATCTTTATGTCTCGGGATTACGGGCACAGTGTAATGCCAAGTAGGGCGCATCTTAGGTGGATGTGAGCAAAGAAGAATTGCATTTGTAATGAGCTGGGGTCAGGAGGGCTACACTTCAGGGCCTTCAAGTAATCAAAATATAAAAATGTATATTTCATACCAACATTCATACACGATGCGGGATTTGAACCTGACTCTCTGGTGAGATGCCACCATCATGTACCAACGGCTTTTTGAGATCTTTTTTCTTTTCAAATACTTACTTATTTTCAAATACCTACTTTCTGGAAAGTTGACAAAGGCAGTTAAAAGTAGACCCAATATGAATAAATCTAAAAAGTGTTTCAATATTGGTTGGCAAACTGTTTATGGAAAAATGTATTAAGCCTTTGAAGCCTACCTGGTTACGCGTCGAGCGTTTTACCCTCGGGCACAATGGCAACGATATGATGTTACTTCCCCCAAACACCCTATTTTATTTCCCATATTCTTAAGGGTTTACCTTGTAGCGAAAATTTCAATTTTGGTATAATTTTTTGTTAAATCAGTAAACTAACGTTCATTGTTATCGTTTTGAACGCCTTAGTAGTACCTACTTAAGTACTTACTCATAACCTTTGGGGAATATAGATTCTCGAGTGTTGACCACAAATCGACGACGCGGTAGTGAAAGGCCCTCCACTCTATGGACTAAAGACATTATAAAAATCGTAGGAAGCCAGTGGATGGAGGTGGCCCAAGACCGTACGTCATGGAATTCTAAAGGGAGACCTATGTCCAGTAGTGGACTTCTACAGGCTGATGATGATGATGATGACTTACTCATAATTTATTTCTATTACTTTCAAATTGTTGGTTATCAACTGTTGCAGTCATCAGGCATACCACTTTAGTAAATTTTTAACAACCTGGATCTATTATCAATTATTAGAGGTGCGGGTTCGATTCCCGCTGCGAGACAAATGTTTTTTGCAAATATTTGTTCCGGGTCTGGTTGTTGTGGTATAATGGTACAATGGTATGGTGTGTAAGCTCTCGTCTTTTAAGTTTTAAATTTAGAAGTATTTTATGTATCGGGAAATTGAGATAATTCATTTACTTATACTAAATCTAGTTTTTTATTTTGTTTAATTTAAAGAATATTGTAAAATTCTAACTTAGTTTTAAGATTATGAAAAAGTTCAATAATGAAATTTAATTGAAATATTAAGTCTATTGGAAACTTTTTGTTATCTGATAAAAAAAAACAACATGGTTTATTGAGAAATCGATGGCAAGTCGAGTGGGCACTCGGATTCGAGACGTCGGCAAGTAAATTAATTGGAACTAAGTATTTGCACGATTTATATGTCAAGTGTTCTAAATAGTATTAAAAGTCAAGAACAGTTCTAAATTGTTTAATTCTACACCTCCGGTCCTGACTTAGTACTTCTTTCAGGTGGTAGTTCCTGATACCCACAACACAGGAAATCCTAGTGTGGGATCAAGACTAGGTATGTGACTGTTGGGTGTTATGTTATATTAAAAATATTAATTTGTTTAGGTTGCAAAATTAGTTTAAAAATGATTTGTTATAACTTCTAAAGGCTTAGGGTTCCCGAAGACACGCTACAAAATTCCTGCACTTCGCTTTTTTTTAATTTACTGGTACCACTTGAGATCATTCCCTCATCACCAGCCTGTTAACGTCCACTGCTTGCCCTCGCCTATTGACGACCTCTGTGGCGGGGGAAGGTTTGCCTGCGCCGCAGGAGGTTGTGGGTTCGATTCCCACCTCAGAACAAATATTTGTACAATCTACAGATATGTTTTCTGTGTATAATAAAAATATCTATCTATGTAATGTATTGTATTAAGTATATAAGTTATCTATTACCCATAACACAAGCTCTGCTTAGCTTGGGGCTAGATAATGCTGTGTGAAATGGCATTTTTTTATTATTAATTTATTATTAAAAAAAAATAAAGATTTCTTTTGAATGTCAATTAATTGTTTATAGAAAAAATTACATCACGGGCTATTACGATATTATTTACGCCCTTTGAAATCATCTGTATAATTGATTATCAACACGGCCAACCCCCTTTCCCATGTACTCCTGTAACTGATAATATTGCATTACAAAGGAAGCTTATACTTTCTGCCTGGGTATGTAATGAGCAGGATGTCTTTTTAACATTTATGTTTTGAAAAAGACTGTTCTCATCACTTGAAAAAAAAAAACGCGAAAAAATCTTTTTGAGAAAAGTTTGCCACCAAGTAAAAAAAGTAAAGTATTTAGTGTACAAAATTATAATTATGGTACCTATGTTACCATATTTTTGTTATACTTAATGTAAATTTTTATGGATCAATAAATGATTATTATTATTATTATTTACCTACCAATATTCAATGAGGCCCTTATGTAATTTACATAAAAAGTTGTATTTAATGATGATTAAGATATAATTATCTAGAAGTCATTTAGCGAGTTTGACTACTCAAAACACAGTTAGATATGGATACAATAAACTCTCTTCTATGAAAAAAGCCTCATTTCATGCCCGTACTAAGATTGGAAACATACAAGCAACGCATACAGTCGTATCATGAAACGTAGACGCTCGTAGCAAAAAACGAAGACTCTCGTAGCAAGAAACGTAAGACGTTCGTAGCAAGCAACGAAAACACTCGTATCATGAAACGAGGACGGTTGTAGCAGGGGATGCTCGTAGCAGGAAACAAGGACGAATGTAGCAAGAAACGAGGATGCTCGTAGCAATAAATGGAGACGTTCATAGCATGAAACAAGGATGATCGTAGCATGAAACGAGGACGCTCGTAGCAAGAAACGTAGACGTTCGTAGCAATAAATGAGGACGCTCGTAGCATGAAACAAGAACGCTCGTAGCAAGGAACGTATCTACGCGCTTTTTTGGGATTTCGCAAAAATAAGTGTTTAACTCAGGTATATTTTGTTTATTTCATAATGTTACAGTTACAATAACATAGTCTTTTTCCTTTACGACGCAAGATTTGTGTATTGTTAACAAAAATGTGCAACAACGTAATAAATACCTTACTAGATAAAATAACTTATATCGGCTTCGCCTGTTTACTTCTAATACTTATATTACAAACAAGAAAATCTATCACTTAGAATAAGAATTTAAATATATTTAACTGTACATTTTTTATTCGTAATATTTAAATATTAATGAGTTAGTTAATATTTACTTCAATAACATGGATTTATTTCCTTACAGTTTCGTTATAAAAATTAGGTTAAAATCAATACTCCCTTCTATATACAGCAAAAATCCGTCCATTCATAATTACGAATTAATATATCGTCAACAGTAACAAAAACACTCTCAGTGATTATGAATAATACGTTCAGAAAGAACTCTGTTTTTGGTCAAAAAGCACTTAATTGTTTTTGGTCTAAATTATTAAAAAATAATTTAATTTAAATGTATGAATTGCAATCCTAATAAAAACGACGACAAAAAAAACTTTGTGTAAATATCGAACTCTAGGAGCAGAGTTGTATTATTTATAATTTCTATCAGCAATGTATTTTTTCAAACCAATGCTTTAGAACTCACGTTATAGATGGTCATAGGTAAACTTAACTTCGTATTGGTACGAATTCGAGATATTTACTCGTCATTATTTTTGCTTAAAATAATATTAATCACATTATTTTAGAACCTATATTAAATTATTTGTTACCTACTTATTATACATACATTTAAACTTATTTGTTTATGTAACAGTAGATATTAAAAGTTTTAAAATTATCTAGGCTGATGGTAGGGCCTCATCCGGCTGGGTAGCGATTGAATGATCAATACTTGACTGTTTAACAAATAAGAATATTTATACAAAACTTTGGTTATGATGCTGAATTTTGTTTCCTCAGTAGTATAAGTATATAATTTATCGTATGGAGTCATTACATATAATTATATCACTATTAAAATTCACTATCGTTATGTTTGGTCGGGCGATCGCTTCCCAATCAAGACGACTTACAATGTCCACAAAGTTAAATCACAAAATGAGCAGAAACTCGTTTTAAACTATCCGGACGACTCAGGGTCCGAACAATAGCAAAACCAGTATACATACTACAGTCAAGTCTTGGGATTGCCAGAAAAGTGTTCCTTTGTTCCACGTGTCGTGATGCACTGCAGCTTGGTTCTCACCTGAAGAAGATAAGGTATTATAAACGATAGAGTCATATGAACTTGAGCCTTCCCACAGCATACTAAGCTCCTTATGCATGAAAAATGCCCAACAGTGGACTTATATAAAAGAATGGTGAAACCGTCAAACCACCAAATTTCGTGGCTTATATAACATGTGCCAGCACATGTAAAAAGAGTTTAAAATTAAAACAAAATACGAGTCGAAAACACCTGAGTAAAAAAACAAATTCATTGTTCCTTGAAAAGTAACTACAACTTGAATGAGTTTCCTGACGGTATTTCAACAAAATATTGAATAAAAGAGTAATCATACAATGCCAATGTTTGGGCAATTTCTCAGGTAATAATAACCTGTGGTCACTGTTATTGCGCAATTTATCCAACCATCATTACATTACAAATACATGATACTGAACATTTAAATTAGTGCTCATTACAACTAATTATTGCATGAGTAGGTCATTGAATTACTTAATCAATTTGAAGTTAATTTATGCACAGCCTTGTTGTGACAATTTTAGTTGGGATTAGATTTGTCCAGGCGCTGGCTTATTAATTAGGCATGTGTTTTACTAGAAGATATTTTTGGAAAGCAATGGCGGTGATGAGTTCACCATTGGTCACGTATTGGATTGTGTAACCTACATTGAAAAAAAGCCCACTGTCTACCTCTTCGGAAAAAGTAGTAGTTTTATAAATTGGAATGTTGTGAGTTTTGAGATAGGTAGATAAAAATTTTACAAACGTATCACTGCTTGTTAAAATAATATTAAAACTTTTAAACTTTTATGTAACTTTATATTATTTTAAAACTAACCAGCCACTATGGTGAATCTTAAAATAATAACTGAGTAATTAACTTGCAGAGAAAATTAAAATTTAGATCCTAAAAAAATAATACTCATTGCTATTTTCGCTGAAAACAGAACTACTTTGAGAAAAAAACTTACCGATCAAAACGTGAACGTTGATGGTTACTTGAGAGTGGTTTTGTAAAAGACAAGTGTATGTCCCACTGTCATTCTGTGATGCTGATGCAACACTTATTGTGGCACTGAAACAGAATAAAAGTTTGGTCTCCTCAATAAAGGCAACAACATAAACATTTCCTAAGAGAGAGTTTAATCGTAAGGAATGACCACTTCAAGTTTAAAGAATCTGAAGATCAAAAAAGAGTCGTTATCCACTAGGGTGCCTACTGCCTAGGTGGTGCCATTTGTTTATATACAGGCAATTTGCAAATGGATTGAACTGATTTGTAAAAAAGGATTTCGCTGACTAATATTTTTAAAAGATTAAATTTGATCTTGATAAAAAAGTTTGCAACTTAAAATTTTTGAAGTAATGAAACTGAAAGTAATTCCCTCGTCTTGGATCGGCAATGTGTTACATGGCACTGGTGACGAAATGAGGGTTTGAGTATTGTACCGGCGATCCGAAACTTGTGATACTTTTCATGCATACACTCAAATAAACTTATAACTTTATGTTTTATTATGTATTGTTGTGAGCAAGTAGGTATTTTGTGTAAGAGGTCACGTAAGACCAATTTACAAAAAATGCGTTTTAAAGATGGGTGTAAAATACTTAAGGGTGTAGTAAAATCTTTGATATTCAATTACTTCAAAAGACATCATTCACGTGTCAGACCATGCATGACTACGCTACGCTGATCAAAGCATTGTTCGAATATTTTAATTGAAACATGATGAAAGGCCGATCATTACAGTGAATAAGCAAGGTAATAATTGGCACTGCTCCTTTGTATTATTTTGAGTAATAATTACACTGAGGTACATGTGGTAATTAAGGCCTGCAGCTTAATGGGCCTCATTAGCAATAGCTCATGAACTATAAATGATATTAAGATTATTATGAGCAAGTTCAAACTTGAAAAGATATCATTGGACAGGCTAATATTAATATCACTGCTGAAAGCTAACTTGTAAATTAACCAGCTCAGAATAAGTTCCATCGATTTATATGAAATAATAATTAACTATTAGCATGATACGGTAATACAATACCATGCTATTGCGAGCTGGCCTGATAATGCAGACGTAGGGTGGACAACGGAACTCTTCGTTGGAGTGGAGTTTGCTATTATCAAGTAGGCCGACTATGCTTGGGCACATCGGATCATTTCAAGGTTTTTATTCTGAATAAACTCATCATCATCAGCCAGAAGATTAACAAAACCTGGTTTTGAAAAATACTTAGTCAAAAAGTGAAGCTAACATCAGCTCAGCCCACTTTAAAGTTTTGCTACTAAAAACTATTAACCTTGAAAAACATAAAATTCCAACAAAAAAAGATAATTGTATTTGTCTTATTTTGTCCGGTTGGGACTAAATGACTCTCAAAATGCAAAGACAAAAATGTGTTGACTCACCTCATGTTCTGAAAAGTGACTTTCTCAAAAAAGTCTTTCCCTTGCTTCTTCCATACTATTCCATACACATTATTCACTATAGGAGGGGTGGTCGGTTTGACGGTAGTCACCACAGTCGTGGACTCTGGCTTGCTCGTTGTAATTATACTAACTGTAGACATAAGCGTCGTAGTTTCAACGCTCCAACTCTTGTTCATCATTATGTCTATCCTATTGAAAACTGTTGTCAGTTTTGTGGTTGCTGATTCCGTGGTCGTTGTCATCGGCGTAGTTGGCTTAATAGTCGAAGTTGGGGATGGTTTTGTTGGCAAGGTAGACACAAACTCGTCCGATATGATACATGATAGTTTTATAGCGCTTCCAGCTTTATAGAATCTGTCTTTCATATCATGGGTTTGATCACCGTTTATTGTTAGTACGGGAGCTGTATACAAAAACAAATTTAATAAGTATTTACGTAAATAATCATTTTATAACAACGGTCACGATAAAGTTAAATTTCATACATAAAGTTCTAAGCAATTAGATACTCAAAATTTTAGAAGTACAAGACTTGCTGCTTTAATATTTCTACTGTAATTCAGAGTTATGGCTCAAGAGTTGAAACATTATGACAAATAAAAGCTCCATAGCTATATATAAAACATTTCTTTGCAACGTGTGGATTAAGAACGGCACAAACGTAAAAGACATCCATTTGCTTAATTAAAGCCATCTAATTATGAATAATCTACGTTCCTAAAGGAAGATAATTATGTTTTATTTAATTCCTTTGAGTGAGATGTATTTATGTTTTGAAGATCAGTAATTATATAATTTAAATTAGCAATGATACTTAACAATCGTTTGATTCAAACCGTAGTTGCTTCTTGTTTTTTTTTGCCCTAATATTTTAATTTTCGTAGTGTATTGGTAAACTATCATTGTACTTTGGTATACTTACGTAGTACAGTGAGATTTGTAAATACAGTTCTAGGGGGGTGTGTTGATATTTGGCACATGTACCCCCCTGCATCAGACCTCTTTACGGGGTTCATACTAAGCCTCCAGTTATTAGGGTATTGGAACTTGACTGCGATCCGATTGTCACCAGTGTATGTTGCCGGACCTACGGTAAGGAGCTGTGCTGAGTCCGTAGTGTTTCTCAGCCACATTACCTGCGTAAAAAAGTAGTTAAGACCTTAGTGATATTATCAAAAATCTGCCAATCGACGACGTAGCCAAAAAGTGTCTCTATCTACATGTTACCTAGCATGCACGTTTTGGGTGTAGGGAACTATTACGGTCCCTTTCAAGTAGGAATTTCAGCATTCCTGCATACCAGCAACTTGTAGTTTAAGATAAATTTTGGAACAGGTAAACTTTCCACCAGATGTTTGGACTGCACAAAATGTTTGCGCTACGACAATTCAAACAAAAATACACACATATTTCTGAAAATGAAGTCCTTTCTTGGAAACCCGTGGTTGAAATAGAAATCGGACAAAAGAGAGACCAGTTCAATTTTTATATCGGATTACTTTTTGTGCTAAATTACACTCCCATTTCAATTTTCTCGCAAAGTGCATCGATAGACGTTTATTGATGATTGCGTAGGTCCATACCGTACTTTGTTCGATTATAGCATAATATTTTATGAGTTTTCTCCATCTTCAAAATTTTACCTTGAAAAATATACCGAAATTTGTGCAAGCTATTGAAAATAAACACATCGTAGCAAGCGATACCAAAAATCTTGAAAATGTTAAAGTGAGTTGGCGTTTAGAACGGATTGAATTTCAAAATTTCACGATGGTTTCAAGAGTTTTGCGTCACCGTATTTCGAGGCATATTCCTGTCTTTAGCTACGTTAGTGATGCTAATGGCAGGGGCATTAGCAGTGGGAATACGGGTTATAAAATAAAAGGATCCAAGTGCACTTTTGAGTATCCATTATTTTACTGGCATGATGGATTCAGGTGGAGGAAAAAGTGTACTAGGATCCATCAATGGAGCCATAAAATGGATCCAAGTGGACGGAGTGTGATTTTTACTAATATTCCGATGAGCTTGAAAATGCTGTTGTGAAATCTTGTGAACATTTTAGTTGGTAAATTATCTATGCTTCTTTAATTTATTATGTTTTTTCGTCCTCAAGTGATTTATACTTTTTAGCGTACAATTACTAAAATCACGTAAATGTTATAGGCTCAGGTAAGCCTTGACATGTCGTTGGACCAGGCCAGCTAGTTTATTGTCTGAACTCGGTGCGAGGCAAACGGTCACCGCGGACTCCTGCCCGCAGCGCGTGAGTTAACAAATAAAATTAAATGAAATGAAATAAATTTATTCAAGAAAACATATACACTGTGTATAGCACAGAACAAACAAGAAGAAAAAAATAAAGCATAGAAATTACAACAATAACACAAACAAACCATTATATTATACTATCTACAATAAACACAAGTGCTAATTAGTCCGCTCTGTGCGATGCGTGTGTGAAGCTTAACAGGCCCTGTCTCAGCAGAATGCAGCTCCACAAGCCTAAACATATAAAGCAGCGTTATTTTTCAGAGCCCAAAAAGCCAAGCAGTAGTGTTCGCATTGCTGTGTTTCGGTTTGAAGAGTACGGGTGCCGGTGAAATTACAGGCACATGAGACTTTTCATCTTTATGTCTCAGGGTCGGCAACGCGCGTGTGATGCCTCTGGTGTTACAGGCGTTCATAGGCTACGGTAACTGCTTTCCATCTGGTGGGCTGTAAGCTTGTATGCTTGCCAAGTAGCATAAAAAAAAGCGACTTCACGGATGGATCCCCGATATAATATAAATAAAAACCTAAATGAAAAATATCCACGTAAATGCATGAATAAACAATAATAAAAATTGCGTTAATCCAATAAAAAAGTGTGTAAAAAAATAAAAGAAATATGTTTGACAGTGTCCGTCAGCACGGAATATGGAATATGGAATTGAGGGGTGGGGTAGGTAAGACCTACTAATTCATGTATATCTTGCTTTCTAAAATAAGTAAAATAAACTTACCGTTTTATCTTTAAGCATGACAACCCGGCAGTTCAGCAGGGCCTCAGAGCCAACATGTGCCGTCAGTTGCGTGTACTTCTGCTCGTCTTCAAAGTACGGACCCCAGTGGTGCTCATGATGGTGGTCGTGGTAGTTTTGGTACGGCACGTAGATACGACCCTCTTCTACCTTGCCTGTAAATGAGGGAACTGTATGAATGTAAATAGTCTATGATTTTGTACGTTAGGGATTTCTTCATGATTAATGACCCCGGGTAAAACAAGCGGGTAAAATAATCATGGTGAATCCGTAGTATCTAGCATACATACACAGACACATGCCTTTAGGCAGAGCTTCAATGTACCTTTTTTCACTGTGGGTCACACAATCATGGCAATATAGACGTGACCAGTGAGCACATTGTCTCTATTGCTTTTCCACGACTAACTCCGCTAACGCAATAATAATTCTAGTAATAACAGCCAGAAGAAGGAAATGAAAAAGCATGTGCTTAAGTGAATTTCAAAACTGAAACAACATTCTTGGACCATATTTCGATTCTGAGAATAGCCTGATTAAACCTAGCAACAATATCTTTCATACCATGAATAATAAATAAATAATAATAAATAATAATATCTATTATAATAATCGATTTTCTTGTGTTTAGATAAACCAGTTATTTTTGAGTGCCTGATTGAATACTTCAGCTACAATGTTATCTATTTTTGTCTATTTGTCAGTTTTTGCTGCCCAATTGCTCCTTGTCAACAAGCATAACTGTCAAAGGCATCAAACATCAATTCTTCATTTAGCCGAAAAGCATTTTTGCCAAAATACTTTCGCAAACACGTGATATTTCATGAATATCTTACACACACAGAACTTCCATCAACGTACGAAGATCGATACTCACTCTGTAACAAATGATCGCTTCTGTCAGGCGCCCCTTCGCGTTTAATATTTTCTCTGAGATGTTTCGTGATGTTCTTGAATATCTCTTTCGATAGGGCAAGGCTGTCCTTCTCCTCACTTCTACGTCTCCGACCGCCATTAGAATGGTAATCTTCTGGGAAACTTAGCGGTTCTGTGAGTAAAATAATATTGTGTTCAAGCTTACACCATATTCTACGCTGGAAACTACACCAAACATTTAAAAGAAAAACCACGAATAGATATGATGTGATAGAGTGAGAGAAGCGTAGTTTAAAAAAAAATATTGTAGGTTTTTGAAATATTTATAAGATTATTTTAGGACCCAGGGAGCACTGAAAGGAGGAAGAATCATTAAGAAGCCTAATCGTAAATGTGACGTGTTTTTTTGTAGTCCTCAACATTTAAGGCTTATGCATTTAAATTGCATGCAAAAACGAATGTTTGGTTTCGTGTGCCTTGAATTGGCTGACGGCCAAGTCTGTAGAAATTATTTGCTCTCCAGCTAAAACATTGATACGTCTTACGCCTAATACAAGGCATAGCACTTCCCATTGCCGCTTTAAATACTGCTTAGTTCCATATGAATGCGAACACACCGTGCTATTAGGTAAATAGGAATACCATCCATTATTGCTTTCACTATCAGCAGGAACAGACGATATCTTGTTGGTTGTAGCAAACGGACGTCTGTAGTTGTTTGGATTTTTTCTAGAAAGCAGAAACCAATATCCCGTATCACCATCAAACTACCTACCTATAAGTATGTTACTGAGCATAATGTGAAGGCTATCATTTTTGGCACAGGCATAGATTTTAGTTGAAATTATGATGAATAGAGAAGGTACCTTATAAATAGCTAACACTAGTGGTTCGCCCCGAACTGAGACCTCGCGATAACACCTTTATCAGCCCGACTACTTAACCAAGTAATTTCCATTTTCCTATAATTATTTTTGAAAATTTTCACCTCGAGGTCTACCAGTACAGTATAGGATATATCAGTAACAACTCTAATTTCCTACACATCATCGAAATAACCTTTGAATAGGGCTAAGCAACGGGGCGTAATACTACATACCTGTTAGTACCATATCAAGTACCTGACGAATTCATTGATAACGTCCTTTTGACGAAAACCATAGAACTCCAGCGTCATTCAAATTCCTAGAAATGGGAGGTCAACAATGGATGTTTTATTGGTTTCTGTTTTATGGAGTACAAGTTTCTAAATTCTTCAGTTTCAGACTTTTCCCTGTAGTTGTGACACAAAAGCCACAAGCATACCAAATTTCAGCAATGTGGGATTGCTGGAAGTACCCTACAATTTTTGATTTTTACGTTTTTTATTTTCCCTAATATCTCAAAAACTACTGAGGCTAAATACTTATTAAAAACAGTTTTGAAATGTCTAACCAAAGCGCTTTCATTAGACATCCCACTCGATCTGACTGTCTCACTTTTATTTTTTTTACCCCCTCTTGGACCCCAATATCTCAGCAACCCCCTGACCGATATATCTCATAACCTTACCTACAAATTGTACCAATACTATCTACTCCCATACAAAATTTCATGAAGATCGGATTAACGGTTTGGAAGTTTTCCTCGGACAAACATACATACATACACACAAACGCCGATTCTTCTAACTTGACTCAGAGAACTCGCTTCGCTCGTTCAAAAACATTAATATAACAATTATAGTTAACAACGGAACAGGAGTAATTTTAATTTATAAAACGATTCAAATTTATCCCTTAGATTTCTTGTAATATATTAAAAGAAACAAAAGTCTTTAACTGTCATCTCTACGAGCCATTCATCTCGGACTTCCATTATCCGAGTGAAACTCTTTAGTCAGAAGTCCAACCCGTCATCAGATTAGTAATAATACTCAGAATACAAATTAAACCAATGAACTTTCCCATTTATGAGCGTCTTCAATTTGGAAGTACGGAAATTTGAAGGACGAAAAGGATCGATTAAAAGGAAATGGGAAATTTCGATATTCTAAACATGATTCATCCCTTCAATTACAATGAATCATATAAATCAATCTTATTACAATCTTCTACACAAATAAAAATTATTTACATATCTGTAATAACAGAATTCAATGGAGTGATTTACAATGGATTGCCAATTAAAGTCAGAAATTGATAGTTTTGATAGTTGAGTTTAACAAAATTGGTAGAACATTTCTACCTAACCAGTATTATAACCATGATATGTTTCAATAATTTATGGAATAAAACCTGGTTAAATCAATTTGTAAAATACGTTATTGGATATTCAAACAGAGCCATTATTTGTTTTACCTTTTGGACTAATGATACAGTTTCAAAGTATTTCGTATTGTTGACGCCTGTTAAAAGCTTTTTCCTATTTCTGTATTAAATAAAAGTTAAACCAACAACAAAAAGTAAAAAGGCAAAACAACAACAGAGTGGAACCAACTAACCTATAATAAAAAATGACAAAGTTAAAGTTAGAAGAATTAATATTTCTACCTGTGTCATCCAAAACTGTATTGTGTGTATTTTTGTACGCAAAACTAACAATAAACTATTGGAGACTTATGAAAACAGTGAATCATAACTAAAATGCTTGTTGACGCTCAGTTGTTTATAAAACTGGATGAATAGGTATGAATACCTGACCTGACTAAACCTATTCACTTAGTTTTATATTAAATATTTTCATCCCTACATCACACATAATTATTGACACATTTGTAACTGTTATATGTGAGTATATATTGACCTTGATGCATAATATACTGCAAAAGCACTGCGTATTCGATTCGATGTATTCCTAGCCTTTCCAGCGTAACGTTGCGTTTATACGCACCAAGAAACCCCCAGATCTTTATTATTTGTGTAAGTAATTGACGGAACTTGCAGTAGATCAACATGGTAGGAAGCGGTCACCCCTGAACATGACAACTGCAATGCCTCTTAGGGAACATCTATCTAAGACACGCCCCTACGTGCATTGCAATACGCCCGCAACCGTAAGACTAAGTGAAAAGTCTCATTTGCTTGTAATTTCACCAATATCCAAACCCGTCAAACTGTAGGTAACTAACTGTTATTTTACTGTACTTCAGCAATGCGTGAATTACTGCTTGGTGGCAAAATTAGATATGGTGATAGTGATTCCCCAGGCAAACTCTGTCACAAGGAGTTCTGCTACTACTATACGAAAAACCACACGCAGCCTAAAGCTAAATAAATTATGTTCGTATTGTATTACTTTGCGGCAGAGCCACGTTGATTTAAACTCACCAGACGCAGTATGTAAACAGCATAACGCCATACACACGAAGTAGAGGCCGCCCCACTGCATATTAGAGACATCACAGGCGTAGACGCATCACGCTCGCCTCTCACCTGGGACAAAACAAACCATTCGAATGACATTCAAATCTCACTCTACATTCTTCTGTTTTTTGGATATAGCATATATGGCTTGGGCAAATATTCGGACTCGTGAAACATAAACGTGACCCTGCTAACCACTGCTAAAACAAGCTGTCTTCCATTTTTCCTCAGTGGTTCCTGACTAATTTAACTAATACTTAAGATAGCACAAGTAGCTGTGAATACGGTCTAAGAGGAAACCACTCTACAAACCCTTAAAACGATACTACGTGACCAATCGTGGTGTGCAATGTTTCGGTAGTAAAGTTAGTAAAATAATATTTTTCTATATATTTTTGGTATTTATATTTCAATGTATTTATCCGATTTATTTTTGATATTATTCCTATATTTTTATATTTTGTCAAATAAAAGACGAGATTGTTACTATATTTATTCTTCAGGTCCTGTGTAAATGGAACTAAAGAGACAAAAAAGTATCAGTAGTAACTTTAAATTAATTAGGAAGATCTACTGAGAAAAATCAGTCTTAGTAGTACTTTCGGATCTCGTAAAGGAACCATACAGAGACTAAAAAGTCTCAGTAGTGCTTTGACTGGTTCTGCTAAAGGAATTACTGAGGATAAACAATATCTTCGATCATACTTATATGACCATAAAATTATAAGTTTACATAGTTTTTAACTAACTTGACATGTTCTGAAGACGGTTTTGTTTAAAGCGTCTTTTATTGTTTCGGAATGTAATAAAAAAATATTGAGCAGATGCAGGTAAAAACATATGTTATTGTTACTTTTGACCATTGTTTATAATATAAACATACTTATTTTAACCAACCAAACACGACAAACGACAATTTGATCGTAATAACTACATTGTATTTAACTCATAAATAGTTTGATATTCCTAACTAGGGCGATTTCGTCTCGCCACTTCAAAAGGGCTAAGGTTAAATTAATAAGGAACTGTACAGCTATAAATTCTAAGACTTAAGTACACTAATCTCCCAACTTGCCAAATAAACTTCAACAACTTAGATTACAGTCCTCAGATATGTATGGTAATATAAAATTTAAGCCTTCGTAATTGGTTCGTACGTGTTTGTGAATAAGACATACTTCCGCTGGCTCGGCCAAACTTTCGGGGTTGTGGTCTGCTATATTTTGTCGGTTTGGAAAATTATTTTTGCATCATGATTTTTAATTTGCACTGTGGGCTTCTGAACACAAACTTTACGAAGAAAGTTCACGGTAAAATGTTTGTATTGAGATTACTTTTTCGCGTGAAGCATTTCAATTCATTTTATTCTTAAAACAAGCAGTATATCATCATAGTAAACCATAATTTTGTTACTACATACTTATTACCATCAATATTAACATATTGATATTCTTATAAAAATTAACGGTAATGATTTTTAAATAAACATTAACCTCATTAATAAATTGGGACGTAAGATAAATGAATCAAAGTATATTTCTAATAACTTGTAAACATAAATTATGGCCTTACATTTTTATTGTTGTGGATATTAAGAAGTTGGTAATTTTTTCCCCAATAAAAAGAAAATTCTGTATAACAGCGCCATATTTTTAGCCAATAACACTTACTTCTAAATTAGATCACAGAGTAAGAGATATAATTTCATGACAGACTGAATTTACTGTGCAATATTCATTATTCTGATTTCGTTTTTCAAAAGAATACCTAATAACGTGATACCATGAACATGTATAAAATACGTTGAACAATAAAGTATATATCCATAGCGTTCATGGCTATGGTAAAACAATAAAACTTATCACAGAATATTATTTCATGGAATATATTATTTTAAAAATTGGCCTCAATTTATAACAAAAATATATACGAAAAACACTAACCCTAGACTAGTCGTGTTTTTACCAAAATTTAAAGACTATAAGGCACGTCATTTATTTTTAAACACGGGCTTAACCTGACCTTTATGAAGCATTACTGAGGCCCTATTAGCCAACGGTAAAAGGTCCTTTTACAAGTAGGATAAAAAACATTATTGTTATGGTGGAGGAAGACAGATGGTTAAACCACTATGACAAAAAAAGGGGGAATGTTGTGCTAATGCAAGAAGAACATGATAATTTAATGTTTAATGGGCTATTATAGGATGAGATGCGGCACCTGCCAATTCAAAATTGTTGAAAACGATAGCAGGTAGTGACTTGCCGTTCACAAAACGGGCCCCTTAGAGATACCGCCAATAAAGGCAGCGTAAGGGGCAACGTTGGTGTGGACGGCTAAAAAGTGTTGAGAGGTGTGCTGCGTGGTTTCACTAAGTGCTACTCCCAGCTTTATGCCTTTAATACTTCCACCCTTGGAGCATAGGTGCCTTGCGCTTCCTCTCTCGGCCAGCTGGCTAAGGCCAGCCGTGAGTTATCTCTCGTGGTCTCTGTTGACTCCATGGAATAATGGGGCTCCGCGGTATCACCACTCACCACACGCTCAGCTCAAGCAGGCTCTGCGTGGTTATTATTAATATTATTTATTTCCCGACCCGCCAACTCACCCTCCCGCGACGTAAACTCAAAATCGCATCATTTATATTTCGTTTTATATTTTAATACATAAGTTCAATGCTCGTTGAAGGGCATGAGGTGCATGAAATCTGTTATTTTTTTGTATTGTTATTGAATATTCCGATTTCTGAATAAAAATACGATAAAAAGACAACGATGATATTGTCATGGTTGAGAGCACTAAAGACCTGAACTATTGATTTTGAACTACAGAAAGCAGTTGCGTACTATGTATACTTTGTAGGTAGTTAAAGAACGAACTGTCTTGGCGCATTTTTATTAGAAAACCATTGAATAAATTTCCTTCGTCTTCGTGCTTTAAGAGCTTTAAAAGCTGTTATAGCTTTCTAATGGAAATTAAAATGTCGGCATTTCTTATAACCGCAAAAAACCGTTTTGTTCGCCCTTTTAACGATTCAAAAATAAATGTATTTATTCAAATCGGATTGACATCGTTTCCCTTTTCAATGATTTAATTATTGTCCCTCTGAATAGCGGAATTTTATTTCATCAAAATGTTCACATATAATAAAAATGGTATTCAAAACGAGTATTTAATTCAGATCTGGCCTTTCTCTTTTTTCAATGAAATTTTATGTTACTAAGCAATTGAAAACTGACAAAAAAATATACCTAAAAATTATAATATTTTCCATTCAACATAATTATACAACATATACAA
Organism: Epirrita christyi; assembly: GCA_951392215.1. Taxonomy (NCBI): domain Eukaryota; kingdom Metazoa; phylum Arthropoda; class Insecta; order Lepidoptera; family Geometridae; genus Epirrita; species Epirrita christyi. The sequence goes on along the minus strand of OX595849.1, from coordinate 7,977,441 downwards.
CATAAGAAACAAGTATATACAAAATTTAAGAAATACATATACCTACAACAGTTTATCTATATAAATACCATTGCACAATATAGATAGCTCAACTGATCGAACCGATCCGATGCAACTGCACAACAAGGCGTTGCCAATCGTTTTTAAAATCAGTAGAACTAAAACCATTTTTGTTTCAAATAAAAATGTCTTCCCTTATACTCGCGCGAAGACGTTAAGCGTATATATTTTCCACACTGTTTTACTCATCTTGAGTATCTTTTAAAGTTCACGGCATCAACATGAAAATCTCTACAAGAAAATAAACTCTGTCTCCCTGTATAATAACTTGGAAGGTTATCTTAAATTTAAATTAGATTGTTCAGTAGAATACACTGTTGAGATAAAATCACGCGTTACGAGGATCCTTTCTAGGTTTGTACTTATTTAAAGCTTTTTACAAACAAAATTGTGAAATAAATAAAGTAGGTACTCTGACAATTAGACTCGCTTAGTAGCTGCTTGTTTACGAGTAATGGTATGTGATAGTTATCTAGATTTTATTATTGTTTTATTAAATTGAATTTATTATTAAGTGGCAATGGGCATGTTGTATACCTCGCAGGACTAACAACTGCTAAGGAATAACAGTTCTTGAGTGGCGACGACAACTTGGATGACACAGTAAAGGAAGGCCTCCCTCTTGATAGACCAAGGCGCCATTATAAAGGTTGCAGAAAGTCTATGGATAGAAACCGTTCGTCGTGACATTCTATGGGATATGTCTAGCAGTGTAAAAGTGCACTTCTAGACACATGCTGGTGATGATGAAGTGTGCTTGTTTTTGCCTAGTGTAAATAAACTCAATGGAGTAGGGAAAAAACCACAATACCTTCCAAACTATGCAAGATATCGAATTAAAATTAAGATACGCCAGTTTATATTATTTAATGGTCCACCATTCTTCACACATACTTCACTTGGCGTATTTGCGTAAATGTTTGCATTATTCTCCCAAGGCAAACAACATTGTGTACTGATGAAGTCATGGTTGATATACACCAAGTGAAGTTGCTCTTTAAGAAAAAAATATATAAATTTTATGGATCCGTTCTCGTATTTATTATGCGACAAAATAAGAGTAAACAAATCGCTCCATGTCAAAGGATGCTCAACTTATGATTTTATTGTATCCATTGGCCTGCATTTCCACACGAAAAATTGCATGCTCAGGAATTCGGAGTTGTGGTATTAAAAATTATATACCTATATGACAAAAATCGAAGTCTGAATATTCCATTCAAGTTTTCAGGAGCAGTCTTTTTGCATCCTGAATTAAACTAGTCAAGTGCTAAAAGCGTAAAAAAAACATTCAAAGTTTGAGTTTCAGACACTGTTCGAGGTCTAATCTGGGATCCAAACCTTTTCTCTGTCAACTTGGGGTATGAATATGACGGGAAGTATGATAACATAATTCAAATCTTTCGCTATAATATGCCGTTTTTATCACGGCAATTTAAGGGCTTGTATGTTACGTAGTTTTTTGTTTTGGTTAGTTTACATTTGATGGTTATAAAGGTTTACTAAGTATCATTATAAAATTGCTGTTGAACTGAAATTAAATGAACTTAAATGGGCAGTGTTCGGGAAACTACGCCGTATCTTCTCATAACAGACGACCTTCGAGCAACACGGAAGGGAGTAGCCATTCGCAGCGTTCCCCTCTGTCAAACTACAAGCCAAAATAGGCATATGCGTTTAATAAAACTAGTTGAGGTTTGTTCTTATTCTGAGGAGGTGTGCAAGGTTTGTTAGTGTGAGTGTCGTCATTGCGTCATGCGGAATTGCGCTTGTGTGCACATTTCCCCCCGCAAAAAAAGACAGAACTATTTGAATGGTAATATATCGCTAAGGCTACTCCATTCCGGCCCGCGGCAGGAAGTCCGTGTTGCTCGAAGCAGACGACAGAGGATGATGATGATGACGATGATGATGCGAAATGGATGACGCAGCGTACAAAAGCCAACCACTCAATGGACTAAAGACATTTTAAGGATAGCAAGAAGTCGGTGGATGGAGGCGGCTAAAAGCGTTTTGACCGTGGCATTCGATGAGGAAGGCCTTTGTCCAGCAGAGGATTTCTACAGGCTGATGATGATGATGATGATAACATTTTAGCATTATGACAGATATTTTAGGCATATTTGTAATTGTAATGCAAATTATTATGAATAAAAGGCATTTTAATATGTATTATATTTGTAAACTACATTTCATCTTTCTTTTTTATTTGTTTTTTTCTAATATCTCTTTTGATTACTAAGGCATAAATGTTCAAATTGTATAATATTTCGAAAACAAAGTCGTTACACGTCAAAAAAGTAAGTGCGTGATTTGCTTTTATTTTAACTAACTGCTTGATGTGTCGACTAGAAAATAAAGACGAAGCTACGGCGTAGACGTGCTACGCCTGCAACGAGAATTTTAAATGACAACATTTTGTAATTTTATTGATAAATCAGTGGGTTTGGTTATCAGTAAAACCAAAAAAAGTGCGTGATAAGGGTTTTGAGGTCAGTATGGCTTAGTTACGTGACAAAGAGTAAGAAAAACTAAAAGTGAGCAGAAAATAACAAAAAAATATCTTCTGTCACTTAGAAACTTCGTTATTAGAATAATAAGATTAAAATACGCAGGAATTTGCATTTAGCTATCTAATTCTTAATGTTACATCAAAATTACTGTTTCACACGAGCCAACAGGGAACGCTCGCACAACAACGTCCTCTACGTGCTTATTAAGTGCATCACACACGCAGCAGATTCCGTAAATTTGATATGCGTATGCAAACTTATCGCATCTGAAGGTATCACACACGTAGCAGATACGATAATATACGAAAATGATACATTCACGCGGAAACCTTCAAACTGTATTGTATTTCAATTTGTATACACAGATATAATCTGTCCATCTTTTGATATATATCGGTGCCTACAGATGCTTGACGGTAAAATATAAGTGATCTGCTACGTGTGTGTTGCTCCGTGAGTTTAGTATAGAGAGCGATATGAACAGATACGCGCTCAGACACAGATATCTTACCGCATCTGCTACGTAAGTGACACACTTCAAGCATAACCAGCTGTGAGTGGACATAAACTAAAGCCATGTATTTTCGTATGCGTGATTTAGGAAATGATAGATTTTATATATATATATATATATCTATATCTATTATATATATATATATAAATCAAACCCGCAACTTCTTGCATCTCAACCTACTACTAGCCTAGCCCGGGCTACTCGCCTTCCACGCCACAGATGTTGTCAAAACATAATACATTTCCTTGAAATTTTGTTTTATTTTTCTAGTTGGAATACTTTTCAGGTATTCTCAATTAAATCGCAACATACACAGAGCGCGGGCAGAAGTTGGTCGCGGGACGAGCGCGGGTATTCCGTTGAATTTATATGGAAGACAACACATAAAACGCGTGCGCGCGACGGGCGCAGGTCGGATGACGCGCATTATATAGGAGACTACTAATAATCTACGAGTAAAACGGCCTTGATACCGTATGGAAAAATAGATATAGGAAAACTTCAGGGTTCCTTGTTAAACTTCAGAAACACTAAAATTTAAAAATTCATTTTTTAATTAAGGGAAAAAATGTAACTCTACACAATGAAAACAGTCATTAATATATTACACGAAAATGAAATAAATACGTAATGGCGCTAAGGCCAGAGGATACCTCTGAAACATAAAGATAATGTGACCAAAAACAAATATTACACGAGATAAATCATTTTTATAGGCGTACCGCATGTCATGTTGGGACGATTCCAAGAGTATGTAGCCTGGACTTTTAGAAGTTACACTGTTTTATTACAACTTTGAAAGCTACAGCTATATTGATTATAGATATTATAAGGATTTGGAATCTATCAAGTTAAACTACAATGAAACAAAATAGAAAAACACTATAAAACTTTATCGTCATCTCATCACGATGGTTGCTATGAAAATGTAATGACCAATGACGTTTAATGCGTATATTTATCATCACTATTTTGAATTCATGTCATAGTAAGTACTAAGTAGTTAACTAGTAAGTACTAAAATTTTTAGTCAGGACTTAAAAAAAATTATACACAGATATCCAACTCATAGTTATTTTTCAGGAAGATCAAATAGTGAATGTTTTTTTGCCCAAAAGCAACATACAGCTTTTATGCAATTCCATCGTTGTTATTAGTGTGATAAATTAATAAAAGTTTTTCTACCTACATACATAAAAGTGGCTACCATAGCATACTAGACTTTGTTTTAATATTAAAACTTAAAATTATCTTGCATAATAACAATTACCTTACCCCGTTGGAGCAAAGCAAGGAAATAGTCAGGAAATTACAAATGTTCCAATGATCGTTCTAACTGTAGCAATTTCATTTCGGATAGAGCAATAATACCAACTTTTTGTTGATACTACAAACCAAAACAAACACCTTAACCTCATTTAAATAAACAAAAATCATCAACCATTAGACTTCCACTGCTGGATGAGGCCTTAAATATAGAATACAAAGGTATTTGCCATAATCAGTATGCTTGGCAGGTGGATAGGGGATCGCAGTATAAGTGTTGATTACTCAAGTGGATGCTGCTGCCCATCTCCTGGTATAATCCCTTAGTCGGCTTTTACGACATTCAAACGAGAAGACGGAAAGGTATATTGTTGGGCTGGACACAACATGATATTCCGACAAACACACAAAAGATTCCAGCAAATACAAAATTTTGATACCTCGTACACTTTTATTATTTGGAAATAGGTATGCAAAATTTCAGCTCAAACGGTTGAGTGGAAATGATTTAAAAATCAAGTGTAGTAAATAGATAGACAAGAAAGGGAGTTAATAACTTTTCATTTAAAAAACCTACTTCCGCCATTGTATGAAAAAAAAATAATGAAAGAACCAGAGTGGTGAAAGGATTATGATACTTTCTGAATGCCAATGCTTGATTTGCTGCTGAAAATATCAAAATAGCCATATGTATGCCTACAATATTTGAGGAGTTCCCTCAATTCCTCATGGATTCCATCATCAGAACTGGATTCTGAAAAAAATGGGACCAATCTGGAAGTATATCTATTCAAATAAAATAAGAATTTTCCAAATCGGTTCATAAACGCCGGAGATATGCGGTAACAAACGAATTGAGAACCTCCTCCTTTTTTGGGAAGTCGGTTAAAAAACGTGTTAAAATACAGTATTAAGCGCAGTAATAAGTGCTACAAAAAAAAACATAATAGGTATATTGTCTGATGTATATATTTCACTGTCTAATGAGATAACGCTTCTCTTTTATGTGTGGTTTCAAAACTTTTAACTGAATATTTTACTTCCACCTAGCATGTAATAAAAACATAGTAACTAAAAAAAGCGAAAAAATAATCATGAGAGTAGACAAAGCGGTTGAAACAAGTTACATTTTTGTATTGCGTCACAAACTTTAAAATAGGTCGGGAACAGTGCTCGAGTCAAGGAAGGTAACCCTGTTTCATATTTCGCTTTAGTATACTGGTTATCTTACAGTAACACTGTAGTCCATCGTATTATACCACATTCGAAACCGGAAAGCTATTGCATTTCGTGCTGTCCTATAGCTAGAGTTCAATTTAGAATGTAATCCAACCGGTAGTAGATTTATGAAATCTTTCAGCAAGAAGTTCTAAAGTGAACTCATCTTGCGTGCATAATATATTTGGTTGGACTTACCGAGACATTTTCTCAGTGATGACTTTCAAATATAATGTTTCCGCAGTTCTCAGAGTAATGGAGTGAGGCGTTATATCTGCTTGTCGCTTTGTTTCGAGTAGAAATGCTTTTACAGCTTCGGACTGGTGCGTCAAAAATACTAATTGGAAAGACAGTGTTGTTGATTTAATTTTGAGCGCACTAACCTCATGGTTTTGATATTTAAATGACCTTAAAAATTGTTTTGATGTTTATATTAGTACAAAAACACTCAGTCAGTGGTTGTTTAATGATTCAATACAAAATGTATTACTTTCCTTCTTTGTATATTGGTCAATTATATTTTAATCGGGTTTCAATCAATAAACAAACCATGTAATAACCCAAACCTACATTATATTTCCATTAATGATCATCAATCACTAAACCGGACCAGTATCTACTAACCATTATTGATTTCTGAGCTTAAATTAAAAATTAAGTTATACCTACTACAAAAACCTGCAGAATATGAATTTTCTCGTTTTTGAAACAGCTCTTATTCCAATCAACTGTAGGTATACAGTTTGATACAATGGTCCATTAAATAGGTACTTGTTCTTTTTTGGTTTGTTAGTCGTAGAACTTCTTGTGAAAGAGTTCGTCCGGGAAAGTACTACCACCGTACCTATTTCTGTCGCCTAGTGCTCGCACTGCTGTGTTTCGGTTTGAAGGGACTTTTCATCTTTATGTCTCAGGATCGGCAGCGCGCGTGATATACATCTGGTGTTCTAGGCGTCCATAGGCTACTATTTTGCTCGTCTAGTAGTATAAAAAAAAACCTTCGTTTACCAGTAAGGAGTTTGAGTATGAGGTATGGTGGCGTTAAAAAAACTTTGTGCCCGATGGGAAATGAACCAAAAAGTGTGGGGAAGGATTCAATGTGCCTCGCAAAGGTTTTTTCAAATAGGTACATGTAACCATTACCATTACCATGTACTATTTGACCCCCCACACAACACGCATTACGCCATTTGGTGTTTTTTTAGTTTTATGTAAACTAACTATAATACTTAGGTAGGTACTGTTGTTTTTATCTTGTTTCTTTTTAAGTGGGGACAAATAAATGTATTTTCTTTCTTTCTTTCTTCTTTCTTTATTATTCCTTTGAATTTTCTGGGACATATCGTTTTCCTTTTGATTGCACGTTTGAGCGAAACAATTTATTGGTGTACACGATGAAACGAAATAAGAGCGAACGGACTTGTTGGGCAATTTTTGTTGATATAAGATGTGTCCTGGCAGCTGGCTTATTTAAGAGTGTATTATTACTGGAAGAAGCGTTAGCCAAATTGGTCGTGGAAAGCAATGGCGGCGATGAGCTCACCACTTGTCACATTTATATTCTAGCGATTGTGCAACCCATTGCACGGTGAAAAGAGGCCCTTTGAGGCTCTGCCTACGCCTCTGGAGAAAAAGACGTATGTTTATGTATGTATATTTATTAAAATAAAACCCACGACCAGTGGATCATAAGTAACACCCACATTATTTACAAAAACTGATCTTTAATTTTCTTGCGAGCTGGCTTGTCATGTGGAGTTTATTATTAAAAGTTTCACGTACAGCGTTGCTTGCAGTTTCATAGATCGAAAAGCTGATTGCAATACAAAATGATTTTGACCACAAAATGTTCTTGTTAGAAGACTTCGGTTGTTTAACCTTCTGTTTGTTTCCATAAAACATGAAACTACTGAACTAATTTTGATGATACTAATAGCGTTTTTTAGTATTAATTGGTGCCGCGAGTTAATAAAAAATACACAATAAGCACATAACACATAACACTGATTTGGCAGTCGGGTAAAAAAAAGAAACAACCTAGAAACAATACTATCACCTCCACGCAAGAGAAACCTCTCGGGTCCAGCCAATAGGTAATATAATAATGTTGAGAAAGTTCTACAAAACAGTGTAGATTTACAAATAAATCCAAACAAATGATCGTGTGTTTGAAGATAAAAAAAGTTTGATTTATTTTCTTGAGAAAATGAGTACATGATCCAAGGTAGGTAAGGATCCAGACAAGCTTAAATTGGACCTTCATCCCGTTAGACGCGTAAAGCCTTATACATCTTCATAAATAATTTATGAAATAAGCCTTCATTTATAATAATTGTATCGTGTAGTAAAGCCGCAGCCAAACAGATTGCGGAGCGAGTACGATGCGGTTAGAACGCAATGTGGATATTTCATCCAAAACGCAAGAAAAGAATAGGAACAGGAAGGAATTTATTGAGGTGTAGAAAAGGAATAACTATAAGACAGCACTACATCGGTGGCCCAATTTTACTAAACAAATTGTCTGGATGAAACAAAGTTGGTTTAATTGCCACAGTTCCGTGGGTTTGTTTTAAGCCTGGTCGCAAATTTTTTTTACGGATTTTGTGTAACGTCTAATACATGTTATTAACATCCGCACCCATCCCACATTCTGTGTGGCAAAATCTTTAAACTTTGTGAATTAGCGACGAAGAATTTTCTGGTTAAATGGGCTATTATAATAATTTAAGAGATATAATGGCTTTTTATAACGCCATCGTAACAAGTGGTGCTTGAAATGGTTTTCAAAGTGAGTTGGAACTTGGATTAGGGTTGGATAAAGTGTGGAAAGAATGAAGGTTAAATATGTGGTACCCGAAAAGTATTTTAAATGTACTTTTTGGATTTCGATAGCAGTGTGAAAACAGTGCCGTGGTTTGTCTGGCCTAAGAATAGACCACTCTGTCTCATCCCATGGATGTAGAAAAAGCCAACCAGGGTATTACGTCAGGGGATGGGTCCACCTGCTAATTAATGCAGTGGTAATTTTAGCAAATCCTCCCATTGCATTGCAAACCGCAGCGAAAGCTCGTTGTCGGGTTGTGGTTACACCGATTGTGGAGTTTCATTGCTAATAGATTAGTTTAACAAGATGCCTCGCAGCAACCTCTGTAATTTAAAGATAGCTTGAATTTCTTGACTAATTTTGCCGCGGTTTTATTAAGATTCCAACGTACAGCTAGTCGAATTTTCGGCTAAATAAAACTTAGTTTTTTTCTAAATCAAGAAAATTTCATACCTCGGTATGTCTCATCTCACCAAATGATAACTACACCATTTTATGAAAATCATGGTTGTAATTCTAAAATTATTGATAAACTACGTTTTTTAGTTCCGTCTGGAGATTTGGATAATACTAATGATACGAGGTACAGTCTGTTCAGAAAGAGAGCCGTCGTGGCCAAAAAGTGAACCAACGATACGATTTTACATGACGACCCATCCCTGCCATCTGGAAAATGTCAAACTCATCTGTCATATTGTATTGCTTGGTATTAGTGTTTTTTTAGTGACAAACCCGCTATTGTGTTGCAAATGAAACAAAAAAGATAATTAAGCACGCTGCGCTCTCAAATTCCACGACGAGACATTTTCTGAACAGAATCTACGAGTTCTTTGAGAAAAAAAAATTGCGAGTGTTGTAGCATAGTTCAGCCGAAAAATTCGATGAGGTGTACGTGGTAACCTTAAGTAAACACAGTATAATTTAGTATAACCACATACAGCTGAAAGTACCAGGCCAAAAGAAAGTATACCTAACTCTCGATAACGGCATAAGCCCCTTTCCTAAATCGCCGTTCTCTCGATCCCTCAGATGTTTCTGTTATATTGAGTGGTGTTCTTGTTGATTTATGTTATTGTGGATCTCAGAGGCTGTCATTGACAGTTTGAGGACTGGTGTGGTGTTTTGGACAAAAAGGGCTGCCAACTATTTTCTTGTCATCTAAATACGCTTAGCTCTTTAGAAGAAAAAAACATTTAAACAAACTGAAATTTCTTACAGATGGTGCCTGTGGTTCTAATAGATTGGTTCATTGGTTTCATCTGGTAGATAATGAAAAGCTGCAGCGAAGTGATATTTCTGTTCAAATTGAACGGTTAATTTATTTCGTTTGATAGATATGCCTAGGGCTTTCAGCTGCAAACGACATTTTGGTTGAAAGTGAAGTTAATACAGCCGATTTAAATAATATCGTTCCTATTTTTTATAAAGCTCTAAATGTATTTTTTTTTTGTCTCCGACATTTTAGTAATATTTGCTCTATTTTTAAACATTAAGTCTTGAAATCAGGCAGAAAATATTTTTTTTTTAGATGAGTCCAGTTCTCTAATCGCATTTAAAGTCAAATATCAGTAAATTTACGAAAAACAATCTAGTTTATCTAGGATTTGCTAACTTGTTCCACTAATGACGGTCACGAAAGAGCTTCAACAAACATTTTTGCGTCAGCCGTATTACGCCCGCAATGGCCGCTTGTAAAGATAGCTAAGAAACATTTTTAAAAGCACCTGATTTGCCAGAACTCAAGTTACTTGTTTTAAGGTCCCCTTAAATGTTTTTGTTTAACGTCAGACATCTATTAGACAGATGGGCAAACCATATAGAAATAATGACGGGGCTAACCTTGATGCACCCGGTACAGGATCGTGGGGAATAGCACAAGCAAAGAGATTCTTGCATACTAAACAAACGGTGAAGTCAAGCATTGGATAATGATGATGAAATGTTTATGGTGAAACAGCTTTTGGTTGAGTCAAAGAGAATTGATATTGTAACCGACTAACAAAGACTAAGAAACCTGAACATAGGTTTAATACCTATGTAATAATAACAATGTTGTTATTCATAACTATAGTTTTTTTTATTTAAAACTTACCTCCAACAAGTATGAACCCACAATTTTTCAACCACATCTCGTCATCCAATGTCACTAAGAAACATCACATGGTACTTGTTTCTCACTAAACACTGCACTCCACAAACAAACCAAAATGAAAGGTTTTAATAATCGAACTTCGAATGTAGGATTACGTTGTTCGTTGGTAGAATACGCCAGGACACTGTTGCCGCGTTGAGAGGCTGTGTGGTACTGAGGAGTGGGAGCAACGTGACGCGAACGTCACTTTGGGCTGGCTGGAGTACGGTGCGCACTACTGGGAATATTTTAGAGACAGTTTTATAAGATGTTTGAGTTGTGTTTCTGTATGTATTTGATGACGAAAATCAATGATCATCACTACTAAATTTGTGCTGTGGTGTCCAGCTTGAGAATATACCCCTCCTACTCCTCTAATGGATATGGTAAAAGCCTTAGTATAAGATTATACAAGGGGATGAGCAGTAGCATCCATCTGAGTACTTATAACCAACTGCGATCACCAATCCGCTTGCGAAGCGTGGTGATTATGGCAAATCCCGCGATTGTATTCAATGGGAGAGGCCTCGAACAACAGTGGACGTAAACAGGCTGGTGATGATGATGACTGTATTTACGAAATAATTATGTTTTAGAAACATTGTTTAAAATTTATGGCTTCTTTGCCTTTTAGTACTATTTTGTCTTTAAGTTGTTCCGTAGATTTCCAAAACAACTTTAAATGGCAAAACAACTATCTTCGGATAAAAAATTATAATCTACGCAGCAGCCGTAGCTGCTCGTAGGTCTCTGCTACGACATCTGGAATAATGTTAGCTGCACAGTGATAAGCAGTGTACTCCAACTCACGTTGTAAGGCAGCGTCCTGACAACGGAGACGTCATTTAAATATGCAAATGAAACGGAAGCTCCATTATATAAGCATAATTTTACATAAGTAATGCATCCAATAAAAGTTTGCTTATTTTTCACTCAAGGATTATAGCTCTTTTTTAACTGACTTCCAAAAAGGAGGTGGTTCTCAATTTGACAGTATTTTTTTTTTATTACGTTATATCTCCGTTATTTATGAACCGATTTGGATGTTTTTGTATGTGTAAAAAATTATTCGAGGGTAGCCCCATACAAATTTCATCAAAAACAAATAAGTACATTTTACACTTTTCTGTTTTTAAGGGTTTTTGTTTGTGTTCACCACACACCACGACCTTCGACACCGGTGACTAGAAGCCAGTTGAGATATACACGGATTATATTGTATTTAAACTGCTTGAGCTTAATTACTGGGCAACTATACTTCTAGATGTGCTCTGTATTTATAGTACTTACATTTTTAATTTAAAAACAAAGCTTGCCAACGTCAACGGCACGTCATTTAGGTATGAAAAGAAAACGGAAGCTCCTTAGACAAGGGAAATTTAATAAGAAATTAAAATGTTTCGTAATTCCCAAGTTGATTTTAGACGTTCGTTGATGGAAATTCATAGAATTGAATTATTTTTTAAATTGTTTCTTTGATAGAAAAAACCAATGAACCGTTTAGAAAAATAATTAAAAGGTTTTATTCTTAACTCGTCTCTTAGTGACCCCACATAATATTTTACTCGAATTTGTTTTTATTTCAAATGAAGTACATACTTGTCGATCGTGTCCTCTTATGGATGTCGTAAAATACTACCAAGAGATGTGCAGAAGTCTCCACCTATGTACTAAATACCAACACCTCGATCACCGCCTGCAAAGCGTGGTGATTTCTACTTGTACTTCCTGATACGCATGACACTAGAAATTCTAGTGTTGGATCAGCACTATGTATGTGACTGTTGGGTGTTATGTTATGTTATTATAAAGTATATTCATCATCATCATCAGCAGTTAGAGATCGAGGGGTATAACCTCAGGTCAGATATACTTCTTGAGATACCAAACACATGTTTTGCGGGAATAAAGAGACCTAACACACATGTTTTTAATTAATAGTAACTTATAAATATATCAATAGTCTAGCTACGAATGTCAATGAATGATTTGTATAGTGTTATTTTGGTTCATTGATATTTGTAGCAGAGCTAAAGATATTTATGAGATACTTTCAATTAAAACATGTGTGTTAGGTCTCCTGATTCCCGCAAAACTAGTTTGATATCTCAAGAAGTGTTGATAAGCTGTAATGTGCAAAAAACACAATACAATTTGAATTTCGCGCCACTTGTGAAACGTTCCAGCTTAAGTATTTATTTTAGAAACAACTGTACGTAATCAAAATTGGATGATAAAAGAGCAAAACTAATTTTCAGAATAAAGAAATAAATTAAACGAACGCAATGGTTTGTCAGTGAGAAATATCACCTGCGGTGCGCGTCAGTTTCAAACTTGACTGTGTCATTCATTTACTTTAACACATTCATTCTTCCGTGACTTTAACACAGTTATTTTTTTTTGTGTGCGTTCCTTACATTCCTTGCTACTTATACAGCAAGTTAAGTACGAATAAACGATAAATATGTGAGTTTAGTGTAAGCAATACTGGAAGCCTGTTATCAATTACAAATACCTTGTACGTATATTATCGTGGTTAATATTAAAACTCCTCAATTCACATTGACCTTAACTGAAAGTGTATGACACCAATGATATATTGTGCAAGTGGGTATACATTTTTAGTATCATAGTAAAATTTGAATAAAGATATCATCGCAACGTGAATAATCCTCCAATAGATCTGAATTATATAAAGCGAATTCCTTGATGATGAAGACGCTGAAAAAATGTTCATCCATGTGAAACTCTGAGGATGTCTCATCTAAAGCTATCACTGTAATCCTATATCAGCAGGAGCCGAGTAAGTGAATAGTCGAAGGATTTATTTCTCCGAAAAATTGTGTACACTGAAATCAAAGACGGGTTCGAGACTGAAAGTCTCGGTTTTTTGTGGCAGTGACGACCCGTCACGGCTTCTTTATGAATCAACCTCCCTTTGATTTTTAACCAACTACGGCAAAGTAAAAGGCGTGTTGTGGTTTTAGCAGTCTATCCTACTAATATTATAAACGCGAAAGTTTGTGAGTATGGATGTTTGTTACTCTTTCACGTAAAAACTACTTAATGGATTTGAGTGAAATTTGGAATGGAGATACTTTACGCCCTGGATTAACACATAGGCTACTTTTCATCATCATCATGATCATCAATTTTCATCATTATTCACGCGGGTGAAACCGCGGGGCGCAACTAGTATTATATATGCATGTAACTTTGTTCATCTGTTCCCTCGTAGTTCTGAAACTACTTGAAGTATTTGGCAAATGTTTCATAATGAAACGTCTTGACATTTCGCGTGTTATATTCTATAATGACTTCACACTATATTCAATATGGTAGAAATAAAACGCAATTTTTCAACCTCGAAAAAAAATTACGAATAAAAATATAATCATTTTTGTATCAAATTAAAGTACTTTGGGTAATTCGAGAAATAAAAAAATAAAAAAAAAACTAGCTGCTCCCGTGGTTTGGCCCCCGTGTACAATGATGAAAATTGATGATGATGCTGATGAAAAGTAGCCTTATGTGTTAATCCAGGGTATAAGGTAATTCTATTCCTTTCACTAAAATCTGTTCAGCCTTTAACAAACGTACTCACAAACTTTCGCATTTGTGCCACCAAAAGGTTGTAAAAAATAAAAGTTAAAAACCTAAAACCAGACCACACAAAATCTGAGAAGAAGTATCAAAATGTTGAAGAAGAAATCCAAATACAAGATTCTCTAGTACAGACCTTTTACTTGATTACTTATTGTAGGGCTCAAAAATGCCCTTCGATGAAACACATAACCCTCTCTGTACCAATTACTATTGTCAATCCAACTATGTACCATATTTCACTGTAAGTCCGCAGACAATAAAAACGCAATACACGTTATTCTCACTTACGCAATAAAGCGCCATAAGCACCAATTCACGCAAATACTTACGATGGCCTGTAAAACAAGGGTAAACAATACATTCATGGGAAAAAATTGCGGACGTTTTTCCTTGTGTGGGACCTATTCGCTCCATCTTGTCCCTAGAATTGTTAAGGCGCATCTGGCTGAGTAGAATCTTGAATATACATCAACATCAATATCCTTGATTTTAACTCTGACCTTAGTAAGTCTAATGAAAAACATAAATAATATCTTTGTTTTGACCTCTGACCCCTGTAAGTCTAATGAACAACATCAAGAACTTTTTTTTGACTTCTGACCTTTGTTAGTCTAATGAAAAGGAAAAATATCTTTGTTTTGACGATAAAGATTTATTGATGTATAAAGATCAGAGGTCGGAAAACAAAGATAATGATGTTGTTCATTAGACTTACAATTATATTTATTATTTATTTATTTATTATTAGGTGGAGGGTGGTGGTCTAATTTCCCACGAGGACCAGTCGTCTTGGGAAATGTTAAGTTTTTAATTTTTTTGGTTCATATTCTCTTGCGTTTTTTCAAAAAAACAACACATAGAAAATATGCACTTATAACGTGAGGTCACTGCTGTCAACTGAGAGATACTTAGAACTGGTATACGCCCTTGGAAACATAAACTGCGACATAGTAGGATTGTCAGAGGTGCGGAGAACGGGATGCAATATTGAGGAGTATCAAGATTACATATTATGTTACATTGGACAAAATAAAGGATTACATGGAGTGGGTTTCTTAATCAAGAAAATATTGAAAAATAATATAACTAACTTTACTGGAATATCAGAAAGAGTAGCCCTACTTCAGCTGAAATTTGAAGAATTCTACATCTCAATAATTCAGACGTATGCACCGACGGAGAGCTCAAGTGATGACGAAATTAGTAAATTTTATAATGATATCAAGAAAGCTCACACGCTAGCAGACCACAATGTGCTAGTAATAGGCGACTTTAATGCTAAAATAGGCCAACCCAGAGTCGAAGAAAGTCTTATAATGGGCAAATATGGTTATGGAAATCGAAACGGAAGAGGAGAACGGCTTATAGACTATGCCTTTGAATACAAGCTGTCAATTATGAACACCTTCTTTAAGAAAAGAGCAAACCAAAAATGGACATGGAAATCACCAGACCAGAAAACAAAAAATGAAATTGACTTTATAATGACAAATAAACCTAAACTAATAAACAATGTTGAAGTCTTACACAATGTGAAGTTTCCATCTGATCATAGAAGCAACATGCCTTATAAGACATCCAAGTAAAAGCAGAAATAACTTTTCAACTATGCTGAAAAATCCTCTGACAGAAGATGAAATCAAGAGTTACCTCAGTCACCTCCAATCCCACATCGATGTCAACACTAAAGTAACTAAAAATATTCAGGATTATTACTATGCAATAGAAAAGGCTATTAAAAGTAGCCTATTAGTTAAAAAGAAACAAACACAAAGAAAAAACACAAAGTATTTAGTGAAAACACAGAAAACTTAATTAAAACACGCACAGAACTAATAAATTTAAAGAACAAGGACAAAAAAACAAAGAAAAAGCTCAGCGAACTATTTAAAAAACAAATAAAGCAATAAAAAAGGACTACAAGAAACATAGGCAAGACATAATAATAAGAAACCTACAGAAATTTAGAAGCACAAAAAGAGCTGTTAAAGAATTAAATCTTCATAAAACATGGATACAAAAACTTGAAAACAAATCAAAAGAAGCAAAAACAAGGAAAGAGATCTTGGATTTTGCAACTACTTTCTACAGAGAACTCTATAAGAAAAGACAGGAAGATGATAACACCGAACAACAAAACACAGTTGAAATTGATTATATTAATACCATTGAGCCAATAAACGAAACGGAAGTATACAAACACATCAGACAATTAAAAACTGAGAAAAGTCCAGGCCCAGACGGGTTAAGTAATGAAGCTCTTAAAATAGGGGCACCTATTCTTCTCAATCCCCTAACGCAACTATTTAATATGGTATTAGACACCGAGACAGTACCAAAAGAATGGTGTACATCAGACATCATACTCCTCTATAAAAAAGGAAACCCACTAGACATTGGAAACTATCGACCTATTAGTCTACTAGCAAGCATATATAAACTCTTTAAGTCAATATTATTGGAAAGAATAACACAGGATATTGAAGACTCTCTACCGATAGAACAAGCAGGCTTCCGTTCAGGTTTTAGCACTACTGACCACTTACATGCCATAGAACAGGTTGTAAGCAAATATAAAGAATTCAATAAGCCTCTGTATGTAGCCTTTATAGACTACAGCAAAGCTTTTGACAGCATTAGCCATAAGTCAATCTGGAATGTTCTGCAACGGTTTAATATTGACCGAAAGTACATTAATATCATCAAATACATATATGCTCATAGTACAAGTAACAACGATCTCTAATGTGAATTATAAGATCGTTGACAAGTAAGGTAAAACTTGAAGTTAGAGGTGATGTTATCAAAATAGAAAGAGGAGTTCGACAGAGTGACCCTATGTCACCGAAATTGTTTATTGCCGTACTTGAAAATATATTCAAAAGTCTAGACTTTTGAAATTAATAAAAATGATGATTTTTTTTGTTTTTTTTTTTTTTTTTTTTTCCTTTTTGTTTCCAATCTAGATTGGAAACAAAAAGGAATCAAAATTTGTGGCTCTTACCTAAGTCATCTTCAATTTGCTGACGACATAGTTGTTTTAGCCGGAAAACCAGAGGAACTACAGGAAATGATATGCTCACTGGCACATGAAAGTTCTAAGGTAGGATTGGAGATGAACTTAACCAAAACCAAGCTAATGACAAACAGTGATGAAAGACCTATCAGCGTAAATGGAAACAACATACAATATGTGAGGAACTATTTATACTTAGGCAAGCAAGTCTCGTTTGCTAAACAAAGCAACGAAGAGGAGGTAGCACGCAGATCAAATATAACTTGGAAGAAATACTGGTCATTAAAAGAAGTACTGAAAGGAGACTATCCTCTAAATATGAAGAAAGTGGTAATTGACACTTGCCTATTGCCCTGCCTGTTGTATGGTTGCCAAACGTGGATCTTCACAAACAAAGTCAAACATAAGATCAAATGTACACAGAGGGCAATGGAAAGAAGCATTCTCAAGATTCGGAAAATACACAAGGTTAAAAGCAGCTTAATCAGAGAAAAGACCAAGCTAACTGATGCACTCACACAAGCTCTTAAATTAAAGTGGAATTGGGCCGGCCACGTTTCACGACGCACAGACGAAAGGTGGACCATACAGACCACACGATGGACAGGACCATTCGGCAAAAGGAATGTTGGCAGACCGTTTAAACGGTGGACTGATGATATTATCCAAATTGCTGGAAAAGACTGGATCAGTAAAGCGAACAATAGAGAGTCGTGGAAGAAGATGGAGGAGACCTTTACCCGAGAAGGGATCCATTTCTCGTTACCAAAGTAGATTAAATAAATTAGATTGCAACATAGTAGACACTAACAACTAGCGTTAAGTAAAGTTACTAACAATCAATGTATACAAACTTACTCATGAGTTATGGAATAAAAAGGTTTTTTATTTATTTTATATATTTTATTTATTTATTTATTATTATATTATTTATGTTTTTTATTAGACTTACTAAGGTCCGAGTTAAAATCAAGGTATCTCAAGAAGTATATCTGACCTGAGAATACCCCTCGATCTCGAACTGCTGATGATGATGATGAATATACTTTATAATAATATAACATAACACCCAACAGTCACATACATAGTGCTGATCCAACACTAGAATTTCTAGTGTCTTTGGTCTATCAACCGTAACAGGTGATATGATGATGATTAGAAAACAAAGATAATGATGTTGTTCATTAGACTTACAAAGGTCAGAGGGCAAAACAAAGTTATTGATGTTGTTCATTAGACATACAAAGATCAGAGGTATAAATATGTTAATGTTGATGCTATGAGATACGACCCATTTATCTGTAGTAACTTATTATAACCATGCATGTGAAAGCAATTAGTGTATTGATTATTGAACTGAACTCGTTGGTCATCATCAACTCGTCGCATAAAAACGATATGCTTCTTACATCAAATAGTTAGTGGCGCAAAAATTTTGTATTCACTCTGTCACTTTTTTTTATTGCATTCATTATCGTCATCAGCAGCCTTTAGACGACCACTGCTGGACGAGGCCTCCCCCATAAAATACAATGGGGATCATTGTAATAATTACCACGCATGGCAGGTGGTTGGTGATCGCAGTATTCGTCTTGAGTACTCAGGTGGATGCTGCTGCCCATAACCTGGTGTAATTTCTTAGTCGGCGTTTACGACATCCACAGAAGGAGATGGAGGGGTATATTCTTAGGCCGGAAACACCACGGCCATTATTGCATTATTGTATTAGTATTGTGAGAGCAGAGCGAAGGGTCCACGAGCGAGTCTTTGGTTCACTACCAACGGGCAGCTATCTTTCCTGATTAGTTTTGGCCAGGAAATAAAAATATATTCTATTTATCGACTAACGTCCCCTTAAGAAGCACTATAGTGGTGCTTTGAAACGTGACGCTATGTGTCTCTTAAGTTGAGATTGAAGTGTTGATGCGAAACTTTTGTTCTTAAACTCTTAACATTCTTGTGTCTACTATTTGAATTATGTCCACTTGAAATTAATTTAATATTTTAGGACATTTGCAGACTGTTCTATCTGACCTTGAGTACTTAAATATTATCAAGTTCCTAGAAGGTCAGTGAATTTATTAAGTTCTTTTTTTAATTTTTACTGAGTAATTATTATTTCTAAAGCTAGGAGAACATAGGGTTTACCGCAGTAAAATATATAGTATACCTACTTATAATAAACGCTATTGGCAAAGTACCTAATACCGTAAGTGGTATTTCATGGAATGAAATCCCCTGAAATATTTTGCGCCCTATCAGATAAACGAAAAAGGTTCCTTTTGTGTCGTGACCTTGTTTCTCAATAAATCTTGGGTCATTCTTGTTATTCAGAAGACTTGTGTTGTGAAAAAATGAGGATTTTTCTATTGAACATTAGCTACTGTGTAGTTTGATGGATATTCTAGAGTATTCTGATGACAAACGTATTATTACACGACTGCCCAGAAGGAAGGTTATGTTTTTCGGGCGTATGTATGTATGTGTGTTTTTCTTTGTTTCCTCTTGTAGCCTAAACGACTTCATGTATTTTGATAAATGAAGTGTTTTTGAATTTGTCTCTACCAGGCAAGTAACACAGGATGTATGAAGTGTCTTAGTCACTAAGGGGTGTTGCATGGAATTTAATGGATTTTCATTGCTATGCCCTTTGGTGTACCTCTTTTTGTGTACTTGCTTGTGTAATGCTCATTTCGCAAATTACACTTGTAAAAATACTTGAAAAGTAGATTCTGGTTATGAAGTTTATCAAAAACAAGTTTTCATTAACAAAACATGCATGTTCAAGTCACACCAAAGCTTCTATCAAAAATTAATTCCCATTCAATTATAATCAAACATCGATCAAATGACCAGTCAATCTGTTTTATTCAAAACTCTTGATGTACCGCGGAGCACACAAAGGCATTGTTTTCCCTAATGTTCCCATATATCGTGGCCCGCTTTTTACCACACAAAGGAGACGGCACCTAAATGAAAAAGCATTTATTCTTCCTCTATTCTCCCCATGGCTGTTTGAGATGTTGCAAAATTGCTAAATGGTGGCTCGTTTTAAATAAAACGTTGGAGAATTATTATGTTTTGGTAAACTTATTCAGAATCATTTGTTCTTACAACTGTTTTCCTTGTTCGAGTTAAAATTATTCTCTGCAATGTATGTTTGTGGTGGGGATTTTTTTGGAATGGTTATGATACAACGTACCTCTTAATAAGTAACTGTAGGTAATGACGGTTTTGCGTAAAGTTTATCATATAAATTTACGCCTGTTTCCCATAGGGGTAAGGTTAAGAAGTATAGATTATGATCATTACGAGCGTATTGGATGATTAAGGTTCTAGAATCAATTTTTTTTAACATACATACCTGCATTTTATATTCGTGAAGATGCTGCTTGTAAATGAACCAAAGTTCATGTTATCTAAACTGATGAGCAATATAAAAAAGTCACTATCATGTAATATTTCTTAAACCACGCAAGTCAGCTTGGGTTTATGGGTACTAGATAACTGATATACGTAATATAATAATACATTACATAGATAGATATTTTTTATTATACATAGAAAAATACCCAGAACACCCTGAACAATTAATTATCTGCAGATCGTACAAATATTTTTTCAGAGGCGGGAATCGAACCCGCAACCTCCTGCGTCGCAGCCGAAACTTCACCCACCGCACCACAGAGGTAGCCAAAAAAAAGCGAAGTGGTAAAAAGGCGTAGGTAAGCGTGCATCTGGTCCGGAGGCGCCTTTGACCTCCTCTTAAGGTTAGTGGAATAAAATCGTTTATAAAGCCAATATTGAGACAACTTTCTCCCAGAGTCTCGCCTTGGGTTTTTTTGTATTTTGAATTATCTTAATTAATTTCTAAATATGTTAGTAATACTTTGCAGATTTTTCTACGTGACTTTGCTATGGAATAAAAGATAAACCTTACCGGAATTAATACAAAATATTCCCACCTCACTGCATGGATATTCTTTAGTGGTATTTTAAGTCCTCTGGGATAGCTAAAAGGAAAGCTCTGTCAACTATTTTTAATATCGAAACCGAGGCGAAGTCGTTAGCGCTTGCGATATGGAATAAAAATAATACTGCACGACTTGCAAGCATTGTGCAAACCAGCATGGGGTGAAATCCATTCTGCTCCTATCTGTGGCACAATGCAGTCTTATGTCACTTCAAATTGGCAATCAATCTATAATAGATTCTATCATTCTGCACTTAAATTCAATGTGGTTCCAAAGATGAAAAATTTAAAATTCGTACCATATTCGTACTTATATTATTTTTTAATGGAACTGTTATGTCTCGCACACGTCCCGCAATAACAATTTTCAATATTGCTTGTGTTTTTGCCATAGATATACTATCGGTTTCAGGCCCACTATTCCTCAATCATAGAGTTTTTGACAGATTTAAATGAAAACCTGTTACCAAATCTATGCTCGATTCACGCTTGAACATAGATACGTAGTGAAATACGAGCCTTATTGTCCTCGATGGGAGTGAAACTTGTGAATGTTAGTACTATTACTTCTTCAGTGGTCGAGGAATCCTGGTTTTTCCGGTATGAGCTTCACATAAACGATTGTTTATTGGTTTTTACATGCGCCGACCTTTCTCGCTCACTTGGGCAGCTACATGAAAATAAAACATTTTAATTGCAGCTACTGAATTGGATACAGACTGTTTTGTTTTTGTTTAATTTCGTTAATCATCATCATCATCATTGGTTTGATTATGTACACTGCTGGACAGGTATCCCCCATAGACCTGCTTTTAGCAAAAAAGGCATTGGTGTGAAATCTGTAGAATTTTTCTGTAATTACAAATTGAATTGGTAACCGTAATTTATTTTTCTTCGGTGAAAATGAATGCGTGCAATCTCCCACGTTTACCCCACAGACAAAAACGGAAATTAAGTTGCCAGGAAAAATCATCTCGTTAAATATCCAGAATTGTACAAATTGTACACTTAATTTATAATAAAATAAACTATTCGATATTTTATTTTTTATTTTCTCCCAATTGTAGTGAAAAGTAGAGTGTAACACACAGCGCTAAGAACCCATTTTAACTCGCTTTCTAAAAAGAAATAATAGAGTTTTCTAATAGAGTTTTACTAGTAAATACTAGTAAAACTACCTCGCATATTATAATGGGTTAATTGTATCCCCTTTCATAACAATCTACTATTTACTATGATGATTTATTAAAACTTTGTACTTTCAGTAGCAGAAAATAGCAAGACTACTACTTACTACCTACTCGATCCGGTGGTCACAACCCAATACCAACAGCCCTAAATGCGTAATAGTTAAGTAAACCTAGTGCCTTAGTGCTATCTAAATCTTATGAAACTTGATTAGGGGAAACTTCTAGACCTAAATATTCCTCCTTTCAAGTTTCAATAGATTCGGACAGCGCTATGGCTGCCAAAATGATCTTCATCGTTGCGTTCCCCATTGCCATTTGCTACTGTAATTGGGGGGCTGGAGTTAGGTTCCCTACAAACCAACACGAGCCAGACTACGCATAAAACAGTGATATATGGCATGGTATGTCACACGTTTTCGTCTTAAATTATTGGCCGTGTGCCCGTTGCGATCAACTAACCTATTCCCTATTCCCTATTCAACAGACTTATTGAAATAGTGCCAGGTGATTCATTGAAATCTGTCCGCCTCCTCCGGCTAATTACCATTTGAAACCACCATTACCATTTTTTTTATATCGAAACTAACACATGATCGTGGCTCTGCACGCGTGGTGTCTATGTAGAACTTCCTGATAATCGGTACCCGATTGTGAAACTGCATAAAAAGTTGTGATTCATATTTTAAACATACCATAATCTAATAGAATTGAATAATTGGCTTGGTATCATTTTAGAAAAATCAAAACCCTAATACCTTCGAGCGTGGTCACGGTCGGTGTATATGAGGAAGGACCTCTAAATGGTCTACGAAACGTCAGCAGGAGAATAGTAAAGTACCTACGTAGGTATTTTTCTAAAAAATACTGTAATCTGTATAGATATTCTAGGATAACATAGTCTGCCCATCTTTCTGGTCTGTTGCTTCAGTGTCAGTTATTTAGAAAGATGCTTACTTACGCTGACATTCAATCATCACAATAAATGTTTATACATTATTTAAAGCATAAAAATTTAAGTAGCGAACAATTTTATCGTAAAATATCTCTACGCACCAAAGTAAGAAAAGCCGTCAGAGGGGCTCAATAGCTTAAAAAAATACTGCCGTGGTGTGTCCGGCTTATGAATAGACCCCTCCGTCTCATTCCATGGGTGGCGTAAAACCTGACTAAGGGGTTACATTAGGGGATGGACAGCAGCATCATACTTAACACCAATACTGCAACCACCAATTCGTCTGCCAATCGTGGTGATTATGGCAAATCTCCCCATTGCATTCTATGGGTGAGGCCTCGTCCAGCAGTGGATGTTTACGGCTGATAATGATGAGTGAAAACACTATTGGGTTTTGGCGTTTTTAAAGGATGGGGATCCTTTAAAAAACCGAACGTAGAAGTTGTGTTTTTATAGAAATTCGGTTTCCCAACATTGGAAAGTTGGAAAACCAAATTTCAAACTACCTACATAGAAATAGTTTTTGCGTAACTGAAAACGGGAATATAATCCTAGCTTTATTACTAGTCTGGAAAACTGAGCTCAGTTATCGGTATACCCACGAGTTTTGCCACAGGGGATTCCTGACTGTGATTTGATAGCAATACGTGTTTGTCTCTCGAATTTGCCAACTTCTGGGTCATTTAACTCACATTTGACGAGTGCATGGTTCTCTAGTTGGATTTGTGTGGTGTTTCATTCTGTGTTTTGAATATTTAGCCTATAGTGTGTTATTGTGTGTAGTGTACTTACTATGGACTTTTTTATTTAAATGGAATGATAAATAAATTGTTTTTTCCGCAATTTTGATAAGATACGTACCTAGTCCATTCTTATTTTGTTTCAATTTCTAGTGTTTTTTTTATCAACATCGTGTAATTTTCGTGGCATTTTATTTAAAGAGGACACGGTAGTAAATTTAAATATATTATATATTGCGTTTCTTTTCAGAGGGGTCGAAATTTACCACCAAAATTTTATTAAAACGCCACCGGTTTGCTAGAACATATGACTTGACAGAGACTTTAACGACTTGACTTATTTTTTTTTTAAATAATATACCTACTTGAGAGGCCATTGTTAAAAGAAGAAGAAGAAGAAATCTAAATTCAAATGTAGAAGTCCTTATGAGGAACCGTGTATTTCTTAGTTTATTTATGACTGGCTGTCACCCGCGGTTTCACCCGTTTTTTTTTCTTATATTTTAATGATAATCAAAAGTACCCCTGCAGCCTGCTGCTTGCCTGGTTTAGGCATTTGATAAATTCCGGGTATCCGGTATCCGGTTACCGTGCTACTCCTGCAGCATGCTGCTCGCCTGGTATATTGGATACATTTTGGATATCTGAATAACTCATACCGGATAGCGGTCACCCCCTATTTCGCCGGCATTCTGCATATCTGGTAACAGGATGACTAAATACATAAATAAAAGCAGTCTGCAGCACGTCTGGTATATTGGATAGATTCCGGAATAATGAATACTATACAGTGGTCACCTAAGAATTGTTATTTTGGATGGAATAGCTCAATCCTACTCATAATTTACCTGTGTACAGCTACCAAATTTTATCAAAATCGTTTAAGCCCTTACGGTGTGATTGAGTAACCAACATCCAAACATAATTATATTATTGTACTTATTAATATAACATATTATTATACCTTCGCATTTATTATATTAGTGGTATTTTTATATTGGAGATACTCAAACGGATATCGTGAACCTAATTTATATTGTTTATCAATTTAATAATTTTTGAGACTGAAGCCAAAACCACACCACTCTCGACTCAAAATTCAACAAAACCATACAATTAGTCATATATATTATCATATCATACAATCGTACATACCACAGATCTCGTTTGCGCTACAAGGTCCAGAAAAAAGTGCTCCATTCGTGTTATGAGCGATACGACGTGAGGAGGGCGAGGTTTCTTTTAAATATAAATAGACAACCGAAACACTCAAACCAAACTAATGGAAAACAACTCCCTAATTTGGACGTTGTTGGAAAGGTCCATACTTATTTTCCTCCCCAAAATAAACAAGTGCGAACTCAATTGACCACATAAAGTAATTCTATGTGACAGGGCGGAAATTCTTACAGAGGATGGAAAAAAGTTTGTTCGACAACCTAGAGACTCCTTAAACATTGATTTTCGCGATTTCTAAACATTGTTAATAAATCAATTTTATACTACTATAACTAGAGGAACGCCCACGACTTAGTCCGCCTTGGGTTTTTCCATACAAACTTCAACACCCCCTTTAAAGGGTAAATTTCAGAAATTTCTTTCTTAGTGCAACTTCTGGACTATGATAGAAATTTACCCTCCAAATTGCAGATTTATAAGACTCGGTTTAGGCTGTGCGTTATAGTCGCGCACCGATTTTATACAATATTGATTTTATATATTTTTGATATTATTGACTCAAATGATCTGCACTTTCACTGATCAAAAATAATATCAAAAATAAATCTAAATAAAAAAGATATAAAGACTAATTAGGTAGATATGCGATAAATAGGTTCGTTCAAAAAAAATAACTTAGACTCCGTAATCGAAAACTCTGCAATGTTAAATTTTACAATTAAACGTGAACAATAAAATAATACACACGCATGTTATTATTGTCAATATTATCAAGTCAAGTCAAGACAAGTCTAGTCTTTTTCCTTAACTAATCTGTTGAAACTTTTCCTTCCTCAGTGCAAAATCGGTACCCAGTGAGAACTGGCTGACGATGAGAACCAGCGGCTGTCGCCTGCCATTAACTGGGGCATTTCTTGTCGATGCTTCCTCCCATGACAACTATCAGACTAGTTTGTTAGAGTTGGAGAATTCGATCAATGGAGAACAGTTTTTATTATTTAAATAGCCTTTTCACACCACCTGCTCGACAATGTCCAATTACATATCTTGCAACCTCAACGTAAAGTAAAGCATTGTCTCTCTAGGGATATAAAGTTGTATGAAACTCCCTAGGGAATAAAGTGATTTGAATTTGGAACGTCAAATTCGTGTGCAAACTCGTGAAAACAAAAAAGTAAGTAAAAAATGCCCATATGGCATTCTAAAAAGGTTTGTTCGAAAATCGAACTGGCCACAAAAGAAAAAGGTGCGTTTACAAAGAATGTGAAACAAAAGATTCTTTTGTTTTACATGAAATTTTGTATCAACATGAATATTGCAATAAAAATTACTAAAAATCAAATTTTCAGTAAATTTTTATTGCAATATTCATGTTGATAAAAAATTACAAACGAAAATGATTCTACTCCAGAATTCATAAAAACAAACGCTTTAGAGATTATTGATAATCTACTACCGCAAAAATCAAAACAAGCCCTGGCTTTTTATTGTCTCGCAGAAGGTGTGAAAAGTAGAGTATGCTCCTCTGGAATAAAGCTTGTCTTCGTCTTGGGTAGCTTGAACCCCTCGCTTCACTTAGGACTCTATAATTATAACTTAGAGTCCCTCGTTACGCTCGCGGTTCAATATGCCACCCGTGACATAAGACACTGCTTTATTCCCTTAGTGCATAATCTACTATTAAGTCATGTCTATTGGTTTTTAACTAAGGCGTGTATAGGGAATATATTTAGATTTTATAATATCTTTAAAATACTCGGAGCTACAAGGTGCTTGTTGAGTTTCGAATATCAATCTGTTTCGAGCTGACAGAAAGTGGACCACACAGACAGACACTCCATTTCCGCGCTTTCCTATCTAGGGTAAGGTTATGGTATAGATAGACAGTCGGTAATTTTTGACTAAAGACATTATAAACGTGGCAGAAAGTCGGTGGATGGAGGCGGCTCAAGATCGTTCGTCGTGGCATTCAAAGAGGGGAGGCCTATGTAGACATCTCATCTCTGCTAGAGCAGAGGACTTCTACAGGCTTATGATGATGACAATGGACTGCTACCACACCGCGACGAGCCACGAAATCCCGGGTTATGCGCTCGAAGCGTACTAACTGTTCATTAAATCTATGGCATACGGTACTGTCTTTTTACTTTCATACAATGTTGTCACTTGCGGTCTTTTTATAAGACCCATTTAAAGAAGCCGGAACTACACAATCTACAAACTGCGAAGGCATAAAGTACGTTAGGTCATTAGGTACTTTCTAATAATACGAGATTTTCAAACAATCCTAGGTATTTTAAAGTTGCGAAGAAAATTATGTATGCATGGATTTTAAATTCTTGTAAAACTCATTACAAAGTCAACACAACATTTCCATACTTTAGAAATTGTTACCAAGTTATCCGCTGATGCCCTACAATTGTTAAAAAAATACATTATGAGGGATGGGGTAATTTGCCATGATCCGTAGCCGTATCATCATCTAAGGGTCTATTTTAGGCCACACACACCATAACATCAAACACCTGACGTCATAAAAACTCGATTCTATTCTCTATCTAATTCTGTGTCTTAAGAGTTGATCAGCTTGAAGTACCACTAGACAGTCCACAGTTGCTCGCTTTAGCCTCAATCGAACTAAATGCAATACATTTCGGAATGTTTGTGTTGTCCGACAGTCCGTTGCGAACTATTCAAGTAACAAAGTACAACATCAATCAAGTTAGTATTAGTTACAAATCGAATAACTATTAACTAAGAGTTGGACTTTTGCCAGTCAAGAGATTTGTTAACAGAAAAGGTGCGAAGAAATAGACAGGCTCCAATATAATTCAAGAATACGATTTTCGATGAAAAACGTACTTTTCAAAATAAACTTTAAAGAAATGTACTTCCGACTGATGACGACGATGATAATTTCATCAAAAGTAGTAGTAGAACTTTGAGTTGATCAAAATGAGCCTAAACACAACCAGTCTACTATTTTCCATCAAATAATTCCGTTGTCCACCATCAGATCCAGATCCAGGAAATCAGTCTCCATCATCAGATGAGCTTGTTACCATAATAATTGTCATTGGAACTTGACAGGCATGCACAATTTCAGCTAAACCGGTTGGAAGGAACAACATGTGACCAACACACCACATACTAAAGCAGGTGAAGTTAAATAAATGCTTTATAAAATCGGTTTCAGTCGAATCCTGGTAAAATAAAAAAAACACCATCTATCCACAAAAAAAAAACTATAGACTGAACCAACCAATATAAGCAGCCATTGACACAGATCTGCAATCATTATTCGAAATCATAAGCCTTCAGCTATCAGCGACTGGTTGTATTGATGTTGGTATTGCTCTATCCCTGCCGCGGAAAAATCCATCTGAAAAGTTAATTGCTTGGGCCGCAATACCTGTCTGAGAGCTGTCAGGGCTGCTACCTAAAGCTTGTGACATGCCAGTAACTAGCACGCCAGCTCTTTCTCCTGGCAGGCTAGTAACTGGCGTGGTTATAGTAGAGTAAGTTTAGTATTGGCTAGTATAGGATACACTATGCTACATTACCTATAGACTAGCAACTACTAATCTGCTGTGATGCCAGGGAATGACATGCGCATTACATAGCTACTACGTATATGGTTACCTGTTAACACGCGGTTCTTGCACAAACAAGCTAGTAACTAAGTAGCATGCTTGTCATAGGCTCAATAACGTTTGGTCGTAAAATTTGATATCAAGCTGTAAAAGTTCGCGTGTAATTTTAATAATGGAATAGTTATGTAGGCGTTTTTACCTCAAAGAGGAGCAGAATTATGAATACAAATGAAGGGTTACTTTTTTTTAATGGGTAATCAAAATGTTTTATTACCAGAATGTGTTGAATAATTTTCTATCATAAAAGGAAGTAAGTTCTTGTAGGAGCCTGTGTTAAGAGGAGTATACTGCTAGGGCGTTTGAGCCCTCTGCATACAAATGAAGTTTGCTCCTAACTTGGACACCATATCATCAAACTCCATTAAATTTTTAAACGTGATCAATATACTTAATATGGTTCGCCAGTTTCTTAAAAAATCATAATATATGATTTCCTATTTCACATCGTCTTAAAGATTTGCATGGAAATCTTTAACCCATGCTAGTTTGATTAATTCTATACAATGCGACAATGCTATTGTCGTGGTTTGTCTGGCCTAAGAATAGACTCCTCCATCTCCTCTCGTGGATGTCTCTAAAGGATGACACCAGGGGATGGGCAGCAGCATCCACCTGAGTACTCAACACGAATGGAATATATAGGCCTCGTCATCAGAGTGGACGTCTAAAAGCTGCTGGTGATGAAGATTGGTATTATATTGGTATTAGGTATTTATTTTATCTCTAAAATGCGTCTCCAAAATTACATTGACTTGAATAAATTATTATCAAAATTAGGAGCAAACTTCGTTTTGTATAGAGCGGGCTGGTCGTACACTTCTCTTTAATTTCCCTGAGTTTTGCGTTATTGCTAGCGTTAGTGTTTTAAACCTTTTAAAAAGCGATTGCAACCCTAAGTCTAAGAGCACAGCAGCAAATATTCAGCATATGAAAATGCCAGTGCAATGATATCGACAATTTTTCCGGGCTCAATACTACGTTTCAAGATGACATCTATTACGCTCACAGAGCAGGTACAATTTCAGATTGCATGGCATATATATGCGTCTGAAGGACTATAACATAACATCCAACAGTAACATCAAAATAACGGGAGCTATGGATGATGATATTGTGATTTGAAGGGGATC
Source organism: Epirrita christyi (assembly GCA_951392215.1). Lineage (NCBI taxonomy): Eukaryota > Metazoa > Arthropoda > Insecta > Lepidoptera > Geometridae > Epirrita > Epirrita christyi. Next base: position 7,947,476 of record OX595849.1, on the reverse strand, counting down.
ACTAGAGATTAGTGTTTCGACGTGAATGTGAGGTAGCTCTGGCATAAAATAGCAACGCAAGAATTCAACACCTTTGTAAGTACTTTATTGTAATTACAAAAGTATTCTGTGATAGGTCAATCCGTTCATTGAATGTAGAGCTTGGTAGAAAATCATAGCATATTTTGCCAGAATCAGTATGTAAAAAACTTAATTTCCAAAGTATTGAAAATTCTTTTAGTTTTCTTCTAGGGCTGCAAAAACTTTTAAAGACCAGAGGGCCTAGCCAAACGGCATTCGCTTCGAAGCGATTCCATTTCTACAGTCTTAATTCAATACAATAGACCACGTGACATATCGATAGCTAATGTCAATCCCATACACTTTGGGTTTTTCTACTGGCGTCATCGCTATTAGAATGTTACTTTGTCTACGGCCTCTGATAACGAGCTGGTAACGTTACCCTAATGCTGAGAGTTTAAAGACAACTTAGAGGTAAGAATAAAACAACCGGTCAAGTGCGAGTTAGACTCACGTTGATAGGATACAAGTAGGCTAGCATAGTAACCACTAGACCGATTAAACTTATTAGTCAATTAGCACACTTTTATAATGTCTTCTCTTTACGAGTATTTTATTTTCTGTTTTCCGTGGGCATTTAAAGACTTGAGATTTTTTTACGTGACGAAATGCATCGCGGTAGAGGTAGACCCTCCACTTGATGGACTAAAGACATTATAACCGTCACAGGAAGTCGGTGAATGGAGGCGGCTCAAGACCATTCGTCATGTCATTCTAAGGGGGAGGCCTATGTCCAGTAGTGGACTTCTACAGGCTGATGATGATAATGAAATGTAGGCACGTAAATACACACATGTAAAACATGAGTATGATAGTTAGATGGTCCCTATAATACTTACATTATTAAATTGTCGTGTTGTTATATAAGTAGGTACCTACGTATTCAACGTAATATTTCAACATATAAATCATTGATGGATTAGTAGGTAGCTGGTAGATTTTACAATCGATTGAGAGATTCGCTTCTCTTTTGTGGTTGAATTAGTTTCGCGGTACCCGCCAAACTAGTTAACAAACTGTATCTCGGCGAGCAGTGTTTGTCCTCCTCGCACAATGCCGACATTAGATAAGCCACGTACGAATTACATCACTTAACTACTCAATCAAAAAATAAATAAATCTAAAAGTACTTAGGCATAAGTTCCATGAAAAATAGTAGTGACTTGAGAAGACTCGTTCAAAAAAAATATTATTGTGGAATAATAACACCATAACTCAATGAAACCTATTTGTAAGCAAATTTATGACATATTTTGGCGTAATTCCAGAAGGGAAGCAATATAAATTAGGAATTCTGATTTAAATAATTTGGCTGTGTTTTTTATTTGATTACCGTCTTTTAAAAACAGGTCACTAACATTTCCTTTAAAAAATGTAAAATCTTTAGTGAGGGTGTGTGTGTGTGTGAATGAAATGTTGGGGTAGCCCGAGTGGCAGTCACTGATATTCATAAATTGTGAATTAAAATCCTGTTAGGTACCTAACGAGCATGTATGCAACAACTTTTTCCATAATACAAAAAAAAAACTAAAACCCAAAATACACAAAAGCTGAAACAAATATCAAAATGTTGCATACAAAAACCAATTCCAGGATTTTATAGGAAAAGCCTGTAACAATAGTAGTAGCTGGAAGTATTTCACGATTTTTATTTAGAAACGCCTCCGACTACAACTATTCAATAATTTGAAGGCTTTTACTGTAGATTTCGCCTTCCTCTGCAATATTTTGATACTAATTGTTTTCAGCTTTGGCATAGTCGGGTTTTAGGTTTCAAACCTTTATTTGCCTTTTATTATTAATATATAATACCTTTAATACAGGCTCGACCTAGTTTAGATGTTAGGAATTTGCGTATGTGTAACAGTAACTATGTGAGTATCTACCGTAGCCATTGTCAACGGATATGTTTATTTATCTATCGAATGTGTTTGTTTGTTTTAACTTTTCAGTGAAGGTGTTATTATTAGTGTTGTAATTTTTTGGAATGTACTATCATCATCAGGAATAAAAAACAAGACAAAGTGAGAAGTAGCATAATAAGAGAAAAAACTAAAGTAACTGATATACTTATACTAATAGACCAACAGAAGTGGAGATGGACCGGTCACATGATTCGAGACAAACAAGATAAGTGGAGCACAATTATCTCCGACTGGTATCCCAGGGATGGCAAACGCAGTAGAGGACGCCAACAAACGAGATGGGAAGATGATATGAAACTCACGGCGGGACATCATTGGAGAAGGGTAGCGAGGGACAGAACCCCGTGGAAAATGTTAGAGGAGGCCTATGTCAAGAAACACGCTAGACTACGGGACATTTTATAGAGAAACCAAAACATATTTAAAAATGTACCGATATTAACACTGTAGTTCAGAATAAAGGGCTTTATTATTATTATCATCATCAACATCATCATCCTGAAGAGTTCCACTGCTGGACATAGGCTTTCTTTGTTGGGTCTCTTGATGTACTATCAAGTAATTTCATATCAAACTCATCATATTTATATCAATTAGGTATATTGTATGCTTCGAGGTTGAAAAATTTAGTTTTATTTCGGCCAAATTTAATTAAGTGTGACGTCTTATAGCCTTTGACACACGGAACGTCATGTCGCTTTATATCATACCTCATTTATCAAGATTTTTTTCAAGTAATTTCCTTCCTTTTTCTTAGCCATATTCGGGTAAAAACTTAGAGGCTTTGCACATGTACGCTTTGGATAATGCTTAGCCAGCCAAATTTTGAATCTCAATAAGTCTATGTTCTACCTTGATATTTTAAACAATATGACGTTTTCATTCAACTAATTCGAGATTCAACACGCTGCACTGGTAAAACTAGGGCTAAGTAACTTACCTGGAGTGTCACAGAAGATTAACTGGAGTTATAATGTAATGCAACTCTGACTCTCTTCTAACTTAGCAACTTTAGACTTTGCGGTAAGTACTCAGAGACTATTCCTAAGTGATTAGCGTCATGTGTTCTGTATAAGCTTGATAACTATCTGATTCTAAGACTAAGTAGTAAGGATAATTCTAACTGAAAGTGAACTAAATCATGTTGTACTGAACTAAATTATTGCTAATAATAAGACATTGTTCCAATAGCCAGTGATTCATATTGCCAAACTTATTCTATAACTCCACCCATTTCTTTATTCGTATTCTGTACAGCATATTGAAAGTGCTAAAAAGGCTAATGCCAAATTGTAGCCCATAATGTGAGCTATTACAGAGCGCATCATATTGGTAGCTTCGATACATACGGCGGTACTAAGGGTAATCTCACAAGTTACTCACTTTTGTAACCAATCACCATCAGAATCACCAATAGTATCAAATGGCAATCGTTAGTTACCCTAACACTAAAATAATCTTCTACAAAATCACAGCGCGGCCATAAATCATTATGAATATTAATTCATTCAATTACTTTGTCTTTTTATGTTTATCGCAATGTCTCTAAAATCGAGTTTCCATAGTACGATATCCTTTGTTGTTATAGCCGAGAGTAGCAATATCAGCCCTGTAACGCTACTTCCTTTCTGCCATGAGACATAAAGAGGAATTAACTTCAATACCCTTCGAAACAATACTGGATGAGTCTTTATGGGGGCACAAATGCTGTTGCGTTCCATCCAATTTCCTTAGATACAATCTTACGTATCTTTGAAGTTACATGAAATAGACAGAAGATACTATTTATGAGTACCTATAGCAAACTATTCAGGAAGTTTTTGCGAATTATGTTTTTGTTTCAGACTATTTTTTTGTACGATATTGATGCTTATAGTTCCATGGAAAATGTAACCGCAACGTACAATATTTTTCATGTTTCTACGCAGGTTGGTTCTGTTTTCATTGGCATTGTTATTGTATTGGACCTGTTTTTCCTTATTATACTGGGAAAAACTACTCTACTATCCTACTTCATGTGGATTGTTTTGATAACAAACTTAGTATATAGCTATGTATTTTCCACCAAAGCCCCGTTGCTCAATCAAAATCAAAACCTATTGTAATAATTATGAATAAATGAAGAAATTATCACCTGCTTCAGTTTGCAAAGTACTATCTCCAGGGCCTCATGTGTCATTGAATATGAATTGAGATTACTACTAACTACTAGTACCTAGATTTTTTGGAATATTGGTATTGTCGATCAATGAGCAGTAGGCATGCAGACACATGAGAATCCCACAGGGAAATGTGTCACGGGAGTTGAAATCACGTCGCTGTCATCCCCGGTGTGGCGTCTGGAATTTCACGCCAACAAAATAAGGTTTAGCTGCGATGTGCATTCGGAATTTTAATGGATGAAGTTTGGCTGAGGGTGATGACTCTAGTCTAAAAGCAACTAGAATAATTTTAATATCAAGGGAGAAAATGGAATAAATAACAGAGAAGACGAGAGTAAAAAAGTAATTTGTTTTTGTAATAAGTTCAGAGAGTTGAAGGATAGACCATTAAAAAAAAAAGTCAAATTGTGTTTTATTTTCATAGAAATCATAAAGTTCATTTTGAATGGTCTTGTAAGTTAAGTTGGTTTTTTTAAGGACCACGTCTCACTTTTCGGATGAATTACGCCTAAGTTTTCTCTGGTTCATTGGTTTAAATATTTTGAACACCAAAGCAGAAGCTTTATTTTGTTATGTCTTATGAAGTGTAACAAAGAAAAAAAAAATAGAGATTGAAAGCGTAATTTAGCCGAAAAATAAAACGAGGTGTACCTACGTGGGAACCAAGCATAGAAGAATCAAGAAACAAACTCAATTTTTGGAAAATTATCTATATGACTGGTGTTGATTAAGCGTGATATGCCGTGATTGCGTTTTCTCACCTGTAATTCATCTAGAAACGGAACGCTACCCAGACTTATATGAGTTTCTTACAATTTCGTAACTTCTCAACTGCCATAACTCAACAAGTTAACTTTCCAAACTATTGGTAATCGGAAAGCGATTAATTTTCTACGGATGAGTATTCTGTCGTTGAAAACTAATTTTGAACGGATTTATTACAGTTTTCAACTGATTCATGTATGTTGTTACTCAATTTGCAATTCTCCAAACTATAAATATTTGTGATTTATATTAGCGAATTGGTTTCATTGAACGCTTGTTTTGTTATTGCAATTTTTAGCACTTTTTACATATACATTCATGAAAACGAGAATAGTTTGCAGGTTCCTGTTTTGTATCTGTATCGTAAAAAAATAAATTTATTTTTCTTGTAAAGTTTATAAGTACCAAACAAGTATTGCAAGTTAAAATAATAGATCTGCGTCAAATATATGTCTCGATTAGAAACAAAACATTTTTACAAAAAACTAAGAACCGACTTCAATTTCTGAATATTTACAGTGAAAACTTAAAAATAATAGTAGGTACATATTTTCATTGACTTGACATTGACTTAGCAATGAAAAACTTTGCCAAAGGTTAAGTGTATGTTGCCCTGAGTCGAGTGAAAAATTGTTAGATGGTATAGCAATTTGTAATTGACCTATTATAAGCTCTTTCAACAATTAGAAGCCCTTACCATCATAAGGTGTGGGGTCTGCTTGTCCCGTTACATTTTTATGAGAATTAATGGAAACATAAAGACGATTGTCTTACACGTCCAAGTCTATCCAAGAACTGCTAAGTAGTTTCTGTCGACAATTGCACTACCTAGTTATGATCTGCTAATTTTTAACAGTTATGTGTGGCTTCCATTTGCAACGCAGCAGTATGAAGTGATGATTCTCAGGCTTCAACACCTGAATCATTAAAAGATTTCATTTGATTTGCGAGAGTTCAACAGATATAATGTAAATGATTATAAAAATTTGAGGGTTTCTCTCGATTTTTATGGGATCATCAGATTCTGACTTTTTGACAATGGTGGTCCCATTGTTATCGAGAGTATACCCTTTCAAACAAAAAAATAATTTTCAAAATTGGTCCACAATTGACGGAGATATCGGTGAAAATACATTAAATAACTTTTCATTTAAAAAACCGACTTCCACCAGTATTCGACTAAAATATTTGGATGAAAAAAAAATGATGAAAGAACCATAGTGGTGAAAGGATTATGATACTTTTTGAATGCAAATGCTTGGTTTGTTGCTGAAAATGTCAAAATCGCCATATGTATGCCTACAATATTTGAGGAGTTCCCTCAATTCCTCATAGATTCCATCATCAGAAATGGATTCTGAAAAAAATGGGACAAATCTGGAAGTATATCTATTCAAAAAAAAAAAAGAATTTTCCAAATCGGTTCATAAACGCAGGGGCTAAGCGGTAACAAACGTTAAAAAAAAATACAACCGAATTAAGAACCTCCTCCTTTTTTGGGAAATCGGTTAAAAAAACCTACAGACGAACAAAGAATCTCCTCCTTTTTTGATGTTGGTTAAAAAATGCCCATTATTTAAACTGCCCTATAATTTGAAACGCATTTATGCTACAAGTATAAGTAGGAGGTGTAAGTTACGTTGTAAAATATAAATTAACGAGCTTAATGAATATTGAAGCACACATTACTTAAGTCTTTGTAACTTATCCGGCTTAAGTGATGTATGTGAAGTCATAGTTCGCGTTCCTTTGAGTTAAGCACCCTTGAAGGTTCACACTGAGCCCATCCATCTACTCCTTCATTATGCAGCCTTGGCTGGCAGCCACGGCTATTGATTTACTCTATGAATTTTAGTTTTATATTTTTTATAGAATTTATAATAATTATCTCAGAATTTGCAGGTTAAAATTTCAGTGGGCAGGTCATATAGCTCGCAGAACTGAAAACTGTTGAGGAATAAAGGTTCTCGTGTGGCGGCCACAAACTAGATGACGCAGTAGAGGATGGCTTTTATAATGTCTGATGGACTAAAGACATTACAACGTCGCAGTAAGTCAGTGGATTGAGGCGGCTTAATACCGTTCACCGTGGTGTTCTAAGGGAAGGCCTATGTCCAGCAGTGGACTTCTATAGGCTGATGATGACTATCGTGCTTGGTAATCATTATATTAAGATTATAAAAATAAAGAAGAAGAAAGTGAAGAAGTGAAGTACTTATCTAAGCAAGAAGGTAAAAGTTTAAAATTCCAGACAAAGAATACCAAGTCAGTTTTTGATGAGGCGCTGTTTAATAGCCACTGTGAACTTCTTGTTTCTAATCTTGGCTGATACTCTGACATACATTAAGATTAGTCAGGATTGACATATTTAGTCAATCAAATACTTACCTACCGAGTAATGCTCACTTTCCCCAACAAAGAACAAATGCTTAACTCTATAACTGCTTTCGTATCGAAAGAACATTCAAGCAAAACGCCCTATTAGCAGAACTCATGCCGAACTTGACAGAAACCTTTACTTTGATTAACGTTAAGTTTCAAGCAAAATAAGTATTGTTTCTTGAAAATTAGCATAGGTTTGCTATGTTAATTTTCTTATTATTCCTTCTGATTTCATTCACGAAAATTCCAAATCTTCATAAAAACTGTCTACAGGTACTACTGTCTGTGAGTACATAACTTGAGATTCACAATTCAGCTTTCAGTCCAGAAATTTACAAGTACAACGTTAAAAAAGTTACTTGCAGTGTCCAATTGAAGCCAAGCGCTTTATAAAAAGCAGTCAAGTGTCAGGCTCGAGAATTGAGGGTTTATGTAGTAGTTTTGTTACGCAGCAGAAAAAATATTACAAAAGCGTACATTTGTGTCTTTGTTGGCGTTGTCTCGTACCTACTTGTTTTTAATTAGTAATTTTATAAAACATGTCTTGTAGAACTGTCTCACAGCGCTGCCAACTTGGCTTTAGTCTTGGCTTAGTTTTTATTTGTATAAAAAACTGGTAATTTTACAGTAAGGATATAACATAGCACCAACAGTCATATACGTAGTTTTGATCCCACACTAGGATTCCCTGTGTCATGGATATCAGGAACTACGAGTACCATGAAACCGTACCGTAAAATGAAACTCACCGTCCAGAATGCCAGAAGCCAGTAGGTATATTTAACAATTTTATTATAGGTACTTAAGTAATACACAGACTTCGTCAGCATTTAATAAGATCTAAGGGTGAACGCACACAGATAATTTTCAAGTGTGGAGCATTTTATGTGTGTATTTCTTATGGTATGTGTTCTATTAGCTGTATGGCGCAAAAAAAACTTACAAGGTAAAAATCGTTTAACGCTGACGTTTTATGCATACGAAGTGGATATTCAGTGGCTCTAGTAGTAGTACTCTTTATGGGTTTCGTTTCATATTAGAATTGAACGAGCGAAGCTAAGTATACTTGGACGAATCGTTCTTTGAATGTGTTGTGTATGTTTGTTTGAGCATAACTTTCAAATCGTTTATCCAATTTAATTAAATTTAGTAGGTGGGTAGATCGTATTGATACAATTTGAAAGTAAAGATTTGAGCTAAATCGGTTCTGGGGTTGTTGAGATATTGGGATCCAAAAGGGGGAAAAATAAATTAAAGTGAGACTATTAGGTCAAACGAGGTGTCATGTAAAAGAGTTTATTTGGATGTTTCCAAAACTATTTTTCATTTAATTTTACACTTTGTAGTTTTTGAAGTACGTAAAGCAAAAATTAGACTAATAGTAGCTTTTGTTATAAAAAAAGGAAAAATTTGTATCCTACTTAAGTGCTTATCATTTCAACCTTTTTATCCCCTTAAGTATTTATATTATCGGTTTAATCCATTTTATTTTATTTCTCTTCTCGTTTCATTCCAATCCTTAAATAGAAGTCACAGAGTATTAAAATTGCCATTCGTTTAGTGGCAATCGTCGGTTAAGTTTATATGTGTATAAAAATGTAGTTTTAGCATATAATTAACTGACATTCTTAGTATATTGAGAATTGTAGCTTTATATGATATCAGGGACCCGATGGCGTTGTGTGCGACTACCCATAATCAGTCTAAATTACAATTGGTCTAACTAAACATATAATTTGAAAACCCATATTAGCATATTAGGGTACTTAAAGAGCTTGTTTATATGATAAATATGAATGTTTAGTTAATTTACGTAAGGGTTTTTACTACGTTTTATGCGTAATTTTATGGTAATAGTAGAGTTGAGGTGTATTTTACAAGGGCTTTATAGGGTCATGGCGTGACACTTTGTGTTTGTGTACTTAATTATATAAGATAAGCTAAATTTAAATAAGAATAACTAAAAACACTTTAAAAATGGAAAATTACCTTTGTCAATAGACAGAGCCTTAAATATAAGTTTTAACAAGCAATGAACACGACGTATGGTGTACACGAATTTTTATACAGAAATTGTGGTTCCCAATGTTTACACAGGGGCGCTCATCAGTGTCTTCATACAAAATCCGTCTTACACTACACCAAACGTGCTTGTTGGTTGCTTAAAACTTAGACTACGGCATAAGACACTGCGGGGATTCGATAAGTGTTCCGTTTTGCCAATTTAGGTAAGGAACACAAAAAAGACAAAGTCAAAAAAATTATGTATCAAATTTCTCTCTTGAATATACTATGCTCACAATAGACGCGGATAGAACAACAGCGGAGTCCCTACTTAACATGAATGACGCTAATTAAGCTGAGAGTAACGCTGAGTGCGACTAATCTTATTACTTACGTAGGGTAAATATGTACACGAATTGAGACTCGCTCAGTCTTGAGTGGTCTATTGTAGTTTTGTTTTGTTACACTTTCAATTAATATGATTTTATGAGACAAGGTGAATAATTGCCCTTTAAATCGCTCCGATATTCCAACATTGGCCTCTTTCTCCATCGGCAGTCACCTGGCTGGATTGCCTTTGCAGTATTTGAGATAACAGCTACAGATTACAAAATAAGCTGATATAATTATGCGTGTGCCTACATGTAACACAATTGTTCGGAATCGTATTTTGAAATAATAGAGGTACCTACTTTTACCGATTATTGCCACTTCTACTACAAGCACCCTATTGTAATAAAGTGAATTTTTGGAAAACAAACATAAACCGACTTGAAGCCTGTGCCTATAATGTAGGTAATTCATATTTGAATAAACGCGAATCTATCGGCGGGTAGGTATTTAAGTATTTCTATAACGCCATCTGTCGACGTCTAGCAGTATCATCTAGCGCTGACAGAACCAAGAGTGGCACAGTAAAATATTACGTTTTTTCTATGGGAACCACAAAAAACCAAATTTTTCAAAAAGTGCTGAGTCAATTTCAATAAAATTTATATGGGCCCACCTCTGAAAAATAACCTACCAAACAAAAAAAGAATCATCAAAATCAATGTAAAATTGACGGAGTAATCGCGTAACATACATACAAAAAAAAACATACGGGTCGAATTGAGAACCTCCTCCTTTTTTTTGAAGTCGGTTAAAAATAGTAATCAGGGTATTTAATTTAGGTATTTGTATTTTAATTGCAATTTATTTTGATTCAAAATTATTAAAATTATACTATGGGCAAATATCAAAATGTTCTATTTTAGAATATTCCTGGTAAGGAGCGCTTCTTCATCAGCTGATAGACGACGACTGTTGGACGAGGCCTCCTCCTATAAAAGGAGGTATTTGCCATAACCACGAAGCTTGGCAGGCGGATTGGTGATAGTTTTATTAATTAAATAGATGCTGCTGCCTATCCCCTGGCGTAATCCCTTCGTCGCTTTTTACGACACCCACGGGGGCAGTCAAAAGAGTCATATTCTTTGGCCGAGACTACCACGGACATCATAGAACATAAATTTGCTGAAAAAAGCTGAAAATAAACAAAGTTTTCAACTCTATGAAACATTTCAAAAACACCACGTAAACAAAAGTACTACACTGTTACGGCTGTAACCGTACACAAATCTCCCGCGGCGGATAATAAAACCTGAACACGTTTTCGTACTAATTTAACTTGTCGCGTTGCTTTTAGCGAAGATACATTTTGTTCCGGGTGATGCTATGTTAGAGTGATGAATCTTTTAAACTGAAACACCCTCGTTGTGATTTTGATCATGAATCTGTTAAAGGTACCTCAAAGACCAAAGTCTGAGTTTTAACAAGCAATTGATATGGACGGATGGTTTATTGTAACACGGATTTTATATGGAAAATGAGCTGCACAAAGTGTACGGTAGGGGCCCCTATTGGCGTCTCTATACAAAATCCATGTTACAAAAATGATATTGCGTCCGCCCGTGTAGATTGATTGGTGAAACACATATTTCGGTCTCTGGCAGAGAGACCAAGAAATAACTAAGAGAAAGAAAAAAGTGACATGAAGAAGATAAAAGTATCCTTAGTGTACGTGAAGGTTTCTCCTCGATATTAAGGAGATACGAATATCATCATTTACGTCTCAGATTCTAGGAAATGTCACGCCACCTTCTTCAAATAGGTGGTTTTAATAATTTCAACGTCCGTAACCTTGATTAAAATTCGTATATAAGTCAAACTAAATCTCATCATAACTCCTTACTATTTTGTCTATCTCTGTGCTATTTATTATTCAAGATAGGTATTTAATTCAGGTTAAATAACAAAAAATACTTATACACTGAATGAGAACCTCCAATTTTTTTGAAGTCGTACAATCTGCTAAGGCTCAATTCACACCGAGATGTAAGCGGCCGGCAGCGTAGCAGCGAGCAGTTTCAGTGTGTTTGGCACTCGTGAGTAATATTGATCTATGGCTTGGTGCCGTGACCAGTCGTGCGACTTGCTCAAAGAAACGGTGCGCAAAGGCGCTGCCATTTTGCTGCCATCCTGGTGTGAATTGAGCCTGTGGGATTACACCAAAGGTTGGCAGGAACATCAACCTGAGTAATCAACACCAAAACTGCGATTACCAATCCACCTGCCAAGCGTGGTGATTAAGGCAAATCCCTCCATTGCATTATATGTATAAGGTAGGTTTCGTCCAGTAGTGGACATTCTAAGGCCACGAAAATACTTTAGCAAAACTTACGAGTCTAAAGTATTTTTTGAATGCAATTCACACCGTACTTCTACCAGTAACTTTCCGGAACATTTGGCGAAATGGAATCGCAATACTAAATCAGGAGATGATAGATTTTTTGCGAGTCTATCGTCTATCAGCAGTAAGCAAGTGTTGGGAACGTGCCAAAAATCCAGTTGGTGGTCAGCATTCTACAGCTTTGTAGTAGTGTATTTGGTATTTGACTTTTGTTGCTTTTTGGGAACAAATCAATTTTTATCTCAGTATTGCTATTGCATCTACATAACATACAACTTTGTTTTAGTTTAAGAATGCAGTAGCGTACATAACAATATTGTTATTCTATTAATGTGTTTGTATTTCTAGCATCTGAAATGATGGGCTATACAAACAGCTAACTTTGTATTCAATCAATAATAAGTTATCTTGCTCGTTGCTATATTGTTATTTTGTTTTAAAGAGTAAAGATAAGTAGGTATTTAGTTTTTTTAACAGACACATGCATAGTACTTAGCTAACAAGGATCCCTTGTATCGTGGGTATCAGGAACTACAAGTACCGTGGTACCACAACACCCAGACCCGCAAGAAACATATGCAGATAATATAAACATTTGTCCCGCTGCGGGAATTGAACCCGCTCTTGTGTCTCAGCCGGCTACTCGCCCACCGCACCACGGAGGTCATTGAGGAATTTATCGAGTACACGATAAAAACAGCGACTCATCCATTATCCTAAGCCCCAAAAATGCTAAATCTCTACATCTGCAATCTCTAAATCCAAGGCCGTCTTTTCGAGCCTGAATAGTTTTTTCAAGTCATCCTGAATAGGTGCGAAAAGGTTTATCTTGTCAATTGACCCAAAAAATACTTGAGCTAAGAAGACACGTCTTTTGATTAATGACATACTTTACCAACAAAAGGCTCGACTGACCGACGACGAAGGGCTCTAAGCCATAAAATTTTGTGACACCAATTTTTCTTTCGTATTGTTCCCAACATTACCTATTTTACTGGTTTTTAATATTGTGTTTGTATTTAGTAGATGATAAGAAGCTACTAATTGTTAATAAATAACACGCGTTGGTGTATACTGTAAGTGCAGTAAGCAGTTGAATTTAAATAAATAAATAAATAAATAAATAAATAACTGCAATTCATAAACATTTGTTAATTTTGGTAAAAACTCTAGATACAGAAAAGTGATTCACTTACTACAGTTCTAATTAGGATACATTTCAATAATTAATATATAAATAATAAAATATCTTTAAATAATTATCATTATCATCATCAATTTTCTTCATTGTTTACGTAGGTGAAACCGCGGGGCAAAGCTAGAGAATAAGTTTGCAACGGTCTTAAATAGGTACCTAACTCATGTGTATTATTTGTATTTTTTTAAATTTTGTTTGTACCTACTTGTATTAGCTGTGTCTTTCTATAAATATAGATAACTATTTTATTTTTAGAGAATCAGTAAGTACTAAAAGTTGTTAAATAAATTAAATTATAAATATACGCAGGTACTCAGAACTAATAAGCCTCTATTTATGTTTAATGTTAATTAAGGCATAATTTGATTTAATTGAGCTCCCAAAAAGATCAAACACAAAAACCAAAGATACTTTTGAATGTTGAATTTGGTCTGTTATAAACCTTTTTGTCTATGCACACTTATTCCACTAATCCAATTTACCCAGATTATTTACCCCTTAGTCAACCTCACCATAATCAATTACTCCCCTTAAATAATAACGTCGCTCGCAAGTGGAACGAACGACGCCGAAGGCAGCATCTTATTAAAGTCACTTATTGAAGTGATAATGAAGAAACTGTCTAAAGCCGGCTCCAGTTAAGAAGCGTCGCTCCAGGCTGTTTGTATTCCATTAACCTGAAGGTGTATCACGCCAAAGCCAGGATATTGACAACCCCATCCTTTAATTATTTGGAACACAAGGTGATTGACAACCTCGGTGTTGTGGTAGGCGAGTAGCCGGCTGAGACGCAAGAGGTACGGGTTCGATTCCCACTCCGGGACAAATGTTTGCAAGATCTGCAAATATTTGTTCCGGGTCCGCCAGACCGAAGTCACACTTATAGACTCTAGTTCCTGATACACTTTTCCTTACTAGGATTCCCGCTGTGTGGTGCACAGGGAATCCTAGTGCGGGATCAGAACTATGTATGTGACTGTTGGGTGCTGTGTATGTTATGTATGTGATTGAATTTGTATTACAAAATTACTCCTTTGCAAAAAAACGGCACCTAAGCAAATAACCTATTTCACTGTCACCTTAAGTTATTTGATTATTTCAAATAACCTGTATATACAGGCTACCCTATTATACCTTCCTGACCTGGGTACCTGAGGATATCCTCAGAATCTTGTAAGTAAATAATTTTCAGTCAATTACATCATTCAATTTTGTTTGAGTTAATGAAAAAGTATGACAAGTGCCTGCTTGTTAGTAGTAGAACTGCTTGTGAAAGAAATCTTCGTACTACCATCGTATCGTACCGTCGTATTTCTGCTGCCAAGTAGTAGTGCTCGTATTGCTGTGTTTCAGATTAAAGGGTACGGGTGCCGGTGAAAGTACAGACACATGAGATTTTTCATCTTTATGTCTCAGGGTCGGCAGCGTGTGATGCCTTTGGTGTTGCAGGTGTCCATAGGCTACGGTTAAGGTGGGTTGTATGCTTGTTTGCTTGCCCAGCAGTTTCAAAAAATATCGTTTCGTGAAAAACATGCCAAAACTTTTTATTTAATTCTTAACATATTCGAAAAAAAGAAAAAGTTTAATATTGAGTTCTTCGTGCTGCAATGATATTGCTTGCATTTGTCCTATCGAGGATATTCCTAATAGTTTCTTTTAGAATACGTTCCCACTCCGCGGCAATGACATTCTTTAGCTCCTCGATGGTTTCCGTAGTGGGCTGCACTAATCTTACTCATTGCTGGAGAATATCCCAGACTTCCTCTATTAAATTGAGGTCAGGACTTCAAGTTGGCCAATCCAGTGAGGAATCATGACCTCCTGTATGTACCGGTGTGCATTCAATGTGGCATTTTCTATGAAGACGGATTTAGTATGGTCCAAAAAATCACGCAGCCCCCACCATAAGGTACTCTGTGACCCCGAAGTTTTGAAGGCTCAAACATGTAGAAGCTCTATCGAGACTTGCATATTTGCGCTTTTTGAGATCCTTAGCCGAATCGCCCGCTGCACCCATAGCACCCATGCTGCTAGCTGATATCCCGGGCAGATAAGATGGCAAAAGGGTAAGCACACGTAGCGCACAACCAAAGGCTTACCCTTCTTCCACGAAATAAGATCATGCCATCAGGTCACATAGAATATATTTTATTTAAAATTGAAAAACATTTTGTTCATGACATGTATTTTGTCAGCTGCAGCTAACTAGATACCGTACTTTACTTGATGGCAGCTTTCCTAACAATGCGGTGTCATTGCGGGTAGGTACATATTTTCAGCCAGATACTCTACGTTTCATACAAATTATACAACAGGAACATGTTATGGCAATAGTATAATCCATCTACTAGGCCAAGCCATAGCCTCAGGAGGTCCAAAACTTTAATTTATTTTCTCTGTAGATAGCAGAGCCCCCATTGCGCGATAAATAACATTTATTCTAGTCATATAATACTTGCTCTAGGAAAATATGAATAGATACCCGTTAGTGTAGCCTGCTGTTTTTTATTGCCTGGTTGCCTTCTTAGTTTACTGATTTATTTGCTGGGTCAGTTAACTCAATATCTCTTTATTTGTTTTTTTTATAAATTTAGGGTTAAAAACAAGAAATGGGGAAGCTTTCGTTTGTCATTATATATCTCTGTTAACTCTGATTTAAATGCTGACTTGGTAGCTGATGAATGACCGATTATTTCAGAACATACATAAGGTTATATATAAGGAAACGTCACGCCCACTAAGTAGTTTACGATGTATCATGCTATTCATAAGTAAATAGAATCTCATTAACAGAGTCAACAATATGTTTGTCTTCTCCGATATCTTTCCTTATGTGCATGTCAATAACTAACAATAGCTGATAAGTACCTAAAATAATCGATAGTTCGCTTTCGATTCTGTCCTGAAATTAGTATAGACATATTGCATTTGGGATAATTCAAGATACTATTCATACTTTCAGATTTTGGTTTCAGTTACTCGTTTTACGCATGCTGATCATCAGGATCGGCTTTAGGTTTTTCAGCTACCAAATGCAATATTTTATTGTGTGTAGGTATTTTAGTTCCCGAACAAGCTGGTTTCTGGACAACTTTTTCGACTGTAAACCACACCCACACATTATACTTCGGCAGATTATACAGAAGACCAAAATGTAATAAGCCGCTGTGTCTAGTGTTTATCATAAAAAAAATATTCACTTATTTTAACAATATGGATCATATTGTGTTTGTTAGTTTCTTATCCTCGATTAGTTAAAGATCAAAAAATCAGATCAAAATTTACACAATCATAATTAATCAATCCTGTTGTTGAGCAGCAGATAATAGTGCATCAACAGTGCACACATGCGTCTCAACTCAAGGGTGTTGATGCTTACAATTCCGACGACGAACAAAGACGGATATAAATAAGGATAGTACCCATGCATTTTTTAAAAAGATAGCGAGCAAATTTCCTTCGGGCGCGTTCTAGCATGATGCTATATTTTTGTTCGTGCGGGTCCCATACAAGAGAGCTATACTCTAATTTACTCCTCACGAACGCGTAGTAGAGAGTAACAATGGCATTCCTATCATGAAATCTAGATGTCTGTCGCGTTACGAATCCCAAGGATTTGAAAGCTCTGTTACAAGCTCTGTTGTTGTCTGTATCCAAGATATGCGGATTTATATATATATTTATTATATATGTGTTCTGGTTCAGGGTATAAAAAATATCTATCTATGTAATGCATTGTATTAAGTACTAGATGCGACCCGCGGTTTCACCCGCGGGAATAATGATGAAAATTGATGGTGATGATGATGTTGAAAAGTAACCTATGTGTTAATCCAGGGCGTAAAGTATCTCCATTCCAAATTTCACTCAAATCCATTCAGTAGTTTTTACGTGAAAGAGTAACAAACATCCATCCATACTCACAAACTTTCGCGTTTATAATATTAGTAGGATATCAGTTATCTAGTACCCATAACACAAGCTCTGCTTAGCCGGGTGCTAGATAATGTTGTGTGAAATGTCCAGCATTATAGTTATTTATTGAACGAGCGAAGCGAGTTCTCTGAGTCAAGTTGGAAGAATCGGCGTTTGTATGTATGTGTGTATGTATGTATGTATGTTTGTCCGATGAAAACTTCCAAACCGTTAATCCGATCTTCATGAAATTTGGTATGGGGGTAGATAGTATTGGTACAATTTGTAGGTAAGGTTATGAGCTATATCGATCAGGGGGTTGCTGAGACATTGGGTTCCAAGAGGGGGTAAAAAAAGTAAAAGTGAGACAGTCAGATCAAGTGGGGTGTCTAATGAAAGCGCTTTGGTTGGACATTTCAAAACTGTTTTTAATAATTATTTAGCCTTAGTAGTTTTTGAGATATTAGGGAAAATAAAAAACGTAAAAACCCAAAATTCTAGGGTACTTCCAGCAATCCCACAATGCTGAAATTTGGTATGCTTGTGGCTTTTGTGTCACAACTACAGGGAAAAGTCTGAAATTGAAGAATTTAGAAACATGTACTCCATAAAACAGAAACCAATATAACATCCATTGTTGACCTCCCATTTCTAAGAATTTGAATGACGTTGGTGTTCTATGGATTCATCAAAAGGACGTTATCAATTAATTCGTCAGGTACTTAATATAGGTACTAACAGGTATGTAGTATAACTACGCCCCGTTGCTTAGCCCTATTTAAAGGTTATTTCGATGATGTGTAGGAAATTAGAGTAGTTACTGGTAGATCCTGTACTGTACTGGTAGACCTCGAGGGGAAAATTTTCAAAAATAATAATAGAAAATATGGAAATTACTTAGTTAAGTAGTCGGGCTGATAAAGGTGTTATCGCGAGGTCTCAGTTCGGGGCGAACCACTAGTTATATTACCTAAGGAGTTATATTCCATAGGAGTTAAATTCGTCAGAGTAAGACTACTGCTGGACATAATAATAATATGCCTCCTCCATAGAATGCTACAATGAATCAACCGACTTCTTGCGACCGCAATCTCATGAGTCCATCGCGTGTAGGATCTGCCTACACTGCGTCTTTGGTTCATGGTTATCACTAGAGAACCTTTATTCCCCAGCGCGTTTGTCGGTTCTATATATATATAATGCTCAAACCTACCATACCTGGCCATTGCTATTTCAACTTCCCTACCAATCTACGTTTATATCCGAACTAAATATAAGAAACCACATAATAATAAAATTAGGCACGATCCTACAACTCTTGTAATTATCACGGACAGCTCCTTTATCTCGTAAGCTCGTTATGTTACAGCAAATTTTGGGATCAGCTAAGTCTTTTAGTAAACAATGGACATAAGTGATAACTCTAGAAGAAACTCATGTCAGAAGCTTTACCAAAAGGTTAAAAAGTATTGTTTCAGGAAACCAACCGATAATAAGTCAAATAAAAACAGACAAGTGCGAGCAAGCCTCCGTTCCGAGGATTGCAATTCGTAAATTATTTTCAAGTTAAGTAATTTCAGTTGAAATTTCTCAATTTTAGATTTTTACTTTACCTTTATTTGTGTCACAAAGACTTATGTTAGAAGCTTAATTTTTTTACGGCACTATAAAAAAACAATATTAAATTATTTTTAATATTATATCCTACTAATATTATAAACGCGAAAGTTTGTGAGTATGGATGGATGTTTGTTACTCTTTCACGTAAAAACTACTAAATGGATTTGAGTGAAATTTGGAATGGAGATATTATACGCCCTGGATTAACACATAGGCTACTTTTCATCATCATCATCATCATCATGAATTTTCATCATTATTCACGCGGGTGAAACCGCGGGGCGCTACTAGTATATATATATATATATATATTTGGTATCACAGGATCAACCGCAGGGCTAATCTGAAGATTGCCTGAAAATTTCATCACAATCGGTCCAGGCCTTTTGAAGTGCATAGGCAACATACAAACACACATCGTTTTTTAAATAGATAGAAAAAAGATAGATGTAGAATAGAGACACGACGCGATTAGTGGAATTTAAGATTTGAATGGGCACAGATATATTTCAAATTACCTACTAAGAAATAGGCTTGAATTTTTCTTTATTCATATCGATTCGTTTAATATGGACCAGTCATTCTCTAAAGCTGTGGTTGGGGCCTCCTCACGTGCATGTAATGTACCTACGTAATTGTTTGTGACGAGTTTTCTAATAGTCACCATATGAGTTTGAGGATTCCCTTTCCTAGGGGTCGTGATATGAGGGTACTTTTGTATGAATTCATGAATTGGTTCGATTATGAGTAAAATATCCACATACTACTTACGTAAACGTTCTTACGTAATAATAGTTTTCCTGAATTTTGATCATCATGAACCAGTAGTCACCACACTGCTGGATATAGGCCTCTCTCATATAGAATGTTATGACTGTCTTGAGCCGTCTCCGTTCACAGATTTCCTATGTTATTGTTTGAAAGGTTTTTAATATGTATAAAATAAGGCAGAGGTATAAGTAGTTAGGTACAAGATAGCTATAAATAATCCCATTGACCCAAAAGGATCTACTTTTAATGACGTGATCCAACATTCCCACCCCATCCAAGTCATTGCCAACAATCACAAACAAATAACAAAAACACTACAATGCCTCTCCATCCATTACCGACTCACAATGGAACTCGTCTCGACCTCTGAAATTTAATCATGAATATACAAAGACAACGCCTACAATAGGGCCTACTTCAAAATAATGAACAGTTTTATGGTAAATTTCATCAATTCCTACTAAGGATTCATGGGTATGCACTGCCTTATTAATAAGCCAATTATAGCTTAGAAATGTCATTTTCCGAAGCAATGAAGCTATTCTGGGCATAGGTAAAAGGCATTTCAAGTCTTGTCGGTATATACAACTAAACTAACTATTACTTACTATTGTTAACTATTACCAGAGACTAGCTATTACTTATAACCATATAACTATTTTATTGAATTAATGTATCACTTTTGAAGTCTGAAAGTTATAAACTTAAGGTGAAACGTTTCACAAGTGGCGCGAAATTCAAATTTTATTGTGTTTTTTGCACAGCTAATCAACACTTCTTGTGATAGCGAAAACTAGTTTTGCAGGAATCAGGAGACCTAACACACATGTTTTAATTGAAAGTACCTCATAAATATCATTGGTTTAGCTACGAATGTCAATGAATGATTTGTATAGTGTTATTTTGGTCGATATGTCAAAAAGAGATGATGAGCTGGGACGAGCAAAAAACACAATAAAGTTTAAATTTCGCGCCACATGCGAAACGTTGCACCTTAAGTCGCTTTTATTATATAATATGAAAGAATCGGGGCACCCCGCGCCCACTCCGCACTCGCGTCACCGCACCCGCCCCCGACGCCCCTATAATGTGTGTACCGTGCCTTAATTTTTTTTTGTCCACTTTCCACAAACTTCCAGAATAAATACCCATCAGTTTTATTAATAATATAATATATATAATATAATACGAGGTTAATTCAGGTGAACTATTTCATTCATAAAAGTTTTATATTGTTCCTAGATTGAATTAGTGCTTGATTTTCATTATTATATGGCCCTTGCCCTCGATCAATAGTTCTCTCAAACAGATATCTTGTCTATATAAACCATACATTCGACACACTGTGTGTGCCCTGAGTAGGTTCGCTACAATCCGACTATAGTCGGACACGTACAAATCAAGATTTTCAGGTCTAGGATTTTGTAATAGGAAGATGTTGTTTCAGGCTTTTGTTGTCCGGCTAAAGTTATATAACAGGCAAAATAACAAAATATTATTTAATGCCCACCAACTTATCAGTCATGGTGTCCGACCTATGAATAGACCCCTCCATCTCCTCCCGTGTCATACAAGCCAACTAAGGTATAGGGGATAGGCAGGAGCATCCAAATGAGTCCTCAACATGTATACTGCGTTCACCAATCCAAGCCAGGGTTGGTAATTATGGTAATTCCTTCCATTGTATTTTATGGGGCAGGCTTCGTCCAACATTGCTGTGGACGTCTAAAGGCTGACGATGATTATTTATTTACCTCCAACCCACCTCCTTTATCCGGCCTATTTTATTTTCCATCTGGAAACCCTAGCCTACCGAGATGGTGATACAGAGGCTACCATTGTTTGAGCATATCTTGTTTGCTAACAAACATTGGGCTTGTGTGGTCCATTGTGATCAAGCCTACAAATGTATCATGCTACAAAAGCGTATGGAAGTAGTTAAAATCAATTGCTCTCTAATTATATGAGTTGGCCATTAAATAAGTTTTCATTCAAAAAACCGACTTCCGCCATTGTATTCGACTAAAATATTTGTATGAAAAAAAATTATGAAAGAACCATAGTGGTGAAAGGATTATGATACTTTTTGAATGCAAATGCTTGGTTTGTTGCTGAAAATGTCAAAATCGCTATATGTATGCCTACAATATTTGAGGAGTTCCCTCAATTCCTCATGGATTCCATCATCAGAACTGGATTCTGAAAAAAATGGGACCAATCTGGAAGTATATCTATATCTATTTTATATTCAAATAAAAAAATAATTTTCCAAATCGGTTCATAAACGCCGGAGATATGCGGTTACAAACATTAAAAAAAAAAATACAATCGAATTGAGAACCTCCTCCTTTTTTGGGAAGTCGGTTAATTAAATGAGGTTGCACAATATTTTGTATTGGGACACATATTTGATTCAGAATAAATATATATTCGTGTATATTTTTTATTGCACTATCGAATGCATAGTTTCTCAATAATTGAGAGCCTGTCATTCTCTTAACAGAGAATGTGAGAGTGTGTGTTGTTAAGGGTTTGGCATTATACCATGGTAACAGCCAGACGAACAGACATCCGAGCGAGTACAATAGAGTTCTGTTGCCTCCTTTGGGTACGAGCTAGCCAACATCTCAATAAATGTTCCAGTTGAGTAAAAAACAATCAAAGCCTTGAAAACGTTCACGCTCTCAATCAACAGGCGTAATAGCAGTCCAATAAGTGTCTGTAGTGGTACTTGAGCCAACATTGCGGGTGCGAGCTCTCCATCAATCCTTTTCTATCTGACTATCAGTAGTCATCCATTGCCCTTCTGCAAAACTGAAAGGAGTTTACTGTTCAATATGACTAAGTTGGTAATTTCAAACTGAATAATATGACAAACTTCAAAGCTGAAACCTTTTTCTAAGATATTGGTGAGTAATTTTGCATTTGATACTAATAGAAAAAACTATTTTGTCTCCTTTGCAGTTGTGATTCTAAAAATATAATAAGTTTTACTCTCTCACCACCAATGCCCATTGGTGATTTATTATTCAACCAAAGGGTTCGTATGGTGATATGTAAAATTCATATACGAAAATGGTATTATTGATACAAAAACCTTTTAGTTTTTTGCTTTTGAACTTTAATTAAATAAATAAATAAATGCTCGACATTTCACACAACATTATCTAGCCCCAAGCTAAGCAGAGCTTGTGTTATGGGTACTAGATAACTGATATACTTAATACAATACATTACATTTTTTTTTTATTATTCATAGAAAAATACCCAGAACATCCTGAACAAATATCTGCAGAACTTACAAATATATGTTCCGAGGCGGGAATTGAACCCGCAACCTCGTGCGTCGCAGACGAACCTTCGCCCGCCGCGGCACAGAGGTCGTCAAAAAATTTTTAAACTATAAATAAGACTGTGCTCAAGCAAAATACAGATTTTGATTACTTTTTGTTATTTCCAAATTCAGACTAAATTTTCACTTCATTCTAAAGATTTTTAGTACAACATGAAAACTTTCGTAATTTATGAATGCTTAGCATGGTATAATAGTGGCTTTGAATAAGAAATACTTAAGAACATAGCAAAGTTTTCTTGCTATAAATCTGAATACATTAAGTTATTCATTAAAGTAGAAGTTTGGGGTCATTGAACTGCACAACTGAGTAGTTACTGACAGATCCCTTGTTTATGATCCTGTGGACTTTGACGTTGAATTCCAAATATATTATAAAAAAAAACAGATATACTAGGTACCTATCAATCCATATAGATTTTTTACCTAAATTACAGTTAAAAATTAATAATGAGGTAGAGCCGTGATATACTGTGATATGCATTGAAGTATTATGCATATATATACACACACTTTTTTGCAAGAAGGGGTAGGCAGAGCCTCATTGAGCCTCTTTTGACTGAGGGTTGGACAATTGTTGGAATATATGTGACCAGTAATGTCACAAGCATTCCTTCATAATTTAAAATAGAGAAACGAGGAAAATAAGTGCCTATTTAGTGTATATTGTAGCTACCTAGTTTCACAAACAATAAAATGATTTAATTTGTATGCCACATTTCTTTATAGGTCTGTTTTCAACGAGAATAAAATTATTATTTTTCATACTAACTATAGTGTAGGCTCAATATGCTCAAAACGATCAATGTCACAAATACTAGTTTTCAAAACGACCAATATCAACTTAGTTTAAGATTTGTTTATTTTCATGCAGTTAGTTGCAAAGGAGCCTTTTGAAAAATTCGCTGCAGTTTTTTAACTGTTTTTGTCTATTTCATATTATGGTATTTTGTGAAAGACGTTTTTAGCGTCGGTTAGATATCATTGAACAATGGATGCGATTTTAATTGCCTGTCAGTGGCATAGGTCAACATTGAGGTCGATATCTAGTTGTGATGTTGATGTTTGTGGTGATGTGTAAAGCCAATTTTACTGTTTTTGACACTAATAAGAGATTGTGTTTCGATAATTTGATAAGCATTTTATTGGTTGATAGCGTATCTAAACTTTAATCACTTTTCATTTAAAAAACTGACTTCCGCCATTGTATTCGACTAAATATTTGGATGAAAAAAAAATGATGAAAGAACCATAGTGGTGAAAGGATTATGATATTTTTTGAATGCAAATGCTTGGTTTGTTGCTGAAAATATCAAAATCGCCATATGTATGCCTACAATATTTGAGGAGTTCCCTCAATTCCTCATGTCGGTTAAAAAGTGTTCGCCATTTTATTATGTTATTCAACTTATTTCTTAAAAATAATACTTGAAAGTCTTTGTAACCAGAGAACACAATCTATTAGAATTGAAATAAATAATTGAGCTCACGCACTTGTCAGGTCTATATTCCTGTGATTGCAATGTGCAACCCACGGTTAAAAGAGGCCCATTGAGGCTCTACCTACCCCTTCGGGGAAAAGGGTGTGTTTTTATGTACCTAATATGTTAAGCAGTGGCCAGCGTTTTGACCTTTTTTGTTAATGGACCAATTGCTTTAAAAATTGACATCTGAGAGTCCATGTGATCACCGAACACAAATCCTTAGACATAATTTGACTTAATTTTTGAACTAACTGGTTGTTAAGGCTAATATGCGCTGGAATGCTAATAAATGGACCAAAGGTCAAGTAACCAAAAGTATATACCATTTACATTTTGATTCCTGTCTCTCTCCGGTGCTTTTAACACTTTTATTGCAACTCTTTGCAATGTAAGAGCAAATAATGAAATCACTCGGGTGCTCTCTGCCGTGAAATGCGATGCCAATTACATCGAGGTACATATTGAAAAACTAGGGTGGTGGAAAACTTTACTCCACTTTGAAAACGTTTACAAAATATTCTGTTAGTGACAGCTTGATTGCTGTACGTTTATTAGTTATAAAGTATATAATTATACCGTACAGATTTGAAAAGCTTCTTTAAAATTATTTTCATTGACATGAAGTGAGCGCTAAGGAGAGTGCTTTTTAAGGATGTATTATTACTATTATATACTAGGTAGAATTGAAATTATCGTGGCTTGGTATCATTTAAGAAAAATTACGACTAACACCACGTACTTTACTACTCTCCTGCGACGTGGTCGCGGTCGGTGCTCATGAAGTAAAAATTATCAAAATGGTCAACGAAACGTCGGCAGGAGAATAGTACGTGGTGTATAGTAGTAATTTTTCTAAAATAAAATTATTATAAATATTGATCTTTTGTAAAAAAAAATAATTAGTGGCAGATGTGACTGGTTGCCAACCTGATATATTCTGCGGTCACTCCTGATGCCCATTACAATAGCTGCTTTATTTCTAAGCTCACGAGCACCTAGGAATTACTGTATACGTCCGTAGTTTTGTATTATTTTTGGATTTGCTTTCCGCTTTTGTAACGTTAAGTTTACACGCACCAAGAAAATCCTAGCTAGATCTTTATTATATATTTTATTACCTAGGTTACTTAGGTAATTCATGAAATTTGCAACACAAAAACGGACATTAAGTTAGTCTCATGTACCTATTATTTCATCTGCAGCCATGCCCTTCATTGAACTGAAATTCAGCAATGCGAGCATCACTGCTTGTGTCGTCTGCAGTAAGTATGGTGGTAGTAATTTATCAGACCATCTCTTTCGTCAACAAACAAGGAGATCTGTACTAACACCTAAGTACCAAGTACCTAAATACATGTAATTACACCTATTTATTGTACTACTAAACTATTATACAACTTTCTAAATTTGAATAATTTGGGAGAGCTTTGCAGCTTAAAGGTATTTATTTACATACTTAACGCTAAGCACCAACCGTTCTAAATAACTGGACGGATTTTCCTGTGTCCAGTTTATTGGGGTGATCGTAAATAAAATCCACCCCCGTCGTGTGGTTTCCGAACAAATAATCGTTTTAACTGTGCACAGAGTACTTATTGATGTCATGAGATAAGTTATTATTTTAAAATGGACTATGAAATCATAAAATGTTTTTTTATTGTAGAACAAGCAAAGCACGTCAAGCAAATCGACAAAATATATAATCAGGTTTACCTAAATTTGAATAGAGGATTGATTGGATTGGTAGTTGCAATGATTATACAAATTCATGTATCCATTTTTCTGTATTAAAAAGTCAAAAAGACAATAAGTGTTGAGCATACTGTACCTATAAAAAACATGCCGAGAGTTACGTTCAATCCAATCAAGAATAAAATAACATAACAATTAGATATTCACATAATTCAACGTGGCCAAAATGTATTTTTATGCTGAGCAGTGCATGGTTATTCAAGGAAAGGCAGCAGGAGTGACGGTCATTGCGGCTATCTGTCATGTATTATGCAGCTAGCTAGGGTCAAATAGGTTTTTATTTAAGGCACCAACTGGGGTTATGGCTGTAAATGTAGGTAGATTTCTACACATTCTGGACAGCATAACGTGTCGCGAACACCTCCCCTAATACAGTCCTAATCCACGATTACTACTATGTGTTATTTGACGTATTGACTGTCATGAGGTATTGCGAATGTGTTTTGGTGAAACAAAAGGAAACAGTATTCGGTACCTCAAATCAGCCCGTGACATCTGAAGGCAGCGGCTCCCGTTGCGACCTTGGAAGTCAGCACCGATGTGGCTCAGCACGTTGTCTCGTTGTCTCGTTGTCTCTCTCTAACAGGTAGCAGGATGATGTCGTGTTTCGCATTCACTTGTTACGTCATTCTTGTCCTGTCTGTATTTATAAGAGAAGATGACTTACAAGTAAGCTCTAAGTGATTCGGACCTTCCTAGTCTCGTAATTAGACATTAACTAATAGTTTCTAGTCACACATCACATGTACTTGCTAGTGGCTTTCTACCTGCCATCTAGCTACTTCGAAGGGCCACGACGAAGTCTGCTACCAACCAACCGACCCACAACTCCTAATACTTCATTAATAAAGTTCACTACCAGCCAACCTCCCAAAGTTCTCCTAGAACTTTACTAATGAAGTCTGCCACCAACCAACCGACCCACAATGCATAGCTACGTATAACTTGAGACTACAGGTCAAATAGATGAATTCACTTAGCTTCAGTTTACTCCAGAAGATATGCCGTGCATAAAGGCTCGTTCCTCCCTTCGCCGACATAAGGTACTCTACCTTTAACAAGCGACATGGGAGGTTCCTTCTATGTTGTTCTTTCCATGCCTTGGACTAAGGTCCATAAACTTTCTACTTTCGCTGATATCATAAATTACTGAAATATTTTACTTCCAAACCAAACTGTCTTTCACGAACGATAATTTTATTCTGTCTGACATCAAGAAAAAACAGTTGATAAGTAGAACGCAGATTTCAATTTAATTCATAATTTAAAAAGTTTATAAGTTCAAAAATCAAAAGAGTCTTCACTCAATATAACAAGCAGTCTCGTGAACATTTCACGACACTCCCCACAAAAAACTAAAAAGAAGAACGACTAAGCTGTGTATCCACTTTTGATTTTTGTTAGAGTCCGAATGACAGCCTGCCTCTGAAATCTGCTATTCTGAATTCTTTCTTCAATTGTGACTTCGTCACCTTTTCTGTTCATATTCTCAACCGTCTCTATCACTCCGCTGGTTTGACATTCCATATGTTTTCCTAAAATCGAGGATGAATTTTCTTGACTGTGCTGTATAGTACTGATTCTCTCGGAGAAGAGCGTCTTGAGGGTTAACAGGTGTACTTTCTGATATCCTAACAGTCCTTGGTGGGCTTATTGTTTCCATTTCCAATTGAACGAGTAAAAACTGAATTTCCAACTTGTGATATTGATTTGTGAACATGACTTTAAATTCGTTATCGCAATTTGTAAATTTTTTAAAATAATTGAGTGAGAATCTCTTGAGAGAGACCCTCCCAAAGAAAGAAAGAAGCTTATTATTTTCTCTCTTCACACTTTTTAATTATAGATTCTTAATTTCCCCTCTTTCGCAATTTAGGACAATAATATTTTATATGTCCTGGTTCATGACAAAAAAAACATAATTTCTTTACTATTATTATATGTCGTTTTTCTTCATAATCCATTTCCCTAAAACATTTCATGCTTTCATGATTTCCCGCACAAAATGAGCATTTCTCATATTTTCTCCTTTTAATTTCATAATTTCTTCCCTCATATGTGTTGCCATCATTATATCGTCTCTTTTGGAAATTATTATTATTAGTTTTAAATATTTGTTGGTTATTTCTATTGTTTTCACGACTGTCTCTGACATGCAAACATTCCACTGTATATCCTTTCATTATTTCTTTTCTTGTTTCGATTTTAATCGCTTCTTCTCTTGCTCTAATTATAATTTCTAATTGATTCCTCATCTCGTCAATGTTTCCTTCTTTATTTCTGAGTTTCATTTCATATATAATTTCTGGCGGAAATTTATCGATTATTATGAATCTAAGATGATTGTGATTCACGTCTTGTCCTAGTGACTTCAATATGCGGAGATGTCTTTGAATTTCATCGAATGTTCGTCTACAGTCAGTAAATAATTTTGCTGGTTTGATATTATATAGAGCGGCGTAATGTGCATCTATGATTAACGATTCCTTTCCATATCTTTCTTTTAGTGTTAAAATTGCAATATCATAATTTTTATTAGTTGTATTTAAACCTTCGATTGCATTTCTAGCTTCTCCTTTTAATGAAGCTTTTAAATACATCAATTTATCAACATCACATAAATCGTTGTTTCCAATATTTGATTGAAATTGATCAAAAAATGAGTGCCATTCTAGAATATTTCCAGAAAATTCTGGTAATTGAAGTTTAGGTAACTTGCTTGTAATGTTGCTTGTCGATACTGATTTAACTGAAATGTTAGTATTCACTTCGTTTCTATGGTTAATTCTTTCGGTCACCTCTGCCAACGTCTCCTCAGCAGACAACTGTATTGTTGTGAAATTTGATATATCATCAGCGTGTTGAAATGATGATACTGAGAAATAATTTTGTAATTCCGTATTGAATCTTGCTATAATTTTATCTAATTTAGCAGCATGTACTTTAATATCTTCAAAATTTTCATTTGAAAAATTTTCTATCATCTTCACACAATTCGTTGTATGTAATAGCATCTGATCGGCAATCATGCTCAATCTTTTTATCAACACTTCGTCCATCTCTTTGTTTCAGCAAACGAACAGATCACTTTTATTTCAATTGACGAAAATAAAATATTTTATTCTTTCCACGACAATCGCCAAACAACAACTGACATCAAACTCATCACAAAATTTTGAAATGACGGAATTCAAATTCTAATTTCAAATTCGAAATCTCATTTTAAAAATTTTATTTTGAATTTTTAGGGTTCTGTATTTTAAATTTATTTATTTTGAAATTTTTTTTTTTTAAGTTTTTATTTTCAAATTAAATAAAATTGATTGGTTTTGTTTATTTGTTTTATTGTAGTTTATAATTTTGAATTTTATTTTGAATAACCTCGATGATGTAGATAATTTGTTTTAGTTGTTTTATTCACAATGTCAGACCAATTTTACCATAACACGAAATAACTTGCTCATAATATTTCAATAAATCGTCATAATTGCAGAATAGATCGTCGTAAATAATTATTCAATAAAAAATTCAATGTTCAAATTCAATTTCAAATTCAAAGTTCAAATTTCAATTTCAAATTCAATGTTCAAATTCAATATTCAAAGTTCAAACAATTCTTACTGCTACTTCCTGATTCGCAAAAGATGCCGCTACCTCCCGGGTGTAAAGAACGAATACAGCTTCCAATATATTTCACCAAAACCTGCTGAAAGTCGGGTAACTAAATTCCTATCATACTGTATCTAAATAAAAACAATTTTCCGCGGCCGCAAGAAAATCATTTTTAAATCCCTGCATCTCCACCATGTCGCGAACACCTCCCCTAATACAGTCCTAATCCACGATTACTACTATGTGTTATTTGACGTATTGACTGTCATGAGGTATTGCGAATGTGTTTTGGTGAAACAAAAGGAAACAGTATTCGGTACCTCAAATCAGCCCGTGACATCTGAAGGCAGCGGCTCCCGTTGCGACCTTGGAAGTCAGCACCGATGTGGCTCAGCACGTTGTCTCGTTGTCTCGTTGTCTCTCTCTAACAGGTAGCAGGATGATGTCGTGTTTCGCATTCACTTGTTACGTCATTCTTGTCCTGTCTGTATTTATAAGAGAAGATGACTTACAAGTA
The DNA here is from genome assembly GCA_951392215.1 of Epirrita christyi. NCBI lineage: Eukaryota > Metazoa > Arthropoda > Insecta > Lepidoptera > Geometridae > Epirrita > Epirrita christyi. The sequence continues at coordinate 7,917,226 of OX595849.1, read as the reverse complement.
AGCTCTAAGTGATTCGGACCTTCCTAGTCTCGTAATTAGACATTAACTAATAGTTTCTAGTCACACATCACATGTACTTGCTAGTGGCTTTCTACCTGCCATCTAGCTACTTCGAAGGGCCACGACGAAGTCTGCTACCAACCAACCGACCCACAACTCCTAATACTTCATTAATAAAGTTCACTACCAGCCAACCTCCCAAAGTTCTCCTAGAACTTTACTAATGAAGTCTGCCACCAACCAACCGACCCACAATGCATAGCTACGTATAACTTGAGACTACAGGTCAAATAGATGAATTCACTTAGCTTCAGTTTACTCCAGAAGATATGCCGTGCATAAAGGCTCGTTCCTCCCTTCGCCGACATAAGGTACTCTACCTTTAACAAGCGACATGGGAGGTTCCTTCTATGTTGTTCTTTCCATGCCTTGGACTAAGGTCCATAAACTTTCTACTTTCGCTGATATCATAAATTACTGAAATATTTTACTTCCAAACCAAACTGTCTTTCACGAACGATAATTTTATTCTGTCTGACATCAAGAAAAAACAGTTGATAAGTAGAACGCAGATTTCAATTTAATTCATAATTTAAAAAGTTTATAAGTTCAAAAATCAAAAGAGTCTTCACTCAATATAACAAGCAGTCTCGTGAACATTTCACGACATAACGGTATAGAACGGAGATATAAAGATTTGGATGGAGAAGGTACTGGGCTTTTTTCGGGACAGGAAGAAATGGCAAATTGCTATTTCGTTATTATGATTTCTATATTAGAAAAATAAAATAAGCCCAATAGCCGCAGAATATCATCTTAGAATAATTCACCATTCATTCTTAGATCAACTGCAGCTGCAAAAGCAGAAACAGAAATAGCGCATGGATTTAAAAACTATCCACATCCATTTTCATCAAAATCACAGTATTCACAGTATTCACACTAATCTGCACGTAATTTTTGTTGTGAAATCCGCAGATAAAAGTTGCTGCCGGTAAAACCGAAAAAAAATTAAATGGCTCTCGATATCGGTAATCCACTGGACGATGGCTCTTTCCAAACGCTGTATTAATGCTATTCGGATGTCAAAGTGCTTTTCAATCGTCAATGAGTCAGGATTGTTGAAACATTTCCTTTTACTTTAATTTATCATAGTAGCTCAGTTTTGCTTCATGCCACGGAACTGTGTGACTTGTATTATATCAGAGCACTTTCCTTTGATATACCTTATCACTATCCTTTGTAACTAACACTTGTTAGGTACTCTCGTACCTTATAGTAAAAATAACTTCGCAGAATTCGCTTTGCTTCGCAATGTTGTTGGAACTAAAAATTTGAACCTACCTACTTGTTTTACGCAACAACTCATTCATTGAAAAGAGCAGTTTCGCAAATTTCAAAAATTTTCTTATCCAGTAATTACCAATTCTGAGAAATCGACTTATTTATAACCAAATTTCTTCCCGAGCTACTAATAAAAGCGAGATATCCTTGGTACAGTTACACCGTACTTTATCTCTCTTTCGATCGAATTTGAAACAGCTGTTTTTGCATAAGACAAAAAACGTGTAACTATTCCAAGAACAATCTAAATTTTATGTTGACACGGCTAAACAATATTTTATTTATTTCACAGAGACAAAAAGAAACAAGCTAATGTAAATGTAACTATGGCGTTTTCCTCGTTGTGAGAAACAACACGTGTGACATTTTTGGGACATATGCGATACGATTATTCCATTACCTGTACCGTAATAAAGACATTTGTGTTTTTACCTTTTATTACGTTATACGAACCAGTTGGAAATAATAATTTTGTAGAGAATATTGCACATTTATAAATAGTGCTGCTGTATATAATTTTAATGTAAAAATATGTGCAGGCATTTGTAAGAAGTAGCCATGATTATGTTTAAATGTTGCAATAAAAATGTAAATATGAAATATTAACAAACATGACTGTAAATAATCATAAATAATTTACTATATATATTTTTTGCAGGCCTTGAGGTGCAGCCGTTAATTATTTATAGGGCTATGAAAACATACATAAATATTGACCAAGGTTGTAGCTTCAACGGTTTACAGACATTGCGTCATTTTTATTTTTCATAAAAATGAATGTCTTGTTCTCGTCAAATGTTAAGGACTTCAATAAAATTTACGAATATATGAAGTAAAATTAAAAATAATTTATTGTTTATGATCAGGTTATTACCCAGGAATGGAAGTTTATATAATTATATGAGTAAATTTTATAATACAAACTCATGTCGTTCGGTAAAATATTTACTCAAACAAGAAAGTTCAATTTCCAAGCACCTTTGTTGTCCATAAAATGGCGTACCTACTATGAGGGTTTTAGATAAAATACATACAATATCATCAGACATAAACGAAAAGTGTTCCCCTTAAAATACTACATAATTTATTTTATTAAATTGCCTTAAGGCTTATGAACCGTGCTGGCCTAAGAATAGACCCCTCCGTCTCCTCCCGTGGATATCGTAGGAGCTGACTAAAAACTTACACAAGGTGATGGGCAGCAGTATCCACCTGAGTACTCAAGACGAATACTGCAATCACCAATCTGCCTGCCAAGCGTGGTGATTATGACAAATCCCCGCAATGTATTTTATAGGGAGGCCTCGCCTACCAACGGACGTCTAAAGGCTGACGAAATTAAACCTTCTATTTAATAAGCCTTATTCAGAAAACCATCTGCACCTGGAAGGACTCAGCGAGATAACCGATACAGCCGTTGTTTTTATATAATAGTGTATTTTGGTTTGTTTTATCAATGAGATTCTTTTTTGGAGTCGGTTAAAAAAAACTCGGACTTCAAAAAAGTTATCAATCAAATCAAGTCAAGTCAATAAGGGCTTTTCATATTCGTTTCAAAAGAAAAAAAAGTAGTTCAATTTGGTTCGATAGATGGCGCTGACTCAACTGTATCAATCAAGATTGTCTGTGGTGCACGCGTACAAAACTATTATCTAAGTAGTCTGTGGCTATTAGTCATGATATTCTAATTGTGTTTGCTTCTTGAGTGTACTCTAGTGATTTCGTGGTGTTTTTAGAAGTAAGCAAAAAATACCACGAAACGAAAATTATTTCTACGTTGTTGATGTTGACATTTCGATTTATTTTGACACTTGACTGCTACGTTACAGAGCAGCGCCATCTATTTTCAACGCATGAAAGCATGATTTGAAACGGCCGTGAAAACCCCTCATTCATCTGTATGTTTGTTACGCGATTACTTTTGATGTTTTTTTTGTTTTTTAACCGACTTCACAAAAAGGAGGAGGTTCTCAATTCAGCTGTTTTTTTTTTTTGTATTTTTGTTACCTCATATCTCCGGCGTTTATGAACCGATTTGGAAAATTCTTTTTTTATTTGAATAGATATACTTCCAGATTGGTCCATTTTTTTCAGAATACAGTTCTGATGATGGGATCCATGAGGAATTGAGGGAACTCCTCAAATATTGTAGGCATACATATGGCGATTTTGATATTTTCAGCAAGACACCAAGCATTTGCATTCAGAAAGTATCATAATCCTTTCACCACTATGGTTCTATCATACATTTTTTTTCATCCAAAATTATTTAGTCGAATACAATGGTGGAAGTCGGTTTTTTAAATGAAAAGTTATTTGTTCATACTTCAAATGTGGTTCCATATAAATTTTTGATCGAAATTGATTAAGTGCTTTTTGAAAGTAGTCGGTTTTTAATTTGTTGTTTATAAAAATTAAGTTTATTATCGAACAACAAAATTATTTTGCTTTTCTGTTCAAATCTCTAACAGACACAATAAAATTATTGACACAAGGAATAAAAATAGCTCAGAATTAACATACAATAACAAGATATCTTTAGAATTTGATATCAAATAACAAGGACACTACCGTACCACACTGCCAGTACTAGTTACACCAAGGAAGGGGCATTAGCATCCGCCTGAGTACTTAACACCAATACTGCGATCAACAATCCGCCTGCCAAGCGTGCAATTATGGAAAATCCCTCCATAATATGGAGGAGACCTCGTCCACCAGTGGATATCTAAAGGCTGATGATGATGATAATGATTATGATGATGATGATGAATGATGATGAGTACCATCCTACTATATTTATGAAATTCATAGACACAGGGTTACATAGTGGTACAATTATTCAAACATTTCGCTCGGAGCCAACCTCTAATTCAGATTCAAGAGGTCGGAAGGTACTTCAGTGTCCTAATTTCCATAACACGCTTTATCCTGAAGGGATACATAACTTCGCCTTCCTACAAATATATCTGCACTGCTACAAAAGCACAGATCAAATGTTACTTTGATATTGTAATAAAATTTTATTATAAAGAAAGAAGCTAGTACTTCTATTTATTTTTCATCCCATCTATTCGAAAAGGACGACTTGGTTCGCCTTTAAGTGCACCCAAAGGTGGTGTTTTCTGTATGAAGCTTCTATAAGTGAGCCGCAATTATCTTTGCCGCGCACTTTTTAAATTTGGAATATATCGAACTCAAATAAGTGCGCCGCAATTATCTTTTACGGCCCTTTTTGAATTTGGAACATCTTGAAAATAATCAAACACAAATAAGTGCGCCGCAATTATCTTTTCCGCGCCCTTTTTAAATTTGGATCATCTTAGTGTTCAGCGCCAAAGAAGGCGAACGCAAATATTGTTTAAATAAATACTGGCTGGTACGACGGCCCATAGTCGCGCCACCGGCTGAATAAAAAAAAACAAATTAGAAACGACGGCCCGCGATTTCGTCATTTTTAACCGACTTTACAAAAAGGACGAGGTTCTAAATTCAGTTGTATTTTTTTTTAATGTTACCTCATATCTCCGGCGTTTATGAACCGATTTGGAAAATTCTTTTTTTATTTGAATAGATATACTTCCAGATTGGTCCCATTTTTTTCAGAATCCAGTTCTGATGATGGAATCCACGAGGAATTGAGGGAACTCCTCAAATATTGTAGGCATACATATGGCGATTTTGATATTTTCAGCAACAAACCAAGCATTTGCATTCAGAAAGTATCATAATCCTTTCACCACTATGGTTCTTTCATAATTTTTTTTTCATCCAAATATTTAGTCGAATACAACGGCGGAAGTCTTTTTTTAAATGATAAGTTATTCACGGATTGTTAGAAATTCATGGTTTTGTTTTGAAATAAAATATGAGGAGCCTTTTATTTTCTCATAGTGGGTGATGAAAAGTAGAGTGTAACACTCGGGCGCAAAATATATTTTTGGCTCGGGCGACGTACTTTGAATCCCTCGCTACGTTCGGGATTCTACTAAAGAATCCCTCGCTATGCTCGGGATTCTACTCTAGAATCCCTCACTTCGTTCTGGATTCAAAAAAGCGCCCTCGCCGTAAAAATATTATTTTGCTCCCTTATGATACAATCTACTATTGATATTGGTTACACTGAAATTTTGTTACAATACCTCTTTTACTTGCTTGTATTTTTTAAAGTGAATTTGGCCTATTGCGTAATTACTTGTGCACAATTGATAACAAATTTATTAAATGTTCCTTTCAAACTTTCAATTTATTCACGTTGAAATTGAATTCAACAAAATTTGTATGGTTTAAAAAGTGTTTGCCAATGTGTGGCCATCTCCTTGGAACATCAACATCTTGTATCACTTCCTTAAAAAAGGAAGCGCTTCGAGTATAAAATGGGATTTATTATCTTAACACCTTAAAATATAACGAATTCCAACTTAATTATCCATTATCAAGTATGTTAATGGCTTTAATGGTATTTAACCCTTTTAATTATGCAAACTTGTGGAATGGGCTTTTAATGAAGAAACTTTTTGGGCATAACTAATGCCTTAGCTTTTTGAATAAAAATATAATCTGAGCAAATCACCGTTTTCCAGGAGATGTAACTGGAGGAGGCACTTGTATTGATATCATACGTAATAAGAACTTTAGTCATCAATGAGTTTCAGTGTAAAGAAATTTCGTAAATCCCCGATTTACAAATTTAAAATAAAAAATTAAGAAATTTGGAAATCGGGGATTAACTTAAATTTTACTGAAGTTTAGTTACTTGATGACATTCAAGAATCGCCCATTGCATGCTATGCGAGAGGCTTCGTCTGAAAAAAAAACAGAATAAGTGTTGATAAAGAATAGAGACCAGCAGGATTGAAAATGATGTATTAGCATTTGTTTTCAAAACAAATGTTTGAACAAGTGGAAGTTTAACAGCTGATGATGATGATGTTTGAAGTTTTAGGACTTAGGTACAGGTACGTCTGCTCAGATTAATTCATAATTTTCCTCCAAATAAATTTATAAGCATTATAATTATAAGCATTCCTTACAAAATACTTACAGTACTTTAAGTTTACGTTTTGAATGTACTAAGTATATGTTTAGTACATTATGATTTGTATATAAATTGTTATGTGGTGCACTGGCTATCAACATTATAAAAACAACGAAAATTGCAGCGCCCTAACGGTCAATGTCAATGACTTTCTTCATCAGCTGGTAAACGTCTCCTGCTGGTATCTATAAAATAAGAGGATTTGCCATGATTACCACGCTTAGCAGTTGCATATTGGATAGTAGAATGTTGGTGTCCGGTACTCAAAATACTCAAATGGATTCTGCTACGCATCCCCTGGCGTAATCCCTAAGTTTCCTTTTACGACACCCACTGTAGGAGTTGCAGGAGTCTTATTATTAGGCCAAGACCACCACGGTCTTTTTGTATCAATGAACCTACCTGTTTTTAACTCTAACAATAACAACGCTAAATTTTACCATTTCGAATTATTCAAAAAAACAAAACAAATCAGAAATAATATGACCGAAAATTAACAAAAAACGATGCTACGCCAGGTGAAATAAACTGCCTACCGAAAGAAAATTGAAATAGCTACGCCAATATCCTGTTGTTCGGGATATTGGTCAAGGAAATGAAAAAAATTGTTAATATCACCAATATTGGTGATACCGAATATTTCTAGCAGAACACCGCATTGTCAAAAGAATTTTAAGGATTTCTAAACCAGTCGGGCGAGATAAGCGGTAGTCATTTTCTTTAGGGTCCGAAATTTCCAGCGGAATAGTCCAAGGATTCTTTTCCCCATTTAATAGTAGGTAGGTACTCTGTGGTAATGTGTGTTAAGTGCAAGCTACAATGAGTTGGGAGGAATAATGCTGTACCCAATTTTGTTTATAATAGCAATATACATTGAGTCTCTGACGTCATCAGTAACTTGAAGTCAACGGCAGTTTATAACCGACTTAAAGAAAAATGAGGTGGTTAAAAATTCAGACAAGTTATAAAGTCAATATTTTTAATGTAGTAATGTAGGTATGTACATCATTTAATCCCTGATAGTGTTTCCGATTTGAATGTTTTTTTTTGCTGTGTAGGAAACGATTTTGGGGTGGTCCCATAAAACTATTTAACTTTACCGCTAGGACTTATTTCAGCACATATTCTTAATAACGGAATATCCCTCATATTTATGATATTCTGATGTATAAGCTATGATACAGCTGATGTACTGTAAAATTTCAATCTGTGAAGATATCCACGGAAAAAGCTGGAGGAGTCCTATATTCATAGACCAAGACCATAACTGCCAATTACAGGCTATAAATTATATAAAAAAGATTATTTTTAAAGCGTATCTCCACGAGAGAAGCAATTTATCAAAAGTTTAGTTGTTAGTGCAAAATGATTCGCACTTTAAGTTGAAGCTTAGAGATGAGTTGAAGTGTTTAATTAATGGGATAAAAGTGCAGGGCGAAACTTTCTTGAATCGATTGATTAATGGGGGTTTTTTTTTTTTTTTTTAGATCTGTAGTCTGTTAAAGTTAATTAATAAATAAAAAGCGCACTGTTTGAATGTTGTAGGTGTACCCGTACACCTGGTAGAATTTTTAGTTTTTTTATTGTAGTACCTACCATTAGGAATGGTACAGTCTGTTCAGAAATAGACCCGACGTGTGATGTGATGCCACAGCTATGCTTAGTTACCTTTATTGTTTCACTTGCAACACAATAACGGGTCTGCCACTAAAAAACCTAAGTTCACTCAATACCAAGCAATAAAATATGACAGATAAGAAGTTTTTTTTGGCAATAAATATTATCTTATCTTATCTATCTTATGTATATTTGAGGGTGAGGAGGGGTGAAGGAGGGGGAGGAGATCTCATCCCTGCACAGGTGAAGTTTAGGAAATGGTTAGTTATTTTTTTATAATTTTTAAAAATCTTATTTTGAGGCTATGGTTTGGTAATTTTTCTGTATTTTTTTTTATTTTTTCCTATGATTAGTGTGTACAAATAATATAAAATAGTTTTAAAAAACCTAACAACCTACCATGGGCCTGTCTATATACATACTATGGCCTGTTTTCTTGCGGTCTCAAGATTTTTTACGTACAAAAATTACGATTATTTGCTAGATCTGAAACTTCGTGAGATTGCTCAAGATAATAAGAACTTTGCCTAAAAAAAAGTTAAGAGTCCCGTATATAAAAGACGAGCCAATATTCCCATTACCATTGCATTGAATACCTATGAAATACAAAAATAATAATTATTAAATTAATACAGGATAGATTTCCTGAGATATAGATATAGAGATAAGAGGTAACCGATTATTTCTCTTATCTAATGATAGTACTGATGCACACAGCATTATAAATTTTATTATAAGATATAAGATACTTTTCTATGAGATTTTTCTTTGATACCTCTTTTGTATATTTCACACTGGTAGTTAGAAATAATTTCTCTAAAATCAAACAAATAGTACTCGTACGACAATTCGGCTGAATGACTTCAATTTTTTCTAATTAGGACGTTCTTAAAAACAAGATGCAAGATTCCCCAAGCATGGTTAGTGTTGAAAACTGCTTTAAAAATGCAAAAAGTGCCATCTTCTGATGATTGCTGGAACAATCTAGCTTCACTGCAAGCTATGGAAAATTCTACCTTCCTAAAAGAAGTTTTGGGAACCATTCACGGTCTGCGCTGATTCTCGTCGACAACGCCATCTATAAGAAAAGCGAGGCAACTTAACGAAAACTTTCCCTCTACTTCTTCTGGCAATCATGTAAACGTTTACAAAATCATTGCAAGGATACGTCACAGGTGGCGCTATGCTTGTAAGTTTGTTACGGCATGCGTAGCAAGCAACTCGCGTAGATGTCTCTCTTCTTAAAAATATTTTCTACGAAGTTGTACTGTACGTACTACAAAAATAGTAGAATGAAAATTATATAAAACTAGTTGCGCCCCGCGGTTTCACCCGCGTGAATAATGATGTAAATTGATGATGATGATGATGATAAAAAGTAGCCTATGTGTTAATCCAGGGCGTAAAGTAACTCCATTCCAAATTTTACTCAAATCCATTCAGTAGTTTTTACGTGAAAGAGTAACAAACATCCATGCTCACAAACTTTCGCGTTTATAATATTAGTAGGATAGGATATGGCCTGAAATGCGATCATAAATGTGACATACCCAAATAATTTTTATACTACGGACATACCTTATTCGAAAAGGTCATAATGTACAAAATAGTATTATTATCAAACTCTCGGAAGAACCACAAAGCTGAAATGCTCGAAGCCACAAAGTAAGTAGCAGCGAGGGCGCTGCCTATTTTGTGGAAGCTCTCTTTAAAACTACCTCTCTCTTCGATCAATTAAGTTGATGTTGATCTTAGAATAAGGACTGAAGCTACGTCTTTATTCTAAAATGTTGATGTTGTTGATTATGGTAAGCCCCTTCCTGCTCAGGGGGGAGGCCTTTGTTCAGCTGTGGACTTCTACAGGCTGATGATGACGATGATGTTGTTCTGAATCTGGTGAACTCATCCCAAATTAATATTCTTCTTCAAACCCCCTTTTTCATCATCATCACAATCAGCAGCCTTTAGACGTCTACAGTTGGATGAGGTCTCCCCCATAGACATGCTCCCCCATTGTTATAATCATTAGGCTTGGCAAACGGATTGGTAATCGTAGTATTTGGTGTTGAGTACTCAGATGGATGCTGGTTCCCATCCCCTGCTGTAATAAAAAGCTGATTATGGGAATCAGCTTTTATGACATCCACTGGAGGTATATTACCTCCATCAGTGAATATCATACAAGCTGTCTAAAGGGGTCTATTCATAAGCTGGACGCACTGCGGCACCTTTTTAAAGACTGCAACATTTGTAATTGTTTATGTTTAACCTGTATTTAGAAAAATACCACTTGGTTTCTTGTTTATTTTAGCAATTACCACTTCATTGTCACTATCAGCCGTTTCAATAAGCAACCCAGATTTCAGTATTCAGACTTACTCGTGCTAAACCTTTCATTATCCGCCTTCCTTATTAACACCGAATGAAATGTGCTTTTATGCAGAAGATTTCCTCTTACCACCCTTCATAATGTAGAGTTGCCTACGTGGATAGTAAATTATCGAAAATACGGACAAATTTGCCGAATTCTGGAAAACAATGGAAGTTAGTTCAAGCATAGACTGCCGCACTCTTATTTTCTTGAAATTCAAAAGTGTGCCTACAGCGAGACTGGGAATATTGGCCAAAGCACATTTAGAGAATAAACTCCATCCCTTTATAAAGAAAAATAGGTACCAAGAGAAAAAATCTGTCAAAAAAAACAGTGATATGCTTGATGTTTTTTGTTATTTTAAACAAGTAGGTTACTTGACTTTTAATCACTGCCCTACTTTCAAATAGTGCAATGAAGAATTTGTTCAGATAACGTTATTTTGCCTTAAAATGTTTTAAGCTCTCATTTTCTAACAGGTTTTTTTTTAATTTTATGAAATTAAGCAGGTAGTAGGTACTTCAAAGTATCTTTTAATTAAAGTTTGTCACATCAAAAGTAGGTAGCATTTACATAATCTAACACCTAACAATCACATGCTTAGTCCTAATCCGAAACCGCATTACGACTCCCTGTGTCGTTGGTATCAGGAACACCGAGTTGGTACCATTAGTACTACAAAACCCTGACCCGCAATAAAATAATCCCAGATCTTACAAATAGTTATTGTCTGGCAGCGGTAATTGGACTCGCCCGCCGCGCCACAGAAGTTTTTTTTTATACTACTTGGCAAGCAAACAAGCAAACGGCCCACCTGATGGAAAGTAGTTACCGTAGCCTATGGACGCCTGCAACACCAGATGCATCACACGCGCGCTGCCGACCCTGAGATATAGGTAAAGATGAAAAGTCTCATGTGCCTGTAATTTCACCGGCATGCACGAGTGCCCTTCAAACCGAAACACAGCAATGCGAGCACTAGTGCTTGGCGGCAGAAATAGGTACGGTGATAGTACTTCCCCGGACGAACTCTTTCACAAAAAGTTCTACTACTAACAAAAAATCATCTTTTGAGGAGATGCCACAAAATGCGCGGCACCGCCGCTTTACTTTGTGGGTTTGCTTTGGGCCAGCGTAGTGACACAGTGATTATTTCGGTAGGCGTCACGAACGAAAGTTGTTGGTAATGCAATATGTGATTTCAGGCAGAATCCAAATAATTATGTAATTTTCTCCGCAACAAATACAAGTGCCGATTTCTGACCGGGCAGAGGCCGGAAGTTGGGCAACCCTATTACTTACATAGCAATATGTCGCTAGTAATGAGGATCCTTAAACAAAAGGGAGTGTGTACAATAAGAAATACTCGTTTTATTTGGGAACAGTTTAGTACAGATTTAGCCTTCATTATGGTTGATATTCGAAACATTTAATAATTAGGTTGGCTTCCAAATATCGTCTAAATATGGCAACACAGCCTTTCTTACAAATTAGCAGGGGGCAAATGCCATACTCATCACGCGTGGCAGGTGGTATGCTGACAGCAGTTTTTTTTGTTTATTTTTATTTATACTACTTTGCAAGCAAACGAACTTACGACCCACCTGATTGAAAGTAGTTACCGTATCCTATGGATACCTGCAATACCAGAGGCATTACAGCCACATGAGCCTGTAATTTCACCGGCACACGTACCCATAAAACCGAAACACAGCAATACTACTACTTGGTGGCACAAAATAGTGGCTGTTCTTAAAATTTCCTGAATAATATTAAGTATTAGAAAAAAGTAAAGCTTGTTTGAAAAGAGGTTGGTCGCGTCTAGCTACTCGTATTTGAACAAAATTATTTAGGAATTTCAATCTATATCAGAGCTAATACCAATAATAGGTTTAATTATTTTCTCAAATGCAACTAAATTATTTGAATTTGTGATTAATAGTGAAATCCTATGAATCGCTTTTAAACACGTTCCATTGAATCCCTAAATAAATTGTAGTCTTAGATATTTTGTATTTTTATGGAAACCTTGGAATATTTTTACAAAGAATACGTATGTATTTAGGTAGTAACTATTTATTAGGAAAGCTTTAGTCAGACTCACGCACCAAGGGGTTCATCTCCGATTTTTTGCCCCAAAAACCCCCATACCTACCTCTAGCTTTCATCGAAATCGAGCCGTTTTCGAGATCTCAATATAATATATAATATCGAGAAATACATATTTATACAAACTTTGCTCTTTTAACAGTGTTAGATAGACTAGATGTATGTGACTGTTGGGTGTTATTTTATGTTATGTTATACGATTAATAAGCAGGCAAAATCAAAATGAAATAAAATCCAGTTTATAATATATCTCTGTATACCAATAAATTTCATCAAAATCGATTCAGTTGTGTGTTCGAGTCAACAAGCATCGTAAATAGGAAGATTAAACGACAGTGAAATGCGTCTTCTAATAATGTATTGTAATGTAATTTATTTTATTACGGCTTAGTATTCAAAATTTGTAGAGTTTTAAGGTACGTAATCAGAAAGCTGTTATGGAGAATCAATCTTAAACTTTGGTAACCTGTGCCTACTCCATGACCTTGTATTTATTAATTGACCTGCTGTACAGCCTTTCAAACAGGCTTATTCAGTTTACTGTCAGTTTATCTTTAGCTAATTTGGTACTTTTAAATAAGCCTCACGGACTCGCCCTAAAAAATAATTTGATGGTGGGCGATAAGCAAATAGTTTACTAGAAACTGTTTTGTCTGTAAACATTCTAAAACAGTCTTCGTATGTTAAACTTTAATCTACTTTACCACTCAAAACACACAGAAGATTACTCTTCGTTGTTTCTCGTGTCCCTACTTTTTCGTTCTATTAGTCGGGACACGAACGAAGGATAGGATTGTCGTGTCCCTTTTCTGTGTTTGACTATACTGTTTGGCATCTCATTAACCCTATAGCTTTGGTAGTTTGTATTCAACTATTTTCTAAGTGATATTGATGAGCAACTTAAGCCCTAAGATTTGCAAGTTCAAAGGTGTAATGACGGAAATGTGTTAATTGAAGTTGGTAAGACACGAAACGGGTAATTGACTTTACACGGTGTTTCGATCAAAGGACTTTGATCACGCCTGAATCAATTTGATGATAATTAACTATATGGGATATTTAGCAAGATATCTCTATGTTGCCTATAAAGTTCAGCAACCTCTTTTAATTTGATTTTAATCTAAGAAATTAAGTTATCAAATACACCATAATATAATAAATCCAATAATACCCTGTCCAATCGAAGATAATATTATTAGGTATTGAAATGCAATCAAAAACATTTTATGCTTGAAAATGGAATGTTAAATTTTAATTTACTTACCGAGTAAACACATTAATTACTATTTTGAGGCACGGTGTCCCTGAAAAGAGCCTTTCCAGTCACCTTTTGTTTAAGTCGAATTTAGGTTAGCCCATGCATAGATTTAGAGCTGACTTCAAAATATTCATTCATCATCATAATCATCAGACTGTAGAAGTCCACTGCTAGACATAAGCCTCCCCGTTAGATGCCACGACCGTATTGGGTAGGGGGCAGGTTTGTCATAACCACCACGCTTGGCAGGTGGATTAGTGTTCGCTGTATTGGCGTTGAGTACTCACGTGTATGGCCCATCCCCTGGTGTAATCCCTTAGTTGGTTTTTACGAACATCTACGGGAGGAATCTATTTTAGGCTGGAAGCAAAACGGCACGACTTGAAAACTTTGCATGGCACTACAAAATGGTAACATCTAAAAAGCTAAGAAATAAGAATTTCTTTCTCGGGATAACTCGCTCTACATGTAAAGATTTTTTTTTCCGCTTATAATTATCGTGTGGGATATCATTAGATAGGTCTTTCAATATAATACAATACAATATAATTTTTACATTTAAAATTTAGTTACATAAGTAACTAAATTTTAATTTAATTTTAAGCGTCTTAATTTTTGAGCGTTTTTACGCATTCAAACAAGTGATTTAGTAAAGCTCTTTTGTTCGTTCCAAGATGAATAGCGCGGAGGTGCGCGAAATAATAAGCCTAAACGTTTGTGGCATCTCTGTCACAAACGTTACTGGGACGCCTGTGGGATTAGCAGGAGAAATATGAGCTTGGTGGCAGTGCACTTCTAGAACTGGCAGAAGATAAAACAATATTTCAGCGCACTCAGAATGACAAAAGAATGCTTTTAATTAACCGACTTCCCAAAAAAGGAGGAGGTTCTCAATTCGGTTGTATTTTTTTTTTTTTATGTTTGATACCTCATATCTCCGGCGTTTATGAACCGATTTGGAAAATTCTTTTTTTATTTGAATAGATATACTTCCAAATTGGTCCCATTTTTCCATCTATTTAGGAATTGAGGGAACTCCTCAAATATTGTAGGCATACATATGGCGATTTTGACATTTTCAGCAACAAACCAAGCATTTTCATTCAAAAAAAATCATAATCCGTTCACCACTATGGTTCTTTCATAAATTTTTTTTTATCCAAATATTTAAGTCGAATACAATGGCGGTTTTTTAAATGAAAAGTTATTTTATTTTTGACTTCTTTTATTCCAAAATTGGGAATTGCCATGGCTTCGCCAAGTTCTAAGAGTGCCTTCTGTTTCTCACTTTTGTTCCTATAATTACTGCTTTTGAAGTTTCAGAGACATTCGCGTCTTAAATACTCATAAACAAACTTTAAAGTGGTATCTTCAGTCCAGTTTGTAATTTTTTACAAAAACTCGCACTCCACGCACAATCTCAAATTATAAACTTCATTAAATAGTATCTATTATGTACCTGTCCAAACGTAATTTCATCAGCGTCGCAAGTCACTACCACCGTTAAATTTGATAACGATTTATTGTTTTAGTTTTATAATTTGTATTTTTTTTTTTAAATATTAGTCTTTATTTAATAAGTATTTTAACACGTGGAGTGCGGATTGCGATGCTATACTTATGCGAAACATAGACTCAATTCTATTTCACTTTCCACTAAATCGCTTACTATTAATACACTTATTTACTTAATCACTAAATTGTTATATTACACGCATGATCTTTCTGAAAATTAAATTAAAATTAACTTTTTTACTTGACAATTTAATACGTGTCAATCTTTGGTCATTAGGTTTTACATGGTAACACCGCCGGACGGGAAACAGTCTTGACGTTGGCGCTGCAAATACCTGCTATGAGTTGAGCTAGCTGAGACCGAAGTCGGAGATTATCGATCAATCGACACGGACGTAGGGTGTAGTGTAACACGGATTCTTGTATGCAAATTGAGGATCAAAAAGTTTACAATAGGATCGCTCCTCGTTGTCTCAATACAAAATCCATGTTACACTACGTGTATAGTTAAAAATGCAAAATGCCAGTTTGATTTCTGGAGATTACATTACAATGAAGAAACCTCACAATATCCATCAATTCTGACATTTAGTTGGCCTTTGTGGCACTGGGTTTGAAGGTTATCACATCCAGGCTAGTTGGGGACTGTCTGTCACATTTGAACTCTCTTGCCCTATGTTGTTCTAAGATAAGCTAAGGCTATGTGACACGCAACCCTGCAGATTATGTGAAGAGACAGATGAATCGCCTTTTCATCTGCTAGGACAGTATGGATCACTATTGCACAAACACAGCATTCATCTGGGCAAACGCAAATCCTCAACCCGGATGAACTAAAATAAATCACTGCTAAGAAATTCCTTTAAGGTTCCGAAAAGCTGCGGACTATGAACAGTTGAACACCTTAGCAGTAAACTACCAACGGGGGGCGTTCATAATAGTTCAGTTCTAGGGGTAAGAAGTTACAATTAACTAGCTATCACAAATAGGCCTACATGGCCACAGTGATATTAAGCTGCAAAATGCCAAAAATAGTCGTTTATTGCCCGTGGTACTACCAGTATTTATACTTATATACTGTGTTGTTTGTAATTTGGCAAGTTGCCAGACAAGGGTCTTAATTTATACACTGGAGAAAATAGTTTCAGGGTAAAAAAGTGTTCGTAACTAATAAGCAAAGTAGTACGTAAATGGTAAGCTTTAAAACATGTTTTTCAAAACAATTATAAGTTTAATGAAGTAAGTATGTTATCGAGACACTTGTGGGTTCCTGTCTGGCAATTTTACTAGAAAATATCCTAGATAGTTTACATTCATCATTATAAAGGGTGTAAAATAAAACAGAAGCTACTTACCATTTAAACAAGTATAGTTTTTCTTTTATGTAGAAAAAAAGACAAACAAGGAAAATCTACAGCGTTTTCCATGGAGGAAAGTTTATTCCAATGACTTCTAAGCCGCTTAATAGTTTTCTTGCAACAAATGGCGGACGCAGAAACTTTAACAATAAAAATTTATTAGGACTAAAACTTAAGCCATGTTAACCTTGTGGATGTATAAACGTTTATTAGCCTCAATACGTATAGGTATAGGGCTTCGGTTAAGATATCTTTTCCTATTTTCTTTCTCAAGATATATACAGGGAGAAAGAACGCTTAGCCAAGTAGAAGCTTAACTATACCATTGCTAACGTACATATAAATAATGGAGAACTTAGGTCAAGACCATCTAGGTAAACTAGCTATTCTTGTAATTCAAGACTTTTTACTTGCTTGCTTTTTTTTGCTTTTTACTTTTTACTTTTGTACTTTCGTGTCAATAAGTTTCAGTTCTCTACTTGAGGAATCAATAAGGTGCAATTTCAGGATTCACATTGAATAAATTTAAAAAAAGTAAAATACTGGAAGCAACTGACTGAGCCACGGAATATAAAAAAGATAGATAAAAATACTTAATTGAACATAGTAAAAAAACAAATTTTGTCAAACAAAAATTTAAATTAACTATGTTTTATCAATTTTTACCAATAAGGGCGAAGAACTATTTTAATTGAAATTCGATAGTAACATAGTTATGTATAAAATTACAATGTAGGTTAAAACTAGTTGAAAAGTTCAAGGTTAGAACCCAATTGAACTGCTAGGCTTTGGGCGAATGGCATCCAGATACCTTAGGTGTGGCCTCAGCGTTCTCACACAATGCCCAATAAGTGCAATCGACCTCAATGTCCATTTGCTTATTCCTTGGTCTGAAGGAATCACAGCATCGGCAGATAGGGTTGTAGCGGTAGGTATAACAAGACACAATCTGTGGACACAATGTTTACAGATCTGTACAACAAAGAACAAATCAAGTTGCTAGGCATTATGGAAACAAAGTAATATTGACTCAAATATAGCAATTTCCTTGCTAGTTCCACACTTTTCCCTCAACTTCAAAAGAAGTCATATTGCGAGCACCTGCAAGTATCTAATATAATTGTAATTCCTGAATGTAGGCCAAACTTCCTGACAGACATTGATATGAATCAGGACGTGACTGAAATGAGCTCATGTATCAGGATGTTGCTCGAAGAACACAAAACTAGAAGAGATGGATGTGGCAAATAGTTGAAGTGCGTGCTCAATAATTAAGCGGAGTTTTTCAGGGCTGATTATAATGTAAATTGGGTGTAAGTTTGGGTGTTGTGGTACCATAGTACTTGTAGTTTCTTGATACCTACGACACAGATAAACCTAGTGTGGGATCAGGACTATGTATGTGACTGTTGGGTATTATGTATGGGAGTTATAATGGTGGCCATGAAAAGAACCGAATGCGACCGCTGTTATAAAAGGCTGGTATTATTTATTTTATTTTTTTATTATATGTTCAATCGCCTCGGTGAACTCCTACTGACTTTTCCGACGACCGTCATATAAATGGCGACATTGTTTCTGCTTTAAAAAATGACTGATTTCAGGTGCATGATCAAACGCTCTTCCATTTGTTTTCTTTATTCTAAGGGATCAAGTCATGTGTACGGGATATTAGGATGATAACATATACGTGACATTATAACTTCGAAAGAGATAGTTCTCGGAGATAACATGTCAAATTCGCTTGATAAATAAATTTTGATGTTGTTACCTTCTAATAATTTGTGCAGCACGTAGAACCTCAGACGTTGCTTTTTGATGTAACCGTTCTACCTAATTTTATTATTTTTCTATATGAAGATACTTATCGAAAATATTTAAATAGGAACTTCAAAAGTATGTTTACTCTTGGCAAATTTTAATACAAAATATTACCGAAACAATGTGACCGAGAATCCGGCAAAGCGGATCAAAGAAAAACGAAGTCTTCAAGTATGTCTGAAACTTTGACGTATTACGTATTCTAAGAACACGTTCCTTCCCTAACTTTATTTACTTCTCATAATTCGTTTTCCACAACAGAATTGGATGGGTAAAAATTGCATTCATTTTCTTCGGAGCATAAAGCAATGTTTTATTACGAAGATGTTCAACAGCCTGGATATTATTGACATCTCTAAATTTAGAATTTGGTGGATACCTACAACAAGAGCATTGTGGTAAAAGTAATAAACAATTTACTTTTTATGTCTCTCGCCAGTGTTTTATCTTTCGCGAAACTCGCTTGCGGCGGGAATCAGTGCATTTTGTACCGGCGCGGCGGCGGCTAATAGTCCCAAATGTAAAATCAGGACAAAGACGATTTTCAATTGAAATATTATTTCCGATCCGCCTTATCCCACGGACTTTTGTTTCAAATTAAGACAAAAATATAAAAATAAAATTATAGTGTCAATGAAAAAAGTGATAATTTGGAATAGGTATTATTGTCCTCTTCCAGTGCTGGTTTTGTAACTTGGTTATGTACGGGGAACAAGGGGATAATATTACACACTAGGTATGAAGGATTAATTAAAGCTTGCATCTTAAATTAAAACTGACTTTACGAGGCCTTAAGAGAAGGTCACCGGTAGCTAGGAAAAGGGCGCATACGCCCTTTTGCACGCAAACGATTTTTTTTTTAGTTTGCTTCTGATTTGGCTATATTCTCTTCAAACTCCATGAAATCTTGTACACTAATTTAGCCCGTGTTGCGTTAGTTTCTTATAAAATTATATGGTTACCAAACCATATATTAAAAAAAACTATTTTTTGAAAAATTTACGCACCATTGGTGAGATATTAGTGTAATACACAATAATATATGTACACTAATTTAGCCAATGTTGCGTTAGTTTCTTATAAAATTATATGGTTACCAAATCATAAATTAAAAAAAAACTATTTTTTGAAAAATTGACGCACCATTGTTGAGATATTAGTATAATACTGATCATGTGTACAAAATTTCATGGAGTTTGATGCAGTTATAGCCAAAATAGAATCAAACATCCTTCGTGCACCAAAAACCGTAAGCGCCCTATCAGTAACCTACCCTTAAGTTCACGTATTTTCATTACTTTTAAGTTGAGTTTTAAATAATTTTCTATCTAACGTCCAATAAAACAATAACCACAATCAATAAGAACATCTTCACCGCCATTAATGGCAGAGTTAGAGTAATCCGAATGTTTTGTATGTAATGTAATGTAACTTCCCCCCCCCTTCATCAATCGCACCCCCTCTCTATACTTTTTTAACCTACCTCGGAACCTACTCAAACTCTTAATTAGAACTCCTATATTTAACTCAACCCCAAATTTACTGTTACCCTCGAACTATTACGTACTTACTTTACTGCTGCGGATTTATATTATCATAGTAGGTAATGCATGGATCTTTGAAATGTGTTATGCTTTACTAGATATGGGTTTTCTGATAATAAGTTTGGCCAAGGTGATCGTCTAGTTTTAGTGGTAGGACCGTACGTTGTGTGATCGCAGTAATCCGAGTTCTTTTAAGTTATTAAGTCAAGTCCTACACTACCTATTTTATTTCTAACTAAATTTTCTAATAAATAAATGGTACTAAATTGAAGGGTTATTTTCGAAAATGATAAAGTAATAATAAAATAAAAGGGTTATACCTAATAAAGTTATAAACTAATATATTACTGTTCAATATTCTTAAAGAATAATATAAATTAAACAAAGAATATTAAAGAATAAACTTTAAGATGGAAAACTTCCTAAGACTAGAATTTTAAAACACCTTATTTAATATTAAGAACGGTAGTAAAACTAGTAAATTTATAAATGGTTATTCTATAATTTCCTATTACTTCCACTAACATTCTATATTTAGGAACCTTTATTTCCTATAACCTAAATAGATATGTTTATTAGTTGTTCACGTTGAATAGACTGAAATGTTAAATTTAGTTGAATCTCATAGGGCAAAATATCTTTTTAATAATTAAACTTTCTATAAGTTTACTAAATTATATAAAATACAATATCAAGGGATTGAAAAATCATTTTAAAGAAACCAATTTGAAAAGCAAAAGACTATGCTTTTCAATTCGATGTCTGTTTAGTTCTTTATAGGGACAAACAAAGGGCCGCATAATTACATTTATGCAGAATGTTTAAATCCGCATAAATAAATTTATGCGGGGCGATCCAACCTCCAAAACCCCTCAATCGCCGACCGGACCACTCCAAATATAAATATATTTAATAGCAGAAAAGGATCAAATATTTAATAGTTTAAGAAAACTTCAAAACAATACCTTTAAAAATTAAGGGATGATATCTTCAATTCCCTTTATTAAGGTAAATATTTATATTTAAATATATTCATTTATTGAATATTATCTATATTTTCGTACTTGCGATAATAATGTTTACCTTATGAATTCCAACCAAAATTAAACTACATTGGTTTATAATACGAATAAACTTATTTATCTATAAGCTATAAGTTTTATTATTTAAATATTTCTGGGAATTCTATTGATTCCTAATGGGTATAACTATTTACCTTAAAATGAATGTTCAAACTAGAAACTCTATCTAAGAACATTATAGAAATATAAATATATAAAATATATGTATTTAAATATACTTATTAATTGAATAAAATCTTATCTTGTAACTTTCTAATTAAGTTTTAACTCTATTGGTTCATAATTCGAATAAGTTTATTTACCTATAACCTATAAGTTACAACTTTGTTTTTAAAGTTTCTAAGAATTCTATTGATTCTGAATAGATATAACTATTTACTCATTAGATGAATGTTCTACCCAAGAATTTCATCCAAGAACACTAAGAGTTCACGATTAAATAGGTATGTTTTGATTAGATAGGTATGTCTATTTATAAGACAGAAGTTTTCGTTGATTTTCTTCCAAGAACACTAAGAGTTCACTATAAAATAGGTATGTCTTGATTAAATAGGTATGTCTATTTAAAAGACAGAAGTTTCCGTTGAATTTCTTCCAAGAACACTAAGAGTTCAACAATTAAATAGGTATGACTTGATTAAATAGGTATGTCTATCTATAAGACAGAAGTTTCCGTTTATAACTGAAGGTAATGTATTCATTTAAGCATAATGTTGCACCTATGAAATTCATCTTAGAACATTATAGATGTGTAATTATATAGGCTTCTCTACTTTTAAGGCAGTAATCTCAATTGGTTGTTTGAAATTAACATAGAACTTAAATAGCTAAGAATAGGTACGATTATAACTACCCGCCTCTTAAGAGTTTATAAACTCAAATTGAACTGCAGGCTCTTAATGAATTTTTGATATGAATAGGACTAAGCTCTTTTAGACTCTACGACCTATTTTAGAACCAGTAGCACCATGATTTGATGATGGTAAATATTTATTTATATAAATATGGCCATGATTTGATTTCATTCAGTGAGCTTAATTGTTTTGACTTGAAGAACTATCAGTGGTAAGTACTAAAATAATTGACTTTGAATATAAAGTAGCATAGAAGAGGACTGACAGTATTTTAATAGATCTGACCAGGTACACCAAAATCGTCCTTCTATTTTAGATAGGATATCTATCTTTGCTACAAATTTGGACACTAAATTATATTCAATTTTGAAGTTAATATTGATTTATTTGACTTCAAAGTAACAATTCAAAATCACAACTTGAGCAAGTAAATATTAAATAAATCTAACTTGTTAATTTAAAAATGAGATAATCCGATCAAAGAAACTTCTGAATTAAATTCAAAATTCAAAACATCTCTTTTAAAAAAAAACTTAAGATAGTAGGTATCAGTGTTTGATAAACTCGTTTAGGGACATCAAGGTCCTCCCTCTATTCTAGTCAGGATTCTCTTTGCACGGCTTTCTGCTTGGCATGTGTATAAACGAAGATATCAAAATTGAGTTTTCTTTCTCCTCAATCGATACCACTATGTAAATAATTGTGACTAATTTCTTTCGAATTCAACACAGAAGTTTTGTAAAAGGTTGGATTTTAGATTTATTCAATGAATAAGATTCATAATAAATAATAGACTGTAATTCGAATACGCCTGTCAGAAATAAACCCTACCTAATGGTTATTTCAAAGTGTAAGTCAGATTAAAATACTCGACAATAATAATAGCTGGGCTATTAAGAATAAATTCAAATGTTTTTAGGAGTAAAATGTAATCAATAATTTCAGTAGACACCTGTAAAGTCAATTAAATTTTGTTTGAAGAATACACATGAGGTTCAATAAATCAGAATTAAAATCATACGTAAAGGTAGATAGTACACAAAAGATCAGTAGTACCTGTAAAGTCACATAACACAATGGAAGAACACAAAAATGGAGTATACAAATAAAATTTGTCACACAGATGAAAGACAATTATACAAACAGTACGTATCAAAGTCGATAGACTCCAATAAAAATATAGGAAGAAAACACAGGGTGAGTTTTTTTTATTTGTTTAATATTTAATATTTTAACCAGGTGTCTAATGCTCCAAAGACCAACAGGTTAAGGTTATACTAATGCATGCATTCCTTAATACTAAAGACTACGGGATGGATGGGAAAGGTAGTGTAAGGATGTGTAGTAAGGTTTTATTCCTTCAAATGGCTATCGAAGCGTTTCCAGTCCGACCACCACTTGTTAGAATAAATGGGAAAGGTAGTGTAAGGATGTGTAGTAAGGTTTTATTCCTTCAAATGGCTATCGAAGCGTTTCCAGTCCGACCACCACTTGTTAGAATAAATGTGTAAGGATGTGTAGTAAGGTTTTATTCCTTCAAATGGCTATCGAAGCGTTTCCAGTCCGACCACCACTTGTTAGAATAAATGTGTAAGGATGTGTAGTAAGGTTTTATTCCTTCAAATGGCTATCGAAGCGTTTCCAGTCCGACCACCACTTGTTAGAATAAATGTGTAAGGATGTGTAGTAAGGTTTTATTCCTTCAAATGGCTATCGAAGCGTTTCCAGTCCGACCACCACTTGTTAGAATAAATGTGTAAGGATGTGTAGTAAGGTTTTATTCCTTCAAATGGCTATCGAAGCGTTTCCAGTCCGACCACCACTTGTTAGAATAAATGTGTAAGGATGTGTAGTAAGGTTTTATTCCTTCAAATGGCTATCGAAGCGTTTCCAGTCCGACCACCACTTGTTAGAATAAATGGGAAAGGTAGTGTAGGGATATGTTAGTAAGGTGCAACAGAAATCGAACCTAAAATTCTTGCGTACCAGATGACCATTCATCCATAGTACTATGAGCCATGAACGGATATCACCAATCGTACTCACCAGAAAACTCAACTGAGTAAAATTTTCTCAGTTATTTACACCGAAAAAGGAAGGAACTAATATCACTATAGGTAATTAATAGTTCAGGTTTAAAATGAAAAACCTATGTAATCATTTCATTAATCACTGTAGGTATAGGATCTCAGCCCGCCTATGATTCCCGAAACATCCAAAGACCAACCGAAATAAAAATATTTTTCTTTATTCGATGGTAAATAATACCTCAGGAATCCCTATGATTGCCACTTTAGTTGGTCTCAATCAGAGGTAATCACTAACAACGAATTACTATCCAGTACCACTTTAAAAGAATTTACACTTCGCGAAATGATTCCATAAGTACACACAAGTAGGTAGATAATTACTAATTCTAAGACTCACATTTGTTCTCGTCCACGTTCCGCGTACCAAAAAAGGCCGAACATTCGCTGCATCGGCTTTTATCATGCCAATACCCTTCCCCCCTTGTACGTCTCCGTAACTCCCCCCGTCGTCTCCCCCCGCTCGCACCGTCTCGTTCCCTAATCGCTCTTTGCCTGACTTGTGCATTTGTTGGTGTTTGTCTACCCACATAAACCTTTTTCTGATGTCTTTGCGGCAATTAGAGTAAATAAGTACTACTTTGCGTTGACAAAGATTAATTAAAATCTGCTAATCTGACCCTAATGGATCCTATTTAATTCATAAATACGTAAATAAGTCGCATAGCCTTCTCGATGGTTTATATTATGTTATCCTCACTAAAGCTGAGTGAAAAAAAGGAAACATTTTTATACCTATCTTGATTAACATGTTTTGTGCCTACTAGCTGTTGACGATCTTCGTGACACGGTGGAGAAAGTATTCGATCGAGACGCGAAAGGTAGCAGGTTCGACTCCCGCTGTGAGACATATGTTTGTATGAATGAGCTGTCCTACAACTGAACCAATTCCTCCACCAAGTATTTAAATTTATATTTAAGGTGACCCTATAAATATTTGTCGGTAGGTACTACTACGTACCTATTACTTAGAAGACAACGTAATCCCATTATTCTGCCTTACACATAAGACAATTTAGCCTCTTTTCTTCAATGTCAATGGACGACCTCTGTGGCGCAGCGGCCAGAGGCTCACCCACGACGCAGGAGGTTATGGGTTCGATTCCCGCCTCGGAACAAATAATTGTACGGGCCGCAGATATTTGTTCAGGGTGTTATCCAGTATCTGACGAAAATGACTACTACATCATCTGAATCCCCTCTCATAATATCAAAATGGGCTAATTAGAATTGTCTCCATCTTCTGATTTAGATAAAGACCCGCGCCGTTTCCCGTTCCTCTGAGATCGTAAAAATGTATACAAAACAAGTTATTTTCAATCCAACGGGTTTTTTATCAATAAGAATATAGAAGGTACCTTCAGTTTAATCCTAATAAAGTATCCATACAGGTTCTGATTCCTATCTCCAAGTAATTCTGTTTAAAAATTAGTATTGAAAATTGTTAACAAGCTCCTGCTCAAAAGTCATGAGCAAACTTCTCTCTCCTTTCCTTTAGGCTTGACAAAATTTAAGATATTTTCAAAACTATGATTCCTCCTATAATAAAAGCACACAGAATGTTTTCCTTTTAATTTTAAGGAAGTTTTAATACATATTTTTGCTTCTCTTTTAATCTCTATTTGTTAGGAAAGCAAAGTGGAAATCCACTATCATAACACCTACTTAAATTCTATGAGCAACCTCCTCTGATCTTGCTTGTAAATACTTGAAGGTAGAATGTATCTTCCTTGATCAAAGTATCCTAAACGTACCTATTTAAGACAGTATGTTACATTAACAATTTTCAATTTTAGATTCATTTATGCAGTAAAAGGTGAAAGTTTACTGGTCCCTAATGAGATCTTAAACTTAAATAAATTTATAAAGTAAACGAATCTTTGTCAGTACTATGATTAGTTACAGTAACAAACAGCAAACAGCGGCATTGTAGTTCAAAATGGACAATTAGTACTTTAGGATTGCAAAATACTCCAAGTGAAAGAATAAGAAATAAAGAAAGAAAACGTTTATTTGGCACACCAAAAAACGAAAAAACTACATACAAAGCCGATACCAAAAATCCAACAAATACTTAATAACATAGGTACTACTAGAGAACCGTCGCGGTCGCGGAAGTGCTTCAATCTTAACTCATCTCATCTCATCTCACTAATACTATAAATGCGAAAGTTTGTGAGTATGTTTGTAACTTCTTCACGCTCAAACATCAGAACGGGTTTAAGTGAAATTTTGAATGTAGATACCTTATACCCTGGCTTAACACATAGGCTACTTTTCAGTATCATCAGTTTTCATCATTGATTTGCCACAATCACCACGCTTGGCAGGCATATTGGTAATCGCAGTATTGGTGTTGAGTACTCAGGTATATGCTGATATATGTACATTTTTTTGAATTAATTTTAAACCTGTGAGATATTGTGAACTGGGCAGGAATAAATACGGGCAGGACCTTTAACTATAAATAATTTGAAGAAGAAGACTAGGAAGGAAAACGGTTAAACGTTTTTTGAATCATTAAATAAACAATTTCCATTTAATGGGACCAATGACAAAACGTCGGTACCTAAAGGGGAATTTAATAAAGGGACTAACTTCTGAAGACTTTTTGATCAGGAAATTCTGTCTTTGCGGAACACCACAAAAGTTCATTAGTTTTTACCTAAAGTCTGCTATTAACGTCGGTATTCAATTAGTGTTTTGAAACACTAGGAGTCTCGCTTTCCGTGGTAATTACATCGCTGTATATTATTTTGTTAGTCATGATCGACTTTGTTACTTGTTTAGTTGTAGTAGAGCTCATTTTGAATGAGTTCATCCTGGGAAGTTTCATGCTATACCTACTTACTCATTATCTATACACATTTCTACCACCAAACATAATTGCTGTGTCATATTTTACTAGAGTATGGGTGTGCCGATGAAATTAAATGTAATGCTACGCAGGGCACGTATAGATGGACGTGACCTATCGTAATGATATGAGAATAAAAAATAAGTCGCACTATACGAAGGTGCTGCACTAGTATATGCAGAAGTGGCAGCTGTACTTTAAAAAAAAACCTCACTCACATAGGTATGTCATCTCCACTAGCCCTTTCGCATTATCCTCACGCTGATGACATAAAGGCATACTTACATAGATAAGCTTGTTGCTTAAATTTTAAATACTAGCTGTCACCCGCCTGGTAAATTGGATAACTTTCGGATACCTGAGGCCTTGCCATGAGCAGTAACTTACCTTACCTTCAAAACTATTCAATACAAAATATCGGTTCCCTGATGTCCGCAGCTATATTTAAAGGCACAGTAGCAGAAGGTCTATAGACTTTTGTGATAAAAGTTATTCAATGATGACGGATGTCAACGACGAACCGATATTTTGTACTGAATAGTTTTGCCTCTGGATACTGAATACCGGATAGTGGTTGCCTAAATTTAATTCGTCTAGTATTGTTTACCTGGATTAAAAGTATCAGTGTATTATAGAGCAATCCAGGTCATAATCTATCACTGTAACAAATTTCATCAAAATCAGTTCAGGCGGCACATAAAAAAATTTGCATTGACATAGTAATTAGTGTGATTATGACTGGGAAACAAAGTAGGGATACCTAATTACACACATAACCTCTTTCACAGTTATTATAATAAAACTGAATAATATCTTTTAACCTCTTCAAGACCAGAGTAGTTCTCTTTAGTAGTAGTAGAGCTTCTTGTGATTGAGTTCGTACTATACCTTATTCTGCCGCCAAGTAGTAATTATCTCCTAAATTGTCTCCATCTAGCTTTCATAATGAGATGTAGCAAAAAAGTTGTACTAAATCTTAAATGATAATTTCAAACATTACAACATTCAATAATAACTTATTGCGTAAGTAACATAGAAATGCATCATGACAGCAGCGTAGCAGCAGCGTAGCAGCAGCGTAGCAGCAGCGTGCATCTAATCCGCGACGCGCGCCAGCCCGCACTGATAAGCAGACTTAGTATGCGCGTATACTAAGCGACTGATTGCTCGAAGCGTCGATCTCTCAAAAACAAACAAACAATTATTAAATATCCAATAATTTATTACAACTTATCATTATAATCTCATTTCTTATCATAATCGACATAATATTTACAATCACACACGAGAGTCATTGTGTTCACCCCTCAAAAGTTTCATTTCTTTACACACCTCGCACTTCGGTTCAACACTTTGCACTTCAGAGTAACTTTCCTCGTGAATTATTCTCCCGGTCTGGGATCTTCGTATTGGTTATAACAAGCTCATGTTATGCCCGTTAGAGTATTTCGCTGAGGACCTCAGGGATCTAACGGTAGTCAGTCGTACTGAGGATGTGTTGTTATCGCCGCGACGGAGTAGCGATGCTTGTGGACCCCCCGATTCCCTGTAAATAAAGGTATGGATGAGTTGGGTATTTGAAAATTCTTGTACAATAGTACACGAAATATCGTGGTTCAGATAGGATCGTGTTAGGTGTTCAAACAAGGTATAAAAAATCGCGCAAAAACTCTGTGAACCTGTAATATTTTACAACCTTGCTATTTTATGATTGTTAAATTCCGCTTAGTACCAAGTCAAGAAGTACTCGACCGAATCAACTGAAATTAATGTTTACATGGCTACTTTTATTTTTGGTATACATTTCAAAATGATCCATCCATCCATTAGCTGTTTTTGAGAAAAAAGGTCTTGACAGACAGACAGACGGGTAAGAAAGTGATCCTTATAATGGTCCCGTTTTATAGGTACTGTATAGATGGAACCCTAAAAAATTGCATCATAATGCAAACGCAGACGCAGGGGAAAAGCTAGTAGTGAAAAGTACTTTTCACCTACAATCCCGACCAACCTGGTAGTTGGATACCTTTACATTTATCATAACAAAAGATGTTGGATACCTTCAAAACAATTTATTACGAATCAGAAATTATTTTTAGGATCTCGTGCATGCATCTTGGAAACAATTTTATTATTTCTACAAAAACTGTTCAAGTATCTAAGCAATGTGGAAAATGACAAATATTTTCCATCCATGAATTTTCATAGCATTTAGCGTCCCACTTACGTTCAGACCTCATTTTACTGATCGTTACTACTCGGAACATCCTGATTTTGATCCAAGTTGATCCTACATAAGCTACAAAACCTATAACAAAATCGTAAAGTTGGCTTATCAGTGTTTTATGAGCAAGGTGAGTATGCGCGTTTAGGTGTAATAACTTGATGTTATCATCAAATAAGATCCTGCCAGTGGCTTCACTTGCTAGACCAAGAAAAAAGTAGTTACTATATTTAGATGCAAAGTTCAATCTAAGTCCGTTCAGTCAGCTTGGATAAACAAAACAACAGAATTATTATATTATCCTCATCAAGAGTAGAAAATTATGGGTATGTTTTCACGTTGGCCAAAATAAAATGGTCCGATCTTGCTGTGGTCAGGTTTAGGTACCTACTCTTTGTTCTGCCGAGATACACCATTGTAATTTTGCACAATTTGGATGAATCTTGCAGTGGGTGGACAAATGCGGCATAATAAATTCATAAACATTATAGTAAAATTGGTGTAACCAATTTACCAATTTGGTGTGGTTTTTTGTTGGAGTACTTATTAGTAAGTCAGTGAAAAAAGTAATTGCTTTAACCGAGTTCATTTCGGGTTAGTCAGCTTCGTGCGAAAAATCTCGAATGCATTATTTTTCAATTGTTTTACAGAAAATTTGCCCACTATATGGTTCCTAAATATTGCTACACCATGTTTAATAAATATACCAACTATTATAGTATATTTATTTTATAAAACGCATTTATAACTAATATAAATATTGTATAGCCTAAGCTAGCCTAGTATAGCAATAAAAGGCTAATACGGTCTGATGGTATGGTGATTATGGTGAATTATCTCGAATATTAGTATCTGGTATTCAGGATATGATTTTGTTGATATTGACACTTTTGCTATTTAATTTGAAATCATGTGCATGGTGGTATTAAAAAAGTTATATTGTTTTGTATGAAGAAAGAGATGATAAACGATATGAATAATTCCAGTTTCAAACCAATATAAACAATGCATTTTATAGGTATAACAAAAAAGGTCCCATAATTCAATGGTCTTTAAGTTGAATGAACAACAAAATGTTGTTTTTGTTGTTGTTGTCATGTGGTCTCTAGTATATACCATACTGAAACGTTAAACTACTAAATAAGTACCTATGCATACCTACCTCTTATCAGGAGTGGAACCATTTTCGTGATCAATGTTATCTAAGCTTTTCCATATGCGTCACATGTAAAAGCTGATATTTTATAAGTAACTATTATTATTTTATTATTATTATTAGATACAAAATTCAATTAATGTTACAGCACAAAATAATAAATAAAAGTTAGAGACAAAATACTGTTCAACCATTGAGGTTGATTATACAGGTTCGTGTGATCTTAAAATATTTAGCTATTGCCTATGGTAGAAACATAACAAGTTTGGAGGATTAAGAACGGGTACAATCTTGAATTGTGTTAGAATGATCGGTTACACGAAAATGAAGTTTGCAGACACATTCATAAAATATCAAGCTGTTTTTGATTGATGAAGCGTTGGAGTCCACATAAATTTGATTTGAATGATTCCCTATGTATACAATGTATACATTATACAAGGGACACAAAGTGCAAAAAACTTTCAGCATTCTTGAAACATATTGCATACGTGTCAGAACAATTGCTCAGAGATAAACAGTTTATGCGACGAGCAATAGCAATTTGTGGACAATAAAGTCGTGTCATTCTGAGCGACTATCACTTTATTGTGTCTCAACATTACTTTTGAATATTAAGTTTTTTAAACATAATATTCAAACATTATTTTTGTCTTTTGACATTCAGGAAAGATAATTTTCAACTTAATTAGTAGGTACTTAACTCTTTTTTAAAATGAGAAAATCCAGCTTTTATAATTAAATTTAGATGGTTAGAATAACAATTATAACAATTATTATATTTGAGGATAGTTCAAAACTAATTTGTTTTTTAAACAATTACCAGTAAAATTAAAGGTATCACCAAAGATACGATATATAGGTGCCTTTACATCTTTGGTAGTCTGCAATCTTTGCTTTTTTAAGAAAACTTTTCTAAAAAGTTTCAGGAATGGTTTTGTCAGGGACCATTCAGGTCACTGGGTTTGCACAATATAATGTATCATCCATCATGCTGTGAGTGAACTTCATCAATATATCCATGGCATATTTTGTGACCTACTTTATCGGCCGCACAAACAAACCTTACTTACTTTAAATAAGCGTAATAGATACTTAAATAATGCCTTTTAAAAAATTGCCAATCACCTCCGGCAACCAAAAAGTTTTCATATTTTTCATCGTCATCATCTTATTCCGGAATCACCCACTGATAATTAGTATAGGCCTTAGAATAAGAAAGTCCTTGTTCTGAGGTATAGGCACTAATTAGAAGCCGCCACTTTACGTACTCTGTGGTATAGATATACTTCTTTCTATTCTGCCACCCTTTTTATCATTCAAATAATTCATGCTTTCAAGTTGAATGAGTTGATATGGATATGGTAAAACAATTCCTTGAGTGTTAGAGTCTAGTTTGCTTATGAGCGAGAAACAAAATAATGTCGCTGTTGAAGATATTTTTCTTCTTGCACAACAAAAACAAAACAAAAAAAAAAGTACACAAAGTTACAAAGTATTTGGGCATATTCATAAGGCTTAATTTAAGTGAAATTCATCTGTGCGGCTGTATAAATTATATTAAGTTACCTATATTTGCCTTTTTGATTGTATGGTTGTGATGTCGTGGTTTGTAAAATAAAATGTGTTGATATGAGAATTACTACCGTCATCACGTCAAGTGACCAAGGTTATTGCTACCGAGATAAATAGGATTCAATGTCGCATTACAATATACCGACCCAATGCAATTAATGATCGTGATATAAGTGTGATTGACAAGGGATAAGGGTCTTTCTCGCAAGGTACGAAATGTTCAAGGCCTGTTATGGTTACCTCCAAGGCGAGGCGGACGCTTGATACGTTTCGATTCGACGCTTTTAGGTTCGTTACTCACTAGGACTTTCTTTTTCTTGAATGGTGTTCTTGGAAGCCGTTTGTTCTTGCATAAAGTTGTCCATAGTGGTAATTAAACTCTAGTTAGTAAGTAAGAATCGTGGTGTGTCTGGCCTTAGAATAGACCCCTCCTCCTCCCGTGAATGTAGTAAAAGCCTTACTAAGAGGTTACACCAAAGGATGGGCAGCAGCATCTGCCTGAGTACTTAACTCCAAACTACGATCACCAATCTGTCTGCCAAGCGTGGTGGTAATGGCAAATCTACGTATTTTTTGGGGAGGCCTCGTCCAGCAGTGGAGGTCTAAAAGCTGACAAAGAGAAGAAAATGTAATACTTAGTAAACAGACTAAGTCTAGTAAGTAACAGTATAAACGTGAGTGTTATTCATGATAAATGCTTACATGATTTGCAAGCATTTATTCCGGTCCATAGCTCTCAGAATTAACAAGTTGAAGTGGCAACGAGCAGCCCCCATATTGTGTAACGAACGGTAATCGCTTTCAATTACAATTTCACAGTACACTGCACCGCATGTTTTAGCTATTTGTCACAAACATAAATTGTTCACAACATAAAGAGCAATGTACTGTAAAATTGGAATCGAAAGCGATTATCAGTTCGTTAGCCAAGGTCATATTACTGACAACCGTTGGAGAATTTCTCGAGAGGCAACCACGAACCAGATGATGCAGTAGAGGAAGGCTCTCCTCTCAATGGACTAAAGACATTATTTAGGTAGCAGGAAGTCAGATGGATAGAAGCAGCTCAAGACCGTTCGTCGATGTACTCTTGGGGGGAAGCCTATGTCCAGCAGTGGAATTTTAGAGGTTGATGATGATGATGATAATGTAAGAAATTTCTAAATAATTTATTATTATTATTTTTTTTTTTTTTTTGTGGCTTTCAATAAAAGGTCTTGAAAATATTGCGCCATTTCAAATAAAATCGGTCAAATTCAGTTGGTAATTTATAATGGAAATAGTTACAATGGCAGCAAAGTTTTTTTACCATTGTTATACAACCTAGAGGCTGTAATTACAACAAAGTTACATGGTTGTATGTTGTAAGTAGTTATACAACACACTACCATGTCTTTGCTTTGCACTGTTCCTTGTTTTGTTTCGATGTGTAGTTATAATGTTGACCGATATTACGTTATCCGTACCTATCATTAATATGGGTCAAGTGGTGCATGTGGACATTGAAGATAGTGCAATCAGTATCAAAGTCAAAAGCGCTGGAGCGAGTCTAATGTTTTGCCATAGACTATAGATAGATACCTCAAAACGATGAAAAAATTATTTAGCTAAAGTATTATGTCTCTATGTGCTGTGATGTGTCCGGCCTAAAAATATACCCCTCCGTCTACTCCCGTGGATGTCGTAAAAACCGACTAAATGATTACACAAGGGGATGGGCAGCAGCATCCACTTGAGTACTTAACAGCAATACTGCGATCACCAATCCAACAAGCGTAGTGATAATGGCAATAAAAAACATTCAAATTGGTTCAGAAATTATGGGGATATCGTGTTCCAAGCACAAGAAACCGTCGTATTGAGAACCACGTCCTTTTTTTTAAAAGTTGAAACTTAAACCATTTCAATCAATAAAATAAATAATACCCAACCGACACGTACATTACTGTTATGAACCTATACCAGGATTCCCTGTGTCGTGGGTATCTGGAACTACGAGTATGTACCATGGTACCACATCACCCAGACCAAGAAACACACGTCTGTGTTTCAATTAAAATATTATGTACTCGCGAAATCGTGAAAACTGTCCGCGAAAGGTGCTGCGAAGGTGCAACATAAAGATCGTTTATCAGTCACTATACGTGGATATCTTGTTTTAGTTTAAGATACGGGTTTTGTAATCACTTAAAACCTGGGTTGAATGCGGCTTTGTAACGTGTACCTTTAGTTTGGCATTGTCGCATGCTTGCCTCTCTCCGGCGGAATTCACGAGATTAACCAAGAAGCGCTGCCTTGAAAACTAGTACTTAAATCTAGTTACACGAATTGTTTTAGCTACTTTATCAAGTACAAACTGGAGCAGTGCAGCTAAATTATTGAGTAACCAACCACAATAGCCCAGAAATAAAACAAAAAGAACGCTCCTATAGGAAAAAGTGTTAAACAAAAGAGAAGATGCAGTAAAAAGGACGTCCTTTATTAATTTGAAAAGTGCAAATAATGTTTTACCACTATATTAACATAAACTGCTTTCTTTTTATAATAAAAACTTTTTGTTTTTAGAGAAGTAATGAGTTGAAGTATATTTTATAGGTAAGTGTACTGTTTCCAAAAAATCGAAATTTGGCATGCTACTAGCTATTATGATTTACAGAAAAAAGTCCAAAATTGAAGAATTTTGTCATTTATACCCCAAAAAATGCAAAACTAATTTAACATCAATTGTTGACTCCCATCTGAATCTGTAGGAAATGAAATGTCGTTGTAGTTCAGTTAAATTGGACTTTAATTACTTACTCTCATACTGATATAAAGATTAAAAAACTAAAAACAAAACTAAACTGACAGTCTTTATGCACATGCCATAGAAATAAATTTAAAAGATACAGCTCTTCTATGTACAACTGTATCATAATATAACTTTTCATCCCATCTATTCGAAAAGGACGACTTGGTTCGCCTTTAAGTGTACCCAAAGGTGGTGTTTTCTGTATGAAGCTTCTATAAGTGCGCCGCAATTATCTTTGCAGCGCACTTTTTAAATTTGGAATATATCGAACTCAAATAAGTGCGCCGCAATTATCTTTTACGCGCCCTTTTTGAATTTGGAACATCTTGAAAAGAATCAAACACAAATAAGTGCGCCGCAATTATCTTTGCCGCGCCCTTTTTAAATTTGGATCATCTTAGTGTTCAGCGCCAAAGAAGGCGAACGCAAATATTGTTTAAATAAATACTGACTGGTACGACGGCCCATAGTCGCGCCACCGGCTGAATAAAAAAAAACAAATTAGAAACGCGCGAACTTCGCCCCGCGATTTCGTAATTTTTAACCGACTTTACAAAAAGGAGGAGGTTCTCAATTCGGTTGTATTTTTTATTTAATGTTTGTAATAGAAATAGAAATAGAAATAGAAAAAAGTTTATTTGCAACCTCATATTGTTACCTCATATCTCCGGCGTTTATGAACCGATTTGGAAAATTCTTTTTTATTTGAATAGATATACTTCCAGATTGGTCCTATTTATTTCAGAATCCAGTTCTGATTATGGAATCCATGAGGAATTGAGGGAACTCCTCAAATATTGTAGGCATACATAATATTTTGATATTTTCAGCAATAAACCAAGCATTTGCATTCATAAAGTATCATAATCCTTTCACCACTATGGTTCTTTCATAATTTTTTTTCATCCAAATATTTAGTCGAATACAATGGCGGAAGTCTGTTTTTTAAATGATAAGTTATTCATGGATTGTTAGAAATTCATGGTTTTGTTTTGAAATAAAATATGAGGCGCCTTTTATTTTCTCATAGTGGGTGATGAAAAGTAGAGTGTAACACTCGGGCGCAAAATATATTTTTGGCTCGGGCGACGTACTTTGATTCAAAAAAGCGCCCTCGCCGTAAAAATATTATTTTGCTCCCTTATGATACAATCTACTATTTTTTCATTACGATACAACTTCACTTGGATCAACGAGGTTGCAATGCAGTTTTTCTAAACATAATCTGTGGACGCGGCGCAACACGCTCGTGCATATGGATTTTGGCGCTAAACGTTTACAAATAAATGCAAATATAAGCTGTAATTTTACGCAAATTTAATTGTCAAATTAGTTTTTGTTTTAAAAAATATCTAAAAACGA
Organism: Epirrita christyi; assembly: GCA_951392215.1. Classification (NCBI taxonomy): domain Eukaryota; kingdom Metazoa; phylum Arthropoda; class Insecta; order Lepidoptera; family Geometridae; genus Epirrita; species Epirrita christyi. Next base: position 7,881,263 of record OX595849.1, on the reverse strand, counting down.
CAGTAGCGATACTGAAGAAAATTTAACACCACCGGACGTTATCGAAGCTGCGACAAACAAATGAACCTCTTACCGGCGAAATCTAGAAGGTATTACAATAAATGTTACCAAGGCTTTAAAATATAATAATACCTATTTCATGAGATTAGATAAAGTAGTGTATGAAACTGCACATAATTTGGTCTTAAAACACGAGTGTGAGTTAAAAAAACGAGCCGGAGGCGAGTTTTTTATAGCATCACACGAGTGAACCCTTATTATGCAACAGTTTCATAAACTACTATTATACACTGAACATTAAATTGGTGCCTATAGTTTTCCTGCAATACTGCTATAACATAACATTAACAACCAACACAGTCACGTACATAGTAGGTTTCCCTGTGTCATGGGTATCAGGAACTACGTGTCATTGCATTAAACCTTCTCTTTCCACTGACTTCCTGTGACCTATACAATGTCTTTGATCCATTGATACCATGCAGGCTTTTCCTTACTACGTCGTCTGGTTTTACCGTTGAGTAGTCCGATTCAAATGGTTATTTCGATGCTGTTTAGGGAATGAACTCGAGGAGGTCCCGTGAAAATGTTTTTTAAAGTAAGTAGGTAAAGAAAGTAGGTTTCCTACATCGCGTGTTTTGTCTCCACTGCTACTTCTGGGGTCTTCAAACCGCTGATACCGTCATAAGTCTTTCATTTTAGGGAATGTAAGGAAATCGTTAGACTGTACGGAAGATGGCTTATCAACACAACGTTTTCCTGCTTCAAAAAGTAGATTGTCTTACGAGTGGTGTGGGAGCTCGTATTACCGTGACGTAAGATGATGCGACGTTTCGGGTTGCCATTATTTGCTTTAGGTATTATTCTGAGGCCTTTACACCATTCACCCATTATTTCATGCAAACAAACTGGTATACGAATCAGTGGTGACCGTTCTGCGTTTCTTGACATGGAATTGTGGCAACATTGTCCTTTTTTCGAGACAAACTAAGCGACCATTTTCTTCGACACACTGGCGGGAGCGCACAACTTTTGTTGGCTTGACCTCGTCTGTCAACAAAACCAGCTGTTGCGTTTGCTGAATGGCGTTTCTTTCAGGCTAATACAAATAAATCCATGATTCGTCATTCGAGACGATATCATAAACAGCCAAATAGCAATTACCTTTACCGTTATAGCATTGTCATTTTAACATTTGACAGTCTATATTCATATATGCAGCACGAACAATAAATTATTATCGACAGCGCTAAAAATGGTAGTGTCCTTTTCTGAACACTGAATAAATATTTACGTTTATTTCGTGCTTTTGTAGCACTAAAATGCATCATTAGAGATTTTTCGTTCAAGATTTTTCATTCGAAATAATTCGTTCAAGATTTTAAATTCAAGATTTTTCAGACGTTACCATTTAAACCATACCATTACCATTTTTTATACGAGATTTAATATTCAAGATGATCTTTGCCTAAAAACGTAATAAACGGGATTTAGGGAATTTTATTAAATATTTTATTTTATTCCCAAAATCTCCTTTATTTTCAACTTACAGCATCAAAGGGGATGAATAAAAGGGAATTTTACGAATAACCCATTTTTTTCACGTATTTTAATTCGTTTCAAATCGGGTGTACCTAATGCGTAGAGGGACTAAGTCGCGTTATGACTAGTCATCGTGCGAAGTAGACATCAAAGTTAGTTAGATCTACTGATATAGATTAGAAGAGAGAAAGGCAAAGATATTTATAGACATACTGAGTTACAGTTCAACAGCTACATATAGGTAAAAGGTACCCTAAAATTAGAGAATGGTGAATCAGAATACACACCGATTACCATGACGTGATTATAATCATTTGTTAGCCTGAATTACCTGTCACTATGACTGTGGTGCTTCTTCTTTTTTGGCCAGAGATGAAACGCCCCGTATATCACTGGGTTGACTAGACTGTTGGACATCCCGAAGAAGAAAATCCCGGAGAGTAGCTCCTCGCTTTGCTGAAAACAAAATTTAAGATTCACAAACCATAGCAATAAGTCTTACATTAGCTTTGCACTCGGAGAATAATATGTGCAACTGAAAACCCAAACCCACCTCCAGCGGAGTCATGTTTTGCGATCTATGATAATTGTGGCCTGCCCATGTCACTTATACCGATTTTATATCAACTTTGATATTGTAATAAAATATAAGATGTATTCAACCATCGGGCAGACACGGCAGGTAGGTTACACTCTGATCCAACTGTACCTATGTGTCGAATAGCTCTGCACGCAAGCTTAGCCACAATACCAATAATTCCATTATGAAAAAAATCAAGAACGTATATAGATATCGTAATGGTCCATCATCAGCAAACAACTAATTGTATCATCTACTTATTACAAACAAAAGTTTATTGTTAACTAGACTCTGAAACAAACCAGAATAAACTACAAAATCAACAAAACGTAATCATCTACTTAAGACTCAACAAAACAACCAAACAAATAAAAGTTTATGGGTCGACAATTATTTGTACTGTAAACTAACCTTCACATGCTCAAGTAGAGCGAGACAGACTTGTTAAAGTACCTACAGCTGGGTTCATAAAAACGGACAAGTGTTGGTAGGACTAGCGTCCTGAGAACCGTTATTTTTGCTAGCGCAATCTATTTAATTTATTGGTAGGCATATATGTAATTAAGTGAATATTGCATATACAACTCCGTAGAAACTCCCAGATCTAATTCGAATAAATCAAACTTTTCTCAAATGAAAATAACTTTAGAAACTCATAAATATTTTGCCCTCTGCCCGAGTGCTGATCGTTTTAAACCATAAATGTTTTAAACCATATAAAATACCGACCTAATGACCATTAGGTCGGTGTTTTATATCGGTTTAACCCATTTGAGCGTAACCTAAGGACCAACTTCTATAGATGTTTATAGGTACCTATGTATGAACACTGAAATCCTACTCGATATACATCCTGGACGGATAGATAACTCAAGATACACAGTCGTCAGTCAGACGTAGCCTTCAATAAATGGAGAGATGCCCCAGAGATGCACTCAGGTACGCACACAAAAAGAACCACGTAAAAAAATCCCAAAGCTTACTACTCGACGTCTTGAAAAGTACCTACGTACCTATATTAATAAATCATGTACCATTGAGACGTCATGAAATTCTGTCCGGGTCGGATGATACAGAAAATATACCAGCTGAAAATCCAACCCAATGGATTTTCAGCTGGTACATTTTCTGTACTTCAATAAGTACAGCCACAGCCAGCTGTACAGTACAGTAGCCTTGCCGAAATATTATGCGTGCTGTGTTTACCGATCACTATTGCTTTGTTTCTAGGTGCCAAGGCCATGAAAGACCCATTGTTTCTAAGATAAATGTTATCAAAAATATAATGAATATTATATACCAAAAAACAACAGGGCATTTTCAGTGCATTTAAGAAACACTTAGAACTTCTAATAATGAAAATCCACACACTACCACCATATGTTAACGACTATACTTTGAATATATTGACAACATGCCAGACAACTTAGATCATTACTGGTTGGGGCATACAAAACAGCAGCAACATGATTATAATGAAATGAGCTCATTAAAATTTTACAATTTTGAGACGGAACAATCACTAATTGCCGAAGTGTGTGACGACCATGCAGTGTAGGATTCCAAAGTCGAGTCACAGTTTTTCCATCATAACTGGAAAAGTTTTCAACGCAGGATATCCGATAACATTTTTAATAATAATTTCCACCATGATCAAATTGATCAAATCTCATGGGGAATTGAGTTTCTAGTAAATCTGATTAGAAATGGTATGATGTATTATACTTCAGTGTAGGTAAACTAATTTGGCGGGGTATAACTACCTCACTGAGACGTTAGGGCTGACACAAAAATAGTGTATATAATATTATAAACGCGAAAGTTTGTTAGTATGGATGGATGTTTGTTACTCTTTCACGTAAAAACTACTGAATGGATTTGAGTGAAATTTAGAATGGAGATACTTTACGCCCTGGATTAACACATAGGCTACTTTTCATCATCATCATCAATTTTCATCATTTTTCACGCGGGTGAAACCGCGGGGCGCAACTAGTAGTGTATATAGACACTGCCTCATTAAATAAGACTTTTAACAATGGAAAAAATGAGACGGTGTGCTTAAAAATACCCCCACGTTTACATTTACCTACGGGGGTACCCCTGAAAATGTAAATGTATGACGTTTTATTTTTTGAAAATTGAGATATCAAAAGTATCACAAAACTTAAATTTGATGTTCATATTTTAGTTTTTTTTTAATTGTAAACAGTTCACGTTCATGTTTGTTACGCAGTAACAAACGGGTCGGACGGACGGCTCGAACGAACTAATAAGGGAACCCTAAAAAACAGTACTTAAACTTACCCTAAATATAACCGCTCTTGTACTAACTAAAACAGCAGTATTATCGATTCTTGGACATAAATACTTGAACGATAAGACCCACTTTTGTACCAACCCTTCAAATAACTTCTAAAATCAAGAAGCTAATTTACAAGTGCCAATTAAAATAGTTGCCGACCGAACTATCTACTTTATTTAAATAAATTGATGATTAGGGTCGCGTGATTAACCAATCTTCCCCAAATTGGAAACCAACCAGTGATGTGCCAAATTACAGGCACATGAGGCTTTTCATCTTCATGTTTCAAGTTGGCGGATATATTGTAGTTCAACGTAGGGTGCATCCTTAGTGACTGTGGGCACCACACACTGTGGGTGTGTGAGGTAATGCATTGTTTTAGGCAGAAGTTTACACTTCAAATCAGGTGGGCCTCTGCTTGATCCGGCAACTACTCCAACTTTCTTCAGTTAACCAATAGAACGTTCTTAGGGAATCAGTTCAATTTAGACTATAAGAACATTCTTGGGAGAATGCTGAAAACAACAACATTCAATTGACTAAAAGAGAATTTATAAAGAGTGAAACGCATCATGATAAAAAACCTTGTGTTTTAAATTGAACTTTCCTGAATAGTTCAACTTTATTAAGGTGCAATTTAGTTCTATCCTATTCTATAAAATTTAAAATATATGAATGGAACAGGTGAGCCTCGGCTTTGTATGCCGTCCTGACAGACGTCTTGGGGCATCTATTCTCAGTATTTTTGCTATTTTTAGAGTTTTTTACCTCTTTAGGACTCTTCAACTTTTCTGTATCAAATATAAAGGTCTGTGACTTTATAGTGCCGTAAAAAATGAAGTAACTTTACCTTATGCATTTAAAAGAAATGAAAATGAATGTCTAATTTCTGAATGGAAATCGCGTAAACGTAAAACTCGGGTATTTCCATTACCCTCACAATTCTGAAATCCAATCATGGGGACAAGAAACAGGAACAGTCACACCGTGGGTGTTAGCTCTTTTAAAATCTAAGTAGGCCCTTTGAGGCTCTGCCCACCCTAAAAAGGGATGTCTTTGTATGCATGTTTAAATATGACCAATATAAGTCAAACGTAGACTGCAATTTTACCTGCTGGTAAGAGACGCAAATTGCCTTAACAAATTATCTTCATTGTTATTCCGAACAGATTCTTGACAGACCATCAATTGAATCCTGGTCACTATTCTTTGTTTAGCCCCGAAGCCAGAGAAGCAATTTCCTGTAGTGATCAATAAGTGCTATGTACGTTCAATTCAGCCCCATTATTGTGAATCAGACGAATTCCTTGCACGTTAGAGGTTTCACTAAGGATTGTGTAGATTTACTATAAAAGGAATAAGGCAGATCACTCACTGGACTTTCCAGACGGTGAGTTTATTTGTTTTATTTGATTATTATCGAATGGTCACAACAGAAACACAATTCTCGTGATTAAAAATATTCAATTCACAGCTCAGTCCACTGTAACTATTGTTTAACCCTTGCATGCATACGTTATTTTTCTAGCTGTATCGTACACTTTCCTGAGTGACAGAAAGGTTGATGATTTGACTGAGATGAGATTATATTGTGGATTGGCTATCAAATAATTACGAGGATTGGGCCCCAGCTTATCGCGCAACCCACTTACAGTCCATTGAATATTAACAAATAGGTACTATGGAAAATAGTAGAAGTGCGCTCCGCGACTCGAAGCGACGCGCGCCGTTCCGCCTAGGAGCCGTGGCTCTTGATTGTGTGGGCGATCTGCCTAATAGAGGGAAAACACCTACGCTTATAAAGATAAGGCTGCACTCACAACTCGATTGTTATAACTGAGGCTTCTCGCACGCTACGACTTATCGTAGATGCATTGGCCCAATTGACAATTTAAATTTAATAGTATACTTGAGCCGCGGTTATCTCAGCCTACGAATAAGAAAACTCCAACTTCTCCGGTGGATATCGTAAAAGGTGACTAAGGGATTACGCCAGGGTATGGGCATCCACCTGAGTACTTAACTCTAAGCTGTCACCAATCCGCCTGCCAAGCGTGGTGATTATGACAAATCGCGGAACAAACATGGGGTTGATTTGGGTACCTCTCGAGGTGCTCTACCTCTGGACTTCCGCTTGACACTATTTTTTGGGACACCTGTACACCAAGAACACACTTATAGAAAACATTTAATTTAAATGTGACTTTAAAAGTTCCAATCATTTTGTCATTATTTTGCAATATAATTGAAACGTTGATCTTTAGTTTACGAAATGTACTGGCTACCGCAAATGTATATACACCCCCTTAGGGTCAAGGTTCATGCTTCGTCACGTAACACATTAGTTTATAAAAAGTAGCATACTATTAACGTCTCAGGTAAAATTATCATTTTGAGTGATTGATAGTATGCTAGCCTAAATATTTGATCTTGCATGAGCAGTTGCTTTAAAAACCTTTTTATTCAAGTTATAACCGGGTTTCTTGGGAAAAAAATATAAAATATGGTTCAGTAAACGGGTATTTTTCAGGGCAATCGGTTAAAGAAAGTGAAAACACGAGTGCCTCTCTCCCGATAGATCACAGGAAGTCATTGTCATGGAGGCGGCTCAGACTATCCATCATGGTATTCTGTGGGGGCTAATGCCCAGCAGTGGACGTAAACTAGATTAAATTATGATTCTGATGACTAGTAAGACAAGACACTAGATTTTTATTAGTAAAAATGGAAGTTAATCACGATGCAACAACAGACAGCGTGTTATTTCAGAAGGCAGTTAAGCAAGTGACCATCAGACAAGCAATTTACCTTAATAGCAATACAAGTACCATACTTCCTCCTAAACATTAGAAAAATCATTAGACTTCATGAAATATCCCCTTTATTACAACCGGGGACGCTCTAAAAGTTTTCTAAATGCATCGTCTGCGTTAAGTTTTAGTGGCAATAACGCATTGTCGCTCCGACAGATTAGATTTCGATTTTAGATTCCGTACGTACATCTCATCAAACAATTCAGCTGAATTAAGGAAAAAAATAATCTGTTTCATTCTTTCAAAATACTGGGTATCTTTATGAGAAACTAGGTTTTTTTGGGTCCATCTGGTCTCTTTACTTGATCAGCCGGACAAAGCTTCCCACATAGAATGCGATGGTGTTCCATAATAACCACGCTTGGCAGGCGGATTGGTGATCGCAGTATTGGTGTTGAGTACTTATGTGGATGCTGCTGCCCTTCCCCTGGTGTAATCCCCTATTCGGTTTTTACGACAACGGGAGGTGACGGAAGGGTATATTCTTAGGGTGGATAAACCACGGCTCATTTCATCTTCCGGTAAAAGGATCTAAATTAGCTTTTAAGTATTTCATTCGCTATACAATGGCTCTTTTATGTGGCAATGGCCAGGTCACAGCTCACAGAACTGACTACCGCTGGGGTATAAAGGTTCTCCGGTGGTGACAACGAACCGGATGATGCAGTAAAAGAAGGCCCTCCCTCCCGATGGACCAAAGACATTAAAAAGGCAGCAGGTCAGTGGATGGAGATGACTCAAGACCATTAGTCGTGCATATGTCCAGCAGTGGACTTGATGATGGTGATGGTACATAAATGTTTTTTTTAATACAAGTTTTACTATGTAATGAAAGCAATTTGATACGGTTCGGTTCCTTTAAATTTAACAATACAAACTTAAAGGTTAACGAAAAACTTATTTTTAAAAAACCACTCAGACTTAATTGTTTTGAACTTTAAACTCTATAATTGTTTGCTAAATAAAAAGACTTCCTCCTAAAATCACAGTTTGATCACTAAATGTCTTGCTTTTACTCTTGTATATTTATTAATAACACTTAGTCATAATTTTTTCTATACGCAAAGGCAAATGATGTGAGGTTTTCTATTGCAAGTTGACGAGGTACTCCGGTTTTAGATGAGCCCTATTAGACAAGAAGCAGTCAGAGCGTTAACAATGATAAAAACACTAACATAATAGCGTGGACCTTGACAGCATTGATTGCCCGCTATATATGCCATGTCCATACATTTGCTTTACTTTTGTTTATGGTGAAGCTCCAATCGTTACTTGTTTAAAAGGCTGGTATCAAATAGCAACGGTGTCAGCATTCGTTTAAAATGATTAACGATGATCACAGTATGATTTGACACGTTTACTATTTACCTCATTAATCACCTGTTTCAAGTATTAAAGCATTGCGAGAGGTCATGAAATAATTGGTTTATCCTCGTGGTCAAACTATTTATTCAAGCAATGAGTACTAAAAGACAATAACAACAAGCAAAATTTCAAAATTTTTTAATCGACGAAATTATTGGCAGATAAACTTTTATTTGGTAAATGTTGTTCTATAGTCGAGCCAAATTTGAAAATGATTTGTAACATACAGCCGGAACAAAACTATACATGAGTTAGAAAAAAAAACAACAGGCTTAGATCATCAGAATTCTTGTACATTTTATCAGTTTTATGACTTAGTAATTTGGCCACAATTAACGATTTAGTACTGAGTCACCTAGACCGACCTTTTTTTTCTGGAGCTCGCTGCCCTAGCAGTTAAGTTTGCCGAAATATAACCTTGTGACAGACCTCTAACCTTCAGACAAACAGACAGACAATGTGCGTAAGCTTAGTAATAGGGTCCAATTGTCTTTGGGTACGGATCCCTTAAATTTATGTTCTTAATGCAGAAAGGGAAATCGAGAGTATAGATAGTACCAATATAAAGCGGATCCCTGACACAAAATGGATCCCTACATTTAGCTTTCGAGTATTTCAACCTTTTGTTACCACAAAGTTAATGTGCTTTTGGTGTACGTAGAAAACTTTCGATCCCCTAGGGATATACAAAGTCAGTATTATATAAAGTTAGGTTCTTATACCAGATATATAGATTCCAGTATTGGAATACAAAGAGTCCCAAAATATATGTTTTTCCTTAAGGCAAAACCATAAAGCAAAACCACGAAAGAGAACAACATTTGGCGAAATAATGTATTGTTTTTCAGCTTCTAGTCTAACTCGTGATTTTATTCTAGTCTATCTAAGACTAGAATAAAATCACGAGGCTTAAAAATCATCTTCATAGTCATTCAACCATTAAAAGTTGGACGAGGCCTCCCCCATTAAATACAATAGGGGGATTTGCCATAATCATCACGCTTGGCAGGCGGATTTGTGTTCAGTGGATGCTGCTGCACATAGTGCACATCCCCTTGTGTAATCCCTTAGTCGGCTTTTACGACATCCATGGGAGAAGACGGAGGAGTATATTTTTAAGCTGGAAACAGCACGGCATAGAGCTTAAAAATACACTTACATTTTTGTCAGGATTCCAGAAGGTGAAGATGATCATCATGACGTAATACGGCGCCCACCACATGAGGAAGGCGACGACGATTACAACAGACATCCTCAGGGATTTCATCTTTGCTCTGTCTATTAGTCTCCTTCTATTCATATCTGGAGAAAAATACTGGGATTTCGCTGGTCGCCGCACTTCAGGCTTGAAAACTTTTTGGCTCTCTGTAAACATCAAGAATTGTTTGAGTGAGTTATCTCGTCAGCAAACTTTTTAATTTTCACCTTGGTCTGATTCTGAATTTGAATGACGTTTTGACCTTGTTTAAAGTTATAAGTTAAGTTAATTTTAACTTCAGAGCTTGATTTGATACCAGATTAATGAATTGTTGAAAATTAAATCTTACTCTACAAATTTGATGTAATACGAAATTTCACTTTTGATAGATAAGAGACTGTTCTGAGAAGAGACCTACGAAAAATAAACGACTAATTAAAAAAATAACATAAAATATTGTAATAAATTATAAAATTTTCCCTCTAGGAAATTTAATATCAATTTACCATGTTTACTGAAAGCACTTTGACATTAAGACCACGTTTACTTTTATAAGTAAGTTAAGTGACCCTCAGTAGTTTAAAGTTGGGTTAATTGGCTCACATATTTTATTAACAGGTACCAAGAGGGACTTAGCAGAAATAATTTTTTGCCGCGGAAACTTTATGATTTAATTTTAACCCAGAATGTCTTCATGTAAATTTATACAATAAGGTATCAATTTTGGTGTTCGATTCGAGCTCTTTTGTCTAAAGTTCCGGAAATAAACGGAAGTAACCGTTTATTTAGGAAATGAAAATTTAGTTGAAAAAGTTGTGCGAAAGTTTTCTTTAAATGAAAAGAAAAGAGGCTACTTCTTGAATTTACATTTTAGTTATTACAACATCAAAATCTCACTCCAGAACGGTATAAAGCAAAATAGCAAAAAACAAGCAATGATTTTCTTTGTGTATCGCATGCAGAGCTTCAGAAAGACATCACTTACTTGCAATAGTCCTTACTGTAGATACGTATGTAGATACGAGAATCACTAGAGGCAACAGAAACATGAATATTAAGGAAAGGGTAGTGTAAGCCTGTTCTTGCCATCTCTCCGTATAGAAGCCGTGGGTGACGCACTGATAAAACTCTTCAACGAAAGGTCCTTTAGCCTCACTGAATACCACAGCCTGAAACAAAAATACTAAGTTAATGAGTTATTGGAAGGCCTCACAGCAAACACAAAAAACCCGAGTGATAAATGGCGAATACTGGCTGAAGCGCCCAATTCTTATCGAATGTGATATAGTTGTTTTCTTGGATTTTGGGAAAATTTAACTATTACATTGTGTTTCAAATTAATAAGTACTTTTTGCAAAAAGGCCACCTGAAATCATTCCTTATACGCCAAAGAAAATACATTCAAAATCGACAATCCAAAACAATGCAAAACCGTGCCGACGATTGATAACCTCATCACTTTTTAAATCTGATTAATTACACCAGTCTCTTCTATTATAACATAATATCTCTACAATATTGTTACTTTATTTTTAAATGAAGCTGTTTTCTTTGAATAGTATACTGAATCATTTGCAGAGTTGCATGAGGCTTTTTTAATAAAAATAAATAATATTGAATCAACCTTAAATCAACCAGTAGGTTGTCAATATACAAATGAACTCTCGGTGACTAATTTTATAGTTATTACAAAATATTTACAAAATGACTACGACGCCGCAGGCATTCTCAAAATTAGTGTTACAAAAGAATTTAAACAGGTGTTGGTTTAAAACAACATTACTGGCTCCAAGGTTATTCGTATTCTATCGTCTTTTAAACGTGTATATTATTTTGGCTAGGTAATTTTTAACTATTTTGGAAATCCGTGCTCTATACGGATATTACTTTTTATAAACACAGTTTTAAAATTAATCTTACAATGTGCTGGCTCTAACCTTAATGATGATGATGATGAATTAGAAAAAAGTTTTCCATAAAAGTAAAAATTCACCTACTCGTTCAAATGACATAATTTGATCTTTGTTGACCGTCAGCCCACATCTCCAGCTGGCCAAAACATTGTATAAATTACATTGAAACTGTACTTCGAAAACAATGGCCTACTTATGTACGTCCAAGTATTTTTCGCTGTTCACTTACTTTAAACATTTTCACAAGTGGTCTTCTACAAAAATAATCCAAAATACGAGACCATTTTCAGGAATATCATTAAACTTAATTTCCTTTTAAATGGACCCGTTCCTAGCATAACTTTTAATTACTTCAAAGTAGTGAAGCAACCGACAACTTATTAACAAAGACGACACTAAAGTGTAAATAAGAGACATTAATGAAGTTTTGAAATTAAGTTTTATAGTTACCTGCGGTATGCTCAGTATCACGCTCAACACCCACGCCAGTATGACTAACTTGCCACTTCGAGACGCCGTCCCCATGCTTTTCATAGGGTATTTGACTGCTAGCCATCGATCCACACCAATGAGTACGAGAATAAACGTGCTCAAGTACAGAGCGAACATCTGCAAGAACTTAAACAGTTTACAGATGTAGTTTCCCGCATACCACTGCACTGTAAACGACCACGCAGCTTCCCCTGCTATACAAAATACAGTGACTAGTAAATCTGCCACACTCAGCTGAAATATTAAACTGTATATCGCTGTCCAGGAAGGCCTGGCTCTTCCACGACCTCTCTTCCCTCTTCGTATGCTGATAATTGTAGCTAAGTTTCCAAAAAACGACAACACTGCCATAGCGGTGAGTACGCTCGCTCTAATCACAGTACTTTTACTTAGAACTGGAGCGTGCTCCAGACACATCACTTGTGTTCCATTGTAGACATATATGTGGTTGGCTACGTCATCAGATTTTGTGTCATTCATGAAGAATTCTTTCAGGCATTTCTCTATGGGCCATGTGATAAAACTCTCTAGGGTTTTCTCAGTCGTGCTGAACTCCCGGTGAAGGGTGAGTTCGCTCGGGTAACGAACACCATCATTATATAATGTGATATTGTTGCCTTCGTGGTCCATGTTTCGTCATACGTGTTTAACTGGCGTCCGGAAGTCTGTCTGTAACAAAAAGTAAGACTTGGTGACTTTGTGTACATATAAAAGACAACGTTTGTTATGTGTGCAGGAGCCACAGGTATCAGAACCCATACTTAGAACTTTAAAGATAAAGGCAGTTTTAAGGTCCCATTAAAACGGTGGAATGAGGTGGCTCAAGACTGGTTGTCATGGCATTCTATACAAGAGGCCTTTGTCTTGCAGTGGAATTCTACAAGCTAATAATGATGATGACGTGTAAATTTTGTCACCATGAATATTTGATGAAAAACTTTCCATTAAATTATTCAAATGCTTGTTTACGGTTAATCATGTCGTACATATAATAGAGAATAGAACTAACAAGGCAAAATGACTCGACAAGTTGCGACTTGAACTAAGTTAATGATTGTTCTGAATATGTGGCTGCCTGTTTGCCTTTGTACCAGACCTTCTAACATTTGCGATAACATTAACTATTTGTATGTACTTTACATAAATAAGTCTACTTAAACAATTCAACTATTTCTGATTATTGTCAAGCTTTTGACCGCCTTTGGTAAGTGCCAATGCGGTCGAAGATGGAGTACGCTTGGCTAGAATTAACCTATACATTCTGGTCTTAAAAAAATCTAAATCGTACTATTTCCGAAAGACTGACGCGGGCAATGTTGAGTCTATCATAACATTGATGGCTCCTTCCCGTACGTCTAGTTGTCGGCTGGTGGAAAGGACATGAGGGAATAATACCATGTAGTAGTTCCTGAGTTTCACAATATGAATGCTTATAACTCAATGCATTAAAAATATTATGGCAATGAATGTCTAAGTTTTGTATGGAAATCATGAAAATTAAAAACATCAAGGACCCCATATCATGAATTATTATCATTATTATGAAATTTGAAAAAGAGGCTTTGGACACAAATGAAGGTGAAAGCCTAACATTGAGAAATTTCGATTTTTAAAGTTTGTAGGAAAAAACTGGCTGAAACTGAACAAAAGACTATGACGATTTCGGATTTAAAAAAATTAAATGATTAACGGGTCGGAACCCTCAGGGTAAGTCTCGCTCGCACTTATCTGTTTTATTTTCTGTTGAATTAACTTTTTTGATTTGCCATTTCAAACACACTGAAAATTTCTCATAATTAGGGTCCTAAGCACGTCAACCTTCGTTACCATCATTAAACTAATTATATCCAACAACATGCAAAGTGATTCGGCAAAAACCTTTTTAGAAGGTATATTTAGTAACCATTTTAATATTCTACTAATGTTAGACAGGGTTTATAGGACATACATGCTGGCAGCATTATTATTAACAATGCAGACTCAAAACTAAAAATGTTTGTACAATCCACTATAAGTACGCAAAGTACGAGTTGTAGTTCAGGTTGTCAGACAATAAGTTAAATAATTTTAGGGTCTCCAAGATACAGGCTTAGCCTAGTTTGAGACCCTTCGTAAAATCTGTAAAAATGTGATATTATGTAAAAGTGTGAAATAAAAAAACTACATAGTTATCTTATTTTATAAACGTGTTGGCAGCCTTTCACATAATCATGTTTGAGATACTCGCTTCGCTTAGCTTGAAGGCTCACCAGCAACTATTGTATGTTAGTTCAAGCCAAGGCTCTTCTTACACATTAATTTGAGTGGCTCGCTTTGTTGATAAATATTATTCGTTTCTCTTCTCTCGCTGTCGCTTATTTATTACAAAAACGCAATGTTATGCCGACCATCTGTTCGCGAGGACATTGCCTGCGTGCGTATTTGAACGGCGGCTATGTTCATTGATACATTTGACGAATAATTTATTCAACAAAATATTGTTTACTAGCATTTACTCGCGGCTCGGCCCGCGTGGAGCCTCTATTGGCTCCGCCCACGTGGAACCTCTATGATAAATTATTATAAATTATAATAGCCTAGGTGTATAATGCTGTAAAGTTTAATCAAAATCCGTTCAGTAGTTATTGCATGAAAGAGTAACAAACATCCATCCATCCATAAACTTTTACATTTATAATTAAAATAGGATTATCCCAGCTTTTTTCAAAGCTAGCTAGGGTAATAGCTAGCTTTATGTGTAGCTACACTGGTAACTTTAGTATTAGACAGGGTGGGAAAAATCATCGCTCTTGTCAGGCTAAAAGGCTCCAGTATCCATATTTCATTCTGGGTTTATATGTGAACAAAAGCAGGGGTTTACTCAAAATGATTTATCATGATATTTTTTGCTTCGATAATTATGAAAGGAATAAAAGATAATTGTTGTAGATTATGTGCAGTAAAAATCTTAAGTTAAACCTAAATAACCACGGTACTTTAAAAACTGGCTTTAATTAAAATTACTAGTGACTATAAGAAATTATAAGGACCGCAGAGGCCGTAGACAAAGTAACATTCTACTAGCGATGACGCCAGTAGAAAAGTCCAAAATGTATGGGATTGACGTTAGCTATCGATATGTCACGTGGTCTTTTGTATTGAATTACGACTGTAGAAATGGAATCGCTTCGAAACGAATGCCGCTTGGCTAACCCTCAGGTCACTTAAGCACGGTTTAGCTATAAAAATGCTGCATATAATTGGCACCATTGAAATTTTCATACTTAATTATTTGTTTTTAAAAAGCATATGCTACAAACCAAAAGAATAAAAATACGTACAAGAAGAAAAATAAGATTTCATACCTAAATTAAGTGGTTTATTATTAAGCCTATGTCTAAATCTTTCCAATGCAGGCTTTTCCGTATTTTAAAGCTTAAACTTCTAACTTAACAAACTGCGGATGACAGAGTAATAAAAATAAAGTGAGTTATTCGTTCTAGTACTCGTAGGTATTCTAAGAATTCCGACCTTTCGTGCAAAAATGTTAACGGATGTCTTAGATAATCCTAAGACATCCGCCTACATCGCCTTCTTTTATCAGAACTAATTACCTGGATAAACAAACCCAGAACAATATAAAAATATGTTGGCCGAATACAAGCGTTATTATAGTTCTTATAACCAGCCAACTAATTACATTATTCTTTGGCACCGCACCCGTGAATTTTTTATATAAAATATAATTTGTTCATGATTTGTTTTATTGAAGGTAGATATTATTTTATCAGATTTTTGTCATGTTTTTGTTATAGATATTTTCTCAAATTATTACGAAAATATAATACAAAGATAACTCTTTATTTTTAATAAAAATAATATAACTAGTTTTGCAAACTAAACCTAAAATGAACTATGCTATTTAATACCTATTTCACAAATAAATTTTGCTATTCAATGTGAATAAATAAATATTTATAATATGAATTCAACATTTTAAAATTCTATCTAAAATAATCTTTATTACTACCTAATATTTGGGCAAAATACATTATTAACGTCGCAGGAAGTCGGTGGATGGAGGCGGCTCAAGACCGTTCGACGTGGCATTCTAAGGAGAAGGCCTATGTCCAGCAGGGAACTACTACCAGGCTAATGATGATGATGATGATGAATATTTGAACAAAAATTTCCTATACGCGAAATCTACCTCAACAATGCCACCAGTCTTATTATTTTGAATCAGAACAGAAAAAACGCTTTTGTGATAATCACAAAGAGTATGCAAGTATCTACTCCAAAAAATAATGAATAACAAGCAACGCAGGAAATGAAGTGGAAATTCAATCCCCAATCCTCGACAGATTATTAAGGTTTGGTTTCACCTTGTATGAAAATTACAGACGTCAACAAAGATATTCAGAAGGTGTGGTGATACATTTGTTTTCTAACATCATTAGCTGCCTCTGGACGAAGCCCAGCCCATTGTATTCAATAAAAAGATTTTCTATAATTACCACGCTAGGCTGGCCGATTGGTGATCGCGTATTTGTGTTTAGTGTGTATGCTGTTGCCCATCCCCTAGGATTACCCCTAAGTCAGCTTTAACAACATCCACGGTAGGTGACCGAGGGGTCCACTCTAAGGCCGGATACACTACGGCACACATTATAGCTCATTTAGACTAAGGATCGTGCTCAATCTTTGCACTCGCATATTGTGTGTTTTTAAGTGGTTTATTCGATGTGTGTCAATTATCAGTTAATAACACGCATGATATCAATTTGTTCTCTAGAGAGTAATTGTTCTACGAGAGCAATAATGTAGATAAGACCAATATCATCGGGTCGATTCTTGTATGAATCAGTAGGAAACCGAAAAGTGCTGAAGTTTACAGTAAACTCGTGTGTAACGTTTGGCTTTTATTTGAGAACAATGGCGAGGCACAAGGCTAGGCGTCTGCTCTTGGCGTGTATGAAAGAAGAGCCACTAAGAATTGAAGGATATACCTACAACAATTCTATATAACAGCTTTTCAGCACATTGTTCATTCCAATCTTATTTGTCTTATTCTTTAGTTTTACGATAAAAGTGGCTATACTAAACCATCGCAATCAAACTAAATCAAGCCCTAGTTATGTAAAGCTACCAGTTAGATTTGATTGTCTCCTGAAAGTCCTATCAAATAGGTAACAGTACATTCCGTAGCACAAACTCTTTATTAAATTTTACGTAGTTCAGAGTTTATGAATGGTAGAGAGTTATCTTATTTTTAGAGTTTGCCTCTGCAATACACAATACAACAATGGCTCCTCTCAGTATTGTTTTCGAGTTGTTTAATCTTAGATAAGTAATTATCGTATAGAACTATACCTAACTGAACGTAAGACAATTTTATCTTTTCAGAATGTATTGCAGCTAAAACAATTTTGATCGTTTATCGACCCACTGGTTCTTTATTGGTTACCCTGTTAGTGAACAGTCTTCTTATTGTCTAACGAACTGGTAATCGCTTTCGATTACGATTTTGCAGTATATTGCGCCGTTTATTCCAATCTTTCCTACCAACAGTTCGATGATCTAAACACATGCTTTAGTTTTTTTCATGAGCAGAAATATTAAAATCGTGATTACTGTTTAATCTTAATCGAAAGCGATTATAAGTTCATTAGCCAATAAAGGGGCAGGTTGAGTTATTATGGTACGTAGTAACTTTTAATTTTGAAGTGTGTTCTAAGTATATTTTAGTGGCTTTTTAGTTTTTAGTGGAAAAAAGGCCTTATAATCAATGGTGGAAGAACCATTATGGTGTCAGGATTCAGTGCGCTTTGATCCTTTCATGTTTGTTCCCTTGTTTTTCATCTGTTTCTAGAAGATTCCGAAAGTTATCTGCGGTTAAATCACTTACGGAACAAATTTGAGTGGGTATGAACGAAGTTGATTGCAAAATCTAATTCTACGACGTCGTAGTACACTACACTAAAAGCTCGTTTAATGGCAACATCCACTTTCCGGAATTCCTCTATGGCTTGCTATTAAAAGGACTTCCTTAGTAGGAAACTTTGAAGAAGCTTATAGGTTCAAAGCACCTTTTGGTGAAAGCCCCAAATGTATTGGTTGGTATTACTTCATTCCTCGGTAAAACTTCGTCTTCGAAGCGTAAGTAATGAGAACAGTTTGCAAGTTCGGAGAAAGTCAGTTTCTGAGTAAAATGAGACCTATCAATGATATTAATGAAAACTGATTGTTACTTCTTGAAAATTAAGGTTTTGTATGATGATACTGATCTGAAGCTAAAACTTTTCGAATAACTAGTGACGTGTGACTCTTGAGTTTACCTAAGTTTGGTTCACGTAGAGGGTATAAAAAATTACTCAGTAATTTTTGAACTCAAGGAATTTTTAATATAGCTTATAGTATTTTTAAGAACTTCTGAAATATTCAAAATACTCAAAGAAAAGTTCTTGTTAAAACTCCGTGGCAAGGCGGGCGAGTAGCCGGCTGAGACATAAGAGGAGTAGGTTCGATTTCCGCAGTGGGACAAAAGTTTTACATGATCTGCAAATATTTATTCCAGGTATGGGTGTTGTGGTATACCATGGTACTCGTAGTTCCTTGATACCCACGATACAGGGAATTCTTGTGTGGGATCAGCCTCCCTATTACCTAACTGAAAATCACTCGGTGACTGACGTTTGACAAGTAAAATGTCCATCAATTGCTCAAAATTATCATTAAGAATTGTCAAAATGATGGCCATTATATACTTGTCAAACGTTAGTCACCGAGTGACTTTCAGCTAGGGAATAGGGTGGCAGGATTATGTGTGTGACTGTTGGGTGTTATGATAAGTTAATGAAATACATGAACAAACTGGCTTAGAATTGAATAGTTGACTGTTCATGAATTGTAGAGTTGATCGCTGCAAAAGTTTCATGATGTTTTTACGAAACATGATTTAGCATATCGATTGAGTGCACTGATGGCCTTGTGGATGGGAGACACCCAGAAATCCAATCCTAAGGTTAACATCAATTAATTAAATAATAATGAAACTAGTTACTAAAAAAAATACATTAATTAATCATTTAATTCATGAATTAACAAATTCATTAATCATTTAATTAATTACCACGGTCAAGGATAACATTTTGATGTAACCGAGATCCAAGCTCGACGTTCTAGAACTAAAAATTCAAAGACACGTGGATCAAAGGAGCCTCTGCGATGTTTACTGGCTCCATTCACCTTAATGGTTTTTTCACCATTGATCAACAGTTTCTTTTCAGGGCCACCATGCCACAAGCAACCCCCCCTATTATTTAGTGTCTAACGAACTGTTAATAGCTTTTGATCACGATTTTGCCGTACCTTGCACCTTGCTTAGCAGCGGCTTTAGCATATTTTCAACACCAGAAATATTAAAAATATGCAGCACAATATACAATAAAACATTATTCTTCAACAATTACCAGTTTGTTAAGCAATGAAAGCGCTGGTATCTCACGCATGGTGACTAAGAAGGAACCAGTGACACGAAAACAATATTAAGTTCAACAATACAAGTAAAATCCATAAAATATCGATAAGATTTCAATACTGCCGTCGGTCGCGGTCGCCACGAACAAGAGAAGTTAAATAAAGTTTGTAATAAAAATCACAGTAAAAATGGCAGCTGAACGGAATAAAAGATCATGTCAGTTCAGCGTGGTTCAATGTTCCGCTCAAATCATAAAGTCAATGCGCTCAGTGAAATGGCAAAAGTATTAATTTAGTTTTGACATAGCTCATAATATTAGTTGAAAGTTGAAGTGGCAATGAGCAGGCTATAACAGCTAGCAAAATCAACAACTTTTGGGCAATCTAGAACTTCTGGACGACTTAGTGAAGACAACCCCATGCATACTTGGTAAAAATATCATCATCGTCGTCTGTCTGTAGAAGTTCACTGCTGGACATCCAGCCTCCCACCTTGAATGTCACGACGAACGGTCTTGAACTGCCTCCATCCACCGACATCCTGTGACGTTTATATGTTTTTAGTCCATCGATTAGAGTTCCTTCCTCTACCGCGTCGTCTGGTTTGAGGTCGCTACTCGAAAATCTTTCAATACAGTTGTCATGTCCTGTCGATTGCCACTTCAACTTGCTAGGTACTTCTTGTTCTGAGAGCTATGTCGGTGATCTTGGTTCAGCTACAGATCTCCTCTTGTGTAAAAATGTATATCTTTGCTTAATATTCGTAAATATGTACGTTTAAGTAAATATTACCATCTACCATCCCCCCCCCCCTTATGGATCGGTGACTTAAATGGTTCTACGGATTCGTGGAAATTCTAGATGACCTCCAAACATTCCAGAACTATTTCCAATCCTTAATATAAATCTAGTCAGTAATTCTTGGCAGTTTGTGCTTTATACAATGCAGTCACCTTGAAAATCCAAACAATCGGTGAATTTCCCTCAACCTAATTGTCCAAACGATTCAAATGTTTATTGCCTTGGAAATGCTCCTGGTGTCTGTTGCGTTGCGGCTAAGTAGTAATGTCATGTTTACAAAAAAGTCCGAGAGCCAACTATGGTGTTTTTGTGGCAGACAAGACGAAAGTCAACTACTTAAAAAGTCTCATGTGCCTGGTATATCACTGGCACCTACAAGCCAGACACACGTGTCTGGCTCACTTCACCTAAGCGAGCGAAAAATCTATACGAGTTTGGCATTTTTGAGGAATTTTACGATGGAATAATATTACTATTAATTATTATCCCATTTTATTCTACCCATTGTTACTTAATAACGCCGAAAATTTTGATGAAAATTGGTACAAAGATTACAAGATTAGAGGTACTTATTTCCAGGTATCCGAAAATTATCCAATACATAAGGTGAGCAGCAATCTGCAGGAGTAGTCGTCTGGTTACCAGATATCCGGAATGCTGGTGAAACGGGGGGGTGACCGCTATTCGGTATCCGGAATTTATCTAATATACCAGGCAAGTAGCGGGCTGCAGTATTAGTATAGTTACTGGGTATCTGATATCTGGAATACCGGAGTTTATCCAACATGTACACCAGATGAGAAGGGCTGCAGGAGAAGTATGGTTTGTTAAACAGATTTATCAAAACCTTCATTAAGACATAAGATCGCCCTTGCAGGAGAATAACACGGATGTAAAAGATAGTTCGTTAATTGTAATAAAAATAGTATGGTTTAATAAATCTAAGAACTTTATTTAGGAGCATGCCGAGAGAAAATAACCACTGACTCCCGGGCTCATAGTTGGGATATTTGCCAATCTCTGGGTCCTGTGTGTAGTTATTAGTAAACAATAAATAAACAGTTCTGGAATGGGCAGTAAATCTTTACGAACTTGGAATTGGGATTGTATAGGTTTCATTCAAGCGCGAGAGAATACGGATAAAAGGGATAGAGAATAGGTATTTGTTCAACAAGAGAGCAAACATGGTTTTTGTGGCGAGTTCTGATGATTCAAAGGCACGAGATTTAAAATTTTTGCTCTCGTTTGATACGTACTACTTTTCACCGCCGACAAAAATAAAAACAATTGAAATAAAATTAATCAACACATTTATTTCGCTAAGGATTTAAGTTCAACAAAAAATAGGCTGCAAAGTGTGTGCCAGAGCACGCACAGTAAAAAAAACACGTATGTAGTCACATACGTATTCCTAACCTAATAAAATTGTTATGATAACTTGTTAAATTATACATTTTTTATTATTTTTGTTGACTGATAATATCACAAATAACTGTTAGGTATAAGTCTTTTCCTTTACTTTACTCAGTACAAAGCAATATGTAACGTTTAGTGAACGAACAATAGTTCACTGGTAACGTTGTATTGCTTTATCTTCATGATAAGACGTTATCCTCTTTTTTGCCAGAAAAGCCAACCATCTACTCATTGAGATAAATGTAATCTGAGTCTTACTCCGTGACCCAGTCTATCACGTTTCAGGTCAGTGGGACAAATGGGGTTCATTTGTAGGAACAAACAAAATGCAAGGGGTATGTGTCCATGAACGCAAGTGTATTTGATTAAACTGTCATTGCTGAAGCCTGAAACAAGTTCAGCATGATACAATGTGATGACCCTACAAAATAACAAGTAAGTACCTATTGCTGTGGTTCGTCCGGCCTGAGAATAAACCACTTCGTCTCCTCCCGTGGATATCGTAAAAGTCAACAGAAGGATTACACTAGGGGATGAGTAGCAGTATCCAGAATCAGTGGCATTGGACAGACCATATAGCTCGCAGAAACCGTTGGGGAATAAAGGTTCTCGAGTGGCATCTACGAACTGGGTCGTCGCAGTGTATATAATTATACAATAAGTTGTTTTGTACACTTGCCATACTTGAAAAGCGCGTGACATAATGTATACGAAGTCATCTAGAAATAAAATAAAAATCCTACAGATAACTATTAACCGATTTTTATATGAAAACAATCTTAGGTCACACAAGAATAAGCCCCTAGTATGATTTGACAATAGACCCCAAGCGTGCGGGGGCGGCAGCGGCGCAGGTTATTGACCCCTGTTATCACTATCCAATAGGTTAGGAATTATTGGTCTAGTCTTATTACCTTATTACGTTACCCCTAGGTACTGCTCGAAATGTCCACCTTCTTTTTCGATGCACTAAAGGGCACGGCGGCGCCTCAAGCATCGTTTTAGCTTTTGCAGGACAAATACGTTTAATTTGACATTGTCAAAAACTGAAACAATCCTTTGTCTTTATTGTTCGACACTCGTCACTTCGTCCGCGTACACCAAACGTATTACGCCACCCCATAAATAAAAATCACAGGGAGTTAAGTCTGGAGAACGTGGTGTCCACGGCACTGGCCCACCACTCCCTATCCATTGGGTACCGAACACTTCACTCAGGTAATCACTTAAATAATCGCACCATTTCCACTAACTCAACATTAGAATAGGTTCCTGACATTTTGATGGTGGCAAAAAACCGTGACGCGTGACCTAACCGCGGTCATTCGGGGACGACTGACTGTCCAGCGTCGCACGCGCGCGCAAAATTCCATTCTCAAAGGATGCCGCTCAAAGGCGCCGCCGCGCGCCGGCATCGAGTCGTCCGAAGTCAAAGGACGCCGAGGCGACCGCGCCGATCGTGCCACAGCGGTTGATTTCGTGCAGTGAATGTAAACATGGGTGGATATTTTATAATTGCAAAATTTTTACTGACTATGAAATTTTTCGGTTATGTTTTTTTTACTGATTTGTTATCGGTGTCAGCAGTATATTAACCTCCGTAAATATGACAAGTGTACAAAACAACATATTGTATAGGAAGGCCTCTTGATGGACCGACAATAGTGGATGGTGACGGCTTAAGACCACTTGTCACTTGTTGTTTGCATTTTCTGTGTCTATCTGCAGCAGTGGAATATGCCCATTAGCAAATGTGTGCATGAAGTAAATGTTATAGATTCAAAATATTTTTTATATTTGTTACTAAATCGCCATCTTTTAACCATGGATACCTGCAGACTACCAAAATATTGCAGAATTTAAGCTAAATGTCATTGAACAATGGCTAATGATATCGGAATTAAGCCGACCTAATGTCATTATGCGCACGAAAGCTCTCTATCAACGTCTCTAGACACAATGCCTGATTATACAAGATAAGTTTCTTAAGCATTTTGAAAATACCCTTAAATCAGTGAATTCCTGAATTCAATTTATTATTTTCTTATTATGAAACTTATTATATAGGTATTCCAATAAAGTTTCTTAGGTTTACTGGTTTCTTAGCAATGAAGGTCTACCACTTCTGTGCACATTGCGAAGGTATCTATTGATTGGAGGGATAAATGTATATCCAACGTAATGGAAAAACAAAGGTCTGACGAAGAAATTGCTGCGGAACACGTAACGGACTACAAGGATTGATTTCGGCAAGCCTACGAAAAAATAAATTCAGGAATGGACAACAAAACGCTGGCTTAGGTAAATAATAGACTATCAAATAAAGGTTTTTAGAGTTCCGTAACCTGAAAAGGTACCAAGGGAATCATTATAGAATTACCCAGGTGTCTGTTTGTCGGTCCGTCTGTCTGTCTTTGTCTATCAAAGCTTATTGTCTCCGAATTTACTGAACCAAAAAAGTTCTAATTTGGTGTTTATACATAGTAAGTTGACCCAATCATATTATGGACGTTTAACGTAAATAAACGAATTTTGATTTCAGATAACAGTCACATACATATAGTCCTGATTACATACTAGGATTCCCTGTGTCATGGGTATCAGAAACTACGAGTACCACAACACCCAAACCCGGAACAAATATTTTGCTGCTCATGCAAACATTAGTCCCACAGCGAGAATAGAACCCGCACCTCTAGCGTCTCTGCTGGCTGCTCGCCCGCGACGCTACGAAGGTCATGTAGGAATTTTGGGGCGAAAACTAGAAAATTAAAAACTAGTTTCATATGCATCATGTGATTTAGGTATCTAAATTTGCTAGGCAATATTAATTGGCAAGCTCCTCTCAGTGAAAACACATCAACAACGTAGCGTCACGACAAAGTCGTTCTATCAGAAAATTTTCAAGAGCTTAATGAATCTCAACGCCTACTCCACTGTTCAAGATAAAATGTAACTAATGAATAGTAAAGCAGTGTCATTATACCCCTTTGTATTATGAAGGTTGTCATTAAAATGTAGGACAATACAAAACTGATGAGGCTTAGGTTTCAAAATAGAATTTAATTTGGTTTTAGCTCATTCATAATGCTAACCCTAAACTAGCGTGACTGTAGTTTGGCTTTTGATGTAAGTTATATAAATAGGTATTATAAATCATGAAAGGTGATATTGTGATTATTCGCGAATGTTCAAATATTTTTGTATACAATTTGCTATAGATGAAGTTTAAATTAATCCGCATTGCCTTTCGTCGCTTTTAGTATTCTTTTAAAAGCTTTTTGTAACTTTTGCTTTTGAAATTACAAGTGGAACGCTCGCGGCTTTGACAGCGTGGAAATTTTGCCATATAAACTTTAACCCCCTGAGTGAGGGGGTGACTTTCGGAAATTCCTTTCTTAGTGCATCCCAACATCGCAAAATGAATGAACCTTTCAGGCCTTACGATTTATGCTGTGCGCTGATAATAAGTCGGTCAATCAGTCACGCATTGATTTTAGATTATTTTTTTATAAAACAACTACCTACAGCTGCTAAAATAAATAACTACATTGGCTTCTGTTCCACTACAATTCCTTTAAAATAGCATATGTAATTAATTAATCTGTAAATCGAGGTAAGGTTTTGTCGTCAAATATTATATCATCATCATCATTATCATCACAACTACTACTGGATATTCTTCTGCAAATCGCGCTTGTAGCCGTGAAACGTGAGTTTTTCGGAACCCATTTGCGCAATCTTCGCGGTGAGGTATCGCGTCGCGCAAGCTTCATGGAGTTTTTCCCGATTTGCTCGAATAGACACATTGCTACTTTTACAATGGCATACCGATACAAGAGTTCTCAAAAATGGGTATTTTTCAACCAAGGAAAAAAAAATGTTTTTTTTTTTAACTTATTGTTAGTAATGTTACTTCCCGTTACAAATTGGCATCTGTAATTTTAGACTACATCGAAAAATTTTAGTATTGTTTTGATGTACTCAAATATAGTCACTATTGTAAAAAGAAGAAGAAAAATAACTTAGTTTGATAAAACTATGAGCTTTTCATCAAAAGAAATCTCGGGTATGTGATGAATATTATTTCAGAGTTTGTCTTTTTTAGTAATTATTATTTATATCATTATATATATTTAATTTTAGTCCACATAAGGTGGACTGTGACTTGCCTTTGGAACCCTACACTATGCGTGGTACGAGACGCAATTGGATGAGTGTTTTTTTTTTTGTGTGAGCGACGGTTTAGGCTTTTGGCCCACCTGACGTTAAGGTGGCAACTTCTGGCAATAAAAACTGCAATACCTCTTTGGTGACGTCTACTTACGATGTACCCTACATAGCATTACACTGCGCCCTTCACAACCTGAGGCATAAGGAGAAAAATCTCATTGACCTGTAATTTCACCGGCATCCATAATCCATACCCATCAAAACACAAAAATGTAAGCATTACTGCTTACTGGCAGAAATAGGATCGGGGAATACTTCCCCGGATGAAATCATTCTTAATAGGTATATACTTAGTACCTACATACAGTACAGCATGAACTACAGTACAGTATATTATAGTACTACAGTGGTAGAACTTACTATGCATTATCGACTGCTCTATCTTAAATTTGTTACCTACCAAAACATACTGAAATACCTTAGAATAAGGCCTTCTGAGTGAAATACAAATAATATGCTGACAGATATAAATAAAATCTTTCAATAGGGATTTCACTTAATTTTTGTATTTGATTAAAATTCAAGAAAACGTAACAATTTCAATAATTAAATAATGTGAGCAAGTCCATTTGGTTTCCTGGGGTTCTTGTCCACGATATTTTTTTTTGTTATTCGTAAATTGAATGTTGTGTCTGAACGAAGGAAAATTCAATTGAGAATTTAATTATGGAAAGAATTCGCGGAATTCAGGACTGCTTCTACCGTCACAACCTCCACACTGGAAATATTAAGTGATCACAGTGTTATACAGTACGTATTTTAGTAAGATGGCAGATTTAAAGATTTGCACGACTAATGTCAAAAAAGAAAAATGTCCACAACTATGGAATGGCCCAATCGGAAAAACGTCCAAGTTTAAAAAAGGCCAACTAGAAAAATGACCAGATACAGAAAAGGTCCTCTAGAAAACTGACCAAGAATAGAAATAACCAACCAAAACAATGTCCAACTATATAGAGACGTCTACCTACCGTATATAATACCGTGGTACCCTGTATTTAACTCAAAGCCTAACCTAAACGAACTAGCCTTTTTTTCAATTGAACATTTTTTTGTTCAATTGGACATTATTATAATTGGACATATTTATTGTTGGGCATTTTACTATTTGACATGGACATTTTAATAATAATTATTATTATTATTGATAATAATAATTATTATTATTAATAATAATAATAATAATATTAATTATTGCACATTATTACTTTTGGACATTGGTTTTGGACATTTTTCTTTTTTGACATTAGTCGTGCAAATCGATTTAAATCCATCATGTCGATTTTGTGAGATAAATCGAAGACATTGTAACTCGTGCATTAAAGGAGCCATTGCGAGGTTTACTTAATCCATTCACAACGCTAGATCTTTTGTCAACAGTTAGGGGACCTTTCTAGGGTAACCTTGGTCAATCCCAAAAAAAAGTAACACAACGTTCGTTAGTACATATAATATCATTGATACACTTTTATTTTCTAACTCTTTAGCACATGAATTAAATGCCATTTCACTCTTTTTGAGTTGAACATCTCTTTTGTGACAATCTTATTCATTCCTTTCTTTTAGAGGTTAAGTTGAGCATCTCAAAATTACCTTCCTAAGCACGGAATCCTTTGCACTTCCATTAAAATAAATACAAACGGAAGCGAAAATCAACGAAACGTCACAGTTAATACGACTTTCTAACTTTAAAGTAAAATCTGTCCAACTTTGTGTGGGACTTTGAGAATGTCACTTTATATCAACGGGTCGAATAATTTTGTTTGTGTTTAGTTATTTGAATGAAAGGAGTCTCAAGAAAGATGAGGTGCATTGAATCTTTTTACCATAGTTTCACCATCGATCATTATCAAGGCCCTTTTCAGGACAACTCTTCAACCTGGTTTTTGACCTAACGATCAATAAAGTACTAGTGATACGACGAACGAACAAATTTCCTACCAAAATAACCTAGTGTACAAAAAATTATGCCGTGCCCTAATAAGAAAAGACCCCTTCATTTCCTCCCATGGGTGTAGTAAAAGCTTTACTAAAGGATTACACTGGAAGATGGGCAGCAGCATCCACATGGGTACTTAAAATAATGAAAAAATTGATGATGACAAAAAATTAAAATTTTAATTTTATAAACAGAAAAACCCTACTTTATTAATATAGTAGATTCATAATATAATGTGAACAAACAGGCAACCATAATTTTCTCATTTGGACACAATTTGAAACATTGAATTTAATACCTATCATTTTTCATTTCATTACAATGAATCCTCTTAGGTCCCACCCAAAATCCAACTAAATGGATACAATTTTGTAGATAAGATCTTTCATTTATGTGTTTGTTAATAATGGAAGGGTTTGTCACACCTTTTATTGAAAAGAGCTTTTGGCAGAGGATACGAATTTCCAGTATTACCTTTCGTATAATATAATTTCCTTGTAACTTTTTATATTACTTGGCATACGGGTAGGTAGACTTGGATATCGGGTTCAGAATTTAGATTGGTAGAGTTGTCTTATTTTGCGCGTCTTTTATGATATTACTATAACTCTCTTCTCGTTGTTTCCATGCAATTCATAACGTGGCCACCTGTAAGAACAATAATTCGGTGTCATTATCCTATTTTACGGTCAATTTTAAGATTCAAATATCTTTGAAGGCAGATTTTCATATTGTCATTCGTGAAATAACTGACTAAAACGAAAGCTTAGTAAGACCTTAGAGGTGGTGTGAAGTACATAATGAAGACGCGTTGAAGTTAAAATTAAACCGAATATCCATCTTGTCATGTATGACAAACTACACATAATATGAAACATTATTACTCCTTGTACGGATTTTCATTAGGTAGGTACAACTACTCAGAGATATAATATTATAGTCCTAGGTGACGGAACTTGGCTCGTAAAACTCAGAAAATAGCGATTTTCCTGAGATGAAACCAAGCTAGATCGATTGTTTGCCCCCAAAAACCTCCATTTAGCAAATTTCATCGAAATGGTTATAGTCGTTTTCGAGATCTCTTAACGTATATTAAATACACACAAATTTTGCTCGTCACTTTTGAGGTTGAGGCAAATCCAATGGCACCTATATATATGTATTAAAATCTATCAAGTCGTATTGGTGACAGCATGCACCAAAGGAATACAATATATATATATATATATATACATACATACTTCTTCTACTGGGCAGCCGAGTAAAAGAAGCTAACTATTAACATAGCCGCAGTATTTTACGGAGGAAGATATATAAACAACTTTAAAGGTAAGAGAGAAATGTATACTAGTGATTCGCCCCAAACTGAGACCTCGCGATAACACCTTTATCAGCCCGACTACTTAACCAAGTAATTTCCATTTTTCTATTATTATTTTTGAAAATTTTCACTTCGAGGTCTACCAGTACAGTACAGGTACAGGTATCTATCAGTAACAACTCTAATATCCTACACATCATCGAAATAACCTTTGAATAGGGCTAAGCAACGGGGCGTAATACTACATACCTGTTAGTACCTATATCAAGTACCTGACGAATTAATTGATAACGTCCTTTTGACGAAAACCATAGAACTCCAGCGGCATTCAAATTGCTAGAAATGGGAGGTCAACAATGGATGTTATATTAGTTTTTTTTTATGGAGTACAAGTTTCTAAATTCTTTAGTTTCAGACTTTTCCCTGTAGTTGTGATACAAAAGCCACAAGCATACACAATTTCAGCATTGTGGGATTGCTGGAAGTACCCTAGAATTTTTGATTTTTACGTTTTTTATTTTCCCTAATATCTCAAAAACTACTAAGGCTAAATACTTATTAAAAACAGTTTTGAAATGTTCAACCAAAGCAAGCGCTTTGGTTGAACATTTCAAAACTGTTTTTAATAAGTATTTAGCAGTCAGATCAAGTAGGGTGTCTTATGAAAGCTCATTAGACACCCTACTTGATCTGACTGTCTCACTTTTATTTTTTTTACCCCTCTTGTACCCCAATATCTCAGTAACCCCCAGACCGATATAGCTCATAACCTTATTTACAAATTGTACCGATACTATCTACCCCCATACCAAATTTCATAAAGATCGGATTAACTGTTTTGAAGTTTTCATCGGACAAACATACATACATACAAACGCCGATTCTTCCAACATGACTCGCTTTGCTTTTTCAATTATAAACGTCACAAAGCAAAACGTAAAAGCAGGTCAAAGGTTATGCATGTGAGTTAAGTAGCAATCGTCCAGACTTCAATTCCCCAGATTCAAATAAATACTAAGAAAGCAATTTAAACATTGTATGTAAACCTTAACGGTATAAACACAGCTTTGAACAAATAATTTGCTTGACTACTAAATGGAATCTTAATAGAGGCAGTGTTTGTGTATTTGTATAGGACCGAAGTGTAAGGGAGGGACTTGTATTGTGTAAAAGGGACTTGAGCGATACAGTATGGCCGTTAGTGGTAACGTTAATAAATGTTATTATTTTGAGGAATACTTACATACATCTGTACTTTTAGTGAGTCATTTCAAAAAATAGTTCTTCGAGAAAACCGTTATTGAAAATTTTGGAACTTTAAACGGTCACTTTTCTTCTAATAGTCGGATTACTGTAATAGTTATTTATGATACTAGTGCGGTAAGTTGTTTTTACAAACGAGCAGACAAATGTAACCATACTTACCATATTCACAAGTAAATACCAATTACGCACGTGTGTCATACAATGTTTTTCAACACATTTGCGAGAAAGTAGTATAGGCAATGAAACAAACTTTGATTATAAATGTCAGTCAGTCACTCAATTCTGCAAAGTTGGAACAATCTTTGGCGTTTCTAATTATGATAAGTTAACAAACATACAAAAAAAAATACAACCGAATTGAGAACTTCCTCCTTTTTTGGGAAGTCGGTTAAAAATAGCGCGAATTTGCAAATAGCGCCACGTGCGCTTGGTGAAAGTTAGAACTAAATCTTTCGTCTCGTTTTCTCTTTAGTATTAAAGTGAAACAAACGTATTGAGCAAAAACGTTTCCAAAGAGGTTCGATCATTCAGCATATTTATCCTCGTAATCTGAAACTCCTTGTTGGAATTCTTATACATTTTTATGGAAATTAAAAAAAAACCGTAAAGCATACGCACGGCGCTGTACAACGGAGAATGCGGTAAAGAAGGTACTTAGGTGAGAGTACCTATTTTACCACACGTTCCGTTGTATGGTGCGTAATTTTTAACTTTCGAACAATGTATACATGCTTCGTAAAGGCATTTTTTGAGCAAATGTGTTGAAACTTTATTTTTTTTATACTACTTGGCAAGCAAATAACCATACGGCCCACTTGGAAGTAGTTACCGTAGCTTATGGAGGCCTGCAACACCAGATGCATTACACGCGCGCTGCCGACCCTGAGGCATAAACATGAAAAGTCTCATGTGCCTTTAATTTCACCACCTTCAAACCGAAACACAGCAATGCGAGCAATAATATTACTGCTTGGGGCAGAAATAGGTACAGTGGTAGTACTTATACCACACGAACTATGTCACAAGAAGTTCTACTACTAACAAGACTATACTATATACGGACAAATTTTAACTATTATAAGCAATAGAGTTATGCGATTACTTTATGCTAACATTTAAAATTTTTGGTCTACTTGTGAGTCGTTTATTTTCAAGCAAATATCAAAATTAAACAAAAGTAACATTACAAACACATTAGGAGTATATACAAAATAATTTCAGGATAGAATTCCAACTAAACAAACTTTAACAACACAAATTTTAGTAATTTTATCATCATGTGGGAAGCCCAAAGTACTCAACAACCCTAACTTTATGAATTAGATCCACAATAGGATTTATAACTGTATTAAAGATATGGGAGATCAGAAGCGAGTTTGAACTTACTTAATGGAGCTTACAGACGTGCTGACAGCTAAATCAATTTTCTAAGCGTTGATGGTTGTTCCAACGACATTCAATGCATTTGACGGTTGGCACCGCCAACCCTTACAGAGTTGATTTGTCTGTAAGCATGTTTTGAAGCTCCTTATAGATGTGCAATTTTCAAGGATTGCGCAGTTATGATAATAATAATATTATGTCCTCGTTTTCTTGGCAGTAATGGAAAACTTCTAGACAAGGGAAGGAAGTCAGACAGGTCTTATAAGAGTTACCAGCTAAATATGATTGGAAACAAATTCGGAAAATTGAGATAAGCTCTTAATTTCACTTTACATGTTGAGCTATCTCAAAATTATTTTTGTGGTTTCAATGAATAAAATTCTTTTGATTTGATTTGATTTGATTTGATTTAACCTACTAATACGATAAATGTAAAAGTTTGCATGTTTGGAAATAAAGATTTTCTAAATATTTGTTTGATACACAATTTCATAATAACGACTAAACTAATTTCGATGAAATTTACATGTACACAGATAGATGATGACGTGGATTGAGAGATAAACTACTTTTTATTACAGTTTATCAACGCTAGCAAAACCAAGGGCAATAAATGCAATATATTGAGATTATATTTATAGCACCAAGTTGGACTACCAAGGCCAACATTACCCCAGTATTAAAATTATTCTAGCACCGAAATTAGAGTCACTATAATGTTCTTATTGAAAAAACTTGGGATTAGCTGATGTATTTTCAAAAATTGAAACCATTTCTTTCAACTTGAAGGGGCTTGATTATTATTAATGTCTAACCGTCTGAAGCTACTTTATTATTAAAAAAAAAATAGTAAAAAAATGTGATAATAATAATTATCATATCCTACTAAACTAAAATAAAAATAAAATAAAATAAATAAAAAGTATATACCTGAATATGAAGACATCAAAGTTGTTTTTCCTTAAAAAAATGTTCTATTATGCCTAGAAGAAAGCAAAATTGTGTATTTCAGGAGTGTTTTGTTTGTTCAAATGATTCATTTAAACCGTAAAACCCCGAACGCGTTTAAGGACGTATACAAAGAGTATTTCCATGTCGTGAAAAGTGTTACTGACATTATCGATGGCTTAGATAAAACTGACTTATGATTCTCCAGCGATATGAAGCTATTCTTTGCAAGTTATGTCGAACTTTGTTATTTTAAAATGTGGATTTTCTTTATAAATCACTTGACAAAATTACATTGAGCAAGTTAGATATTAAAACGCAATTTAAATATTAGTTCTTATTTCTTAAGATCATTCCTTTGATTCGAAATGTGGAGAAGGTAGACTTGTGCCTATACAATTTGGTTTGAATTTTGTTTTGAACTTTGTTGAATTAAGTAACAAAATTAGCTCGATATTAATCAAACAAAGCATTCGACTTGGTTATTTTATAATATCTATGATCTAAATCTCAATCAGCAGAGTTGGTAGTTATGAATTCACTATAGTTATTGTTAGTTAACATTTTAATAACGCAATCAGCACCCTTGATAGGCTTCTTTATTTATATTGTAATATAAAATACACAGGAGGAAAAAAAAGGTCAAAGGTCACAGGAAGACGGTGGATGGAGGTAGCTCAAGACCGTTTGTCGTGGTATTCTAGGGGGAGGCTTATACCAAGCATTGGACTTCTACAGGCTGATGATGATGGTTATGATGAGAGACACGCAAGATAGATTGGCATAAGCAAAAAGGGGTCTTTAACCCAACATAGGATGATCCCGGCCTAAAATGATGATGATGAATATTATATTATTATGCCATGCTATGCTAGAAACTGTTTTCAATAAATTGTGTTTGCATCAAATATACTAAGCGCACACATTTGTGTTATAGTAAAATGTAAAACTCAGGGAAGGCTGGAAACGCATAACTTACTATTGAAACAGAATATGAATTGTTTGACTTGCGCGTGGATTCCAACGTATTCTGTTACAATGATTTTGTACTATTGCAATATCATGTAATGTTTATCAGGGAAAGCTTACTGTGAACAAAAACGTTATCAATTAGCTGTTAATAAATTAATACAAATCATTGTTCAGGCATGTCAGGCGATTTTTCCAGCTAAACTGGAAATGTTAGTTATTTTTGACGTTTGACGTCGGTAATGTGTCATAGATTATAGAGGGGTCTGTGCTCCTATCGTTCAATTATCTTTTTATACGAGTCACGAATACATCAATTTGTATTTTCGTCGAATTTGGGCGTTTTATTTTTATGTTTTCCAAAGACATAACACTCATTAATTTAAACATTAAAACAAATAGGTTAACATAATCATGTACAGATTGTATCTATGTTATCTAGTCTAAGAAGAGGCCTGCACAATGATTAACATAATTAGTCTGAATAATTTTGTACCATGAACGACTTATCTAACAAGCTTTGCATACCTACTATGCTGAACACTGTCTCCAGAAACCGTTTTATCTATGATGTCACAAAATGTTAATAATAAGATCTTAAAACTTAAATCATCAGTTCAGGGCTTCCGAGGTCTTCTTCAGTTCTTTGTGGTAGACCTAACTCTGTTGCAAAAACC
This sequence comes from Epirrita christyi, assembly GCA_951392215.1. Lineage (NCBI taxonomy): Eukaryota > Metazoa > Arthropoda > Insecta > Lepidoptera > Geometridae > Epirrita > Epirrita christyi. The sequence goes on along the minus strand of OX595849.1, from coordinate 7,846,644 downwards.
TAACGTCTACCTCTAGCAATTAGCTTTTATCGAATTGATTGCTAATCCATCGCAGATTATTATTTTGGCCAGTCAAATTAGCAAGATGTCAAGCCAAGCTTCCTTGGTTAATATTATATAACATGCAACTGATACATAGTTAATTTAAAAGATGCTTAAACTCAAGAATAACGACGGCGCAAACGTTATCAGAATTTGTGGTAGTCAGCAACGTATTAACTTCACATTTTATAAATGAAATTATTATGAATGTAATTTCCCTGAAGGCACATTCATTTTGATATGAATTATCATAAGTATTTGTAAATAATACAGGATTCTATAGAATGGCACAATCAACGTTCTTGGTTTCCTTCCATCACCAACTTCCTGCGATCCTTCATTTAATTAGTCCATCGAAAGGTTCTTCCTACAGAGCGTTGTTCCAGTTCGTGGTACCTACACTTTTTATTTTATTTTACCAGGTTTAATGAATTGATAAATTTAATTCGATAGGCTTTTATTTTTTGTACCTTCTAGATAATAAATTGATCGCCCTGTAATCAAGCAGTTTTATTCTGAGTGTGATCAGAAACGTAATTGCTTTACCTCAATTCGTTTCTGTGTCGAACAAATCCATTTAATTGGGAATTTTGTGATGTGGATTAATTAGCCTACATGATATAGGCTTACAATAAATATAAATATATACCTACCTTAATAAATATTTTTATTATAGGAAGTGTTTCTTCAGTACGCTATTACAAAGAAAGTAGTGCAGTAGTGTAGTGTAGTAAAGTGTAGTGCTACGTATATGTATAAATTTCTCACATAAAATAATGTCATAAAATTTATATTTTGGCTCTTGATTTTTTGATTAAGGATTCAGCAGGTTTTTATGTAATGAGATTCAGATGACATAGGTACTTAACATAGCATGCTACCTTAATAAAACATACATAGTTCTGATCCCTCACTAGGATTCCCTATGTCTTTGGAATCGGTCTAAGGGTACCATGACATAACAGACCAGACACGGAACAAACATTTGCAAATCTTGAAAACATTTGTCCCACAGCGGGAATCAAACCAGCACAGGTACTCACCCATTACGCCACGGACAAACTTCGTCATGTCATCGGCATTTGTTTAGTTGTTGTTGTTGAATGATTTCTCTCGGGACTTACCAAATAGTTTCTTAAGCTTTTAATACTAGTTATTTCCCAATAACGTTAGCTTGAGGTACTGGTAGTTGGGGTATTTCGTGAAACAAAAATAAATAGATTTCATTAGGTAGGTAACTAAAACATAATCCATTCATTCACCAACACATAAACGGAATAAATGTATCACTAGCTAGTAAAATATATTGATAACAGTAAAAGTAGCATGTCTGTTAATTTGCCTTCAAAAATTATGAATAAAATGTTTTCGCTTGTTAGAATTTTAAATAAATAATAAGCTTTTTGTCGAGCACTGTATTTTTCAAAAGAAGCTTTCATGAAAAGTACGTCCTACTACTGATGATGATGTTATTAGTAATCAGAACTGAAAATGAGCCTAAGCACGGCCAGTCTTTTAGTAGACTACACTAGTATTTATAATAGACTGGACCACCTGTTCGCAAGAGTTCAACTTTCTCAGGGGTCCAACTTTTATAACATCCATACAAGTCTTCGCATGAGCCCAACTTTTATTTTACAACATTTTTATTTACAGTCGGATAGAAACTCTGTCTGTTATTATAAAAAATGCCCTTAGTCTGGGTTTAAACCAGGACTACCAGTCTAGGCTTAAATATCGACTTAGGGTATATACGACTGTATGGTTTGTTTTCCAAAAGCAACTCTCGAGCTAGATATGCCAAAAATTACATAAGCTTGGACTATCTCTGGTTTATCTAAAACCAGGCAGCCCCCTAGTTTAGCAATGGACTGGAAATTTGCGAAGTAGCGCGAGAATTTATTTCGGAAAACAAACCATCTGCATTCGTATTTAAAGTCGCATATGCCTAATGTCGATATTTAATACTACGCCTGGACTAAATTCTGATTTAGTCCATGCTCTGTAATAAGGCCGATAGTGGTTTTTAAAGATAAAAATTCAATGATTTTCATTTTTATACAAAAGCTTATTTTTAAAAATACATTTGTCAACAGCTATTTGCCATTAAAAAGTTCCGCTGTCCACCTTCCACCTTCATCATCAGATCAGTTCGCTGTTACCATAATATTGCATTATCTTCTGCTCAAGGTGTGGAACTGCCCCCCTATTCGCTATGACCAAACGTGACATAACGCGGGCTCGTTACGATATCTGCGTGGAATCATCGCTAAATAGCATGGGTGACGTCACACGTTATTGAAAAGGAATCTCTTAGGTCATAGCGAATAACCACCCTGGTTAAAAATTCAGTTGCAAGATTTGACTACATACTGACAGGTTTTAATAAAAGTGGTTGGTTAGTCGCCTGTTTAGCCTTAACAATTCATTGTGATTTTGTCATACAATCAGCTAACTTCATAATGGTTACAGCTGACAGTCCGTTTGTGTTGGTGAACTTTATACATAACGCTAAGTATGAATGACAAAGTAAGTTTGTTCGCGATACGTAATAATGTTATCCATCCGTCATAATATATGCAAACAAAGTTAAATATTCACATATGTCTTAAGGGCTCCGGAAATTTATATCGTGAGTAGTAATAACATTTATTTTTCCGCGAAATGGCTTCAAAAAGATTTCAATGCAATTATCAAGGGACATCCATCTACATCCATGTTTACGCAGGAAATCATTTATATGACACATATTTTTATGCTTTGTTGAAGACATCGTATCACGTAACTATATAAGTAATAGTAGATTATGCACTAAGGGAATAAAGCAGTGTCTTATGTCGCGGGCGGCATATTGAACCCTGAGCATAACGAGGGACTCTAAAGTTAACTCCCGAGTGTAGCGGGGGGGTTATATAGAGTCCTGAGTGAAGCGAGGGGTTCAAGCTGCCCAAGACGAAGACAGGCTTTATTCCAGAGGAGCATACTCTACTTTTCACACTTTCTGCGAGACAATAAAAAGCCCGGGCTTGTTTTGATTTTTGGGGTAGTAGATTATCAATAATCTCTAAAGCGTCTGGTTTTATAAACTTTGGAGTTGAATCACTATCGTTTGTAATTTTTTATCAAAATGAATATTGCAATAAAATTTACTGAAAATTACAGCACCAAACACGCAATAAAAAATATCATGTGAAATCACATTCTTTGTAAACGCACCTATTTCTTTTTTTTTGAGTTCTGCTTATGGTGGCCTGTTCGATTTTTGAACAAACCTCTTTACAACGCCATATGGACATTTTTTACTCAGAGTTTTCCACAAGTCTCCACACTAATTTGACGTTCCAAATTCAAATCACTTTAATCCCTAGGGAGTTTCATACAACTGTATATCCATAGAGAGACAATGCTATACTTTACGCTGAGGTTGCATGATTTGTAATTGGACATTGTCGAGCAGGTGGTGTGAAAACTCTAGCTTCTAACTTGAAAAGTTACTAGCTTCTGCCCGCGGCTACGCCCGCGAGGCCTACAGCAAAGAAATTACATATCTGTTTTTTTCCTATTAGCCATCCCCTATCTATGCTTTGGACTTATTCCGGCTGACAATGATGATAGTTATGATAGAACTCGGTCGATATGTAATTACGTGTCAATCGTCAAACACGACCAGGCGCGGTCGCGACCAAGGATTTGGGGGGGGGGGGGTCATCATCAGGGTGTCCCTGACTTTTCCTGACCAGTTTTTCATATATCCCTGATGAACTATTCGTAATTAAGAAGTGTTTTTGTGGTTTTAGTAGTAAGATTAGGTGGAAAAGAGCGAACAAAAAAAAAAATAAACAACAAAACTCTGGGTTTTTCTGGTGAAAAGACCAGAGGCGAAAATTTAGTTTTTCATAAGTGTAAACTGGCAAATTTCTTATTATTTTAGTATCAAGACCAGCGGTAAAAGTATTATACATGAGGTAGAGGCGAGCGGAGCTAGCCGCGAAAATGTCGTATTTCAGAAGTGTAAACAGGCAAATTTCTTATTATTTTAATATCAAGACCAGCGGAAAGAGGACCAAAACTGAGGTAGAGGCGAGCGAAGCGAGCCGCGAAAATTTCGTATTTCGGAAGTGTAAACAGCCAAAGTTTTTGTGATTTTAGTAGCAAGATTAGCTGAAAAGGAACTATATGAGAGGTTTAGAGAAATTACGACTATACACCACGTACTTTACTATTCTCCGGCTGACGTTTCGTTGACCATATTGAGGTCCTTCTTCAAGAGCACCGACCGCGACAACGTTCGAAGGTCGTGAGACGGGAACTCAAATGATACCAAGCCACGATAACTTGAATGCCACGATAATAGAGGTAGGTACAAAAATTTTGTATTTCAAAAGTGTAAACAGGCAAATTTCTTATTATTGTAGTATCAAGACCAGCGGTAAAAGTATTATATATGAGGAGCGGATGAGTGAGCGGAGCGAGCCGCGAAAATTTTGTACATATTTACGAAGTGTGAATCTTCAAAGTTTTTGTGAATTTAGTAGCAAGATAAGCCAAAAAGAACAGGCAAATTTCTTATGATTTTAATATCAAGACCAGCTGAAAAAGTATCATACCTGAGGCAGCAGCGAACGGAGCGAGCTGCAAAAATTTCGTATTTCAGAAGTGAAAACAGCCAAATTTTTTGTGATTTTAGTATCAAGACCAGCGGAAAAAGTAATAAACAAGAGGTAGAGGCAAGCGGAGCGAGTCACGAAAGTTATGTATTTCAGAAGTGTTAACAGCCAAAACTTTCGTGATTAGCTGAAAAAGAAGCACAGGAGAGGTAGCGGCGAGCGAAGCGAGCCGCGAAAATTTCGTATTTCAGAAGTGTAAACAGGCAAAGCTTTTATAATTTTAGTAGCAAGATTAGTCGACGAAGAAGCACAAGCGAGGTAGGGGCGAGCGGAGCAAGCCGAAAATTTGGGGGGGGGGGTCTCCTTAGGATCCCTTTTCCCCCCTTTTCCTCGGACGGCCACTGAACACGATCCTTCTACTGTTACCGATCGAAAAGGTGAGACGGCTGACAATACGTGACAGCCAGGGTCCGATAATGAAAGTGGAAGAGGCTTAACTCTCCCATTTTCATCTTCGGACCCTGGCTGTCACGTATTATCAGCCGTCTCACAAAACCAATTCAAAAGAGCCCAAACACTACCATTCTACTGTTATCGGTTAAGCAGATCCGTTGAACATGTCCCGGGTTCATCATCAGATCATGGCCCTCATCTACAGTTAAACATGACAAAAAACAACTTAAAAGAGCCTCATAAGCACTACTATTCTTGGTATTGCAAATTGTCGAGGAGTTCAGTCGACGCCTTCCGGTTCCATCATCAGACCGTCTTTATTAAGTTCTTCTTTGAACAACTAATAAATTAACATTTGAAACGACACCACACTCGTGTTTTTCAATTAGGGGTCCCATTTCAAACTTGTGGGCCTGAAAATATTTCAATCCCAACAATTACACCGTAAAACTAACTTTTATCTCGTTGAAATAAACTGAAATCTGGCCATAACGTAAAGTGTATTTTTTAACAAAGAAAACGATGCCTTCCCTTTTTTTTCAGGAAAATTTCAGGTATCGCTGAAATATGTGTTTGTTAATTTCATTACAGGAATCTATATGTGAAATTTCAAGTACCTACTACCAACGGTTTCCGAAATACAGAGCGTTTTTGTTTTACATTAAAAGCCCTTTTTGGACCCGTGACCGTACATAATGTAAAAGAGATCAAACACGACCCTTCTACTGCTACCGATCGAAGAGGTGAGACGGCTGACAATGCGTGACAGCCAGAGTCACGTATACGATACGTGACGTCAAGGACCCTGGCTGTCACGTATTGTCAGCCGTCTCACAAAACCAATTCAAAAGAGCCCAAACACTACCATTCTACTGTTATCGGTCATTCTACGGATATCCGTTGAACATGTCCCGGATTCACCATCAGATCATGCCCCTCATCTACCGTTAAAGATTTAAAATAGCTTTTCATTTAAAAAACCGACTTCCGCCATTGTTTTCGACTAAATAATTTTGGATGAAAAAAATTTATGAAAGAACCAGAGTGGTGAAAGGATTATGATACTTACTGAATGCAAATGCTTGGTTTGTTGCTGAAAATATCAAAATCGCCATATGGATGCCTACAATATTTGAGGAGTTCCCTCAATTCCTCATGGATCCCATCATCAGAACTGGATTCTGAAAAAAATGAGACCAATCTGGAAGTATATCTATTCAATTAAAAAAATAATTTTCCAAATCGGTTTATAAACGCCGGAGATATGCGGTAACAAACATAAAAAAAAAATACAACCGAATTGAGAACCTCTTCCTTTTTTGGGAAGTCGGTTAAAAAAAAATTTAAAAGAGCCTAAGCGCGACTATTCTAGGTATTGTAGGCAAATTGTTCATGAATTCAGTTGACGCCTTTCAATTCCATCATCAGATCGACTTCATTGAGGTCTTCTTTAAACATTAAATAAATGAATTAAAATGAAGTATTAAACATTAAAACATTTTTGATTTCATTTGAAACGACACCTGTTTTTCACATGTTTTTCAATTTGGGGTCCCATTTCAAACATGAGGACCTGAATATATATTAAACTCAACAATATTACCGTGAAACTAACTTTTACCACGTTTAAATACACTGAAATCTAGCTAAATCGTAAAGTGTATTTTTTTTACAAAGAAAACGATCCCTTCCCTTTTTTCAGCAAAATTTCAGGTATCGCTGAAATATGTGTTTGTTAATTTCATTTGAGGAATCTACATGTGAAATTTCAAGTACCTACTACCAACGGTTTCTGAAATACAGAGCATTTTTGTTTTACATTAACAGCCCTTTTTGGACCCCTTAGAGGGGGAAACTTTCCAAATTGCTTTTTTGTTACACCCCTACAATCTAAAAGGAATATATTCTCTTAATTTCAAGTCTGTAGGTAGGCTCTGTAGGCGGCTTAGGCTAGGGGTTGTCTATATATTAAACAGTGTCTTTAAGCACCCCTATGGGGGGTAGTTTTCAAAAATACATATTCTTAAACTTTTATCATTTGTACTGAAGAATATTTATGCCAAGTTTCAAGCAAATCAAACCACGAGTTAAAAGAATCCCATACAAACTTTAACTCTCTACCACACCCCTTTAAGGGGTAAGTTTGGGAAATATATTATAGCACCCTTTTGTCATTTGTATTGAAGAACATTTATGCCAAGTTTCAAGTTTGTAAGTCCAAGGAATACGATTTTTCATACAAACGTTTTCATCCCTTTTCATCCCTTTAGAGGGCAAATTTTCCAAATTCCTTTCTTAGTGCGCCATTTCATCCTAAAAGGAACACACCCTGCAAATTTCATGTCCCTAGGACCAGCGGTTTAGGCTGTGCGTTGATATATCAGTCAGTCAGTCAGTCAGTCAGGACTTTGAATTTTATATATATAGATGAGAATACCAATGTATAACTTCCTTTTTTTATTTTTCATTAATTTAGTTTTAGTATAAGCATAGTAACTATTACTTAATCTTCGCATTATACGTGAAGATTATGTATTGTAAAGTTGTAATAGTTACTATACGTGACTGTGCGACTGACACGAGATTATATTGTGACTGGAATAATTTTAATTAGAGAATTGGGCCTCAGGCATAATGTAAACACAAAAAAAAATTACTATGAACCCAGTAACCTTATCTACAACCTTTTTGACAACCTCTGTGGCGTGACGTGCAAGCGGCCAGCTGAGATGCGAGAGGTTTCGGGTTCGATTCCCGCTACGGGACAAATGTTTGTATGATCTGCAAATATTTGTTTCGGGTCTGGGTATTCTAGTACCATGGTACTCGTAGTTCCTGATACCCACGACACAGGGAATCTTAGTGTGGGATCAGGACTTGTATGTGACTGTTGGTTGTTGAGGACCTCGCGATGACAACTTTATCTGCCCGACTACTTAAGAGGGGAAGAAAGGGGTTTGTATTTAATGGCTATGTAAGTATGTTTGTATGGATGATCCATCAGAAATCTAAAACAACCGAGTCAATTTCTCTAAAATGAGAGAGATTTTAAAAACAAAAAAAAATATTTTTTTAACCAACAGGCCGTCTAGTTGTAGTTTTGCTACCTAATTTTTAAAGATTTAGGTACGTTTTCTACGCAAAAAATTATGGTTATTACAAAGAAGAAATCCTCAATGTTCGACTTCTCCCTGTAGAACAAAATGTACTAACATAATAAATTTCAGCATTACCAGTGAACTTGAAGTATCTTCGAGATATTTTTTGCATATCTTTACCCTTCTAACCGATTTCTAAAAACATTTACTGAGAAAAAAAAATTAACCTCGTGGTAATTTCCTACACATCATCGAAATAACCTTTGAATAGAACTAAGCAACGGGGCGTAAATATTACATACATGTTAGTATATAAAGTACTTGACGAATTAATTGATAACGTCCTTTTGACGAAATCATAGAACTCCAATGTAATTCAAATTCCTAGGAATGGGGGGTCAACAATGGATGTTACATATATTGGTTATAGTTTTTTAAGGTACAAGTTTCTAATTTCTTCAATTTCAGGCTTTTCCCTGTAGTTGTGACACAAAAGCTACAAGCATACCAAATTTCAGCATTGTGGGATTGCTGGAAGTACCCTAGAATTTTAGATTTTTACGTTTTAGATTTTCTCTAATACCTCAGAAACGACTAAATCTAAATACTAATTAAGAACAGTTTTGAAATGTCTAGCCAAAGTGCTTTCATTAGACACCCCACTCGATCCAACTGTCTCACTTTTTATTTTTTTTACTCCCTCTTGGACCCCAATATCTCATCAATCCCCCGACCGATATAGCTCATAACCTTACCTACAAATTGTTCCAATACTATCTACTCTCAAACTAAATTTCATAAAGATCGCAATAACGGTTGGGAAGTTTTCATCTGACAAACATACATACATACAAACGCCGATTCTTTCAAGTTGACTAGAAGAACTCGCTTCGCTCGTTCAATAAAACTTTTACTTAATAGGAAACCGTGAACTAACCGAACGAGTGTAAAAATTACTTTGTATCAGTTACAGACCAACATTCACATAACAAAGTAGAGATAAACTACCCGCATTGCAATAAAAGCAAAATCTGTTTTTATGATCAAATACATTATGTTTGTATATTACTTTCTGTCACCTAGATAAAAGCAGCCAAGCGCGTGTTGGGCCTCGCACAGTGAACCTTAACTTACCGGAGCCAGTATGGCTTCTAGTTACACGACATCGAGGTTATAGTTCAAGTGGTCAGGTGGTACCAAAACAATTCAAATATTTAAATATCCAAATTTATCAAAATAGTATGAATATTTCTTCATACGTTTTTATAATGGTCTAAAATGTGCAAAATAATTTCTCGTAGCCCCTTGTAAAATTAAAAATGTGGGCACATGTAATTATAATTTAATTGATATATAAATTAGCTCTTCTTAGACACTAAAAATTGTATTGCACTGCAAAATATGATACAACAGCTGTTCAACAACTACATATTTGAGTTTTTTCATATTATGTAAAATGTATGCATTATTCTATGTGACACAGTGCTACAAACGCAGATAGTTCTCGTTTATTATGTATAAATGGCGGTTCACTAAGTTGAGTTACTTGAGCTGGATCCTAGTAAACGCCGCTTTCCGTACGAGCTTGTATAATTTGCTAATAAACTCGCGATTAATTTGCACAGAAGCGCGCTGAAGCAGGGATGAAAACTGAAACCTCTGCGCTAGCGTCCTGGGCCTTAATTTTGTAGACGTCACCAATTTGTATTAACGAGTACAATTTCAGCATAATACTCATAACCGTAGTCAGAGCCGTTTGATACCCGTGTAGTCGTGTATAAAACGGCTCTGACTACGGTTCGATAGGTACAGAGATAAGCATCCGTACAATACCTGCCGAGCTGATAGGCTTATCACACCGTGTCTCGCACTATGGTCAAGAATACTATGTAATGGGGCCGACAGTTTACAATAGGCTATCCAGTAAAGTGACTGAGGTGGCTAGCCTTAACGCATTTAAACTTAAACTGATAGGATCCAAAATGAGGAAATTCGTAGAAGATCCATGATCAACCACTTAGCTTTCAGAATTCGCAGGTTGAAGTGGCAATGGGCAGGTGATATAGCTCGTGAAACTGACAACCGTTGGGGAATAAGGTTCTTGAGTGGCAACCACAAACCAGGTGACGCAGTAGAGTAAGGCCCCCTTCTCGATGGACTAAAGAACAAGACCAAATGTCGGTGTAATCGGTGGCCTATGTCCAGCAGTGTATACTTCTATAATAGACTAGCTGATTATGATAATGCTGATGACACCTTATACTGCAGTATAATAATTATAGGTATGTGACGTGTAATAATCTTACCAAATAAATGATTATCGATTATTATATGTGAACAGACGAACATAGTACAACTTTAAGGGTTCCTTATTGGACTTCAGAACCCTAAAAAGTTATGAGAGCAATGTGAGAAGAAATAAATTTGTATCTTAAATTGCTGTACATCTTAATAAAGTTGCAGGAAATGCCTTCAGACGGAAGCATGTAATAAAAGATTTGTGATTCTACTTTCCACTGTATTTATTCGTAGAAAAGAAACTTTAGCACCTTTTTCTTTAGTAGTAGTAATAGTCAAATAGTAAAAAGTAAATAGTAGATATACTGGTCATGTTTAGGCTAATTTTGATCAACTAACACATTTGTTAAGTTATACAGAAAGAGACCACTAAAAAAAACTCAGTTTCGATGTACAGAGGTTGAAAAGTTTTTAATTTTGTACAGAAAAAAAAATACTTGTGACGGCAGCAAAGTCACGCTGCGGTCAAAAAAAAACTCACATTCACATAACGTAGATAAGAGCTCAGGGATAAATACCATTACAATTTAGGTGTTCCATATCCAAATGGTTGGGTATGTCTAGCAGTGGACTTCCACAGGCTGGTGTTGATGATGACATATTTAAATAATTGTAAGTATTCTCACTAACCATAGAATAGGCAGGCTTGTTGTATTTTACTAACCCAGTGATCCTTGTTGATTGAATAATAAATGACATAATAATAATAATATCTAAGGAGTTCCGAAAAAAATCTGTGGCAAAAAAATATCATCATCATTATCATCTACAGCCATTATAAGTCCATTTCTAGACGAGACCTTCCCCATAAAACACAATGAGGGAATTGCCTTAGTCACCACGCTAGGCAGGCGGATTGGTGATCGCAGTATTCGTGTTGATTTGAGTAGGTACAGGTGGATGCTGCTCCCCTGGTGTAAACCCTTAGTCGGCTATTACGAGATGCTTGTATACAAATATTGCGTATTTTTCTTAAAAGATCTACAGCTTATTAAAACATAGCCTGTAACAATCGTTCTTATCGTATTTTACGGCCTAAGAATAGATCCCTCCATCTTTCCTCGTGGATATCGCGATATCCACTGTAGATGTTTCACGATAAGTATGATTGTCACAGGTTACGTTTTAATAAACTCTAGATCTTTTAAGAAAAATACGCAATATTCGTATACAAGCATGTCTGTTTGGGTTCGACTAATGTTATTAGCTTCAAAACGATCCTCCGTCCTTTGATTTTTGCAAAATGTCGTATTTGCTTCTCTCATTCGTAAAATACAAAATCATAAGCTTTTATGTGCTCAATTTCTTGCTTTCAACGTTTTGGTAGTATTACTTTAATATTATGTTGTTGGAAGCATATCGTTTCTAAACTAATTGGGACAAATGCGTCACATTTGTATAGAGTTCCTGTAGATCTACCATATTGTTACGCCTTTCTTATATGGCCAATTGATTAAACAGACTCAAGTACATTACTAAAGAAATAATGTATGGTATATATACATAGTGGTGTGCACTAGCTAAACAAATAAGGCTATAAACTAAACCTTGTACTTATTACTTGCATTCAATAATTATTATTAAAATTACATAATATATATTATATACTTACACTTCTTTTTTTCAGATATTTTTGATGAATACTTTCAAAGACAAGGTCGAAGTATTTTATTCATTGAATTAACAATGATCATTTTGAATCGTTTTATAAACAAAAATTAACCCTGTCCCAACGTGACCAATGCTAGAAAAATCAGTGATAAATGCCTGTGTGGTGCATGGACACAAAAGAGAAGCTGATAAAGAAAAAAAAGAGAACTTAAACATCTTAGGTAAGTAGTCAAAAGTAAAGGGAGTAAGTCGCCAAAAGTAAAGGGAATCAGCAAAAGTGCATAGACAGCACAGGCTACGTTTAATATACTTATAAACTAGTGGTTCGCCCCGAACTGAGACCTCGCGATAACACCTTTATCAGCCCGACTACTTAACCAAGTAATTTCCATTATTCTATTATTATTTTTGAAAATTTTCACCTCGAGGTCTACCAGTACAGTACAGGATCTATCAGTAACAACTCTAATTTCCTACACATCATCGAAATAACCTTTGAATAGGGCTAAGCAACGGGGCGTAATACTACATACCTGTTAGTACCTATATCAAGTACCTGACGAATTAATTGATAACGTCCTTTTGACGAAAACCATAGAACTCCAGCGTCATTCAAATTCCTAGAAATGGGAGGTCAACAATGGATGTTATATTGGTTTGTTGTTTTATGGAGTACAAGTTTCTAAATTCCTCAGTTTCAGACTTTTCCCTGTAGTTGTGACACAAAAGCCACAAGCATACCAAATTTCAGCATTGTGGGATTGCTGGAAGTACCCTAGAATTTTTGATTTTTACGTTTTTTATTTTCCCTAATATCTCAAAAACTACTAAGGCTAAATAGTTATTAAAAACAGTTTTGAAATGTCCAATCAAAGTTTTTTCATAAGATACCCCACTTGATCTGACTGTCTCACTTTTATTTTTTTTACCCCCTCTTGGACCCCAATATCTCAGCAGCCCCCTGACCGATATAGCTCATAACCTAACCTACAAATTGTACCAATACTATCTACCCCCATACCAAATTTCATGAAGATCGGATTAACGGTTTGGAAGTTTTCATCGGACAAACATACATACATACATACATACAAACGCCGATTCTTCCAACTTGACTCAGAGAACTCGCTTCGCTCGTTCAATAATAACCTAATAACTAGTGGTTCGCCCCGAACTGAGACCTCGCGATGACACCTTTATCAGCCCGACTAATTTAAGAGGGGAAGAAAGGGTTTTTATCGGCAAGGTTTAAGGTATTTAACGGCTATGTAAGTATGTTTGTATGGATGATCCATCAGAAATCTAAAACTATCGAGGCAATTTCTCTAATATGAAAGAGATTTTGTGAAGCAAGAAAAAAGTTTTTTTGAATTAAGCAGTTCCATCTAGTTGTAGTTTTGCTACCTAATTTTTAAAGATTTAAGTTTTCTACTCTAAAAATGGATGTTACAAAGAAAAAATCCTGAATTTTCGAATTCTCCCCGTAGATCAAAATATACTTAAATAATAAATTTCAGCATTACCAGACAACTTGAAATATCTTCGAGATATTTTTTTGCATATTTTACTTTCTTTACCCTTCTAACCGATTTGTAAAAAAAATAACTGAGAAAAAAAATTAACCACTATAGGTAATTTTTCTACACATCATCGAAATAGCCTTTAAATAGGACTTAGCAACAGGGCGTAAATACTACATACCTGTTAGTATTTAAAGTACTTGACGAATTAATTGATAACGTCCTTTTAACGAAAACATAGAACTCCAATGTCATTCAAATTCCTAGGAATGGGGGGTCAACAAAGAATGTTATATTGGTTATTGTTTTTTAAGGTTCAGGTTTCTAATTTCTTCAATTTCAGACTTTTCCCTATGGTTGTAACACAAAAGCCACAAGCATACCAAATTTCAGCATTGTGGGACTGCTGGAAGTACCCTAGAATTTTTGATTTTTGCGTTTTTTATTTTCCCTAATATCTCGGAAACTACTAAGTTTAAATACTTATTAAAAACAGTTTTGAAATGTCCAACTAAAGCGCTTTCATTAGACACCCCACTTGATCTGACTGTCTAACTTTTTTTTTTTTTACCCCCTCTTGGACCCCAATATCTCAGCAACCCCCTGACCGATATAGCTCATAACCTTACCTACAAATTGTACCAATACTATCTACTCCCATACCAAATTTCATGAAGATCGGATTAACGGTTTGGAAGTTTTCATCGGACAAACATACATACATACATACACACATACATACAAACGCCGATTCTTCCAACTTGACTCAGAGAACTCGCTTCGCTCGTTCAAAAATACCATATAGGTAGGTTAGATATTACATATTTACATTTTACCAATCGAGGGGCCGAGCAACATCAGACTTTAGGAGTAACATTTCGCTGTTGATAACAAAAATGAGGAAATAAAAAACAATGATCAAGTTCTATTAAGTCAACAGAGATACCGTGGTGAGTCCTGCTTAAGAATAGACTCTGTCTCTTCCCGTGAATGTCGTAAAAGCCTAGGGGTTACACCAAGGCATGAGCAGCAGCATCTACCTGAGTACTCAGCATCAATAATGCGATCACCAATCCACCTGCTAAGCGTGGTGGTGATCATAGCAAATCCCCCCATTGCATTTTATGGAAGAGGCAACGTCCAGTAGTGCACGCTATAAACTGCTGATGATGAGGCAACGTCCAGAAGTGGACGGCTATAAACTGCTGATGATGACTGCTATCGTGATAAAATTTACTGGATTATTATCCGATGTTAACTGACTTTTAACAAATGAAGGTTAACAATGAATTCGTCAGGTTTGTACATTACTATTAGGTATGTATTTTACACTCCATTGGTTAGTCCAGTTGAAATGGCTGTGTGGGGAATAATATATCGAGATGGTCTCGTGAAAATTTTATTATAATGTGTTTTGAAGCCGGTTTGAAAGGTAAAGGTGTAATAACCTACATCGCGCGAATTTGCAAGTTCTCGGTTCGAGGTGAAGCACTTGTTTATATTATATTTCAATAATAATTATGACTTTGCTTCAACAAAACCACCTTCAGCAATTACAAAGGTATTTTAGGTAATTGGGTCAGTGTGGTAAAATGCTGGCAACATTATCCCTGGCACACATTATCCACGCATCACGTACACATGGATTGAAAAGTGGCCTTAGTAATTTCACCGCATTTTTCACCACGACTCTACCTTTTTTTCCCCCTGAGGGTACGGGCTATAATTAGGTGGTAGATTCAAGTTTGCTTAGAACTATGGTAAAAACTAAGGAGGTAAATATTGTAGCTGTTCTTCGAAATGAATTTCGGCTGAAAAAAGCTATCAATTCGTACTAAAATGTTATTTGTGACTACGACGCATATCTTACTTTTTTATACCGTTGATGATTGGTTTGTGGAGGATATAAATAGGTATGCCACATGTCTTCTTTACGTGAATATCCTATCCTTCTATTATTATAAATGCGAATGTTTAGATGTTTAAATAATAGGAGTATGAAGTTGCTGTTTAAACGAAGACACTTAAAATTAAACCTGCATGGTCCAAGATTCGTGCTTCAAACTAATTACACAAAAACTCAAAAATCATTTTAAATTCAATGACATTCTACGGGTTGACATCCATTGAGGAGTTTTCACGGCCGTTTAAAATCATGCTTTCAGTGTTGAAAATAGATGGCGCTGCTCTGTAACGTAGCAGTCAAGTGACAAAATAAAGTGAAATGTCAACATCAACAACGTAGAAATAATCTTCGTTTCGTGGTATTTATTTTTGCCTACTCCTAAAATACCACGAAATCACTAGCGCACACTCAAGAAGCAAACACTAACAGAATATCATGACTAATAGCCACAGACTACTTAGATAATAGTTTTGTACGCGTGCACCACAGACAATCTTGACTGATACAGTAGAGTCAGCGCCATCTATCGAACCAATTTGAACTACTTTTTTTCTTTTTAATCGAAGATAAAAAGGGCGAGCAAATTGATAATCGTTTTGACCTTTTTTCGAGATAATACATTACAATTTGCCCACGTATTTCGTTTTTTCTCATCAATAGTTATGAAATAACGTGACCTAAGAGGTATTGCATTTGACTACACAAAACACATTTGACACACTTTTTTTTTTACTCGACTAAATAATTTTCGATGAAAAAAAAAATTATGAAAGAACCATAGTGGTGAAAGGATTATTATACTTTCTGAATGCAAATGCTTGGTGTCTTGCTGAAAATATCAAAATCGCCATATGTATCCCTACAATATTTGAGGAGTTCCCTCAATTCCTCGTGGATCCCATCATCAGAACTGGATTTAGAAAAAAATGGGACCAATCTGGAAGTATATCTATTCAAATAAAAAAAGAATTTTCCAAATCGGTTCATAAACGCCGGAGATATGCGGTAACAAACATTAAAAAAAAATAAAAAAAAAAAATACAACCGAATTG
This sequence comes from Epirrita christyi, assembly GCA_951392215.1. Taxonomy (NCBI): domain Eukaryota; kingdom Metazoa; phylum Arthropoda; class Insecta; order Lepidoptera; family Geometridae; genus Epirrita; species Epirrita christyi. Next base: position 7,830,057 of record OX595849.1, on the reverse strand, counting down.
AGAACCTCCTCCTTTTTGGGGAAGTCGGTTAATAAATAAAAAATCCAACATATGTGAGCAAATTAAATACTTATTTAATGATAGTAAGTAGAATATTTCACAAAATAATTACTAAGTAAGTACTCTACACTAACACCTATCACAAAAAGTTAAAGTTTGTGACTTCATGTTTGTAGGGGGTTAACGTAGTTAGTTCTACGGAACTACTTAACCTTTTTTAAAATTCTTACACCAATATAAAGCCTTAATTACTATCAGTGTGGCTATAGGCTATGTTTAATTATAATTAAAAGTTTCCATGCTTAGTTTGTCTGTTGTTGTTAGGTCATGAGCACGCCAGGGATTTCCCAGATACTCAAGTAATTCATTATTTTTCGGAGAAATATTCTTCTTTTCTTTTGCTGTCAGTTCATTGGACTTTTCCCTTCCTCGTTACTGAAATTGACGTGAAAGACCTCTTATTAAGACTCGACTTTTGTCATGCTATTTCAATTATTTTATTTTGTTGGAGATCTACTTCGTTACCTTATTGGTTGTGGATGGCTTTTATTGAAGATTGAATGGAAGTGAAATATCAAAAACAATGAGATGGAATATGATAAAGTTATCATAATTTTCCAACGATGCTGTTGAGATACAAACTAGATGCAGAAGTAATTATAGCAGCCAATCTAATGACTAAAATACCGAGTTTTGCTAATGATCTTTGCCCTATCTGTTTTATTTATAAACGTTTATTTATGGTATAGCCTTGATACAGCTTGACTTTGGTTAATGTCTGTCAGTTGAAAACTCAAAACAATAACTAAACTACATATTGTTTTCCGTTGAAAAGTCTGTGAAAAAAACAATAAAAATTGCTGCGTGTTACAGCCTCATTGTACCGTGCAATAAAATTGCTCTAAAAGCATTTGGAGGATAAGATCAACAGGAGTTTTTTTAAATAAAATAGATATAATATATTCTAGCTAGCCCACCTGATGCGAAGTGGTCACCATTGCTTATAGGAATCGGCAACACGCGGGTGTATTGTCGGTGCGATGCCTACCGCGAATTCTTATTTTTATTTTTTCTTGAAGCAGCCCATGTCGTTCCGAAGCGGAAAAGTCTCATATGGTAGCAGGTAGTGGTAGGTAGTTTAAAATAAATTGAGTTAATTAAATTAATAAATTAACCATTTGAAAATTTTAGTTTTGAATGACCTGTATTAATTATAGAGACCTCTATCCTATGATAAATAAATTTAAATTTACCTACCTCTGTATCAAAACTCGAGACCGTTCATCGGGCATTCTAGGGGAAGGCCTATGCCCAGCAGTGTACTTATAGGAACTGATGATGATGATGATAATATAAAAATACAAACAAGGTTGGTGTTCACGTTGAAACCAGGGGGAGTATTGCCTAGCAAACTGGTAATCGCTTTTGATTACAATTTTGCAGTACATTGCGCTGCGTGTTTTAGCTTTTTTCCAAGAGCAGAAATATTCGAAAAATAAAGCGCATTAAAATCGTATTCGACAGCGATTACCAGTTTGATAATACGGGCCTAGTCCGTACTGAAAACCAGCGCAATAGTTTACTGCAGTATAAGCTAAAAACGGACCTTTTTAAACGGCAGGATACACAGCACAAGAATTAACAGTGTTGATTCTGTGTATATTTTTACTAAAAAAAACTTTTTACTTAGGTACCTACTTGTAGAGATTTCAATGTAGTTTTTACACTTGCAAGTGTTAATGAAAGCAATAAATACATTCACCTCATGCCATTTTAACACTAAATTGTTATTCAATAAAGTTTTTCCACAATGATTACGAATAAATTAGTTCCAACAAGCATGTTGTTTATCTTCTTGTTTGCTTTGTGTTTACCGGCTGTATTTGCACGTGAAGTTAATGACTCATGGTAAACAAATAATGCCTGGATGTCTACTGAAATGAATTCATCTTCTTAGAAATTAGTTAAGGTAGGTATTCATTAATTGTGCATAAACGGGAATGTTCACAAAACGCAACAACACAAAAAGAGTCACGCAGGGGTGCGTTGCGTTCACTCACCCTTAAAATGATTCGAGTCAAAACTTATGTGCATTTACCGAAAGACCGGTACGTAAAATTCCCGTTTAAGGTAAAGTAGGACCCTTACTTGAAGCTTTGACGTGTTCTGACTACACGGAAAATCTATTTTTGGATGTTATTTACGAATTCAACCTTTTTTTTATTAATAATGAAAATAGGAGTTACCAGTTAGTGAATTATGGGGTATAAAACACTATTAACAGGAGTAATTTTAGTTTATAAGACGATTCAAAATGATCCTTGCGATTTCAATGAATAAAACTCTTTTGATTTGATTGACATAATTAAGTTGGCTCTATGAAAAATATTACAAAGTTGCCTCAAAATAGTAATTTTAGCACATCCAGCTAGGGAAAAGGCAATTTCATTTGATTTTGATTACAAACATTTCAATTAAATTTAATCTCGCGGGTTCCCCATAAATACTTTAAAGGATTATGATTTTGTTTTACTGAGAGTATATTTTATTTTAAAAATAATTTATTATATTGTGTAATGGTAATTAATCCGTAATAGTTTTTACGGGTATTTACAGGGTATCATATTTCATCTCAAAGGGTGGTGACAAATACTGTCAATAACTTCCTGAACAAATTATCCTACTAATATTATAAACGCGAAAGTTTGTGAGTATGGATGGATGTTTGTTACTCTTTCACGTAAAAACTACTGAATGGATTTGAGTGAAATTTGGAATGGAGATACTTTACGCCCTGGATTAACACAGGCTACTTTTCATTATCATCATCATCATCAAACGCGAAAGTTTGTGAGTATGGATGGATGTTTGTTACTCTTTCACGTAAAAACTACTGAATGGATTTGAGTGAAATTTGGAATTGAGATACTTTACGCCCTGGATTAACACATAGGCTACTTTTCATCATCATCATCATCATCATCAATTTACATCATTATTCACGCGGGTGAAACCGCGGGGCGCAACTAGTATTGAATATAGACGTTTTTGTCCTTAAAAATCTGATCGCTTCTATTAGTTTTTTTTTCGCTATTTATAACAAATCTGTGTTGTGGGAGTTTAACTCATCTTGCGTTAGTCGTCTAGGTCTTCCAAATATCCACTGCATATTTGAAACCCACTCGGTGGATCTTTGGGCATACATAATTTATTTTCTAGGTATGTTTAAAAATAGAAAATACTAAAACTCATCTAGGTCAGCCAATTATTATAATTATTTTCACAATTAGTCACGTGAAACAAGAGCACACTTATAGCAAAATGTGCATAAATCTTTGAAAACAGCCTTTAGAAAGCCTTTTTTCTCTACTAGTATAAATGTAAAGAAAGAAGAAGCAAGAAAGAGTGTTTTCTTGCTCATTCTTAAGAGTTCCTTTTGTTGTATTAGATAATCGTCGTGTGTTTTTGTCAGCGCGATATAGGATTCGGGCATATTTTGAAGCGCCATCTAGTTACAGAAAATTCACTTCCTGTACAAAGAAGTATTAAAAATAGAAAGTAGGTACCGGTATAAACTTTTTATTTTATTTTCAATTTACAAGTAAAATATTGTCATATTATAGAAAATAATGTCAATTGTCATATCCTAAACTATGTGTAGGTGGTCAATGATAAAACATATTAAATGTTTATAATTTGCAGTTCATAACATTAATTTATTCAAACAACAAACTCCCATTTAAATAACCACAACAATGCGTCTATCAAATAAGTTCACCCTCTAGTGAAAAACCAATTAACAATAATACAATTTCGCATATTCTATCGTCTCGTCGTCGCTAAAGTGGCTATGAGTATACCCACGATTTTCCGTCGCTTTATGCTAAATGGCACATAGAACTGATAACAACAATTTGAATCAACATAATCATTCTGATCTTTATTCAATGTTTTATCAATATAAGCACTTAGTTGTGTTTAGTGTGTTGTTTTGTTTCGTGTATTTGTTGTGCTTCTAAAACCCTCTAACCTCTATTATCGTGCCAAATGAACATTTAAATTTTGATTGCAGATTGTATCCCAAGTAGAACCTTCATTATTAGTAATACTTGTATTCTCAAATGGGCTTCTAATGCTACGAGTATTACTATAATGGGTATCCAAATAAAGCCATTATCTAAGTTGGCAGTTTCAACTTGATAAGGAAGGATCAAGTGGGCGTTCTGATCGAGTAAGTATTCGAGAGCCTAAGATTCATTCATGTGTATAAGTAGTTTGCGGTTTAAGATAAACCAAACGCTGGATACGGTTTGCTAGCCAGAAATTTTGTATGTTGAACTTCATTATAAATGATACGGTTTTATCGATTAAACCTCTCATAAGAAAGGTTAAAAAACAAAAATGATTAAAGCGGTTAAAATGTGTCTAACAAAAATGATAAAAATAAGGTTTCGCAGAATAATACTCCCAGGATCAGACATGAAAAGCAACGAATACATTGTTTAAACAATTACAAACTTACTATTAGAATTAGATATAACTATAAGAATAGTGATTGAGGTAATAAAATTGGAGCATACATCTTTTACTATGGAATAGGACACGATCAAGCGGAGTTATTCGATATTAAATAAAATCCAGCATCAAAGCATCAATGATTCACTGTTTATTCTCATCAAAAACATAAGAGAAAAAGGGGCCGGTACCTACAAAGAACAAGTGGGGTTGATCTCCGATAAAATAATTTAAATTCTAAGTGGGTGCCAAGTTCTTAAGGGTTTTTTCTACCAAGGGCTATCTAATAGTAGTTATGTTTTCACTTACAAATAATTATGTAGGTATTAATGATTATGTTTTGGAAACTTGCATGCCCGAAAGAATTTTATGGATTTAAGTAAAACTTGGTTCATGCAATAAAATCATGTACTTTTTTAAAACCGAACATGCGAACTCTTAACATAACCTAACACCCAACAGTCACGTACGTAGTCTTGATCCCACAGTAGGATTCCCAGTGTCATGGGTATCAGGAACTACGAGTACCATGGTACCATAACACCCAGACTCGGAACTAATTTTTGCAGATCATTCAAATATTTGTTACGCCGCGGGAATCGAACCCGCAACCTCATGCATCTAAGCCGGCTACTAGCCCACCGCACCACAGAGGTCATCAACATACAAATTAAACATTTGGGCTATTTAAAAACCTATTAAACGATTAACGATTTAATTTTACATAAGAAGTATAACAATCATGGCGACCTTCACAAAACTGAAGCCCAATTTAATTGTTATTTTGTATAAGCTACAATGATTGGGAACTACATCAAATAATGCAAAATAAACCAAAAGGGTAATATTAGTAGTATAGGTAGTTTTTATTTATTAATTTGAAATAGTGATCAACAGATCTCAAATCAGTGATCTGTGTATACAGTAATATTACAGCTGCAATATTGGAAGAGACCTACATAACATAGAGTACTAAAAATCATAACAAATGGCAGTAACTTTATCCTTCTACCATGTAGGACCTGCAAATTGCCAATCCACAGAGAATTGAAAATGGATACCAATCACTGAATCGGATACTTTGACCGAGACACGACCGCTTCTATTAATGTCAAAATTGGTAAAGATTTATGCCAGGAGACTACTTTTAATTGGCATAGATAAAAGGTAGTGAAATCACTGAAATATTAAGTATCACTGGTTGTTGAGAACGAGACTGGAGATTAAAATAAAATACTTGTCAGACCATAGAAATAAGTGTGACAAAAAGTTTAACCAAACTCTTTGTAAGACTTCGTAGGAGCGAGCCATTGAAGTTACCCTAGCTACGAGAAAATAGACTATTGAGGCTAGAAACAATCGAGTCAGTGACTTGTGAATTGAGCGGTTTTCTTATAATCTGTGTTTGGCCGAATTAATTCCCTGGTGCTAACTAGATGACACAGTAGTTAGTAGTATGGATTATTTAGGGTTCCGTACCTCAATGGGAAGAAACGAGACCCTTAAAGGATCATTTTGTTGTCCGTCTGTATGTATGCCTGTCTGTATATCTGTATGTCTATAAAAAACCTTTGAGTCCTATGCAAAATCAATGAATTCAAAATATTTTTGTATCGAAATTGCGAAAATCAAAAACCTGTAGGGTACTTCCCAGTTACCTTCAAATTTTGCATATGTAATGCTAGGATGTTTTGTGTCACAAATAAAGGAAAATGTCTGAAATTGAGAAGTTTCGACTTTTTACCCCTGAAATGTGATGGATGGTGAAGTTTGTAGGAAAAAGTGTCTGAAACTCAAAGAAGGCCCTGACGATTTAAAAAAAACCTTTTTACAGAATGGAACCCTAAAGGCAAAAGTTTCACTCGCATATATCTGTTTTTTTTTGAGGTGGGTAGTGTAGTACCTAGTCACGATTTTATATGCCGTTTATGCACTGACAGCCAACGATAAATAGTTGCCACTATAAATAATACATACAGCTGATTTTTTACAGATAATTTTGTTCTAGTAGGGAGATAGAGAAGTATTATTATACATAATATTATATCTACAGACATGACTGTCTATACATTTAATTTTTCACATACTATTAAGAGATCTTATTGGTATAGTAAACAAACAAACGATAATTATGAATTGAGGAACCTACTGTCGTGGCAACTGTAGTAATACTAAGAAAAATAACAAATAAAAACTCGAGTGTGGTTTGACAAAGAGGACAAAACTCGTCATTGAAGAATTGTGGAATCTATTCCGGAACTAAATAGCTTACCATGTATGAATAGATTCTGTCATATATCGGCACAAAGCAGTATGAGACTTAATTGTTGTTTTTTATGTACCTTTATTCACAGAAGCAAACGATTTTTTCGGTAGTCATTAATTAAGTTAAGTATAATTTTTTCTCAAAGTTGGATTATGTTCACTAAATATACAATAATATAATTTAAGATGGTATAAAAAAAATATGATACTCTTGTTGGGGCTGAACTGTTGGCCACCCACAAATGGATTCTATAGGTGATGGATACTAATGGCTACTAGCTTTTATGGTGGCTCGCTTTAAATATCGCTTATATTAAATAAGCAGTCTAAAACTAGCAGCAACAGGGTAAAAAGGTGGAAAGTTTGTTAGAAAAGGCTTATCCATAATATAATACACAGTCTTATGACCCTGTATGGCAATTTAATGCTAAAGTTAATAAGAATTTCCACGGAAACAAAGCAGCAGCCGTATCAGAACTGGGAAGGCCGAATCGTTTTCTAGAAGGACTTCTGACTGGACATCAAAGGGTGGAACGCCTACGATGGTCCTTGAACTGCGACGAAAGCAAGGGAATCTACTGGACGTCACTTCCATTAATTGATGATTTCGATGAACTAATTTTCATTTTAAAGGTCGCAGAAATAGGAAGCTTGGAAAAAGAAAGCAACGGATGAGCTACGTGCACCAGATATAGAAAAATAATATCAAGTCGTACAAGGTTGCTTTAGAAATAAATTTATAAAAAGATTTGCATGAATTGCGCCGTGATCAAAAATTAATATCGGTTTAAAGAAATTTATTCTCAAAAAGACAAAAAAGTATGTCACTTACATGAGAAAAACATATATCTTAAAGTATTTATAGTATAATATCTTCTAGACAACAACTTGACAATTGAAATCAAATACTACTTATATGTTTCTTTTTATTATTTTTTGTGACCCTCGGAAACGTTGGTGAGAGTCACCACTCTACTTTATGTTTCTAGAGTACTTACCTACCTACAATTTCAAAATGGGTAAACACGGAAAATAATATTGTTTAATTTTAGACTGTTGCGTAGTACAATACCAATTAAATTGGTAGTACGTGAATCGATATTTGCACAAATGTATCTGTTTCAAAGAAATAAATCAAATAATCATTTTGATAAACTACGTCACACAAATACAAACCGCAATGTTTAAAATTTTCTATCTATATAATATAATAAATAATTTTATTTTGTTTGACCCTTTGCGCTCCTAAGCCACTATGCGGATAGTGAAAAAACTTTTGTGAAATATTGAAAACACGCCGGGGAAGTATTCCGAAAAAACCCGGGACCACCTCGATCATGCAATCGAAGTGGCAAGCGAGCCACTACTTATAAATTTGTTATGCAGATTATTGCAGGTTTTTTTAAATAGCTTGGGATTTTTATATTTTGTACTTGACGCAAAGTACCCATTTAATTCTAAGAAAATAAGGGTCTTAAGAATTGGTCATACTGGCGTCAGTATAAAAATAGCCACATTTTAACCAGAAGAAAATTGAGAAAAAATTGAGTGAAAATTGAAACATTATTATATGATTTGAGTAGTACCTACCTACCCCTAAAGTTGCCGTACCTGTAGACATCAATTTGACAATATTTATTGGGGCATGCTATATAGACATTACGTTAGCTATTGACGCAAGTTTGTACGTATTTCTTTTCTCACCTTTTATGGAATAAAAAAACTGGAATGTATCGTGGGACAAATTTGGAACAAAAATGTGCCAGTGAATAAAACTTCAAATCGTTATTTCTGGTATGTGCTTTTGATTTTGTGTGATATACTTAGAACGTGTTTCACTAAATCATTTGCTTGATTTAAAGCAACAATTTGCTTCTGAAAAAAAAGAAGATTTTAAGCATAACAGGCCAAGCAAAAGTACCTAGCCTTCTCTTAGAAAAATATCGTAAGAAAACAATTGTAGCCTAAATTTCAATGCAAATATTTTCTGAATATGAATCATCCGATTTTTACACGGCTTGCTAAACACATATACGTAAAATACAAATACAGCTTACAATACGCCGCACGTCTATACTGCAGTAATATACTTATACATAGACTGATGTTTGTAAACAAACAAGCATACATACATTATTACGAATATATAACTACATCACACTACATGCATGGCTGTATAACGAACCGTAGCAAAAGTGTCGTGGCGGTCAAAATCCACTTTAGGGCCACCACTTCATTCTCTTTAATTAAGATTTTCTTGTAAACTATGAGGTTCTATTCCGTGTTTTATTTAAATGTTTGGCTCAGTAGTTTCGCAGATCGGAAAGGTTATAGAAAAAAATATAAATGTATTTCTCATAATAAAACCTTTCTCATGATGTGTTACATGATATGCGTCATGTAACACATCAAAAGACAAAATATTTTTTTCTCAATTTTTTAGTTTGTCCCCGAAAATTGATCCGCAAAATCAGAATTCATTTATTTACGCTATACTTTCATGATTGGGTCAGGCTGTATATGTACCGAATTACGTGTTGTTTCGTCAATTAGATTCCGAGAAAATAGACTGTGACAGACAGACATGAGAGTGATCCTTTATTGGTCCCGTCGTTGGTACCTTTTGAGGTACTTACAGAACCCTAAAAGGTAATATTTTTGAAAGAAACATTTTAATTTATTTAATTATATATGTTTAAATTTAAAAATGAACTTATCCGCAACAAAGTTCGGTCAGTCATCAATAAAGTCGTCAGTGGTGATACTGATGACTTTTTATGTTTTTCTGCGCTGTATATTTGATTGATAAACTGCTGAAAAAAGATGCCATGCTCAGCGTAAAAATAATGACTAATTTTGTAACGTAATTAGTTAAAATATATAAAATCATTCTGAATTTGTCAAAATCGATTGTTCGAATCGAAGTGTTTAGCACGTTTGGTTTTGTTATTTACCTACATACATCTATGTTGCTGCACTTACTTTGCCAAACAAAATATTGAATTGATATACCTTTTAATCAAAATCAAGTATACCAATAAACATAAAAAACAAAACAAACGAAACAATCAAATAATTTCAAGCATTTGATTAATTTCGTAATGGTCAATAGTTTTTATTCAAGGAAAAGATGAGGCAATGCCATAATTTGTTAAAATTGACGAACTATTAATTAGTGCCTTTTAGTTAATCTTTCCCCCAAAGCTCTTTCTTCCTCCTAAACAATCAAACAAAAACTATAACTAAGTTTACTATAAGAATTATATTTAAATTAAAAAAAATAGCTTACCTGCAAACATCCGTAAAAAACAACACTAATCGCTAACTATAAAACATTTATTAGCTTCGATATTTAAACCAAAACTATAAAGTTCGAAAATTGAAAAAGTATAATACGGATTTTGGACCCGATCTGCGCGACAATACAGCGCGGTGTTCGTTCACAGACTGAAGACATACACTGAAGTAACTGAATGGAATATCTAATATTGCTTCTAGCCCGCATAATACTGGAGGTTTCAATAATTAGCTGCAAAACGGTTTGAATTGCTTGTTAAAAATGAGACATACTTTTGAGAGAGACATCACAGAGAAGATTATGAAAAGAACTAAATGAAATGTAAGCCAATGCATAGAGTAAGTATGTAGCTTCAAACTCGCTAAAGCCTGCTGAAGTTTTTAAACATTAATTAGCTGCAATTATTATTCTGCTCGTGTTTTCGACCTAAGGAAGTTTTATTGGTTTAACCCCCATGTTTATTTTGCGAGATACGTGACATCACAGACTCGAGACGAATGAGAATGCAAATGTTACGTAATTGGTGAAAGCAGCATTCAACCCGCATTCAAAAATACGGATGATTCAATAATTCGCTCCAAAAATGTGTATTTAAAATGTATATCTGTATCTTACCTTGGTTTACCTAAAATAGCATAACCGGCATATTTTAATGTAGTCATATAGCGGTGAATGGTAATATTTCATAAATAAACACCATCACCAGATTTGTGGCAGTTTATACAGCCTTCAACATCCCTTGAATCCCTTCACAAATCATCATAATCATCATCATTATCACCAGCCTGTTTACGTCCACATGTTATGTTATGTTATGTTATGCTGGACGAAACCTCTCCCATTATAACGGGTGTAAAAAGACTACTCCCGAAAACTGAAATAGTGCACTCAGACCATGATTCTGAAAAATGCTCACTTATGGCTCGCTTTTTTAGTTTTTTCTTTAAATATCAATAAAACATCATAAAAGAAACACAAAAACCTAATTTCCTTCACTAAAAACACGTTTATAAATAAAAACGTCAAAAAAAGCAATGAAAACCACCTAATAAATATTAGCGCAGCGCGTCGATCAGCTGACCAGGAGTGTTGAACTCGCGCCAGCCGGCTTTTCTTTTTTATTTTATATAGGGGATTTGCTATATAATCACCACGCTTGGAAGACGTATTGATGATCGCAGTTTGGTGTTCAAATTAATGAATGTGCCTATAATTAATATATTATGATCACTAGAGTATTAATCTATCTATCTTTAAGTACTCAGGTAGATGCTGCTGCCCATTCCCTGGTTTAATCCCTTAGTAATGCTTTTCCTATATACACAGGAAAAGGAGGGGTCTATTTCTTAGGCCGGACACATCATGGCTCCTTCACACGCATATTGGTTATTGAAATCGTAGTAGGAGGTTCCAAACTTTGTTGTTTAAAATTGTGTTTGTTTAAGAGTTTGTTTGTAGTTTGTTCTTTTTAGGGTTCCCAAGCCAAATGGCAAAAAGGGCCTATATCATCCATCCTTCCATAATATGTCACAACTTGATTGCTTCCTTAATTTCGCAATTATCATGGTCTATCGTGCGATGGACCTAAACCCAAACCGAAACAATAAATAAGTAAAATAACTTCCAAATGAAAATTAAATATCCTCGTCCATTTCCATTTCTTGTCTTACACCCTTGTGTACGAGATTGTTTACAGGCCTTTGTAAACTTAGGCTTCTATAACCAATTTTGTGCTTAGAAAATTTTGAGCTTGAATGTTGCTAAAAGTGTACCTCTGTTTTAACTCTAACTTAGTAACCTTGGGTTCTAGATTATCTGAAAATAAATTAAGTATTAGCAAATTTAAGCATCGATAAAAAATCTCAATGAAAACTATTTTGAAAGACTTTAATTTTTAATAATCGGGGATTAGAGAAATGCAACTTCAGGACCCTTACGAGCAAAAGTGCAACAAATTGAGTTGTTGCTTGATCAAACACTTTTGCACTTGTGCAACTTTTACTTTTACGTACTGTTCCCAGTAAAACACTGCATCTCTGCTGGATGAAATTGGTCAATCACCGCTCTACCTATACCAATTACTTCACTCATTTCAGAGCACTGATGCCTGGTTAATTAAACTGAATCCGCTGGAGTTAATTTCATGTAGGTACGTTTTACAATTAGTTTGAATCTGCTAAGCAATAATATTATTAGCTGGCATAATACCAATGCTCTATATGGTACTCTAAAACAGCAGAGGTTGCTCAATCAAATGTATCAAGTTTTGTACAAGGGTACGATTTTTGATTGTCACTGAGTGACTAAATAATTATCATGATAACTTTTCATTAAAAAAACCGACTTCCGCCATTGTATACGACAAAATAATTGGATGAAAAAAAAATTATGAAAGAACATAGTGGTGAAAGGATTTTTATACTTTTTGAATGCAAATGCTTGGTTTGTTGCTGAAAATATCAAAATCGCCATATGTATGCCTACAATATTTGAGGAGTTCCCTGAATTCCTCATGGATTCCATCATCAGAACTGGATTCTGAAAAGAATGGGACCAATCTGGAAGTATATCTATACAAATAAAAAAAGAATTTTCCAAATCGGTTCATAAACGCCGGAGATATGGCGGTAACAAACATAAAAAAAAAAAAAAAATACAACCGAATTGAGAACCTCCTCCTTTTTTTGGAAGTCGGTTAAAAAGGGTGCAAATCATTGTTTTTCGTGAGATGTACTGGAGGAGAAACTTGTACTGTTATCATAGGTATATCTTAAACATTTTAGTCATCAATGAGTTTCAATATACGGAATTTAGAAAATCGGGGATTAAAGGCAATTTTATTGACGTTTAGTCGATGACATTCAAAAATTGCACCCCAGGAACATTCAACTTTACATCTTTGTGTCTCAGGATGACGGGCGCAATTTAATGCCATATAGGGCGCATCCTAAGTGGACCTGACTTAACAGGTATTGCATTTGAAATGAGCTGAACACTTGACATCAGAGGCCCAATTCTCTAAATTATTTTATAACTACACTGAAAGTTAACCGAATCGAGACTGAATTGTGAATAGACAGAAAGTTGGTATTCTGCTCCCTCATAATAACAATTTAGCCCACTTCCGATTCACGGTGACTACCATTAGAGTAGGATGGTTATATATATAATTGGAAAGAGTAAAGAGAGACTCCATCTACTTAAGCTAAAATTATCGAAACAACATTTAATCGTTCATGTTTCGGACACATTTTGATATAATCACATAACAGTGTTGTATTTTAAGCTAAGTGAATACCATTTCTTACAATTAAGACATCGACACAAGATCGAAAAATGACTATTTTAACTATTTTTTAGTTACAGAATTGGGCCTCTGGTGGGCCACAAGCCAGTAAAGTCATTCAACCAAGTTAATAAAAAAAAATTGCAGCAAGAGTGCAAAAATCGTTATTCCATCCAGTTCTACATAAATATTCAAAAAAAATTAGACCGACTAGTCGGATATTTTGTACACGCCAGTTTTATTCCAGATAGAACTACCGTTAGTGAAGTACATGGTCCTGCAGATGTAGGCGTGGCTCGACACGACTTTGCCAGTTTATAGATGAATGAGTTTTTTTTTTCAGAAATTTGTCTTTACCTATATAATACATATATTATTTTAATATTATTTAACGAGGCAGCACGAACAGTGGTTTTGTATTAATGCTGATTACAAACAAATCACAATGTGGCAAATAACTGTACATATCGCATTTTATTGTTCAAATAAAATCCTTGAACTTTAGGACAAAGTAATGAATCCCAAAATAATAGTTTCTGTACTTTTTGTTATTTCTATACCTTGATTAATTAAGTCATGTTTATTGACTCAAAACCGTTCAACGTGGCATTCTATATGGAGAGGCCTATGTTTAAAGTGTCCTTCTACAGTCTGATGATGATGATGATGATGAAGTTTTTCTACAAATGGATATTTTTGATTGGTCTATTAAAAAGATAAGTGGAATGTTTGTTGTTGTGAAGAGAAGTTTACACTAATAATATAGGCAGGATAAAAATCTGTCTATGGACACTTATTTCAAGTCTAGTAAATCTGAATATATTTTTTCGTCATGGAAACGTCTATAATTATCTGCTTTTATGTTTATCTTATCATCATCAGCCTGTAGAAGTATATTGCTAGACTTCCTGAAACCTTTTAAACTTCGTCAGACCATCGAGCTTTTCTTTCGTCGTCTGGTTCGTGGTCGCAACTCGAGAACCTTAATCCCCCAACGGTTGTCAGGTCTGTGAGCTATATGGATCAGCCCTTGCCACTTGTTGCTAATAGATATCTACAATGCTGATAATATCTGGCAAAACTCATTATAAACAATTTTTTAATTTTTTTATTTGTGCTAGAGTAGCGTGTTATACGATGTTAGACGACTGTCTTTTTATTTATCCTTTCTCAAAAAAACAGCGCTATTTCGTCGAGAAAGTTGATACTGTAACAATTTTTATGAATAAAGGGACAAAAGTTCATGTTAGTTGGTTATTTATGCCAAGTGCGTCATGCGAAAATTCCTTTGAACATCCACCTGTATGCATGATATAACTTCTATATTACAGAACTAAAAACTATATGAGCGTGACTTTTCAGCATGTGAATTACAGTGGTGTAGAAATATGAAGACTAGGATGTAATATTGTTAGGGTTCCATATCGCGACCTCTGTGGCGCGGCGGGCGAAGGTTCAATTCCCGCCTCGGAATAAATATTTGTACGATCTACAGATATTTTTTCAGGGTTTATTATTATTATTATATACCTCAAAAGGTACCAACGGAACCATTATGAAATCATTTTGCCGTCTGTTTGTCATTCGGGGCCCTTTTTTTTCAGAAATATATTTTTATGTTGAAATAAATACTTATCACTAACTACTTATCATTTATCACTACAGTTTCATAGCCCTGTAAAAATAGAAGCTTCTGAATCAATGCAATAAAAAGATACGTCCTTTTAAAGTGTATTTTATACATCTCATTGACTGGCTGATACATCAAAACCATCCTAGAATCTTAAAGGACTCAATGACAGCATCGACATATGATCGAATTGCTCATTCCTTTTCATGGTTTTGTACATCAATAGGAAAAAACGGGACCCTCAATAACATCACGTTGTTTTCCGTCTGTCTGTCTGTCTGTCTGTGTCCCTTTTTCTCAGGAACGGTAAAAGATATCAACTTGAAATTAAAAAATAAATAAATGAACAAATAATTTTTATAAAAAAAAAAATATTTTCTATTTTTTTTTTTAATTTGATTAAATGTCTATATGAGTTTATAGTGTCGTTAAAAAACAATTCTGACTCAATGTATTTAAAAGATGTGAATTAAATGACTAAGTATATAGTATATTTTTATGGAAGCCGTGAATAAGAAATACCTCTAGGGTACTTTCAGTAAATCAGATGGTGAAGTTTGTAGGGAAAAGTGACTGAAACACGAAGTGGCTGAGGCTCTGACAATTTAGAAATAATTTATGCATAGGAACCCTCAGGGCACGAGTCTCACTTGCACTTGCCTGTTTTTGTTTACATTAATTGTTGCACTTGATTTAATCCTAGAACTTCATGAATGTGCCTTCTTTTATCAGCCTTTTTACGTCTACTGCTGGACGAAAACTCCCCCATTTAAATCAATGGGGGTTTTGCCATAATCACCACACTTAGCAGGTGGATTGGTGATTAGTTTGGTCTTAAGTACACCATCAATGCTGCTGCCCATCCCCTGGTGTAAGCCTTATAGTAAGGCTTTTACCACATCCACGGGAAAGAGGGGTATATTTTTAGTTGGCATCACGGCACTCTTAGGTCGGACACACCTCGGCACCATGTTAGTGCCTTAGTTAGAACAAAATTTCAGATTATAAGTTTAGTGAGGAAAACTTTCATTTCCGTTGAAAGAACCTTGTGGAAGTATTTCAAAGCCAATGTGAATTATACGGGCTGTGTAGATTGTGTGATAAAACATCGGGGTATGATAATGATCTAAACAAAAACATTCCAGTTTCCGTTTCCACCTGGTATACATAAAAAAACAACCATCTAGCAAAAGACAATGTATCAGTGTAAACTGATAAAACTGATCAACAAGACACATAATTTAAAAAAAAAGGTTGTTTAATTCAGTGTAAGTACGTCAGTTAGTTGTGCAGATTGGTTCCCGTTACGTCCGGTACCACTGCGTCGCAATAGGAGAAAATAAACATTGTTTTGGTGTATTATATTGCAGAGCACTGGCGGGAAATTTACCAAAAAAGAGGCCTCAAAATAAAATTCAAATACGTAAATAAACAACTTGTATACTTACCTATACGGGTAGGTACTGTAGAAATAGACTGTATCTAAAACAATTACAACGGTCATTCGCTGATGACATTGACTCATTTACATTGTTTTTATGCATAACTTATAAGGTACTAATGTGTGATAAGTAGAGCTATATAGTTTTATGTAGAGCTGTTTTAATGTATTGGAATCATGTTATCATCAGCCTGTCAATCAGCAAGTCCACTGCTGGACATAGGCCTTCCCCTTAGAGTGCCACGACGAACGATCTTGAGCCGCCTCCATCCACCGACATCCTGCGACGTTTATAATGTCCATCAACTGGAGGGACTTCTTCTACCGCGTCGTCCGGTTTGTGGTTGCTACTCTAGAACCTTTATTCCCCAACGGTTATCAGTTCTTCGAGCTATATGACCTGCCAATTGCCATATGCCACTTCAACTTGCTTATTCTGAGAGATATGTTGGGATCAGGAAATTATTTTTGATTGTAAAATAAATAAATAAATATGATTTCTTTTTGATTATTAAGGTAACCTCAATAGAAAAATGAGTCCCTATTTTAGGGTCATTTGTTTTCCGTTTGTTTGTCTATCTGTCAAGACCTTTTTTTCAGAAACAGATGTTCCTGAGAAAAAGGGTCTTGACCTTACCTTGGGTACGGTACCCTTTGGCTGGGTTGGTTTGACCTTGGGTCTTTACCTATAGATAAATGTATCAACTTGAAATTATAAAGCAAACCAAATACAAACGTATGTGATCTAATAGTTCCATAAAAAAAAACTTCAAACTTATTGCATTAAAAAGATTTGGCAATTTTTTATGTAGATATCGGAACATTGAAGACAATAACAGAATCAATTACCTATAGAGTTTCTGAGAAATTATGGATAATAATATTTGTAGCTTTGATAAAAACAGAAAAGAAAACGAATTTTCAGCAGTGCTCGTTAGCTCTTTTACTGATACGATACGACAAAGAACTATGCATTATAAGAACGTTAACTTTGCATCAAAAGAACGTGCCAGGAGCTTCAATGTATTTTTCAAACTTTATTATACCGAGTGCGCCCGAATCATCATATACAACAGTATTTAAGGTGGATCGTCTCGTATGTACATGTTTTAATTGATATTATTTCATAAATATCATTTGTTAAGCTACGGATATCCCTGAACTAAAAGAAACACTGTAAAAATAATTGAACAATATTTGTAGCTAAACTTATTATCTCTATGAAATACTATCAACTAAAACATGTGTGTTAGGTCTCCTAGTTTTCGCAAAATAAGAGGCCCAATTCTCTAATTTAGAAAGCGAAGATTAAGTAATAGTTACTATACGTGACAGTGCGATTCTCATGATCTTCGCATGTATACTTGAAGATTATGTAATAGTTACTATACGTGACAGTGCGACTGACACGAGATTATATCGTGATTGGAATTTTTATAAATTAGAGTTTTGGGCCTCAGTTTTCACACTATCACAAGAAGTGTTGATGAGCTGTGATAATCAAAAAGCACGAATAAATTCGAATTTCGCGCCACATACGAGACGATCCACCTTAAACCATCACGTTGACAACAGCTCAGCATCAACTACGTGACAACATGGCAAGTCATTACGACACTCACGGCACTCACACGGTCGACAATCACATGTGAATTGAAGAAAGGCAAACGCATGATCATTCCACGACGAACGGTATTGAGTCGCCTCCATCCACCGACTTCCTTCGACGTTTATATGTCTTTTGTATATCGAAAGGGCCGGGCCATCCTCTAAGGTGTCGTCCGATTTGTAGTCCCCACTTGAGAAAATTTATTCCTCAACAGTTATTAGTTCTGTTGTCCATTGCCACTTCAACTTGCATAAAAACATAATTATTATTACAAAGTTTTAATTTAATAATTTTGAGTGCGTTACCTATATGTACTACCACGCAAAGTTAGCATTATAGTAGTTACTAAAAGACTTAAGTACACGGCTCTGACTACCAGATGAGCAGACAGACAGACAGACGAAGGTGAAACTTGATTTTGGAACCCTAAAAAGGAACTATCATAATATGAGGACCAGTACGGCTAACATGCGCAGCACGAGAAAATTTTCTCACAGCATTATCTCGTGCTGAGACGTGAATTTACGTGATATGTCTCGTTTTGTCTTCATGTTGACCGGTTCGTTTTTCCTAACATGGCCGCCAACTCGAGTGCACTCGAAACAACTCGAGACTATTTCGTTTTCTCGCGGTAAGAAACCGATAAACATAGACTATATTAACAACACTGTTCCTTGTTTTCATTATATTTTTGTGAAACGGGCCGAAACGGGAATGAAAATAGATAACATACCTACACATAATACATACCTACCCCCGCCCATCCATGGGAGGATACCCATCCACGGGAGGATACCCATCCATGGGAGGAGACCCATCCATGGGAGGTGACCCATCCATGGGAAGTTACCCATCCATGGGAGGAGACCCGTACATGGGAGGTGACCCATCCATGGGAGGAGACCCACTCATAGGAGGTAACACATCCATGGGAGGATACCCATCCATGGGAGGAGACTCGCCCATGGGGGTAGACCCATCCATGGGAGGAGACCCGACCATAGGAGGTGACCCATCCATGGGAGGAGACCCGTACATGGGAGGTGATCTATCCATGGGAGGTGACCCATCCCTGGGAAGAGACCCATCTATGGGAGGTGACCCATCCATGGGAAGTGACC
This sequence comes from Epirrita christyi, assembly GCA_951392215.1. Lineage (NCBI taxonomy): Eukaryota > Metazoa > Arthropoda > Insecta > Lepidoptera > Geometridae > Epirrita > Epirrita christyi. The sequence goes on along the minus strand of OX595849.1, from coordinate 7,810,892 downwards.
CATCCATGGAAGGAGACCCGTACATGAGAGGTGACCCATCCACGGGAGGAGACCCACTCATAGGAGGTAACCCATCCATGGGAGGATACCCATCCATGGAAGGTGACCCATCCATAAGAGGTGACCCATCCATGGGAGGAGATTCACCCATAGGAGGTAACCTATCCATGGGAGGTGACCCATCCGTGGGAGGAGACCCATCCATGGAAGGTGACCCATCCATGGGAGGTGACCCATCCATGGGAGTGGACCCATTCATGGGAGGAGACTCATCCATGGCGGTAGACCCATCCATGGGAGGATACCAATCCATGGGAGGATACCCATCCACGGGAAGAGACCCATCATGGAAGGAGACACATCCATGGGAGGATACCAATCCATGGGAGGATACCCATCCACGGGAGGAGACCCATCATGGAAGGAGACACATCCATGAGAGGAGACACATCCAATTTTCAACGCAAACGGTGGATTTTATTTATCTCATATCTAGTCTACAATGAAAATGATAGACGAGAGAGAGGCCGTGTAGACATGACAAAATGCTATACAATTATTGCACCATGTTAGGGTTTATAGACAAAACACCACAGAATACTACGAAGTAGTCGTAGCATTTAGGTTTAAGCCAATCAAACGAGTTAGCATTTCGTTTTGTCGTGGGCGCGTGATAAACGAATTGAAATCGACAACGTTTTCTCTCTCTCGCGTGACATATGTCTTTGTCTGCCATCTTAGCCCTACAGATATCATAAGAATTATTTAACCGTTTGTCTCTATAAAACAAATAAAATAAACAAAATAAACAGTAAAAACAAAAAAATACATTTAGTTGGTACTACATTTTTGTTTAACGTTATTTGTGTTCGACAGTATCTACTGGAATCAACAGATTAGAAAGTATTAGGCGAGTTGGGGATCGAAAATAATTCATTTTAGCAATTCCCTAATAGGACAAACGTGTACTAGTTTTTGTTGCGCGAGTTAGGGTACGACTCTCTTACTCTTGTCTGTTTAGAAATAAATTTTCTCATTTATTTCTAAACAGACAAAAGCCTTCGAAAACATTTGTTACTAATTGGACATAAGACGACAGATAAGACAACTCGTGTAAGACATAAGTAAGTAAGTACTCATTATAACAAACTTATTTCGTACAGTTTACATAACATGACTGCCTTATTATTGAACAAGCTATATTCTAGGGTTGAGATTTACAGCAACCACAGTAAGCAACAATAAGCATTACGACGATTGTCCTTGGTGACTAATGAAGTTACTACCTATCAATTAATCTGTTTGCACTCGATCAAAACAATATCCCGCCACAGATAAGGAACCTGCTAAGCTTACATAAAAATTTTTGTTTGACCACCAAAACGATCAGGAAAGTCTAAGGTAACTAACAAGTGTTCTGTGAAAACTAAATTAAAACATTAATTTGTATCATGTTTCCTATTTTATCATAGCATAACTTTCTTCTTTTATTATTAGTCTTATAAATAGTTTTCTTTATGTAGTGTGTTTTTTATATTATGTTTATTGATCGTGAGTACACCGTAGCGTGAACAAGTGGCTCTGGCGGAAGATAAGTGTTGGTTACTAGCTTGCATGCTTGTCAACCAACTCATGCTGAGGCAGAGTATTTTGTTACTGGAGTTATTACACTTCGTACCTTCGGGTCTGTTTTCTTTTAGTCTAAGTTTTTTATGTAACTCCTGTATACAAATAAATAAATATTCTATTCTATTCTTCTATTCTATTCTATTCAAAACGACACATTGAAAGTAGTGATGGTTGCTGCAAAATTCAGACTATACGGCTATTATACGTGTAATTCGGCCTGGATGCTGAGTCTAAGGTTTTTTGCAAAATGGTGTAGTGTAACACGGATTGTATAAGGGGACACCCAATGTGCACCCTCATTAGCACTAGCGTACACTCGGTGAACTTCACTGTTCATACACAAAAATCCGTTTAACACGTCGCGTTTCCATACGTCCGTATAAATTGCTTGCTAGAACTCAGACTTCGGTCTCAGAGACCTAAACTGACACGATAATGATGCAGCGCAGTGGCAGAATAGCTATCTCTTTCTCCCTGGCAAGAAAAACTAAAAAGGCAGCGCAAAGCTATTCTGGGCTTATTAATAAACCAGATTGACAACAGCAAAGAAATGATCATGTTTTTGCTAAATAAATTTAAGTTTTACTTTATGCTGCTGAAAATAGCGTAGGTGGTTAGTGTGGTAGTAGCATAGAATAAATGATTAAAATAATTAATGAACGAATGCTAAAGATACTTATCAGTGTAACCAAAAAGGGATGCCTCATCGTCTAATTGCCGAAACGGTACAGCCTACAAACTAGAAATTTGGCGTGATGATTTTTTCGGCTTTTAGGTGCTTAGTAAGACATAATTTTACAAAAATAAGAACCACTTAGGGTATAAAACTTTTCAATAAACTCAATTCAAGCTTATATGAATTAATTAGCCCTCCAAACATACTGGCATTTTCGCCAGCCGTTGTTATGATAGTCGGCACCACCTGCGTAATTTCGTACTAAACCAATTAGACTGGAAGCATGTATAGAAGTTAATTGTAAGTACTTACGTAACACATATATCTTATTTTATCGGATGCTTGTATGATCCAGCATGGAAAAATATATATACCTATACCTAACATTCTATGATTTGCTACTACTGTGATTATGATTTTATTCGTACCAATTGTATACTTTACAATGGTCTTATTAGCCGAATCTGCGAAAGCCAGTTTCCATAACGCTAAATATGCATGTCTTCTAAAGGGTCCATTTTACTCCACGGATGTTACTTTGCATTTTGTGAAGTGGATGTTAATTTATCGTTCTTTCGTGTAGAAATAAAAAATGGATTGGTTGGTTGCCGTGGTGCTAAAAATAGGACTCCTCTACTCCTTCCATGGATCTCACAAAAGGCGACTAATGGATTACGTCAGGAGATAGGCAGCAGCATCTACCTGAGTACTTAACGTCAATATAGCGATCAACGCCTGCTAAGCGTGGTTTTAACAAATCCCCTACATAAATGACGTAAAGTCCTGACTGACTGACTGACTGATATATCAACGCACAGCCTAAACCGCTGGTCCTAGAGACATGAAATTTGCAGGGTGTGTTCCTTTTGGGATGAAATGGCGCACTAAGAAAGGAATTTGGAAAATTCGCCCTCTAAGGGGATGAAAAGGGATGAAAACGTTTGTATGATAAATCGTAATCCTTGGACTTACAAACTTGAAACTTGGCATAAATGTTCTTCAATACAAATGACAAAAGTGTGCTATAATATATTTCCCAAACTTACCCCTTAAAGGGGTGTGATAGAGAGTTAAAGTTTGTATGGGATTTTTTTAACGCGTGGTTTGATTTGCTTCAAACTTGGCATAAATATTCTTCAGTACAAATGATAAAACTTTAAATATATGTATTTTTGCAAACTACCCCCTATAGGGGTGCTTAAAGACACTGTTTAATATATAGGCAACCCCTAGCCTAAGCCGCCTACAGAGCCTACCTACAGACTTGAAATTGAGAGAATATATTCCTTTTAGATTGTAGGGTTGTACCAAAAAAGGAATTTGGAAAGTTCCCCCCTCTAAGGGGTCCAAAAAGAGCTTTTAATGTAAAACAAAAATACTCTGTATTTCAGAAACGTTGGTAGTAGGTACTTGAAATTTCACATGTAGATTCCTCAAATGAAATTAACAAACGCATATTTCAGTGATACCTGAAATTTTGCTGAAAAAAGGGAAGGGATCGTTTTCTTTGTACAAAAATACACTTTACGATTTAGCTAGATTTCAGTGTATTTAAACGTGGTAAAAGTTAGTTTCACGGTGGTATTGTTGAGTTTAAAATATTTTCAGGCCCTCAAGTTTGAAATGGGACCCCTAATTGAAAAAAATGAGTGAGTTGTCGTTTCAAATGAAATCAAAAATGTTTTAGTTTTGAAACTTAATTTTAATTCATTTTTGTTTAATTAAATGTTTAAAGAATACCTCAATGAAGTCGATCTGATGATGGAATTGAAAGGCGTCAACTGAATTCATGAACAATTTGCCTACAATACCTAGAATAGTCGCGCTTAGGCTCTTTTAAATAGTTTTTTTTTAAATCTTTAACGGTAGGTGAGGGGCATGATCTGATGGTGAATCCGGGACATGTTCAACGGATATCCTTAACCGATAACAGTAGAATGGTAGTGTTCGGGCTCTTTTGAATTGGTTTTGTGAGACGGCTGATAATTATACGTGACAGCCAGGGTCTGAAGATGAAAATGGGAGAGTTAAGCCTCTCCCACTTTCATCATCGGACCCTGGCTGTCACGTATTGTCAGCCGTCTCACCTCTTCGATCGGTAACAGTAGAACGGTCGTGTTCAGTGGCGGTCCGAGGAAAAGGGGGGAAAACGGATCCTAAGGAGACCCCCCCCAAATTTTCGGCTCGCTCCGCTCGCCTCTACCTCACTTATGCTTCTTCATCGACTAATCTTGCTACTAAAATCATAAAAACTTTGCCTGTTTACACTTCTGAAATACGAAATTTTCGCGGCTCGCTTCGCTCGCCGCTACCTCTCCTATACTTCTTTTTCAGCTAATCATAAAAATTTTGGCTGTTAATACTTCTGAAATACATAACTTTCGTGACTCGCTTCGCTTGCCTCTACCTCTTGTTTATTACTTTTTCCGCTGGTCTTGATACTAAAAACACAAAAAATTTGGCTGTTTACACTTCTGAAATACAAAATTTTTGCAGCTCGCTCCGTTCGCTGCTGCCTCAGGTATGATACTTTTCCCGCTGGTCTTGATATTAAAATCATAAGAAATTTGCCTGTTCTTTTTGGCTTATCTTTTACTAAAATCACAAAAACTTCGAAGATACACACTTCGTAAATATGTACAAAATTTTCGCGGCTCGCTCCGCTCACTTCTACCTCATGTATAATACTTTTACCACTGGTCTTGATACTACAATAATAAGTAATTTGCCGGTTTACACTTTTGAAATACAAAATTTTTGCGGCTCGCTTCGCTCGCCGCTACCTCCCTTGTCATCCCGTTCAAGTTATCGTGGCTTGGTATCATTTGAGTTCCCGTCTCACGACCGTGGTCGCGGTCGGTGCTCTTGAGGAAGGACCTCAATATGGTCAACGAAACGTCAGCAGGAGAATAGTGAAGTACGTGGTGTAATAGTCGTTATTTTTCTAAACCTCTCATATAGTTCCTTTACAGCTAATCTTGCTACTAAAATCACAAAAACTTTGGCTGTTTACACTTCAGAAATATGAAATTTTCGCGGCTCGCTTCTCTCGCCTCTACTCATTTTTGATCCTTTTTCCGCTGGTCTTGATACTAAAATCATAAGAAATTTGCCTGTTTACACTTCCGAAATACGAAATTTTCGCGGCTCGCTTTGCTCGCCTCTACCTCATGTATACTACTTTTACCGCTGGTCTTGATACTAAAATAATAAGAAATTGGCCTGTTTACACTTATTATGAAAAACTAAATTTTCGCCTCTGGTCTTTTCACCAGAAAAAACCAGAGTTCGTCAGGGAAATATGAAAAACTGTTTAGGAAAAGTCAGGGACACCCTGATGACGACCCATCTATCCTCACAAACTTTTACATTTATAGAATTAGTATGATGTTTTGACTGTGTTATTGTTTGTAATTTCAACGCTTTTCTTTTTTCTACCTGTCTGTTCTGTGTATCTGTATAAGTGGTTGTCGAATAAATGTATTTCATTTAAATCATTTTTAAAATGAGTGTTTCAAATGGTGGAGGTCTCTCTATACCCACCAGTGGTGCAGCTGGGCTGAAATAATTATTCTATCGAGAGGAGAAAATTAATTTGAAGCAATAAATGCTTTTTGCAAGTCCGTATCTCAAATGATACCAACGGAACCATTTAAAGATCACTGTCTAGTTTCTGCCTGTTATAGCCTACTTTGTCCGAATATCCTAGAAGAAAAATGTTGAAATTTGGTATCTAGACGGAGTTAGGTGACCGTAATAATGAACGTAAAGCGTTATGTAATGAATTCTTATTATGGAGGTTAATTTTGGGGGCAAACTAAAAACAGCGACAGTAAAAACTTTTGATGTGAAATATTGAATGAAAAAAAATATACAAACATATTGAAAATATATGAAAATCGAGCTCCCCCCCTCCCTCCCCTTATCTCAGAAATAACAAGTCTGCAATTTTTGTAAAAAGATCTGGCATTTACTGCTTTACTCATATTTTTCGACAATCCTTAGATTTTTCCGTTTCCTACGGGAAACGGAAAATATTCGTGAAGAGTAAATGCGTATCAAATAAATGTTGCCTTATTTCACCGACGACGAATAAGAAATTGGTCTTGTGATTACTATGGTAGCCTATTTGTACGAAACCTTCTCCAGGTTAGTCCGTTTTGCAATTGGCTGATTTTATTTATAAACAGCTCATAACATTATAATACAGTCATAGTCACACAAACGTAAACGATTTAATTATTGCAATTGATAAATGATTCGAATGGACTATTGTGCTGTGTGAAAATATTAATTCAGGAAGGGTTTTCCGCATTAGTTAAGTGCAGAAATGTCGTTTCCAAGAGTTGATTTTACTTTATTACTTAATTATCCATAATTTATGTATTTTATGGATATAAATGTGTCTTTATATCCGCTTAATTTTCCCACTAGCAGCTGTTTACTATGAACGGTCGTTAATCATTTCGTTAATTGTTTATTTTTCGAGATAATTTTCAATACATAAATAAAGCATTTAATTTCCTATTTCATTGCCACAATATCAATAGGATAACGAAAATAATAACTGATATGAGTATGCGAGCAAATTTACCACAAGTGGTGCTTTGACCCAAAACTATTGGTTTTGGGCGGCGCAATTTACTGTGACACCATACAGATCGGCTGTTTGAGAAAAATGTAATAAAGCCTGAGACGATAAAAGAAACCGTCCTGACATATTTTAGGTGGTAAAGCTTTTTAGGAGACATTTCTCGTGCGTGTTGTTTTATGCAATAACGTTTTATGTTAACTTTATAGCTCGGACTTGTTGGTAAACGATGGATGAGAGATTGACTGGACGTCTGAAATCATAATTCAATTATCTTGTTGACCTTGTGGCTATAAAATCAATTCGCGACGCAGTGGTATCGGACGTAACGGGAACCAATCAAATTTTCGAAGGTTTTTCCTGGCTGCTAGCTTATTTAGCAATTATAGGATTTATTACAAGAAGAAAGCGGTAGCTGAGTTGACTGTGCAAAATCAATGGCAGTGATGAGCTCACCACTGGTCACATCTACAATCACACGATTGTATGACCCACAGTGAAACGAGGCCCTTTCGGGGAAAAAAGCGTGTCAGGCGTGAACGACTGAATGAGATCACTTTATTCGTCGCATCAATGGTTATTTCTTGTTCACCCTTTGTTATGTCAACTTGCGGATTATGTAACTCTGTTGCATCAGTTTCAATGCTGTTTCTATCCGAAAAGACGCGATTACCCAAATTATACGATTTTATAAAAATTACGACTATACACCACGTACTTTATTATTCTCCTGCTGACGTTTCGTTGACCATTTAGCAAAAAATACAGTTACCTATACAATTTGCTCGCTTGATTGCAACTAATACAATAGGTTATCGCTATAACGTCATTTCAAATAGAGACAGCATTCAAACCGATTAAAACCAGCACCAATAGCTGACTTCATACAAATGTTTCGTTAATGTTTTGTTTAGGACATGCTGGTTCGCTCACAGTATTATTCCTTACCGTGTGTACGTCGTATTAAGTATTTTGAATCACTATGAAAAAATTCTTTTAAATTACTTTAAATATATGATATTAACAGAAAGAATACTACAACTAATACAAGTAGGTACTCGTGTACAAAATTTTAAAAATACAAATAAATTAGTTGTGCTATTTGCTACTAACTGTCTCAACATAGCCAACTGAAAAAAATGGGTTTATTCGAAGTATCATTAGGAGATAAGTGCATCATCATTAGCCTATGCTGGGCATATTTTGTATAAAAAATGAGGTTCACAAAGTGTACGCTATGTGATTTTTGTGTGCTCATTGGCGTCCCCACACAAAAATCTGTGTTACACGACATGTCCGTGTAAATTGCTTGGTAATACTCAATGGTCTTTGGTCTTTATAAAACTTTGTCTATGTAATTGGATAAGAATTATCAAGTTCTAGATTTTTTGAAACAATGAATGGAAAAAATTATGAGTAAGTCAGGCAAAAAGTTTGACAAAGGAAATCTTAAGTACGAATGTTGAATTTTTAATACACAATTACAAAATATTTTTAAAAAATAAGTTATGTGTATCTCCTTAGTCGTGCACCGAAACTGGATGATGCTGGATGTATTGAAAGCCAGATAAAAGTTTTTCTTTTATATTTTGAAATGTGTGTAATTAATCATTTTAAAGCTCAAGTTTGATTTCATATTGTTTCAAAAGGTTTCATTAGATAGTACTTAATGTTGCATGAGTGGATTGCTCCTTTATTGAAAGATATATCACATTTTTTATATTCTCCAGTCAATTTATTTTAGTTAGAGTTTATGTTATTTTATATCTCAAATAAGAAACCAGTGCATTTAAGTTTCTAACAAAATAATAATGATCATCATCATCATCATCATCAGCCTGTATAAGTCTACTGCTGAACAATATAGGCCTCCTGAAAATGCCATGTCAAACGATCTTGAGCGGCTTCCATCCACCGACCCACCTTTATAATGCTTTCGATCCAATCGAGACCAGTAGAGGTTTTCCTCTACCACGTCTGATTTGTGGTCGCTACTAGGTTGTTAGTTCAGCGAGCTGTATAACCTGTCCATTGCCACTTCAACCAGCTAATTCTGAGAGCTGTCAGTGATCTTGGTTTTTCTATGGATTTCCTCGTTTCAGATTTTATCACGAAGTGAAACTCCAAGAATAACTCTCTTGATAGCCTGTTGTGTCAATTTGAGCTTATGTATGAGGCCAATAGTTAGTGACCACGCCGTTTGTTATCAGTGAACACGCACTGATATACACTTTCGTCTTGAGGCTCTGCGGTTGCATTTAGTCATTATTCTGAGCTCAGCGGTGTCTGTGACGAGAAGATATAGCGTAATTTTCCGAACGCGTCCACCCGAGTTGGATTCGTCACCTGACCAATTTGTTGATTGTTGTTTTACCTACCTTGTTGAATCACTGGATCAAAATAAACATAATACTTTAGTTTCCTAAGAAGTGAGAGATACATTTTGGAATTAATACCTTACTATAAACCATAGTTAAACAACATACATACCTACCTAACAAGATACTTAAGTTTATTCTATTTATACCTGACAAAATAATACTATAATTATTTGTCGGTGCCGTCTATCAAATACGTACAATATTTATAAATACGATATTTATGAAAGGTATTTATAAAAGATAAAAAAGTTGTCACTCTACTCTATCCTACTCTTGATCCTACTCTATCCATATAAATGTAAACTAAATTGACAACTATTCTATACAATGAGCAATAAAAATACAAAGAAACTTGTAATTTGGCTCTATTATCGCTGCCACCTATCATAGGTACTTGTATCAATAGAAAAAAGTTATACAGAATCATTAATTTTATCCTATTTCTTAATTTTTTGAACGTTATTTTATTATTTACGTCATAATTATCGTTCGCGTTTACATGTCTTCTTTCGATTGATGCATTTTAATCAGGTGAATGCAATTGTTTGAAGCCACACGATTACTAGTTTTAAGTTTTTTGTTATCGTACTTATACCTGACCTCTCTGAGAACTATGATATGAATAATGTATTATTTTGTTAATTTCTTTGATCAATATTTTAAAGTTTTTATTTGTATGAATGTATATTATTATGTTAAACGACACAAGCATAGTCATGAACAAAAACTAGTTTTAATTATCACTAGAAACGGGATATTTAACATGATTTTTGTTAGTTTACCCGTAATCATGGCGCATGAAACTGTGCCGAAATATCGGGAATTAATAAATCTAAAAAATCATGGTAAATATCCCGTTTCTTGTAATAATTATGTTAATAACCATGATAGTGTCAAAAGTTATAACAACTAGTTTTAAATAACATTAATCTACATCCCCGATCCTGTCTGAAATGAACCCTATAATCTCTAAAATGTGATCTATCTATATATCCGAACGCTATCAAAATTTGTTTAGTTTGCACAAAAATATGATCAGTTACATATCTGTTAAGCCCATACGACTAAATCAAATAACAACAAAATATAAAAAACATTTCTTTTTATTTCAATATTCTCGATTAACAGACTTTGAACCATTTTTATACATCATCTCTATAGTAAACTAGAAGTTCAAAAACTGTTCGTAAGTAGATACGATCAATCACCCCAAAAAATATATACTCTGTACAACCTTACTCAAAGTTGACTGAAAGGTGAAGGGGATGAAGGGTGAAACTCGACGATACGTCTTTCCACCGTTTTGTCTTTTCAGTGTGAAATCAATTTTGTATAGTCTGTGTATGTGATTATCGTCATCGTTCTGAACGACATCACACACTCGCAAGTTTCCCCATCATTAATTAAATTTTCTTAAAATCGGATGCTAATAATTAAATTTCATAATTTTTAATAGAATATGTTTGAACATAATAAAAACCCTTTTAATTTCATTTTGACATTTTAATAGTGAAGTTAACTGGATTGTTATTAAATTCGAATAATTTATTGAATTTCGAGTCAATAATTTACTTCACCAAATTATAGGTAGCAATTTTGTGTTTTTTGTTTTTTTTGTGTAGCGCTTTGGTTAAGGGCCACATAAAAGAATAGCCTACCTGACTAATTATGGATCAATCATCAAAATACAACAAAATAGTATATATAATAGGTACTTACTTTTTGTTTTTTGTTTTTTTTTTTTAATTTCTTGGAAATCTGACGTTATGCGGGAATTTTTCATAGGATAATTATGATTTGTTTCTATTGTTATTTTCTATTGATTAATATGAAATTTCATCAGCATGAAAAAAAATATCTGAAGGAAATCTTGAAGAAAGAAATAGCGTTTTGCCAAAAAATTGCTGTTTTGGTCTGAATATACGAGATTAGAGATATTTAGATGCTTTCTTAGTCGCGGCACAGAGGAATATAACACTCACACTTGACTGAGAAAATCTATATAACAAAATATAACGTAACAGATAACACCCAACATTACAGTCCAGTCACATACATTATTCCTAATCCCACACTAGGATTCTCTGTGTCCTGTATATCGGGTCTACGAGTACCATGGTACCACAATACCAGGACCAAATACCTGACACCCGGAACAAATATTTGCAGATCATGCAAACATTTGTAACTTTCTAACCCTCGGTAATAGATTATCGAAGCCCCAATACCTACTTGAAAAAAAAACAGCGTAAGTTAAACCAGTTTTTTTTTTCTGTAGAATGTTTTTTCTCAAAAAATAAACACAATACGTGTTGGAATTTTTATATTGTTCTAAAACTTGTATTTTTATATTAATAGGTTAGTATAGTTGGATGATTAATGTTGTCTTAGTAATTTAGTGTCAAATTAAGTTGTTACGTATATAGTTAATAGGTGCTATAGCATTTATTTAATGAATCAAAAATACCTTATACTTTTCATAAAAACAAGTTGTCCGTTTGTTGTTAGGTTTTAAATACACTCGAGAGCAATGAATCCGGGTCACTTAAAGAATGTTAAAAATCTCGGAAACTAAAAATGATAGATTAATGCAATAAATTGTATTTAATAGACAATGTAATACTCCTTAAATGAAGGTAAAAAAAATATGAGTCACCATACATTTTATTAACACAAAATTACATAAAGAAAAAAACTGCTGATCTCTCCTTAAAACAAAAATAGGAAACATGAAATTTTTGAACTTTATTATGATTTTCTTGAATTTTAATACTTCGTATTGCCTCCTCGTGCTTCCATTACTGCGTTTACGCAGAAAAAAAACAACAAAAAAACAGAAATCAAACAATGATAAATGACAGATTACAAACAAAAGCAAAACCAAATGCTGTAATTTCGTAGTTCCATCTTCGAAAGTGGCCCTTTTTCAAATTTGATTTTTTTGTGATATAACTTTACAATAACTAAGAAGTTTTAATACCTTCATTTAAGGAGTATTACATTGTCTATTAAATACAATTTATTGCATTAACCTAGCATTTTTAGTTTCCGAGATTTTTAGGATTCTTTAAGTGACCCGGATTCATTGCTCTCGAGTGTAGTTTTTCTCAAAATACTTTTAATGGTCTTCACACGTTCGCGATTGTCAATTTTTGTATGGTACTTGGCGGACAGGACAGCCGTCAACCCACACAAAACAGATTTGGCTGTCAAGTGTCTTCTTTTGATTTTACTTTACAAAATATAAATTCACCAACAATCTTATCAAAATGCTTGTTATTCCGTTATTTTGTGCTAAACATTTATTGAAAATGATACAACTAAAGAGAGTTCAAATTTGGCATGGATAAAGCTTTTTATGATCCAATACCAGCCTTTAGATTTGAATAAATAATTCAGAGTATTGGGGATCAAACAGGTTGAAAAAATGACTTTTGTGTTTAATGAATGAACTCCTTTAGATTTTGTTATATGAAAATCATCTATAAATTCAGTTTGGAAGCCAGATAATGTTGTATGTTGCAACGAAATTATGCTTAATTTTATGACGCGATATCTCTATATAAACTGTTCTTACAACTACCAAGTAATTTCACTAACCAAACATCAATCCTTAAACAATGGTAAATAAACACCTTAATCAAAAAAAGCTTAACCATTTAACATTTTAGCTAGCTAGCTAGGCTATTTTAATAATGGAATGGATTTTAATAAATTTAATAATCAAAGAGCAAAGCGACCGTGTGACAGAAATACAGATCCTCCACCAACATAATATTATTTATCGGTACGTGAATTTCCCGTTTAACAAAATGAATAGCTATAGGTTCTGAGACTATAAGCCTATAAAAGCTAAGAGGTAAAATTACCATCACCAGGAAAAACACTGAGATATTACTCCTTTATAAGTAATACCTCATTGTGAAAAAACACTACAGCTATCGCACCAGATTGTTAAATGTTAAGTTTAATAAAACTTATTGATTTTTCTTTATTTTACGGGTCTATGCCATACCATTACTTATTTTGTGTTTTTGTCTAGTCCATGAAACGAAGACCTACCTAGGTTATGTAGACCTACATAGATATTTGTTCAATGATATGGCTACGCTTGATTTTATGTACCTACAAGGAAATCAGGACCTGCAACATAAGTCTCTAAACGTAGATTCTGTCTAAATTATTTCAAATATAAACCAAGACGTTATGCATTTTGTAAAGAACTTTTGTATTGATTTAAAATGACGTATTTGTATGTATTGTGCTTGAAAGAATTAAAGAATTTATTATTATGACATACATTTATTTAAAATCTCGTTACAAAAATATATATTTTTTACTATAAAGTAATACACTCGAGAGCAATGAATCCGGGTCACTTAAAGAATGTTAAAATCTCGGAAACTAAAAATGATAGATTAATGCAATAAATTGTATTTAATAGACAATGTAATACTCCTTAAATGAAGGTAAAAAAAAATATGAGTCACCATACATTTTATTAACACAAAATTACATAAAGAAAAAAACTGCTGATCTCTCCTTAAAACAAAAATAGGAAACATGAAATTTTTGAACTTTATTACGATTTTCTTGAATTTTAATACTTCGTATTGCCTCCTCGTGCTTTTTTAATTTAATTTTAATTTATTTTTTTTTATTATTAAATTTTAATTTTAAATTTTAAATTTTAATTTTAATTTTTTTTTAACTTAATTTCGTAGTTCCATCTTCGAAAGTGGCCCTTTTTCAAATTTGATTTTTTTATGATATAACTTTACAATAACTAAGAAGTTTTAATACCTTCATTTAAGGAGTATTACATTGTCTATTAAATACAATTTATTGCATTTAGGTTAATTTTAGTTTATTAGTAGCATTTTTAGTTTCCGAGATTTTTAGGATTCTTTAAGTGACCCGGATTCATTGCTCTCGAGTGTACCTACTATCTACAAAAACATAATAAGTATAAAAAACATTATAGTAATAAAAAATATATATCTAAACGGGAAACCTCCGGCCGCGGAGCAAGGCCCAAGCGGTCTATTATTATTATTATTATTATTATTATTAGACATACATAATATAGATACCTATATGTAGAAGCACACTACGAATGTGTGTCACTTGTACAATCTGTTACAAAAACATTCCCGATTTACTATTAAATCATATAACATTTTGCAACATAAAATATGAATATTAATGAAGAAATCAATTTTATTACTGCCCTGACCGCATACCTAAACGAGTAGGTAGTACTTATGAGAACGAAACATTTTTATTATTACTATTTTTTGGGACGACGAAATATCCTCATTATGATTGCTACAAATGTAAATCAATCACAGTAAAATCGATATTGATCGATTGAAATAATATTCTTGTTGGTCTCATTTGGCCAATACTAAATAATGATCCAGTAAGATTATTTTTTCCTCTTGATATTTCTCCGATTTAAAGGTGTGCCACTGAGCCACTGAAAAAAAAATCTAACTTTGTGCAAAAAGTGCACAGTTAAAATTTACACAGTTGTTACAACATATTTTTCAGTGAGATCTAAATATGTTACACCATTGGGGCAACTGAAAAAAAAAACAGTTAAGAAGCAAACAGTAAATATAGATTTATAAACAGTTACAGGAAGTTTTTTGTCTATAATAGCAACGTATCCTGACAGTAATTTTAACGATTTCACTCAGTTACAGTAACACAATAAAATGATTGACACTATTTTACCAGTAAAATTAAATGTTTTACTTAAACTATTTTTTTTTCAGTTATTCTAACGTGTTTAATGTGTTGGCTTGGTGGTATGTAGGTGATACAGAGAATTGACGTAATCAAAATTAAATCAATGCAACTAAGTATCAGTAACTTAAGCAAAGCAAGAACATTTATGATAATTGAACAAGAATTGTGAATGAGCTACAAGAAAACCTAACAACAGTCACAGCTTCTGATAATGACGTAACACTTTCACTGAATAACAGACAAACTGCGGGAGATCCTAATAAACATTTATTTGACAATACGGTTAATGGAAAACGATTGAATGTTAGCAATTTAATTAAACGTTTTGGTTATTGCGATACGAATGTGGTAAATGATAATGTATATGACATTCACGCCATAAATAGTTAATTCGCTATATTACGAGATATTATTACGATCGTTGTAAATCATGATTTATGATGTCATAAAATTAAGGTTGTAACTCAATTTATTTCGAACCGATAGAGGTTCAGTTCAAGTCCAAGAGCAGAAGGTTACGTATACATATGTCATAACAGCTTGTAGTAAGTTGTACTTATCATTTTTTAGGGCTCTTTACCTCAAAATTTATCCACGGTACTATTATAAGATCACTCTCGTGTCTGTAACAGCCTATATTCTTTGAAACTACTGAACAAAAAAGTAAAAAAAAATAAGACCTGTACAGCCCGCGGGCTAAGTAAGGTGTGGGCGAGTTGACCAATGAATCATTTAGTCGGCCAAATCACGGAGACAATAGCGTAAATAAACGAATTCCAACTTTGGGGGATAATTTAAAGGGGCAGAATAGAACATTCTGAAAAAACTTTCGTGAAGTACACTAAGTTACATATCAAATGAAATAGCTCGATAAGAGAATTTTATTATTTTTAATTCTATAATGCATACTTTAAAACATATTAAAGAAAATATACGAAAATCGATCATTTATCAAAAACTACTACAATCAAAAACTTTAAGCATTTTTTTTGGAAACCTCTCCACACGCGAGTCCATCTCTTACTTGACTGTTTTCTAGAGTTACCTATAGTTATCTAAAGAGTGCCAACGAGACCCAACGTTTGAAGTAGTAGTCGGACTTGACGAATGTCGTCGCGTTCATGGCAAATTTCGAATTCTTTTCAAAATAATTATTTACAGGCAGTTTGATTTGTAATAAATAAATAAATGAATATGAAAAAACAGGAAAAAATCTGTCGAAGAACCAAGATTACCGACAATAGCTCTCGGAGTTTATAAGATGAATTCGACATCCGAACCGAATAAAGCGGTAATGTGATAAGCCAAATTTAGAGGAGTGCTAAACAACATAAAAATCAGCTCCAACACTGTAACGTATCAATAATATATAAACTATTGTCACATTATTGAACGCGTAAAAAATCAGGCTACCTATTATGAGTAACGAATTCACAGATTCCATATTATAAAAAGATTAAATTTAAACATTTTTATTTGACTATTAATTATAGGGGTCTTGTTTTTTTATGCGCATAATTTTCAGTTGACGCCATAAAAAATCTGCTATTTTAATTAAATTCATAATTTCTTTAGAAGATGCATTTTAGTTGGGTGCCTATTAATCATCATCAGTGCCCTTTCATCCACTGCTGGACGAAGCCTCCGCCATGAAATACAATGGGTGGAATTACCATAATCAAGACGCTTTGGCAGGTGGATTTGTGATAGCAGTATTCATGATGAGTAATCAGGTGGATGCTACTGCCTGTCCTCTGATGTGATCCCTCAGTCGGCTTTTACGAAATCCGCTGGAGGCGATGAAGCGGTCTATTCTTACGCCAGACAAAATCACCCAAATTATCTCTTAAAGTTGGCAATGGGCATGCCATTTATAGTTCGCAGAATTATTAAACGCTGTGGAATAAAGGTTCTCGAATGGCAACTACGCACCGGAAGACGGAGTGTAGGATAGCCATAGTCACTCGTTTGGCCGACAAAATAGCAAAGGTTGCAGGAACTCGTTGAATAATATTAGAACGCACCTGAATAATGATGGTGCAACAACTTTGTAAGTCGTTTGATATGGGTGAAATGGCGCGAAATTCCACATTTACATTTAAATTTCACACCACTAATGTTCCACCAATCTGATTTAAATAAAGGTGTTAGAATGATAACATTGCTAGCCGTCTTATATTGAGACAAATATAAATTAAAAACCGGCCAAGTGCGTACCATTGTCTATAAAAATGACAAAAAAAAAACGTTTGTTGTATGGGAACCCCCTTAAATATTTATTTTATTCTGTTTTTTTTATTATTTGTTGTTATATCGGCAACAGAAATACATCATCTGTGAAAATTTTAACTGTCTAACTATCACGATTCATGAGATACAGCCTGGTTATCTATAAAAAACCGGCCAAGTGCGAGTTGGACTCGCGCACGAAGGGTTCTGTACCATTATCTATAAAAACGGCAAAAAAATCACGTTTGTTGTATGGGAGCCCCTTAAATATTTATTTTATTCTATTTTTTATTATAGCGGCAACAGAAATACATCATCTGTGAAAATTTCAACTGTCGTAACTATCACGGTTCATGAGATACAGCCTGGTGACAGACGGACGGACGGACGGACAGCGGAGCCTTAGTTTAGTGTTTTACCCTTTGGGTACGGAACCCTGAAAACGTCGGAGGCCTTCGACAATGTAACATTCTATTAGCGATGAAGCTAGAGAAAAGTCCAACAATGTATGAGATTGACGTCAGCTATCGATATGACATGTGTCTATTATATTTTATTACCACTGTAAAAATAGAATCGCTTCTAAGCGAATAACGTTTGTCTAGGCCGTTTGTTTTGTAAAAATACCTTACAAACACAATATCTGAGCGCTTTTAATCCTTTGATGCAATATACTTTTTGATGTAACTTGATTTTACCTCTGTATTCATTTGGCATTTAAAGTAGCAATGGCAGGCCATATTGGTTGCTCTCAGAACCAACAACCCATGGGACACAAAGGTTCTCGAGTGTTGACCACGGCCTGGACTAGTGCAGGAAGTCGATGGACCGACGAAGGTCGCAGGAAATCGATGGCCATCCACTGATTTCCTGTGGCCTTAAAAGCACGAGAGAAAGACGAGCATGGTCTTATGGCAAATCCATTGGTGGCTCAAGACCATTCGTCGTGGCATTCTATGGGGGAGACTTATGTCCAGCAGTGAACTTCTAAAGGATGATAAATGAACTGCGTAGCATATAACAGTAACTGTAATCGTATTATGTTATGTTAATCGATGATACGCTTGTACCTACCTAGATAGTTTTTTATTACATAATAAAATATATTATAAGAAAAAAAAATATATATTATATAGAAATAGATTATAATAATAATTGTAAGGAGTTGCTAGTACATTAAACTGGGTTGTTTCTTTCTACTCTAACGCAATTTCCTTACGGAAAAAAGAAATCCCTTGAGAAGAGTTGGACGCCTCGAATCGCCCTTGACGAAATTGTGAGGAATAAAAATGAGTTTATTCCTAAGTTTACTCATATAAAGAATTATTAACCCTTAGCCACCTAACGTGTTTTTGAGTTACACTACCACCTAACGGCGGTCGTGGTGACCGCTTATGATTTTCTATTTTTATATGAGAAAATAATAATAATGACATAAATGAAAGACAGATCGTAACCTTTATAATTCTTTTTATTTCAATGACGTTCTTAAACTTTGAAAAATAACACTTATATATATATAATAATCAATGATTATAATTAAGCAGTGATTATTTAACATTTGAGTACAAAATCTAGGCATTATAAAAATCAGAGATCTGACATGTAACTATAAGTGAAACCTAATAAAATATTATTTTTGGTACTTTAATATAAACCTACAATATAAAACTATTGATGGCACAATCAAATCACTTTTTTTCATAAAAATACAATGTCACCATGACTGCAAAAAAAAAACAATTACCTGTAACTTTTGAACGCGTGAACGTGTGAAGCGGTGGAACGCACAGTGCGTACTGAGGAGCGGGGGGGTAAAGTAGATGAACTTACAGACGTATAGCTTGCATAATAACGGAATAATTCAAAAAACAAAAACCGCTGGAGTCACTGTGACCGCCGTTAGGTGGCTAAGGGATAATAAACAAAATGAAAAAAAAAAAAAATTGCGAGACGAATACAAACCTAAAATGAGGGATCAACAATATCCCAACTAACAAGGAAAAATTAGAACTAAAAATTAGAAGATACCTGAAATTCCTGAAATATTATTCTAGACGATAAATAAACTCGATGAAAGTTAAGAAAATTGTTAAATGATTAATAAAATTAGGTAGAAGTATTTACATAATAGTTCAAGGCACGAAAAGAAAACAAAGATACGAGAATTCTTTTCGAAAATTTAAAACCAAAAAAATGATTTTCATCATCATCATCATCATCCCACCAGCCTGTGAACGTCCACTACGTCTAAGTAAATGTCTGCTGGCGTAAATTTGCTAGACCTAATACCACCACGCTTAGCAGACGGATTAGTGATCGCAGTTTGATGTTAATTATTACTCAGATGGATATTGCTGCTCATGCCTGATGTAATCCCTTAAATTTGCTTCATGATACTTAAAATATCACCGTTATTAAAAAAAAAGTTAGTAAGTAAAAATAACGACTAATGTTAATCTTAATGTAGAAAAAAACAAACTAAACATAATATACAACTACAAGGCGACAGTTGTTTTTAGGGTTGCGTACTGAAAAAAGTACTAACGAAACCATTTTTATGTCGGAACTATTTTAGGATCTCTCTGATGTCAGTAGTATGTCTGTCTGCCGCAGCCTTTTATCATTGAAAGTACCTACTGGAACAAAAAAGTTTAAATTTGGTACATATACAGATACAAGTGAACCAAATACTGTAGTATAGCGTAATTAAATGATTGATTTGATAAATTTATGATTTTGGGGGCTAATTTTAAGGCGCAGACAAGAAAAAAAAACTTTTGTCTGAAGCATCTTGTGACGTATCAAATGAAAAGGCTCGTTATGAAGAAAAGAAAAATATAAATAAAAGAAATTAAAGAATATACATATTCACCCATCCCCTTATCTCCGAAACTATCAAACACAAAATTTAGGAAAAAATCTAGAATAGACAACTCATAGTTTATAGCAAAATCAAAACGAAAAGCTGAGTTTTAAATTCCTACGGGATCTGGAATGCATTCGTGAAGAACTCGAAAAAGAAAGGGTATGCTTAGGTACCTATAAAATGTGTTGACTGACTAATAAAGTTCAATTGGTTACTATGGTAGCATACTTATACGGAACCCTCTCCTTGCAACTTTGACTCACACACGACCTGTTTTTTTTATAATAACAAACTAGAGTGAACGAAGTGTAGTTTTTAACTTTTTGTCCTTAAAACTTTTAAATGATTTTAAGTAAGGTTGGGAACACTCCAAAACAGTAGAAGGTTTATTTATAGGTATCTATAGTAGCTTCCGTGTCGACTTTACAATCGGGTTCCTCAAGTTGTGATTACTTTGACTTTGTTTTATTTTGAATTTTTATTTCGCAGTCCTTCGACGGTACTTAAAAATGTATTCATTGAAAGGATACTCTCATTACCTTGAAATGTGACAGATCAATTATAATTTTAAACACACTTTTAATAAGGTCGAGCCTTGTTGTTTGTTTGTAAAATTCTAACAATATAACATAACATTTCACCCACTTCTAGTGGTCGTACCTGTTTGAAACTTTCCAAATGTAAGTTATCCCGTTGACAAGTTACCTAATATTAAACAACATAACATCCAAAAATCATGCATAGTCCTGATCCCACACTATAGGATTACCTGTGTCGTGGGTATCAAGGAACTACGATTACCATGGTAAACAACACCCAGACCCGGAACAAATATTTGCATATCATGCAAACATTCCGCATAGGAAACTGATCCCGCACCTCTTGCGTCTCAACCGGATAATCATCCACCGCACCTCGAAGATCGGCAAATACGGTATCATCACATTAGGAGTTTAAATTACATTGCGCTGTATACTTAGAATAATATCTGCTCTATTTTAGATGCTAAAACACGCGGCGCAATGCGCTGCAAAATTGGAATTGAAAGCGATTATCAGTTTTTTAGACAATGCGGGGGCTGGTCTGATGATGATCCTATTTATTTTACCTGATGATGACGACCTGATGATGGAACTGGACTAGACTAGACTAGATGACGGACCCTTTTAATGGCTACTTCTCTTGAATTACTACTTCCGACTTATGTCCTATTAATTTATGAAGACTAAAATATGTTACTGCCTTTAAGAACATTTTTACATAAAAATGTTTATTTTTTAGACGCTTAACTTAATGTGACCTTTTACGAAATAAATATTTAATTGTCTCTTTGGGAGTAACTGAATGGATTACAGGGGAGTAGGTACCCTAAAACATATGTTTTTATTTGTCAAGCTTTACGGATCAAAATTATGTTATTCGTGGAACGCCGGTGACTTTGTCTGCACTTCAACACACCACTAGACCTCCTTAGGGGGAGAATTTCAGATATTCCTTTCTCAGTGCAGCGAGCGATAGACCACCAAAAGGAATATATCCAGTAAATCAACAGCGATAGACCACAAAAGGAATATATCCTGCAAATCAATCAATATGTATGTGACTGTTGGGTGACATAATTGTACATGACAACACAACATAATATGTCAATTTCATGTCTTTACCGTTTAAGCTATGCGTTGATAGTCATGTCATGAGTCAGTCAAGCAACGATTTTTATATATAAATTGATAATAATCTCTGTAGAGCAATGAGCGTACCAAGCTATATAGAATGAGCTACTATCTGAGGTTTTCCCGTTTAGTTACGACATATGAAAAAGACGACAAAATAAAAGTTTTTGGCCGTGACGTATTGGCCCCCCGTGTTGTATCTTTAAGCGACTTTAAATCAAGTGGGCCGTAAGGAAGTATGGCTATCTGTTTCATACTAACAAAAATATTAAATCATCATCATCATCAACAGCCTTAAGACGTACAACCGTACCTATTTCTGCCGCCAAAGTAGTGCTCGCAATGTTGTGTTTCAGTTTGAAGGGTACGTGTTTGAAAGGTACGGGTAATAACTTATAGTCGGCAAAGTAAAATAAAAGTCAAAAAGTATTTTACTCATTGGCATCACAAGGATCATTTTGAATCGTCTTATAAACTGAAATATTCCTGTTTTAACGTGACCAAATCTTTCACGACATCCACAAGAAGAGATGGAGGTGTCTTTTCTTAGGCCGGACACACCACGACACGAAAGATTAAATAGAAAGCTTTAAATCAGTTCTTTTGAAAGAACGTTATATTAATATCTTTCTAATATCATAAGGTTGCATGTTTAATATTAATTATGGTCGGTGTATCTACTTCCTTCTCTATGTTGATTAAAAATAAGCAGAGCAAAATAAATGGGTCTTAATTATAAATTTCACCCCACTGCTGGCCAAAAATCTTCCCTGAATCCTTCCAAGTGGGTCACAACTGTTAAAAAGTCCCAGTTATAGGGGCTCAGTCCGAATTGCCTTTTGTTCGTTCGAATCGGGATTAGGGTCTTAGCCTGACCACAGTAACTATCATTTATTCTGTGCTTCGTATATCCCCCTTAACATGTTTTGTTTACGCATAAAATCCCTTCCATAAACTTGCTCAAGGTTCTTTGTTTTATGATTGACCTTTCAATGTAAGTCAGTTTTACTACTTAGGTATCAATATGCCTGTTTGATGTACTTATACGAACTGGTAATTGGGTAAGACAACACAAAGCTTGACAGATAACGCTGTAGCTAATTGTTCCAAACGACGTAGTTTGACAGCAAGTCGCTTGTGTAATATCACCTACATAATTCACTGAGGCGAGAAAGCGACCGATTCCCAACAGCCGAGAGCTTTAATACCTACACACGAGGGGGAATCGCACTTTCTCCCCAGTGATACATTATAGGTGCTTTATACTATACCTACGAAGAAAATAAAACATTGTTAATTCTGGTGACGTAATTAAATTTTCTCTGTCACTATACCTACCTAGACAGCATTTGAGTAGATAGTAAACATAAATTGAAAATTCTATAAATAAAACGAAAGAAAGCGCAGCGCGCAACTTTTCACTTGTTCTCATTTTTTAATAATTAAAAAACACATAGATTAATTATATTCAGAAAAAAAGTGCCCAGTATTACCTGGACTTGATAATAAGCACTTTTTCTAAATGGGCATTAACCAAAATAAAAAATCAAACAGCACATTATCAATGGATTTACACATACCTTTTTTTCTACCCACTCTTATATATATATATATTATAAATATATATATGTTATAATACGTTAAAGATGGATTTTCATACACTTTTCCCTCCCGCACATTTGTACACCAATTATAATGACGTACATTCCCCCTCATTTCTTAAAAAGTTCTATGGTAGGTACTTTCTGACCAGGTATAATATAAATATTATTAAAACCCCAGTCGGGTAACTGCCAATTGCATAAATTTCTTTGAGAGCTCTCCCTAAACTCCTTGTTGAATTTAAGAGGCGGAGGAGATCATTAAAAATATAAAGTTTCCGTCTTAAATAAGAATTTTTCAACATGTGAATGAAAACATGGTTACAGAAAATATTCATCATCATCATCATCATCATCAGCCTGTAGAAGTCCATTGCTGGACATAGGCCTTCCATTTAGAATGACACGACGAACGGTCTTGAGCCGCCTCCATCCACCGACTTCCTGCTACGTTTATAATGTCTTTACTATGTCTTGTCTAACGGTGAGTTGATCAGATGATGTAGTCGGAAGGTGGACAACGTAACTTCTCTATGATTAATAGTGTGGCAGTGTTTGGGATCATTTTCATCAGTTCACGGTTCCGATCACTAATATAATAAAAATTTGTTTCGAGAAATACATTTTTCAATAAATAATTTATTAACTCATGTATAAATCGAGAAACTGTCTTGGAATTTTCATAGTAAATCAAAGAAATCACCCTCATTTACTATGAAAGCGATTTTTAATGGTCATTTCGAGAAAGAAACCAATGTTTATGTTTTAGCTGTTGTTTTTTTTATGCAATCAGGAGGAGTGAAACAGGAGGTATAAATATACCTCCTGTTTCACTCTCATTTTTAACGGACTTCCCAAAAAAGGAGGAGGTTCTCAATTCGTTTTTTTTTTTCTTTTTTTTTTATATTTGTTACCGCATATATCTCCGGCGTGTATGAACCGATTTGGAAAATTCTTTTGTTATTGGAATAGATATACTTCCAGATTGGTCCAGTTTTTTTCAGAATCCAGTTCTAAATATGGAATCCATGAGGAATTTAGGGAACTCCTCAAATATTGTAGGCATATTTAATGGCGATTTTGATATTTTCAGCAACAAACCAAGCATGTGCATTTAAAAAGTATCATAATCCACCACTATGACTCTTTCATCATTTTTTTTTCATTCAAATATTTAGTCGAATTCAATGGCGGAAGTCGGTTTTTTAAATGAAAAGTTATATCGATCGATACACCCATGTTTATACTATCAATTGTAAAATTAAATGAATAATAAACGATTACAGTAAGTTTGAGTATTGCCATATTTTAAAATCCAAAATCTGTCGACAAAATAAAGTCCTTGACATATAATTATCGAGGCTATAGTTACATGCTACGCGCTATCGACAAGATTTAATAGATTATTATCTATTGCCTTCATCATTTTGGTGAAACTTTTGTTTGGAGGGCAAACCTTTTGTTTGGAGGTTTGCTCTCCTCTCTACGAATCTCTCTGAAAGCCAACTTGGACGTTGTAATTTGTCATGCTCAGTGATGTTTAGGTACCCTGGATTAACTAACTTGGCTTTGACTGTCTTATCTTAATTGAATGAATAATCCCTTTATCTGACCTTGAGTATAACTTGTGAAGGAGTTTGTTAGGTGAAGTATGTTAGTGTGATTCGCGGTAGCAACTTGCTGTGTGGTGATCTGATACTATAGTGTTGATTTATTATTGTTTATAATTATTGGTTCTAATTTTATAGATTTTATCAACATGACCTTTATAAGGCCTCTGAAAGTTACAAGGTGATTGGTTTATTTTGTTACTTTCACATTGTCTTAATGTGTAATTGTGTATATTATGAATTTTACTTTAACCTATGCTATATTTTAATAACTTTTCATTTAAAAAACCGACTTCCGCCATTATATTCGACTAAAATATTTGGATGAAAAAAAATTATGAAAGAACCATAGTGGTGAAAGGATTATGATACTTTTTGAATGCAAATGCTTGGTTTGTTGCTGAAAATGTCAAAATCGCCATATGTATGCCTACAATATTTGAGGAGTTCCCTCAATTCCTCATGGATTCCATCATCAGAACTGGATTCTGAAAAAATGGGACCAATCTGGAAGTATATCAATTCAAGTAAAAAAAGAATTTTCCAAATCGGTTCATAAACGCCGGAGATATGAGGTAACAAAAAAAAAATACAACCGAATTGAGAACCTCCTCCTTTTTTGGGAAGTCGGTTAATAAGCTAAAGCTGCATGTATTTTTATCATGTACTAACTGTTTTTTTTTCATTTTGCTGTTAATCTGTAAATTTACTGACGTAACTTGTATTTCCTGTTGTCCTGAAGATTGAGCTAATGAAGGTATTATTATGTTATAATATTATGCTTATCTCCTAAAATGTGGTGAGGTAGAGTATTTTTTGTTCTCAGTTGGTTAAGATTGGCAAAACTTTGCTCGATGGAAAAATATGATGTGGCCGAAATATCTGATTGGTTTCATAATATGAAACTTCGTTTAAGGTTACCTGTTGCTATTAGGTACAACGTCAATATTCTAAACAGTTAAGTATACATGCGGTTTTCATGTGATCCAACCGAAAATCATCGATATATGACCTACGGGGCCAAGGACTTCTATGTATTTTCTACGATATTTGATAATTATTGACAAATTAGGAGCTTCTTATTTTTCTTAAAATCGTGATATAAAAAAAACTTATTTTTTTCAAAATGAATCGATATCAAATTACCTACTCACTAGTCAAATCATGGTTCACGGTCAATGAAATATTGTTTTTGATATTCAAACCGTGTATTAATGGATGTAATTGGGTAATTGGGCGCTATTAAACGTGTAATTTGCATCGAATTGTTTCTAAAATAATATAGTAGAAAAACCAAACGTGTAGTAAAGATGATCTTAAAGTTATACAAAAAAACATCAAGGTTGAGTGCGCATTTAAGTTGAATGCAGCAGCCGTTGATGTTATATTTTTATAAACTAATTTGTATTATAAATCTTAATACAAATATCAAAATAATGTATCAATCCGTGAGGACCATAAATTGGCTTTTCCGGCGACTATTTTTGTTAGCATAGATTGTTTTTAAGCTGTTGGTCTTTCTTAAATAAATAAATAAAAATAAATAAATAAAATACAATATATATTTATAGGTCACAAAGGTTCATTGTTAACTTTCCTATCCGCGAAATCCGCACCACCATAAATATATAAAAAAATATGATATTTCGAGAATTTATTAAATTTTAACTGGTTGAACTAAGAACAATTATAATATCGCAGGAAGTCGGTGGATGAAGGCGGCTCAAGACCATTCGTCGTGGCATTGTAGGAGGAAGACCCGCAGTGACTTACAGGCTGATAATGATCATGATGTAAAATAATATCCAACCAACATTTTTGAATACTTTCACGAAACTAACAACTCAATATGAAAAATTACAGTTTTTGACGGAAATCAATCAAAATTTAAATTTCTTTAAAAAAAATCTATAAAACATAAAAGCTCCGAGCTACTAAGTTTTGGTACCTACCAAAAGATTCTGTAAATTTTTGATTAAACAGCATTACGAGCCTTATTTCATTATTCTACTTACCAGGGACATATTGGTAGAAATAGGCTCTTTCAAGCATCACAAAATCCACAAAGCTATTCTCAAAAAAGCACTGCACTTTTGAACACCAAATCGCTTATACTTTTTTAAATAATTTTAAAACCTGTTTTGGTCTGGCACTTGTTAGATCGTTTATGTATCAGTGTAAACTAAAAGACTACCTGGCTTGAGGTTAAATTCTGTTTTATTGACATGACGTCAAAACCAGGAGCTATAAATGACTAGCCGTTGAACTGCTGGTTATTTCCTTGGCCAAGTAAAAGTGGCTGCTGATTTGCAAATAACAGAGTTAATTTTAGCTTGAGAAAGATAATTATGCATAATTTATAACTTTCTATTTATTCAATGTTGAAACCTATTCGCAGTCAAAAGAGTACATAAAACAATATTAAGATTATGACTGTACCATTTTTGTCACTATTGGTAACTTGTAACTGGCTTAACTACAAGCATGTGTGCGTGCGGATACACATTAATTAAACGAGTATCAGCCTGTTGAAGTCCACGAGTCCAGAGTAGAGTCTAATTTATACATATTAAACCATTGATTGTACGTGCCGTGGAATGTACCCCGCCTCAGAAAATACCCCTCCGTTTCTTCTTATAGATGTTGTAAGACCTGAAAAAAGTATTTACCAGGAAATGGGCAGCAGCAATACTCAACAACAATACTGCGATCTCTAATCTGCCTATAACAAGCGTGGTAATTATGGCAAATCTCCCCATTTTATTCTATGGTGGTAGCCTCGTCCAGCAGTGAAAGTAAACAAGCTGGTGATGATAAAGATTCATTGTACTTGTCTGTATTTATTATATTAATCTTAGTCTATAGGCAAGTAGTAGTTCAAAAAGATCTCTAGGTAGATAATACCCTAATAGACCATAGATGGCCTAATAGAGCTCTTTGTGAACCATACTGATTTGTGCCACCAAGCAGAAATGCTCGCATTGCTATGTTTGGTTTGAAGGGTATTTTACAGGAACATAATTTTTTTATCATTTGGATGTCCAGCGCGCGTATAATGCCACGTGGAGCACGTCCTAGGTGAACGTGACCTATAAGGTAATGCATTGTTATAAAAAGAGGTAGCAAAGGTTACCGCTTAACATCAGGTGGGTCATCTCCTTGAACCGTAACTTAATCAAATAAAAAAACAAATCCGGGATGCGTGAATTCGTATTATCTGTATGAGCCACCGTGATGCTGAAAAGTACACTGACATTGTACTGAAACTTTCACTGAATAGTCGTTAAAAATCTGTTTTAAAAAAACAACCCTAGACAAAAATATTTTTTACTAGTTGCGCCCCGCGGTTTCACCCGCGTGAATAATGATGAAAAGTAGCCTATGTGTTATTCTGATGTATAAGCTATATTATTGTAAAGTTTCATTAAAATCCATTCAGTAGTTTTTACGTGAAAGAGTAACAAACATCCATCCATACTCACAAACTTTCGCATTTATAATATTAGTAGGAGTAGGATGTTGTATTAAAAAACCTTCCGTAGATAATGTATTATTGTAAATACATCAAATAAGTTACTAAATTGATTAAAATAAATATATACTTTGCTTAATTACCGCAGATTTTAGGTATTTTAACATGTAATTTATTGAATTATAAGGTCTGAACGTTCTGTACCAACAACTTAACAATCAGTTATGTACTAACTTTCTTTTTACTCTTAATTATAGCACTAGTGCCTTTTATTTACCAATTTTCGTACAAATGTATTGAAAAACATCGTATAATACACGAAAGTAAATGTTATTACAATCTCGTGGCGATGGTAAGCCCTTTGCCTTCGGCTCGGACTCACAAACTTCAATTCGTTGGTATTAACCAGAGGACCAATTCTCTAAGTTATTTTAAAACTACACTGAAAGTTGACCGAATCGAGACTGAATTGTAAATTGACTGAAAGTTGAATTTCTAGTCCCTCATAAATAACAATTTAGACTACTTTCAATTCATGGTGACCACCATTAGAGTAGGATAGTTATATATATAATTGGAAAGAGTAAAGAGACACTCCATCTACTTATGCTAAAATTAACGAAAAAACTTTGAATCGTTTAAGTTTCGGTCACATTTCGATATAATCACATTACAGTGTTGTAGTTTATGTCAGGATAATACCATTTCTGACATTTAAGACATCGACACAAGATCGAAACATGATCCGAACTCTATTTTAACTATTTTTTAGTTAGTGAATTGGGCCTCTGTTTAAAACCCTTCTATCACAATGTACTATTACTATGTATTTTTTACACAAAAACTAACGTGTTATAAAAACTTTTATGAGTCTGCTGATTATAATGTTCTGTAATTATAACATTCGTAAAATAAGTTTTGTAAACTCATCGTTACTCATCAGATATTGATGTAACTGGATATTAAGTGGGTGCAAAAAAATTAAGTTTTCGGTAGTGGCGACTGAGGAACCTACGTCATTGAGACATTTGACGACACTTTTATGGGCCTTCTCTGTTTATGACCAATTATAACTTCCATTTAAGCTGTTGTATTGGGATCTTTTCCTATTCATTAAGTATTCCTATCTTCTAATGCATTTCTTTTTAGGGTTGAATACTTAAATGGTGCTAATGGGACCTAATTACTCAGTCCATCTGTCTGTCTTGGAGTCTGTAACATAGGTAAATCTCGGAAAATATAAGATACAGGCAGTTTAAATGTGAAGGCAGACTCTGTTGTAACATGAATAAAAAGTAATAAAAATGCAAAACATACTAATTCCAAGTTGTTTCCTGTGCAAGAGTTTTGTAAAAGTTGGCGGTTTTTGCAACGCTTCCGGCTGTATCTCATAAAATTAAATGTAATACATAAAACTTTTAGGCTTGGTTATAATTAACACTCTACTGTTAGGTAAATAACAAATGCAAAGAAAACTGAAGGTAAATAATTGTTTAGTGATTAATGTTAATTTACATAACAATTATTAAATACATATTTCACATGTATTTTATTATTATTATGTAAATTAACATAAATCACTAAACAATTATTACCTTCAGTTTTCTTTGTATTTGTTATTATAACCCCCAGTAGTAGTTCGGAATCCCCAGCACGCGAGTCTAACTTGTTCTTGGCTTAATATTTGCCTTCGTTAAGTTATGCGCAGTTTTCTTCTGATATAGAAAAAAAATACCACCAAAAACAATAAGATTAATGTCGTATCTTTTACTGATGCCAATAGATACTGATCTGCTGATACTCTAATAAACATCCTCATTTATGAGGTATTTCTGGATTTATTACTTCAAAAACCTTCAAAATTTATATTCAATTAAAGGGAATTAAGCAGTCTGTACATAATTAATTGAAATTCGCAAATTACTCGAGAAACCCCTTGGTTGAAACGTTTACGCTTAAAAGAGGATGAACTTAAGAGTGAATGTTCTAAGAAGTTTGGAGAGAAACAATTCAACTTCTGTTACCATGCATATTAAGCTCGCCTCAAATACCTAAATCCTCATTCATCATCATCATCATCATCATCATCATCATCAGCCTAAGACTACTGCTGGATATATGCATCCCTAGAATGTCACGACGAACGGCCTTGGCCATCCACCGACTTCTTGAAATATTTATAATGCCTTTAGTCCATCGAGTGGAAGACCTTCTACTGCGTCGTCCGGTTTGTGGTCGCCAACTGAGAACCTTCATACAAAGAAAATACTAGCTGCTAATATAGATAGTTTTGTATCATTGTAGCTACCAACTTTGTTACTAAACGGAATTAAACTAACGTAACGATTCTTAAGATGGAACTTATGGCAAGAACTTGATTCATGTAAACGAGGCTTTAGTAACATAGTTTTAATATTTACAGCTTTAAGAGGGCTGTATCGCTAGCCAACTCTATACAAATAGAAGTTTGGTCCTAATTATTTATTATTTCAAGAGAATTCAATTATTAATATAGCAACTGTGTAACCCACGGTGAAAAGAAGCCCTTTGAGGTTCTGCCTACCCCTTCAGGAAAAAAGGTGTATGTTTATGTATGTAGGTATCTAAATAATGTCTTGTTTTTAAATAAATTGTACAGCGTAGTGCATGGGAGTTATCCATGCAAACCATTGAGCCAATTTTATATGGAAACTATATAATTTAATGGGAAACTGACAACCCTAAGATAAGGCCTAGATACCTTAAGTGTAGATCATGTCTATAAAATTTCGTGGAA
This sequence comes from Epirrita christyi, assembly GCA_951392215.1. NCBI lineage: Eukaryota > Metazoa > Arthropoda > Insecta > Lepidoptera > Geometridae > Epirrita > Epirrita christyi. The sequence goes on along the minus strand of OX595849.1, from coordinate 7,779,631 downwards.
TTTGATTTAATACTATCCAAAATAGGAGCAAACTTCGTTTGTATGGAGTGGACTCAAGTAGGCTAGCGGTACAACTCTTCTTAATTAATTGGGCCTGTTAAATTCCCGAAGAATCCCCTTCTCTACTTTAGAAATTCAAAGGGTTAAATATTTCAATCGAAAATGTTGCCACTAATTTATAATTGCTCAATGAAAATATTTTGTAGATGAATCTTCGCTTGTAGTTTAAATAACTTGTAGAGAACAAACAACAGAAATAATAAACTGGCCCAGTGCGACTCCTCCCGAATCATGCAAAATGAAGGGTTCCAAAGTCATGTCACAAACCGTCCATAACTTGCAAAGTATTCATCACAGAATATCTGAGATACTACTGTTGTCATCACTTCATTTTATCAAACACAAGTTCATTACGAATTCTATGGCGCGGCGGGCGAGTCGCCAGCTGATATGCAAGAGAATACGGGTTGGATTCCCGCTGCGGGACAAATGTTTGTATTATCTGCAAATATTTCTTTTGGTCTGGGTGTTATGGTACTATGGATAATGTAGTTCCTGATACCCAGGACACAGGGAATCCTAGTGTGGGATCAAGACTACGTATGTGACTGTTGACTGATATCTTATGTTATTAGTTATTCAATTAAATCAATAATACTAGTGGTTCGCCCCGAACTGAGACCTCGCGATAACACCTTTATCAGCCCGACTACTTAACCAAGTAACTTCCATTTTTCTATTATTATTTTTGAAAATTTTCACCTCGATGTCTACCAGTACGGTACAGGATCTATCAGTAACAACTCTAATTTCCTACACATTACATCATCGAAATAACCTTTGAATAGGGCTAAGAAACGGGGCGTAATACTACATACCTGTTAGTACCTATATCAAGTACCTGACGAATTAATTGATAACGTCCTTTTGACGAAAACCATAGAACTCCAGCGTCATTCAAATTCCTAGAAATGGGAGGTCAACAATGGATGTTATATTGGATCCTGTTTTATGGAGTACAAGTTTCTAAATTCTTCAGTTTCAGACTTTCAGTTTCCCTGTAGTTGTGTCACAAAAGCCACAAGCATACCAAATTTCAGCATTGTGGGATTGCTGGAAGTACCCTAGAATTTTTGATTTTTACGTTTTTTATTTTCCCTAATATCTCAAAAACTACTAAGACTAAATACTTATTAAAAACAGTTTTGATATGTCCAACCAAAGCGCTTTCATTAGACACCCCACTTGATCTGACTGTCTCACTTTTATTTTTTTTACCCCCTCTTGGACCCTAATATCTCAGCAACCCCCTGACCGATATAGCTCATAACCTTACCTACAAATTGTACCAATACTATCTACTCCCATACCAAATTTCATGATGATCGGATTAACGGTTTGGAAGTTTTCATCGGACAAACATACATACATACATACATACAAACGCCGATTCTTCCAACTTGACTCAGAGAACTCGCTTCGCTCGTTCAATAATTTGTCATTGAAAGTATCAGCATGACAGTGTCGGAGTCAGTTAAATGACAATAAAATATGCCAGTTTGATTTTACGGGACGTTAATTTACAAATAATAGGTGCCATCGTTGAAGAACTTTTGTATGTTAATTCCCATTGGAATTCGGTTTTTGATTTTTATTATTTGCTTCTTTGTATTATTAGAGCTCTAATTGCTGTTAAGAAGCTATATTTTTAATTTTTATTATGTTTCTTTTGTTGAAGACCCTAAGAAATAAGAATGTACCTATTTAAGCGTAGTATCGACGAGAAACTGGTGTTGCTATTATATTATGAATTAATTTTGGATTTTCAATTCAGTTTTAATTTCATTTATAAACATCATGGATCTTTAATAGCATTTCAGATTTTGTGAAGACTATATATAATTTTAATATCAGCAATAATTTGTTAAGTAAACCATGTTGGGTCTCTGCGAATAGGTGTATTATTGCGAAACAAATTTAATTATTTTTTAGTGGACGATTTGGTTAAAACATTAAATGAAATCTTCGAATTTTGCATCTAAGAATACCTAAAATTTTATTCCTAAATTCCTTTCAAGTAACTTGTTTAAATAAAAGACTGAAACAATATTGATTTTCTTCGAGACTCTGGTGAATGTGTAATGAATTAAAAATTATTTCGTTTGACTAAGTTTTTTTTAAATAATATAATTATTTTTGTTTATTGTTTGTTACACAAACACAACACAAACCTTCAATCAACACACACACACAACACATACCCTCACTCAATCCACACGCACACAAGCAACTGCCATTGTTCTAGTTCTTATATTTTGTTTGTTTTCCTCTAATTTATAATTTAATTAGCCAATGCACTCGCGTTTTGGACTCAATGTAACTGTGTCAAACGTATTATGATAACTCACTCTCTTGAGACCCAAGATACAGAATTTTACGCCTAGTTTGGGCCTTACAGTTAATCTATTATAGAACTAAGTAAATCCTTGCTTTGTTGCTAAGGTGCTTTGTTGTATTTAACCTCATAATATAATGTAAAACTTTTTGGCAATACACATGTATCTTGTTTTATATTATCGTATAGTAAAATGTGATAAATAGAAATACTGTACTCCTATTTATTTCCTCACAGTACGTGAAAAAAAAACATCTCGGTCTTTGTTTCACTCCCTCCACTCAGGTTTCTCTTCTAGAATCCTTCGCTGCTCTCGGGATCCAACTTAGCCCCTCGAATTAAACTCCCATTATTTTAACTTGTTGTATAATCTACTATTCTATTCTATTTTTTCCTCCATCTTTCTACACAAACATTGCTGTTGCTCCCTCACCAAACTATAATGAACATGGATTATTATAAACTAAGAACTACTGGTTTTATACCGTTTTTTTTATCCACACAAGTGGATAAAGAAAACGGTATAAAACCAATATTTGAAACGGTCCAGTTGAACTCGAGTTTTAAATTACCAGGCAGAGATACGTTGTTTTTTTATGAATAAAGGATAACAACGAAACCTGTGCGAGTCTGACTCACACTTGGCCGAATTCAATTGACCACCTCAAATGCTTTGTTCTTCTCTGTAACTCTTAATTTCTATGTATAATTACGAGTACAACTGAGACGGTACTTAAGAAATAATACGAAAGCGCTGGTATAAATCATTTCCAAGTGGGTGGTAATAAATGGAGGCAGTGAAAGATATTAATTACTCACCTAATTACAAGCAATATTCGTGGTAGGTACTTGAAATCTCTAAAATGGTAAAGAGGTTTTTGACGAAATCTTAATTTTGTTATGGTTAAATATTATTTTTAGGGTTCCGTTTCTGAAACGGTAAGATAGGAGATTTCTGGGATATGGGCCTCGTCTGCAGTCGTCTAGGGGAGGGAAAACTCCAAAATTAAACCCTAATACGAAGCAGAAACCGTATTAGTACTGGCAGATGGCCTAAAAATAATTATTCTGCATTCGACTTGTGACTTAATTTCAATACTATACGAGTATACTATTCTAATAGGGTGCGAGCCTTGCTTGTATTAGTCCATTTTTTAATTCAATGTTTGTATAAGAAGGTTCAAAGCTCAGAATAATATTATCAAAATATTAGTTCAATTATTTCTGTTCTCTACGAGTACTTTGTTTTTGGTTAAGATTACTTATTTTTGCCCTTTTTGGGTTAATTTTAATCAAAACCCTAAAATGTGATCCGCGCACGTCTATGAAATAGGGACTAGTTAGTGGCTACTTTCCCAACGGAACCTAATCCTACCTAAGTAATGTTACCATCGACTACTCAAATTGAAATGTTACGCAAAGTGAGACGAGTTCGCTTACTATTTGCCTCATACACGAGCTCAAAGTTGCTTGGGCTATTGTGAGAGTTATACTTGGGAGTTTTACTACGTGATAGAATCCAAACAATGAGATCAGTAGAAGCATCAAGATCACCGACGTCGCTCTCAGAATTAGCAAGTTGAATTGGCAAAAGACAGAACCGACAACCGTTGGGAAATAAAAGTTCTCGAGTGGCAACAACGACAAACAAAGTACGCAAACAAAAAAAGTAAGTGACGCAAAGTAGGAATGTTGCCAGTCTTGATGAGTGGTTGAAGCCGGTTTAAGACCGTTCGCCAATTTTATGCCCATTTCCTGCAGTGGACTTCTCAGGGTGATGATGATTTTATAAACATCAGTCCATTTTTTGACGCTCTCACGGTTTTACATAAATCAAGTAAGCCACTGTTGTAGTATGATTTATGGATGAGGTCATCAATAAATCATATTAAAAACAGTGATTTATTTATTACCTATTTATCCATTCAAAATAACTATTTTTTGTATTTTATTTTCAATCTTACGGGTCAAAATAAAAATGCGTTTTGAAAAATACTACAGCTCATATAATTTAAGTTACACTTGCATTTTAACAATGATCACAAAAGTTTCATCATCTTTTGTTTTCGCACCGCAAAGAACATTCCGTTGGCATACAACTCAAAGTTTCATTAGACAATTGAACGTTTTCATTTAAAAATATTTTACTGGAACAATTTCCTTAATATAATTAAGTACACTAAAATTCGCAAATCAACTTTTATTTACAACATTTTTACATTTCGATTTTATTTACAAATTCTATTTTTAAAATCTTAAACAACGTTTTGGTCAATTCTTAATATTAAGTAAATATTTTGATGTATAACAAATTAAGCTAAATTTACACTCTTTTGCAAAAGTTTATATTTAAAAGCTTGTTTTAATAAAAGGCATTATGCCAAGATGATATATTATATAATTGCTATAAAATGTTGTTTTTGCAAAAGAGTTTTTTGTAAACTATCAAGCATTTTTGACTAGACCTTTACTTCAATGGGGGCATAACAATTTAGGCTAAAGTTAGGATTGGATTTTTATAAACTAAACTAAATCTACACATGATCAATTACTTTCATTGTGCGTTTGGAACTGTTCACTTTCCTTTGTTCCATGTAAATAAACAAGATGAGATAACTAGTTATCTATTATTGTTTATTTTGAGATAACGGGTTATTTCAAAGGATTTTATATTCCTTGTTAATTAATATTATAGAATAAATATTACTCCGGCATAACTGGCTATCTCAATGGATTTTATCTTTTCTAAAAAACTGATATTTGCAATGATTATCTAAGGAGAAAAAAATTGTTTCAAGATTACTGGTCATCTACAGCAATTTTATTTTCCTCGAAGAAAACTGACAATTCTCATAGTTAACTGCTAATTAATAAAACCGTTAGGATAACTGTTCGGTACCTATCAGGAATATTTTTCCATAAAAACAAGTAACTATTGAACAATAATATATCAGTTTTAATTATTGTCCTCATTTAATAAGGAAAACAATTTCAAAAATATACAAACTAACCCTTACTTACAAGATGCAATGAAACCAATCACTATTCATTTCAACAAAATAATGATTTATTGCTCATTTATTAACGCTTCTTTTAAATTATTACTTCGTATCGGTAACACCTCTTGATGATCATCATCTCTCAAACAAGAAAAGAAACACTTTAAATGCAAAAGGTTTTGCTGAAATTACATGACATTAATATGAGACGAAATTAACTTAATTGACTTTCTGCTTGCTTTGAAGTTGGTAAAATGCTTTTAATAAGCGCAGGGGGGAAAACAAGGTAGTGCCCAACTGTATTAGGGCCTTACTTATACGGCCCGCATGTTGTTCCTCATTCTTTATTTGTCTCCACGTTGCAATAAAGTTTATGTTTAATCGGGATCAGTTAATCCCATAAAATTGAGTGTCGTCTCTTATTACATTTAAAAGATAGGGCAAAGAAGGCTGCGGGCTATCCATGAACCAGTTCTGCCTAGAGACTTCTTATTTGTTGGTGGTTTATTTCTTGGTTGTTGTGTGTCGTTTCATCTGACTACACAACATTTTTAAAATGCACGACGATTCAGGTACTGGTTATACATGTATGTTTTAAAACTTTCAGCTTATTCGTTGCTAGGGCTTCTAAGATGTACGGGTAAAATAGCACCGCTGCCATGTCGTCAATTATCATTTTATTTCATGCCACCAATCACTTATTTGCCTTCTAAAACAGCATCCTTTTACCATTTTATAGTTGCGTGAATTTTTCAAGGGTCCAGAGTGGAATTGTATTAAGTAGTTGAATTAGTAAACTGTAATTTATTTATATTTTAGTTATCACTAAAATAAAATAAATAAATGCTGGACATTTCACACACATTATCTAGCCCCAAGCTAAGCAGAACTTGTGTTATGGCAACTAGATAACTGATATATTTAATACTATACTTTACATAGATAGATATTTTTTATGATACATAGAAAATACCCAGAACACCCTGAACAATCTGCAGATTGTACAAATATTTGTTCCGAAGCGGGAATCGAACCCGCAACCTCCTGCATCGCAGGCGAACCTTCGCCAGCAGTGCTACAGAGGTCGTCAAGAGGTCAACTAAGGCATACCCAAGTGGTGATATTATTCGGTATCTCTTCATTATTGCATGTGTCTCCTAATATAACAAATAATTGCAGAAAGGGCTGGTAACAACTTTTAAAGGTGACATCTGTGTAAATTTGTTTCAGTGTCACTATGTTTATTTTTGTTTCTTCGGATGACAAAACCAAAATCCTATTGATATTGATTAAGTCTGATAGGTTTGATAGATAATAGTTATTCTAACGGATTTTTTTATTAGCAGATAACGATGGTAATTGAAAGTTTTCTCTGAGTGAAACAAATTCCCTGGAGATGACCAGTAATATTCAATAGTAGATTATGCTGTTAGGGAATAAAGCAGTGTCTTACGTAAATATTGAACATATTGGCATTTGGCAGCATACTGAACCCTGAGCGTAACGAGGGAGAGTTATATAGAGTCCTGAGTGAAGCGAGGGGTTCAAGCTGCCCAAGACGAAGACAGGATTTATTCCAGAGGAGCATACTGTACTATTATATATTACATTTTTTTTCTCCATAGATAACTACTGTACAGACAGTTTTAACTGATAACAGTTTTTTGAAAGGAAAATAGAATCTTTCGATATAACCATTGACAATATCAGCAAACTACAAGAAAAATAAAATTCTAGGAAATACCAATTATCTCGAAAGAAAAAAATCTTTCAAGATAACTAATTAGTATCTTACTAATAAGTATGGAGAGATAATTAGTTATCTTTAACAGTTGTTTTTTACAGTTGTTGTTGTGTACACGGAACAAGGGTTCAAAATATCATCAATTAACCAAATAATTAGTTACGTGTTATAAGCTAAAATCTATTTGTGTACTTTATCTTAAGACTGTTAACCCAAAACTATGCGGTTTATGTTGGACTGTAAACTCGTTATCAAACATTTTAAATACCAAGAAATTCCAAGACATAATAATTTCTACGAAACATCGTAGAAAAAAAATCTGACAAAACTGATGAAACTGAACTTAATTTAATAAAAAAATGGGCAAACAGTCTGACAATATTTTGAATTTACCACCGGTAACACTACCAAAATTTAAGACCATTTAGGTTTTCATTGTTCGCAATGATATCCAAAGAATTTAGAAATAAAATATAAGATTTAAATGGCAGTACGGGTTTGATATAGAAATGTAAACTCTCGAGGTAGTTACAACACTAGGGAATATTATTTAAAGTTAAAAAACTTTATGAAAATCCTAATAAGATGGTTAAGGTTACTAATATTTCAGACGAATCAAAAGTTGTAATCTTTAAACTAAAATAAAGGTTAATCTAATTTTAATCTTATTGGTGTTTTGTATAAATTACTAGTACTAAAGTTTAATAGGATTCTTGTAAACTATATTATACCTAGAACTTTCCTTAATTTAATTTAGAGTTAGAGAGACCACTAATTTATTATTTACTTTTGTTTTAAGTTGTATGACATTTTTGTAGTTTTACAGTGAGTTAAAATTTATCTATCTTAATGAAATCCGTAATTTTTTTTTTTTAAATCATATTATGATATAAAAAATGTTGTGGACCCACAAAAAATGTCTAAATTTGACAAAACTAAAATAGAGGTAAAATAATATGAATAATATGTTTGAGCAAACTATTCAATGAACAAATAAAGTATACTTATTAATAAGCCAATATTTATATGCACAGAAGTGGACAAACAGCTAAAAATTCTCACACAAAGAGAACCCAATTTGAGAATAAACATTTTCTTTGATCCCTCTTGCCTGTAGGTTCACATACTTACAGCTACTAATAATTATAATATTTATAGTCTCTAACAATATTATAAATATTCTATTTACATAATCAGTAACACTAAATAATAAAACTGAACTATCGAAACTTCGTAGTGTTTTAGGCACTATTTAGACAGCCATGAATTTTACTTCTTATAAAAGCATTTACTTATTCATAGATTTTTTACAATCTACATTTCAATAGGCAGGTATTTAAAAATTTGCTGACCAAATTACAGTAAAAAAAAATTTAACATTCGTTAAATGTACAAAAATTGCTACGTGAATGTGGTTATTCGTTTGAAAGTAAATCCAATAGCTTTACTTTTTTTCTACTTTACTACAACTATTAAATGCAATATTATTAAATTTTTTCCTTGCTTTGGTAACACAAATGCAATAATCTAGTGTGTGTATTCCATTAAAGTTAATATCTTCTTGTTCCATACTATTTTGATACAAAATATTTTTTTATAACATTCATGAAAGTTAGTCATCTTTGGAAGCATTTTACTTTAATTTTCAATTTAAAAACGCAGACAACAGTAACTTCTTATCGAAGATTTCTCATTACAACAAAAACAACAACAAAATATGGGTTAGTCGCCAAAAATCAAAACACACTCAGGATACAAAACAGTAATTGGTACATGCATAGTTGGTTCATACAGTAGTTGGTTCATAAAACAACCAAAAACGTGAGACGTCCAAAATATCGTCTAAATTATTAGCTAAAGCGTCTTCAGGTAAAGCATCTTGTATAATCACAACAGCGAGTCTTTCCACGTCAATTCATTTCACTATCTAAACATTATCACTAAATAACAGTCTGGCACTTCCGAAACTTGGGAACAGCGAGGAAAACTACGGCTGACCTTGTCTCACACCGTGTGGTCCGTTGGTGACGGAGAAATCGTCTTACTTTATAGATTTTACAAAACTATAGGAAATGGTAAATCTTAATATCCGATCTATTACAAAAGTCGTTTAAAATCTAAGACATTAAGGAATTCTACAAAATTAAATATTTCAATTAAACATTTCATAAGCATGAGGATATTATAAGTTTTTGAAAAACAAGCATTGATTTGTAGGAACACAAAAGCCATTTATTATTTTTGAAAAAATTGTTTATATCTACATAGTTTTTTAAATTCTGATTATATTGTATTTACCTACAAGATGCTATGTCAAAATTGGTTTCTAGCGTATTCTACAACTTTTAATTTCAGTGCTTAATATTTTCAGTGCGTGATCGTAACCAGTTTATTTTACAAGCTCTATTTTAAACTTTACGGTTTTTACGAAGTGTATTATGAGCGGAAATATTAAGGCATTTTACAAAAATATTAATCCATTGTCTTGTCGCTCATTAACCAACTTCTTCTAACGAAGATACAACAAAACTTCTTAATTGAACAAATAAGAAGCCATTTGGAAGCCAGCTACAACATTTAATTTAGGATTCAGCTAAGTTTCCTTTATAAGATTTATTTAAGTTGGTAAATAATAATGAGAGCTACGAGAAATCTTACATTAGTTAGTTGTAAGTAGTTGTTGTTATCTTCACTACACTTTAAGCTAATTGTCATTGCAAAACAAACACAATTTATTTAACGCCATCTGTTGACTACCATAAGAAATGGGTACTATCTGCTATCGCCATCTATTGTATAACGCAAGAAACGGGTAATTTAATTTTGCGCCATCTATCGGCTCAAGAAACTATGAAAGTAAAACGATTTGTCCAACAACCAGATAAGGTAAGTGGTCAGAGGACGGGCGCCGAGTTTCGTCGAGTTCAGCACAGCAGTTCGGAGTTGGAGGGCGGTACTCAGCTAGGCAGCGGAGGCCGCGGTGGCTGTGAAGGGCTAGAAGGCTGCTGGGGCGTAGGGGTGTTAGCCACAGTGCTCTCGGGGGCTGAGTGGGTTCTACCACTCGGCGCGATTACAGGGCTCTGTGGCCATGGATGTGTTGTTGGGGCTGCTATTGTCCTGAAACAGCAAAAAAAAATAACGTAAAGACATGACGGAATATTTTTTTTTTAAATAAACCATATCGATTTCAAGAATGCTCATGTGAGCATTCCTCTGACTTAAAATAATTAATGACAAAACAATGAAGTCTTATCATAAGGGTGGTAACTAAAACCTAATAATTAGGGACAAAAGGAAAATATTGCAGTATCTACCCTGTTTATTCCTTAGATATTTATGAAAATGAAGGTACGAATGTGTTAGGTACTGTGTGCACACAACCATGAATTCTCTGGCGTGGTACCGAAATAATTAGAAGAGTGTGTCTCGTATAAAACTGAACGCCGCTCCACTGCTTTTACTTTCCAATTGACACAAGCTTGACGTCAGAAAATGGTCATAAGAATATGCCTTTCCGTCTCCTCCTGTGGGTGTAATAAAAGTCTAACTAAGGGATTACACTAGGGGATGGGCAGGAGCATTTAACTGAGTACAACACCAATAGTCCGATCACCAATTCGCCTGCCAAGCGTGGTGATTGTGGGAAATCCCCCCATTGCATTCCATGGCGGAGGCCTCGTCAAACAGTGAACGTCTAACGACTGATGAAGATAATATTGCACTTCAGTGTTATGTAGTAGGTAATTATTTATAGAATACCTGGCATAAGGCGTAACGGTGGAAGGTGGTGTAGGTACAGCAGCAGTGTCTGGATGAAGGAAATTCCTCCTTTGCTCAGCTCTTTCCCAGCATTGCTGCAAGCACCGAGCTACCACGTCTGGTATATTGTTTACTTGCTCCTGAAACATTTATGGTAAAATAATTCGTTCTGATATTACGATAATATAAACGAAACATACAAACAGAAACATTTAAACAGAAAATAATAAAAATGTTCTAAGATTCTTTCAGAGTTTTCGTTGAAGAGGAGCAGAATTGTTATTTGCCATAATATTATTATAACCATGTAAAAGTTGAAGTGGCAATGGGCAGATCATATAAATTGTAGAACTGACAACCGTTGGGGAATTTAAATTCTCAAGTGGACCACAAACCGGACGACGCAGTGTTGAAAAGCCACCTTCTCGATAGAGCAAGAACATTATACAGCTAGCTGGAAGTCAGTTGATGGAGGCAATGTTATTTCTGACAAAAAACACTTTTCAAATCATAAATTAGAAATCTAATCGAAATGCTTGATATCGAATACTCAATACTCAATACATTTAAGTATTGCTTTCACACTATTAACTATTACTTTCATAATCTATCGAGAAGTTTAGACATCATAGATTGCTGTCACCCTGATATTGACGTTAGAAAGCGAAACGTACCATAACTAAAATTTTAACATAATCGGATAACGGGAACTGGGTCTGATTTCAGAAGTTATTTTTAAGGGGCAAACTCAAAAGAAAATACAAAAATTAACCTTTTTCGAAACAAGTTTTTTTTGTATGAATAATGCGACGTTTGATAGCCCATCCCCCCTATTCCTCAACTGAAAGTCACTCGGGACTAACGTTTGACAAGTAAAATTACCATCAATTGCTCAAAATTAACACTAATAATTGACAATTGATAGTCATTTTACTTGTCAAACGTTAGTCACCGAGTGACTTGCAGTAAGGGAATAGGGGAGCTGAATGCACAATTTACGCCTGTTGCAAACCTATGTCGCGAGATAGAGAAGCCCTACCGTTAATAGGCGCAACGATTCTATTATTATTGTAACAATTCCATTATTATTATAACTATTACTCTCCAGCGTCTGTCGGTTTAGCGAGTAAAATTGCCTTCTACCCGTTACTACTTCAACTTGCTAGTACAGAGAAATAAATCGGTGACCTTGGTTTTTCTTCGGGATATCTTCCGTATCTACAAAATTATGCAACTTTACCTGTAACGAAGTAATTTTATCTTCTAAACTAGTCAGCCTCTCTTCAATGGTGTCTTGTCTTGTGCTCATGTCTGAGACAATTTCATACACCGTATTTTGGGTCTGCAAAAGAAAGGGGTCCTAATATCAATCGCTTTGTAGTTCAATGTTCACTGTAGTTCATATTCACAAATTTTTGTCAGTCTGTATTTGTAAATAAGTTACCTGAATAGTTTGCCTGATTATGTGCTTGTGTGTAAAGTGTGTGTATTAGTGTAATTTTGTAACGTTGGCTTATAGATATACAGGTTTTCCCACAAAAATATCTATAAATAGCATGCATGTCTTTGTCTTATCAAGCATGCGTGTTGTTGCAATGTTTTGTTGGGATTGACATGCGTCAAGCAAATGAAAGTGGAAGTTTGGTATATACTAAACATTCTAATTGCACATGTTGTTAAACTAGTACTACAGCATTTTTAAAGTATTTGAATTTTCAAATCAGCTACAAAACTTTATACAACTATTTCAAAACATGCCAATTTGGAACCACCTACAGTGCCATCTAGTTCTCTACATCTAAAAACGAGTAAATGAAGATGAGTGTAGCAGTAGCGTTTTACATTTATACAAAAATGTACATACCTTTGCCATATCTGTTATTGTATTGGCATTATCCATCAGCTTCCTTTGATCCATTTTCACCTTACGTAGTCTGAAAAAATAACAGAATTTTATTTCAATAAGGTAGGATTTCTTGAATGTACATAGCTAGTGGTTCGCCTAAAATTAGACCTCGCGAAAAAACGCTATGGTGGTAGGTACCTACTACCTTCATTTTTCTAACCGACTTCAAAAAACATATATAAATCATTATTATTTTTATTTTTATCGTGTGTGTTACAGGCGTAACTACTACGCTACTAACTACGATAACTACTTTCCATCAGGTGGACCGTATGCTAGTTTGCTTGGCATGTAGTATAAAAATAAAAAAACACCTCGGTATAATACTATTAGGTGCACAGAAAAAATATTGTAATCAGACTAACCAACGGGCGTGAAGAAAGCGTAGACACTACATCGAAGTCGTGAACACTACATAGTAGGTAGGTACATAACTGACGAACTTATTGATTTAAGTATCTCCTTTTAAGGTTCCGTACCTTAACATGAAAAAAGGGCCCTTTATAGGATCACTTTGTTGTCTGTCTGACGGCCTATCTGTCCGTCTGTCTGGCTTTATCCTTTTTCTCAGGAATGGCAAAAGGGATCAACTTGAAATTTATTCCAAGCATAAAAGACCGCCGCCGGCCGCCGGCTTTTAATAGCGCCGTAAAGAAATCAAGCTTCTAATTCGATGCATTCAAGGCCCGAGTCTCGAACTTGCTTCGTTTTATTTTAAGTATCTAGCAAGTATCTCATAATGGTCAGTTTCGCAGGAAATCAATACACAACATTGCAATGTTTAGTATATCGAATAAATTTTTATTTAACCGAACTAAACTAACACGTAATTCAAATTTTAATAAATGTAAGGTCAACAATGGATGCTTTTATTTGTTTTATTTCTTTATTTTATATTATAAAAGTCAAATTCTTAATTTTTGGGCTTTTCCCTGTAGTTATGTCATAAAAGCTAATGTCACATCTTTCAGCATTGTACCCTCGAAGTTTTCTTTATATTTATGCTTGAACTGCAAAAACTACTAATTCGAAAATAAAATTAAAATATCCAAAAAAACCCTTTCATATGAGATCCCATTTGACCTGATTGACTCACTTTTGCCCCTTTTTTTTATCTCAATAACCGCCCCGACTGATTTAGCTTAGCATAACCTTACCTAAAAATGGTACAAGTAAATACTTTAATTAAATAAATTATATATTTACTTAGAAAAAAAGGTTTTTGAATTTTTCAATATCACACGGCAACTTCATACCCCCTAATAATATGTACAAAAACCGATCCATCCAAGTTAACTCAGAGGACTAACTTCGCTCGTTCAACTTAAATTACCTAAAGGAAAACCTAGCTTAATAAACATCTTTAATCAATAAAGGTACTTGGCAAACATAATAATGTAATCAACATAATCACATAAACATAACATATAAGGTACTCACGAATAAATAGCTAGCAAAAATTTTCTTTGGTGAGTTCTTACTCGGCCCGGGTTTACTCGTTTTACGAGCCTCGTGTGTTTATATATTAACCACGTTTCTCGGAGCACGTTTGCTGCTGCATTTTTCAGCTGGAATTTTAAATGATAATAATTATTATCAGATTCTTTATAATTTACCTCTTGACATGAAGTGATTTTATCTAGCTTTTTAGTTAATTTAGCTTTATTGATTTAGTTGTTTAACTTAGGTACTATTTGTGTTAGCAATTACACCGTGTCACAAAAAAATAATTTAATTTAGTTTTATTGTATTTTTTAGACATGTCATTGTGGTTAGCATCGACAGTACAAAAACTCATGATCAATTTCAGCAATGATAATTATTAGTAGCTTATCCTACAGTCTTACCTCCATCCTCTTCACTTGTTACTTTCGCAACAGCCTTACCTTTTTCAATCACCTTACCTTTTTCGTCAACTGTGTCTCCATCATGAAGTTATGGACATGCTTCTCGGCTCTAGTTAACTCTAACTTTCTCGAGGCAACGGTCACTAACAATGCCGTACATCCCGCCCCCTGTTAATTAGATTAACAATAACTGTGATCAACTTATATCACATCAATACTTACTCTTTTAGTAAGTTGTGTGTCCATCATGAAGTTATGAACGTGCTTCTCGGCTCTAGTTAATTCTAATTTTCTTGAAACAACCGCGACTAATAACGCTGTGCATCCAGCTCCCTGTTAAGTGAATATCTTAATGTAAAATGCAAGCGAACGTGTAGAAGCATTCAAGAGATCCCATTCCAAAAAGGCAAATTTGAAGGCTAAAACTTAAATTTCAAATTATATTTCAGCTATGTGCTTACATTTTATTTTTTTATAAAAATTTAATAAATGAGGATAATAGATACAAGAATAGAATTTAGATAATTTGAAAGGAATTTTATAGAACTATTTTCATTGCCTCGATTACCCTCTTGATTAATAGTGAAAATTTATTTTAATTACTGTCGAATAATATTCAGAATTTATGTATTTATTTTTGTTTTTTAATAGTTTATTGTGCTTGTGAAATATTTTTATAAGAGCCCATAAAAGAAGGAAAATTTAAATGGGTTAGGAAACGTGATTTGTTTTTTTTTAAGTATTCCCACTTTTATCAGCTTCAAATGGTTTCAATTATATTTCTTTATTCATTATTTTAAAGAAATTAAACAAATTGTAACCTTTGAGTGCAGTATCGTCTAATAAGTGCACAAAGAATTGATATTAATCAAAACATACTTAATTTATCTAAACTTCATTTATTTCAACATATACAAACTATTTATTGGGTGCAATAGGTAAATAATT
The DNA here is from genome assembly GCA_951392215.1 of Epirrita christyi. Classification (NCBI taxonomy): domain Eukaryota; kingdom Metazoa; phylum Arthropoda; class Insecta; order Lepidoptera; family Geometridae; genus Epirrita; species Epirrita christyi. The sequence goes on along the minus strand of OX595849.1, from coordinate 7,764,033 downwards.
TATCGTACACTTGTTTAAAATATACTTTAGGAAAAGTGAGCCATTTTAAAGAAACTTATTCGTGCAATTCTGTGAAAAATTTAACTGAAGAGAGAACTAGAAATAGTAAGTAGAAATGAAGCATTCCATACTACATAATATAAGTTCTAATAGCTGACTTTAACAGGGAAATGGACGTTATTTTAATCAAAAATTTAAACCGTAGGTACTTGTGATTGATAATAGTGATGTTTCAAAACAGATTCTCGATTGCAGTTACTACGAGCAGCAAGAATGCTGTTGAATAAAATACCTATAATCAAGAAGTCGTGTACATCGAACGTAAACATAACGTGATAATTATAATATGTGTAGATATACAAACATTTAATATTGCATTCATAATTTTAACACCAAAACAGATAACGGCGGAAAACAGATGCTTGCGAACATTGTAACGCAATTATTTGGAACACCGAAAACATCGAATTGTGAACTGAGAATGTCTCAAGAGTGTAAAGCATTTCAGTGTAGAGTGTGTATTTGTTTGTTACATCCATGAGTGTTGACTGACTCGTTAACTCAATTTAGAAAGCTCCAATAACTGTTAAGTACTTCTGGCAAAAGCATTTCAACAGTGTTGACGTGGTTTTGCATACATTCAAATTAGTTTAAAAAACAATGGTGCTTGTTTATAACTTTATGTCAGTCAACACAAACATTCATAAGTTTGTTTGTAAGGAACTTACCATAATGCCGGTGCTAACGGCGATACCTCTGCCGCAATATGTGTTTGGCACTATATCACCAAAACCGACGGAGAGAAAGGTTATTGCAATAAGCCACATCGCATTCAAGAGGTTAGCGTGCTCTTCATCGTGAAACCTGAATCGTTAATAAATTTCAACGCTTAATCAATGATCGTTCTAACCTCAAGCTCGGAGCAGCCTATTTTATAATTATTCATTCATAAACCGTAAAGTAGCACGCAAGCTTAATTCCCTACTATTGTTTTGGATGTTGGAAGAAAATGAAATAAGGAAAGAAGGAATCGAGGATACAACCGTATTAACCGTAAAGAGTTTGACTTTGATTTATGATTAGTAATATTGCTTCAATAATTAGTGGTATCGTTAACAACGCATAAAATGGCTCACCTTTACCAAACACTAGACGAAGCAAGCTATGACTTGCTTTGCCTATGAAACCTTAGTCCTAGCTAAAGAAAACTGCTAGGAAAAGTTCAAGCGTTATAAATCCAACCCTATAAGAAACCTAATCTTTTTTTATACATACCACCATACCGCAGGTAAGAGTAATGCCACGTCCGCAGTAAGTGTTCGGGACTATATCACCATAGCCGACACAGAGGAATGTTATTGCTGTCAGCCACATTGAGTTTAGCAAATTGGCATGGTCTTCATCATGGAACCTGAGAGCCAAAATGCCCGACAAGACCACAGATAATACGAATAGAAAATTTTACACTAAATCTGATATCACATCAGATAAAAATAGGCTAAATTTTATTTGTCAAGTAAAAAATTACTGCCTTTCAATGTAGACGTCGTTTAACATTGATCGAAATTAATTAATTTAGCACCACAAAATACTATTCGCATGCCTAAAACGTTGATAAGTATGCTCAACTCATAAAATACGTACTAATACCGAAAAAATATCTTAAAATACAACGTGCATTCTAAACATTTATCTGGACTTATTATCAAAAATAAACCTACTTGTAGCCATGCGTGAGTTGATTAGGTACCTCATAATGATCAAGGTGGCACAGGTCATGATAAAACACAAACACTGAGTGAAAATAGGAGCAAAAAGAGAGAAGGAGAACACGTAAGAGTGAGAGAAATTACAAGCATGTCTCTCATAACGGAAGGAAGAGGCAACTTGTTTCGATGCATGATCATGGTAAGTGGAATGGTTTTGTGCAAATGGATAGTTAATATTCAAAAGCTTTACTAAGTGACATTTTAACCTAGAGCCATTTTGTGCGTTTAAAACTTATTGAATTCAATATAATAGTGTTATTTGCGATTAGTTTTGTGAACTGTGCTTACATTCCATTTTGATGATTTTCTAAATATATCGGAGATCACAGCATAATATTAAAAGCTGTGAACGCAGTTCAATTTTAAAAACATTTTTGTCTTCTTTTATCAATAACAAGCACCCTCTTTCTTGATATCAAGATTATTGTCTACGTCTTACACATAAACAAATAAAATAAGTATAAATTATGTAGAAATTGTGTGTAATCAAGCACTTGTGTAGAAATTTATTTTAAAGCTAATGTTTGCAATAATAATACTCAAAGTCAAACTCTTGTATTTGGTTGTGATGATAATGGTCCTAGCTTCGCTACAATTTTTTATATACTTTTAACATTGACAGAAAAAAACACAGTGGGTTGAAATAAAGCGAACAATAATTATGTACAACGCCACAATACAAAAGCAATAGCATGCCCATTGAGGCATTATATTGGTGATATCTTTGAAGTTTTATTAAGTATATACATGTAAAATACATCAACTAGATGGATGCAACAATATAGGATTCAAATACAATGTATAGATATTTTGATGAGTACAAAGTGTTTCGAATCAACCAGGATGATTGAATGAACTTGCCAGTTTTATTTCGATGGCTTTTAAAACTTATTGAAATATAATTCAAAATACTTAAATATTTAACTTAATACGCAAAATAATACACAACTCACAACATATATAGCGATACTGACCTTTCACACTGTCTCAATGTCCAGCTTGCTATTATCCAAAGAGACACCATAAATACGAGTAAAACAGTGCCTGGGCAAATTGTCATAAGTGTCTTCAAGACAAACCTGAAAATAACAACAAACAAGAGTGAATTTCCTCGGTAAGGAATATGTAAATAAATTTTGATCAGTGAATAATTTGTTAAGAACAAAGTATTCACCTAGTTTCTAAAAATGAACATTGCTCACCTAGTATTAAAATTAATTCTGTTTAAAGCTCCTATACTTCTTGAAGAGGCATCAGTGAACAGTTTACTGTGAAGTAGCATGACCCTGCATATAAGGTAGAGCCGAAAAAACATCGGTAATGACAATGTTACATCATAGGGAACCTGGAATAAGATAAAAACACATTTGTTGCATCAGTGAAAAAATATACAATGAACAGGTGGTTGAACACAACATTAACAACATAGGGAACGCATGATATTCGTAAACTATGTATATTTTTTCACACATTTGAAATAATATCTTCCACTACTTTAAAATTGATTAAATTAGTTGAATAAGATACAGTAGGATATTTTGCAAACAAATAATTGTGCTCAGTGCTACAATAATTATCAGATATTACCCACGCTTTAAGAAACATGCAATTTGTCAAAATACTAATATCGATCGTTGCTGCCTTTCACATTTCTCTTAGTATTATAACAAATCACGTTTAAATTGAACCAGACAAAACAAGTAGGTACACAAATTTTCAATCACACAAAATTTTTAACAGTCACGTACAAAAACAGTGGCCAGCAATTTTCACGAAAATTATAAACATGCTCAAGACGAGGACGTCAACATTACTTTTAACTTGTTACACTTCAAATCAATGAATACAGACCTGGATTTGCTTAAACATCGTGCCCTAAGGAGAAAAACGTATGATGAATATTTTTTGATACTAGGTAAATTATTAAATGAACAAGTGTAGCCGTCATACATACGTTATGGATATTATTTTATAGGAAGAGGGACTCTCGTAAGGAAAGTAAAATTCCGCAGTAAATCGCGCTTTAACTCTTTCTAATATTTTGGATTAATTATTCCAAAACAAAAGTTAACTAACAGATTAAAGATAAAAGATAAGGCTAAGTTATAAAAGCTTGACGATCACTCCCGGAGAGATTTTTTTAAGATAAACAATTAGAAAAAGCATTTTATACACATATTACTATAATCTTTTCGATAGTTACTAGATTTAACTAGTTCGGATTTTTGATCAAACACTAATGTTACTATATACTGCAATCTACAACAACACGAAATACAAATACTTCTAAAAAGTAATTCATATTATACATCAAAAACAAAATTGCACCAAAAGTTGAACCTTGAGGCACTGTATCTTTTTTAATAAAAGTGATGAAAAATACTTACCACTTCTACACCTATAACGCCACCCTTATTAGCCAGTTTAGTGGTCCATGTGAATGTATACTGGCCGGGTATAGGGTGGACGGCACAGATGGCAAGTTCTAGCGTAATCTGCGCTATCCTCTGCCAAGTCATTGCTATCCTCCAGTCGTCAGCGCAGTTGTCTATCATAAATAACTGAAATCACAAAATAACTGAATTAATCGGCATTCCAGGCATAATATAACAAATTGTGTTATCTTAAATAAAGTCATGTAAAATATAAAAGTAGTAAAGGAATTAGGTAAATTTTTATTGTAAATACAGTACCTGTACTTCTAAAGCGTGATACGCGACGATTAGGCCAAGTAAAATCACAGTCGACATTGATATAAGCGTCTTCAGCGCTTGTGAGTATATTGATGCCTGAAAATGTATCAATGGAAAAACATTGGTGTCTACTTAATTAAAAATAAACTGTATTTGTTCATTGTATGACCATAATACTATTTTATGGAAGTATCAATATTAATAAGGTTAGCGGAAAATCACCATCTGTTCAAAGGTAATTTATTTGAATCCGGTAGCGAACGCTGGTGACTTACTTTTCACTAAATAGTAGTTATAAAATGTGTACGAAATAAAATAGTAAAACGACTGGCATGCCCGTGAACTGAGATGTAATGAACTAACATGTCACGTTCTAAAACATTATAAGCTGGTAAAGTGATAAAAACGATCGATGAATAAAATTTTTTTTTTGGTTTTTATTACCTTTGTATAAACGCCAGCACTTGATAGTTCGTTTTCTATAACCATAATAATAATACCAAACATTCCCATTACTAAAGCGTAGTCACTTATTCGCTTCCTCTTTTCAAATAACGCCTTTCTTCTACCTAACCTGAAAACAAAACAAAAAAAACATTTTATTTGTTGCAGTAATTTATGAATTAATCCAAAGAAAAGTAAATTTTTCAGTGAAAAGAGGGAACGTAAATTATCATAGTCATACATTTATCATACAGATAAATCGATTAAGTCTTAGTTTGTAAAACAGGTGTTGTATTTTTGGCATAGTCTAGAAAATGGAAAAGATTGCAGCGCTCATTTATTTATACCTTAGCATTTGTATTGTTATCATTAGTTTTTTAAATTGTTACAAAATTTGGTAAAGTATTTTCTATCAGAAATTTTTCTTTGTGACCAGAAAAAATCATTCATTCACCTACATTTGATCGTTCTGAGCTCTGAAAAGTTAGAAATCAATAATAATTGTTATTATTATTAATGATTTACAAAAGATGGTCTACTTCCAGCGAAGAAAACAAGTAACGTATGGATTTAAAACTCAGATTTTAAGATCGGAGCTAATTTGATTGCCTATTACTTTCGCAGCTAACGTTTGATCCATAGCCAAATTGGTCAGGCAAATCCAAGTTATGCAAGACATTGTTGAGAGATAAGATGCTGGTTTGAGTTCCATCTATATGAATTTTTTGGTCACCATTCATTATTAATTCATTGATTAAACTGAATACTAGAAACTACTTGAGTACCAAAAGAAGTCTTTTGGAGTTCAAGTTTTCTGGATGCATGGGATACTAGTACGCAAGAGCTGCTAGTTATCTGGTTCATCGCATTGAAATAATAGCTGGCTCTTATCTGGTTCATCGCATTGAAATTTCTCATTTAGCATGGCAAAGTTGCCAGCGTCTTAGACACGCTTCCGCCTAAAAGTGATTTGCATCTTTTGATCGTTTGCAATGGTCTTAAGATAACTGTTTCATTTGTATTTTGTTCATTGTTTGTTTTGTAGTTGTATTATTATTTCTCTAGTTAAATGTTTTTGTTCAAACAAACGCCATCACAATGATGGGTAAGTACTTAAATATTATTATTTTGTTGAAATGTTTTCAACTTAATATATGCAGCTGACGTTTCCAAAGACGAACAAAATCGATATGACCCTTCTGCTTGTTATTTTAGTTCTTGCAAGGCTGTACAGTCATTATTAATTGATACAGCAGCTAAACAGTTCCAAACTGTTTTTTGTTACCCTACTAGCAACATCAATACTTGATAAACATTTGTACGCCGAAGGTTTGAAGTTTTAATGACTACGTGAATTATATGAATGAAATAATTGTTATGTTGAGGTTTAAACAATCAAATAGGCATAAGCTTACATATGACGTATACTGGAGAGAAGACAATACCAGTATATCAAGAAAACCTGAATCAAAGAAATGTAAAATTTACTTCACTAGTAAAAGTTGATAGAATTCCAAAAAAGTTTTAGCTCATTAAATACTTCACCCTAGATCATGAATTCACGCAAAATGTTGAAACAACTAAAGTAATAAACATATATATATAAATTAAGACCTGGGAAAGTTCGTTGAGCACAAAATTACATTACCATTCAGGAATTCAATAAAACAAGGGCTTCGATGGCCGCTAAGCCGGAAAATTGTTGGTCGTGAAGTAATGAGCGTCCAATCTCAGACGTGGGAGGTTCAGAAAATCGATTTTGTGCGTGCGTGGTCCAGCAAAATAAATATTCTATTGCAATTCTAAAATTCATAATAACACCAATATGGGTGTATTGCTACGTTACAGCGGCGACTTTGAAATTTCAATTTATCTCTGAATATGGGTAAAAATTAATGGTTGTTGCAGACAAATTTTTTGATAAAATAGAAATAAAGGACGAACCAAATACATCACTTTCATCAAACTATTACGGAGCCCTTAAAATATCTTTGCTTTGCCTTAAAACGAAAGGGCTCATTATAAGGGATACAAATAATATTTTTTATAAATTTAAAATGCAGTTTTTAAAAGATTTTAAAGAAAATACACAAAAATGGCTCTTATCTACGAAAAGCTACATTTTGAAAAAAAAATATGCAACTAAAAACGTTGCTCATTTTATCAACATTTTTAAAACAATTATGAGTGCAGTAGTTAATTGTATGAATTTCAATCCTTTCTTCCAATCCTTATCATTTTGACCTTCTGAGGTTCTTTTTGCAAATATTTTTTATTTAAACCTTTGTATTGTTTCCTTGTCTATCAAAATAAACACGCACATAATTGTATCAAATATTTTATTAAGCTCACTTGGGAATCTTTCCCATAATCTGCCTAAAACCCATCAGTCATTGTATTTCGTAGGGTATAGTATACGTAGAGCCACACAACTTGGATGATACATCGTGTTTATACCGATCTCAGGGGAATAAACTCAACAAGGTTTCGGCAAAGGATTGACCCCAACTTTATTACACTGGTTATTGGCTCCATATAACCCAGGAGACTCAATAAAAATATGATAAAAACAATATAAGTACAAACTAAATCGTTATTGTTCAGAGATCATGAAATTAGATGTTTTTTATCGCTCGAGTTATAAAATTGTTCATTTACCGTATTGGTAAATTCACATCTTGGTCATTATGCGTCATTTCACCCGATGCGTTTTAATCAATATGCGTCTAAACCCAAAAACTTGACGAAATTTGCATGTCCGTTTACATTTTAGCTAAGACGTTACCTCAACTCCCAGCAAATTACAAAGTTGTTATATTTCTAATGGATTATTATGCCTGATTTAAAATGGATCACCTCATTAAAATTAAATATCCTCTTGCGTTCTTTTGAAAAAACTTCCACGGTAAACGCTTAGTTTGATCATACTTTTACCTTTTTATGATAGATTGATTATAGATTAAAGATCTGTATTAAAGCTCACTCGAGCCCATTTTTTTTTAATAAAAATTACATAAGATATGATTGATGAAGCTTGTCCTGCTTTATACGGCTAGGTAAATTTTCATGAATCTTGGTAGCCAGATAAACTAAAACTTAGATTGATACACTTTGATCCGGAAATTAAGTTCACCATGAATACCTAGTGTTAGTTAACCTTAGTGTTGAATAAATGATACTGTACAACCTTTCGATTTGGTACCTTCTACGTTCAGTCCGTTTCTTGTATAAGGCCACTCCCTTACTGTTCGGTGCAGTATATTTTCACTCGGAACGCTCTGTACAGATTCTTTACCGAGCGCCTTTATTTTAATGAGTCCTCCCTGACTTACGGGAATGTGCGGGGCGGGAAGGGATCGGTATACCACGTCTAGGTACGAACAAACAGTAGGTGCGGGATTCCGTGGAAATGGTACGCAATCTTGGGTGCAATTAGGCGCAGAAGAATATGTTTGTTTTATCATGTCGCTTATCATTACATGTCATGTTGGCATGATTAGCCCATGTGTGTTCGGCCTAAAAATATGCCCTTCCGTCTCCTCCTGTAGGTGTAATAAAAGTCTAACTAAGGGATTACACCAGGGTATGGGGAGCAGCATCCTCCTGAGTACTTAACAGCAAACTGCGATCACCAATCCGCCTATCAAGCGTAGTGATTATGGCAAATCCCCATTGTTTTTTATGGTGGATATGGTGGATTATGGACTCGTCCAGCAGTAGACATAAACAAGATGAGGATGATGACATGTTGGGCCGCAACAAAAAGTAGACATATAATATGTTTGCCGATGCTTTTTTATTTACGCAAACGCGAGTATATGATACTCGCTATGATATCTTTTTTTGATGACGACTTAACATCGCGATGACAAAACAGCTTCTGCAAGATTCTAATATAAGTATCAACTATAAGTAGGGAGATGGGCGACATCGATAAGCTATGGGTAAATCAGTAAATACCGCATACAGATACTGCAACGACAATTCAGAGAGCGGCCTTACCTTGGCAACTCATTCAATTTTCTGCCTACACTTGGATATCCATGTAACCTAATTTTATGTTCAGAAATTTTGCTCACTTTTTCATCAACAATTATTACACATAAAACCCACCTATAATAAAAACCCCTTAGTTCATAGGGTAGGTTGTCCGTTTAATTGAATTTGTATATTAAATCATGTCCAAACAAACGGCTTATATAAATTCTTGCGGTTCAGTTATGAATGAAATGGTGTTTGATCAGATAAAATTGTGTTACATGAGCAGACATTATTTGCATTGTACTAATAAACGCAATGCTAGGCTGATATCACCCTTAATATATTAGCGATACAGTTGCATATTTAAAGTTTTGAAGTGTGTTTTTCATCTTGAGCGCTTTTGGGATGGTGCAATGTGCGCTCTCCTCTACACGCAAATTGGAATTTAGTGATTTAAAGATAATTATGTTATGTTAGTTTAATTCAAATCTGAAATGTGGAATTCCGTGCCGAAATGAGGAAATCTGTAGAAGAATCAAGATCATCGAAAAATAGCTCACAGAAGTTGAAGTGGCAATGGGCAGGTCATAAATAGCTCTTGGAACTGATAACCGTTGGCTCCCGATTGGCGACCATAAACCAGTCGACGTAGTAGAAAAAGGTCTCGATGGACTAAGTACATTATAAAGGTTGCAAAAAGTCAGTGGATCGAGGCGGCTGAAGACCATTTGTTGTGGCATTCTAGGTGGAGGCCTATGTCCAGCAGTAGACTTCTACAGGTTGGTGATGATTTTGATGAATTCAGATCACAAACCATTGAATTCTAGGCAGTAGATACACGGATTATTAAGTTACCTAAACAACATTTTCAACTGAAGCACCTTGATCCTATTCCACACTACGCTTCACATAAAACGTCCAACAAAGACCTGAGCGAAACGAGGCTAATCGTAATTGTGTTGAACTAACTGCATTCGAACTCGAACTTTCGTTCGTGTCACCTTTGCCGATAAAAGTGAACACGGCTCTTCAATTATCGCGATAGGATTGAAGGTTGAGTGCCCTGAGCAAAGAATAGAGACTTCGAGGTGAAAATTTTAGTGCATACAAGGTAAATCTGTCAAAGTATGCAAGTGGGACGCTCTATATTAGGTTTGCAAATAATAATAAAATTAGTAACATAACATATTTCCATGAAAACCATTCAAAGGCTTTTTCCTTCCTCGTAGGGTTTTCAAGCTCTGGTTTTTTGAGGTTACTGACATACCTGTCAAAATTAGCAAGTTCAAGTGGCAATGTTATGAACAGGTCATATAGCTCGAAGAACTGATAACCGTTGGGGAATAAAGGTTTTCGAGTGGCGACCACAAACCAGACGACGCGGTAGGGGAAGGTCCTCCACTCGATGGACTAAAGACATTATAAACATCGCTGGAAGTCGGTGGATGGAGGCGGCTCAATACCGTTCATCGTAGCATTCTATGGAGGAGGCATATGTCCAGCACTGGACTTCTACAGGCTGATAATGATGATGATGAAGGAACGGTATTGGTTGTCCAACGATATAATTTGAAATAAAGCTTCGCTTAGACTATTTCAGAGTTCAACTTAGCTCTACATCTTTCTTTACACTTTAAAACTCTCACCTATATCCTATATTAGGTTTGTGTTTCGCTGCCCCCCCGCCTTTGTACGTGCCGCCGCCAAGAGCGCGCTCTTCGCCGAAGCGTGGGTACTCGGAATGAACGCCGACTAGTGCTACGCCCGCTTCTTCGGCCGCTGCGTCATGTCCGCCGCTAGAGTACGCCTTCATAGCGCCCGGAATCGAAAGCGTCGACACCGGCTTCCGCAGCTGGAAAATGCAATGGTAAAATTTTACAATAAAATATAGAAAGGCTTTGATAATTAATTAAAATTTTCCTTTGCGCTTCTTACAATTAATGAGCGCTGACTTTCGGTCGTAAATGACACAGCGCTATACCGTTGGTCGTACCAGATTAGACCTATTATAATTTTGTTAATGAGCAGTTTATAAAATTTATTGATAATAATAACACCCAATCGTCACATAGGTACATATAGGCTTGCCTGACCCTACGCTAGAATTACTTGTGTTCTGGGTATAAGGAACAACGGGTATCATGGTAACGCAAAACGCAGACCCGAAACAAATATTTGCACGTCATACAAACATTGACACACACACATTGACATTGACATTTTATTGTGTAAGTCAGTTTCATCGGAACTTCAAAATAAAGTGAGTGAATCCATGGACAACCACTAGTACTAACTAAAAATGCTATATCACGTCGGTAATTCGCCAAAAGTTCGAACATATGAAATGAAATGGAACCATTCGCATAAAATCGGTATAGAAATTTTATATTTTTTCAATGGTTATCTCAGCAAGAAAAATTTATTATGAATTATTTTCTCAAGGAAACGCAGGAAAGGGCACACTGAAATAGGACTTGAATTAATAAAATAATGTATATTTAAAAGGACCAGAGAAATGTTTGAAAATAAAGGAAATTAACAAAAAATCGTAGAAAAGTGCCGGTTCATTCTCAACTTCAACAGTATTTTTATACTATTTCTAGAAAATGTGATAAGTTAATAAGAGCAAAATAAAAATAAATAACTCTAGAAAAAGGGTATACTGTATAAGAGACGGAAAAACAGATGAGACGATGGAATTATGGACATAGCGAGCAAGGGCTGAATACGAATGGAGCATGGACAAGACACGAATAAAATTTTAAATTATAATGAGAAAATTTAAGTGTTTTGGGGAATATGAATTTAAATGAAAAAACATTTATAAAAATTTTAACATTTTTAAAAAGAAAAGAAAATGAGGAAGGAAGGTGAAGTTTACCTATAGAAAAATGTGTCTGAAGCTCGTAAAGGGCTCTGACGATTATGAAATGATTTACGGAACCCTCAGGGCGTGATTCATTTCGCATTTGTCCGTTTAATTGAGTTTTTACCAAAAAAAATCCCGAAGGTTTAAATGATACAAGAACTGTACATACCTTAATTCCATAAAATATAGAATTTAACTTGTGCTGTTGAATATTGACTTTAGTTTCGGGCCTATGAACAACTAAATTAAGCCTGTTATATATTCACAAACAAAGCACTATAAATTACAGCTATAATTTTCGAGTAGGCGTCAAATTAATTTTCCTTTGAATTATGAGAGCAAAATCATAAAATATTTATGTAATGCAGGATATCATAATGTTGTTACTCAATCCATTCATGTATTGTATGCGTAATGAAGTAATTATATCAATAGTGCAAGAGCAATGTATAGTGTGTAAAAAGATAACTCCTGAATGCTAAAGGTTACACCTACTTTGTTGCATGCCCTAGTTGAAAACAAAATTGAGTATTCCCTAAAGATAATAATTTTATTATCGTTATTCTTTGTAATACTGACTTTGTAATTTGGGATTGATGTACGTACAATTGTTATTTCAGAAGCCCTAGGGTAATGCTACGAGTTTAAAAAAAGATAACGGTGACCTCAAATCAACTAAAACCAACCGGGTTCCTGTAACGCTATATTTTATGACAACAACTAGGAGTCTTTTAAAATTAAAATGGTGTCAGGGTGGTGGGTAAATGGTGGTGGTATTACGAGCATCAGATAAAGATGGTCATTTTGACAATCATCATCATCATCAGCATGTAGAAGTCCACTGCTGAACATAGGCCTCCCCTATAGAATGCCACAACGAATGGTCTTGAGCCGCCTCCATCCACCGACTTTGACAATTCATCACAGAAATAAACTACTTTTCTCAGAAACAGCTAAAGGTACCCACATGGAATTTATACCAAATATAAAAATCTGTTATTTTATAGTGCTTAAAAAATCAAGCTTCTAACTAAATGCATTCAAAATATATGGCAATTAATATCTAATTTTGTATGCAAATCGCAATAATGATATACCTCTAGGGTACTTCCAGTAACCTTACAATTCTTAAATTTAGAATGCTGTTTATGGCACAAATAAAAGAAAAAGTCAAAAAAGAAAAATTGAGGAATTTAAACATTTTTACCCTTTAATGTTAACCCGTATGTTGAAATTGTAGGGAAAAGTGGCTGTAACACAAAAAGGGACGATTTCGAAATAATCCCCGATCCCCCCCACCCCTCCGTTTTATTATTTTATATTTATTATGTTCTTCCCAATAATTTGTCATCAAAAACATTCTAACCCATTAACATTTTTATACCAAATAACTCAATCTCAACAAAATAACTTATGTTGGGTAAGGTAGGTACTACAGAATTTTCAAATGAAACTTGTAATTATCCATACAATTTTTATCAGCCGAAGCTATGGGCCGATGAAAGATCAATAATGACGAAAATAGGTTGATTCAAATACCATTGGTCAATAAAATGTCATGATAAGAGAATTAAGTAAGTATTAAGAGAAGTCTCAGGTACATTTTCAATGACCTCTGATGGTTTCGTAGAGCGCAAGATAATAATTAATGTTGTTTAAATATTGTAAAGGTTTAAAATAAATTGTATAAGTAGGCACCATGTAATTAATTGTTTCAAATTCTATCGTGTTTTTAAACTGATTCATCAAAACCACATAAGCTATGTAATTTAATACTAAAATAAAGATATATCACACATAAATCCAAAGAAAGTCCTAATTTTGGTAAAGAAATTGTACAAAAAATCCTACGTATGTCCTTCAACCCACAAGTGATGAAGTTGTGACATAACATAATTATCCAAGACTGTATCAGTTTCTCAAGATATCGTCTATCTCATCAATCATTCAGTTATAAACTGCGAGAGGGTTCATGTTTTGAGCCATCTTAACTTACATAATATGGGGCAATTATAAATTTTGCAGTAGGCAAATTCCATGTCATAATAAAATTGTTTATTCATGTAGGTATTATAATTAAGACAATTAATCCTAATAATTATTATAAATGATAAAGTTTGGATGTATCTATATCTAAACATTTAAAAAATTATCAAAGCAGATCACGTCTTAGCGGCTGGTATAAACCAATTAAGATTATTATGAAATTTAGTAGAGAAATGGAATATAAATAAATATTCAAACTTTTGCATTTATAATGAACAAGATGAAATGCAAAGGTTTGTAATAGGTACGCCTTTTTGTCATTTGACAAAACTCCGATACTGAACTAACTTTACAAGAACAAAACAAATGATTCGAATTACATGAAACAACTCATCCGTCACTGTCGTTGCTACGTCTTGTCTAATTAATAGCGCGAGTTTTCGATATCTTAGGAAATAAGTCACATTTAAAGATTAACTAGTGGTTCGCCCCGAACTGAGACCTCGCAATAACACCTTTATAAGCCCGACTACTTAACTAAGTAATTTCCATATTTTATATTATTATTTTTGTAAATTTTCCCCTCGAGGTCTACCAGTACAGTACAGGATCTACCAGTAACTACTCTAATTTCCTACACATCATCGAAATAACCTTTGAATAGGGCTAAGCAACGGGGCGTAGTTATACTACATACCTGTTAGTACCTATATCAAGTACCTGACGAATTAATTGATAACGTCCTTTTGATGAAAACCATAGAACTCCAACGTCATTCAAATTCTTAGAAATGGGAGGTCAACAATGGATGTTATATTGGTTTCTGTTTTATGGAGTACATGTTTCTAAATTCTTCAATTTCAGACTTTTCCCTGTAGTTGTGACACAAAAGCCACAAGCATACCAAATTTCAGCATTGTGGGATTGCTGGAAGTACCCTAGAATTTTGGGTTTTTACGTTTTTTATTTTCCCTAATATCTCGAAAACTACTAAGGCTAAATAATTATTAAAAACAGTTTTGAAATGTCCAACTAAAGCGCTTTCATTAGACACCCCACTTGATCTGACTGTCTCACTTTTATTTTTTTTACCCCCTCTTGGACCCCAATATCTCAGCAAACCCCCTGACCGATATAGCTCATAACCTTACATACAAATTGTACCAATACTATCTACCTCCATACCAAATTTCATGAAGATCGGATTAACGGTTTGGAAGTTTTCATCGGACAAACATACATACATACATGCATACATACAAACGCCGATTCTTCCAACTTGACTCAGAGAACTCGCTTCGCTCGTTCAAAAAATCAAGAAATCAGTATAATATAGTTATTACATGGATTTATTGAATTAAAAAGTAAGTTATCATTCAGTTTTTAATAAAAATATAATTACTTATGAAGCGACAAATCAAGTCGCAATAAGAACAAAAGCAGCATCCACTTGAGTACTCAACACCAATACTAAGCTATAATGCACCTCCAAGCGTGGTGATTACGGTAAATCCCTTATTGCCATTCTTTGAGGGAGACCTCATCCAGCAGTGGCCGTTCACAGGTGGCGATGATGATGATAATGAAAAAAAAATAACTGTACTTTTTGAACTAAAATATTATGAACTTGAAATACGTTATCCTGAATAAATTTTCCCCATGTTCCATCTAGAGATAAATAATGAGAAAAAGGTACAATCTTTGACAAAGGCAGGGAAAATAAACTCACTATTGTCACTATTGTGAGAACGTGAGTGCATAATAAATCATTTTAGGATGTACCAACAATATATCAAAGCATATAACCTCCGATATCACATGTCCAGTATCCTGTTACTCGTAAACTAGTATACGATCGCAAATGTTGGATCCCAAGTAGTCTCTATTCTGTGGTTCCATCCTCTCGGTCCGGTGATATAAAAGGAAGAAATAACAAGATTTAACGGTATTTTTATTACTTCTCCAACTGTTACAGTGAGATATTGTTGGCATTGACTAATAGGTTATATAGCATGGATGACGATAAAAGAAACAGATACCAAATTAAGGTTTAAAATCCGACTATGCAAAAGCTCGACACCACTTATTTATTCATTTGAAGGTGTTTACTCTAAGGTCTAATAATAATAATTTATCTAATATCGTGGTAGCCTAATAAGCAGGCAACATATTATTTATTATTTTATTTATTTTTAAACTTGTCAGTTAAAAATATTACGTTGTGTTATGTTTGTGTGATATATTTTTGGGATGTACTCATCAAGGCCTTTAATTTAATACAAAACTTATTATATTTATAAAATGTTATTTATATTTTTTTGAGTTTGGCATTTTGCGTTTATTTTCCGTTTTTATGAATTTAGTGTAACGTTAGTCAAAGGCACACGTAACGTCAAGACGTTTGATGATGCCTCATTTGTCAAAATCCATAAAGTTATTTCGGAGCTACGAGGGAAGTAGGTAACCTACATAGACTGCTGAAATCATAACCCTCCTTTTGCTGACTTTTTTTTTGACGTCCACTTCCATTTATCTGAAAATTGGGAATGGATGCCCAAGATGGAAGATGGAAGAATATGCTCTGCCTCTATTGTTGCAGTTTTTGTATGTTTATTTAATTTCATTAAATTTTCGACCGTGAAGTGGCATGATTTGAAAAATAAACGCAATGAAAGCTAACTTCATTTCAATTTCAATTCAATGCTTTGCTTCAAACAAGGAAATGAAAAATTGCATGTTCGGAAGATGCTTGGAAATACGTCTCTTTGTAATGTTGTATAAGAATTTAATTTGCGAAAGGAGATGGTTCGTCTGTAAAATTATGGATAAAATGGTATAAATAACGAAATGGGTACATACACAATAATGACGGGTATCATAGTCATACAATATAAATTTTCGAATCATCCTATCATTTAACTCAATGATCAAAAATCAATGATTGGTTCAATGATTACTTATTCTACGTTTTTTATTCATTTTAATCATCATCAGCATGTAGAAATCACAAGCCCACCCCCTAGAATGCCACGATGACGTCTGCGTCGTCTGGTTCCACGCGAGAACCTTTATTTCCCAACGGTTGTCAGTTCTATATAATACTTGCCCATTGCCACTTTAACCTGCTATCTTTGAGAGCTGCGTCTTGTTTCTTTTACGGATTTCCTCATTTTTTATTGTATCCGTTTCTGTATTGAGTTCTTTATTATTTTATACTTATTCAAATTAATATTTTTGATATTCATGGAAGATGACAATTATCATGTTACTGAAAGATTTTTATTTTTGGTAACCTACCTAATATATATCAATACTGAATTTAAAATCTCCCATGCACAGAATCAGATGATTTCCTTTTAAAATAACAAAATTTACTGTACCAATATTTGCAAAAAGGTCTTCTGATAACATAGGAAAACCGTTTGACATATTTACGGCAAGTCATTATCTTGATATGGATAGGATATCCTGTTTTATACTATCTTGAGATACGAAACGTCTTTATGTGGTTCCGTATGAGGTATTTGTGTTTGAGATTACGTGGTATCTCATGGAATAGTTTATGGGATTGCTATCCTTGGATATATAAGAGAGCTCCAAAAATAATAAACCTGATATGCAGAATGTTTTGGGAAGAGTTTTCTCTGCTCCTGCTCAGGTATTTTTAATTTCTTTGAACTCTTCATGAATTCCAGGAAGGGTTTAAACCTCATCCTTTTAATATTTTTGTTTGTTTGAGCATAACATTATGTTATTCAAGGAATTGAGTGGTTTGTTTTGTACCTTACAATTCTGCTGCGTTCACATTTACCTGTATTTGTACAATTATTTTCATTTTGTAACTTTTTTGTTAGTTTTCTGCATTGGTCAACATTTTCCAGCCTGCGTTTTCTCTCGTGAATTTCGTAAAACCCGACTAAGGAGGAGGTGGGCAGCAGCATCCACCTGAGTATTGTACACCAATATTACTGCAATCACCAATACGCCTGCCAAACGTGATAATTAAGGCAAATCCCACAACATTCAACACATACTAACAGCCAAATATTGATGGCTGTACACTGTCCATCTAACACTGCATTTCATGGCTAGCACAATACAAAAAATAACGGCTATCCGCAAGTCGCCAGAACATGCGGAAGATCTATTATAAAACCCTGGCCTTACAATAAAACAAGCAACCTAAATTCGTGCCAAACCCCTGTTGACTGTAGTTAACGAACCGTAGCGCCAAACCACGCCATATTTGATGTTCTTTTAGTAGAACTATTGTTTAACAAGTGAATAGCCCGGTGCATTTAGATAAATACAATCTGCATGTATCTGCATGTCTTACCTATATATGTAATTTTTCACTCAATACATTTCAATGTTATTGAAAAACCACACATATTTATGTTAGGTGGGTTTTTAGCCCGAGTTCTTGAGTTCATTAGTTTCAATCGGATAATTTGTCTTTTTGAGTAAAAACTAGCATTTGGCCTACCTGATGTTAAGTGGTCCATTACAAATGCAATACCTCTTAGGTCACGTTCACCTAGGTCGCACTCTACGTGACATTGCACTGCGCCCAACACATTAAGAAATAAATACGAAAAATCTCATGTGGTTGTATTTTCACCGGCACCTATAACCCTTCAAACCGGAACACACAGGCAATGCGAAAATTGCTGCGTGGCGGCTGAAATTTGTATGGTAGTAGTAATTCCCTGGACGAACTTTTTCACAAGAAGCTCTACTACTAATACAAGACTGATTGGCTAGTAGATTTTTTTACGCAACTATCACAAACACAGTCTGATCTCACAATAGGATTCCCTGTGCCATGGTACCACAACACCCAGAGCCGAAACAAATATTTGCAGGTCATGCAAACATTTTTCCCCTACACCGGGAATTGAACCTGCACCTCTTACGCCTCAGCCAGCTACTTGCCCATCACACCACGGAGGTCGTCAAGAGTGACAAATTACACTCCTGACATAACGATTCATTGTTATTATCATAATTCACCGATTACACCCCGGAAGTTATGCTGACGTACAGCTCAAGGACTTATTTATTTGAATATAAGATACCTTTATACAATCATAATAGACCGTTAAAAACCCAAAATTAGCTGTAAATAAAATCAAGGCTTCCACTTGCAGTTAATAATAATAAAGTAATAATGATTCTGAAAATGTTAATTTCAAGATACCTACAATTTTCACAAGTTAGCACTGAAAACCCTGTCTGTTGTATGAATGGAAAATTTAAAAGCACAAGAAATTTGGCTACCACTTAGCTAATTACCTTGTTTGATCTTTTTTCAGGATCTGAGACTCAGTAATAATCACTTTTATCCTTGAAATAAAATACTCTTAACCCAATCAAATTATTTTCCAATGTTTTCAATTACTTTTATATCTTTTGTATTGAAATTACTTAGAGTGCAGTCAGGATACGCACGATAAACATGGTTTTAGTAAGTTAGACGACGTAAGTTAACACAGTGCAATTGTATAGATAATAACATAATTATAATTTATCCGTTTACAAAATAACTAACAAAATACAAATACACATTCTACTAAAAACAGACACTAATGAAATTAGAAGCATTAAATCACTGTTTTGTTCAGCTTTTTTCCCAATAAATACTAGGTCGAAGTCATTGGCCTACTGATAAGGTGGCGAACCAAAATAGCTTTCAATCGCTATGAGTTACAGTCTATTTTTGTGCTTGTAGTATTTCGTGTGCGTGACCAGAAAACGCCCATGTCATTTTGCCGAAGGCGCGGGCGGGCGACAAGCTCACAGACAATAGAAATTTTAATTTTCAAATGTTTTCTGTTTTTACAACTGAATGAGCTAGTAATTTGTGCGTGCAGATGTGGCTTGTAGCCAATGAAAAATATGAAGGCAGTAATGATTTTAAATTAAATATTTTTTTACCGTCTACCGTTGGGGAATAAAGATTCTCGAGTGGCCAACACGAACGAAGGGTGCCCTCTTGATGAGCTGACGATATTTTAAAGGTCATTCGTCGAGGGCTTAAGTAATTGATAAAGCGTCCACCAGTAGACAGTGTGGATAGGGGATTTATGATAATTCATTGTTTTATTTTGAGGTTCGGAATTTTTGGCACCTTCTAGCTTTATGACATAACAAATATAAAAAACAAAAAATTTACTGAAATTTAAAGTGAGTTCAAATATTACCAAACCCTTTTATTAAGATTAGGCAATCCCTCTGAAAACCAATTATAACAAGAATTCCTCAGAACTATCGAAAATTCGAAAAACCCTCGATCATTGAATGAAATCTAAATCCATTCTTATTTGACGGAAAGTGCATCCAGTCCAGAACTCCTATACCCGGATCCTATTTCGAAATCTGTTTTCTCTTGAAAACCTTTTAGCAGGAACGTCCAAGTTTGTAAACAATAATATCTATGTTTTACTGATTTATCCTATCGGGAAACTTGCTGTAAAGTCTCATCTCAGTTTTCACCAACATAACGAAAATCACAATGTACCATTATATTATAGATTGTTACATAATGAAGATGGCATGCCAGAATACAGATAGCATTTCTCTGTTTACGATAAAACAAAAGTTTTTTCAGAGAAAGAGACTCTTGAAATTGCGTGTTTGGAATGGAAATTGAGACCATAGAATTTGTTTGAATCCATTGTTGTGATTTAACAACAGTAAAAAAAACTATTTTCCTTAGTTGAAAGGCCTTTACATTAACGTGTAAGTACCTAAGTAGGTATCTAGACTGAAATTACTGACCAAAGTATATTACCAAATATAACATGACTTAATAATGCAATAATGACAATGAAAACTACCATGAGTATGCAGAAATCGTGGTGTGAACCAATATTTCCTTTCTTGATCACTATCTAGTTTACATTACCTATAGTAATTTATGTCTGTGTATTTTCTGTTTGTAAATGTTACTTTAAGCTATGTGAATGTTTACAGTTGAATCGGAGAAACTTATAAATCGAGATTCGTACTCATTTTGAAACTTTATTTAAAACCTACGCACCTGATTTCAGCTCTATTAGTTCATCATCATCATCAGCTTGCAGAAGTCCACTGCTGGACATAGGCCTCCCCTCTAGAATGCCGCGACGAACAGCTCTATTAGTACTACTGTAGTAATAACACTAGTCAACTAGTCAATTTTAGTAAAGATACACCAGTTTATTGAAGAGTTAGGCAGAAAAGATGAATTCCCACTTGCTACGATCCTATTATAGATATCCCAATTTGAAGATTATGTTTTAAATAAATAAATAATGCTGGACATTTCACACAACATTAGCCCCAAGCTAAGCAGAGCTTGTGTTATGGGTACTAGATAACTGATATACTTAATACAATATATTACATAGACCCAGAACACCCTGAACTATTATCTGCAAATCGTACAAATATTTATTCAGAGGCGGGAATCAAACCCGCAACCTCCTGCGAAGCAGGCGAACCTTCACCCGTAAATATAATAAGTATTGTATATACATTTCAAAATACTTTTTTAATTTTTTTGTTTTACATTTTCCTTCCTTTTATTAAGAACGTCGTTTACCCCTAGTTTAGCACAGTAAAGTAAAGTAAAAAAGTTTTTATTTTAACAAACCACATTATACATACAGTACAGGTTGAAGCCCAGCAGGGGCGTGGGTATCACGAACTACGAGTACCATTATGGTACCATAACACCCAGACCCGGATTAAATAATTGCAGATCATACAAACATTTGTCCCGTAACGGGAATTGAACCCGCAACCTCTCGTATCTCAGCCAGCTACTCGCCCGCCTTGCCACAGAGGTCATCAAAACATGATATGACATGAAATGTCTTTTTACCGCAGATTTTAGGGTAATAACTTTTGTTGACAACCCGCACATCACGATTATGATCTAAAATGCAACTATGCGTTTCCGTAAGAGTTTCGTTTTCCCAATTTTAACGGAACAATGAAAATCGCCGGGGTTTTTATTTTTTGTATAAAATGAACTTGTTTGTTTTACTTACCGAAACATGCAAATTTGTGAGTAGTCGCAAAAAGAGACAAGTGAGGAAAATTCGTAAAACAACCAACATTGTTCCATTACGAAATAAATTGAGTTTGCTCACAATGAATGGCAAATGAATATTGATTAACCAAATTACGTTTCATTTTGTCTTCGTGAACGTTTTCAATAAAGTTTCCCGAAAAGTTGTGTGTATTGAGACAATGTATTAATGCTTGCAAATTATTTACTATTTACTGGATTTAAATTGAAAATGAAACTAAATTGAGCATCCAAAATGATTTTACTTGTATCAGCATTAACATGAGATTTCGATTTTTAGAGTCTACATAACTCTTGATTGGACCCATAACCATTGATTGAAAAGACAGAATGAGATTTTGACTATTAATGAGGCTGAAATAATAGGCACCAGAAGCTATAGCTATAGGAAGCTTGTTGAGGTCCCAAATAAAATAAACCTTAAATATGAAAGTACAATTAATAAACTTAGTAATGCATCATTTTATTCCCTATTTGAAGATATACATTTTGTTTTTAAAAACTTTTAATCTAGGAAGGCAGCGATTGAATTATAGCCTAAAACCACAGTAGTGAAAACTAATATCCTGGAATTATAGGAGTATCTACAACTTAATGGTTTTGTTCATTTAGATATTATTGAAATACAGAAAGTATTTTAAACTAGCTGCCCGTGCGCGACTTCGTTCGCGTGATCCCGGTGCTAGGCCTAATTGACATATTTTTTAAAAAATTAGGACAATATTTTGGCTTAGGAATCCACTTTCTAACCTTCCATGATCGCCTGGTATTATGAGCATCAAAACCATCTGTCCATGCATTCTTTACTCTTTCTTTCTTTTATGAAATCATAGTACATATATTATTATAATCTTCTTTCGCATGCTTCCGGTGTTCCCGGTGTTTCCGATTGTCCCGGTGGTCCCGGTACATATACTGTACTAGTTGCGCCCCGCGGTTTCACCCGCGTGAATAATGATGAAAATTGATGATGATGATGATGATGATGATGATGATGAAAAGTAGCCTAAGTGTTAATCCGGGGCGTAAAGTATCTCCATTCCAATTTTCACTCAAATCCATTCAGTAGTTTTTACGTGAAAGAGTAACAAACATCCATCCATACTCACAAACTTTCGCGTTTGATGATAATGATGATGATGAAAAGTAGCCTAAGTGTTAATCCAGGGCGTAAAGTATCTCCATTCCAAATTTCACTCAAATCCATGCAGTAGTTTTTACGTGAAAGAGTAACAAACATCCATCCATACTCACAAACTTTCGCGTTTGATGATAATGATGATGATGAAAAGTAGCCTATGTGTTAATCCAGGGCGTAAAGTATCTCCATTTCATATTTCACTCAAATCCATTCAGTAGTTTTTACGTGAAAGAGTAACAAACATCCATCCATACTCACAAACTTTCGCGTTAGATGATGATGATGATGATGAAAAGTAGCCTATGTGTTAATCCAGGGCGTAAAGTATCTCCATTCCATATTTCACTCAAATCTATTCAGTAGTTTTTACGTGAAAGAGTAACAAACATCCATCCATACTCACAAACTTTCGCGTTTATAATATTAGTAGGAGTAGGATTTGTCTTAAATGACTTTTTTTTTAACAAATTAAGACCACTTTTTCGCGTATACACTTTCTACCCTGCCATGAGCGCCTGGTATTCTCAGCATCAAAAAATATATTATTATAATCTTTCACTTTGTCCCAATGTTCGGGAATAATAATTTCTAATTTAGGATTTTTAATTAAATTTTTATTCTATGTCCTTCTCCTGGTTCTAAGCTACCTCCCCCTACCTACCACCTACCACCAGTTTTCAGCCGAATCGGTTCAGCCGTTCTTGAGTTTTAAATAGTGTAACTAACACGACTTTCTTTTATATATAGAGAAGAAGAATATAAATATATATAGATATATAGAGAAGATGTATCTGATGCCTAGCTCCAACCCTCCAACATAATTATTAGCTTTAACGTCACAACTGTTTATATGTACTATTATTTGTTATATATGGTAACCCGTTTGTCTGCTAGTGACATTATTTCCACCCATATAGATGTCGTCAATATAATTATGCATATTGATAGCTTCTGAAATTTATTGCGTCACATAATAGTCATTAATATTCGTGATTGCCTGTGTTTGATAGACGCGTCAGTGTGACATATCTAATATCGTTATAAACTACAATTATTTAGCTTCGAGAAACACGCAAAGGAGTAGCCATTCGCAGCGTTCCCCTCTGTCAAACTACAAGTCAAAGTAGGCATATGCGTTTAATAAAACTAGTTGCTAGTTTGTTCTTATTCTGAGGAGGTGTGCAAGGTTTGTTAGTGTGAGTGTCGTCATTACAATGTTGTATTTAGATGTGTATATGCGGAATTGTGCTAGTGTGCACATTTCCCCCCGCAAAAAAAGACAGAACTATTTGAATGGTAATATATCGCTAAGGCTACTCCCTTCCGGCTCGCGGCAGGAAGTCCGTGTTGCTCGAAGTTATTTAGTATAAGTATGTAGATTGTTTATTTTGCTTATAAAACAAAATGATATTGATATAAAAAGTCTTAATTTTTTTTTAAAACATTAAAAACAAAAGTTTCTGTGTCAATTCTCGGGTTGTAGTCATAATTTGTCAAACCAGACATTTTCATTTTCAGTTTAAAGAGTACTTTAGTAAAAAAAACCGGTCAAGTGTGAGTTGGAGTCGCGTGGAGAGGTTTCCGTACAAGTAGACTAACATATGTAACCACTAGACCCATTAACTTATTAGTCAATTAACACCATTTTATACAAATTTGTGTGTATTGGGTCACCTAATTCTATTTAGGTACAAAATTTCAGCTTTTTTGGTCCAGTAGATTCAGAGGAAACAGGCAGTGACAAGCAGACAGACAGATTCCTGAGTGATCCTATAATGTTTTCGTTGGTACCCTTGAGTTAAGAAACCCTAAAAACGACTGGGACCTTAGAAAAACATTGAGTTACCAAAATATGTCGGCAATGAGAGCCATTAATTACCGATTTCCAGAAAATCTAATTATTTCAATAAATAAATAAATAAATGCTGGACATTTCACACAAGATTATCTAGCCCCAAGCTAAGCAGATCTTGTGTTATGGGTACTAGATAACTGATATACTTAATACATTACATTACATAGATAGTCATTTTTTATTATACATAGAAAAATACCCAGAACACCCTGAACAAATATCTGCAGATTGTACAAATATTTATTCCGAGGCGGGAATCGAGCCCGCAACCTCCTGCGTAGCAGGCAAACCTTCGCCTGCCGCGCCACAGAGGTCGTCACATTAAACATGTTAATGTTCATGTACCTGAAGACAATGATATTTATAATGATGTTGTTCTCATCCATCATATTATATACCTCTGTTTTCCATTCCATAATTTAATTCAACTTGAAGAT
The DNA here is from genome assembly GCA_951392215.1 of Epirrita christyi. Classification (NCBI taxonomy): domain Eukaryota; kingdom Metazoa; phylum Arthropoda; class Insecta; order Lepidoptera; family Geometridae; genus Epirrita; species Epirrita christyi. The sequence goes on along the minus strand of OX595849.1, from coordinate 7,738,781 downwards.
CATAAATCGCATTCAGGATTCTTGTTCAAAATCACCCTCGTTCAGATTGAACAGAGCTTTTTAAACACGTTGCAACTATAGATTTTACTAACAAAAAATATAAACATTAATAATGGTATTAATTTATTATCAGTGTCATTATCATCAGCTTGTAAATTCACTGTTGGACATAATAATAAATAATGCAATGAAAATTTAAATTGAGAGTATATAAAACATAAATTACCCTTCAAACTAATAAAGGTAGAACTTCAACTTTTAAACCCCACTAAATTTTTAAACAGTTCATAACCCTACTTAGCATCTATAGCAGGTCGTAAACCTTTGCGAAGATTTTTACTTTTTCACTTAAGATCAACTTGATAACGGTCGTTTAATAAAGCCGCTCAAAGTTTTAGACGAAGTAGGTTGCAAGTGCCTCGCAGAATGCAAAACGAGTTTCATACTATCTGACAAGCACTTAAAGGCATCTAAAATGTATTAACTTAGAGATTTATTTAATTTTGCATCTATGGTTAGATTATACTCAACTCTGAGTGAGCATGCGTTCCAATTTTAAATTCCCATGAAAAAGGAAATTTTTATGGCACTTGAATTGCAAACTACGTGAATGGAATTTTAATACCCAGGTCCAGGCTGATTAAATACCTAAGTCATGAATACACTTGGGTAGATGAAGCTGATAAAGGGGTAACGTGATAATGCAAGATTAGTAGGCGTAGAATCATGTTTCAATGGTCCATGAGAAGGGGTAATTTATGTATTGTTCGGTAATGGGGACTCTTTATTAGCTTATGCTAATCCGAAGACACTTAATTGAAGTGTCTTTGAACAAGTAACAACTTTGGTTGAGGCAAGTTACTAATATGCATGACAATGATTAAAGCTTATCTCATTATGTATAGATGCCTATACTTATCTCCCAACCAGCCAGCTGCCTTACACAAGTACCTAGGCAAAGTCACAATGATAGACCTTACAATTATTATAAAGAAGTGGTATGTAGGTTTTTTATTTGAGAAATAATAATATGTGATCTGATTTGAATCATTTTCATCAGCTGGAAGACGTCCACTGTTGTAGGAGGCCTCCCCATAGAATGCAATGAAGGGATTCTCCAAAATTACTACGATGGATTCACAAGCGGATTAGTGATCGCAGTGTTGCAGTTAAGTACTCAGATGGATGCTGTTGCTTATTCGGGTTTAAGATATATTTATTCCTATTAAGAAATATATTTCACTTATATAACTAAAAAACGAAATGTAACAGCTAATTTTGTTGAGCGTGTAGGTGCATGCTTATTTTGCTGGTGCTTATTCCCAGGAGTAATCCCTTAGTTGACTTTTATGACATCCGCGGGAAGGGTTGGAGGAGTCATATTCTTTATATACCGAGACTACTACGGCCTAGAGAATAATGGCTACTGATTTGAATATTAAAAAAAAACAATAAAACATGAAAATTGTTGCTGAAAATCATCATCAAGTTGAGTCAGCTCAAGTTTCTTCACAACAGGCAACGTAACGCATTAACAATGAACCTTGTGTGGCAGATTTCCAATGTCAATACGCAACGGTAACCGCTTAGGCGTAGAGAAAGCCACGTCCACGAGCTACCACGTTAACTCACAACGATTGACGATGAACTTTATCAAACTGTTAAAGTCTTCAAAGTTTTATACTCAAGAATGCTTTGTGCTCAAAGAATAATTAAAAATCGCTGGTTTTCTAATAAAATTCTAACCTTGCATCAACTACTGGTAACTCAAGAAACTCATGCCTGAGCAATATTTGCCGGTAAACTCATATAGATACCATCAAAGCCGTTTAATAAAGCAGAGCTCTCTCCGCAAGTTCGCTAACATGGTGAATAATGGGGTCAGTTGGATCTCTCCACTTCCTCAACTCCTTCAAACGTTCATTATTACTGACGACCTCAGAGACACGGCGGGCAAGTAGCCAGCTGAGATGTGAGAGGTTGCGGGTTTGATTACTGCTTCGGGACAAGTGTTTGTATGATCTCCAAACATTATCTCAAATAATAAATAATACTAGAATATTTTGGATCTACAAATATTTGTTCCGGATCTGGGTGTTATGGTACTCGTAGTTCCTGATACCCATGACACAGGGAATCCTAGTGTGGGATCAGGACTATGTATGTGACTGTTGGGTGTTATGTAATGTATTATAATATACTAGGTGCCCCCGCGGTTTTACCCGCGTTAACAATGATGAAAATTTAGGACACAGGCCTCCCGCATATAATGCCATGGCGAACGGTCTTGAGCCGCCATCGAGAGAAGGGCCTTCCTCTACTGTGTCATCCGGTTTGTGGTCGCCACTCAAAAACATTTATTACCCAACGAGATAATTACAAAATGTAAATTTTGATAGTAATTCACAGAAACTTGACAATTTAACATGCGTTAAGTGTTCCAATAATTAAGAGCTAGTTGGTGATAATGGGTATAATACGTTTACATTATCCACTTGTGGACTAGCCGTTCTCTAATAAACTATGACTCCTTAGCTTCACGATGAAGTTTGATTCTGCGATCAATGATGCCACTGGCTTGCGCCAGTATTCAGAGTTCATTAATACAATACATGCCAACGCTCAGAGTTATATACAATCTATGTTGACCTGCCTATTGTTTAGATGGTAAAGCTTTTTGTGTAGAGTCTGTTCGATAACAACTCCTATTATCGATACCATACTTATTTTTTCTGAAAAACAACCTGGTTTGTGACCATTCCAGGAACATTAAAGTTACCCTGCGAATGTCTCAAATTATGTCAATAGTGTTTTTTTGGAAACATGTTGTTATACAAGATCTTAAGGTTTAGGTATGGCTTCAATGTGAAGAGGGTTATTATTATTATTAGGCTATCAGCGAAATTGCTTAATTCCTACGGATAACTCAGCTGTTTTTGATTGAAGTATAAGCCTCACTCACTGTTCGTATACCTTCGAAGAGCTCTATAGCTTTTAATTACTCCAAAAATAAATATTTGCACGCTTAGTTCCGAACGTGGTTTTGGAAGTATGATTTTCCCAGCAAATAGTACGTTGATATGAAGGTTTGCTATACCATAACTATATAAGAGATACATTTCATATGGCTTACTTAAAGTTAGGCTAGAATAGGCAGTATTAGTATATGGGTGGATTTAATATCGATGCTAGTTAACTATAGTTAAAGATATCGTTAGTTCGTTTATAATACGCCTAACAGAAAAATCCTACTATTCATTCCTAATCTTGGAGGAAACCTGACCTTTAGTTTGAAAGTGATGTCATAATAATTGCAAATACTTCTTAAACACTTACTTTTTACTTGAAGTTAATTATTTTAGTGTCTAATTGAGGATTCCTTCCATAGGTATTAAAATCATGAGCTTTGTATAACTGACTGATGTAAAACTCTACTCTACTTTACCAAAGATTCAAGTACATGCTATGACGATACATGCACGGTAGTAATTTTTTATGTAAGTTTTAACAATTGATAGATAAATTATTCCACTACATTCATACTAAATGGCATTAGGGAAAACCGAAAGATGGGAAAATCCCTCGCAAAATGTGAAAATCCGCGGGTAATACCGCGTGTCGCCTAATATAATGTTACGATATGAGCAATATACACATCCACTTTCGGGAATTCGAAATAAGCTTGGCATAAAACGTTTTCAATGTGTTCCAATTTGGTTTTGTTTTGGATTTTTTATACAACAGCTAATGTGACTCATGGGGTTGTAGTTTTTGATGACAATGGCGATAAAAAAACTTGAACCAGCTTTTATTTTATGATTCATTGTAACCTAGTAAGGTTGTAGCATTAATTGGGAAACGTTCAGTAGAGATGAAAACACCTTTCTGTCAGCAATGAAGTCACCTTTTTGTCATCAATTAAGTTTATGTCATCAATGAAGTCACTTTTTCACACAAGTAAAACCTCAAGCAGATGCTAATCATCTATAATCAGCCAAATAGACCTCTATCCTCAACTCTGACAATTACATCGTTTGAAATCAGCATAATCATTAATAATTGCTCCAGTCTGTGGAACGAATATTGATCTGCTGGCTAATTTTCTGTAATTATGGCCAGGATTATTACGGTATTAGCTTCAATCGGTATGCAAAATTATCAGTGTTAATCGATGACTATTCCGAGAATAGATTTTTTCAAGAGAACCGGTAAAATAAAAGTCAATATTAAGTGGTATTCAGGATATCTTATGAGCTTGATTAGTTGCCAGGATTATTTAATGGCCTACGGAATATTTCCGAGTCATCATCAAAAAACTTAGTGTTTTTTGATGATGACTCGGAAATATTACGATTATTATCGGAATATATTATTATTTTATTTATTATTTTTGAAATTAAGCTTCAATTTTTAATGTTAGAATCATGAATTCCAAAAAATTACCGTACCATAGTACCGTACGTACGTATTATAGTACCTATATAATCTTACTTTAGTTGGTGGGATTCAGATCGCCTTTTGACTGAATTTTACAAAAAAATATCAACTTACCAACGTAGGTAATACTTCTACTTGAATGCGAAGTGCTAAGTTGTAGATAGTACCTACGTAGGTAGGTATTATAATATGTAGGTACCTTTAGAATTAAAAACCCTTTTAATAAAAAGATAACTAATCAGATACGTCCTGTCCTTATCTAGACTATATTATTCATTTTTAAATTATAGCCCTGAGGTCAAAAAACTTTTACAAAAGGGACGAATGTCTAATTTAAGCCGAAATTATTTCAGAGTCAATGTTGTATTTCAAAGTTTTGAAAAGGGTTCTTATTTTAATTAGATTCCCATTTATAATGTAAGATCAAAATATTTATTTTAAACTTTTAGTAAATAGGGGGAATCATCATCATTATCATTATGTAGATGTTCACTGCTGGACATAGGCCTCCCCATAGAATACTACAACAAACGACCTTGAACCAGCTCCATCCACCAAACACATTCTCCATCTTCCTGTGATCATGTAAATGTCATCGGTCTATCAAACACTGCATCGCCGTTATTCGGCTTGTAGTTACCACTCGACAACATATTTTATTCCTCAACAGTTGTGAGTTTTGCAAACTGTAATTATAAACTAGCCCTCACAAAAAGAGGAAAAGTTGATTTTGATGAAAACAATGAACTTTATAATAAGTCACTTTACCTTTCCTCTTTCGTCCAAGTCTTGTTACCGAGTAGACGTGCTTTCCGTCATTTCGTAAAATTGGTTTATCATCAGTTATATAAATATCACTCTTATTCCTATGTTATAACAGTGCAAAATCCTTTGAATTACTTTCTTACTGGATGTGTATGAATCCCCGCACTCACCCGCGAGTAAACGAGTAAGTGTCATTTTTCATCCCTGTCGGTCGCCGTTAGTGAACCGATCTTGCGGGACGTACTTGTTCTACGTCACATCACAAACCGGCTTGCGTACTCGGCGAGCGGCTACCGGGCGATCTTGGAATTACGACCGAATCAGCTGCGACATAATTATATTTTACAACTCACAACAACATTGATGTCTGCTTCTAAGTCGAAAATGACCCAACGGACTCCACCACCAAAGACTGACATGACTCACTCAGTCTCGGAGACTGATATACCAAATTTCCTTGCAAAAGAATCTGATAATCCTCCCAGGCGAAATTCTGTTAAACGCCTGCGGGTGGAAGATGATATCGGCCAAGATCCTTGGAAGATTTTTAAGGAAGAAATCAAAGAGATGATAGAGTGTATGTCAGAAAAACAAACTACCAGACTCGACAAACTGGAGAAAAGCATATTGGGAATTAAGAAGCAAAATGACTTAATCCACAACTCTAATAGCGACTTAAAAAAGTCTATGGATTTTGTATCAGACCAAATGCGTGAAATTCAAGATAAGATCACAAATTTGGAAGGGGAAAGGAAAGCTATGACAAAACAGATAGATATAATAGATATTAAGATTGAAAATCTGGAACGTATAAATAAAAAAACGAGTATTGAGATCAGAAATGTACCAAAAAGGCAAAAGGAAGGCAAGAGAGACCTGTATAATCTGATTGAGAGGCTACACAGCTCCATCGATTCCCAGGATAAGACAGATGCCTATCAATTGCGTGATGTGTATAGGCTGCCCAGCAAGCCAAATGCCACAACGTCTACGGTAGTGGCTGAATTTTCAAACACGCTTGCGAAGGATAACTTTCTGGGCAAAGTTAAAAGATACATGAGGAACAAGTTCGAACAGCTGAGCTCCAAACACTTGGGTATCAACGAGACTCAAACTTTCATCTATGTCTCCGAGCATCTTTCAATGAAAGCTACGAGGTTGTTCTTCTTAGCACGCGACTTTGCCAAGACAGAAGGCTTCAACTTCTGCTGGACCTCAAGTGGAAGAGTCTTCCTTCGTAAGAAGGAAAATGCCCCTCACATCCTGGTGATGAATGAAGAAACCCTCTCCTCTATTAGAGGCACCACTGGCCAAGCAGTTGAATGACTGGAATCCAATATTATATCTATAGTAAAATATTCTTGTACTAGGGACTGCGCCCAGGAGCGCACGCCACTTAATACCACCCACATTGTATTTCTATTAGAATTACGTCCTGCTTTATTGTTAAATACCACAATCATCTCAACACAATCACTATATTTGCTTCACATACGTTCACCTCTCCGCTTTAGCAAGCTAACTCCAAAACTTACATGTTCAAACATAAATCATGCAACTTCACGAAAGTTATACAACATCACATCCGCCACATTCTGTATATTTTTAAGCCACTATGGATAGCATTGACATTATTAATGATATAGACAACACTCAACTCGTACACAACAGAGCCACTGCCAATCCTGAGGAATGCAAAGAGTGTCTTGGAAATGTCAAAAACCAGTATACTATTATTTGCCAAAATATATGCAGCATCAAAAAGAACTTTGACAGCTTTACAGTCTTCTTGGCCAGACTAAATTTTTCACCAGACGTAATCATATTCACAGAGTGTAGAATCAATGAATACTCCCCTAATATGGCCTTACCAAATTATAAATATTACGCTTCTACTAAATTTATTAATCAAAATGATGGCATCATTATTTTTACCAAATCTGAGTTAAATGTTATAATTGATGAACCTGATTTCGATGACGCAAACTGTGTGCTGGTACACATTGGCAACGAACTAAGTATTGTAGCGATATACAGGACTCCATCCATTTACAATATTGGTAGATTCTGTAACTCACTTGAAAGAACATTCCAATCTATTAAAACTGAATCTTGCATAATGGTTGGAGATCAAAATATTGACATAAGAATCGACACAAACGATAATCGTTCCATGGATTACCTTGACTTAACAGGGCACTACGGATTCGTACCCGGTCACCAACTACCAACTCGCGGCCCAAGGTGCTTAGATCACGTAATGGTAAACTCAAAAAAAGAAACCCAAACTTTGATATGCGATTCGGATATCACTGACCACCATACCATCATCGTTGGCATAGACAAAACTACGCACTCAGTAAATACCCAGCCAAATCGTATAAATTCTACAGTAAACTATGCTGCAATCATAAGCGACATGAAAAACATAAATCTAGAAAATATTTATACGCATACTGACGTCACTGAGGCTGTTCTTGAATTTACAAATAAAGTTAGTGACCTGGTAACTAAGCATACCACACTAAGACATCTGAAAAACCGGGAAGTCATCGTCAAACCCTGGATCACACCTAATTTACTAAAATGCATCCGGAAAAAAGATACCCTTCATTTGCTTACTAAGACAAAACCTAAAGATACTAAATTAAAAGAAACATATAAAAAATATCGCAACACCTGCATGACACTCTTGCACAATTTAAAGAGGAAACATGAAAGCAAACAATTGGAAATCGCGAATGGTGACAGCAAAAGGACATGGAAATGTATTAAAAATATATGCAACCTAAATAAAATTGAAAACAAAAACTACGAACTTATCAAACAGTCTGATAACCCTATTAACGCCGTTAATAAAGTCAATACATATTTCACATCAGTAGGAACAGATCTAGCCAAAAGAATATTAAAATCACTCTCTACGACGGAAGAAGAGCTAGTATCAATAGTAAATCCACCATCAACCGGTATTCCATTAAATTCTTTTTTCATGACTCCAACCGATCCTTCTGAAATTGGCAAGATAATCAGCTCACTTAAAACTGCATCAGCTCCAGGCTGGGACAACATAAGCAATAACCTTTTCAAACATGGTAATCAATTGCTTTCTCCTATTATAGCGTTCCTGACCAATCTGAGTTTGACTAGTGGAATCATGCCAGACGCACTAAAGGTAGCTAACATAACCCCAATTCACAAAACTGGTAATCCTCAGGTAGCTTCCAATTATAGACCCATATCACTACTCACGTCCTTGTCAAAGATAATTGAAAAGGTTGTTAATAAACGTCTTCTCTCTTTTCTGGATAAGCAGGGAGTTTTGTCGGAGAACCAATACGGTTTTCGTAACAATAGGTCTACGGAAGATGCCGTTACAAACCTTACGGATTTTGTCACAACAAAACTTGATAGTGGTAAACGTTGTATCGGTGTCTTCCTGGACCTAGCCAAGGCTTTTGACACCGTGTCGAGGTCAATCCTCCTTCGCAAAATGGAAACCATCGGCATCCGAGGCACTCCACTTGCATGGTTTCAATCGTATCTTAGTGCTCGTAAACAGAGAGTTAAATTAGGCATTTATGTCAGTGGCTTCTCAGAGGTTGAATTTGGGGTGCCACAGGGAAGTGTGTTAGGCCCTACTCTGTTTCTAATATATATAAACAGCCTGTGTACGTTGAACGTGGAGAAAGCTAAAACGTTTGCCTTCGCAGATGATACTGCTGTGGTTTTCTACGGTGACTCCTGGAGTGAGGCATCCCTATCTGCACAGTCCGGCTTAGAATTAATCTCTAAATGGCTTCAGGGAAATTTGCTAACTCTTAACACTGACAAGACCAAATTTATACCATTTAGTATCTCCAAGCGTACATCACCTAAAACTGACATAAAAATTAAACTCCACAACAACCATCCATGCCCAGACGCTGCATCGTGTACTTGTCCAACCATCGATAAGGTCAGCAGCATCAAGTATCTTGGCGTACTTATCGATGAGAACCTCTCTTGGAAAAAACAAATCGCGGCGGTGTCTGGTAGACTACGGAAGCTTATGTTCATATTTAAGCAACTAAGATCTTGTGCTGACGAAAGAACTATAAGATTGGTTTATCAGGCCCTCTGCCAGTCCGTACTAACGTACTGTATCTCCGCCTGGGGTTCAGCCTGTAATACCCACTTGCTTCGCCTTGAACGAGCGCAGCGGGCAGTATTAAAAGTCGCCTACTACAAACCATTCCGATACCCCACTGAAACCCTATATCAAGATGTTAAATTTCTCTCCGTAAGAAAACTGTTCTTACTTATAACCACACTAAAGTTTCATAAAAACGCATATGCAAACATATTGGAACAACATGCCAATCGACGGCTAGTTTGGAAAACCCCTAAAGTACGGACAGGTTTTGGTCATAGATGTTATTATTATCTAGGGCCGTATGTATATACAAAACTAAATAAAAAATTAAAATTAGTATCACTCACCAGAAAAAAGTGTAGGAAAGTCACATCTGTTTGGTTAAGCTCTCTAAATTATCAAGAAAGCGAATTAATTTTAACTTCCTTATTTTAACTTTTTATTTTTAGTCTAATCAAAATACCTAGTAATTAAAATTAGTAAAGTAATTCTACTAAACACTTTAACTTTAATCTAACCAAATTAGCATATTTATTTTAACATTGAGTACATAGTTGTGGCACTCTCATTATGCGTAACTATCAATGTACGGTCACAATGTTCGAAAGAGGCTAGCTACCCACAACACAGGTTTTCCTAGGGTGGGAGCTAGCGTTCTTGCAAATTAAATTGAACTGCGTCATAATATTATTAGTGTAATAGATTTTATTTTATTATAGTAATATTATGTATAAGTTAAGTTAATTAATTAATTAACCTTTAATTTGGAAAATTTGTTTCATCTTCGTTTTTTGTCTCAGAAATAAACTTTTTATACTTTTTATACTTTTTGAGTTAAGTAATATATTTACATACCTACAAAGTTCAACGAGAGACGACTCAATTACCTCGTTAAGTAAAACAATGAAAGCTGGGTTATCTGAGAGCAAACTAGTTAACTGTTGGTGGGCCTTTGGGGCCTTGATACAAATATCAAACTTCGTACCGAATATGAAATAATTTGGGTTAGTTTATTCAATCAGAAAATATAGATAAATATTCAAAAATTTGCGCCAACAAGCTTTGTAGCACTCCGGAGCAATAAAAACAATAAATAAAGCTCGTAATGACAAACGAGCAAATGTAGTTTTCCATTTTGTTTTAATCATCCTATCATTTTAAACATTTGGCGTAGCATGTACATAAAGGCAGCGTGCCGCCATGTCAGTCATTTGATACGACATGTAAGTGAAAACGATTTTGATTGTGCTTTATTTTTTTAGGACCATCAAAATACAAAGTTAAATTTCAGTATTTTAACCACCTAAAACGAATCTATATAAACCAATTTTATACATAATTATATGATATAGACTTTAAATAAAAAAACTGTAACGCTTCATGCGTTGGTAATATAATATAGTCAACCTCAGAAATAACATATTGTATTGTAATGACAATGACAGTGGACAAGTATAAGACATCGATACCCTATACACAAAGTGAGGAATCTAAAACACACCGCCCGCTACACATCAAAATAAAATATTCCATAATCCGTAGCCACATGAACTGTTTTCATATTATGTCAAATTTAGTACATTATATTATAGTAGATAATAATATATAGTCATGAGGAGAAGTAACTTTAAATTACAAAACCGGTACCACCCGGCCCGCTTAGAATTTTAAGTTTTTTATTATGAAGACAAATCGTTTTAAAATGACGTAATAGGGTCTACGTTAAACACACTCAGAAATCTGTTGTTTGATCTTACAGATTTTCTTTTTTCTTTTTTTTTTGTAGATATGACCATGATATTATAGCTGGTGCAAGTTTAAATATTGCTTCGTAACGCAACCGTATTATGAGTGCTTTGCAAGATTTGTGTTTTTTGGTTTTTGTGTTATGTTAACTTGTTTTATTTAGAGAATATAATCTATAACCTAACTATTTTAAAAAGTGGAGAACCTACATAGATTAAATAATATTGTACAAGAGTAAATAATATTGTTGATAAACTCGTCCTTAGTATTTGGAAGAATTCATGTAAATTACACAACAAAATCTGAAGTTTTCTTAAACTACTATTAAAAGGCAAATCAGATAACAAAACAAAACAATCAATGTCACTGAAGAACCAGGTGAAGCTTTAAAAATAGCAACCTTGATAAATTACAGCACCGCCGTAACTTTATTTAATGATGAAGATAAACCGGATTTTGCTACAAAGGGTAGACTTCCGAGCAACGATATATTGCACGTCACTGACGCGACTCGGTGTCATCGCGACTGTGGCGGTTAATTTTCATGTACCACATCTTGTTTACCCTATGAAACTGAAACTTTCTGAAATTTTATCTGAAACTTCCAAAATACATAATGGTATTATAGGCTAAATGTTTGAAATAACTCCTAATTCAAAATAAGGAGTTTATTAAAAATAACAGTTCCAGGGATCCACATTGAGTGAGTTTTTGATATATCACACTGTTTCTTGAATCTCATTTATTATTTTGTTGTGGTCAATAGTAATAATATTTTGAACAATCAAAATATGCAGCCAACTTTTGAATAGGTAAAAGATTGAAAAGTCATTAAAAAGTCTAGCATCGATAAACACAACACTTCACATAAACGTTAACTCGACTGAACAAGTGAACACTTTGACTTGACAAAGGGTTTATAGTTTATACCACCGCGCAAATTGAAATGAGTACAACACGTCTAAAGCAGTTAAATTTTTATAGTAAAGGTCAGAAGTCTTAACGTAATACATGAAAATACAAAATAAAATGAGAAACCAATCAAGTGGAAATTATGAAAAGCGTCAGATATTAGTGTATGATTGTAGGAGCCCCGTGAGAGAAAGGCTTTTTAGTTATCATTTTCTATGTACCAGCTTCTCCTTGTTCTCGAGGTACCACACAGGCGCTTCTCAACTAGTAGTAGTTTTGATTTGCAATTTGATGAGGAACCAAAGCCTTATGTTAGTTTATTAAAGTTCTTAAATGAAATAAATATTAGCAACTCAGTTCGCACGCTGTAATTGCAGTTGTAAAACGAACTAAAGCAATGAAAATAAATGGCCTATTAAAACTCGCTAACAAAATCTACAGTTTCATTGCGTTGTTACTTTATTGCTACCGGCATCCTGATTCTGATATAAATTTCAGCTTTAAAATATCATGTTTATGTCGATCGACAAATACTCAAAAATATTCTCAACTTGAGTAAACTCCAAAATATTGCTGAATATTTAGAAAGTTTTTTTTTTGCAGCAATAACTATTTTAATGATATATTAGTATATTAAGCGCACTGGTACGATCTACCAATAGTCGCAATGGCAGGCTTCTTCCAGTGCCTGACCTCTGGCAGACAGAAAAAAACCAGATATAGATAGAAGAAGAAAATTAAATTACATTGTTATAATACAGAATCAGGATGCTGGTTTCATGATACTTTAATTAAATATTTGACGCTTCTTCACACTTAAATTGATGATGATGCAAAGGCATTTGAACGTTGATCGAGAAATTAGTGACAGTTAATAACAATAGAGATTATAGCCACAATTAAAATATTATTGCAATTTTTTAACAAAAAACATCATTAATTATACTAGTCATTAATGCGTCTGCAAATAGTTTACTGAAATACTTAGTGGCTAGGTTAATAATGAAAATTTATGAACAAATTATAATCATAAATAATTTCAGCCCGAGATTGCACTTTACACTGCTGTAGAAGTTATTGATATATTATTATATTTCACTGTAAAATATTCAGCACTAATACACTCGAGAGCAATGAATCCGGGTCACTTAAAGAATCCTAAAAATCTCGGAAACTAAAAATGCTAGGTTAATGCAATAAATTGTATTTAATAGACAATGTAATACTCCTTAAATGAAGGTATTAAAACTTCTTAGTTATTGTAAAGTTATATCATAAAAAAAACAAATTTGAAAAAGGGCCACTTTCGAAGATGGAACTACGAAATTACAGCATTTGGTTTTGCTTTTGTTTGTAATCTGTCATTTATCATTGTTTGATTTCTGTTTTTTTGTTGTTTTTTTTCTGCGTAAACGCAGTAATGGAAGCACGAGGATGCAATACGAAGTATTAAAATTCAAGAAAATCGTAATAAAGTTCAAAAATTTCATGTTTCCTATTTTTGTTTTAAGGAGAGATCAGCAGTTTTTTTCTTTATGTAATTTTGTGTTAATAAAATGTATGGTGACTCATATTTTTTTTACCTTCATTTAAGGAGTATTACATTGTCTATTAAATACAATTTATTGCATTAATCTATCATTTTTAGTTTCCGAGATTTTTAACATTCTTTAGTGACCCGGATTCATTGCTCTCGAGTGTATTTTACAGGATTAATAAAATTTATGTGAATATATAAAAGGAATAAGTATTATATTCCCAAGGCATGTATGCTTACAGAAAACATAGCCATGAAGATATCAAATTGACAGTTGAACAAGTAAATCCTACTGTCTCATTCGCTGTGTGGATCTTATAACCCCAAAATTGGCTTTATTTTTCCATCCCGGCAAATGGGAATCAAATAAGCTTCGGCCGAAGTTGTGCGGATAGAGTTGCAATGAGATCTTTGTCGTCTATCCTTTCATGCCTTGTATAAACTCATTCAATCATCATAGTGCTCCGCGAGTAGTTGGATATGAATCTGTTGGTGTTTAGTGTAATTAAATTCCCTTTTATTTATTTATTCCCGTTCCCAATGACAAAAATTAGGTAGTACTCCTGCAAAAAAATGTTTACATAAAAACACCCCGTACAGCTCTAAAAAGGCATTTGATTTGAACATCTTGAACTATAAATAAGATAATAATTATAGTCTATTTTTAAAAATAGTCGGCCCTTAAAATTATAATGCATAGTTTCTTGTACATACTTGTATTTTGTTAAAATTCAAAGCCACAGACATGGCAGGCGATGAAAAAAAACGTAATTGCCAAAAGCAAGCAATACTTTCAGAGATGCATTTTGTATTCATCAAATAAATTTTGATAAATTTCATAGATGAAATTGATAAACTCATTCAAGAAATACTTTACCGATTTTTCCGGCTATGTCCGGCTTTCTAACATTTCATCTCACCACTTCTTGTGGTTAATTTTGTAGCCGAAAAGTTGGCGCAAGTGAGATAGAAAAGCTCGAGCTTGCCATCGATTTTCTCGCTCTGGACCAGTATTGCATCAGTAAATTAAATTTGACGTCTGTGCTTGGAATAATATTGTGAATATTTGCGTTCTTCGGTAAGTAGTTTTTTAGTTTGATAACATTAGGAGAAGAAGAAATTTCGGAATAAGGTCAGTTGTGTCCGAGTGGTAAAATTTTACGTAAAAACTTGATGTTCTCCGGTTTCTTTGCATTTTTACAGGAATTTAATTTTGATTTTATCATAGCTAAACTCGCATGGACGCTTTTCGGGTTGTAATTGATCAGCTTTTTCCTTCGACTGCCGTATCTTTTGCTTTTGTTCGTATTTTAGTCTCATAAAGGCATGATTATATTTTACTGCTGTATATTTTAGTCGATATTTCTGAAAAACTATATTCTCTCAAGTTTGCAGGGTCATACAATTTTAATTAATATTATTAAAGCCAGTATCACTTAAGATGTTTTTAGAACTACTTAAAAACTTTACATGGACATTGACGAGGTAGACCGCCTCTAAAATAATATGCATACTTTTCAAATCAAAAAAGTCAAAAAAGTTTGTACCTACGTATTTGGAGGCTCATTGTGTTAATTGAAAATACGGATAACTACCCATCGATTAAAATCCGCGTTCGACGGTTTACCGTCGCGGACGGTGCTCATGACTAGAAGGCTTCTGAACTCAGTCTCGAAACGTCAGCAAAATGACGAAAAATAGCGGTAATTAGTCGTGTTTTCAATTTAAAATGATTCCTAACCACGAAAGTTTAAACAGTTTAGTTCATAGAATTTAGATATCTCTGTTAAAAATGGACGAAGTGAATTTAAATAAAAGGAAATAAAAAATAAGCAACGACAACTCTACTCGAAAGTAATTATACGAGAAAGGACCTTAAACAGGTAGCACAAAGTTACCTTAAGTGCGGAAGTTGAAGGAATATGACAACGAAAATAAGAAATTGCAATAATTACTGGCCCTTTCAGACGGGAAAAGCGGCTGTAACGCCAGAGTAAAAAAATAGAAGTTACATACTTTTTTATGTTATGGCTCGACAAATAGGCTGACGGCCCGCTTGATGGTAAGCAGTTACCGTTGCCTATTGACATTTGCAACAGCAGCAAATGCTAACGCGTTGCTTGCTCTAAATTTTTTTTGTTATTACTACTATGCATACACTATCATTATCCCGTGGCTCTGCCTGCAAATTTACTCGACTTAACTTGTGAAAGTCGGACAGCTACGCTCTATTCTTGTCAAACTCTGTCAATAACCAATGGACTAGTAAAACAGAGTTGCATACTCTTTCATGTCTAAGAAGCAATCCAAGTTATGTATTCATATTTGTTATGGCTTCGTGAATAAATACTCAACACACAAATACATGAGAGGCTTCCGTGAGACACTCCATGAATCCCTAATTCTTCAAGTCTTGGTTCCGTTGAAACAGGATTAATTATAAGACGATCCATGTGATTTCAATGAATAAAATGCTTTTGCCTTTGACTTTGAATCCTTTTACTACATTAGTTCTTTAGCACACACGTACCATAAGTAAACTAGCCAAGAAATAACTAATGCATCCAGGCAAGAACTACCATTTAAATGCAAAAATGAGCCCTATTCGCTCGTGTTCTTTGATGTTGTTATACAACTGTTTCTTTCATACGCTGTGTCACAACGCTTCGAAGTTCCCGAGGTAAGTTACATGAAGGGAAGCCATTGTGAGCCTCGTTGATGACGTCATACTTTCATTGGTAACAACTATAGCTGTAAACAAAACTTACATATTTGAACACCGTAAAATATCTGGCAATAGAATGACAGAAAATATTTTACCGAGTTAATTACAATGGTTTGTTTGAGCTAAATAATTGACGTACGTATATTAAATTGCTACGTGTTTTGAACTGTTCATTTGAACATTAGAATTGGGCCTCCTTGCTCAAATTCGAAGTCTAAGTCAACATCCCTATTTCGGAGGCCCAAGCACGAACATTTAACGCTTTCGAGACGCTAGCGATTGTAACCGTCAAATAGAAATCAATCAACTTACTAAGATTTTAAAGCACCTTAATGTCATTGGGCTATTTTTGACATTGGCGACGTCTCGCTAGCGTCTCGATAACGTTAGATATTCGTGCTTACCCCACGGTTGAATTAAAACTCAGGCTTAGTTTATAATTTAAAACGTCTCTTTCTAAATAATTGTATTTCTATTAAAGTAAACAACACAGACAAACTACACCTTAACATCATGAAACATGAATTACTTGCTGTTATGAAACAAAAGATAAAGGTATGAGACTAAAGCCCAATTGCACCTACAAGGATTATCATCTTAACCCTAGATTATGATAAGCTCAACGATCATATATGATTTAACTCAACAGTGACGCAGTACAAACTTACGAAGGATTCAATAATATCTGAGGTAATTATGCTACTTCTGGGTTGACGCAATAGTATCTTACAGTACATTTTAAAAGGCGCGTGAATCCAATGGATGGAGACTCAAGAGTGTTTGTTGTGACATTCTTTGTGGGAGGCCCATATACAGCAATGGGCAACTACACCTACGCTGATGATGATACCAGACGTAACGGAAACCAATCGATTGACCCTTACTAACAAAATTTGTTAGTAAATTTAGTTCAATTGAAAGAAAAAATAAAATAATATTGGCATCGGTGCTGTTTTTAAATAGATGCATAAGCTGTTAACTGCTTAAAAAAAACTCTCACTACGCAAGTGTGAATTACGATAGCACTTTGGATTGGTTTAGATAAGAAAAGTGCCAAAACGTATTTAGTTTGTTCACAATATCAAATACTAAATTGTCGAGACAAACGCGACTACGGCAATAAAATACAGCTTGCGCAGCGCTTATTCTATACACGTAATATATCAAGCCCTGTGTAATAATAAGCAATATAGCGAGTCTTAAAACCTTATTGCTCGGGTAAAAGCAAGCTTCAAAGCACTATCTGTTTATCTTTAGTGAGTTACGCTCTGATTTTAAATGAGCTTGTGTTTTTTGATGATACCTTGGCAATAATAACACTCGATAACCGAAATTTCAGGGTTTATTTTAATCCATTGCAAAGCTGCCAGGCGCCCTATAGTGCCATGGGCTGCTTTATTAAGAAAAGGGTGTTACTGCTGTTATGTGGCTCATTTTAGGGAGGGCAATATTGTAACCCCACTTGTAATCATCTTTCCCATTTTGCAATGGTCAAAAATACTTCTTACGCCTATAAGCCAAGTCAAAACTACCAGCTCAATAAAAACATACTCATAAAAATATCGCTAGAACCAGCTAGATTATTTACATTATAAAAAAAGAATTATTATTTTAATTAGAATGTTATCCACTGATAAGAATTCCACAAAGCTAAAAAAAAATTAAGTTATTTTATAAACACAACTAAAGCTCGTAACCTTTGAAATTACTTTTATTTTAACCAGATATCAGTCCAATATTCTGGCAATCCAAATATTTATAATGTTTGATTTGAACAATGGTAGAGAGCAACGCACTAAGGCTCAGTAACCTTTCAAGATTTTAGCTAGAACTATTTAGCTATAGAAGGGACATCCGCTAGAAATTGTATAAAAGTTTACAAAAATGTGCAATGAGAGTAGTTAGCTAAGACTCTGATGAAAATAATTAAAACAAATTGAAATGTTCTAATCTATCAATTCGGCACCTATCTTCCTTTCTGCAATCACGGGAAAATTGCCAATCTTTTTCAGGGCGATAAGCAAAAATAGAATCAGAATAAAATCAGAGAATCAGAGTAAATTTTATTGTCCAAGCTATAACTAAAATACAGTTTTCAGTTGCATAAAATATTCTACACGGTAAAATTGAGACCTCTTTGCACCCTTCTCCGATAGTGACTATGAAATATATTGTTAGGTTGAATAGACAATTATAATTGTTAAATTAATGTTGGAACTATTTCTTCAATTTACTTAGTTGAACGAGCGAAGCGAGTTCTCTGAGTCAAGTTGGAAGAATCGGCTTTTGTATGTATGTGTGTATGTATGTATGTATGTATGTTTGTCCGATGAAAACTTTCAAACCGTTAATCCGATCTTCATGAAATTTGATATAGGGGTAGATAGTATTGGTACAATTTGTAGGTAAGGTTATGAGCTATATCGATCAAGAGGTTGCTGAGATATTGGGGTCAAAGAGGGGGTAAAAAAAATAAAAGTGAGACAGTCAGATCAAGTGGGGTGTCTAATGAAAGCGCTTTGGTTGGGCATTTCAAAACTGTTTTTAATAATTATTTAGCCTTAGTAGTTTTTGAGATATTAGGGAAAATAAAAAACGTAAAAACCCAAAATTCTAGGGTACTTCCAGCAATCCCACAATGCTGAAATTTGGTATGCTTGTGGCTTTTGTGTCACAACTACAGGGAAAAGTCTGAAATTGAAGAATTTAGTAACATGTACTCCATAAAACAGAAACCAATGTAACATCCATTGTTGACCTCCCATTTCTAAGAATTGGAATGACGTTGGAGTTCTATGGTTTTCATCAAAAGGACGTTATCAATTAATTCGTCAGGTACTTGATATAGGTACTAACAGGTATGTAGTATAACTACGCCCCGTTGCTTAGCCCTATTCAAAGGTTATTTCGATGATGTGTAGGAAATTAGAGTAGTTACTGGTAGATCCTGTACTGTACTGGTAGACCACGAGGGGAAAATTTTCAAAAATAATAATAGAAAATATGGAAATTACTTAGTTAAGTAGTCGGGAGCGTGTAGCTGGCTGAGACGCAAGAAGTATGGGTTCGATTCCCGCTACGGGACAAATGTTTGCATGATCTGTAAATATTTGTTCTGGGTCTGGGTGTTGTGGTACCATAGTAGCTACTCGTAGTACCTGATACCTAAGACACAGGAAATCCAGGTAATTGAAATGCACCTCTTGCGTCTCAGTTGGCTACTTGTCTGCCGGAAATCGTTACTAATTGTTTGGTTGAGATTAATGTATTATATTGATAAAAGTAGAGTGTTTTTAACTTCTCGTAAAATGCACATAAAATAACAATGTTCAGAAACTATCATATTCGAAACAAAATTACTTTTGGTTTTTGAGCATTCTATAAACCATTGAACAATAGAGAAACATAAATTTCTTACGCTTTGCTATGAACCCATTCTTAATTTCATCCTAGTGGCAAAATTCATCGCAACGTATTACGACGCATGTGCCAGGCTTCAGGCGGAGAAAAAAATCAGTTGAGCCCTAACTAATGGTCGGCCATAAAAATAAATAAAACTTTGGGTGTAGGATTTCTTTATAGCAGGCCCTTTTAGGGAGGCAAGGGAAATACTCAGGGTCAATTCCCTTACAACCTTTCTCAGTTTCGTATTCCCTGATAATAATAGATCTTATGTAGAAGGAGAAGACGGGTAACAGAGGACTTTAATTTGCTAGTTCAAGATTCTATTATTTTGAACTTTATAAAAAAATATCAAGTAGTAAGAAATCAAAACAATTTCAAAAACATAATTTTAAGAGAAAAAGTACCTGCATGAATGCTTTTAAAATAAAATTCTGGTATTATTTTGTCTGTTTAAATTAACAACGGAATAGACAATGAACGCACAAAAAAATAGGCTCTGGAATTGAAAAGTAGAAGAAATTCTAAGATCTGGGCTCTGTTTGCAGATCTGTGAAGATATCGTCCTAGCTAGGGGGCTGTTAGAATTCATGCGAGGGTAATTCGTACTAACTTTGACATGTCTGTTTCAGTATCAACATTCACAGAACTTAGACAATATGAAGTCATCGTTCTTGAAACACGAATAAGTTTTCTAAGACCATTATGACTCCAAATAAACAGTACCAAGTTCAGGTTGTGTTTGAATATTCAAAACTCAAGCTATTTACAAGAACAAATTTGAATTCAACGGTGGAGTTCGTTTGAAATTGCCTCCAATTAATATGTACGGGTAGCTTTAAATTTTCTCACTGAGTTTGAGAAGTATTATAAGTTTTGTTATTCAATTTATCATAAATTTATGCTCATTTTCAGTTTTACAATTGGTTTCATTACACGAATAAAAATATTAGATGTTGATTTGAGTAATAAAAGTTTAAAAACTAATAACTGACTACTCAAAAGCTGAAAACAAGTATGAACATTTATTGTAGAGGATGGTGAAATCCACGATCCTATATTCTTTATATGAAGCCCTTTAACTTAATATAGTAATAGGTAATATATACCACCAATAGGTGGTAGTGGTGGGCTAAATTCACGATTTGTATTTATAAAAGTCTCTGACGAGACGTCTTTACTAAATAGAATCATTAATTTGGCATTCCTTCAGTAAAGTCTATATAGCTTAATATATTCCTTAAAAGTATCACGTGAAATACCAATCACAAAAGAGTGAACAGTTGTTCATTTTAAAAATATCCCTTAGTATAAAGGTATCTTACTCAGACAAATGTTAGTTGTAAAAATAAAAGTTTATGCGCAATTGAGCTTTTAAAGTAACATAGAAAAAACTGTCGTAAAACTTTGGAATTACAGTGAGAAATGTACTTAATCATTTCCGTTGGAACTTGAATCAAAATGACACTAAGGTCCAGATAAATAGAACGTACTTCACGGTGACTAAGTCTAAGCCTTACTTTGAAATTTTCCCTGTCTCTCTCTAATACGCATGTTTTAACATTTGTGTGACAGTGACAGGGACAGGGCTTTCGTAAGTCGTACTTTGACTAACATAGAAGTACGTTCTATTAATCTGGACCTAAGAAAAGTAATGAAAAAAGGAATAAGGTATAATACGAACGTAAATACAGGAGCTTCTGAAAAACATAATCTTGCAATGAAGCTGGTAAATCAAGTAAGTAAGTTATTTATGCAATTCAATTAAGTATCCTCGATGTTTTTTAAAGGATTTCTAGACGTGTTTGTGATCACACACTTGCTGGTATTATGGCTGGCAACGAGAAGAAAATTTATGGCTTATGGTTGTACTGACAACTCCAAACGTATCATAAGTTGCGCTTGTCGTTTTCAAACCATGCATTTCATCTCGTTCCCAGATATTACGCACTGCTGAGCGTAATATCTGGGAACGAGATGAAATGCATGGTTTGAAAACGACAAGCGCAACTTATGATACGTTTGGAGTTGTCAGTACAACCATAAGCCATAAATTTTCTTCTCGTTGTTGACGTCCATAATACCAGCAAGTGTGTGATCACAAACATGCATGAATTATTATCTCATGTGACATTTTACATGAAAATAAAAATGTCTAAAACAATGAAAACAGAAGTAATTTTGCCCCGACGATCATGTTGACAAAAACAAGGCTATTACTTCATATAGGTACATGCTTAGTAGGGATATGTAGCCACTGTTGTTTATCGAAAATGAGATCAGTAGTGATATTTTCCGGGACAAACATCAAAAGACGATTTGATCCCATCCTGGCGAATATGGTTTTTTGGATGATATAACACAGATATTGAATATGTTTTGGGAAATTGAATTTTTAGCTACCACGTGATGTGATTACTGTTTTGCTGCAATAGAACACATGATTTTGATAAGTTTGGATCTCAACATGATCAAATTTATATAATAATGATAATGATGTAGGTACATATTCATAACTCTGTTAATTGTTATTATTATATTTTTTTTTTTGCAAAACAAACGTGACGGAAACAAAGTTGCGCCCTCATATCTTTTTTTATCAAATTCGTGGACGACGGGGCTGATTGCACTTTTAGTACCTATCTTTAAAGAATTATTTGTATTCTTGTTTTTTAGTGTAATTGTTTGTTGTTCCTAATATAAATAAAAAAAAAAAAAAAAAAAAAAAAATTCTATACGAAACACAATCTAATCTTGCTTGAGTCATCTGATACGTATAGTTAGAATGCTGTGATGGTAAAAGGCTATAAGTAACACCTATGCTGTATCTAACCTAAGAATAAACCCATTCAGCTTCGCCCGTGGATATCGTAAAAGCCAGCAACGGGATTACACCATAGCTAAAGGGATGTGTAGGAGCATTTTCTGAGAACTTAAGGGGCCTGCGAGGGCCGCAAGCAAATTCAATTTGAAGCGAGTGTCAAAATCAGCTATCCCTGTTTGGCACCCGGGCCTCTCCCCCTGCATGCGCAATGGGAGTACGAGCCGTTCGGAATTTGTATCAAATTAGATCGTGTTCCGTAATGACAAAAATTATGAATAAAAACTTAATGTTTTCTTCATTATCTTGTTGTTATTCTGTCAGTTAACAATATATGCTATGTTCTTAAACACAGAATACTAGAAAGTACATTGTTTTTAATACGAAACAAATAAGATGAAAACATGTCGTAAAAGTCGTATAAATATACAAAACGGAATTCGATTAATTTTGTTTTAGGTAAGTATTTTGAAACAAAAACTATCTAGCAACCTAGATAAATACTATCCAAATCCGAATAATAGCATATTATGGTGTAAACATGCTCAAATTACAAATTATTTTGGTATTACGTTTGCATAGGCAGTTCATCCTTCCCCGACCCCTTAACGTCAGTAATGCGACCACCCCAATCCTTCTGCCAATCGTACTGGTTATGCCAAATTCCCCCTTTACCTACACAGTATGAGGTAAGCCTCGTCTAGCAGTTTACGTACCGGCTGATTATGATGATCAAATAGCAACAAAAAAAAAACTATAAAAAGTTTGTTCAAATCATTTAACGGCTTTATCAGTCAGGGGTGAAAAGTGCAAAAGACTTTGCTTTGATTTACATCGCAAAAAGTTTTTGAAGTAATTGGGTTTTAGTTCTGTTGTAACCATAGCTTCAAAACAACTGTGTGCAAAGAAACTTTTAAATATTAAAGTTACTTAAATTTCAGGACAAAATGGTTTGTTAAAATGCAGTCAAAAACTGCTAAATGAAATTACCTTGTAGGTAATTTGCATCCTGACACTAAGGGGTGACTTTATCAACAAAATAAACAGGCAGTTAAACAACTGTTAAGCCTAACCAATTCTTTTTGCCAGGTATTTTCAAAGATTGTCTGTCACCTTGACCAATGGTTACGGTAATCGCCAGTTTTTTGTTCGTGAACTTGGGCCTTAGTGTTCGTGTAACTAAAGTATCTGAAACTTTGTGCATGTGAAACATGATCATGATTTTGTTGTTTGAGGTTGCATTGCTTTGACCAAAATTATCAAGCTTTATTTTATACCGCACTTTAATGAAAGCTTGTTTATAGAGCCCCAGCAATAGCTTTATTACCTGCACAACACAATTTGTTAATTAATATTATAAAACAGTGTAAGCAGTACATTTTAAGGGAATTATTTATCATTATAATTTAAGTTTCTTTAATCATCATCATCATCATCAGCCGTTAGACATCCCTGGTGGATGAGGCCTCGTCCACCACAATGATAAATGTTATCTTACAAGATAGAATGCAATTTTATGGCTGGAAATTTGGTGATCGCAGTTTTGGTGTTGATTACTCTGGTGGATGCTGCTGCCCATCTCCTGGTTTAATCCCGTAGTCAGCTTTTACGACATCTACGGGAGGAGGCGGAAGTGTCTATTCGTAGAATATACCACGGCATCGGTGTCCTTATTAATAGTCAGCTCACAATAATAATTGTCATAGTAGATACGTGAATTGCATCTCCGAATTTTTTGACATGGTTATACAAGTTCTTACGTGATACGAAAATCCCAACTGTCATTTTTACACATTATTTTCGCAGAGAAACAAAGTTATTAAACCTTGATTCCATTAAAAATGCATTGACCTTTTAATTTTCTTCAAAAGGCACAAAATTTATTACCTAGAGGTTCTTTGACATTTTATTGCTTAACTCTGAAATGAGTCACTTTAATATCTTTGAAAAAGACCAACTATGTTTCAAATATTGGCCGATAATAACATCGCTGTGTCTTAGACGGAGAAAACGAATTTCTGTATATTAAAGCTTTGTGGCAGCTCAATCTAAGCTAAACCAAAATGGTGTAATTCACCCTCGGATCTTCGAAACTATAAAACCTACGTACTTTATATTCGACATTAATGTTCCTTTTGGCTTCTAGGTACTTCTCTAAGAATGGATTTTCTGATACCTTTAAGAAGTGGTTAGTAAAATGTAATAGAGCCAGATTGAATCATACTCAGTTAAGAAAAGCAAGTTTCTAGGTAGAGTTTAATTTACCGAAGCTCCCAGATATTGAAATCAACATTATTTTGTAACAACATAATTATGTCAGTTGAAGCTATTTCACAGTTTCACTTTACTTACGAGTATTTTATATTTGCGGTAAACCATTTGGAGGCTTGATGTGCAGAGGTAGGTTCATGTGCGAGCTGAATTGACTCTCAATTCATCCATTTATCACAATAAATCCTTGTTGTTTGACTTGAATGTGGTTATTGGTTTAGAGGCCTCAGCTTTAATGCTTGCTAGAATATTTACCTACATACCTATATTATATTTACCATTACTAGACCAATTTTTTAAATAAAGTTTTGGAACAGAATAAAATACTTTTATGACTTAGAATTAGAGAATTTTACAGCAATTAAAATAATGTTTAATGGATGTGATACATGGAACGGATTACCAAATAATACAAACCAATATATTATGAATACAATACACTAGGTTCATACCATAAAATCTAATTTCGTTTACTGTATGAAACCAACAGAAGCTACCAAGGTTATTATTATTAAAAATAATGTAACTCTGCGCTTTGAATTAAGTGTTACCTATCCCACCTTTTAGGCGGCCTTGAAATTTATCCGAGTACTCTACTGTTCGTGATTCACTCAGAGCATAGTTAGATGGTTTAAATATTCCATTTCACGTGTATATGGGTATCATGGGGTCACGTAGCAATGGGGAAAATAAATGTTACATTGCTTTTATTTTGATTTTTTGCTCACAGGGTACCAAAATTTTAATAAAAATTAGAATTTAAAAATTACTCTTGAGGCCTGACAATACAGGAAATAATTTTTCATAAAATTTACTTCGTGAAAATATATTATAGCAAATATATTTATATAGAAACTGCGCTGAACACAGATAGGTACTATAATATTTTCCTCTTGAACTGAAAAAAAAAACTGGCCAATTACGTCCTTTAAAGTCATCAAAAAGTTGTGTAGATAACGACGATAGCAAACGCAACATCGCGGTTTTGATTCGGACGTAGAACATTATGACCAAAGCATAATTTTTAATGCAAACGTTGCAGACCAGTTTCATAATTTTTTGGGTTTTTAATAATTGAGACAACCTTTATAAAGGATGTATATTTGTTTATTTTGCGTTGTACTCTATTATGCATGGTGAAACGCCGTTTCCTTAGGACAACAGTAATTATTTTATGAGAAACATCAGCCCTCTGTGTTACATGCGTGACTTGAATTTGTTTAAATAACTTGTTTTGCATGACTATTTCATTGTGATTGTGTTGTTGAATTTCAGTGTGAAATTAATATTTATTCCATCACACACTCAAATTCAACTGTTATTTTAAAATAAAGTAAACCTTAACAAGAAAAATTTTAAATGTAAAAATTATGCCATGCCTCCCTACTATCATGATCACCACTTCACATCAATCAAATATTCTGAAATCTCATGTAGTTAGGCATTCGTAAAGAACCTTTCTTATCTAATTAACCCATTATTTATCTACATACTAGACAGAAGATACCAGCAACTTATCTTGCGAACGAGTTATTCAAGAAACCCAGTGTTTTTTGATGTGTTGATGAGCTTTGTCATGGTGATGGGAAGAGCGATGGTAAAATATCGATGCCGGGATGAGGTTGCAAAGCTTGTTGAAGCATTCCCCGTGGAATTTATAAAATTTTACCAAGGGATTACACTAGGAGATGGGCAACAGCATCCACTTGAGTAATCGATACCAGTACTGTGATCACCAATCCGCCAGCCCAGCGTGGTAATTGTGGCAAATCCCCCATTTCATTCAATGGGGGAGGCCTCGTCCAATAGTAGATATATAACTGCTATTATTTGATGATGATGACTGTACGTACATCTATGGTGGCATAGATATCACTCAGGGTTGCAGGTGGTTATTCAACAATCAGCAGTTGAGTAAATGTTCCATTGTCTGATCATTGGTACCACATTGACTACTAGTCGCTGACTCTTACAGTGTTGCCTCACTTTCGTTGAGACTGCAGCGGACAACTTGTGTCCAGAGTGGATTAAGCGATTTTCACGTTGGCCAAGGAGGTCTTTTCCCGCGGGGAACTGCAGGTTAGTTTTCGGGAGGGCCATGCTTATTCAACCATAGTTTCGACTGAGCTTTGGATGGGTCAATAATTTTGTGAGCGTTTGTTGATTTGAGAAAGTTTTTTGACGTTTCTATGGCTTCGAGGTGGGGCTTACCGGCTGTAATTATCGTAATATATTATGTAATTATTACCAGCTTACATTATGCTAAGCCGTGTTTGCTTAAAGCAAGCGGTAATAGTCTGACAAGCTTCGTTCAGGGCAGTATCTATTTCTCGTGCATGAGTGGACCGAAACCACAGTGAACATGCAAATTTGCCTGCAGAAAAGCAGAGTGTTAGTGGCGGTTAGGCGTTGGAGGATGTTATTGCGCATGTTGACTTTCGCTTTGTGTGCAGTGGCTTTTAAACGTTAGCGCCCTGTCAAGCGTACCTCCCAGGAATACAAAATTATCGATGTTCTGGATAGAAACTTCAGCTTTTGAAGAAACAACGTAGGTAGAAGATACAAGATGCAATTTTGTAGGGGTTGATCTGAGAGCGTTATCATGATAGTATTTATCAAAACGTTCCCTGAAAGAGTTCATATTTTGTTCCGCGTCGCATAAATTAAATTTCGTTTGCGTACTTAAAGACATCTCTTAGTATGGTCAAAACCAAGCTGGTCTTTGATATAAATAATGAAAAACACGGGGGCCAATACACTACCCTGAGGCAAGCCGTTCTTTTGTGTACTCTATCTGCTTTTATCTGAGTTAAGGAGGATTTAGAACCACTGATTACTAAGCATCTCAACTAGGATTTGTATGTAATAATTGTCGTATATTATGGTTGAGAGCTTTTCTTGAAGTATTTTTATTTTAACAGTGTCATACGCAGCAGAAAGGTCAACAAAGACAACGCTAGTAATTTTTTTGGGTTTTGTACACATCTTTAATGTACAGGGTCAGCCAGAGAATTTTCCTAGAGCAAGACTGACCTTTTCTGAAGCCAAGTCTTGCTTGTCGTTTTGGAATAACTTTGGGTTCTATCATGGGCTTCAAGACGGTTAAGGAGAAGCCTTTCAAGTGTTTTGTATGGATGACATAATAACGAGATTGGACGGTAACTTTTTGGGTCTGTTGGAGATAGACCAGGTTTAAGAAGGGTGTTTACTTTTGCTTTTCGCTTCAGTTTTGGAATTATAACTTGGCTAGACAGGAATTAAGCATTGCCAGGAGCCAAAACACGGCAACCGAGCCCAGATATTCTAACAGTGATGTTGTCCGATCTAGAGGCTTTTAAATTTTTCAGCATTTTTAGCGGCCGTGTACTATTAGGTATTTGTTACTACAATAAATAGAAACCCTGAGCTAAAAATCTGAAATCAGTGGAAGTTTTCGATTCAGTATACATTGCATGGATTTTATTCGTACATATAAAGTTGAATACAAAGTTGACATTTAAATTGGATAGTATAAATATGCGAGAAAACCTTACTCAGTAAAAAAACCAATGGAGTGGACAAAACGGCACTAGCATTTGAATTTGCATCCAGACTGTATAAGTTTCCAGTTCATTAACGATTTCACGATGGAGCTTTTGACATTTTAATATTGCCAATGTTGCAAACCACGCTATTTTAAAGTTTGAAAATGGAAGCTAGTGGTAATTTTGATACGGCACATAGTGCTAAAACGAAAGGACGATAAATAATCGGTAGGGGCTAAATGGCTGCCATGACATGCTTGGCGACCTAGATGGAGCCTCTAGGTAATCAAATATTTCTTGGGCATCCACTCCTTGGTTAGACGACATCGTCAATGTATCCGGAAATCTGACTATTCTTGCACTCGCATCAATAGGGTGACATCATAGGGGCGTATAGTTCTCCAAAAGCGAGTTCAGTCATATAAGACATGCTTAGGTAAAAAAATGATGATGTAAGAAGTTTAAAAGCTAGTGATAATCATCACTAGCTTTTAAACTTCAAGATATTGTTTCACGTTTATTGCCATGTAGCATAGAGTTGATAAAGTGGTGAGTAAAAGTTTGGCGAGCCAATCTAAAGTTTGTGTAATATAACTTTTGTGATAGTTACTCTTGATCACGTTAACACGAGTGTCAACAAACCAAGTTCGAGAATCGATAAGCATTCCTAAACGATTACCATGGTATAATCGTGTAATTATATTAATGCTATGTATGTTTAATAATAATAAGTTGTCCCGTAACGTTCTCTACGCTCGATTAGAGTGTATGGGTTTTAATCTACCACCACGCTTGCCCATTGCAATTTAACAGATGGCCAACGCCTTTCATTTTGTTGTTTTAGGGCATACCGGTTTCCTCTCGATTTTGACATGTACTTATAATTCATACTTTTTCAAGTGGAAAAATCTACATGCCTGAGATTTAGAACCCTTAGCTAATTAGGTGACCATACATAAGGAGGTCCATAGGTCGCCTATTTAAAAAGTGAAAACGGACTGTAGTTTAGCAACGTAAGTTTATTGTAACATAATAAATTTAAGCACTTCGTGTAGATGTTCCCAGCACACATTGCCTTTGTTGTTGATACAACAAAGGTCATGCTTCGTTACACACAAATGACTGTTTAAAAGCCGTAAACACAAGTTTGTCCAAACAAATTATGCGCCTAATATACCTTCCAGTTTCCCTTCATTTTCACTTCGACACGTAACGATCGTTTTTATCAGTACCTATCTTGTGAAATGCCCTTCTAAAAGGTCATCTGAAACGACATATTTCGCGTTTACTGTTCATAAAAGTACCGAGAAAAATAAAAAAGAAGACAATTTTCCTTTGTCCTTGTGAAATCGTGGATGAAGACGTTACGTATTGAATTCTAATGCCAACTGAGTATTCGAGTATACATATAAAATGCATAGACCATCGGCTGAAAAGCGTAATTTGCAGACTGTCACTTTGACTGACAAAAATACGGAAAAAGAAAATATGGTAATCCAGTTATCGAAAAAAACTTATTTTATGTTAACAGAGTAGCCGATACTCGAAACTCTGTTTCAATTACAACTTTGTGCTGCAGTACCTACATTTAGGATCCTTTCATATTTAAGATAGGTTTAGATTCACTGGTTCATGGATTATGAACAGGGTTTTTATTATTCTCATAAGAAGCACCAGCTGGCTTAATCCGACTGTCACACTGAGTGGCTAGCAACTGAGTTGAATATATTGTTATAATAATATACATATATAATGAAATACGTCGTTTATTGCTCATTTAGTACCACATTAAGTTTAGTACCACCTTCCTCCACTTACCCTTAATTTGACAACTACACGCTGAGTCGCTGCCACATAGTTGTGGTTAAAATTCATGTCAGATAAATACAACACTATGGTGTGTATTTATCTGACAATAAAAGAATGGACCCCTCAGTCTCCTCCCGCGGCTGTCGTTAAATGACTAAGGGGATGGGCAGCAGTATCCACCTGAGTACTTAACACAAATACTGCGATCACTAATCCGCCTGCCAAGCGTGGTGATTATGGCAAATCCTATAATTGCATTCTATGGGAGACCTCGTCCAGTGGACGTCTAACGGCGAATGAAGAGAGAGAACACAATTTAACTCACGTTGGGTCTTGAATTAATGAATGAAAATACTTTAAACTACACTTTACAAACTATGTAGTTAGAATTACACACATCAATAAAATAAAACTAAATGACAATGGGTGGTTTTATCTCTAATAAGCGATCTTTGCCAGCTAACCTTTGGATGGAGAGGAGCTGAATGTACACACATCAAAAGTGTCCAGGGAATAAGTACATTTTTAACTATAAAAATATCAATAATATATAAAGATTGCTTGGGGTGTACTTTAATCTTAATAATACTTGATACATTTTAATAGAAGAAAAACATACTAACAAGAACGAATAAACTTACACAGCAGTGCTTGCTATGCCACCATATGGTAGTATTGTTGGTATCATGGTAATATAAAAAATATAGAAGAAATTGTTATTATGCATACATAACATAAAATGGCATGCCCACTTGAATATTACAAAATTACATCCTTGCTTACCTTCGCTTGAATTTCCTTATCCGTGCAAAGCAAGAACACAATAATAGCACAAGCATAAAACTGTTTGCATTTTAGATCGTTATAGGGAATGAGCTATCTAAAATCCAGCATCCACATTTATTATTGAAAGACCACGCCGTTGTAGTATACCTCTCTGTATAATAGATCTCTATGTAGATATTGTCCCTAGATTGCCTCAGCTTTTGTTACAAGGAATCTGTGACAAGCAGATTCTTTAATAAGCAAAGTACTTGGAGGGAAATAGCGACACATCAAGCGTTCTTAGCGCTATTGAATTGAATATATTCTGTCGAAAATCGTTCTAACATCTCTCATACATGATTACTAAGATTTAAACACACTACTTCCCTTAATATCGAAACCACCATACTTTTCCGTTTCCAAGGAAATATAATAACATAGCTCATACTCTATTGTAAGATTTGCTATAAAACACACCACTCATTCACAGCCGAAAACAAACGTACGCAAAAGTAGGAGGAAAATCAGCAAAGAAAAACAGTGATAAAAGGTTAATCATTCAGAATGGATTCCTCACACCAATAAAGTGGATTCTCTCCCACATTTCTCAATCCACAAAATAGAGATAACTTAATAACACCATGACAGGAAGATGAATAGCTATTTGTTCAAGGTGAGCATATTGGACTGTGGATGTATCGGAAAGTTGCAGAAATAAAGTGGAGAAAAAGAAGAGAATAAACTGGAGATGTCCACAAATCATAGATTTGCTCCTGGAATTATTACCTATAGTCTGTCACGTAGATACACAATATGTTGGTACTTAAATAGGTATCTTATAAAATAGGTACAAGTTTATTTGTACAATGGGTACATTATATAGTAGATAGTCGTTTTGATTCACCTCATTTATACTAATGTGCTATAAAACAGGTTAATTTATGATTAATGTTTAATTACCTACTTACAGTAATTAGATCGGTTTTGTTGGATTGATTTGAACAAGGACACAATGACACAAGTTTTTGTGATTAGATCGAATGACCATAGAAAAAGATCACAAAAACATTCAACATTTAAAAAAATATATCTGACATTGAACTGGTTCATTTATATTTTGCCCATCGTTGCGTGTTCATGACCAACCCACGTCTGAATTACTGGCTGACATGCGTGCTTTCGACCCTATCTTGAATATTTTAAGACTACTATGTTTGGCCTGGCAGTTTTTTACCCGGAGTTTTCCAGTCCTCGGGGATTTTTGTTTCATCGCATCCCAGGGAATGAA
This sequence comes from Epirrita christyi, assembly GCA_951392215.1. Taxonomy (NCBI): domain Eukaryota; kingdom Metazoa; phylum Arthropoda; class Insecta; order Lepidoptera; family Geometridae; genus Epirrita; species Epirrita christyi. Next base: position 7,706,644 of record OX595849.1, on the reverse strand, counting down.
TATCAAAGAAAGGGATTTACGGCTCTTTCTCACCACCGTAACGATTTGCGTTTCACATTGTACTTGTTGGAATACTTTATGCAATTCGGAAGTATTTGGGTAAATGTTTGCGAAAATATCTAGCAAAGTTTTTGAAATTCCGCTAGATCTGGGATAGAGGCATGAAAAATTATACAGATTATTGCTTGAACTGAACGGGTATTGTTTGATAATAATAGAACAGAATTTTCAAAACAAATCGTTAATGATACATAATAATTATACTGTTTAGTTGCCACCATTATTATAACCAAAATTACCATATATGCAGATTAAATTTCTAGTCCAGCGTACATAATTGCTTTTTGTTGGCAAGACCTTCGTCTTATCCTAATGACGTGTCACCCTTTCTCCACTATAACAATGTTTTGTAAAGTTGGACTAATTTCTCTTAATAAGAGAACAAAATGCCTGTCCGACCGTACAAACACTCATTTAATTAAGCAGGAAGTTCCGAGGACATATACTGTTTGTTTTCGACGACGATTCCCTGGAGTTTCCATACGAAGCATATGCTGACAAACAGGCGAATCGCGTGTGAGGATAGAGAATTCGAAAAATTCAAAAGTTTTTTCGTTGAATACAAATGCCTTTTAGTGAGCATCAGGTTCTGTTTTGGATAAATTTTATTTATGAAACGTTGGGTTATCGTTTAAAAGTCAGGGGATTTATTGTTTGGCTACCCTTCGAATGAAATATGAGATCCTAACCACGTTTTGGTCTAAACACCGGAAAGGCTTCGAATATTTCAGTGGTTAAACCTTAAAAGCAATACGCCTCTCATTCTATTATGAAATGATAAATTGTGCGGTGTCGCGGATCAAAAATTAAGACGCGGGAACCCGCCAAACATTTTCCACTCCATTTTGTGTAGACAGGTTTATTAAAACACCGTCAAAAAATGGTTCATAAGCGTTCACTCTCCATTTTCTTTCCCCTATTTATACCATATACCTAATAATTAAATCAAGTAATTTTACATTTGAATTTTTGTAAGGGCTTCATATTGTAATTCTTGCAATATTTTTAGAGTAGTTTTTTAATGAAAGTTTAATACATAACAGAAGATCGCAAGATGAGGATGAGTAGGTAATTGGTAGGATGAGTTGCGTATGAGACGGACTGGGCTTCGGGTGGGCTGCCGGTATGTCAAACTGCAAATATGACGAACTCCGACTTGGACCAACTGCTACCAAGTAATTTGCAGTTCGTCCAGATTTTAGGACTAACTGCGTACTGGACCAAACGCTTACTGGACAAACCGCGACTTGGACTAACTGCATGTAGGACGAACAGCTAACAAACCCAGTCACAAGTTTAGTCAAAAAAAAGTTTCAGTAGTGCAAGACTCAAATTAGGGTCAAATTTGGTTTTGGCACTTGATCGCCACTGATGCTAGCCGATCACTACGTCCTGTGATAAATCCCACAGAATTTTGAGAATCTCTTACCAACTGTTTTTTTTTATTCCATACTTAATTTACAATGCTTTGAAATTATCAATGTATGTCCTTTATTAATTAACATTATTATTATTTGATACGCAGCGCTCAAATATGATAAATGACGTTTTTTGAAATTGCTTTCTCATCTCATTTAAATATGCCTGTTAAGAGCCAGCTACTCTTAAGTTGTTTGCAGTTGACTCGTGGAGACTCATTACCTGCTTCATTAAAGCGAGGGTACTCTTTAAAAACCCTTAACAGACTTGCTAGTGGAGCGTTTACTCAAGTAACATAAGGTCGGGCGAACTTTGATTTTATAAAATACTTACAGGGTTACAAATAATATTATGATAAATAACATTATTTTTACCAATTCATCAATTTAAACTACAGTTAAACCATCTATCTTCCACCCAGCATAACCGTTATATTTTTTATCCTACTTATAAATGGCCTCTTGCTGTTGGCTAATACGGCCCCAGTAATGCCTCTTAGAGGTTCAGATAGATTTGAAAATAAATGACGTGAAATATTAATAGTGAAATCTTTAATTCAGACTTATTGAGAAATGTACAAAACTTATCAATAAGCCCATAAAAATGTATACCACCTCACAAAATAAAATAAATAAAATGCACACTCAAATCATATCAAAAGAATTTTATTTATTTTGATTTCTTTGTTGAGTTTTGGTGAGTCCAGTCTTCTGCTTGAGCTACTCCACCACCCCTTCGGGCTTCACGGCATAGTGGACCTGCGACACGTACATTCGTACAATGCAGCAAATTGCAAACTTTCGTGATCCCAGTGGTCTCACACCTGCGCATTAATTAACTTTTATGCTGCTACTGCTAACTTCAAGGTCATGGCAGATTATCTGCTAGTTCTAACTACGGTCATCGAAGGTTGTGGCGTGCCAGAAGAAGAATAGAGTAGACCTCCGTTATGGTAATAAAAGAATTCTTTCTACTAGTTTGACAAAACCTTTTGTTGCAATGTTTATGTCAAAGAGATGTTGCTTTTTTTGTTCACTTATTTAAGGTTGCGTCCCCAGTAGGCAAACTGTTCGCCACCGACCCAGTGAGCCGCAAATGTGTGGCGAACTGAAATACGAGTCAGCGGCACACTCAGATCAATTTGCGGGCGTTGCTAGCAAACTGTTCCGAGCTGCCGCTTCCGACTGAATCTTCAGTTTAATCTTCAGTTCAGCAAACTGTGCTCACTACGCCGGTGAACTAAAACCATTTCGCCGCCGACTGAAACTGGCTTTCCTGGACTACGTTGCAAACTGCGTATAAAGAGAGCGCAAAACTAGCAAACTGTGAAAGGTTATTGCCGAGAGCTCGTACCAATTGCGTCAAAACCAAATAAATTTTATAAAATTACCCATATTTTTTAAATTACGTAAACATTTTCGATTGATTTACATGAACCCGTAATGAAGTTAAACACGATTTTGTATTTTTACTTCCGTGAGCTGACGGCGCCATTGCTTGGCAATGAATCTCACAAAGATAAATTATTGCAGGTAGGTATAGTCTATGCTCACAAACAAAGAGGATGCAATAAATATACGTAAGACCTCAGAATAATAATAATTGTTACCACCTGGAATTCATGTTCCATATTGCAGTGCCCAACCCGGGCTCATGTTGAAGCTGTAACTTAACCATAAGATCTTAATTTGTACAACATGAACGCAATAAAACAGTTTGATTTGATTTGATTTGATAATGACTACGTAAGACTCACAAATGGCATTATCATTCATGACAGGACAGCTCTGTGAAAGACAGCGGTTTTTTAAAATACGTATACTCGATTTACACTAACTAGAAACTAGAAATAACGCATCTCAACTTGCGATGGATGATTGCTTTGATGAACCCAGGTCATCATACTTGGCATTAGTGCCGCGAAACTAACGGATACATCTCATGACCTTGAGGCATGACACACATGGCTATGATCAATGTGGACTATCTGATCATGGATTGTGCCCACACTCCCCCGTAAGTATTGTTTGTACTATCTGCATTAAAATAAAATAAGGACTTTAGTTTATTGTTAGATATTGATTGTATAAACATTAATTTGTTACAGATAACCCCTGATAAAATACTGAGCCATGAATGTTTCATATTAATTTAAGAAACAACGCCCTTGAATTGTGAAAGTGATACCTGAACCTAGTATTTTGGTCACCATAGTGTGTGTTTTGCATGCATAAATATTTGGATCCACCTTTTTTCCCTTTTATTATTATTTATTGGCTTTTGAACATCATGCCCATTTTTTATAATATCGTTTCTTTTCCTATATATACCCCACTCGACGAATCAACGACACTGTTAACGTTCGCGTGAAGTCAGTTGATAGGGGCGGCACAACCCCGTTCATTGTGAAATTCTATGGGAAAAGCCTATGTCCAGCAGGGGACGTCAAATGGATGAAATTATAATGATGATGAAAATGATGCTATCTAGTGTTTTATTGTACATTAGAAATGTTTTATTGTACCTATACTTGCTACTTTCCTGACTTCATTAATAGCTGGTTATTAATAATATTTAAATATATACCTCACCGAGTTATTAGAACGTCATTGCCTTATACTTAACAGTTACTGATCCCACACTATTATCTCCTGTGTCGTGGGTATCACGAGTAGGTACCTACCTACCATGTTACCAAAATGTTGGTTATTGTTACTACCTAAGTGCTAAGATTATGCAAATTATTTATGAAGTAAGTTTTTTTTATCAGAACATCCTTTTTATCATGCCAAGGCCCAAAAAATAAAAAATAATGTTTTTATTTTAAAACTAACCTCAAAACTTGATGTCCCAAAAACTATGAATTGTTGTTATGAATCTTGTTATGAAAAAAGACTTGTTGGTAAAGCAAAAACGGTTTATTATTTTCATAATACACTAGGTATTGTTTTGACGCAATTATTTTTGGTGTGGTACGAGCTGCCTTGCCGAAACGGCAAGAACCTTTCAAATATATGGAAGGGCTATCTAAACCGATACGCCGCTAACTCAGTTGGTGGCGAACAGTTTGCCTACTGGGGACGCAGCCTTAAAGCAATTTTCAATAATATCAGCAAAAACATAAAACCCCTGTTTTACTTCTCTGCTTCGTCAAGTTGGATTCTAATTTTCATAATTCAAAACCCAAAAAGTTTTCCCGTTACGAAGTCGTAAGAAAAGGCTTATAAATCACGAAGAAAATACCGACCCGTGAGAGGTTTCGGTCCTAATGAAAAACAACGTCGTCACAATTCGACAAGCAAAGTTTTTATCACGGACTTTTGAGACTAAAATATATAATATTTGTTTCGTGAATAAATCTATACGTATTCAATTCAGACCAATTACAAATTCAGCACTTGTTCTACCGAATTTCAAATTGCGAGTCAAAATGTATTTTTTGTGAGGTTATACTGAGTTTCTCTGCAAGTCCGCTAGGGGCACTCATCAGTGTCACGATGCAAAAAACATATTTTGACTCGCAATTTGGAATAAGGGATAACGAGTTATAGGCCCTCTGCCCTCATAGATGATATGATAAAAGATAACTGCTTATTATGAATGTTAATGAAACATGTAATATACATAGAGGAGTATTTGCGAGCGTTGTGGTGTGAAAAAAGACATAGTGATATGGTTTGAGAAAAGTATGATAAGATAGTTTGGGCATATAGAGAGAGGATGGATGAAAGAAGATTGACGAAACAGGTGCATAACGCAAGTGTGCATGACAGACGTTTATTTAATATACGTTTTATTTCAGCTCAGTCACTTATAATTCTTGTTTATTTATTGTGGTACACTTAAGTAATAATATCAAATTGTTTTAACGCATCAATAAGTAGTTTAAAAAAAACATGGGCTGTTATCTTGCGTTCAAATAAAGCCGCTGAGAAAAGTAATTGAAAAGGCTCGATTGAGATCAAATTGAGTGTTCGAATTTCTGACAAAATTACATGACAATCGAACAATGTTCCAAAAAGTTACAAACATTTATTTACATTGCCTAAACACGTAGAGAACTTTACCAAATTGGGGAATGTAAAAGCAAACCTTTAATATTAAAAACTGAAACGCTTTAAAACTGTAAGTATCTGTTTGTTTTAAAACGAAGCATTTTCCATTTAAAACTAAAACACGGACAAGCACTATCCTCTCAAAAGCTTAGCGCTTTGTTAGACGTATTATATTTGTCAATTAAATATTCAAAGATAAGCTCTTTTCTAATTTTTGTGGCAACCGAGCATTACAACAGCATTCAGCAGTTCAGCATTTTAACAGTTGCGTCACAAACGGTAAGCCGACTCCACCATGAAAGCAGGTTACTGACACTTACAGGAAAGAACACATGCAAAACTATTAATTATGTACATATGTAAAGAGTTTATTATGATCAAATATACATACACTGTGTTAATGCAAATGTGCTGTTTATGGTGCCGTCCAAAAAGGTCTGTGCTCAGCATTATGCTGCAGCGCTGATTTTCAGCACGGACTTCGGGTGACGCACGAACATATTAGTGCAACTTCCAATCGGTCAGAGCCGGCTGACAGGTCCTAGAGCCTGCTTGTTCCGTGGAAGCAGCCTTACAAAGGGTTACTCGTTTTTATTCTTATCTTTGCTACCAACCCTGGAGGTGAAACGGCCAGCCTATTATTTTGCTGATGCGACAAAGCTTTGAATATGAATCGACTTTATAAATCTTTTTTTACGACGATAATGCGAAGTCATTGTGCCTTTGTTGCATTTTCCTTTTTATAGGGAACATTCTCGTAAATTCAGAAGACCAGACAATTTGTTGCACACTATAATTTTAACAGCGGACATTAAAAGTGTGGGTGGCAGGAATATTGTACAATCATGCAACACTTGGAAAATGTATCGATAAAAATAGTGACGTACCTGAAACGACGAGAGTTCAGCAACAAAGCAGACTATCATCGACAGTGTTATATCGCCGCATCAGCTCTAGTATAAATATGTCGGCGGTGTCGTCGACTGTACACGTCCCGGTGGTGCATTGGTCTTGGATTTCAACTTGCCATAATTCACGATCATCGATGTCAACAGTCTATATTTCATAGTCAGTGTCACTTCACTATTTAGCACTGGGATGTGGTTTGTTACACTTTAGCTTTATATGTTGTGTTTTTTTTATTGTTTAAGATGCAAACCGCAGTGATATAACTATACTTTATTTATTTTTTGTATGTACTTTTGATCTAAACTTTTCCTTATCTGATCATCGAATAGCTTTAATTGTGATTAATCCAACAGTATTATATATCTACTAAATATGGTAGAGCACTATCCTGTAATAGCACTCTGTTCTGTAGATGACACAATAGGATTCAGGAACTGTCTGCATACCAGTAGGTACCATTGAATTCTCAGATTTATTTTCATACAAGCGTTGTTCAAGACTGGCAAAGATTTGTGGTAGTAGCTTTAAAATTAATAATTCAATACATGCCCAATACTTAGCAATTTTGAAAATTTCAGCTACCTTCCATCTAACTTTTTTTTTCAATTTATTGGCTCTAGACTAATCGTTGTGGCATTCAACGGTGGACTTCCAGGCTAATAGCGAGAATGATGATAGCATGTACCAACATTTTAAAAAAATTACGACTATATACCACGTACTTTACTATTCTCCTACTGACGTTTCGTTGACTATTTCATTTTTTTTTTCTTAAATTATACCATGCCACGATAACTTTTATGTACCAACATCTTCTATTTTGAGCTTTATTGACGAAACAGTGTTGTGAAGTACACAATATCGGTAACTAAGCACTACCATGCCCTTATCTCTCACGCGTTTTCTTTTTCTATACAGATTCTAGGACAAAATTAAATAGGACATCAATAATTATTATACAAACAAGAGAATTCGTTCGGGGAAGTACTACCACCATACCTGTTTTTGCGGCCAAGCAGTAGTGCTCGCACTGCTGTGTTCCGGTTTGAAGGGTATGGGTGCTGGTAAAATTTCAGGCAGATAAGACTTGCTTCAGTCTTTATTCTAAGGATAAGACTTTTATCTTATGTCTCAAAATGGCGGGCTCAGTGCAATGCCAAGTAGGGCGTGTTCTAGATGGATGTGACTAAAGAGGTATAGTATTTGTAATGGCCAACAACAACAAGCCAGTTCTGTCATTTATTCAAATAAAACCTCTTTTAGGGTTAAGCTCGCCTTTGTACATGGCCTTTGTTTATGTTTTTTTTGTCTGTAATTTTGCGTACAATAAAGAATGACGAAAAATAACATTAAAAAAAATGGCTAGCGGCCTGTTTGGCAAAATCATAACATTTCAAACTTGATTCAATGTCACATCATTTTAAGCTAACTGTAGAGATAAAATAGAGCTGCACAATTTCAAAGCATTGTTTGAAAGTTGTAAAATTTGATGGGTTATTGTATAAGTACCTTATTTCGTATTTTGTAACGAAACAGAGAACAAAGTCATTGTCGTGGGCAATGTTTTATTTTTCACAAACAAACAAGAAAATAGAAGTCGGTGGTAATAATTTTCGTTGAGTTCAATGATACTTGCTCTTATTTATGACATTGAGACTTAGATAGAGACAACCCCATGGTTAAAAAAAATGCACGGCATATTAAATGCAGAAGTTATGACGAAATTGTAATGATTCCGTTTTCTCCATTTGCCTTCGGAACCATTACATAAACATTATGTTAACGATAAGATTGAAATAGTCTGGAGAATGTTATTTCGTTAGTTAGCTATCTAATAGTAGATTATGCACTAAGGGAATAAAGCAGTGTCTTATGTCGCGGGCGGCATATTGAACCCTGGGCGTAACGAGGAACTCAGTTATATAGAGTCCTGAGTGAAGCGAGGGGTTTAAGCTGCCCAAGACGAAGACTGGCTTTATTCCAGAGGCATACTCTACTTTTCACACCTACTGCGAGACAATAAAAATCCAGGGCTCCATAAAATAAGTATCGTCTGTTTTGATAAACTCTGGAGTAGAATCATTACATAATCATTCGACATTTTTTGTTACCACTTATTTTGCTATTGACATGCTAAATTATTAGAATATTGCAATAAAATTCACTGAAAATCACAGCAGCAAACATCTCTTTTGTTTCACATTCCTTAAAAACGCGCCTACTTTTTTTTTTAGTTCTGCTTTTGGTGGCCAGTTCGATTTTCAAACAAACCACGAATTCCACACGAATTTGACGTTCCAAATTCAAATCACTTTATTCCTAAGGGAGTTCATACAACTTTATATCCATAGAGAGATAATGCTTTACTTTACGTTGAGGTTGCATGATATGTACCTAATTGGACATTGTCGAGCAGGTGGTGTGAAAAAATATTTAAGTGGTAGTGTGTCATCATCGATTTCACAATATCGGTAGAATCGAAGCCAGATAATCTAAGCCCAGGTATTGATTCA